>OY804588.1:60113368-61588368 GCA_963680875.1 Bathymodiolus brooksi
CCGCCATTTTCAATTTCATATCGGAACAAAAAACATTAAGATTGTAGAGGACCATCCAATGAACATTCATGTACAGTTTGGCTTTAATCATATTTGTAGTTTCTGAGAAGAAGGCATTTGAATATTTTCCCATAGGGTCCAATGTTAATCTATGTCCTGCGGTGGTGGCCATCTTGGATTTCCGATCGGCATAAAAAACAGAAAATTTGTAGAGGACCTTCCAATGATCATTCCTGGGCAGTTTGGTTTCAACTGTCCTAGTGGTTTCAGAGAAGAAGCATTTTGAAACATTTTTCCCATAGGGTCCAATGTTAAATTAAGTCCTGCCGTAGCCGCCATTTTGAATTTCATACCGGAACAAAAAACCTACAGTTTGTAGAGGGCCATCTAATGAACATTCATGTACAGTTTGGCTTTAATCATATTTGTAGTTTCTGAGAAGAAGGCATTTGAATATTTTCCCATAGGGTCCAATGTTAATCTATGTCCTGCGGTGGCGGCCATCTTGGATTTCCGATCGGTATAAAAAACAGAAACTTTGTAGAGGACCTTCCAATGATCATTCCTGGGCAGTTTGGTTTCAACTGTCCAAGTGGTTTCAGAGAAGAAGCATTTTGAAACATTTTTCCCATAAGGTCCAATGTTAAACTAAGTCCTGCCGTAGCCGCCATTTTCAATTTCATATCGGAACAAAAAACCTTAAGATTGTAGAGGACCATCCAATGAACATTCATGTACAGTTTGGCTTTAATCATATTTGTAGTTTCTGAGAACAAGGCATTTGAATATTTTCCCATAGGGTCCAATGTTAATCTATGTATTGCGGTGGCGGCCATCTTGGATTTCCGATCGGCATAAAAAACAGAAACTTTGTAGAGGACCTTCCAATGATCATTCCTGGGCAGTTTGGTTTCAACTGTCCAAGTGGTTTCAGAGAAGAAGCATTTTGAAACATTTTTCCCATAGGGTCCAATGTTAAACTAAGTCCTGCCGTAGCCGCCATTTTGAATTTCATATCGGAATAAAAAACGTAAAGTTTGTAGAGGACCATCCAATGAACATTCATGTACAGTTTGGCTTTAATCATATTTGTATTTTCTGAGAAGAAGGCATTTGAATATTTTCCCATAGGGTCCTATGTTAATCTATGCATTGCGGTGGTGGCCATCTTGGATTTCCGATCGGCATAAAAAACAGAAACTTTGTAGAGGACCTTCCAATGATCATTCCTGGGCAGTTTGGTTTCAATTGTCCAAGTGGTTTCAGAGAAGAAGCATTTTGAAACATTTTTCCCATAGGGTCCAATGTTAAACTAAGTCCTGCCGTAGCCGCCATTTTGAATTTCATACCGGAACAAAAAACCTAAAGTTTGTAGAGGACCATCTAATGAACATTCATGTACAGTTTGGCTTTAATCATATTTGTAGTTTCTGAGAAGAAGGCATTTGAATATTTTCCCATAGGGTCCAATGTTAATCTATGTCCTGCGGTGGCGGCCATCTTGGATTTCCGATCGGCATAAAAAACAGAAACTTTGTAGAGGACCTTCCAATGATCATTCCTGGGCAGTTTGGTTTCAACTGTCCAAGTGGTTTCAGAGAAGAAGCATTTTGAAACATTTTTCCCATAGGGTCCAATGTTAAACTAAGTCCTGCCGTAGCCGCCATTTTGAATTTCATATCGGAATAAAAAACGTAAAGTTTGTAGAGGACCATCCAATGAACATTCATGTACAGTTTGGCTTTAATCATATTTGTATTTTCTGAGAAGAAGGCATTTGAATATTTTCCCATAGGGTCCTATGTTAATCTATGTATTGCGGTGGTGGCCATCTTGGATTTCCGATCGGCATAAAAAACAGAAACTTTGTAGAGGACCTTCCAATGATCATTCCTGGGCAGTTTGGTTTCAATTGTCCAAGTGGTTTCAGAGAAGAAGCATTTTGAAACATTTTTCCCATAGGGTCCAATGTTAAACTAAGTCCTGCCGTAGCCGCCATTTTGAATTTCATACCGGAACAAAAAACCTAAAGTTTGTAGAGGACCATCTAATGAACATTCATGTACAGTTTGGCTTTAATCATATTTGTAGTTTCTGAGAAGAAGGCATTTGAATATTTTCCCATAGGGTCCAATGTTAATCTATGTCCTGCGGTGGCGGCCATCTTGGATTTCTGATCGGCATAAAAAACAGAAACTTTGTAGAGGACCTTCCAATGATCATTCCTGGGCAGTTTGGTTTCAACTGTCCAAGTGGTTTCAGAGAAGAAGCATTTTGAAACATTTTTCCCATAGGATCCAATGTTAAACTAAGTCCTGCCGTAGCCGCCATTTTGAATTTCATACCGGAACAAAAAACCTTAAGTTTGTAGAGGACCATCTAATGAACATTCATGTACAGTTTGGCTTTAATCATATTTGTAGTTTCTGAGAAGAAGGCATTTGAATATTTTCCCATAGGGTCCAATGTTAATCTATGTCCTGCGGTGGCAGCCATCTTGGATTTCCGATCGGCATAAAAAACAAAAAATTTGTAGAGGACCTTCCAATGATCATTCCTGGGCAGTTTGGTTTCAACTGTCCAAGTGGTTTCAGAGAAGAAGCATTTTGAAACATTTTTCCCATAGGGTCCAATGTTAAACTAAGTCCTGCCGTAGCCGCCATTTTGAATTTCATATCGGAACAAAAAACCTTAAGATTGTAGAGGACCATCCAATGAACATTCATGTACAGTTTGGCTTTAATCATATTTGTAGTTTCTGAGAAGAAGGCATTTGAATATTTTCCCATAGGGTCCAATGTTAATCTATGTCCTGTGGTGGCGGCAATCTTGGATTTCAGATCGGCATAAAAAACAGAAAATTTGTAGAGGACCTTCCAATGATCATTCCTGGGCAGTTTGGTTTCAACTGTCCAAGTGGTTTCAGAGAAGAAGCATTTTGAAACATTTTTCCCATAGGGTCCAATGTTAAACTAAGTCCTGCCGTAGCCGCCATTTTCAATTTCATATCGGAACAAAAAACCTTAAGATTGTAGAGGACCATCCAATGAACATTCATGTACAGTTTGGCTTTAATCATATTTGTAGTTTCTGAGAAGAAGGCATTTGAATATTTTCCCATAGGGTCCAATGTTAATCTATGTCCTGCGGTGGTGGCCATCTTGGATTTCCGATCGGCATAAAAAACAGAAACTTTGTAGAGGACCTTCCAATGATCATTCCTGGGCAGTTTGGTTTCAACTGTCCTAGTGGTTTCAGAGAAGAAGCATTTTGAAACATTTTTCCCATAGGGTCCAATGTTAAACTAAGTCCTGCCGTAGCCGCCATTTTGAATTTCATACCGGAACAAAAAACCTACAGTTTGTAGAGGGCCATCTAATGAACATTCATGTACAGTTTGGCTTTAATCATATTTGTAGTTTCTGAGAAGAAGGCATTTGAATATTTTCCCATAGGGTCCAATGTTAATCTATGTCCTGCGGTGGCGGCCATCTTGGATTTCCGATCGGTATAAAAAACAGAAACTTTGTAGAGGACCTTCCAATGATCATTCCTGGGCAGTTTGGTTTCAACTGTCCAAGTGGTTTCAGAGAAGAAGCATTTTGAAACATTTTTCCCATAAGGTCCAATGTTAAACTAAGTCCTGCCGTAGCCGCCATTTTCAATTTCATATCGGAACAAAAAACCTTAAGATTGTAGAGGACCATCCAATGAACATTCATGTACAGTTTGGCTTTAATCATATTTGTAGTTTCTGAGAACAAGGCATTTGAATATTTTCCCATAGGGTCCAATGTTAATCTATGTATTGCGGTGGCGGCCATCTTGGATTTCCGATCGGCATAAAAAACAGAAACTTTGTAGAGGACCTTCCAATGATCATTCCTGGGCAGTTTGGTTTCAACTGTCCAAGTGGTTTCAGAGAAGAAGCATTTTGAAACATTTTTCCCATAGGGTCCAATGTTAAACTAAGTCCTGCCGTAGCCGCCATTTTGAATTTCATATCGGAATAAAAAACGTAAAGTTTGTAGAGGACCATCCAATGAACATTCATGTACAGTTTGGCTTTAATCATATTTGTATTTTCTGAGAAGAAGGCATTTGAATATTTTCCCATAGGGTCCTATGTTAATCTATGTATTGCGGTGGTGGCCATCTTGGATTTCCGATCGGCATAAAAAACAGAAACTTTGTAGAGGACCTTCCAATGATCATTCCTGGGCAGTTTGGTTTCAATTGTCCAAGTGGTTTCAGAGAAGAAGCATTTTGAAACATTTTTCCCATAGGGTCCAATGTTAAACTAAGTCCTGCCGTAGCCGCCATTTTGAATTTCATACCGGAACAAAAAACCTAAAGTTTGTAGAGGACCATCTAATGAACATTCATGTACAGTTTGGCTTTAATCATATTTGTAGTTTCTGAGAAGAAGGCATTTGAATATTTTCCCATAGGGTCCAATGTTAATCTATGTCCTGCGGTGGCGGCCATCTTGGATTTCTGATCGGCATAAAAAACAGAAACTTTGTAGAGGACCTTCCAATGATCATACCTGGGCAGTTTGGTTTCAACTGTCCAAGTGGTTTCAGAGAAGAAGCATTTTGAAACATTTTTCCCATAGGATCCAATGTTAAACTAAGTCCTGCCGTAGCCGCCATTTTGAATTTCATACCGGAACAAAAAACCTTAAGTTTGTAGAGGACCATCTAATGAACATTCATGTACAGTTTGGCTTTAATCATATTTGTAGTTTCTGAGAAGAAGGCATTTGAATATTTTCCCATAGGGTCCAATGTTAATCTATGTCCTGCGGTGGCAGCCATCTTGGATTTCCGATCGGCATAAAAAACAAAAAATTTGTAGAGGACCTTCCAATGATCATTCCTGGGCAGTTTGGTTTCAACTGTCCAAGTGGTTTCAGAGAAGAAGCATTTTGAAACATTTTCCCCATAGGGTCCAATGTTAAACTAAGTCCTGCCGTAGCCGCCATTTTCAATTTCATATCGGAACAAAAAACCTTAAGATTGTAGAGGACCATCCAATGAACATTCATGTACAGTTTGGCTTTAATCATATTTGTAGTTTCTGAGAAGAAGGCATTTGAATATTTTCCCATAGGGTCCAATGTTAATCTATGTCCTGTGGTGGCGGCCATCTTGGATTTCAGATCGGCATAAAAAACAAAAAATTTGTAGAGGACCTTCCAATGATCATTCCTGGGCAGTTTGGTTTCAACTGTCCAAGTGGTTTCAGAGAAGAAGCATTTTGAAACATTTTTCCCATAGGGTCCAATGTTAAACTAAGTCCTGCCGTAGCCGCCATTTTGAATTTCATACCGGAACAAAAAACCTACAGTTTGTAGAGGGCCATCTAATGAACATTCATGTACAGTTTGGCTTTAATCATATTTGTAGTTTCTGAGAAGAAGGCATTTGAATATTTTCCCATAGGGTCCAATGTTAATCTATGTCCTGCGGTGGCGGCCATCTTGGATTTCCGATCGGTATAAAAAACATAAACTTTGTAGAGGACCTTCCAATGATCATTCCTGGGCAGTTTGGTTTCAACTGTCCAAGTGGTTTCAGAGAAGAAGCATTTTGAAACATTTTTCCCATAAGGTCCAATGTTAAACTAAGTCCTGCCGTAGCCGCCATTTTCAATTTCATATCGGAACAAAAAACCTTAAGATTGTAGAGGACCATCCAATGAACATTCATGTACAGTTTGGCTTTAATCATATTTGTAGTTTCTGAGAACAAGGCATTTGAATATTTTCCCATAGGGTCCAATGTTAATCTATGTATTGCGGTGGCGGCCATCTTGGATTTCCGATCGGCATAAAAAACAGAAACTTTGTAGAGGACCTTCCAATGATCATTCCTGGGCAGTTTGGTTTCAACTGTCCAAGTGGTTTCAGAGAAGAAGCATTTTGAAACATTTTTCCCATAGGGTCCAATGTTAAACTAAGTCCTGCCGTAGCCGCCATTTTGAATTTCATATCGGAACAAAAAACCTTAAGATTGTAGAGGACCATCCAATGAACATTCATGTACAGTTTGGCTTTAATCATATTTGTAGTTTCTGAGAAGAAGGCATTTGAACATTTTCCCATAGGGTCCAATGTTAATCTATGTCCTGCGATGGCGGCCATCTTGGATTTCCGATCGTCATAAAAAACAGTAACTTGGTAAAGGACATTCCAATGATCATTCCTGTACAGTTTGGGTTCAGTCAGTTCATTAATTTCAGAGAAGAAGATCTTTGAAATTTCGGCCAATCAGAGCATATTATTGGCCTTGGCAGCCATATTGAATATCCGACTGGAACGAAAAACAGTAACTTTGTAGAGGACCATCCAAGGAACATTCCTGCTAAGTTTGGTTCCAATCGGCCCAGTGGTTTCGGAGAAGAAGCTTGAAATGTGAAAAGTTTACAGACGACAGACGACAGATGACAGACAACAGACGACGGACGCCAAGTGATGGCAATAGTTCACCTGGACCTTTGGTCCAGGTGAACTAAAAAAGTAACGGAGGCTGAAAAGCATTATAAAAATACACTTGATAAGAATAGTAAAAATTACCGGAAAAAAATGAGGGAGGAGTTAAAAAATCTAAAAACATCTGATCCGA
Organism: Bathymodiolus brooksi; assembly: GCA_963680875.1. Classification (NCBI taxonomy): domain Eukaryota; kingdom Metazoa; phylum Mollusca; class Bivalvia; order Mytilida; family Modiolidae; genus Bathymodiolus; species Bathymodiolus brooksi. Next base: position 60,119,998 of record OY804588.1, read on the forward strand.
AGGAGTATTGGAAAATTTTAAACAGGGGTAGGGAGAAAAAACAACCCGATATTCCTATGGAAGATTTGTTCAATTTTTAAAAAAATTTAAACACGGCGCCCGATTTGCCAACTCGGGAGGAAGAACATTTAAATCATGAACCTTTGGATAATGTTAATTTTGAACAGTTAAATGAGGGTATCAATACTTATATTTCACAGGAAGAAATACTTTCTTGTATCAAGAAACTCAAAAACAATAAAGCTAGTGGGGAAGATCACATAATAAACGAATATATTAAATCAACATCGGGCCTGTTCTTGCCAATTTACGAGAAGATATTTAATTTAATTTTTGAAACAGGCTTTTTACCAGATATTTGGCTGATAGGGAGTATTAAACCAATATATAAGAATAAAGGCAACCCTTTAGATCCCCAAAACTTCCGTCCAATTATCATTCTTAGTTGTCTTGGCAAACTGTTTATTGCTATTTTAAATGAAAGACTACAGGTGTTCTCAGAAGAAGTTTTTTTGTTAGAGGAAAACCAATTCGGATTTAGGAAATCATACTCGACTACAGACAGTATTTTTACATTATTTTCATTTTTCGAAATTTTAAAAAGTAAAAAGAAGAAATTATTTTGTGCGTTTGTCGACTTTGAGAAGGCGTTTGACACTGTCTGGAGAGTAGCACTGTGGTATAAACTTCTATTAAACAATATAAACTGGAAAATGTACAATGTTATTTTAAACATGTATAATGATGTTAAATCTTGTATAAATTATAATAATTGTAAATCAGCTTACTTTTCTTGTGATATAGGAGTGAGACAATGAGAAAATCTGTCGCCTTTTCTGTTTGCATTGTTCTTAAACGATTTACAAAGCTTCTTGGAAAAAGAAAACCTACCAGGTCTTAAAACAATTGAAGAAAAAATTGAAGAAAATTTAAATATTTATTTGAAACTTTTCGTTCTGTTGTATGCAGACGATACTGTTATTATGGCTGAATCAAGCGAAGATCTACAAGCTCAATTGAATGTTTTTGGAGAATACTGCAAAAAATGGAAATTGAAAGTAAATGCAGAAAAAACTAAAATTTTCATTTTTTCTAGAGGACGACCTCTTGTAGATATACATTTTTCATTAAATGGATCTGAAATAGAAATTGTAAACGAATTTAATTACCTCGGAATACTTTTAAACAGAACTGGAAATTTCAATAAAGCAATCACAAAGCAAGCAGAAAAGGCAAAACAGGCTATGTATGAAGTTTTAAAAAGAGGACGCACTCATAACTTATCTGTTCAATGCCAACTCGAACTATTTGATAAAATGGTTAAACCTATACTTCTTTATGGGTCGGAAATTTGGGGATATAGTAAAAATATTGATTGTCTGGAAAAAATACAATTACGATTTTGTAAATTACTATTGAAATTAAAATCATCGACACCAAATTATATGATTTATGGGGAACTGGGGCGATTTCCTATCGAAATTGATATAAAAATAAGGATGGTGTCATTTTGGGCCAGACTTTTATTGGGGAAAGAAACAAAACTATCGTACTTATCATATAAACTTTTATACACTCTTTCTATTGAAGAAAATGTTCACTCCGTCTGGATTAAATATTTAAAAGAACTTTTCGATGAAACAGGCTACTCTAGTATTTGGATAAATCAAGATATTCCAAATTCTAATTGGTTAATTTCGAGTATCAAATTACGCCTGCATGATCAATTTAAACAGGGCTGGTACTCCCTAATTGAACACTCCCCAAAAGCATTGAATTATAGAATATTTAAGGAAAATTTCGAATTTGAAAATTACTTTAGAGTTTTAGAAGACAAGGATATTTATACCCTATGCAAATTCAGAACTACCAATCATAGATTACCAACAGAAACTGGTCGGTGGAATAATATTGACCGTGTCAATAGAATATGTACAAAATGTGACAATATAACTATTGGAGATGAATACCATTACATAATGGAATGTGAACATTTTTCAAACTTTAGAAATAGGTTCATTGTTACAAATTTACGAGAAAGACCAAATATTCTTAAACTTAAACAAATCATGAGTGCTTATCAAAAACAAAATTTAGAAAAATTATGTAAATTTATACGAAATATAAATAAATCTTTTGTTCTCTAGGCTGTCTCACACCCATGTCTTTGTTGTATATACTGTATATATGTTTATATCTATTCTGTATGTGTTATATGTATATTTATGTCTTCTCTGTACCGTTGTATATGGTTTATGAGAATAAAGATGATTGATTGAACTAGAAGCAGTAAACACAACAGGTGGTACACCTGAGGAAAAGGCCTCTAGGCATGTAACTCTTGTGGGGACAACAAATGTGTTCTCTCTCTGAATTATAGAAAATTCAATAATTGTTTTACACTATTTCAACACATATTTTAATACAAGGCCTATAAAACAGATGCTTACAGAAGTGAATTTCATTTTTTTAAACGTTAAATTTAACGTAAAATATTCATATGAATAATTTCTTAGCTCCGAGCTTTGCTTTCAGATGCATACAAATCTATGTTTAACACTGTATTAGCGATTATTTAAAAAAAATATCCATATACATATTTTTTTTTATCGAAAACAAGCCCGTAATAAATTACAGAGTTATCGAAGCGAATCATGATTAAGTTGGATATAATGTCGCACAATAGGCTACCCGATTTGTAAGGCTTGAAGTAATTTACCATATAACAATATGTTCGTAATGATGAACGGTAAGGCCACTAAAATGCATCAATCGCCTGTAAAATAAATAAACATAAATTATAATGTTGAATCTCCGTGAAAATATTTAACGTTTACATTTAAATCAACATCAAATTGAAATAAATATGAGTGCATAGTTCTAGATCCTGAAAAACAAAATCAAGAAATAAAATATACATAACTACTGTAAAATACACAACGATTGATGGATTATTGTGTATTGAATAGCTAAAGTTATTATCATCCAGAATGGTACAAATAAATAAACAATAATATAATACTATTATAGATTGTTCTTATATTTATCAGGGAATTATATAAACATTTGAAGAAAAAAAAATCCTGTATTTATTGTTCAATCTAATTAACTGACAAAATAGTGTTTACATGTAAATTGCATATTTCTGTTGGATCGCACAAGGGCGCGTACGTTATGTAAACGGCATTTACATAGGGTTATGATTATTTGTTTTATATCATAAACAAAAATATTTATTGTTCATTAAGGTGCCTCATTACAATAATCAGAATTTTAAAGCACAATAACTTTGACGCTGTACATACACAATCCTGTGCTATAAAACAAGACATAAATAGCTTAATAGAGACCGATAGTTTAATATATACTTAATTCCTTTTTTAGTAAATAGTCTCAGCATAGGTATTACAAGGATAATGTATTTCTCGCATGATAAACAAGTAATAGTGAAGTGACAACAGTATACGTATTCTGTACGTGTATCACACTTTGCTAATATTTTAATACATTTAAAGTCACATTTCTTAATAAACATCGCATTAAGTTAAAATACGACATGAAAATCAAATACCAACAATTGATGGGTTATTGTGTATTGAATACACTAAATTTATTAAGGGCCAAACTAGTATGACATAAATAATAATAATAAATAAATAAATAAATACGTATAGATACACGATAATATAATACTATAGATCGTCATATTCAATGAGCTAGTGACGACTACAGTATTACGTAATCTCTCTACTCAGCGGGTGATTTAGATGACCGTGCGATTTAACTGGTAAAATGCAAATTTAAAAGGTAAAACGCTAAAATCCCACGATAATGCAAATTTAAAAGGAAAAACGCAAATATAAAAGGAAAAATGCTAAAATCCCACGACAATGCAAATTTAAAAGGAAAAACGCAAATATAAAAGGAAAAACGCTAAAATCCCACGACAATGCAAATTTAAAAGGAAAAACGCAAATATAAAAGGAAAAACGCTAAAATCCCACGACAATGCAAATTTAAAAGGAAAAACGCAAATATAAAAGGAAAAACGCTAAAATCCCACGACAATGCAAATTTAAAAGGAAAAACGCCAATATTAAAGGAAAAACGCTAAAATCCCACGACAATGCAAATTTAAAAGGAAAAATGCAAATATAAAAGGAAAAACGCTAAAATCCCACGACAATGCAAATTTAAAAGGAAAAACTCTAAAATCCCACGACAATGCAAATTTAAAAGGAAAAATGCAAATATAAAAGGAAAAACGCTAAAATCCCACGACAATGCAAATTTAAAAGGAAAAACGCTAAAATCCCACGACAATGCAAATTTAAAAGGAAAAACGCAAATATAAAAGGAAAAACGCTAAAATGCCACGACAATGCAAATTTAAAAGGTAAAATGCAAATATAACAAGACAATTCGCTAATTTAACTGGTAAACACTAATATAACTGGTAATCTTTAATTATTTGCATTTTACCGGGAATATTTGCATTTTACCGGGGATATTTGCATTTTCTATTTCCTAGTACACGATTCACTTAATAATGTTGAAAAGTTTTTTGACACGATTCACTTAATAACATGCTAGTGTATATATTGTAGGCATGTTGAAAAGTTTTTTGTTGCAATGTTCAATTAGATATATTAAATACAAGTACATATGCAGTCAGTCATGGTTGGTTGCAATGTCAACCATTATTGTACATTTTGAATTCTATCAACATCTTATTTTTAGCAAGCAAACAGAACAAAAATTACAGAAATGAAGAATTATTTCACTTGCCCAAGGGAAATTGAAATAAAACATTTACCAAATTTTTACTTGTGAATACTACAGCAAGTAAAACATTAAATGCCAAATGGCCTATTTTTATTCTAATCAATCCTGGCTTCTTTTTTTTTGTAAATAAATTTTGACGAGCATTCACTTAAATTCAAACTATGTATTGTGTTATTCCTTTGTCAGCTATCCGCAGCGTACTCCTCATTAGCTTCAGTGAGAGAGTTCAGCTAATCATCACTCAAAGGACAATACATAAAAAAGTCCAACTTGGTCAAGATGCTGAAGGAAGAAATCACCAGGTTTGTAAAGACACACTCTAAATTAATGTAAAGGATTTTATCATAACTAAAACATCGACAAGTGAGCATTGGTTGTTTAACTCCTCTCCCAGAGCTCTTGTCAACATATTTTACCATCTTGTACGATTGAACAGTTCCAAGGTGAATCAAATGTTACCCGACATGACATCATGTGTGATGTTGTCAGTGAATCATCACAAAATATCTAACAATCTAATTTTAAAATTAAAGATCTAGGCTTGAATGTATATTCTAGGTCAATTATAAAAGATGAAAGTGATTTGGTTCAGACCTCCAAGGAAGGACTCGCTGCCATCTTCGAGTCTTACCAACTCTCTGGTGGAAACCGCGAATGAATGGAAAGGTTTTCATCATCACCAAATCAAATTCAGTTCTTATTTTCCATTACCTCAAAATAATTTGCACCTGCAAAAATATGGATGTACAAGTGATTTTCAACATTTTTGCCAATTTTTAAAATGTCTACTCAACGCAACCACCAATAAATTTATGTGAATAAACATTTGGTCAAACCTGGAATTGTGTAAACTGGATTGTCTTTTGACATCAGTTTCTACTCTGGGCATCACACATTTTTAACCCAAGCATGAGAGCAGGCGTCCAAGTAATCTGGGTAGTGTTTTTTATTTTTAGATAGAGCAATTCCTATCACAGATGTTGCGGTTTATCCATACACTGAACACTCAAAGAACAATTGTCCAACAAGTCAATATATTTATATATATATATATTTTCTTTCTTGTATATGACCAGATGGTCAAATGTCAGTGGATCGTCTGAAAATATCCAACAACTGCTAATTTTAATTAGAACGAATATAAATCAAATGCTCAACTTTGAATCAAATTATTGTACAATATGAAAGTGATTTGGTTCAGACCTCCAAGGAAGGACTCGCTGCCATCTTCGAGTCTTACCGACTCTCTGGTGGAAACCGCGAATGAATGGAAAGGTTTTCATCATCACCAAATCAAATTCAATTATCTTCATTACTCAAAAATAATTTGTTGAAAGGTTTAATGTTAGAATTCTGTCCAGAACAAAATCGTCTATTTTGTACAACTTGGGCTTCGTTTTCCAACGAAGGTTGTTTATATATGACCCGTCATTTGATTTCTCTTTTTGAAAATTTTGAAATAAATATTAAATGCATATGTACCTATAGCTACTCACCCCTGAAAGGCATGGATAAGCAACACCAAAACATTTTTTTTCACAATGGCCTAATGGGCATCTACAAATATGTTCTCATAGGTTTGGTTTTTGCCAAGAGGTGTAGTCATTGGCAACGAGAACATCAGATTAAATATACGGGCTTGGAATATAATCATTGTTATTCATTTGGCAGAATATTAATCATCATATGTTCAGTAGTGGTGGCAATCTTGGATTTCAGTACAAACAAGATGAACTGTGAGCTAATGCTCACTTATGATACCCCCGCTCTTCGGCAAACAGGAAGTAGGAATCTGACGGGTCAAAAAACGCTTCCCACGATATGGGGTACCTATATGAAGCTTGTGACCAAATATCAGATTTCTGCCATCAATAGCTGCTGAGAAAAATGTGACGAAAAATGGGCATATATGTTCAATGTGTATAAAAACCAACTAAGTCGGCAAACAGGAAGTAGGAATCTGATGGGTCCAAAAACGCTACCCACAATATGGTATACCTATATGACGCTTGTGACCAAATATCAGATTTCTGCCAACAAGTTACTCAGAAAAATGCGACGAAAAATATCTTGGACGGACGAACAGAGGTAAAACAGTATACTAAAAACAGTATAATAAAAAAGAAAACTCTGTAAGGTACCATCTAATGACCAAGTACAGTTTGGGTTGAGTATAAAATTTCTGAGAAAAAGCTATGAAATTTTTCCTAGTGTTCTGTGGTGATGACAATCTTGATTTCCATTCAACACTAACAAAATAGCCATACCTTGTATAGGCCCATCAAAAAAGCATAATTCACACCACATTAAAATCGAAACAACTTAATATTTCAGCCAATTAAATCACATTAGTGGCTCTGATGGCCATATTGAATTTCTGATCTGCTCAAATATCATAAATTTTATCACGAAACATTCATACCAGGGTTGTTTCCATTTGACACAACAGTTTATGAAAACTAAAAGAAAGTTGAAACAGTGATGGTCAACAATTCCACCAATATCAACAAAACAAACCACCATTCACCTCAAACAATTGACCACAACAAGACCATGATATATGGTGTTGGCTAGGGACAGGAACAAAAATGTGACAGGGACTGATTGATGGAATTCATACCGAAGGCTCTCACTATTTCCAAATTAGAAGGAGAAGAGACCAACAAAAAAGTGAAGTTAACCTTCCCCAGGCGACTTCTTCGCCCAAATTACAAAGTAGTATGATGCCTGCACAACCCACCCTCTCTGATAATTGAATCTCTAACACGGTGCAAACAATAAAAAAAAAGTCTGCACTTATTCGCTTCCACTCAAAAAGACAACACACAATCACAAAAATGAATGAAAACATAAACATGGACAGTACTATAGCAGGGTCAATGAATGAAAACATAAACATGGACAGTACAATAGCAGGGTCAATGAATGAAAACGTAAACATGGACAGTACTATATCAGGGTCAGTTTCTTTATGTATAACAACAAGGGAAGTAAAGTGATTACAATAGCCCACATGAAGAACCTGTATCGCTCACCTGATTATTATTCTTATATAATGGCATAACTAAGGTTTGTTTGATGTGTACTCACAAATCAGGTGATAAGGGTTCTGGGCACCACTAACCCACATCAGCATTGATCCATGACAGTCTGTGTAGTGAGTCTAGGGTCTACAGTAGCTTCCTGTTTTCTGAGAATATAAGACCATTCTCATACCCTTAAAATTAGTATCTGTACATATTTGAAGCACTATGGGCCAAGTGGTTTTGGAGGAGATTATATTGTGAAAATATTAGACAATGGCCGCTACTTTGTGATGACAATATAACCCTTCAAGTAAGATCAGCTAAAAATGCATTTTTACTCGGCTTAGGCCTAGGGTTTTAAATGTCTAGGAATACTGCTGTATTACAATCAAAAAGAAATGTAGTATGTCCATCTGATTGAAATCAAATCTCTCACATGTTCCTCTTTAATGATATGTCACAGCAGAGGAGGTCTGTATGACCTGAATATCAATGAATTATCAATGATATAATAAATATGCATTGTGCACCTTTTCAACCAATTGGATTGCTTGTGGCAAACAGAGCAGTTAAATTCTAAAGTGATTTTAAAGCCCTTTCAAAGTCGCATAAGCTCCATTTTCATTTGGCAGTAACATAGGATCACTCGTGTGTGACCTGCAATGGAGTTTCTTCTGATCTCCCAGACTCCAACATATCAGTCAAGGGGATTAAGTGAGCGATTTATGATATATTCTCTTATGTATTTATTTGGTTGCTAAGGTAAATGAACAAATCAAACACACACACAATATTCTGCCTATCCCTGAACTATTACATCTTTAATTCGATTGTAATTACATTAGAAAAAGATTAGATCTTGAGTACAATATATTCAGTACACTGTACACAAAGAAACAACAAAAATATGGTTTGTTTAGCCAAGACCACACACAATTTTATTTTTAGTGTAAAGTTTTTTTTAAATCTTTGAACTTAATACATTTGCTTCAACAATAATTTTTTCACATATTAGTAAAAACTAGAGGCTCAGTGGGCTGAGCTTGTGTCGCTCACCTTTCATTCTGCTTTGAGGAAACTTAATACATAACCTTCCATACATGTAGATGCTTTCTACCAAGTTTCGGTTCATATGGCTAAGCAGTTTCAAAGGAGAAGATTTTTTAGAAATCATCCAATCAGAAACAAGAATTGCATGTGGTGGCCATGTTTGCTAACCGATCGGGACGAAATGAGCAATCTTCATAGAGGACATTCCATAGATGCTTCCTACCAAGTTTCGGTGGTAGCCATGTTTGTTAACCGATCGGTACGAAATGAGCAATCTTCATAGAGGACATTCCACAGATGCTTCCTACCAAGTTTCGGTTCATTTGGCCAAGCGGTTTCAGAGGAAAAGATTTGTTAAAATCGGCCAATCAGAAACAAGAATTGCCTGTGGTGGCCATGTTTGGTAATGGATCATAACAAAATGTGCACTCTTTAGAGAGGACCTTCCAGAGATGCTTCCTACCAAGTTTTAGGTCATTTGGCCGAGGGTTTTCAGAGGAGAAAATTAAAATGTGAAAAGTAAACGGATAACAGATGACGGACACCAAGTGATGGCAAAAGCTCATATTGCCTTTGGCAAGGTTTGCTAAAAAGAATATTAAAATGTGAATACCTACTTGTAATGTATAGAATAAACATATTACACTATATCAGCATTAGTTAATTTCTAAGGGAGATAATGGCAAGAGTTATCTTTCTTTTAACTGTTTAGGAAAGAGTTATCTTTCTTTTAACAGAGGAGAAGTTTTTTTAGAAATCAACCAATAAGAAACAAGAATTGCCTGTGGTGGCCATGTTTGTTAACCGATCGGGACAAAATGAGCATTCTTTATAGAGGACCTTCCATAGATGCTTCCTACCAAGTTTCGGTTCATTTGGCCAAGCGGTTTCAGAGGAAAAGATTTGAAAAAATCGGCCAATCAGAAACAAGAATTGCCTGTGGTGGCCATGTTTGTTAATGGATCGGGACAAAATGTGCAATCTTTAGAGAAGACTGCCCATAGATGCTTCCTACCAAGTTTCAGTTCATTTGGCTGAGGTGTTTCAGAGAAGATTAAAATGTGAAAAGTTAACGGACGACGGACGCCAAGTGATGGCAAAAGATTGCCTTTGGCAACGTGAGCTAAAAAAGAAATTTGTCATGATTTATGTCTCTAGAATTACAGACAGTAAAAATACAAATTTGGTGAACAATATAAATAACATGATACAACAACATTAACAACTCCTCTCACAAACTCAAATTCCTAAACATATAAAATACGAATGACATAAGTCAATAGAAATCTTGGTCCTTGCTAGAGACAGGCATAATGATATGGCAGGGTTAAACCTAAATTGGATCCTAACCCTCTCTCTTAATGCATAGATCTCCAGCAGCCAAACACATCTTTTAGTTGTTAATGTCATAGATTGCACATAAATGCAAATCCTACTACAGGTACAATACCAAAGGGGGCCACAGAGGCTCCCCCATTTTTAATTAGGCAAGTATGATACAGATGAGGAAATGTATTATTTATCAACCAGCAATAAAGAGCACAATATGTACTATTCAACTGAAGTCTAGGTATCGTTTCAAACTCATGCTTTGGGAAAAAGTTCTGCTCATGAAGGACTGTGGAAAAAAATAAAATACATTGTACTTGAAATAAAATACATTGCACTTTACCCGGCACAGTGAACCCTGTTTAAACCAAACCCTGAATAAAGCAGAATCCTGTATAAATCGAACTTTAAATAAAAGCCCTAATTTAGGAGATCTTTGTTAATTTAACCTGTATAAACTGAACAATTACCTGATCCCATTAACAGGTTTAACCCCACCACACTTTTGTGTCTGTCCCAAGCCAGGGCCTGGATTTCCCATGTCAAATGTTGTGGTCTGTTTTTGTGTTCAGTGAATGATGTATGACTAGAGGTAATGGTTAGCTTTGTTGATATTGGTAGAATTGCTGACAATCACTGTTTAAACTTATTTTGTCATAACAAAAGTTAGTACCAAGGAAGTTCGGTTTAGACTGGCTTCATTGTAGTAGAATTCAGTAAGCTGTAGAATACCATTATGGGTTTGCCTCTATACCTCATTGTTGAAAAAATTGTGGTTATAACAACCAATCAATCTCCTTTACACTAATGTACCCCTATGTTTCAGGGTCCCAGATTAACTTTTTGTGCATAATAGCCAACTAGGCTAGTCCAGATTAAAAAACAGTAGTCAAGGTGAAAATGACGAGGGCCACTAGGAGGGTTGGGGGATTATATCTCCCCCCCCCCCCCCCAAGAAAATTTTGTATTTTTAAAGCCAAATCCTACATTTTACACACATTTTTGAAAGAAATAAAACTAGTTGAAAAAGTGGATTTTCCCCAATATATAAACATTTGGTACATTTTTCTTGATTTAAAAAAAAATCAACTACCAGAATAGTAGTATGGTCTTATTATCTTAATTTGTGTGAGTTGCAAATAGAAAATAAATAAATAAAACACAGCAATTTAAACGAGTAATGAACTTTTTAATTGTTTTCAAAGCAGAATATCAAACATTTTCATTATCAGAACTGTCAACACAATAAATAATCAGTCTCTAGAAAAGTCAAAAAGTTTGCCAAACACTATATCTTCTTCCAGATCACTTTCAATTTCACTATCACTAAGGTCTTTCTCATTCTCCATTTCATACTTGACCCCAGATAAATAATTCCACATCACTAACTGCTAGCTTTAATTTTCGATAGACATAACACAGATATTGATAAAAGATTAAAGATAAAAAAAACAATTCCGGAATTGTCTCGATTTAATTCTGTGCTTTGGTACATTTTAATATATTAACGACATACTATAATCTAAATAATAACAACAATTAATTAATTATAAAATAGAAAAAAAACTCGTCTTTTCTCGAATCCTTCCGTAAGCTTTATGACCGCACTGGTATGTTTTGAACTTTGGAAATTTACCGAAATTTAAAGTGCTCCTTAGCCGGAGGATTATTCTATAAACTACGCATTCTGGTTCCCTGTTTGAAAAGCCATAACTGATGTTCCTTTGAGTTAGAAACATTTGAGTTGAACAGGTAACAGAACCAGAGGCTCCCAGGAGCCTGTAATCGCTCACCTGGATCAAAACTGCTTTCAATAACAACGCAACTGCACTGTGGCGGCCATCTTGGTGGGAGAGCGTGACTGCCGGACACAAATTTGGAAGAGGACCATCCAATGACTATTCCATCAAAGTTTGGTTTTAATTGAGCTACTGGTTCCAGACGAGATGGTTTTTATGTGAATTTCCCATAGGGTCCAATGTTAAACTAAGTACAGCTGTGCAGCCATCTTGGTCAGAGGGTGGGACCACCAGACACAATTTTGGAAGAGGACCATCCATTGACTATTTTATCAAAGTTTGGTTCCAATTGAGCAACTGGTTCCAGACAAGAAGATTTTTATGTGAATTTCCCATAGGTTCCTATGTTAAACTAAGTTCGGCTGTGGGGGCCATCTTGGTTGAAGGACCGAACCGCCTGATATATTTTTGGAAGAGAACCATCCAATGACTATTTCATCAACATTTAGTTCTTATTGAGCAAATGGTTTCAAACAAGAAGATTTCTATTGGAATTTCCCATAGGGTCCTATGTTAAATTAAGTTCGGCTGTGGTGGCCATCTTGGTCGGAGGTTTGAAATGCCAGACATAAATTTGGAAGGGGACCACCCAAGGATCATTTCAGCAAAGTTTGGTTGAGATTGGCTCAGTAGTTTCAGAGGAGAAGATTTTTTTTTAATTTCATCCCCCCTTTTTTTTATTTTTAACTTGGCGGCCATCTTGGTTGGAAGTTGGGATCACAGGACAAATTTTAGAAGGGGGCCATCCAAGGACTATTCCACCAAAGTTTGGTAGCAATTGGCCCAGTGGTTTCTGAGGAGAAGATTTTTATGTGAATTTCCCATAGGGTTCTATGTTAAGCTAAGTTCGGCTGTGGGGGCCATCTTGGTCGAAGGGCCGAATTGCCTGACATATTTTTGGAAGAGAACCATCCAATGACTATTTCATCAACATTTAGTTCTTATTGAGCAAATGGTTTCAGACAACAAGATTTCTATGGGAATTTCCCATAGGGTTCTATGTTAAATTAAGTTCGGCTGTGGCAGCCATCTTGGTCGGAGGTATGAAATGCCGGACACAATTTTGGAAGGGGGCCACCCAAGGATCATTTCAGCAAAGTTTGGATGAAATTGGCTCAGTAGTTTCAGAGGAGAAGATCCCCCTTTTTTCTATTTTTAGTTTGGCGGCCATCTTGGTTGGAAGTCGGGATCACCGGACACAATTTTGGAAGGGGCCCATCCAAGGATCATTCCACCAAAGTTTTGTTGCAATTGGCCCAGTGGTTTCTGAGGAGAAGATTTTTATGTGAATTTCCCTTAGGGTCCTATATTAAGCTAAGTTCGGCTGTGGGGGCCATCTTGGTCGAAGGGCCAAACCGCCTGATATAATTTTGGAAGAGAACCATCCAATGACTATTTCATCAAAATTTTGTTCTTATTGAGCAAATGGTTTCAGACAAGAAGATTTTTACGGGAATTTCCCATAGGGTCCTATGTTAAATTAAGTTCGGCTGTGGTGGCCATCTTGGTCGTAGTTCTGAAATGCCGGACACAATTTTGGAAGAAGGACCACCCAAGAATCATTTCAGCAAAGTTTGGTTGAGATTGGCCTAGCAGTTTCAGAGGAGAAGATTTTTTTTTAAATTTCATCCCCCCTTTTTTCTAATTTGCATAATCGGTCAAAATCGGCAAAAGTTCAAAGTTCATAAAAAATCCTGTAATATATGTTAAAAACCTCATCATTATGCTTATACATTTCAAATTTGGGCACATTCTGGCTTAAAATAGAGCAGTTTTGGCCATTTGTAGAAATTTCTATTTTTAGTAATGGTGGCCATCTTGGATACAGGACGGCGCTGACGGACACAATTTTGAGAGGGACCCACCCAGGGACCATCCCTGCCAGGTTTGGTTTAATTTGGTTCAGCGGTTTCAGAGGAGAAGATTTAAATGCGATCTTTTATCAAAATATGCCTAATTTGCATTATCGGTATATATCGGCTGAAAGAAACATTTCACAGAAAAACCCAGAATATATGTTAAACTATTCCTTGCCATGTAGCTGCAGTTAAAATTTGAGCTCATTTTGACTTACACTAAAGCAGCAATGGACAATTAAAATTTCATCCCCCCTTTTTTCTATTTTGAGCTTGGCGGCCATCTTGGTTGGAAGTCGGGATCACCGGACACAATTTTGGAAGGGGACCATCCAAGAATCATTTCAGCAAAGTTTGGTTGAGATTGGCTCAGTAGTTTCAGAGGAGAAGATTTTTTTTAAATTTCATCCCCCCTTTTTTCTAATTTGCATAATCGGTCAAAATCGGCAAAAGTTCAAAGTTCATAAAAAATCCTGTAATATATGCTAAAAAGCTCATCATTATGCTTATACAGTTCAAATTTGGGTACATTCTGGCTTAAAATAGAGCAGTTTTGGCCATTTGAAGAAATTTCTATTTTTAGTAATGGTGGCCATCTTGGATACAGGACTGCACTGACGGACACAATTTTGAAAGGGACCCATCCACGGACCATCCCTGCCAGGTTTGGTTTAATTTGGTTCAGCTGTTTCAGAGGAGAAGATTGAAATGTGATCTTTCATCAAAATATGTCTAATTTGCATAATCGGTATAAATCGGCTGAAAGAAAAATTTCAAACAAAAACCCCGAACATATGCTAAACTACTCCTTGCCATGTAGCTGCAGTTAAAATTTGAGCTCAGTTTGACTTATACTAAAGCAGCAATGGACAATTGAAGAAATTTCTGTTTTTAGTAACAGCAGCCATCTTGAATGGAGGGCGGGGCTGTCAGACACAATTTTGAAAGGGACCCACCCATTTAGCTGCAGTTAAAATTTGAGCTCATTTTGACTTACACTAAAGCAGCAATGGACAATTAAAATTTCATCCGCCCTTTTTTCTATTTTTAGCTTGGCGGCCATCTTGGTTGGAAGTCGGGATCACCGGACACAATTTTGGAAGGGGGCCATCCAAGGACCATTCCACCAAAGTTTGGTTGCAATTGGCCCAGTGGTTTCTGAGGAGAAGATTAAAATGTGAAATGTTGACGGACGGACGACGGACGAAAAGTGATGACAATAGCTCACATGGCCTAAAGGCCAGGTGAGCTAAAAATGATCACGATACAAACGGACAAACGATAGTTTAGGGATACAGGGCTACTGGAATTTTTAATAGCCAGTTGGGCTATTTTTCTACGTTTTCAAGTCGCCCAGGTGACATTTTGGTTGCCATGGGTGACCGCTAATTTGGACCCCTGTGTTTCTTGCATAAATTTCATTCAAGTTTTTTTTTACATACATCGTATATCAAAAAACTACAAAATTGTCATTCCTCAGCTATATATAAAGGTGACAATTCACAATTTAATGGTTGACCACAATAGAGCTCCCAACGACAGACCTTAGCTAAACTAAAACTGCTTACATGTAGCAGTTTAACATTCATCAACAGGGTTTGAAATTAGCGGTCGCCCACTCGCCATTTGCGAGTAAATTTCAGTGTGGGCCCTTAAAAATCTCATCTCAGTCGTCCACTTGGCGAGTGAAAATTAGAAAAAATAAAATAGTGTAAATCTATATGTAATAATTCCTATTCACCAAGATCGAAATCCGAAAAATATTGACATTTCCATCGATCAATTTTAAGCCCGGATTTTTTGTTTTGATATTAAACTGATATTCGCTTATATTACGCTTCGCTCTATGAGCTGAGTAACGAAGTATAGTAGCCCGGAAACCAGCTTATTTTGATGTATGCGAATCTTATCTCCAGTTAAGGAGATCTACGGTTGTTCTATTTAACACCTCCGTATAAGGATGTCAATTTTTGCATTAATTTTGCATCATTTAAGGATTGAAATAAAGAATTTAGTTGTTGTTGTAAAGGGATTTAGGTAACAAATAATTCTTTTAACAACGATGATTTCTCTGGTGTCTTTATATTGCACAAACCATGCCGTTTTCTGTTGAGTCATATTACGGAATTTTATAGTACACTTTTCCGACTTTGATTTTTAATTTTACATTTTCGTTCAAAATATCCGGTTAGCGAAATGTTTTGCCAAGACGATTTAGGTCAGTTCTTTTTGGGGAACTCTGGGCCTCTTAAAAGGCAAAATGAACAGAGAACACAATATTTTATAGATTACGAAAAGTCCAAACGCTCTAGACAATTTTTAAAGGAATGGAAACAAATCCGTCCATGGTTAGTTGATACTGAAAGTGAAACCGGCATGATTTGTTAATAAATAAATAAAATAAATAAATACAGTTTTATTTAAAGTCGATACATATCACAACATACATATTGCAAAGAACAAAAAAAATGAAAATTCATTTACTACAGGATGTACAAGCTACCAACATGCCCACCATATGTCAAGCTCTAAATCGCCCCGAAATTTGACTTCAACTATAAATTTCTGAAGTTATAGTGTATTGGTGCATGTAAAATAATTTTATTTTGAGGAAAATGTTTTGGAAATTTGTTATCTTCTGTATTAAATTATAGTTTCTGAATGGCCACTTTTGCTGCCAGGAAATGGCCAGAATGCAGGATTTTACACCATTTATTCCAGGGCTTCCGGGGGCCTTCAGCGGACCCCTTGTGCCATAGGGCACCTTGCAAGCGAGGTGGCAGGCGAGCTAGGCGTTCCTGATGGGCCCCTAACAAATTGTGTGGGCTACCAAAATTAATTTGGTGGGGGCCCACTTGGCCCCTAAAATATTTCCTTAGCTTCAAACCCTGATCAACCATATTCATTTTTCTCTCTGATAAATTTGCTTAGCAGTTTAACATTCATTAACCATGATAATTCATTTTTTTTTCTCGGATAAATTTGCTTAACAGTTTAACATTCATTAACCATGATAATTCATTTTTTTTTCTCTGACATTTTCATCTGTTCACTTTCCAAATTACTATATTTTCATCTTCTAAAAAATCCTAATTTTTTGGGTTCTATTTTTAGAAACAATGGGATTGATATCTTGTACCCACAAATCATCACTATTATCATCATAAATATGATTGCCATGGTAACCAGCATGATTGGTTGCCATTGTACAGGTATTTCACTGAAGAACAGTTTAAAACTTTTACCGATTCCACTGAAGAACAGCTCTATAGGGTGAAGCATGGATCTTGTTATCACTGACATAACAACCTATGAATGAAATGTGTACAGTATGAAAATTACAATTAAACACTCGTTGAGGTTTTAGTCATAAAACTTTCAAGTACGAGGTTTGTACTCCTAATCGAAAAAACAATCAATCAGAATGTCATATCCAATGAATAAGGTGTTCT
This sequence comes from Bathymodiolus brooksi, assembly GCA_963680875.1. NCBI lineage: Eukaryota > Metazoa > Mollusca > Bivalvia > Mytilida > Modiolidae > Bathymodiolus > Bathymodiolus brooksi. Next base: position 60,137,295 of record OY804588.1, read on the forward strand.
GATTGGACGATTTTGGAGTACAAGTACAAAATTCATACTCGAAAGTTTTATGACAGTGAGGTCTGATCCTTACGTTTGTTTGATGTTTGTGTTCTCTCAACTTTCGCTTTGCTTTTTATTTTTGCACTGCTGTAATGGTTAGCATGCTCGACTTGAGTTGACTTAATTTGCTACTAATTTTGATGTGTTTTTCTCTTGTCTGTCATGACATAAGTATTACTTCTCCGGCGGAGACGATGATGTTAATAATGTCAAGTTTTTGTGATTATATCAGTTTTTCCACTATCACACAACCTAGGTTCACCATATTTGATCCACACATTAATAATGGAGGGTATACACACATGTCTGTATTTATTCATGTAACCATAACAGTAGCTAACACTTCTGCAATGAGAAATTGGTTTAACAACAAGAGTGGTCTCTCTTGTGGGGAGATTTATTAGTACATTTGTAGTTCACTTATTGCATCTGAAATCTGGCCTGATAAGAGGGATGGCATTTGGAGGGAGGGGCCTTATAAGAGGGGGACTACTGCAATTCATTTTTTAGTTCATTGTACTTTGGTTCCAAGCCAGCCTGGGGGTGATCGTGGTCGTTATCATATGGTATTAAATTTGCAGTTACATCATATCAAGGTGCTGAAACAAACATACATGTGTTTGTCAAGTATCAACAGGCTAAAAAGAAATTAACTGAAGATAAATATTTCCATAATATAATTACAAACCATTAACAGAGGTATCTTCCATAAAGGATTAACAAGGAAAGCTTTAAGGTACTCCTCACAAGGATCATGTTGCCATGATATCTGATATGACAGCCAGTCTATCATACTTTGTGTGATGGTCATTTGGTCAGGGAAACATTCTTTTGGAATTCCCTGAAAATAAATGATACATAATGAACAATTGAAAGATCTTTCATTGAGAGCATCATTATCAACAGCAACACATATTTTAACCTTCCAGATTTGGATTTCTAATATCTTGAAAATGCAAGACCGATGTAACTGATTATTATCTAGCACAATCTGATTGAAATCACATCTTTCACTTGCTTCCCTTTACATATATATCGTGGTATGGTAGATCTGGTATGCTACACTCCTTCTAACATCTGATAGATGGCTTGGTTTGGTTTATGGTGCTTAATGCCACTTTCAACAATATTTCAGTTATATTGGTGTAGGAAACCAGAGTACCCGGTGAAAACCACAGATCTGTCGCAAGTCACTGTCACACTTTATCAAATAATGTTGTATCGAGTACATCTCTCCATGAACGGGGTTCAAACTCACAACTTTGGTCGTGATAGGCTCTGATTGCACAGGTAGTTGTAAATTCAACTACCATAGGATCTCGACCATAACGGCCTCTAAAAATTACATACATATTATATGTTTATGAAGATTTTTTTACAATGTCAAGCATTGAGTGAGAGATTGTTGTTTCACGCCAAGTGACGAAAACAAGCAGACCACAATTCATATTATTTAGGAGAATTTGTTGAGTTACACTGAAAATATCTGCCCCAAATTACAATATGTTGATAATAGTTGGTTTGTCAATGTATATTTGTTCCAGATGGAAAAAATATTCTATTTTTTCTTCAGAACTTTTTTCATGGAATACTTTTTCCATAACCATTACAATTATTCCACATGTGAGGAGAACTTATATTATATGTTGATGAATACAACTTTTATTCTTGACAATCAGGTGATTTGTTTCACTTCATAGATTTCTGTCTACATCAAACAAGTGTTTTACCTGGTGATAATTAAAATCTATAAAGAAAGACTTTTATGAATGAGATGTGTTTACCTGTACACAATACATGTATGTACAGACATGGAGGCAGAGGAATATGACAAAATATTTACTTTCATTAACGAAGGTAAGAAATTATTTAATTCGGTTGTATTTCAATCTTGGATAAATTTGTGATAATAAAATTGGTATAATTAGAATGTTGTTTTTATATCAAATTAAATATGTAAAACAGATTTGAGAAAACTTATTTTCAAAACAAATGTGTATCTAATAAAAGTATCATACAGTATAAACATAACACATTTGTATTGTAAGTAAAAAAAAACATGAAATGGCCAGAATGAATAGTATATAACAGCTATACCGATTAGAATAAATATAATGTAACAGTTATACCGATCAGAATAAATATTATATAACATTTATACCGATCAGAATAAATATTATATAAAAGTTATACCGATCAGAATAAATATTATATAATAATTCTTATATGATTTACATAATTAGAAATCCTATACTCTGATTGGGTATAAGCGCTTATGGAAGTGGGGTTTTGTCAGTTTATTTTTCGATAGACGATGTTCAGCGGACTACTTTTTTCGTAATGTAAACAAAATGACGGCTTGGATTCCCGATAATAAAAAAAGATAAAAGAAACAATGTTTATTGTTAATAATCGACAATTATTGTTAGATATGAAATAAAAAAATAAATGCCAATGAAAAAAAAAGCTTGTTTTGTTGACATAAAAAAAAATTCAGGAAAAAATACTTAAGACAACCATCTATCGACTTTGACTTTTGTAATATATCGTCATCCTGTGACATGTTTACAAGGGACGCTGATTGACACAAGCTGGTTACTGATTTATTTTACAATTTTGTGGGCATTTTACTTGTTTGAGTAGCTAAATGCAAAATGCCATCAAATTGGAAAATATCGGTAACTTAATTACATCACCGTCTAGTTTAAAGTAGGAAATAAGGTTAGTTCATTTTGTTATTCATGGCCGACACACATCGATGTAATGTATGTGTGCGTACTGGGTATCCTCAAAGGTAAATTTTCAAAACAAATGAAGAAAAAAAACTTAATTACAGAATTATAAGGATTAAACGCATTTTTTTCGGAGTTTATTGATGTATAACCTGGACCAAGTCACTCACATACTTACATAAAGAAGGACTTTTATTTGTTTGTGAGTGAATTGGTCCAGGTTATATATCAATAAACTCCGGAAAAAATGTGTTTATTCCTATAACATTTATAATATTATATAAAAGTTATTATTTATTTCAATATTTATTCCAAAGATATTTTATCATGTAACATAAGTTCCAGTTTCATTGGTATTTTTATTATGCTAATGGGATTTGTATTACATAAAATAAATTCCAACTGGAACTTATGTTACATGATAAAATATCTTTGGAATAAATATTATGATGGAACTTCTATTCCATGACAGGTTGACTGTTGTTAATTGATTGATGTTTAACGTCAAATGAGCAATTTTTCAACCAGATCATGGTGAGAACAAATTACATTCAATGAGATTATAATGATGTGAGCTTTGTACTACTGATAGACCAACACGCTTAGTTGAATTTTTACAGTCCTACCCCGCTGTAACATCAGTCATTCGGTAGACAAGTCTATATTTTTAATCAAGTACAACGAAACAGTATACAACATAACTTACATTTTTCATGGCAGCCTTTTGTATTGCAACTTCTATTTGATATAATCTCATATATTCCCAAGGAATACTGATAAAAAATGCTATCACAATCACCCAAAATATTATCCCAGAGAAAGTTACTCTAGAGCATTGTCCGATTCCACTACAGCTGCACATGTACATATTTTCAAATCTTTTTCACTTCTTGCAAAACGGAAGGCTAAAATTATAACTAAAATTAAAACAGCTGCAGATATAGTTGAGGTTATCTCCATTGGGATAAGAAAGAAATATATTGTATTGAAATCTTCCTGTACTATTTCTATTAATATATTCATAGTCATTGTGTCTGTATCGTTATTTGTTGGTATTAGGTTGAACCACTTAGATTGGGTTCCTGTTTATACAATTAAATTGTTCATAAAACCAAAACACATATAGGGATAGGGTAATGATGTTTATGCCACTTTCAACAATATTTCAGTTATTTCATGGTAGTCAGTTTTATTGGTGGAGGAAACCGGAGTACCTGGAGAAAACCACTGACCTGTTGCAAATCACTGACAAACTTTATCACATAATGTTGTATTGAGTACACCTTGTCATGATCATGATTCGAACTCCAACTACCATATGATCATGGCCTTGACAGCTCTTCCAAAACACATATACAGTACGCACAGCGACTTTTAGCACGAAATCAGCTTGGTCAGTGTTTTTTCGCGGTGAAATGTCATAAAATCTCTGTAAAATGTCGGTGAAATCATGCTGAAACTTTCACCGCGCAAATATACAAATTAGGGCCTAAATATCGGTGAAATATTTTAATTGTCGGTGACAACACCGCGGCAAAAATCATACGTGTATACACGTACATGTAACTGTATAGTTACATGTATTCTTTTGTTTTTTGTTTGTTTAGTTTTGTTTTTTTACTATTTCGTACTGTATATTTCAATTTGATCATTTGATACCGGATTTTTTTCAGGGATGGCATACATTTTATTTATAGGATATATGAGTACGCATCTTGTTTTGCATATATTATCTAATCCCAACATTTCGATTGGTTTACATAGGTGTTATTTCTTTTTCTCTCACGAGTTGATAATCACCTGGTATTACAGGCTGTATTTTATCTATGTACGGGTGTGTCTATTTCTATGTAGTGCACACATTGAACTCGGTCACTAAAAGGTCAAATACACAGTTACCTGAGGCTGAGGGATTGATTTAAAAACAAACCGAGAAGGATTGAAAAGAAAAAAAAATTGATGTAAATTTTTATCTAAACGTGCTTTTTCGTATTTGTATGTCGTTAATCCCCTTACAAGCCACGTGTCATTTTACTTTTAATAAAAGTAGATACACATTTCCCTTTGAGTACACACATTTTTCACGTGAATGAGAATCTAGAAAGGTTACCCCCTGTTGGTAATATATTATCAATCAAAGCGTGCTTTTGGGGATCTAGAAACTTTTGTAACAGGTGAACTTTAGTCACGTGCCAAGTCGACAATAATTGATCATCCGAAGGCTCGGGATACCAGGCTTGCATTCAAAAGATCAAGTTTATATTAATTAAAAAATAATACAATACAAGCTTATAAATGGTAATGATCGCATAATACTAAACGTTTGTACCGGCATTGTTTTCTTAACATAATAGATTAAAACAAAAGCAAATATCAGAATTAAAGAACGAAAATATGATGACAGCTTACACACCTGAACTAGAGGCTCAGCCCACTGAGCCTGTATCGCTCACCTGACAATAGAATGATACTGAAGCAAATTTCAAAGGGAGATAATCATTACCTTAAAAAACAGCAGCCATCTTGAATGGAGGGTGGGGCTGTCGGACACAATTTTAAAAGGGACACACCCAGGGACCATCTATGCCAAGTTTGGCTCCATTTGGCCAAGCTGTTTCAGAGGAGAAGATTTTTTTAACATTAGCCAATCAGAAAAAAGAATTATTCTTGGCGGCCATGTTTATAGGCCAAATGGAACGAAATGGAGAAACTTTATAGAGGACCTTACATAGATGCTTACTGCCAAGTTTGGTTCCATTTGGCCAAGTTGTTTCAGAGGAGAAGATTAAAATATGAAAAAGTTAACGGACGAACTACGGACGCCAAGTGATGGCAATACATCACATGGCCCTTTGGGTCAAGTGAGCTAAAAAATGATGAAAAAAGGGCAATAACTCCTAGACAGGTAATCAGATTTACTTCAAAATTGCAGGGCATGTAGATCTTGACAAGCTGAACATGTTTTCAGTTTACACTCAACATCTATCTCTTATAGTTTTTGAAATAAAGGATGAAAAGTATTAACATTTTTAAAATTTGATGAAAAAAGGGCAATAACTTCAAGATGGGTAATCAGATTTACTTTAAAATTGTAGGCTAGGTTGATCTTGACATGCTGAACATGTTTGCTGTTTAAACTTAACATCTATCTCTTATAGTTTTTGAAATAAAGGACAAAAGGTATTAACATTTTGAAAATTTGACGAAAAAAAGGGCAATAACTCCAAATTGGGTACTCAAATTAACTTCAAAATTACAGGGTAGGTAGATCTTAATATGCTGCACATGTTTGCAATTTAAACTTAACCTTTATCTCTAATAGTTTTTGAAATATCAGACAAAAACGTTTAAATTAAAAAATAAATAAATAAAAAAGGGCAATAACTCCTAGACGGGTAATCAGATTTACTTCAAAATTGCAGGGCATGTAGATCTTGACATGCTGCACATGTTTGTTGTTTAAACTTAACGTCTATCTCTTATAGTTTTTTAAATAAAAAACGAAAAGTATTAAAATTTTGAAAATTTGGCGAAAAAAGGGTAATAACTCCAAGATAGGTAATCAGATTTTCTTCAAAATTTCAGGGTAGTTAGAGCTTCCTGTGCTGATCATTTTTACGGTTTTTGAGTTGTTACCAAAAACGTGCAATTTTACCCTATGTTCTATTTTTAGTAACAGCGGCCATGTTTGTTGGCCGAATGGAATTAAATGAAGAAGTTTTATAGAGGATCTTACATAGATGCTTCCTGCCAAGTTTGGCTCCATTTGGCCAAGCAGTTTCAGAGGAGAAGATTTTTTTAATATTAGCCAATCAGAAACAAGAATTGCCCTTGGCGGCCATATTTGTTGGCGGAATGGGACGAAATGAAGAAAATTTATAGAGGACCTTATATAGATGCTTTCTGCCAAGTTTGATTCCATTTGGTCCAGTTGTTTCAGAGGAGTAGATTAAAATATGAAAAGTTAACGGACGGACGACGGACGCCAAGTGATGGCAATACCTCACATGACCCTTTGGGTCTGGTGAGCTAAAAAGGGGTAACTAATTATTTGTTATGAATCATTCATATTATCAAAAATGACAGTTTTATATACAAATCTCAAGAACATACAAATGTACAAATAAAGGTTAATATCCCATTTCTTTATTTGATCTTGTTTCGTGGCGTCTAATCGTTGATGTCGGTGTTTTGGCGGCATTTTATGGTATATCACTGTGTTCGATTTTTCTCGGACATTTCGCGGTGTCAACACCAACTTTTTTTTTAATTTCACCGACATCTTCTTGATTTCTCTGACGTCGGACCAGAGTGATTTCTTGCTAAATCGCGCTGTGCGTACTGTAGGTGTGACATATGGAGTTGTTTGTATAGTTGTGCTCAGTTAAATGCAGACTTACAGTATTTCCATCTTATAATGCCACTCATACCAGGTCAGATTTCAGATGCACTGATCAGTTAAATACTACAAAATTCTCCCCCTCCAGACAGTGTGAAGATTCCATATCACAGGCACTTGTTTCATTCAAAAAATATATGCCCCCTCCTTTTCCTTACTTCAAGGTAAACATCTGCCCTTTTCCCCTTCCCCACTTCGCCTCAATATTTTTCGTTTATTTGTGATCCTTTCGCTGACCCAATTACATCGTTACACTCCTGAGATATTTCTCTTTACGACTGCCACATTTAAATATACCTACCGGGCCTCCCTCAGACGAACTGGACAAGAATATCAGCGAACGTAGCTTGTTTTATTTTTAAGTCATTGAAACGGATACAGCCACTTCCGGTTTGCGCTGGATTTTTCATATGCATTGGGAATTCTCTAGACCGGCCATGTGTAACAATGCCATCATGATCATCTCCTCTCAAATGTAAAGTAAGCCTTTAAAATACAGATAATTGTTCCAATGCACATTATAAAAATATGTTCAACTCCAAAATTACTGACATTTGATTTTTAAAGCACCTTTTTTATAATTTTCTAAATCAATTTAAACCGGACCGGAAGTGGCTGTTTCCGTTTCAACGACTTAAAAATAAAACAAGCTACGTTCGCTGATATTCTTGTCCAATTCGTCTGAGGGGGGCCCGGTAGGTATATTTAAATGTGGCAGTCGTAAAGAGAAATATCTTGTGAGTGTAACGATATCATTGGGTCAGCGAAAGGATCACAAATAAGTGAAAAATATTGAGGCGAAGTGGGAAGGGGAAAAGGGCAGATGTTTACCTTGAAGTAAGGAAGGGAAGAAGGGCAGATGTTTACCTTGAAGTAAGGAAGAGGGGTCATATATTTTTTGAATGAAACAACTTAACAAGTGCCTGCCCTCCATATATCAGGATCCTATGATACCAAGGTATTTAAGTAAAACAATGGGGGCAAAACAATAGGGCTTAAATAGAATGACATGGTACAACATAGAGCCCACGGTAATACTAATAGTAATAGTAGTACTATTTAGTCTATTAGTAGCATCGTGTTATCATGTTTTTGGTACTTACGTCTTTAGAAGCAAACTTTAACATCTTTTACAGATGTTACGCTGTAGTCTTGTTTATGTTCCATAAATAGAAACCGGTAGACACGTCAAAAATAATGCGTGCGCTGTGGAAATCAAAATAAAATGGATAAAACGAAAACAGATGACGCACGAAAACACATACAGTCATTGGCCATAAATGAGTTTACAAAATGGCCGACGTCATTTGCGAAAATTTGTTTCCAATTTTTTACTCCTTATTAAATCAGTGTTATTTACCTTTGATTAGTAACGTTCACATTTTACACAATGCCAAAATATTCCAAAATTAGGCCAGTGACGTCATTTAAGGAAATACCTTGTAATTCGGCCAAAATATCGTCTGTCAAAAAATGGCACCGCACGGTAAACAAATGACACCAGAGGAGAAACAAATCATCGTAGCTTTGTCACAAGGATATTCTAGCTACAAAATTGCTGAAATGACGGGGAAAAACAGGAGAACAATCAGTAAATTTCTCGAGAGGCGACGGGTGCGAGGATCGGAAGAAAACTTACCGCGAAGTGGAAGGGGTATAAAAACGGGAGTTCGGGGAGACAGGATTATGTACCGTATGCTTCGTTCGGACAGAAGACAAAGTTTAGGAGAAATAACAGACCAATTTAACCACCAGTTTGTGACCAAAATTTCTTCTAGAACAGTTCGGAGGCGTTTGAACTTTGAAGGATACAAAAAACATCCAGTTTGTAAGAAAACTACGATTTCACCACAGGCACTTGTTTCTGGTAATTTTTTTGTACCTAGATACTATATACTATATGTAGTATATATAGTATATAGTATCTAGGTAAAAAAAAATTACCAGAAACAAGTGCCTGTGGACAGTGAGAAATCATTGGAAAAAAGTTATTTTCAGTGATGAGACGAAGATTGAGATTGGAAATAACAGGAAAGTTTATGTTTGGCGTAAAGTGGATGAAAGATTAAGACCGGAATGTAATGGGTTGTACCAGGGTCGAAATTACAAAACGAAATTCTCTGTCATGTTCTGGGGCTGCATTTCGTATTATGGGGTAGGTACACTAACTCCAGTTGTTGGCAATTTAAATAGTGAAAAGTATGTAAACATTTTAGATGACAATTTATGGCCGGTCATTGCCCAACATTTTCCTACAAGCCCCTACATGTTCCAGGAGGACAATGCCCCATGCCATGTGTCTCGGAGGACAAATCAGTGGAAAACGGAAAATGATATTCCAACTTTAGAGTGGCCCCCACAAAGCCCAGACTTAAATATAATAGAAAATGTGTGGAAAGTTATAAAAACAAAAATTCAACGACGAATAGATGACATTCGAAACGCTGATGACCTAAAAACTGTTGTTGCTGAAATTTGGACCTCACTTCAACTACATTATATTAGAAGTTTATATGATTCCCTTCCAAGGCGTTTACGGGTTGTTTTAAGAGCTAGAGGCAATATCACAAAATACTAACAGTTTGTGGTAAGTTTTATTATTTATTTCAGTAAGAAAAACTATAATTTTTCTCTGCTTGGAACACAAACATTTTGGGAACTCAATTATGTCACATCCGCCCGCCTGTGTGCCGATGCCGGTAATTTCCTATGATAGCCGCCATTTTGTTTTCCGGTAATGAAAATGACCAAAATTGACATTTTCAAAAATGTAATGTTTACTTTTTAATCCCTTTGTTGTTGTCTCCAACTGTTATTATTAAATTGGTTTTAATCTATATTTCCCTTCAATATATTTATTTGCTGTGGTAAGAACAAATATTTATTAAAAATATATCAGATCGGAACCGGCGTTTAATAGTTTTTGACGCTGTGGCACATTTTTTTTTATTGGGGTACCCTCTTTGCGACAAAAATAGAATATGTTTTTGACGTCGTACAATCATATTTTAAATATCCAATGAAAGCTTAGATTTCCACGAAGGTCAATATCATCTGCAAATTTTTATTTCCGGTCAAATTTCATGTAAAAAATTCAATAGATACAGAATTCAATGTAACTGGAAAAACATTCTATAATCTGGAAAGCTATCTAAAGATACAAATTCTTCTTGACTGTTCTGTATTACTGAATTATGACAATCCTGTGTGTAAAGATAAGTTATTATTAAAACAGCTGACACAACTAGAATCTCAATGTAGAAGGTTCATATATATCGTCACGGTATGTGTTTTCGTGCCTCATCTGTTTTCGTGGTATCCATTTTATTTTGATTTCCACAGCGCACGCATTATTTTTGACGTGTCTTCTGGTTTCTATTTATGGAACATAAACAATACGAAAGCTGACATCTGTAACAAATGATCAAGTTTACTTTTAAAGACGTAAGTACCAAAAACAGTGAACCTACCTACTGAACCATACTTTTTGTAATGCCAAAAATGTACTTCATTTATAAAGTAGCTGGAAAAAAATCCAGAAGGGCTATATAAAATTTAACTATGTCGTCTGCCTCTCAGACACCTGCTCTTCCTGTCATGTAACTATCATGGGGTCACTGATCGTATTTGTAAACAAAAGAGCCGACTGAAATGTGCCTGTTTCTTATATAAAATACATGTCACTTTGCAGTGCATTGTGGTTTCAGCACTAAAAAAACGTCAAAAGTAAACACAATTTTGAAAGTGGTCATTTTCAAACATTCTGTTATTTTATTTAGATGTAGTATGATTTGGTAGATGGCCAGAACCATGAAATTTTAAAACCAGCCATTTCGGGATTTTATATTCGTTTCCATCCCGTATATCGGCCTTGTTTTTATTTGCCACGGAAACAGATACCGCCATTTTACTGACAACAAAAGTTGCCAGGTAAACGAGAGTATATTAAAATACAAGAATGGCTTTAAAAACAATCTTATGCACAAAGAAATATTTAACTAGCCATTCTTTGAAAATTCCAATCGTCATATGAATGGAGGGTTAACACTGTTAATCGCTATATCTGAAAATCGATAATAGCACGAAAACTGATAACACGATGGTAACATGCACACAGGATTTTTTAAGTAATAGAGTATTTGAAACATTTTATTTTTAAAGTGAGACAATATCTTATAAACTCAAATGTATATAGTGCTCAGGAGGATACTAAGTCCGATTTTATAGATTTTAATTCTAGGTGATGGAATTGTGATATTCGGGTTAAAGGATGTATGTTGTGTACATAGTTTTATCAATTTGGATTATGGATATATGATTGTATTGGGTGACAAAAATCACTGATCTTCAATATTGGAGGTAAATAAATAAATAAATAAATAAAGTTTTATTTAGAGTCGATACATATCACAACATACATAAAACACAAGCTCTACAGAGCTTTTCAAATCGACTATACATATAACAAAAACAACATACATGCATACATACAAGGTACATAAAAATACTAGCAAAAATTAAAACATCTATATTAAAAAATAATTTAAACTAATTAATTTAAAATTTCAAGCACTAAGTAAATAAATTAAAATAAGCAGCCTAAAAAGTAACTATAATTAAAGACAAAGCACAGATTTCAAAAACATCACAGATAAGCAAAACAAATAAATAAATAAAATTATGCTTTAAAGCTATCTACAAGCATTACAGTGGCATGAGCTACCATTCCATGAATTAATCAAGTTTTTGAATTGTTTAAAAGAATTTTCCAGTCTAAAGTGGTTTGGTAGCTCATTCCATGTTTTGGCAGCAAAATATTTAAAAGTTTTAATACCATACCTAGTTGTTATGGTCGATGGTATACTAGCAGTATTTTGGTATCTGAAAGAATATTTACTTTGTTTAATTGTAATTAAATCATGTAAGTACAAAGGACTGGTTTTATTGACAATTTTGAATGTTTCAATGGCTATAGTTCTAATTCGCCTGATTTTTAAAGTGGGTAATTTGGATTTTGTTAAAAGTTCTTCATATGTGCTGTCAGTATCATCATAGATAAATTTCAGAGCTCTAAATTGTATTTTTTCCATTTTATTTGTATTTTGTTCACTGCAAAAGTGCCATGTTACAGGGCAATAATTAAAGTTCGAGAAAATATAAGAGTAGTATATTGTAAGTCTACCAAGTTTTGTTAAGTATTTACCAATTCTTTTTAAAATGTTCAGTTGTCTTGAGGCTTTTTTACAGATATTTGCTATATGAGTATTAAAATTTAGTTCAAAATCTATTGTGACTCCCAAAAGTTTTACCTCATCTTCGCATTTTATTATATTACCATTAAGATTAAAAGAGATATTTTCATTTTTAGTTTTTTTTTCAATTGCTATCGCTTGAAATTTGTCTGGATTTGCTTTCATTTGGTTTTCAGTAAACCAGTCTATTAAAGTTAGGCTGTCTCTTTCAAGTACTGTGATTAATTGATCCAGATTGTGGCCTTCATATGACAAAGTGTTATCATCTGCATAATTATAGAGGGAACTTTCTTGTATAAAATAAAATATATCATTTATAAATATATTAAAAAGTACAGGTCCTAAAATAGAACCTTGAGGTACACCTTTATATATGTCTTCCCATTCGCTCGTTATATTGCCGATTTTGACACACTGTTTTCTGTTAGAGAGATAATTTTTTATCAGTTTCAATGCAGATTCACTTACTCCGTATGCATCTAGTTTATTTATTAACAGTTTATGGGGAAGGCAGTCAAAAGCTTTTGACAAATCCATGAGGATGGCCGCTACAAATTTATTTTCATCCAGGGCCTTTTTCCAATCTTCTATTATTTTTAGAAGAGCTGTTTGGCAACCATAACCCGATCGGAATGCTGACAGAGAAGGATGAAACACCTTGTCAAAGAAGGTCACAGTCTGCTCATATATTGCTCTTTCATAAAATTTTGAAATAGTAGGTAATATACTTACAGGTCTATAACTGCATTTATCTAAAGAGTTATTTTTCTTGAATAGTGGTACAACTTGGGCTTCTTTTAATTTTTCTGGAAAAATGGAATTATTTATTGATTTATTTATTAAATTTGTAATTGGTTGAACAATAGCTGGTTTTGCAAATTTTAGAAGTTTTCCCGAAATGCCATCACGTCCGGTTGCTTTTTTTGAATTTGCTTTATTTATTTGCTTTGATACAAAATCATTTTCAATTTCATAAAATATTAATTTAGGAATTTCTTTCTTATTTTCTTTTATAATTTTAATACTTAGATGTTCTTCGGCAGATAAATTATTATCATTACCAATATCCTTTGCCACATTTATGAAAAAATTATTAAAATTATTTGCTACTTGAAGTTGGTCATTTATGATCTTATTATTGTCTTCTAAGATAATATCTTTAGTTATATTACTACCCTTATTAGTTAAAAATGGTTTAATTGTTGGATAAAAGTCAGTAGATTTTGGTCCGCCAACACATCTTTCATAGAAATATGTTCTAATTGATTGCTTTTTTAATTTTGTTACTAAATTTCTTTGCTTTCGATATGCCTCCCAATTTTTGTTACTTTTATCTTTTAAAAATTCATTATGTGTCATCCGTTTTTTATAAACAGCACTTCTCAGGGTTTTATTCATAAAAGGGGCTGGCTGTGAAATTGATTTCCTTTTTTTCATAGGAGCATGTTCATCAATAGTATTGACCATAACTTCTTCAAATTTATTATAAGCTTCGTCTACATCTTCAATTTCAGTAATTTTATCCAAATCAGATTTCATTAGATCATTTACAAAATTTTCTTCAGAAAAGTTTTTAAAACTCCTGTATGTCTTAAAGCTCTTTTTAGCAGGATTTATATTACCCTTTATTTGCACAGAAATTAAGTTGTGGACATCACTAATACCACAATTGAAATTTAAGACATTCATACAATTATTGGGTGAATTAGTTAATATAACATCATTGAAAGTAGGATCTGCTATCTTTGTGAAACATGTTGGCCTTTTTACCAGGTTTGTAAGGTCTAAGATATCACAAACACTTACCAAGGTGAAGAAAGAACAGAACAGAACAGAATAGAAAACTTTATAGTCATATTATTCATAGGTAACGGCAAAAATTGAAAAGTGCTCGTCATATTTAATTAATTCAAACATCGATGGTTAAATTGGCCAAGTATCAACACAAAATAACGTCAAAAACATATTCTTTACAACGAAAGGAAAAAGGAGATTGAACCAAATTCAACAACGCCGGCAATGTGTCAATGTCATCGATGCATAACGACGTCAACAAATTGAACAAGAAAAGATGGAAACTATTATTACTGATAACATTACGGGTGAGTTGTCATATTGAAAATATAATCATTATTGGATAGTTAGTATATCAAACAATGAACAAAGCAAAAAATAAAGCTATCGATAGGCAGGGGAGGGTGCCGGTTCATGTTTTTATAAATGGACCTGCCCAACACTCTCTCCGTTCTCTCTCTCTTTATTTTTATTTATCTCCTTTCGGTCTGGGATATAATGGGAAGGGGGTACGAATAAATCCATAAAATCTAGGGGAAGTGCTGCCAAAATTTTTCGTGAGGGGGGGGGGGGGGGGGGTAAGAGGTATGAAAACAAATTCTAATGAAAAGGGGGAGGGTCTACCCCACAGGGGCTAGGTGCGTCCGAAAAAAAAAAATAAAAAAAATACTATATAATACTACAAGGGGCGAACTCGCTTGCTCCCATTTTTTTAAGTCGTCGTGTTAAATTGATCGTAACTTCGGAACGCCTTAATATTTTCAAAAAATGTTTCCACCAGTCGAAAGTCAAGTAATTTTCCTTTCCAAAGAGACCCCAATTGTTAGTGTAGGCCTCCGAACTGCTGAGGTATCATACACGAACCAAAACAAAACGGCGTGAAAATCCGAAGTCGTACAAACGCTGGGATGACCACTACCCATCTGTGTACAGACTTTCCCATGCGTAAACGAGTCATTTTGACTAGCTAAATACTTACAATAGTTTCATCCATTCAAATTATGATAAAATTTCTTACCTTACGCCAATTTATATGTCCTTTAAGTCTGTATTTGATAGAAATCCCATTTGCATCCTTGACAAACGCCATAGACGTGAAAATTGAGAGAGTTCTAACGGGCTTTTTGATTGGCTGAACAATCTGTTTCAGCCAATCAAAAAGCCCGTTAGAACTCTCTCAATTTTCACGTCTATGGCATTTGTCAAGGATGCAAATGGGATTTCTTTCAAAAACAGACTTAAAGGACATATAAATTGGCGTAAGGTAAGAAATTTTATCATAATTTGAATGGATGAAAGTATTTAGCTAGTCAAAATGACTCGTTTACGCATGGGAAAGTCTGTACACAGATGGGAAGTGGTCATCCCAGCGTTTGTACGACTTCGGATTTTCACGCCGTTTTGTTTTGGTTCGTGTATGATACCTCAGCAGTTCGGAGGCCTACACTAACAATTGGGGTCTCTTTGGAAAGGAAAATTACTTGACTTTCGACTGGTGGAAACATTTTTTGAAAATATTAAGGTGTTCCGAAGTTACGATCAATTTAACACGACGACTTAAAAAAATGGGAGCAAGTGAGTTCGCCCCCTTGTAGTATTATATAGTTTTTTGGGGTTTTTTCGGACGCACCTAGCCCCTGTGATCTACCCTGGTCCTGACACAACAATACATTATTTGGGAAGTAGGCCATTTTCAGTAGTTTATTCACCATGTTCCATTTGTGTCTGAAATGATTTAACTGGTGTAAGCCAGGGCAGGGACAAATACTTGGGTGGAGAGTGGATGCTTCCTTCTTTGCTTATTATCCTTGCCATTTTATGTCATGGTTTACTTATTGTTCAAAGGGTGGATGCTGTATCATTTTATTTTACTTTCGTATTGTAACATATTACTGGTAGTCAATGTCGCATTGACAAAATATGAAACTAAAACAGCAACAATTTAATAAATGGAAATGTGTAAAAACTCCACTTAGAGTTTTGGTCTCATCGTCGATAGCCCACGTCTATGATATACTCTTCACTCATCACATGTGGGTCAACTGATAGAAAAATCCTTGTAGTCATGAATTATTCATCTCAAATCTGCTTGTCTCTGTTATATTTTTGAGGATGTGAATTATTTGCACTTGTATTGCATACATTTTACTGGACCAGAAAATTATGTTACACTACTTTGATACCTTATTTGCATAGTTAAAAAAAAACATGGTTTTATATTATTTTTTTAATTCTTGTGACATACCGACAATTGTTAGATTTTAGTAATGTTACATGTATGTTGCTATAACAACTTCTAAATGCTGAATAAAGAAAACCCTGAATTTTCATGAGATGTCATAAAACTACACATGTATTTAAAGTCATATCACAAACAGAAAGAGGACATTTTTTTGTGTACACAGATCAATTTAATGTATTATTTAATATTTTCTTACTCTTTTATATGGTTTTTGTGAGTAAGTGAATGAAAATAAAGATATGCATAAAAAAAAATCTACATTTACCTTTCACAATATTGCTGTTTTTAATCTTGATAACTATACTAATATTGTGGTATGAAGAATTAAAAATAGCATTTAGAAAATTTTTTAATTTTTAGATATGAACTACATTTGTACATTATTAAAGTTCTCAATGCTTTGTGATTTTTTTTTCTTTAGTCAGATTATGGTAATTGAACTTCACTACTACAGCTGGTCTGGATTGGTAGTTGAAGGTTAATAAATCCCCGAGATTGAATGAGAAGAACATGGAACATTCAGCTCATTTCCAAATTGAGGACAAATATGAAGAAATTGTTCACTATATTATGAATAAATTATAAATTTTACTATTTTTACCTCGCATGGATCATTTTTGTCCAATTTTAGTATAAACATGGTATATTTTATAAATATTCTGACCTATTTCATGAAGAAGTTAAAGGGTTAGTGTAATGCCACTTTCAAAAATATTTCAGTTATATTGTGGTGGTCTGTCATTGGTGGAGGTAACCGGAATACCCGGAGTAAAACACTGACCTGCTGCAAGTCACTGACAAACTTTATCATATAACGGCAGAGAGTGAAACAATTTGACTTGCTCAGTTTTGTGGTACATGTATATATTTGTTATAAGTTGATCGTCAGTTTCAGCAATTTTTTAGCTACATGTATATTATTACTGCCGATATTGAGGTATAAAGAGGGAAAACCTATTTATCCAGCTGACAGATGAAAACCCTTTAGTCATGTTTAGGACGCAGGGAAATGTTAATATTTAAGGTGACTAACCTACATTAAGTGGTATATATCATGTATATGGCATGAAAAACTGTTTTGTTTTGACTTTTGGTTACTTATTTGAGGATATAGATTTCAAAATAACAATTAGTCTTGATGATCAAATTTGGACAAGAGACAAGCGAGAAATCCTAATAAGGTAAAATTACAGAACATATAATTTTGGAAAGGTTCCTGGTGTTGGTGTTTTTATTTACAAATGTCACTATTCGTTGTTTTGACCACACTCAAGGAGTGCATGTTAACTGTTACACCCTCGATGTCATGTATGCTGGTAGAAATTACAGTATAGATGGACTGCTAGCCATGTGTTTTTATTGTGGTATCTCTTTTTATATATTCAGTTGATTTATCTTTACAAGAGATTGATAGGGGGCTTTCAGTTGATCATTCTGATACCTAGATGGTCTAAATCGGACAAAGAACACCAAAGAAATAACAAAAAATATGATTTTTTCCGGAAAAAATGTGCGCATTTGGTGGCCATTTTGTTTCAAGATGGCCACCATTTTAAGTTAATTAGTGTCCACAAAACAATATAATAAAACAAGAAGATATCATCTATCTACATTTCAAGTTTCATGTAATTATCTTGTATACTTTTTGAGATCTAACCAGTTATATACATGTATAACTACATTCTATTTACAAGATTTCAATATTTTTGATGGTGCCATCAAGTCAACAATCACCAAACTGCCTCAACACCCATTTTCAAATCTGTATAAAACTATATTTCCAAGACTGAAAATGGTTATAGTTCATAATCCTATTCAGAATAAATGGTTTAACAACCTCAATTATTTATCTAAACAAATTTATGTTGGAGTAATATGGAAAAGTGACGTGAACATGCCCTTTGTGGTCATTTCGACAAACCGAAAAGCTGTTTTCGAGGATTTTTACAGGTCTCAAAATTTGAAATGTTGTCTAATTTCAAAAAGTCCTGTAGTTTTTCTTGTATACATATGTTTGTTCTCCCAGAAAACAGAGGATTATGCAACTAAAGAATACAATCATTGATATATTAGCCATGGAAAAGTGTTGAAAAGGGTGTTTTCTCTGGCGGCCATCTTGGAATAAAAAAGGGGGGAAGTCTGGAATTTGAAACAGCCATAACTTTGCAACTACTGGTCCGATTTTTACAAATGAGGGCTTAAAATGTCTGTCTTTGTGAGTTCTAATTGATAAACAAGAAATATATAAGTTTTAACATTGATGGAAATTGTCCTGGCATCTCACATGACTGTACCGTGACGATACGTCTTTAAAAGCAAACTTTAACATCTTTTACAGATGTCACGCTATAGACAGTATAGTCTTGTTTATGTTCCATAAATAGAAATCGGAAGACACGTCAAAAATAATGCGTCCGCTGTGGAAATCAAAATAAAATTGATAAAACGAAAACAGATGACACACGAAAACACATACCGTGACGATACATTTCTTCGTTTTCTAAAACGAAACTCGAAAGTAGTTATTACGTATTCAATTAGTATTTACCATAACAATACCAAAAATACAAAAAAGCGACCATAAAGAAAAATACTGTCACACATAACACACAACAAATTGTCCCCAATGAAATTTGTTTGGACAGGAGAGAGCTGGATTTCTATTTTTCCTCCATTCTTGTTTTTAGACTGGTAATTGATGTTCAGCAACCAGTTTTTTCAAAGGTGATGCTAAAAAATATTATTTATATCCGTGCCCATGTTTGACAAACCCATATAAGCCTAATCGCAGTTCCAGCTTATCAGTTGTATAATGAGCATCACGTGGTTTGGTCAAAGGTCATTAGATAAATATAAATATAAATAAATAAGCTTTATTTAGAGTCGGCATAGGTAACAGATTGTAAACAAACGCTTGAAGACATGCAGTGTAAATACAGATTATGTGTTGTACATAACCCAGAGATGTAGTTACATCAGAATCCCCATTGTTTTCTCATATTACGGTTATTAATAAAAGATTTCCACACACATTAGAAAGTATTTTACAGTTTGTAGATATATTATTAATTAAGGTTGTTTAGTCATTTTTTCTTTATATTTATTCATTTTATTGTGCAAATTTCAAAATGTCTGGAAAAGAATTGGATGATATGACTAGAAAAATTTAAGTTTTGGAAGGTTCCAGCTCTTAAAGACTTTTTGCGAAAAAGGAATTTGTCATGTGAGTAGTATAGAAGCACCATCCACCTCGCATTTGTGGGGGATCGATGGGGATCGTGACGTCACCGGAAGTTGCATCACCGGAAGTTGCATCACCGGAAATGACGTCACCGGAAATGACGTCACCGGAAGTCGTGAACCGGAAATGAAAGGGAGATCATTTCCCGCGGTTTTCCCGGAACTCCTCTAGAGTCTAGGTAAGAACAATGGAATTGTGAATCCAACCTGTATCGGGTCACTATAGACCTATTACCCCCTATGTTAAACCATTTTTCCCTCTTGAATTGTGCAGTCAGCGTGATTAATTGACTCAGTGGTATGTGTATGCAGGATGAAACGTTTACCCGTGGACGGATTTTGCAGAGACACCAACACCGTCTACGAATTCCAGGGATGTATCTGGCACGGACATCGATGCTGGATGACCAAAAAACATAACGGCGTCAACCCCGTCAACGGAAAGAACTTAGACGACTTGTACCAGCGTACGCAGGACAAGATACAATACATCAAAGAACAAGGCTACAACGTCGTGGAGATGTGGGAATGCCAGTGGCGCGCAAGTATCAAAAGAGACCAGGAATTGAGTCGTTTTATCGAACATCGAAAACGACCATGTGATGGTTTGATCACCATGACAGAGGACCAGATACTGGCCGCCGTCTTGAACGATCAACTGTTTGGTGCTTTGGAAGTCGATCTTCACGTCCCCGACCACTTAAAACCGACGTTTGCCGAGATGTCACCCATATTTAAAAACGTCGAAGTATCCAGAGACGATATTGGTGACCACATGCGGCAGTATGCCGTGGACCACGACATCATGTCTCAACCCCGTAAAAGTCTGGTCGGAAGTATGTTTGGAGAAAAGATCATGATAATCACCCCGCTATTAAAATGGTATTTGATCAAAGGACTCGTCGTCACCCGTATTTACCAGGTCGTTGAATATAGTCCTGCAAAATGTTTTCAAACCTTTGGAGAAGCCGTCAGCGATGCCCGCCGAGACGGAGATGCGGATCCACATAAAAAAATTATAGCCGAAACCAATAAGCTAGATGGAAATTCCAGCTACGGGAAAACAATCACCAACAAAGAGAGACATACAGACGTTATATACTGTAAGGATATATATGTCCATCAATACCTTGTAGATCCGTTTTTCCGTAAATGTAACCAGCTTAACGAAGATACATTTGAAGTCGAAATGAGTAAGAAGACAATAACTTTAGATTTACCCATGCAGATTGGCTGTTTTGTCTACCAGTACGCCAAGCTCCGGATGTTGGAGTTTTATTACGATTTCATGGACGTGTTTGTGAATCGTTCGGACTTCCAGTATTGCAGCATGGACACGGATAGTGCATATATGGCTCTTTCCACAGACACCCTGGAAGAAGTGATCAAACCCGAGATGCAACAGCGTTTCCGGATGGAAAAGAAGAATTGGTTTCCCCGTGATGACACCCCCGAACATGCTGCCTACGACAAGAGGACGCCTGGGCTCTTCAAAGAAGAGTACAGAGGAGATGGAATTGTTGCCTTGTGTAGCAAGACCTACTACTGTTTCGGGAAGGAAGACAAGTTCAGCTGCAAGGGGATCAATAAACGTCTAAACGACATCCACAAAGACAAGTACATGGACGTCCTGCTAACCAAGCAGTCTGGATCCGGTACCAACAGAGGTTTCCGTGTCATTGACAATAAAATGTATACGTATTTACAAGAAAGAGCTGGATTTTCTTACTTTTACCCTAAAAGAAAAGTGCTGGCAGATGGAGTGTCTACAATCCCGTTAGATATTTAAATCCGTGATATATAAACTGTAAATAATAGACTGTTTAAGATTTTAAATAGTGTAAATAGTTTTAAAAAATGTTTACCTGTAAAGTTCTAGTTGAATATAAAGGAAAAAAATAGTTAAATTGAGGTCAATAACCTCGTTGATTTTCTTTTAAATTGATTTTCTTTAAAAAATTCATTGTTGTATATATTTGTATTTATTAAATAATTGAAATTGTATAACGGTGTTGGGTCTTTCATATAGATGATCAAAGATTGTATTTGGTGTTGAACGCTACTTTCAGTGATATCGTGATCAAAGATTGTATTTGGTGTTGAACGCTACTTTCAGTTATATCGTGATCAAACATTTCATTTGGTGTTGAACGCTACTTTCAGTTATATCGTCGTCAAAGATTACATTTGGTGTTGAACGCTACTTTCAGTTATATCGTGATCAACTATTTTATTTGGTGTTGAACGTCACTTTCAATAATATCGTGGTGGAGGAAACTATCGACCTAACGCAAAGTCACTGACAAACGTATTTCAAAGATGAGGTGTCTAGACGTACATTATTTGATCTTATCTTGAAAACCGATCACACAGAAGAAGAGTTTGAAAAAATACCAAAGGGGTAATCAAAATCAAAGGACAACAACATACATATACAACAAAGGACAGCACATTAAAGTAAAGAGTATGAGCCCCACAGGGACGGCACATTAAAGTACAGAGTATGAGCCCCACAGGGACAGCACATTAAAGTACAGAGTATGAGCCCCACAGGGACAGCACATTAAAGTACAGAGTATGAGCCCCACGGGGACAACACAACGGTCACGTCAAGTTTAAAACAATGGCGTGATCAAAAGCCTATGAAAACAGAAAAAGGGCAAATAGATATCATTCAGACATGGACAACGATAGAGTACAGACATATAGAAGGATTGTGTCTACCATGTTCAATGACGGTGTTATCAACATGGGTCGAGTGCTAGTGTTATTTGCCTTCACGAGTCAAATGGGGCAACAGTACCCCACCGATGCATGGAAGTTTTGGGACATTTACCATGCCGTTCTTAAAGGGACAGAATACGAATACTTCAATCGATCGCTCATCCACCAATCAGAATAGAGGAAAAGGAACCAATCAGAAATCTCCGTTTCATAAACAACTGACCAATCGAAACACAGAATGACTGTCCAATCAGATACGACGTTACGAAAGAAATCGACCAATCAGATACGTCGTTACTATTATTCACCTTGGATATAAGATGATGTAACTAAACCTCTGCGTCATTTACTGGCTGGAACCCGCAACATGCCAAGTCAAAAAGGTAAAAGAGCCAAAGGCGTTCAGATGACAGAACAGCAGCCTAAAACCCCGCAGATAATTGATATCGTAGAGATGCAACCAACTGCAGATATCGTACAGAGTCCACCGACACAAAACGGCTCACAGACGCCTGATACCGCACAAATAGAAGACATATTGCAGATGGCAGCCCAGATGGTCCACATTCAGCCGCTCAAACGAGCCCTGGGAGGAAACATATACTTGGAGTTAACAGAATGGAACGGATCCAAGAGAGTAGACTTACGATTCTGGAAAGATGCCACAGTCCCTACGAAAGAAGGAGTGAGCTTACATTTGGATCAATGGAAAGCCCTGTGCAACATGTCGGACGTCATAGACGATTTGCTTACCAGAGTCATAGAAAAAGAACCAGTAGAGTGGCGATACCATATCGGAAACGACGTTTTCGTGACGATCAAGGCACCGTTTCCCTTCGTTCACATCAGAAAGCACTTTATCCCCGCCGATGAATGGACCTACCGTCCTACCAAGAGAGGTGTGGCTTTGCACTTTGGAGAATGGAAAGAACTGAAACAGAGCATCCCATTGTTGGAAGAAAGAGAGCCAGAACTGAGACAGTTAGTTCCCTTGTATAGAACAGACTTGTAAAATAAAAGTTAGAAATGTATTATTTGTTTGTTATAAATATGCCCCCATCTACCCTAATTCAGTCAGTCGTATCCCGACACCCGAAACGACAACATGAGTAATACTTGTGGTTTATGCAATAGGACCTATGTGTGGCCTGCCGATTTAAAACGCCACTTAAAAAGCAAACACGGTCAACAAAAGTCTACCCTTAAGCAGCAACAGCCATACACACTTACCCCAGAGCAGCAGCCATACACGTTTACCCCAGAGCAGCAGCAGCAGCAGCCATACACGTTTACCCCAGAGCAGCAGCAGCAGCAGCCATACACGTTTACCCCAGAGCAGCAGCAGCAGCAGCAGCCATACACGTTTACCCCAGAGCAGAAGCCACCACCAACAGCAGCAGCAGCCGCCCACGAGCAGCAGCCATACTCACGGAGTAATGAAGAAGAACCCTATTATATTTTGAAAACCAACAATCCTTACACATTTTACGTTCCAGACGGATACGATCCCGATCATTTCATGCCGTGGGTCCATCCATTTACCAGTGTAATCTCGGGACCAACCGGAAGTGGAAAATCCGTCTTTGTCAGGAGATTCGTACACAATATCAAACACATGATGACCCCAATACCAGATCGCATCTTGTGGTGTTATGGAGAATACCAGACTTTATACGGAACCGTAGATGGGGTGGACTTTCACCAAGGATTGCCGGACTTGGACACCCTCGACCCTAGAAAAAAACATTTAATCATCCTAGACGATCTCATGGACGAAACGGATCAAAGAGTAGCTTCTCTGTTTACGAAGAAGAGTCACCACAGAAACATCAGTGTCATGTACATCGTTCAGAATTTGTTTCATCGAGGAAAACACCATAGAACCATAAGTCTCAATGCCCATTACATGGTCGTCTTCAAAAACCCGAGAGACGTATCGCAGATCATGGCCTTGGCGCATCAAATGTATCCCCAAAGGACGAAATACTTTTTGGAAGCCTACACAGCAGCCACTGCTCGACCCCACGGCTATTTAGTCATCGATATGAAACAAGAGACACCGGACATCTTGAGACTAAGAAGTCATATCTTTCCCGGTGAGGAACAGAAAGCGTACGCCGATATTTAGTTATATATCCCAGTCTATCCAAGATTAATTCAGTTTTACGAGAGATGCGGAAGCAGTAACATGGTCTCTCAGCGCTTAAAGAAACACGCCAACGAGTTAGTGTATTTACAAAAAGCAAGACCGTGTATTCGTAAACACCTCATCACCAAAGCCGATCGCAGTCTCGTCGACTGTCTGTGTGAGTGTGCCGATAACATTTTAAGAGGAAACGTCTCGTTAACTAAACCGCAGAAGGAAAAACTCGCGAGAAATAAGGCCGGATTGAGAGCACTGACGAAAAAGTCGGTCTCTCTCAAAAAGAAGAAAGCGATCTTACAGAAAGGTGGATTTTTGGGATCCCTACTAGCACCGATTGCCTCTGTAGTAGCACCGTTGCTCTCTACTTTGCTTCAATGAAGGAACTAACCTTAATGAATAGATACCATCAGACTCAAGGGCGGCCAAAACCTCCAGTGGAACAACGTGTGAAAGTCATGGACACCTTGGATAAAAAGATGGAATCCATACTAGAAAGAGAAGACCTGTCGACAGACGAGCGTCTCAAGCTATACGACCAATCGCTCACTCGATATTTGAACGTCCACGACGATTACAGGCCCAGACCCGTGGTATCTAAAGTGTCGACATCACCACCCGCAGTGATCGAAACGGAGACAAAGGACGTGATAGAAGAGGAAATATTGGAAAGCGTTCCGAAAACTATGAAAACCAAGGCCGAGCTATTGGTACGGAAAATGAAAGCAGACCCTAGCATTGCCTGGAGCGAGAAAGGGGAACTGAAATACAAGGGAGAAACCGTCAGAGGGAGTAACGTGGTAGATTTAGTGAACGACGTGCTGCGCAAAAGGAAATACTTCAATCCACAAGGATGGGAAACATTCGGAGAAGCCTTACGAGAAGCAAATGTTCCACAAGATTTGATTGGTCACGAGGACCGCTGGAAATACATCACTCAGACGAAAAGAACACCGAGATCTCGCAAGCGACAACAGAGTCCCTCCCCTATTAGACCGTACTCCCCAAAAACACCAAGAAACAGAAGGAAAGAAGTCAAGAACTAGGTCGACTTTTAAAACGGAGGTTGAGACCACGAAGGGGGCAGTTGTAAACATGGAGTCGACCTATTATAATGTAGTTGCTCCCGCTAGTTATGGAGGATTGAGTAAATTTAAGCCGAAAGGTTATACGAAGAAAGAAGTCAGAGAATGGTTACAGTCTCAGGACACGTACACGTTGCATAAACCAACTAGACGAAGATTTCCCAGACGTCAAGTGGTCGTGTATGGAATTGACCACCAGTGGCAGGCGGATTTAGTGGATCTGGCAAAATTGTCTTCTTACAACAAAGGATTCAAGTACTTGTTGACATGTATAGACGTGTTATCGCGATATGCATGGGTTGTTCCATTGAAAGACAAGACGGGGAAGACTTTGAAAGACGCCTTTCAGGTCATTTTCAAATCGGGGCGGCGCCCGATACGTCTACAGACAGACAAAGGAACTGAATTTACCAACCGAGTATTTCAAAAGTTTCTCAAGGAACACGACGTGCACTTCTTTACCACTTACAACGAGGAGACCAAAGCCAGTATCGTTGAGCGTTTTAACAGAACATTGAAAACCAAGATGTGGAAGTATTTCACACACAGAGAAACCCTAACCTACGTAGACGTTCTATCCGAGATGGTCGCATCTTATAACCACACCGTTCACAGAACCATAGGCATACCACCGGCAGAAGTCACGTGGGCTAACCAAACAACGGTGTCCAAGAGGCTATATGGAAGAAAGGGACCCAAAAAATCGTGCAAATTTTCTCCCGGAGATAGAGTGCGACTCAGCAAAGCCAAGCGTACGTTCAAGAAAGGATATTTACCCAACTGGACTGAAGAATTGTTTACTGTAGTGAAATGTATCGAAACCAGACCCCCGGTATACTTAGTCAAAGACGACCACGGTGAAATTCTAGAAGGAACATTTTATGCCGAAGAGATACAGAAAGTCATTAAACAGGACGACGTATACAAGATCCAAAGCGTTCTGAAAAAACGACGGAAAGGAAGACGAGTACAGTATTTAGTAAAGTGGCTCGGATATCCAGAGTCCTTCAACAGTTGGATCTTTAAACAGGACCTACAAAAGCGAGGCGTCGCGGTTTGAAACCTCAGTCTTGCAAATGGCACCGAGTGACACAGACAGCA
Organism: Bathymodiolus brooksi; assembly: GCA_963680875.1. NCBI lineage: Eukaryota > Metazoa > Mollusca > Bivalvia > Mytilida > Modiolidae > Bathymodiolus > Bathymodiolus brooksi. The sequence goes on from OY804588.1 coordinate 60,164,049, forward strand.
CATCGTCTTGGATCGCCTTTGGAAAAAAGATACCTCGATCGGAGATCGTATTTCTGTGTCAGGTACTCATCCTGTACACGGTTATCGTAGTCAGCATTTACAACTTGACGGTCGAATCGGAGAACAGTACTTTGTGGACGGCACTGTTGAGCAGTTGTTTGGGATACTTGTTACCTAATCCCACCATCAAGTCCAAACATGTTTTATCTGACCTTACCCAGTAACAGTTCCATGGACTATTTTCCGAACAACACCCTGGCCAGTTTCACTACACGATTACCGGAGATGTTAGATTTGGATGGATCCTGGGAGATAGGACTGGCAGAGATACAATATCCGCACAGTTGGTACAACGTACGCATAAACGAAGTATGGGTACTGTTCACGGATAGACATCACGAGAAACACATATTGGTACTGCCCGAAGGTTATTATGCATCCCCGAAGAGAATCGTCAAAGCATTAGAAGCCATGAAACACCAGAAGGGGATGAAGAAGGGATTTAGCTTGGGTATGAGCGAAGTGGACCACAAAGCGACATTATGGGTTAGAGACTTATCGCAAGTGATCATCAGTCCATTGTTAAAGTCGTTCCTGGGGTTCGACAAGCTGAATTTTCCACCCGGAGATTATAAAGCACCGTACGTGGCAGACGTAACCAGGGGAGTAAATTCTCTGTACGTGTATTGCCCCCTGGTCGAACCGAGGATAGTAGGAGATGCTCAAGTACCACTGTTGAGAATCGTACCGGTGGCAGGAAGAGACGGAGAAATGATGACTCGCGCCTTCGACCACATACAGTACTGCCCTCTGGTACTAAGACGCTTTCAGACCGTTGAAATAGATATAAGGGACGATACGGGAGTCAAAATACCATTCGAACGAGGACGCGTGGTGGTGACACTTCACTGCAGAAAGAGAAAGGAGTCGTATCTAGAATGAAGCAAAGACACAATCCAGACGCTAGAGCGTATCACGAGTACTACTTGAATCAGGCAGGAAGGGGATATCCCGTGTACGTTGGAACACGTTATCAGAGAGGACATGGACTAGGAAGTATTTTTGGAAGTCTGTTCAAATCGGCCGTTCCTTTATTAAAGAGAGGAGCCAAAACTTTGGGTCGCGAAGCTTTGAAAACAGGTCTGAACCTAGCATCGGACGTCATGGAAGGACAGAACGTCACACAAGCAGCCAAATCCAGATTGAAATCAACTGGACAAAACTTACTCCAGAAAGCTATGGACACCGTGGGACCTCCCGGTGAACGATCTATAAAACGAGCTGCAAAACGGAAAAAGCCCAGACGTCGTCAGACGAAGCTACGGAACACATCGAAAGACATCTTCGGTTAAAAATGGCTCTAGTACACCAAAACTCTTGCGAATGTACGAAATCGGAATTGGATTTGTTTGGAGTACCACCGACTCAGACCAGTGTGGAACATGGCTATTGGGAGCAAAAAGGGCTGACATCGACCCTAACGGACCAAGGTCCTTATGAATTTGCAGTCAGTGGAGCTGGAGACGATTACATCGACCTGTTCAACACTTACTTGTTTGTGGAAGCACAGATCGTGAATACCGATGGTTCTAACTTAGAACCCGATACGGACGTTGGACCCGTCGATTTGTGGATGCATTCACTGTTCAGTGACGTCAGCGTTAGCCTAAACGAAAAATTAGTTTCGCCACCGACCAGCATGTATCCCTACAGGGCGTACATAGAAACTCTTCTCAGTTACGGACCAGCGGCTAAAGAATCTCAGTTGACGGGCGTGATGTGGTACAAGGACACTCCGGGACAGCAGGACAAGAGAACGACGGATAACAAGGGATTCACGTCAAGGAAAAAATTGACGGCCCTAAGCAAGTCGGTACAAATGATGGGAAAACTACATTTGGATCTGTTTTGTCAAGACAAATACTTACTCAATCACGTGGATCTGAAGATTAAACTGAGAAGAAGTCGGGACGCTTTTGCTCTCGTGGCAGACGCGGCCAATTATAAAATCAAGATCAAGGAAATGGCTCTGTATGTGAGAAAGGTACAACTGAGTCCCGCCGTTAGAATGGGTCACGTGAAAGCATTGGAAAAGACCAGCTGTAAATACCCCGTCAGACGAGTAGAAGTAAAAGTGGACACGGTACCCACCGGCAACATGAATTACGTTCAGGACAATATGTTTTTGGGACAGCTGCCAAAGAGAATCGTCATTACCTGTGTAGACAGCGATGCACTGAACGGCGCTATTGGGAAAAATCCGTTCGATTTCAAACACTACAAGATCAATTTTGTGGCACTCAACGTTGACGGACGACAGATTCCAACCAAACCGTTACAGCCCGACTTCGAAAACAATGGCTACATCCGAAGTTATATGGGACTCTACACCAGTACCGGAAAAATGGATCAAGACGAAGGAAATACCATTTCGAGAGAAGATTATGCCAAAGGAAACACCTTGTTTGGATTTGATCTCACACCCGACATGTCTGAAGTTGGAGCCTTTCAGCTGATAAAACAAGGCAACTTGAGAGTGGAGATTCATTTCGCAGAAGCCCTTACAACTACCATCAACGTGATCATGTATGCAGAATTTGACAACGTCATTGAAATTGATAGAAACAGACAAGTCTTGTTTGACTACAGTGCTTAGATGAACACCTTAGAGATCGACCACGTACTGAAAACACACCCAAGTACCAGAAACGTGTTCAAAGGAGTATATGCCAGAAATAGACTACCCAGAAGATTAAACGTACCTTCGGCCTTGATAGGGAACACGGACCCGGACGATCGACCGGGAACACACTGGGTAGCCCTATACATCGATGCCAATTCTAGAGGAGAATATTACGACCCCACAGGAAGACCACCCTTTTTAAGGGCCTACGTAAACTTTATGAACAAACATTGTACGAGTTGGACTTACAACGCCATTAGAGTTCAAGAAGAAGGCTCCACTGTATGCGGACACCACTGTATATTTTATCTGATACACAGATGTGCCGGAAAATCCATGGGTGCTGTTACGAGAACATTGAGACATCCGAGAGAAGCCACAGACATAGTCAAGACTTTTGTGCATCGTCTTTTCAATAAAGCTTAGAAAATGTACTTGGCGTTTTGTTATAATGTAAAGCCCCGTATGATGAATAACATTTTATTTACGAAAAAACCAAACAAACAAAAGAACATAGAAAATGCAGTCATATATTGCATACACATACCACTGAGTCAATTAATCACGCTGACTGCACAATTCAAGAGGGAAAAATGGTTTAACATAGGGGGTAATAGGTCTATAGTGACCCGATACAGGTTGGATTCACAATTCCATTGTTCTTACCTAGACTCTAGAGGAGTTCCGGGAAAACCGCGGGGGGGAAAAACGCGGGAAATTATCTCCCTTTCATTTCCGGTTCACGACTTCCGGTGACGTCATTTCCGGTGATGCAACTTCCGGTGATGCAACTTCCGGTGACGTCACGATCCCCATCGATCCCCCACAAATACGAGGTGGATGGTGCTTCTATACTACTCATGTGTGGGGACAAAAGAAATGCTTGTTGCACGAGTGTTTGCAGCCACAGGGGCTAGGTGCGTCCGGGGGAAAAAATAATAATAAATACTATACCAGAGGCTCTCAAGAGCCTGTATCGTTCACCTGGTAATAAAAAAAACCAATTGGTCCTATGTAAAAACTATGTCCTGTGTCATCTTGGAATTACGATCAACATAAAAAACACAAAGTTTGTAAAGGACCTTCCAATGATTGATGCACAGTTTAGGTTCAATCAGTGCAATAGCTTCAGAGAAGAATATATTTCTGTATTTTCCCCATATGGTTCTGTGTTAATACTATGACCTGTGGTGGCAGCCATCTTGGATTTCCGATCGGCATAAAAAACAGGACCTTCCAATGATCATTCCTGGGCAGTTTGGTTTCAACTGTCCAAGTGGTTTCAGAGAAGAAGCATTTTGAAACATTTTTCCCATAGGGTCCAATGTTAAACTAAGTCCTGCCGTAGCCGCCATTTTGAATTTCATATCAGAATAAAAAATGTATATTTTGTAGAGGACCATTCAATGAACATTCATGTACAGTTTGGCTTTAATCATATTTGTAGTTTCTGAGAAGAAGGCATTTGAACATTTTCCCAAAGGGTCCAATGTTAATCTATGTCCTGCGGTGGTGGCCATCTTGGATTTCCGATCGGCATAAAAAACACACACCTTGTAGAGGACCTTCCAATGATCATTCCTGGGCAGTTTGGTTTCAATTATCCAAGTGGTTTCAGAGAAGAAGCATTTTGAAACATTTTCCCCATAGGGTCCAATGTTAAACTAAGTCCTGCCGTAGCCGCCATTTTGAATTTCATATCGGAACAAAAAACGTAAACTTTGTAGAGGACCATCCAATGTACACACATATGGACAGTTTGGCTTTAATCATATTTGTAGTTTCTGAGAAGAAGGCATTTGAACATTTTCCCATAGTGTCCAATGTTAATCTATGTCCTGCGGTGGTGGCCATCTTGAATTTTCGATCGGCATAAAAAAACAGAAACTTTGTAGAGGACCTTCCAATGATCATTCCTGGGCAGTTTGGATTCAATTGTCCAAGTGGTTTCAGAGAAGAAGCGTTTTGAAACATTTTTCCCATAGGGTCCAATGTTAAACTAAGTCCTGCCGTAGCCGCCATTTTGAATTTCATATCGGAACAAAAAACCTAACGTTTGTAGAGGACCATCCAATGAACATTCATGTACAGTTTGGCTTTAATAATATTTGTAGTTTCTGAGAAGAAGGCATTTGAACATTTTCCCATAGGGTCCAATGTTAATCTATGTATTGTGGTGGCGGCCATCTTGGATTTCCGATCGGCATAAAAAACATAAGATTTCTAGAGGACCTTCCAATGATCATTCCTGGGCAGTTTGGTTTCAACTGTTCTAGTGGTTTCAGAGAAGAAGCGTTTTCAAACATTTCACCCATAGGGTCCAATGTTAAACTAAGTCCTGCCGTAGCCGCCATTTTGAATTTTATATCGGAACAAAAAACGCAAAGTTTGTAGAGGACCATCCAATGAACATTCATGTACAGTTTGGCTTTAATCATATTTGTAGTTTCTGAGAAGAAGGCATTTGAACATTTTCCCATAGGGTCCAATGTTAATCTATGTCCTGCGGTGGTGGCCATCTTGGATTTCCGATCGGCATAAAAAACACACACCTTGTAGAGGACCTTCCAATGATCATTCCTGGGCAGTTTGGTTTCAATTATCCAAGTGGTTTCAGAGAAGAAGCGTTTTGAAACATTTTTCCCATAGGGTTCAATGTTAAACTAAGTCCTGCCGTAGCCGCCATTTTGAATTTTATATCGGAACAAAAAACGTAAAGTTTGTAGAGGACCATCCAATGAACATTCATGTACAGTTTGGCTTTAATCATATTTGTAGTTTCTGAGAAGAAGGCATTTGAACATTTTCCCATAGGGTCCAATGTTAATCTATGTCCTGCGGTGGTGGCCATCTTGGATTTCCGATCGGCATAAAAAACACACACCCTGTAGAGGACCTTCCAATGATCATTCCTGGGCAGTTTGGTTTCAATTATCCAAGTGGTTTCAGAGAAGAAGCGTTTTGAAACATTTTTCCCATAGGGTCCAATGTTAAACTAAGTCCTGCCGTAGCCGCCATTTTGAATTTTATATCGGAACAAAAAACGCAAAGTTTGTAGAGGACCATCCAATGAACATTCATGTACAGTTTGGCTTTAATCATATTTGTAGTTTCTGAGAAGAAGGCATTTGAACATTTTCCAATAGGGTCCAATGTTAATCTATGTCCTGCGGTGGTGGCCATCTTGGATTTCCGACCGGCATAAAAAACAGAAACTTTGTAGAGGACCTTCCAATGATCATTCCTGGGCAGTTTGGTTTCAACTGTCTAAGTGGTTTCAGAGAAGAAGCATTTTGAAACATTTTTCCCATAGGGTCCAATGTTAAACTAAGTCCTGCCGTAGCCGCCATTTTGAATTTCATATCGGAACAAAAAACGTAAAGTTTGTAGAGGACCATCCAATGAACATTCTTGTACAGTTTGGCTTTAATCATATTTGTAGTTTCTGAGAAGAAGGCATTTGAACATTTTCCCATAGGGTCCAATGTTAATCTATGTCCTGCGGTGGTGGCCATCTTGGATTTCCGATCGGCATAAAAAACACACACCTTGTAGAGGACCTTCCAATGATCATTCCTGGGCAGTTTGGTTTCAATTATCCAAGTGGTTTCAGAGAAGAAGCGTTTTGAAACATTTTTCCCATAGGGTTCAATGTTAAACTAAGTCCTGCCGTAGCCGCCATTTTGAATTTTATATCGGAACAAAAAACGTAACGTTTGTAGAGGACCATCCAATGAACATTCATGTACAGTTTGGCTTTAATCATATTTGTAGTTTCTGAGAAGAAGGCATTTGAACATTTTCCCATAGGGTCCAATGTTAATCTATGTCCTGCGGTGGTGGCCATCTTGGATTTCCGACCGGCATAAAAAACAAAATATTTGTAGAGGACCTTCCAATGATCATTCCTGGGCAGTTTGGTTTCAACTGTCCAAGTGGTTTCAGAGAAGAAGCATTTTGAAACATTTTTCCCATAGGGTCCAATGTTAAACTAAGTCCTGCCGTAGCCGCCATTTTGAATTTCATATCGGAACAAAAAACGTATTGTTTGTAGAGAATCATCCAATGAACATTCATGTACAGTTTGGCTTTAATCATATTTGTAGTTTCTGAGAAGAAGGCATTTGAACATTTTCCCATAGGGTCCAATGTTAATCTATGTCCTGCAGTGGCGGCCATCTTGGATTTCCGATCGGCATAAAAAAACAGAAACTTTGTAGAGGACCTTCCAATGATCATTCCTGGGCAGTTTGGTTTCAATTATCCAAGTGGTTTCAGAGAAGAAGCGTTTTGAAACATTTTTCCCATAGGGTCCAATGTTAAACTAAGTCCTGCCGTAGCCGCCATTTTGAATTTCATACCGGAACAAAAAACGTAAAGTTTGTAGAGGACCATCTAATGAACATTCATGTACAGTTTGGCTTTAATCATATTTGTAGTTTCTGAGTAGAAGGCATTTGAATATTTTCCCATAGGGTCCAATGTTAATCTATGTCCTGCGGTGGCGGCCATCTTGGATTTCCGACCGGCATAAAAAACGGAAAATTTGTAGAGGACCTTTCAATGATCATTCCTGGGCAGTTTGGTTTCAACTGTCCAAGTGGTTTCAGAGAAGAAGCATTTTGAAACATTTTTCCCATAGGGTCCAATGTTAAACTAAGTCCTGCCGTAGCCGCCATTTTGAATTTCATACCAGAACAAAAAACGTAAAGTTTGTAGAGGACCATCTAATGAACATTCATGTACAGTTTGGCTTTAATCATATTTGTAGTTTCTGAGTAGAAGGCATTTGAATATTTTCCCATAGGGTCCAATGTTAATCTATGTCCTGCGGTGGCGGCCATCTTGGATTTCTGACCGGCATAAAAAACGGAAAATTTGTAGAGGACCTTCCAATGATCATTCCTGGGCAGTTTGGTTTCAACTGTCCAAGTGGTTTCAGAGAAGAAGCATTTTGAAACATTTTCCCCATAGGGTCCAATGTTAAACTAAGTTCTGCCGTAGCCGCCATTTTGAATTTCATATCGGAACAAAAAACCATAAGATTGTAGAGGACCATCCAATGAACATTCATGTACAGTTTGGCTTTAATCATATTTGTAGTTTCTGAGAAGAAGGTATTTGAACATTTTCCCATAGGGTCCAATGTTAATCTATGTATTGTGGTGGCGGCCATCTTGGATTTCCGATCGGCATAAAAAACATAAAATTTCTAGAGGACCTTCCAATGATCATTCCTAGGCAGTTTGGTTTCAATTATCCAAGTGGTTTCAGAGAAGAAGCGTTTTGAAACATTTTTCCCATAGGGTTCAATGTTAAACTAAGTCCTGCCGTAACCGCCATTTTGAATTTCATACCGGAACAAAAAACGTAAAGTTTGTAGAGGACCATCTAATGAACATTCATGTACAGTTTGGCTTTAATCATATTTGTAGTTTCTGAGTAGAAGGCATTTGAATATTTTCCCATAGGGTCCAATGTTAATCTATGTCCTGCGGTGGCGGCCATCTTGGATTTCCGACCGGCATAAAAAACAGAAAATTTGTAGAGGACCTTCCAATGATCATTCCTGGGCAGTTTGGTTTCAACTGTCCAAGTGGTTTCAGAGAAGAAGCATTTTGAAACATTTTTCCCATAGGGTCCAATGTTAAACTAAGTCCTGCCGTAGCCGCCATTTTGAATTTCATATCGGAACAAAAAACGTAAAGTTTGTAGAGGACCATCCAATGAACATTCTTGTACAGTTTGGCTTTAATCATATTTGTAGTTTCTCAGAAGAAGGCATTTGAACATTTTCCCATAGGGTCCAATGTTAATCTATGTCCTGCGGTGGCGGCCATCTTGGATTTCCGACCGGCATAAAAAACAGAAAATTTGTAGAGGACCTTCCAATGATCATTCCTGGGCAGTTTGGTTTCAACTGTCCAAGTGGTTTCAGAGAAGAAGCATTTTGAAACATTTTTCCCATAGGGTCCAATGTTAAACTAAGTCCTGCCGTAGCCGCCATTTTGAATTTCATATCGGAACAAAAAACGTATTGTTTGTAGAGAATCATCCAATGAACATTCATGTATAGTTTGGCTTTAATCATATTTGTAGTTTCTGAGAAGAAGGCATTTGAACATTTTCCCATAGGGTCCAATGTTAATCTATGTCCTGCAGTGGCGGCCATCTTGGATTTCCGATCGGCATAAAAAAACAGAAACTTTGTAGAGGACCTTCCAATGATCATTCCTGGGCAGTTTGGTTTCAATTATCCAAGTGGTTTCAGAGAAGAAGCGTTTTGAAACATTTTTCCCATAGGGTCCAATGTTAAACTAAGTCCTGCCGTAGCCGCCATTTTGAATTTCATACCGGAACAAAAAACGTAAAGTTTGTAGAGGACCATCTAATGAACATTCATGTACAGTTTGGCTTTAATCATATTTGTAGTTTCTGAGTAGAAGGCATTTGAATATTTTCCCATAGGGTCCAATGTTAATCTATGTCCTGCGGTGGCGGCCATCTTGGATTTCCGACCGGCATAAAAAACGGAAAATTTGTAGAGGACCTTTCAATGATCATTCCTGGGCAGTTTGGTTTCAACTGTCCAAGTGGTTTCAGAGAAGAAGCATTTTGAAACATTTTTCCCATAGGGTCCAATGTTAAACTAAGTCCTGCCGTAGCCGCCATTTTGAATTTCATACCAGAACAAACAACGTAAAGTTTGTAGAGGACCATCTAATGAACATTCATGTACAGTTTGGCTTTAATCATATTTGTAGTTTCTGAGTAGAAGGCATTTGAATATTTTCCCATAGGGTCCAATGTTAATCTATGTCCTGCGGTGGCGGCCATCTTGGATTTCTGACCGGCATAAAAAACGGAAAATTTGTAGAGGACCTTCCAATGATCATTCCTGGGCAGTTTGGTTTCAACTGTCCAAGTGGTTTCAGAGAAGAAGCATTTTGAAACATTTTCCCCATAGGGTCCAATGTTAAACTAAGTTCTGCCGTAGCCGCCATTTTGAATTTCATATCGGAACAAAAAACCATAAGATTGTAGAGGACCATCCAATGAACATTCATGTACAGTTTGGCTTTAATCATATTTGTAGTTTCTGAGAAGAAGGTATTTGAACATTTTCCCATAGGGTCCAATGTTAATCTATGTATTGTGGTGGCGGCCATCTTGGATTTCCGATCGGCATAAAAAACATAAAATTTCTAGAGGACCTTCCAATGATCATTCCTAGGCAGTTTGGTTTCAATTATCCAAGTGGTTTCAGAGAAGAAGCGTTTTGAAACATTTTTCCCATAGGGTTCAATGTTAAACTAAGTCCTGCCGTAACCGCCATTTTGAATTTCATACCGGAACAAAAAACGTAAAGTTTGTAGAGGACCATCTAATGAACATTCATGTACAGTTTGGCTTTAATCATATTTGTAGTTTCTGAGTAGAAGGCATTTGAATATTTTCCCATAGGGTCCAATGTTAATCTATGTCCTGCGGTGGCGGCCATCTTGGATTTCCGACCGGCATAAAAAACAGAAAATTTGTAGAGGACCTTCCAATGATCATTCCTGGGCAGTTTGGTTTCAACTGTCCAAGTGGTTTCAGAGAAGAAGCATTTTGAAACATTTTTCCCATAGGGTCCAATGTTAAACTAAGTCCTGCCGTAGCCGCCATTTTGAATTTCATATCGGAACAAAAAACGTAAAGTTTGTAGAGGACCATCCAATGAACATTCTTGTACAGTTTGGCTTTAATCATATTTGTAGTTTCTCAGAAGAAGGCATTTGAACATTTTCCCATAGGGTCCAATGTTAATCTATGTCCTGCGGTGGCGGCCATCTTGGATTTCCGACCGGCATAAAAAACAGAACATTTGTAGAGGACCTTCCAATGATCATTCCTGGGCAGTTTGGTTTCAACTGTCCAAGTGGTTTCAGAGAAGAAGCATTTTGAAACATTTTTCCCATAGGGTCCAATGTTAAACTAAGTCCTGCCGTAGCCGCCATTTTGAATTTCATATCGGAACAAAAAACGTAAAGTTTGTAGAGGACCATCCAATGTACACACATATGGACAGTTTGGCTTTAATCATATTTGTAGTTTCTGAGAAGAAGGCATTTGAACATTTTCCCATAGGGTCCAATGTTAATCTATGTCCTGCGGTGGTGGCCATCTTGAATTTTCGATCGGCATAAAAAAACAGAAACTTTGTAGAGGACCTTCCAATGATCATTCCTGGGCAGTTTGGATTCAATTGTCCAAGTGGTTTCAGAGAAGAAGCGTTTTGAAACATTTTTCCCTTAGGGTCCAATGTTAAACTAAGTCCTGCCGTAGCCGCCATTTTGAATTTCATATCGGAACAAAAAACCTAATGTTTGTAGAGGACCATCCAATGAACATTCATGTACAGTTTGGCTTTAATAATATTTGTAGTTTCTGAGAAGAAGGCATTTGAACATTTTCCCATAGGGTCCAATGTTAATCTATGTATTGTGGTGGCGGCCATCTTGGATTTCCGATCGGCATAAAAAACAGAAAATTTGTAGAGGACCTTCCAATGATCATTCCTGGGCAGTTTGGTTTCAACTGTTCTAGTGGTTTCAGAGAAGAAGCGTTTTCAAACATTTCCCCCATAGGGTCCAATGTTAAACTAAGTCCTGCCGTAGCCGCCATTTTGAATTTCATATCGGAACAAAAAACGTAAAGTTTGTAGAGGACCATCCAATAAACATTCTTGTACAGTTTGGCTTTAATCATATTTGTAGTTTCTGAGAAGAAGGCATTTGAACATTTTCCAATAGGGTCCAATGTTAATCTATGTCCTGCGGTGGTGGCCATCTTGGATTTCCGATCGGCATAAAAAACACACACCTTGTAGAGGACCTTCCAATGATCATTCCTGGGCAGTTTGGTTTCAATTATCCAAGTGGTTTCAGAGAAGAAGCGTTTTGAAACATTTTTCCATAGGGTCCAATGTTAAACTAAGTCCTGCCGTAGCCGCCATTTTGAATTTTATATCGGAACAAAAAACGCAAAGTTTGTAGAGGACCATCCAATGAACATTCATGTACAGTTTGGCTTTAATCATATTTGTAGTTTCTGAGAAGAAGGCATTTTAACATTTTCCCATAGGGTCCAATGTTAATCTATGTCCTGCGGTGGTGGCCATCTTGGATTTCCGACCGGCATAAAAAACAGAAACTTTGTAGAGGACCTTCCAATGATCATTCCTGGGCAGTTTGGTTTCAACTGTCCAAGTGGTTTCAGAGAAGAAGCATTTTGAAACATTTTTCCCATAGGGTCCAATGTTAAACTAAGTCCTGCCGTAGCCGCCATTTTGAATTTCATATCGGAACAAAAAACGTAAAGTTTGTAGAGGACCATCCAATGAACATTCTTGTACAGTTTGGCTTTAATCATATTTGTAGTTTCTGAGAAGAAGGCATTTGAACATTTTCCCATAGGGTCCAATGTTAATCTATGTCCTGCGGTGGTGGCCATCTTGGATTTCCGATCGGCATAAAAAAACAGAAACTTTTTAGAGGACCTTCCAATGATCATTCCTGGGCAGATTGGATTCAATTGTCCAAGTGGTTTCAGAGAAGAAGCGTTTTGAAACATTTTTCCCATAGGGTCCAATGTTAAACTAAGTCCTGCCGTAGCCGCCATTTTGAATTTCATATCGGAACAAAAAACCTAACGTTTGTAGAGGACCATCCAATGAACATTCATGTACAGTTTGGCTTTAATAATATTTGTAGTTTCTGAGAAGAAGGCATTTGAACATTTTCCCATAGGGTCCAATGTTAATCTATGTATTGTGGTGGCGGCCATCTTGGATTTCCGATCGGCATAAAAAAAAAAAAAAATTGTAGAGGACCTTCCAATGATCATTCCTGGGCAGTTTGGTTTCAACTGTTCTAGTGGTTTCAGAGAAGAAGCGTTTTCAAACATTTCACCCCATAGGGTCCAATTTTAAACTAAGTCCTGCCGTAGCCGCCATTTTGAATTTCATATCGGAACAAAAAACGTAAAGTTTGTAGAGGACCATCCAATGAACATTCTTGTACAGTTTGGCTTTAATCATATTTGTAGTTTCTGAGAAGAAGGCATTTGAACATTTTCCAATAGGGTCCAATGTTAATCTATGTCCTGCGGTGGTGGCCATCTTGGATTTCCGATCGGCATAAAAAACACACACCTTGTAGAGGACCTTCCAATGATCATTCCTGGGCAGTTTGGTTTCAATTATCCAAGTGGTTTCAGAGAAGAAGCGTTTTGAAACATTTTTCCCATAGGGTCCAATGTTAAACTAAGTCCTGCCGTAGCCGCCATTTTGAATTTTATATCGGAACAAAAAACGCAAAGTTTGTAGAGGACCATCCAATGAACATTCATGTACAGTTTGGCTTTAATCATATTTGTAGTTTCTGAGAAGAAGGCATTTGAACATTTTCCCATAGGGTCCAATGTTAATCTATGTCCTGCGGTGGTGGCCATCTTGGATTTCCGACCGGCATAAAAAACAGAAATTTGTAGAGGACCTTCCAATGATCATTCCTGGGCAGTTTGGTTTCAACTGTCCAAGTGGTTTCAGAGAAGAAGCATTTTGAAACATTTTTCCCATAGGGTCCAATGTTAAACTAAGTCCTGCCGTAGCCGCCATTTTGAATTTCATATCGGAACAAAAAACGTACAGTTTGTAGAGGACCATCCAATGAACATTCTTGTACAGTTTGGCTTTAATCATATTTGTAGTTTCTGAGAAGAAGGCATTTGAACATTTTCCCATAGGGTCCAATGTTAATCTATGTCCTGCGGTGGTGGCCATCTTGGATTTCCGATCGGCATAAAAAAAACAGAAACTTTGTAGAGGACCTTCCAATGATCATTCCTGGGCAGATTGGATTCAATTGTCCAAGTGGTTTCAGAGAAGAAGCGTTTTGAAACATTTTTCCCATATGGTCCAATGTTAAACTAAGTCCTGCCGTAGCCGCCATTTTGAATTTCATATCGGAACAAAAAACCTAACGTTTGTAGAGGACCATCCAATGAACATTCATGTACAGTTTGGCTTTAATAATATTTGTAGTTTCTGAGAAGAAGGCATTTGAACATTTTCCCATAGGGTCCAATGTTAATCTATGTATTGTGGTGGCGGCCATCTTGGATTTCCGATCGGCATAAAAAACAGAAAATTTGTAGAGGACCTTCCAATGATCATTCCTGGGCAGATTGGATTCAATTGTCCAAGTGGTTTCAGAGAAGAAGCGTTTTGAAACATTTTTCCCATATGGTCCAATGTTAAACTAAGTCCTGCCGTAGCCGCCATTTTGAATTTCATATCGGAACAAAAAACGTAAAGTTTGTAGAGGACCATCCAATGAACATTCTTGTACAGTTTGGCTTTAATCATATTTGTAGTTTCTGAGAAGAAGGCATTTGAACATTTTCCCATAGGGTCCAATGTTAATCTATGTCCTGCGGTGGTGGCCATCTTGGATTTCCGATCGGCATAAAAAACACACACCTTGTAGAGGACCTTCCAATGATCATTCCTGGGCAGTTTGGTTTCAATTATCCAAGTGGTTTCAGAGAAGAAGCGTTTTGAAACATTTTTCCCTTAGGGTCCAATGTTAAACTAAGTCCTGCCGTAGCCGCCATTTTGAATTTTATATCGGAACAAAAAACGCAAAGTTTGTAGAGGACCATCCAATGAACATTCATGTACAGTTTGGCTTTAATCATATTTGTAGTTTCTGAGAAGAAGGCATTTGAACATTTTCCCATAGGGTCCAATGTTAATCTATGTCCTGCGGTGGTGGCCATCTTGGATTTCCGACCGGCATAAAAAACAGAAAATTTGTAGAGGACCTTCCAATGATCATTCCTGGGCAGTTTGGTTTCAACTGTCCAAGTGGTTTCAGAGAAGAAGCATTTTGAAACATTTTTCCCATAGGGTCCAATGTTAAACTAAGTCCTGCCGTAGCCGCCATTTTGAATTTCATATCGGAACAAAAAACGTAAAGTTTGTAGAGGACCATCCAATGAACATTCTTGTACAGTTTGGCTTTAATCATATTTGTAGTTTCTGAGAAGAAGGCATTTGAACATTTTCCCATAGGGTCCAATGTTAATCTATGTCCTGCGGTGGTGGCCATCTTGGATTTCCGATCGGCATAAAAAACACACACTATGTAGAGGACCTTCCAATGATCATTCCTGGGCAGTTTGGGTTCAATTATCCAAGTGGTTTCAGAGAAGAAGCGTTTTGAAACATTTTTCCCATAGGGTCCAATGTTAAACTAAGTCCTGCCGTAGCCGCCATTTTGAATTTTATATCGGAACAAAAAACGCAAAGTTTGTAGAGGACCATCCAATGAACATTCATGTACAGTTTGGCTTTAATCATATTTGTAGTTTCTGAGAAGAAGGCATTTGAACATTTTCCCATAGGGTCCAATGTTAATCTATGTCCTGCGGTGGTGGCCATCTTGGATTTCCGACCGGCATAAAAAACACACACCTTGTAGAGGACCTTCCAATGATCATTCCTGGGCAGTTTGGTTTCAACTGTCCAAGTGGTTTCAGAGAAGAAGCATTTTGAAACATTTTTCCCATAGGGTCCAATGTTAAACTAAGTCCTGCCTAAGCCGCCATTTTGAATTTCATATCGGAACAAAAAACGTATTGTTTGTAGAGAATCATCCAATGAACATTCATGTACAGTTTGGCTTTAATCATATTTGTAGTTTCTGAGAAGAAGGCATTTGAACATTTTCCCACAGGGTCCAATGTTAATCTATGTCCTGCAGTGGCGGCCATCTTGAATTTCCGATCGGCATAAAAAAACAGAAAATTTGTAGAGGACCTTCCAATGATCATTCCTGGGCAGTTTGGTTTCAATTATCCAAGTGGTTTCAGAGAAGAAGCGTTTTGAAACATTTTTCCCATAGGGTCCAATGTTAAACTAAGTCCTGCCGTAGCCGCCATTTTGAATTTCATACCAGAACAAAAAACGTAAAGTTTGTAGAGGACCATCTAATGAACATTCATGTACAGTTTGGCTTTAATCATATTTGTAGTTTCTGAGTAGAAGGCATTTGAATATTTTCCCATAGGGTCCAATGTTATTCTATGTCCTGCGGTGGCGGCCATCTTGGATTTCCGACCGGCATAAAAAACAGAAAATTTGTAGAGGACCTTCCAATGATCATTCCTGGGCAGTTTAGTTTCAACTGTCCAAGTGGTTTCAGAGAAGAAGCATTTTGAAACATTTTTCCCATAGGGTCCAATGTTAAACTAAGTCCTGCCATAGCCGCCATTTTGAATTTCATACCAGAACAAAAAACGTAAAGTTTGTAGAGGACCATCTAATGAACATTCATGTACAGTTTGGCTTTAATCATATTTGTAGTTTCTGAGTAGAAGGCATTTGAACATTTTCCCATAGGGTCCAATGTTAATCTATGTATTGCGGTGGTGGCCATCTTGGATTTCCGATCGGCATAAAAAACATAAAATTTGTAGAGGACCTTCCAATGATCATTCCTAGGCAGTTTGGTTTCAATTACCCAAGTGGTTTCAGAGAAGAAGCGTTTTGAAACATTTTTCCCATAGGGTCCAATGTTAAACTAAGTCCTGCCGTAGCCGCCATTTTGAATTTCATACCAGAACAAAAAACGTAAAGTTTGTAGAGGACCATCTAATGAACATTCATGTACAGTTTGGCTTTAATCATATTTGTAGTTTCTGAGTAGAAGGCATTTGAATATTTTCCCATAGTGTCCAATGTTAATCTATGTCCTGCGGTGGCGGCCATCTTGGATTTCCGACCGGCATAAAAAACGGAAAATTTGTAGAGGACCTTCCAATGATCATTCCTGGGCAGTTTGGTTTCAACTGTCCAAGTGGTTTCAGAGAAGAAGCATTTTGAAACATTTTTCCCATAGGGTCCAATGTTAAACTAAGTCCTGCCGTAGCCGCCATTTTGAATTTCATACCAGAACAAAAAACGTAAAGTTTGTAGAGGACCATCTAATGAACATTCATGTACAGTTTGGCTTTAATCATATTTGTAGTTTCTGAGTAGAAGGCATTTGAATATTTTCCCATAGGGTCCAATGTTAATCTATGTCCTGCGGTGGCGGCCATCTTGGATTTCTGACCGGCATAAAAAACGGAAAATTTGTAGAGGACCTTCCAATGATCATTCCTGGGCAGTTTGGTTTCAACTGTCCAAGTGGTTTCAGAGAAGAAGCATTTTGAAACATTTTTCCCATAGGGTCCAATGTTAAACTAAGTTCTGCCGTAGCCGCCATTTTGAATTTCATATCGGAACAAAAAACCTTAAGATTGTAGAGGACCATCCAATGAACATTCATGTACAGTTTGGCTTTAATCATATTTGTAGT
This sequence comes from Bathymodiolus brooksi, assembly GCA_963680875.1. Lineage (NCBI taxonomy): Eukaryota > Metazoa > Mollusca > Bivalvia > Mytilida > Modiolidae > Bathymodiolus > Bathymodiolus brooksi. The sequence goes on from OY804588.1 coordinate 60,181,140, forward strand.
TTCTGAGAAGAAGGCATTTGAACATTTTCCCATAGGGTCCAATGTTAATCTATGTCCTGCGGTGGTGGCCATCTTGGATTTCCGACCGGCATAAAAAACAGAAAATTTGTAGAGGACCTTCCAATGATCATTCCTGGGCAGTTTGGTTTCAACTGTCCAAGTGGTTTCAGAGAAGAAGCATTTTGAAACATTTTTCCCATAGGGTCCAATGTTAAACTAAGTCCTGCCGTAGCCGCCATTTTGAATTTCATATCGGAACAAAAAACGTAAAGTTTGTAGAGGACCATCCAATGAACATTCTTGTACAGTTTGGCTTTAATCATATTTGTAGTTTCTGAGAAGAAGGCATTTGAACATTTTCCCATAGGGTCCAATGTTAATCTATGTCCTGCGGTGGTGACCATCTTGGATTTCCGATCGGTATAAAAAGCACACACCTTGTAGAGGACCTTCCAATGATCATTCCTGGGCAGTTTGGTTTCAATTATCCAAGTGGTTTCAGAGAAGAAGCGTTTTGAAACATTTTTCCCATAGGGTCCAATGTTAAACTAAGTCCTGCCGTAGCCGCCATTTTGAATTTCATACCAGAACAAAAAACGTAAAGTTTGTAGAGGACCATCTAATGAACATTCATGTACAGTTTGGCTTTAATCATATTTGTAGTTTCTGAGTAGAAGGCATTTGAATATTTTCCCATAGGGTCCAATGTTAATCTATGTCCTGCGGTGGCGGCCATCTTGGATTTCCGACCGGCATAAAAAACAGAAAATTTGTAGAGGACCTTCCAATGATCATTCCTGGGCAGTTTAGTTTCAACTGTCCAAGTGGTTTCAGAGAAGAAGCATTTTGAAACATTTTTCCCATAGGGTCCAATGTTAAACTAAGTCCTGCCGTAGCCGCCATTTTGAATTTCATACCAGAACAAAAAACGTAAAGTTTGTAGAGGACCATCTAATGAACATTCATGTACAGTTTGGCTTTAATCATATTTGTAGTTTCTGAGTAGAAGGCATTTGAATATTTTCCAATAGGGTCCAATGTTAATCTATGTCCTGCGGTGGCGGCCATCTTGGATTTCCGACCGGCATAAAAAACAGAAAATTTGTAGAGGACCTTCCAATGATCATTCCTGGGCAGTTTAGTTTCAACTGTCCAAGTGGTTTCAGAGAAGAAGCATTTTGAAACATTTTTCCCATAGGGTCCAATGTTAAACTAAGTCCTGCCGTAGCCGCCATTTTGAATTTCATACCAGAACAAAAAACGTAAAGTTTGTAGAGGACCATCTAATGAACATTCATGTACAGTTTGGCTTTAATCATATTTGTAGTTTCTGAGTAGAAGGCATTTGAATATTTTCCCATAGGGTCCAATGTTAATCTATGTCCTGCGGTGGCGGCCATCTTGGATTTCTGACCGGCATAAAAAACGGAAAATTTGTAGAGGACCTTCCAATGATCATTCCTGGGCAGTTTGGTTTCAACTGTCCAAGTGGTTTCAGAGAAGAAGCATTTTGAAACATTTTTCCCATAGGGTCCAATGTTAAACTAAGTCCTGCCGTAGCCGCCATTTTGAATTTCATATCGGAACAAAAAACGTAAAGTTTGTAGAGGACCATCCAATGAACATTCTTGTACAGTTTGGCTTTAATCATATTTGTAGTTTCTGAGAAGAAGGCATTTGAACATTTTCCCATAGGGTCCAATGTTAATCTATGTCCTGCGGTGGTGACCATCTTGGATTTCCGATCGGCATAAAAAACACACACCTTGTAGAGGACCTTCCAATGATCATTCCAGGGCAGTTTGGTTTCAATTATCCAAGTGGTTTCAGAGAAGAAGCGTTTTGAAACATTTTTCCCATAGGGTCCAATGTTAAACTAAGTCCTGCCGTAGCCGCCATTTTGAATTTTATATCGGAACAAAAAACGCAAAGTTTGTAGAGGACCATCCAATGAACATTCATGTACAGTTTGGCTTTAATCATATTTGTAGTTTCTGAGAAGAAGGCATTTGAACATTTTCCCATAGGGTCCAATGTTAAACTATGTCCTGCGGTGGTGGCCATCTTGGATTTCCGACCGGCATAAAAAACAGAAAATTTGTAGAGGACCTTCCAATGATCATTCCTGGGCAGTTTGGTTTCAACTGTCCAAGTGGTTTCAGAGAAGAAGCATTTTGAAACATTTTTCCCATAGGGTCCAATGTTAAACTAAGTCCTGCCGTAGCCGCCATTTTGAATTTCATATCGGAACAAAAAACGTATTGTTTGTAGAGGACCATCCAATGAACATTCTTGTACAGTTTGGCTTTAATCATATTTGTAGTTTCTGAGAAGAAGGCATTTGAACATTTTCCCATAGGGTCCAATGTTAATCTATGTCCTGCGGTGGTGACCATCTTGGATTTCCGATCGGCATAAAAAACACACACCTTGTAGAGGACCTTCCAATGATCATTCCTGGGCAGATTGGTTTCAATTATCCAAGTGGTTTCAGAGAAGAAGCGTTTTGAAACATTTTTCCCATAGGGTCCAATGTTAAACTAAGTCCTGCCGTAGCCGCCATTTTGAATTTCATACCAGAACAAAAAACGTAAAGTTTGTAGAGGACCATCTAATGAACATTCATGTACAGTTTGGCTTTAATCATATTTGTAGTTTCTGAGTAGAAGGCATTTGAATATTTTCCCATAGGGTCCAATGTTAATCTATGTCCTGCGGTGGCGGCCATCTTGGATTTCCGACCGGCATAAAAAACAGAAAATTTGTAGAGGACCTTCCAATGATCATTCCTGGGCAGTTTAGTTTCAACTGTCCAAGTGGTTTCAGAGAAGAAGCATTTTGAAACATTTTTCCCATAGGGTCCAATGTTAAACTAAGTCCTGCCGTAGCCGCCATTTTGAATTTCATACCAGAACAAAAAACGTAAAGTTTGTAGAGGACCATCTAATGAACATTCATGTACAGTTTGGCTTTAATCATATTTGTAGTTTCTGAGTAGAAGGCATTTGAATACTTTCCCATAGGGTCCAATGTTAATCTATGTCCTGCGGTGGCGGCCATCTTGGATTTCTGACCGGCATAAAAAACGGAAAATTTGTAGAGGACCTTCCAATGATCATTCCTGGGCAGTTTGGTTTCAACTGTCCAAGTGGTTTCAGAGAAGAAGCATTTTGAAACATTTTTCCCATAGGGTCCAATGTTAAACTAAGTCCTGCCGTAGCCGCCATTTTGAATTTCATATCGGAACAAAAAACGTAAAGTTTGTAGAGGACCATCCAATGAACATTCTTGTACAGTTTGGCTTTAATCATATTTGTAGTTTCTGAGAAGAAGGCATTTGAACATTTTCCCATAGGGTCCAATGTTAATCTATGTCCTGCGGTGGTGACCATCTTGGATTTCCGATCGGCATAAAAAACACACACCTTGTAGAGGACCTTCCAATGATCATTCCTGGGCAGTTTGGTTTCAATTATCCAAGTGGTTTCAGAGAAGAAGCGTTTTGAAACATTTTTCCCATAGGGTCCAATGTTAAACTAAGTCCTGCCGTAGCCGCCATTTTGAATTTCATATCGGAACAAAAAACGTAAAGTTTGTAGAGGACCATCCAATGAACATTCTTGTACAGTTTGGCTTTAATCATATTTGTAGTTTCTGAGAAGAAGGCATTTGAACATTTTCCCATAGGGTCCAATGTTAATCTATGTCCTGCGGTGGTGACCATCTTGGATTTCCGATCGGCATAAAAAACACACACCTTGTAGAGGACCTTCCAATGATCATTCCTGGGCAGTTTGGTTTCAATTATCCAAGTGGTTTCAGAGAAGAAGCGTTTTGAAACATTTTTCCCATAGGGTCCAATGTTAAACTAAGTCCTGCCGTAGCCGCCATTTTGAATTTTATATCGGAACAAAAAACGCAAAGTTTGTAGAGGACCATCCAATGAACATTCATGTACAGTTTGGCTTTAATCATATTTGTAGTTTCTGAGAAGAAGGCATTTGAACATTTTCCCATAGGGTCCAATGTTAAACTATGTCCTGCGGTGGTGGCCATCTTGGATTTCCGACCGGCATAAAAAAAAAACAATTTGTAGAGGACCTACCAATGATCATTCCTGGGCATTTTGGTTTCAACTGTCCAAGTGGTTTCAGAGAAGAAGCATTTTGAAACATTTTTCCCATAGGGTCCAATGTTAAACTAAGTCCTGCCGTAGCCGCCATTTTGAATTTCATATCGGAACAAAAAACGTATTGTTTGTAGAGAATCATCCAATGAACATTCATGTACAGTTTGGCTTTAATCATATTTGTAGTTTCTGAGAAGAAGGCATTTGAACATTTTCCCATAGGGTCCAATGTTAATCTATGTCCTGCAGTGGCGGCCATCTTGGATTTCCGATCGGCATAAAAAAACAGAAACTTTGTAGAGGACCTTCCAATGATCATTCCTGGGCAGTTTGGTTTCAATTATCCAAGTGGTTTCAGAGAAGAAGCGTTTTGAAACATTTTTCCCATAGGGTCCAATGTTAAACTAAGTCCTGCCGTAGCCGCCATTTTGAATTTTATATCGGAACAAAAAACGCAAAGTTTGTAGAGGACCATCCAATGAACATTCATGTACAGTTTGGCTTTAATCATATTTGTAGTTTCTGAGAAGAAGGCATTTGAACATTTTCCCATAGGGTCCAATGTTAAACTATGTCCTGCGGTGGTGGCCATCTTGGATTTCCGACCGGCATAACAAACAGAAAATTTGTAGAGGACTTACCAATGATCATTCCTGGGCATTTTGGTTTCAACTGTCCAAGTGGTTTCAGAGAAGAAGCATTTTGAAACATTTTTCCCATAGGGTCCAATGTTAAACTAAGTCCTGCCGTAGCCGCCATTTTGAATTTCATATCGGAACAAAAAACGTATTGTTTGTAGAGAATCATCCAATGAACATTCATGTACAGTTTGGCTTTAATCATATTTGTAGTTTCTGAGAAGAAGGCATTTGAACATTTTCCCATAGGGTCCAATGTTAATCTATGTCCTGCAGTGGCGGCCATCTTGGATTTCCGATCGGCATAAAAAAACAGAAACTTTGTAGAGGACCTTCCAATGATCATTCCTGGGCAGTTTGGTTTCAATTATCCAAGTGGTTTCAGAGAAGAAGCGTTTTGAAACATTTTTCCCATAGGGTCCAATGTTAAACTAAGTCCTGCCGTAGCCGCCATTTTGAATTTCATACCAGAACAAAAAACGTAAAGTTTGTAGAGGACCATCTAATGAACATTCATGTACAGTTTGGCTTTAATCATATTTGTAGTTTCTGAGTAGAAGGCATTTGAATATTTTCCCATAGGGTCCAATGTTAATCTATGTCCTGCGGTGGCGGCCATCTTGGATTTCCGACCGGCATAAAAAACAGAAAATTTGTAGAGGACCTTCCAATGATCATTCCTGGGCAGTTTAGTTTCAACTGTCCAAGTGGTTTCAGAGAAGAAGCATTTTGAAACATTTTTCCCATAGGGTCCAATGTTAAACTAAGTTCTGCCGTAGCCGCCATTTTGAATTTCATATCGGAACAAAAAACCTTAAGATTGTAGAGGACCATCCAATGAACATTCATGTACAGTTTGGCTTTAATCATATTTGTAGTTTCTGAGAAGAAGGCATTTGAACATTTTCCCATAGGGTCCAATGTTAATCTATGTATTGTGGTGGCGGCCATCTTGGATTTCCGATCGGCATAAAAAACATAAAATTTCTAGAGGACCTTCCAATGATCATTCCTAGGCAGTTTGGTTTCAATTATCCAAGTGGTTTCAGAGAAGAAGCGTTTTGAAACATTTTTCCCATAGTGTTCAATGTTAAACTAAGTCCTGCCGTAGCCGCCATTTTGAATTTCATACCAGAACAAAAAACGTAAAGTTTGTAGAGGACCATCTAATGAACATTCATGTACAGTTTGGCTTTAATCATATTTGTAGTTTCTGAGTAGAAGGCATTTGAATATTTTCCCATAGGGTCCAATGTTAATCTATGTCCTGCGGTGGCGGCCATCTTGGATTTCCGACCGGCATAAAAAACAGAAAATTTGTAGAGGACTTTCCAATGATCATTCCTGGGCAGTTTGGTTTCAACTGTCCAAGTGGTTTCAGAGAAGAAGCATTTTGAAACATTTTTCCCATAGGGTCCAATGTTAAACTAAGTCCTGCCGTAGCCGCCATTTTGAATTTCATATCGGAACAAAAAACCTTAAGATTGTAGAGGACCATCCAATGAACATTCATGTACAGTTTGGCTTTAATCATATTTGTAGTTTCTGAGAAGAAGGCATTTGAACATTTTCCCATAGGGTCCAATGTTAATCTATGTCCTGCGGTGGTGGCCATCTTGGATTTCCGACCGGCATAAAAACAGTAACTTGGTAAAGGACATTCCAATGATCATTCCTTTACAGTTTGGGTTCAGTCAGTTCATTAGTTTCGGAGAAGAAGATCTTTGAAATTTCAGCCAATCAGAGCATATTATTGGCCCTGGCAGCCATATTGAATATCCGACTGGAACGAAAAACAGTAACTTTGTAGAGGACCATCCAAGGAACATTCCTGCTAAGTTCGGTTCCAATCGGCCAAGTGGTTTCGGAGAAGAAGCTTGAAATGTGAAAAGTTTACAGACGACAGACGACAGACGACGGACGCCAAGTGAAGGCAATAGTTCACCTGGACCTTTGGTCCAGGTGAACTAATAATACTACAAGGGGGCGAACTCACTTGCTTCCATTTTTTTAAGTCGTCGTGTTAAATTGATCGTAACTTCGGAACGCCTTAATATTTTCAAAAAATGTTTCCACCAGTCGAAAGTCAAGTAATTTTCCTTTCCAAAGAGACCCCAATTGTTAGTGTAGGCCTCCGAACTGCTGAGGTATCATACACGAACCAAAACATTGATAGCATATTTACCTGGATAGTGACAAGTCCCTGTGGTTGACCACTTCCCATTTGTGTACAGACTTTCCCATGCGTAAACGAGTCATTTTGACTAGCTAAATACTTTCATCCATTTAAATTATGATAAAATTTCTTACCTTACGCCAATTTATATGTCCTTTAAGTCTATTTTTGAAAGAAATCCCATTTGCATCCTTGACAAATGCCATAGACGTGAAAATTGAGAGAGTTCTAACGGGCTTTTTGATTGGCTGAACAATCTGTTTCAGCCAATCAAAAAGCTCGTTAGAACTCTCTTGTAGTATTATATAGTATTATCAAGGACGTATAATAAGAAGGATAAGAATCTCGTAGTTTCTCGTTAACCTATGGCGATTACGGTTTAACTTAATACCGAATATGAGCGCGATAGCGGTTTAACTTAATACCGAATATGAATCATATTTGCGAATATGGATTAAAGTTCACGAATATGAATAGAAATTTAGTAATTTTAACTTGAAAACAATCAAGTTTAATAATATATATGTTCTGACCGTGTAAAATAGCTGAAATCAGTTAAGTAACTGAACAAAATCATCCCTGAATGTTTGAGACAGTACACATAGTTTTCCGTATCTATTTTTTAAAGAACGGAATGAACTGACAATCATCATGTTTATTCAGTTCTCCTTTTATTATTTCCTTCTCGAAACTAACTTTTAATCAAGAAATGCACGTTGATCAACAACGGTCATATCTATTTTAGTATGGATAGTACGGGCATTGGAAACCGCGATTCATCGTCTTCATAATAGTGTTGAATGTATTTATTCACAATTTAAATTGTTGTGTGTGTTTTAGCTTGTGTTTTCCCAAATTTCAAACTGTATAAGGGTGTACACTGATTAATAATGTGTTGTGTAAACGTGTCGGTGATCGAGTTGAAGTCAATAATAATGTATTCATACCAATTTTTAATTAATTAATTGTTTTAAAATTTCCAACACTTCAAAGGGTGTGAATTCGTAATCAGCACTGATTAATAATGTTTTGTGTAAACATGTCAATGATTGAGTTTAAGTCTCTAATAAAGTATTCATAACATCTTTTAACAAATTAATTGTTCTCTTTGATGTTCTGGTCTTGAAATATTTTAAACATCAAGCTGTTTTTAATTGTGAGAAAAATAATTATGAGTAGAAGCTGCTCAGTTGTCATAAAATGGCAAGTTTTGACCTTATTTATCATTAAAACTATTACAATGTCAGACTTCTTGTCTTGGGATACTGACTTGGATCTTGATCTGTTGTTAGAAAAATACACCGAGTATGATCCTAGTGATAGTGGCAGTGATGACTATGACTGCAGTACTGCTAAAAAGAAGAAGACTAATACTTCTGCCACACAGCCATCTACCTTGACACAATACAAGTGCCCAGTTTGTGCCAAGAAACTTAAAACAATATCAGGTTTCCGGGGTCACACACAAAAGCAGCATGGTCAAAATCTACGTGCCAGTGATCATCATCGTATAGCCAGTACCCCAGATGCTGAACCAATAAAAACTTCAACATCAGCAATGTCATTCACCGATCAGTCTTTCGGCAATGTATTTTCAGCATCTCTAGAATCAACACTGACCAACATTACCAATGACCCCTTTATCAGCAATCCTGATGAGATGAGAACCCTTTGTTCAGTGGTTCAAGGGTCAACTGATATCAACAACTTTTTATACCAAACTTTTTGCAATATAGTATCAACAAGTACTGATATAACACTTGGTACAGACCGTGAACAGTTGTTTCGCCGTCTTCACAAGACTCGTATAAGCCAGTCTATTAGGGAGGAATTTGCTTCATTTTTTTTACAGCATTCCAAAAATACTGTTAATAATTTCCTGCAACTTATTTTTGAGGACATTGTAGGTGAAATTTTAGTGCATCAAACCACCATAGCTAAAGATAATGCTGACAAAGAGCAATCCATGATAAGTAACAATGACCAGTCTATATTGTATTACATTGCAGGGTACATTCTAAGATCACTACGCAAGAAGTATCTTAGGTATTCAAAACACAAACTTTCATTGATAGACAAGTTTTCCGATAATTCTGAAAACCACAATTTTGTTCAGAAGTATGAACGATGGTACAAAATCCAAAACCATGGTGGACTACAAAAGCCTTGTGACACTTTCTTTTTGCTTGTTCGAGAATTGGAGTTGGTTGTTCGTAAGTCAGTTACAGCCAAGTTGAGTGCAAATTCATTGTTGTTAGGACCCCTTAAGGAGAACATAATGGAATCATTCTTGGTAAAATATTATTGTGATATATTAATACCAAATGAGTCATGTGAGGTTGTTTCATCTGTGACTGAGGATTTAGTACACTTATTTTTGACAATACGTGGGTATGCTGTAACTCGTTTAGAACGCAATAAACTTCAGAAGTCATCAAATGGTAAAGCATCATTAAGTCTGGGACAGGTGTTGAAAGAAAAGGTACATAATTGAACTGTTTTGTGAATGTTGTCTGTTACATTATGTACATTTTTTTTATTTGTTCTGATGTAGTTTGTTTCATTTCAATCTTAATATATGTAATAGTGCTCTTTCATGTACATGTGGATGAAGAATAAAAAGATCAACAAATTATTTCACCATCTTTTTTTTTCCTTTGGGCAGGCAAGTCTAAAGTTTCATTCAGTTTTGATTTTTTGTGTTTTAACGCCACTTTCAACACTATTTCAGCTACATAAAAATGTATATTATGGCGACCAGTTTTAGTGGTGGAGGAAGCAGGAGTACCTGGAGAGAACCACCGACCATGGGCAAGCAACTGATAAACTTTATCACATCTCATGTTTATTTACTCCAATATCCTTTCTAGAAAAAAAAATACTGCTGCAAGATGAAGAACAACAAGTAATGCATTATCATTTACAATGAATGTCCTGAATATCCAAACTAATACATTGTATATGCCTGATGACAGGGTAAAGAAGAACTGAAAAGTATGTTCGAAATAAACAAAATATCACACCTGCTGCAACTTAGTTGAACGATATTAAACACAAAATTAATTTATCACAAATCAGAAAATATCATGGGGAAATATTGGAGTTCAGCAGTACTTGCACACCAAAAAGTTAAAAACATGCTAAATAATATTTTATGGACAACAAAAATATTACTTATTATACAATATAGCAATGTACAATAAAGCCATTTAAATATCTTATTTATTTATTATTAAAAAGATTATGCTCATGCTAGACCATCATATAAATGATGGAGCCCTCACGCCACGACAAGGCCATGAGCAATGTGAGGGTGGGCCCCCCTATTCCCAACTGAAAGATATTTATTTATTTAACAAGGATTGGGGATTTTTTTTTAATAAAAGTTATAACTACAAAGATACCCTGCACAAGGCACGGGATATCTCTAGTAGTCCGCATAGTTTCCCAATTATTTAATTTTAGTTGAAAAAGGTTATAACTACAAAGATACCCTGCACAAGGCACGGGGTATCTTTAGTAGCCCACATAGTTTCCCAATTATTTAAGTTTATTGAAAAAAAGTTATACTACAAAGACACCCTGCACAAGGTATCTCTAGTAGTCCACATAGTTTCCCAATTATTTAAGCTTAGAAAAAGGTTATAACTACAAAGATACCCTGCACAAGGCACGAGGTATCTTTAGTAGCCCGCATTGTTTCCCAATTATTTAAGTTTAGTGAAAAGTTATTAAATATAAAGTGAAATAAAAGTTTTATTAATAATTTTTTTTTTAAAATAAATATATAGGATATAACGAAAAATACATACATTTATGTACAATAAAAACACATGATTGACATTTGTGAAGAAACACATATTTGAAAAATTGTCACGTGACAATTTTTCAAATCAGATTACAGATGCTGATAAAGCTTGTTGGTCAAGCGAAATATCCATCGATTTAATTATAATTATAGTCTTTTTGTAGACTTATAGTTATTTTTGTTATATTTTAACATCTTTTTTTGATATCGTTGTGCTAACATTTTAGACGTTTATTTATCATTTTTGTTGGTTTGCACAGAATCGTTAACACTTGTTTCCGATCCGACATCCCGTAGGTTCATACGTTGGCTACTTTTTCAGACGTTTATATATTTATATATTTATAACTCCTGTATTTCATATTTTTATCTGATCATACATGTAGAAAAATTAAACATGGCAAATACATGTACAAAATGTACATGTATGCAAGAGGTTTAACAGATTTCAACTTTTGAATGGATTTTAAGTTAAATTAAGTTATAACACAGACAAAGCAAACAAACAGAAAATTAGAAGATGACAATACAAACTAATATAAATTATCGCCTTCTGTGTAACTTTGAATTGTCAATTAAAAAACTCTTGGTTTTCACTGTTGACACAAATGTTCCCACGTTTTGGTTGAAGAGCTTGGGCTCCGACAGCCCGCATCTGTGTCATCATGTGACGAACATCATACACAGTAGGGTTACTATTGTCACCAACCTTATGACGGTAATGTCCAAAGTGTTGTTCTAAGGGGTCCTGATTAAAAGCATGTGTCAAAACAAATTGTGCGCCAAAATCTAATAGGAATTTGACACTGTCTACAATAGAATGAACACTGATCTTAAGTCCAGTTAGAGTTTGATGACTCAAAAGCATTCCTTTCTTCTCTTTTTGTGTGAAGTTGCCTGGTCGATTCATAACTGATTGTTCCCATTCTGTGAAATACTGCAGAAAATCCTCCTTTAACCAACGAAGCCTATCATCATCAGTGGAGCGATAAGGATTCAAATCTGGGTTGCGTTTGTTACGGCCTTCAAACAGGTTCTATATACGTCCTTGGTATTATATAGTTTGTTTTTTTTTGGACGCACCTAGCCCCTGTGTTTGCAGCATGGGAAAAAATATTCCAGTGGAGAAAACTGCACCAGAAAGAGAAAAGAAACTTGCACTAGAATACAGGTAAAAGTTTAACTGCTAAATATTTGTACTTAAAAAAGTAAAATAAAATAAATAAAAAGAATAATAATATAAAATACACAAAAAAATGATAATAATAAAATAAAACGATATTATACAATACATATTAATTTTCAACATTTTTATACACAAAAATCTGTTATTACATTGTGTTTTAATTTCGATCTACATTTTGTATGTGTTGAATTGCTGTATCCCAGATTCTCAATAGTTCTTATTAGTGGGGAGGGGAGGAGCTTTGTTCCTTTTCCTTCGGAACAGCAAAAGAAGATCAAGATTATTTAAAAAAAAATTAAATCCAATATTTTTTTAATGCTTTTTACGTTATTGCTCCGTGAAGACTGTAAAAACAAATTATTTACTTTTTTACCCTTGCAAGCCATATTATTTTTGCCTTCAAAATCAGGTGACACAAATAGATAATTATAACCTCCTCCCCTAAAACTTAAATGGTCCGTCCCTTACTTATCAAATGTTATTGATTTTATGATATAAAACATTATTTATGGCTGCATATAATATGCTTCATTTTTCTCTGTTGTAGAAGTCTTTTGACAACAGAAGATGAAGGGGTAATGCCAGATCCCTTTTGGGACTTAAATGAAGGATGGGAAAACGAAGATAAAGGGATGGGAAACTGGCCATGCATCCTAATTCAAGATATCTCTGCATATTTAACTAAACACGATGTTAAGACAAATGATGCATCACTGACAAGAAGGCTTCTTTCTGACTATAAGGAACAAAAGGCCTATAGCTACTTTTCATCACAGTGGCTTTTTGAAATAAACTATCACAAAATTTCTGAAGAGTCGTCATACTGTTATCTGAAGATCTAGTGTAGACCATCTCAAAGAATCTCAGATATTCCTCATGATGTTTGGATTTTAATTTCTAAGACAGAAGGGTATATTCACTCTGCCTACTGCACATGCTTCGCCGGCTTTGGCCAGTCATGCAATCGTGTGGCTGCAGTTTTGCTAAAAGTTGACTTCTGTTGGCAATATGGACATGTAAAAATGGCTTGCACATCTCGACCCTGTACATGGCGGCAAGGTGGGAAATCTGTGATCGCAGCACCACACAAGATATGTGATTTAGAATTGAAAAAACCAACAGCTATGAAACCAGCACCAGGGAAGCAACTTAATACGGTTCAAGAAAGGCTGTGTACTCCACATCAAACAACAAAGGGAATGGCATTTGAAAAATTTCTTGAAGAACTGTCTGAAGTAAGTCCAAGATCTGTCACTTTGGGAGAAAGGTTGCCTTTACGAAATCCATACTATGTTGAACTTGATATTAATGCTAAAAAATCGAAGGATAGTTCAAAGTTGCCTAAATCTATTTCAGAACTTGCTGGTGAACACCAAAATGTAAAGGACTTTTTTTCATCCATACCAAAGTATACAGATCAAGATTACAAAGCAATTGAGAAGGAGACCAGAGGACAGGCTGATAATCCAGTATGGCTAAATCAGAGAGACGGACGAATAACTGCGTCAAAATTTAGAGACGTTTATACACGAGTTGAATCGTTCAAGAAAAATGATAATACTGACATGGACTCAATTATATCTCGTGTTCTTGGATATGTTAAACCACCTAGTAATTTACCAGCTCTGAAATATGGCAGACGAATGGAGTCCGTTGCAGTTGAAAAATTTACCGAAGTGCTGAAAGAAAACAATCACAAAACGATTGAAATAATTGAATGTGGGCTCTTTGTTGACAAAAATGTTCCTTATTTAGGAGCTAGTCCAGATAGACTGGTCAAATGTTGCTGCGGCACACGTGTGTTAGAAGTTAAATGTCCACTTTCTTGTTCTCACACGAAACCTTCTGAAGAAACTATTGACTGTTTCATTAAATTAAATGACAGAGTAGAACTGAATAAAAATCATAAATATATGGATCAGATTCAAGGACAGATGGCATTAACTGGATGTACTAAAGGATACTTTTTTGTTTTCAGCAGATGTGGCTATTTACTGCGGGAGATCAGTTTTGATGAGTATAGATGGAACGATATGTGTTTAAATTTTTCATTATTCTCAGAAAAGGTTTTAGCTAACGAATTGGTCAATAGGACAGTCAAGGAGAAATGTGCTAAAGAGTGTGTCCGTAAACTGCCTACTTGTGATACATCTCCAGTATATTCAGCTGGAAGTACATGTACTTATACAACAAAAAATACAATACGTGCAAGAAAACAGACAGGAAAAGGGGAAAAGGGCGCAAAGAAAATCAGACCTGTTTATATGTGTAAAATTTGTGATAAACAAATTCTCGAATCTGATCAAATGAAAACTGATGAAGATCAAAGTATTCAATGAGATAAATGTCGCATGTGGGTTCATTGGGTTTGTGTTGGACTTTTCTGTGACAGTGAAGAACTGGGAGAGGATGAATGGCTTTGTACCACTTGCAAATTCATTCCTGGGAATTTATAATGTGTTGTTAATATTATGAAATTGTCAAAATAATTGTCAACTTATTCTACAAGATGTTTTATGTACCGTATTTATTGTGGTAAAGTTATTTCACTAAGGGACCATAGAAGTTACACAGAGCAGCACATGTCGTCACGATATCGTCTATCAGTGGCAGTAATGTCACAGGTAATGTGTACTTTAGTATCCTAAATGTTTTTAACCTCTGGATAGCTCTCTCAACATGTATCCTCAAGTTGGCAATTTCTTTCGTTGCCTTTACATTAACACTGGACATTTGTTCTGCTCCTTGAGCTGCTGGTGGTATGATTAAAGTCGCTCTCTTTATCATGATTTCCTCTTTAACAAGAAAGCCTCTATCGGCCATAATTTGGTCCCCATGATCGATTAAGTCAATAAATCCGCTGTTCAAAGTTATATGCCTGTCAGAGGCTCTTCCACCCCACACTTTAGACACAAAGCTTATGCTTCCCCTGGGACTTATTCCTATCATAACCTTTGCAGTGTTGTGTTTCTTGTAGTCCGACCATGCAAGAGCCTGTAGTGAAAGTTCCCTTGGTCTCTCGATGAAAAATTCTGTACAGTCAATTGTACATCGTAAGTTTGGATAAGAATATTTAAAACAATCTGGCAAATTTTCTCTTGCACTGATTTTGTCAGAATAATGGATCATTCCTCGTAAACATTTCGCTAAAACCTTAATCCAAGTATTAAAAATGCTGGAAACTACTGAAGTTGATGTACCAAATCTGTCAGATAGGTCCTCGTTCATCAATCCTAGTCTTAATTTCATAAGTACCATTAGCAGTTCATCTTTGATGGATAGTTTACGTGATGGTCCAAATTTTTTCGGAGATTTTATGAATTTTCTAATTCTTTTAGATCCAATAATATGTTTAGTTCCACGCCAGTAAGCCATTTTCTCTACTTTTGGGTGTACATAATCATACAACAAATCGAAAACCTCTCGAGATGGAAGCCCTGTGTAATATTTAATTTTCTTGTCATTTTTTAAAATTTGGTCATACCCAATTCTATGATGTTTTATGGTGACTTTCTTTGTATTTTTGGAGATTTGCAGTTGTCTTTCCAATTCCACAATTCTGTGTTTAAGCTGATATACCATGTATGTCAAATTACTAGTTTGTTCATTTTTATTTTCATTGTTGGTGGAATCATCTTTCACTATATCCAGTACATCTGTACCCAGGGCATACGAATGTTCAGTAAGAACAGAATCGTTGTGTATTGCTTCTGCCGTATAAATATATTGTTAGTTGGAAATGGACTCATTATCAAAACTTTCGGAAGTTGTCGGTTCTGAAGAAATTGTAACCTTGGATAGTTTTCTTTTTTTAATTACAGGTTCTCCTCTGATGACATGAGGGCGTGGTTTTTTATGCAAGGTAGTTGAGTCATGTCCCATGTGTAAACAAGGATCTGGATTTTCCTTAGTTGGTTTTCCATTAATAAAGTGTATTGAACATACTCTGTCATTGTATGTAGGGTTCCATAATTTTCCGGTATTTGGATCTTTTCTGTTAATGTTCTTGATCCAGCTTTGTCTTCTTTCTTGGTCCTTTTTCTCAGTCGGAAATGGAAAGAGTATGAAAGGAGCGTTACAAACGCAAATGCTGGTACCAAAGTTACAATTATGTAATTTGCAAAAGTCAGCTTTCCAGTTTCTTAAATGGTACGTATTATTTGAGCATCCAACAACTGCACAAATACATGTGGGCATTTTTAATAATCTGAAATAAAAGTAAAATTCTACCAATTAAAAAAGTGTTCTTCTGTTGTTAAACTGTCCAGCATAAGATGTTTTTCATTCTGGATTAGAAAATAGTATACAAATTTACCAAGGTTAATAAATACTCAACAGTGAAGAATTCATTTATTTTTCTCTTTTTTTTTGTCATTAAAAAATGAGGTCCTTGTCGGTCAAAGATGTGACATGTGAAAAATATAATATTAATTAATAGGATTTATTTTGTGTATCCTATATTATGATCAAATGGTAATTTTCTATGTTTTTTATGTTTCGTTTGTTTGTATTTGTATTTGCTTGACCCACATGGGTGTATTATTATGCCAATAAAGAATATTAATATTAAAATACCTCATGTCATTAGTGTTATTTCATAGATCACAGGGAACTGCTAACAAAACATTTTTTAAACCTTAAATTTAAATGAAACAGAAACTTGGTTACAAATGTTTTTTTCCCCAAGTGTTTACGACCCTCTAAATCTTAGATTACGGATAGCAAATACACAAGCTATTTTTAGCAATGCTTGTACATGTTATCTGGTTATACAACTAATTACACTGCAACTCAAACTTGATTTCTTGGGTGGTAAAATATTTTCATATATCTTAAACATAGGTAAAAGATACTTTTGTGGCTGGGAAAAATTGATCTAATATGAAATACTTACTAAGTCTTTGTCTGTAGCTCATACCCATTAATATTATCAACAGTGCACGTGTGTTTGTTTACAATTTGTTACCTAAAAATCAGAAATCTCGCAGACGTGATTCATGCGAGATAAGAAAATCAATATGGAGGATGAAACTGCGATTACACTATACCAAAGATTTTGTCTACAAAACATATGTCTCTGTATATATATTAACAGTAAAGTTGAAAATTTTGTCATTCTGGTTGAAATTAATTGACAGGAAAAAATCTAAAATATAATCTCTGATATATATTATATAGATTGTTGTATGCATATCCAGAAATTGATGGTACTTCATCTATATATTTCTGGCCGTCCTTCACTACTGAAGATTATTGGCCGAGCGCCGTATTAAATTTAGTTAATACATAAGGGACCGACCATTTAACTTGAAGAGGGGGGGGGGGGTTAGGGTTTTTTGTTTCGTTCCGAATTTTTTTTCAGACAACACGAGAGTTAGAATTTTTTTTTTTTTTTTGTCGCGCAAAGCGTGAATTTTTTTTTCCAGAATTCAACATTAGGTTATATGACAAAAACTCTGAATCAGATTATTTTTTTTTCCGTCACCAAAATCAGAATATTTTTTTCAGCAACATTGGGAATCAGAATATTTTTTTTAGAAAAACAACCATAACCCCCTCCCCCCCTTCAAATTAAATGGTCGTTCCCTAAGTTAAGATATGTACAATAAACAAGGAATCAAAGGTTAAAACTATATACCGTAAATCGGGAAATTTTGGTCATGGTTTTATTTTGGCCTATTTTGGGCCCTAAATACGAAGTACCAAAATTAAACACACCAAAATATGTCACACTCCAAAAATTAACCGCCAAAATTGAACACTGCCTTAATATCTTTTTATATTTATATTCCCTAATCTGTACCTTTTTGTCTTACTTCTTTCCTAAGTAAAACTTTGTCAATTACGTTATACATGTATATATACACACACAAGTCAAACTTAAAAGTGTTCACGATGTGAAATCGTTGGCTTGGATGACAAGAGAGAAATTACAGGTAAATAAAGTACATTGATTAAAACCATGCAATACCAATAAAATTTATTCAATCAACAAAATGTCAAATATCATTAAAATGACAATTACCTATAGAAAAAAGAAAAATCAATAAACACGTAATTAGTGTCTTATCGGTTTTATTTATTATGTATAATTGTTGTGTAAACAAATACATGTACTGACCGTTATATAAGACTGTTTACCTGTAAAAGCGATGATTAATCCCAGTGCAAATTATTATTTTGTTGTTTTTATATTAAATGCATTTTATTTTATGCTGTTTAAATATTTAAATTCCTAGTTTTAATAAATATCACAATTTATCCATAATCGATTTGGTTTTTAGTACATCAAAATATCCGGTAAGTAACAGCTGGTTGAAATGAGAACGCTTCCATTTACGTTCTGAATTAACTTACAAAAAAATTAAACACGTGGGAACCAAAAGTGGCCAAAATTAAACACACTAGAAACGAAAATGGCCAAAATTTCACACACCAAAATAAAACAACCGTCTTTTGGAGAAAAAAGGCCAAAATTAACCTACACCAAAATTTCCCGATTTACGGTACATTTGATAACTACTATGAGTATGAGTGATTATGGTGTGAAAATTGGAATCGAGGCAGATACTGGGATCATGCTCTTGAAACCGTCAACTGTGTCTGCAGTGGTAAATGTTGTAGGCAGTTGATTCCAAAGTGTGATAGACCTGGGGAAGTACGAGTATTTGTAGCAGTCTTTTGATGTCTGTATGTGCCTGAATGAATTTGGATTTGTGTGTTTGGTTCTGGTGTCAACTGGAATTAATAGGCTTGAATATGGTATGGCAACTAAGTGGTGTATGACTTTGTAAAAGAATATGAGTCTGTACCCTATGCGGCGCACCTCAAGTGGGGTCCAATTTAAGTCAGACATCATATCTGTTACAGAGCTTGTATTGTGGTACCTGTTACTCACATAGCGGGCTGCTCTCCGTTGAATTTTTTCAATTTGAAGTTTTTGCTGTTGTGTGTGTGGGTCCCAAATGGTGTTACAATATTCCAATTTCGGTCGGACTAAAGCTTTGAATGTATGTTCTTTGATGGCTGGTGAATGTACTTTTAAATTCCTTTTAATGAATCCTAGTGACTGATTAGCTTTAGCTGTTATGGTGTTGATATGTTTGTCCCACTTTAAGTTATTCTGAATGGTAATGCCTAAATATTTTGCAGAGTCAGCTTTCTCTAGTGTGTGCTCATGCAATTGATATGTATGCGATATTGTTTTCCGCTTTTGTGTTACACTTACTACTGTGCATTTGTCTGGGTGGAAGTGCATGAGCCAGTCTTGTTCCCATTTACCTGCAGCATCGAGGTCTTGTTGGAGTTTTATTGCATCTTCTTTGTTTTTTATTTGGTTGTATATGATGCTGTCGTCTGCAAATAAACGGAGAGTGCTGTGTTGGAAGTATTCTTCTAGATCGTTTATGAATAATAGAAATAATATTGGTCCAAGTACTGTTCCTTGAGGGACACCAGATGTTACAGGTATTTTGTTAGATGTTTCTCCCTCAAGGATAACCGTTTGTGTTCTGTCTGTAAGAAAGTCTTTTATCCAGTGAAAAGCGTTGCAGTTTATACCATAGTAGCTGATTTTGTACTTTGTCGAAAGCCTTAGCGAAGTCCATTATTATGAGGTCAGTTTGGATGTTTTTATCTGATGATTTGGCCAGGTCTTGAATGAATGATACTAGTTGTGTTTCACAAGAACGGGATGATCTGAACCCGTGTTGAAGATCGTATAATATATTATTGTATTCTAGATGTTTCATGATACTGCTTGTTACAACATGTTCTACAAGTTTGCAGATGATACATGTAAGTGAGATCGGTCTATAATTTATAGGGTTGTTTTTATCACCTTTTCTAAATGCAGGACAGACACTAGCATATCTCCAATCATCTGGAATCTTACCGGTTTTGAGTGACAAACTAAATAATGTGGTTAAGATAGGTGCTATTTGTGTAGTGCATTCTTTAAGTATTCTGCCATGTATATTATCTGGTCCAGATGCTTTGTGGATATTTATATTTTGTAACAACTTATTAATTCCATTTTCAGTGATGATAATATTAGGCATTTGTGGATATTGACTTTGCCCTTTGTTTGGTATTGGGTCACCAGTTGCTGGTGTAAATGCCTTTTGAAATTGTTCATTAAGAATGTTTTCTTTAGTTTTAGTGTCAGAATGTAATTGACCATTTTGTCGTAATGTTGCTATGTTTGAACTTTCAGATTTTTGACTCTTTATGTAAGAAAATAGATTTTTTGGAAACTTTGAGGATGTTGGTGTTTTGTCATCGTCAACTGGTATATTACATATCATTTTTTCTATGTACTGCCAATATGCTGTTTTCTGTTCTTTTTGTATGTTTGCTTTCATTTGTTTAAGATTAGAATCTTTACACTTGCCACTAAGTTTGTATTTTTTATATTTCTTTTTGTATTTTGACATTTTTGTTTTTATTTCATTAGTTATCCATGGAAGGTTCTTTCGATGTTTAAGCATTTTCTGAGGGATGTTTTCTGTCACTGATCGGTGTATTTCATTTTTTAGTAAGTTCCAGATTGTGTTGACATCAGAGTCTGGGTATTTATCTTTGATTTCTTTCTCTAATTTACCCAAGTCTTTGTTTATATTTTCCCAATTTGCTTTGGAGTATTTAAATATTTTTTGGGGTTTTGGTTGGCATCTTCTTAAAGAAGTTATACATTCTATATAAACAATGTCATGGTCAGCAATGGGAGGCAATGTTTCTACTTTATTTACTGTTGCTGGGTAATTTGTTAAAATAAGATCTAATGTTTTATCTTTGCGTGTTATTTTATTAACTACTTGAGTAAGCGAATTGTCATTTATTATATTTAACAACTGTTGATGTTGTTTTTGATTTGGTTTTCCTGGGAATACACTTAAGGTTTCCCAATCCATATGACCAAGGTTAAAATCTCCTCCAACAATGATGACTGATTTTGAGCTAGGGTTGATTCTACTGAGTGACTGACTCAAAGGTTCAAGAGAAATATCATCATCTGGATGTGGTCTATAATACGCACATATTTGACATTTTCTTGTATTTGATATTGTCAGTTCAGCACAGACCATTTCACAGTTTGTTTTCAGTTCCTTGGCTTCATTTGAAAGGAATTCATTTGTCACAGCTATAAGTACACCACCATGACTCAGACCTTGTTTGTTTGGTGGTCTATCGGTCCTGTAAACAGTATACTGATCTTGTGGGAAGTATTTATATGAGGATATTGTTGGATCTAACCAGGTTTCTGTACCAATTATAACATCAGGTTTTGTTGTGTCTAATAATATGTCTAGTTCTGGTTTTTTTGTTTTTTATAGAATGAAAATTTATATTTACAATTTTTAATGGTCTCTGTATTCCATTTTTTACTTTGATTTCTGAACTACCTTTCTTTGCCTGGTGTGCAATAGGTGAGGAACAAGCATGCGGCTTTCCTGGACTATCAATTTCACTCAGAGCATGGTATGTGTTGTTTGTTGAAAAAGAAGACAACTCAGTTTGGTAAAAGAATGAGCTACCAAAATTTGGCAGTCCACACTTTATACAGTTCCATGATAAATTACTGATATCCATTAGATTGTACATTGTGGTGTCCATACCACCTTGGCAGTCAGTATGATACCAGGTTTTACATGTATCACATTCAAGGGCTTTACTGCTCCAATTGACATTTTTACCACAGGAACCACAAGACCACCTGGGTGACCTCGGTCCTGGGTTGAGTTCTACTTGCCCACTTAATAATAGTTTGATAAGAAAATGATGGTTTTTCATTGTGGGTCTAAAAGTTTTGTTTAGGTATCTTACTTTGGAAGAATGATATAACAAATAGTATAAACAAACATTATGGTTAGTATACTGATATGATTGGTAAGAAAACAAATAAGCTAAATGGTCATGTGGGCATTTTATCTCTGCATGTACAATATTTTGTGATACATTTTCAATCTGTGTTAAGTTCTTACACACAGCTAATATGATGAATACTATGACTAATATGTTCATGGTTTTCAAAATGATAAATATTTATTGGTTTGTTAGTGATGAAATGGTAAGACAACACATTGACAAGTACACAAATGTTAGACACAATATGCAGGTTATGACTGGACTCGTGTGCTTCCCACGAGGTAAATGATTGACAAGACAAATGAGCAAATTAATATATGAATAGAAAAGTAAATAAGTAATATTAGTATTAAATAATTTCACCTTGTAGTAATCGATGTCTGAAAACCATGTGTTTTGTTTATACCGGAAGTGGTATTTGTAGGGAGTATCAGCTGTGAAAATTTACACAACTGTTCAAAACTCTTATTTTGAAAACTATTTAACTCTTTTGTGTTGTAGTGTTGACAATAGCTAGTTATCAAATGTTTCCAGCCAAAAGTTGATGAAAATGATGCCTTTAAACAAGTATTTCAGAAAAAAATTTGTTGACAAATTTTAGTTCGTGCGGCACCCGGCGCAGGCGCAAACAAGAAAGGGTAAACTCATAAATATTCATCATATTTAAATTAGATTTTGATCACGTAACTGCAGTTTCAAGCTTGCAGGATCGCTTATTAGATTTGTCAAAAAATAGCCTAAGTAGTATATGGGGACAGCTCAAGCCATATTTGTGGTGGATGGTGATGTCACCGGATATGCCGTGACCGGAAGTGATCGCATCCGCATGCGCGACCGGATATGACGTCACCGGAACCGGAAGTCGTGAACCGGAAACCGGAAATGAAAGGGAGATCATTTCCCGCGTTTTTTACCCGTATTTCACGCGATTTTTCCGAAACTCCTCTAGATTCTAGGTAAGAACAATGGAATTGTGAATCCAACCAATCGTAGCCCTTCTGATATTTGAATCCCACTAATCGTATCCCTTCAGCTTGCTTCGAATTAAAATCCAACCAATCGTCGGCCTTCCGATATTTGAATCCCACCAATGGTAAGCCTTCTTTTGAACGACCAATCGTCAACCTTCCGTTGTACGTTCGTCTATTTGAAAAAAGCATTTTCACTCCAGCTTTCATATTGGCAGGACGTTTTTATCTTGTGGAGAATTTATATTCGAACAAAGGTAAGCATCTCAATCCTACTATAATATTTTAATCAAATTAATTCATGTAGTTGATTTTTAATTCAGAAAACATTTTATGAAAAAATCAATAATCTTGTATGCTGATCGTGTTGTGACATGTTTCCCGTTTACACGTTTTAATCAATTTACTTTAAAGTATCTTAACCCGTTCCTTTTCAGAATACAAAGAATAGATTGAAGAAACGAGGAAAAGTTTACATATTGCTAAATGGTCAACTTATTTTATGTAAGATTATAACGTTTTTTTACTTTTAGGATGAATTTTTCAGAATTTAAAAGAATTCAAGTCCGAGTTATTATTAATGTCAGTTCTTATTCGATTTTCATGTGAAGTAGAGCAGGTGGTCTTATTAAATATCCATTGTGTTTCAGATTCAAAGAAGATGGATAAAAGTAACGTAAGTGTTTGGTTTTTTTTAATTATGTGTTTACATTTGAATCATTGGGTTTGATAAATGAAACATAACTATTAAATATAGTATGAAAAAATAACGAGGCTCCACAGGGGAATCAATACTACGAATTTAGCATAACTATTATTATTAATGAAATAAAAAGGCTCCGGAGGGAATCGATACTACGTATTTAGATACACGAGACAAGAAACTACGTATTTAGATACACGAGACAAGAAACATCAGACAAAAGAAGGGCCATTCCACTAAATATATGCATCACACAAACAAAAAAAGACGATCAATTCAAAAAACAGGAATAAAAAAATATTGAACTTTTTTACCCCCAAACATAGCGTATGTTTCTATTGTATCGTTTCAGAAATAGGTGTCTGACAAATGTGGGAAACAGTTTACGGAGAAGCACAATCTCACCCGCCACATGAAAACCCATGTATATTCTTCACAGACCTATCCCTGCAACATCTGCGGAAAAGAATTCAGCCGTCCCGATACTAAGAAACGCCACGAGGAATCCCACAACTACACGATTACCTGTCCCGTTTGTGGTCAATATTTTAATAGAAGGGAAAGCATGCTCCGTCACCGGGCTCTCCACGAAAGACCTGAAGTGAGAAGCCAATGATGAAGAGACCTGACTCCCCTGGACCATCCAATAGTCCTCCAAAGCAGCCACGAAGTCACAGTCCACAGTCTTCCAACAGTCCGTCTATCCGTCAACCATCTATCCAAGATGAACCCCAAATCCTCCCAGAAGACGCAGAGACCCGTGTCCTATATCTAAGACACTAGAATACCATCCAAACGCAGGAAAACAGTGGAAACCGTGTCCAAGACAGGTATAATTTTACTTTAAACTATATAACGTCCTCCACTTTACCAGAAATGGTACGCCGGATCTTTAGACAGCAGACCACAGCCTTCAAAATCAACCTGTCGTTTGGTTTTATTTTGAGAAATGTTGAAACTGGAAAATTACGGTACTACCACTCAAGTCAAAACAACGCCGTTTTTTTATGTTCCACACCTCATCAGAACAGAAGAAGACTTGGAGAGGTTTCTAGAGGAGTTGAGCCGTCAAGACATGTTAGAGTATATTCGCCAACAACGTCCTGACACCAAATGGGTGGTTCACCTCCTGACCAATGTGACGTTTATGTCAACAAGCTGTTTGACCACCCGATTGGTGCCAGAGTCGTCCTTCCAGACCATATTTTGAAGAACAAAGCTGTCGTTGCTTTAGTTGGTGGATCCAATGGACCTTATACAGACAACCTATACTTTTTCCGCTGTTTAGCAGTACATCGTGGAGTTGTAAAGCTTTAGAAACCCCAGCCAAGACGTATTACAGACAGTATCTACAACAACAAGATATGACCCCTGCAGACTTCAAGGGTGTGACGTTGGATGATTTGGTGGTATTGGAGCAGGTATTCAGCTTGAACGTGTATGTGTATGACTTACAAGAAACAGAAGCTGGTGACATCGCAGCTCGGTTGGTACGACGTTCTCTATACAAGTACGACGACACCATGAATTTGAACCTGTACGAAAAGCACTTCAGCTACGTGAGTAATATGGAGAAGTACAGTCACAGCTACCTGTGTTCGAAATGTGACCGGTTGTGGAAACATGTTGGAAAGCTGCACAGACATGAACGGACCTGTAGAGGAGATATTATCTACAAGTATCCTGGTGGCGTGTACCATACAACACAGACCGTATTCGACCGGTTAGAAGACGAAGGCATCGACGTCCCAGAAGAAGACCGGTATTACCCGTATAGAGCTACCTATGACATTGAGGTGATGTTACAGCCCACAGACAAGAGACGATCCGAGAAGTTGGAGTGGACCAGTCATCATGTACTACTCAGCGTGTCTGTATGTTCCAACGTTCCTACCTATACCGAGCCCATCTGCTTTGTTACGGAAGATGATACCAGTGAGACGGTAGAGTCCTGTTTGCAGCATTTAACAGATATCAGCGAAAAAGCTTTTCGCTTACTGGTGCCAAGGTATGGAATGGTATTTGAAGAAATTCAACAGAGACTAGACCAAGACTTGGAAGAGTACAAAGACGATGAAGAAAGAGAACGTGAAGAAAAGAAACATCACCTGTACCAGTTGAAACAGCAGTTGGAACAGTACCTACAAGAACTCCCCGTGGTCGGTTTCAATACAGGGAAATGTGACGTCAACGCCATGAAGGTCGATTTGTTTACTCGATTGGTGGACAGTCACAAGATCAAGTATACCGTGAAACGGAACAACAATTTCATGTGTATCAAGACAGAGAAGCTGAAGTTTCTCGATAACAGCAATTATCTTGCCCCGGGATTTAGTTATAGTCAGTACCTGAAAGCCTACAAGTGTACAGAACAGAAAGGGTTCTTCCCGTACGAATGGATGACGTCCCTGGACAAACTCAACGTCATCCAGCTCCCCCCTCACGAAGCCTTTTTCAGCACTTTGAAAAACGAAAATATCTCTGCCGAAGACTACCAGCTGTGTCAGAGAGTATGGCAAGACAACGACATGAAGACCATGAAAGAGTTCCTGACATGGTACAACAACAAAGACGTCGAACCCATGTTGGAAGCCATCGACAAGATGTTTCAGTTTAACCAGAACAGACGTATTGATATGTTTAAAGACGCACCAGCGTTCCCGGACTCACACTGAAGTACATGTTCCAAGACCTACCAGACTACTTCACCGTACCGGATGAGAAGAATAAAGATCTGTACGACCTGTACAAGAACAACATCGTTGGGGGCCCGAGCATTGTGTTTCATCGTTACCACGAGAAAAACAAGACCTTCATACGACCTGCCGAGTACACAGATCCAAAGCCCTGTCAGTTGATTTATGGTGTAGACGCCAATGCTCTGTATCTTTGGAGTATTATGCAGAAGATGCCTACCGGCCATTTCGTCCGACGGAAGAAAGAAGATGGGTTCAAGATACAAGCGCCAAGACGCTATGAGTGTATGACCATCAATTGGTTGGAGTGGGAAGCCAAGAACACCGGACAGCATATTCGTCACCAGGGCAACGACTCCGAAAAATTGATCGGGATGAAACGTTTACCCGTGGACGGATTTTGCAGAGACACCAACACCATCTACGAATTCCAGGGATGTATCTGGCACGGACATCGGTGTTGGATGACCAAAAAACATAACGGCGTCAACCCCGTCAACGGAAAGAGCTTAGACGACTTGTACCAGCATACACAGGACAAGATACAATATATCAAAGACCAAGGCTACAACATCGTGAAGATGTGGGAATGTCAATGGCTAGCCAGTATCAAAAGAGACCCGAAATTGAGTCGTTTTATCGAAAATCAAAAACGACCATGTGATGGTTTCGTCACCATGACAGAGGACCAGATACTGACCGCCGTCTTGGACGAGAAGCTGTTTGGTGCTTTGGAAGTCGATCTTCACGTCCCCGACCACTTAAAACCGACGTTTGCCGAGATGCCCCCGATCTTTAAAAACATCGAAGTATCCAGAGACGATATCGGAGATCACATGAAAACCTACGCCGAAGAAAGAAACGTAATGAATCAACCCCGAAAATGTCTGGTCGGAAGTATGTTTGGAGAAAAGATCATGGTTATTTCACCTTTGCTGAAGTGGTATGTGGAACACGGCTTGAAAGTGACCAAGATCCATCAAGTGGTGGAGTACACGCCTGCAACCTGTTTCCAGAAATTCGGCGAACAAGTCAGTGAAGCTCGGCGTGCTGGAGACGTCGATCCAGAGAAGAAGATAGTGGCCGAGACCCGCAAGCTTGATGGAAATTCCAGCTATGGGAAAACAGTCACCAACAAAGAGAGACACACAGACGTCATTTACTGTCAAGAGCATCACGTCAGCCGCTATCTCGTCGACCCTTCCTTCCGTCGCTGTAACCAGCTGAGTGCGAAGACCTTCGAAGTGGAGATGAGCAAGAAGACCATTCGACTGGATCTACCCATGCAGATTGGCTGTTTTGTCTACCAGTACGCCAAGCTCCGGATGTTGGAGTTTTACTACGATTTCATGGACCTGTTTGTGGATGGTTCGGACTTCCAGTATTGCGCCATGGACACAGATAGTGCTTATATGGCTTTGTACGCTACCAGTTTGGAAGAAGTTATCAAACCAGATATGCAGCAGCGTTTCCAGATGGAAAAGAAGAATTGGTTTCCCCGTGATGACACCCCCGAACATGCTGCCTACGACAAGAGGACGCCTGGTTTGTTTAAGACCGAATTTACCGGGGATGGAGTGATTGCCTTGTGTAGCAAGACCTACTTTTGTTTTGGTGCAGAGGATAAATTCAGCTGCAAAGGAGTCAACAGGAAAACCAACGATATCCATAAAGGCACGTATATGGACGTCCTGCAAACCAAACAGTCCGGATCCGGTACCAACAGAGGTTTCCGTTCCATTGATAACCAAGTCTACATGTACCTACAGGAAAGAGCTGGGTTTTCATATTTTTACCCCAAACGAAAAGTGCTGGCAGATGGGATGTCTACAATCCCGTTAGATATTTAAATCTGTGATATAGACTCTAAAATGTGTAAATAATGCACTGGTTAACCAAAGATTTTAAATATTTATCGTTTTATATTTTTTCTATTAATCGGTTTTTCCCGTGAATTTTAGAAATGTTTACCTGTAAAGTTCTAGTTGAATATAAAGGAAAATAGTTAAATTGAGGTCAATATACCTCGTTGATTTTCTTTTAAATTGATTTTCCTTAAAAAAAATTAATTGTACATTGTTGTATATATTTGTATTTATAAAATAATTGAAATTGTATAACGGTGTTGGGTCTTTCATATGGATGATCAAAGATTGCATTTGGTGTTGAACGCCACTTTCAGTTATATCGTGATCAAATATTTTATTTGGATTTTAACGCCACTTTCAGTTATATCGTGGTCAAAGATTGTATTTGGTGTTTAGCGCTACTTTCAGTTATATCGTGGTGGAGGAAACCACCAACCTAACGCAAAGTCATTGACAAACTTATTTCAAAGATGAGGTGTCTAGACGGGCATTATTTGATCTTATACATATCTTATCTTGAAAACTGATCATGCCTATTATACAAAGAAGAGTTTGAAAATACCAAAGAACAGACAACGGCCAAAAGGACAACAACATACACATACAACAACGGACTTCACATTAAAGTACAGAGTATGAGCCCCACAGGGACAACGGACTTCACATTAAAGTGCAGAGTATGAGCCCCACAGGGACAAAGGACTTCACATTAAAGTACAGAGTATGTGCCCCACAGGGAGAAAGGACTTCACATTAAAGTACAGAGTATGAGCCCCACAGGGTCAACACAACGGCCACGTCAAGTTTAAAACAATGGCGTGGTCAAAAGCCTATGAAAACAGAAAAAAGGGCAAATAGATATCATTCAGACATGGAAAACGATAGAGTACAGACGTATAGAAGGATTGCGTCTACCATGTTCGATGACGGTGTTATCAACATGGGTCGAGTTCTAGTGTTATTTGCCTTCACGAGTCAAATGGGGCAACAGTATCCGATTCATGGAAGTTTTGGGACATTTACCATGCCGTTCATAAAGGGACAATACGAATACTTCAATCGATCGCTCATCCACCAATCAGAATAGAGAAAAAGGAACCAATCAGAAAGCTCCATTTCATAAACAACTGACCAATCGAAACACAGAATGACTGTCCAATCAGATACGACGTTACGAAAGAAATAGACCAATCAGATACGTCGTTACCAATGAATATTACGTCATTTTCTAAAAATAGTATCACGTTTTTGGATATAAGATGGTGTAACTGGTGGAACCCGCAACATGCCAAGTCAAAAAGGTAAAAGAGCCAAAGGCGTTCAGATGACAGAACAGCAGCCTAAAACCCCGCAGATAATTGATATTGTAGAGATGCCACCAACTGCAGATATCGTACAGATGCCAACAACCCAAGATATCGTACAGAGTCCACCGACACAAAACGGCTCACAGACGCCCGATACCGCACAAATAGAGGACATCTTGCAGATGGCAGCCCACATGGTCGACATTCAGCCGCTCAAACGAGCCCTGGGAGGAAACATATACCTGGAGTTAACAGAATGGAACGGATCCAAGAGAGTTGACTTACGATTCTGGAAATATGGCACAGTCCCTTCGAAAGAAGGAGTGAGCTTACATTTGAATCGATGGAAAGCCCTGTGCAACATGTCGGACGTCATAGACGATTTGCTTACCAGAATCATAGAAAAGAACCAGTAGAGTGGCGATACCATATCGGAGACGACGTTTTCGTCACCATCAAGGCACCATTTCCCTTCGTTCACATCAGTAAGCACTCTATTCCCGCCTGTGACCGGACCTACCGTCCTACCAAGAGAGGTGTGGCTTTACACTTTGGAGAATGGAAAGAACTGAAACACATAATCCCATGTTGGAAGAAAAAGAGCCAGAACTGAGACAGTTGGTTCCATTGTATAGAATAGACTTGTAAAATAAAAGTTAGAAATGTATTATTTATTTGTTATAAATATGCCCCCATCTACCCTAAATCAGTCAGTCGTATCCCGACATCCGAAACGACAACATGAGTAATACTTGTGGTTTATGCAATAGGACCTATGTGTGGCCTACCGATTTAAAACGCTACTTAAAAAGCAAACACGGTCAACAAAAGTCTACACTTAAGCAACAACAGCCATACACACTTACCCCAGAGCAGCAGCAGCAGCCATACACGTTTACCCCAGAGCATCAGCAGCCATACACGTTTACCCCAGAGCAACAGCAGCAGCAGCAGCCATACACGTTTAACCCAGAGCAGCAGCAGCAGCAGCAGCCATATACCACCGAGCAGCAGCCATAATGAAGAAGAACCTTATTATATTTTGAAAACCAACAATCCTTACACATTTTACGTTCCCGATAAATACGATCCCGATCATTTCATGCCGTGGGTCCATCCATTTACCAGTGTAATCTCGGGAGCTACCGGAAGTGGAAAATCCGTTTTTGTCAGGAGATTCGTACACAATATCAAACACATGATGACCCCAAAATCGGATCGCATCTTGTGGTGTTATGGAGTATACCAGACTTTATACGGAACCGTAGATGGGGTGGACTTTCAACAAGGATTGCCGGACTTGGACACCCTCGACCCCAGAGAAAAACATTTAATCATCCTAGACGATCTCATGGACGAAACGGATCAAAGAGTAGCTTCTCTGTTTACGAAGAAGGGTCACCACAGAAACATTAGCGTCATGTACATCGTTCAGAATCTGTTTCATCGAGGAAAACACCATAGAACCATAAGTCTCGATGCCCATTACATGGTCGTCTTCAAAAACCCGAGAGACGTATCGCAGATCATGACCTTGGCGCATCAAATGTATCCCCAAAGGACGAAATACTTTTTGGAAGCCTACACTGCAGCCACTGCTCAATCCCACGGCTATTTAGTCATCGATATGAAACAAGAGACACCGGACATCTTGCGACTGAGGAGCAGTATCTTTCCCGGTGAGGAACAGAAAGCGTACACCGATATTTAGTTATATATCCCAGTCTATCCAAGATTAATTCAGTTTTACGAGAGATGCGGAAGCAGTAACATGGTCTCTCAGCGCTTGAAAAAGCACGCCAACGAGTTAGTATACTTACAAAAAGCAAGACCGTGTATTCGTAAACACCTCATCACCAAAACCGATCGCAGTCTCGTCGACTGTCTGTGTGAGTGTGCCGATAACATTTTAAGAGGAAACGTCCCGTTAACTAAACTGCAGAAGGAAAAACTCGCGAGAAATAAGGCCGGATTGAGAGCACTGACGAAAAAGTCGGTCTCTCTCAAAAAGAAGAAAGCGATCTTACAGAAAGGTGGGTTTTTGGGATCCCTTCTAGCACCGATTGCCTCTGTAGTAGCACCGTTGCTCTCTACTTTATTTCAATGAAGGAACTAACCTTAATGAATAGATACCACCAGACTCAAGGGCGCCCAAAACCTCCAGTAGAACAACGTGTGAAAGTCATGGACACCTTGGATAAAAAGATGGAATCCATACTAGAAAGAGAAGACCTGTCGACAGACGAGCGTCTCAAGCTATACGACCAATCGTTCACTCAATATTTGAACGTCCACGACGATCACAGGCCCAGACCCGTGGTATCTAGAATGTCGACATCACCACCCGCAGTGATCGAAACGGAGACAACGGACGCGATAGAGGAGGAAATAGTTCCGAAAACTATGAAGACCAAGGCCAAGCTATTGGTACGGAAAATGAAAGCAGACCCTAACATTGCCTGGAGCGAGAAAGGGGAACTGAAATACAAGGAAGAAACCGTCAGAGGGAGTAACGTGGTAGATTTAGTGAACGACGTCCTGCGCAAAAGGAAATAGGATGGGAAACATTCGGAGAAGCCTTACGAGAAGCAAATGTTCCACAAGATTTGATTGGTCACGAGGACCGCTGGAAATACATCAGTCAGACGAAAAGAACGCCGAGATCTCGCAAACGACAACAGAGTCCCTCCCCTATTGGACCGGACTCCCCAAAAACACCAAGAAACAGAAGGAAAGAAGTCAAGAACTGGGTCGACTTTTAAAACGGACGTTGAGACCACGAAGGGAGCAGTTATAAACATGGAGTCGACCTATTACAATGTAGTTGCTCCCGCCAGTTATGGAGGATTGAGTAAATTTAAGCCGAAAGGTTATACGAAGAAAGAAGTCAGAGAATGGTTACAGTCTCAGGACACCAACTAGACGAAGATTCACCAGGAGACGCGTTGTAGTCTATGGAATTGACCACGAGTGGCAGGCGGATTTAGTGGATCTGGCAAAATTGTCTTCTTACAACAAAGGATTCAAGTACTTGTTGACATATAGACGTGTTATCGCGATATGCATGGGTCGTTCCATTGAAAGACAAGACGGGGAAGACTTTGAAAGACGCGTTTCAGGTCATTTTCAAATCGGGGCGGCGCCCGATACGTTTAAAAACAGACAAAGGAACTGAATTTACCAACCGAGTATTTCAAAAGTTTCTCAAGGAACACGACGTGCACTTCTTTACCACTTACAACGAGGAGACCAAAGCCAGTATCGTTGAACGTTTTAACAGAACATTGAAAACCAAGATGTGGAAGTATTTCACACACAGAGAAACCCTAACCTACGTAGACGTTCTATCGGAGATGGTCGCATCTTATAACCACACCGCTCACAGAACAATAGGCATACCACCGGCAGAAGTCACGTGGGGTAACCAAACAACGGTGTCCAAGAGGCTATATGGAAGAAAGGGACCCAAAAAATCGTGCAAATTTTCTCCCGGAGATACAGTGCGACTCAGCAAAGCCAAGCGTACGTTCAAGAAAGGATATTTACCCAACTGGGCTGAAGAATTGTTTACAGTAGTGAAATGTATCGAAACCAGACCCCCGGTATACTTAGTCAAAGACGACCACGGTGAAATTCTGGAAGGAACATTTTATGCCGAAGAGATACAGAAAGTCGTTAAACAGGACGACGTATACAAGATCCAAAGCGTTCTGAAAAAACGACGGAAAGGAATAAGAGTACAGTATTTAGTAAAGTGGCTCGGATATCCAGAGTCCTTCAACAGCTGGATCTTTAAACAGGACCTACAAAAGCGAGGCTTCGCGGTTTGAAGTGTTAGTCTTGCAAATGGCACCGAGTGATACGACAGCACATCGTCTTGGGTCGCCTTTGGAAAAAAGATACCTCGATCGGAGATCGTATTTCTGTGTCAGGTACTCATCCTGTACACGGGTATCGTAGTCAGCATTTACAACTTGACGGTCGATTCGGAGAACAGTACTTTGTGGACGGCAGATCTTTGGGATACTTGTTACCTAATCCCACCATCAAGTCCAAACATGTTTTATCTGACATTACCCAGTAACATTTCCATGGACTATTTTCCGAACAACACCCTGGCCAGTTTCACTACACGATTACCGGAGATGTTAGATTTGGATGGATCCTGGGAGATAGGACTGGCAGAGATACAATATCCGCACAGTTGGTACAACGTACGTATAAACGAAGTATGGGTACTTTTCACGGATGGACACTACGAGAAACATGTATTGGTACTGCCCGAAGGTTATTATGCATCCCCGAAGAGAATCGTCAAAGCATTAGAAGCCATGAAACACCAGAAGGGAATGAAGAAGGGATTTAGCTTGGCTATGAGCGAAGTGGACCACAAAGCGACATTATGGGCTAGAGACTTATCGCAAGTGAGCATCAGTCCATTGTTAAAGTCGTTCCTGGGATTCGACAAGCTGGATTTTCCACCCGGAGATTATAAAGCACCGTACGTGGCAGACGTAACCAGGGGAGTAAATTTTCTGTACGTGTATTGCCCACTGGTCGAACCGAGGATGGTGGGAGATGCTCACGTACCACTGTTGAGAATCGTACCGGTGGAAGGAAGAGACGGAGAAATGATGACTCGCGCCTTCGACCACATACAGTACTGCCCTCTGGTACTAAGACGCTTTCAGACCGTTGAAATAGATATAAGGGACGACACCGGAGTCAAAATACCATTCGAGCGAGGATGCGTGGTGGTGATACTTCACTGCAGAAAGAGAAAGGAGTTGTATCTAGAATGAAGCAAAGACACAATACAGACGCTAGAGCGTATCACGAGTACTACTTGAATCAGGCAGGAAAGGGGTATCCCGTGTACGTTGGAACACGTTATCAGAGAGGACATGGACTAGGAAGTATTTTCGAAAGTCTGTTCAAATCGGCCGTTACTTTATTAAAGAGAGGAGCCACAACTTTGGGTCGCGAAGCTTTGAAAACAGGTCTGTACCTAGTATCGGACGTCATGGAAGGAAAGAACGTCACACAAGCAGCCAAATCCAGATTGAAATCAACAGGACAAAGCTTACTCCAGAAAGCTATGGACACCGTGGGACCTCCCGGTGAACGATCTATAAAACGAGCTGCAAAGCGGAAAAAGCCTAGACGTCGTTCGACGAAGTTACGGAACACATCGAAAGACATCTTCGGTTAAAAATGGCTCTAGTACACCAAAACTCTTGCGAATGTACGAAATCGGAATTGGATTTGTTTGTAGTACCACCGACTCAGACCAGTGTGGAACATGGCTATTGGGAGCAAAAAGGACTGACATCGACCCTAACGGACCAAGGTCCTTATGAATTTGCAGTCAGTGGAGCTGCAGACGATCACATCGACCTGTTCAACACTTACTTGTTTGTGGAATCACAGATCGTGAATACCGATGGTTCTAACTTAGACCCCAATACGGACGTTGGACCCGTCGATTTGTGGATGCATTCACTGTTCAGTGACGTCAGCGTTAGCTGAAACGAAAAATTAGTTTCGCCACTTACCAGCATGTATCCCTACAGGGCGTACATAGAAACTCTTCTCAGTTACGGGCCAGCGGCTAAAGAATCTCAGTTGACGGGCGTGATGTGGTACAAGGACACTCCGGGACAGCAGGACAAGAGAACGACGGATAACAAGGGATTCACGGTAAGGAAAAATTTTACGCCTTAAGCAAGTCGGTACAAATGATGGGAAAACCACATTTGTATTTGTTTTGTCAAGATAAATACTTACTCAACCACGTGGATCTGAAAATTAAACTGAGAAGAAGTCGGGACGATTTTGCTCTCGTGGCAGACGCGGCCAATTATAAAATCAAGATCAAGGAAATGGCTCTGTATGTGAGAAAGGTACAACTGAGTCCCGCCGTTAGAATGGGTCACGTAAAAGCATTGGAAAAGACCAGCTGTAAATACCCCGTCAGACGAGTAGAGGTAAAAGTGGACACGGTACCCACCGGCAACATGAATTACGTTCAGGACAATATGTTTTTGGGACAGCTACCAAAGAGACTCGTCATTGCCTGTGTAGACAGCGATGCACTGAACGGCACTATTGGGAAAAATCCGTTCGATTTCAAACACTACAAGATCAATTTTGTGGCACTCAACGTTGACGGACGACAGATTCCAACCAAACCGTTACAGCCCGACTTCGAAAACAATGGCTACATCCGAAGTTATATGGGACTCTACACCAGTACCGTAAGAAATGGATCAAGACGAAGGAAATACCATTTAGAGAGATTATGCCAAAGGAAACACCTTGTTTGGATTTAATCTCACACCCGACATGTCTGAAGTTGGAGCCTTTCAGCTGATAAAAAAGACAACTTGAGAGTGGAGATTCATTTCGCAGAAGCCCTTACAACTACCATCAACGTGATCATGTATGCAGAATTTGACAACGTCATTGAAATTGATAGAAACAGACAAGTCATGTTTGACTACAGTGCTTAGATGAACACCTTAAAGATCGACCACGTACTGAAAACACACCCAAGTACCAGAAACGTTTTCAAAGGAGTATACGCCAGAAACAGACTACCCAGAAGATTAAGCGTACCTTCGGCCTTGATAGGGAACACGGACCCGGACGATCGACCGGGCACACACTGGGTAGCCCTATACATCGATGCCAATTCTAGAGGAGAATATTACGATCCCACAGGAAGACCACCCTTTTTAAGGGCTTACGTGAACTTTATGAACAAACATTGTACAAGTTGGACTTACAACACCATTAGAGTTCAAGAAGAAGGCTCCACTGTATGCGGACACCACTGTATATTTTATCTGATACACAGATGTACCGGAAAATCCATGGGTGATGTTACGAGAACATTCAGACATCCGAGAGAAACCACAGACATAGTCAAGACTTTTGTGCATCGTCTTATCAATAAAGCTTAAAAAATGTACTTGGCGTTTTGTTATAATGTTAAGCCCCATATGATGAATAATATTTTATTTACGATAAAAAACAAACAAACAAAAGAACATATATAGAAAATGCAGTCATATATTGCATACACATACCACTGAGTCAATTAATCACGGCTGATTGCACAATTCAGGAGAGAAAAATGGTTTAACATAGGGGGTAATAGCGCTATAGTGACCCGATACAGTTTGGATTCACAATTCCATTGTTCGTACCTAAAATCTAGAGGAGTTCCGGTAAAAAAACCGGCGGGGAAATACCGAGGAAAAAACGCCGGAAATACTGGTAAAAAGCGCGGGAAATTTTCTCCCCATTTTCGGTTCCTGTGACGTCACTTCCGGTCGCGCATTGGCACGCGATCACTTCCGGTTACGTCATATCCGGTGACGTCACCATACACCACACAATCCACCACAAATATGGCTTGAGCTGTCCCCATATACTACTAGCCTACAGTACGGAAATTCAATGTGTCCGTCAATGATTCGAAAATTAAAAGTTATTGTTTATTTCCGCTAAGTTTTTCTTCTGTCAAAATTCAAATATTTTTGTTTGTAACGATTTTAAACATGTCTTTGATATCGCGATCATGCAAAAATGATCATATTATATTTAATGTGGGAACCCCGAGTTTAGAAGCTAGAAATATAAGGTTAGTCAATATAATTACATATATTATTGAGGAATCTAAATTAATTTCAGAAAATATATCGCCAAATGTCATTCATTGTTAAATTTTGTGTCGCACGCCACCAGTTTCATATATTTCAGACATTTTTACATAGACTCTTAAGGCCAAAAAGGGTTCGTCGCCTCGGATTTTCATTTAGTCCAGGAACCTCGAATATTTAATTGTTTTCATTAATTTTTGTTTCATTTAATTCAGCTTGATTCAATGTATCATTTTCAAGTTCAGAAAATGACACGCATGCAATTATGAATGATATCGTCTATATAGATCATATGAAAATTGCAGACGTCCCGGCGTCGCCATTTTAGATATGCAAATGAGCAAAGTACCCATCATTTCTGGCTATGGAAAACTCAGTCATGAAAATAATCATATTTCGTGGATTAGTCACAGGGCCTTGTCACTATCCACGTAAATATACTATCAATGTATAAACATGTACAAGGCAGGCCTCTACAATACACGTAACTTTTTTTCAAACTTGTCCCTTTGGGCAAGTAACTTTCTAGATTGACTTGTCCGAATTAAAACATCACTTGTCCAAAAATTTTGACCCAAAGATAGAAAAAAATGAAAGAGTTTTAGTTATTTGGTAGAAACAAGACATAGGCTTTTCATGAAATTCTTGAAAATGTTCTAAAAGTACTCAGAACTTTGGTTTTTTCATAAATATGAATCAAAAGACTATAAAATAATTAGTACCCTGGTATTTTAAGCAAATTTTGAAAGCATGATCTATAGATCCAGTGACCACCCAGGACTGAGGTATTCCGGAATTTACTCATTAAGCAATTTGTTATATATATACAGTCAAACTTATCTATAGCGACCATTGAAGGGAATTCTGAAAAAGGTCGTATAAGACAGGGAGTCTTTATATAGAGGTTATGATATTTGCTCCCAAAATCCCGAGAGAGGAAACCACCTAGTTCGGGTATATTATCCGCATCAACTTTTAAACCCGTTCGTGTGGAGGACAAATGCATGGAAAGGGTACAATGAAATAAAAAAAAATGTGTTAAAATTATCTTTAAATATTTCCGTCTTTTGTGGGTGAAATTTAGAGAGAAACAAAAGAATAATTATATTAAATCAAGTATATCCTTAATTAAATGATCGACTTGTTTTTTACTTTTTTTCAACAGCAATTGTTTTCTTAATTGTTATCGTAATTACAATTAAACTTTATGATCAGAAGAATGAAATTTATTGACAAAACGTTTTCAACTTAAATCACTCGCCGATAGCTATAAATAGCCTAATCACACAATCAGTCTGTGTTTACTCACTCGTCGCAACTTCGGCTGATTCTGTACCTTCATCATACCTCGTCCGTATTACGATAGCTCCCATTGGAACTACTTTCGGAAATCTTCAATGAAGGAGGTTTTAAAATAATTTCACTTTCGAATATTCGTCCAATAATAATATTTTTTCATTCGTCGCAATGTCGGCTGATTCCGTACCTTCATCAAAGACCAATATTTTTCAAAACAAACTCATCTATTGTCGTCATTTTAGAACTTATTCGCGGTGCGCAATGTTTGATTGAAGTGATACGGTCTTCCGGCGAAGAAATGTGACGCGTAGACGCATATCAAATACCGTATTACAGCCGAGGTATTGAGGGAGAGAAGCGGACTCACCCGAGGTTTGCCGATTGTGTGTTTACTTTACTCTGTTACCGCACATTAAAACGAATGTTGACAGAAATATATGCTGGGAACCAGTACTTCATAATTCAATAATTTTCAAAAACACGGTTTATTTATAAAAGTGAAAGATTAAAATGTTTTTTTCTAAAGTAAACAATTTTAAATATTTGATATAAATAAGAAATAAACCGTCCAAAAAAAAAACAATAAACAAAACAGCAATAATAAATCATCACGTGTACAACTTACCTGTAAAAAAAAATGGCGGTTCACATATAACGCTAATCGTGACTTCCTTTAATATGAAAAATCTAATTATTATTAACTAGTAACAGGTAGGGACTTTGTAAACATGTACTTTTGGGAGTGAGATGTTGTCAGTAGATCATGCAAATATCGACTAGATGGATAGTCAACCTATGTCTACCATGCGTAGTATCGAGGAAATATAACAAGTATCTAATTTGCATGTACCTAATTTGCATATACGTTATCGGCTATGAAAAAAACCAGATTTTGGAACTATTTAATATGAAATTAAGTAAAACTATGGACCAAACTCGCATTTGCAAGAAAAGTTGCGATGATCCTTTAGGGTATTTCAGGGGCGGATCCAGGGGGGAGGGCACCCGGCGCGCGCCCCCCCTCCCCTCCCCCCCTAAAATTGGAAAAAATATGATTTTTTTTGCGTAAAATCGTGATTTTTCACACGAAATACCCAAACAATTTTCGCGCCTCCCTGCGCAATTGGAAAGAATATGATTTTTTGGCGTAAAATCGTGTTTTTTCACACGAAATATCCCAAAATTTTTCGCGCCTCCCTCCGGTCGACGCAATTTTTTTAAGTGCGCCCCCCTAACTTGAAATCCTGGATCCGCCCCTGTATTTCTGTACGGGTTTTTTTTTTACTTGTCCCCATGGACAAGTGACCAACAAATTTCACTTGTCCCGGACAATCGGACAAACGTTATTGTCGAGGCCTGCAAGGGCGGACACCTTTTTAACCCCCGCTCGCTTAAATTCGAGTCGTGTTTGTTTTTTAAATTCCTTCTAATATATTCAAAACCCTGTTTGGTTCAACTCCCAAGACCTTATTCTTTTAAAAAAATATTATGACCTCCCCTCGACTACCTCTTGTGAAGGCGCAGCGGTCGTTTTTGTCAGGAATTCGCCCGAGTAGAGAACTCCCTGGACCCAAAGTGAAAGTAACAGCGCCACCAATAAAAAAAAACGGAAGTTCAGAACTGCTTGAGTTCATTTAAATAATAATTTTAAAATTCACCAATTATACTAAATTCCTCCCTCTGAAACCAGAAATGTTATAATAAAAGTAAGGCCTTTGTGAGATATTGCCATTCTATACTGCAAGCCATTCATCTAGTGTAAATAATTTTAAATTTCTCTAAAACCTCTGGACCAACTGAAACCATTTTTAACATTTTTATCATCCAAAGATAAACTATTTTCAAAAATTGTTTTCACTATCCTTGTTCTATTATTTATTCCTCAAATGAGCTTGAGCACTGTCTATTGCAGAACATTATGATGTATGAACTAGGAATTAAGAGACACCTATAAAAGTTACTTACAACTAATAAACATACTTAGATAACAGTATACTTATTCAATTATTAGGGACCCAGCATCAAAGGATGCAGGTGCTCTATAGTTTTCACTTTGTCTGTCCATCCTTCAATAGTTCTTGTGAAAACAAAAAAAAGAGAAAAAAAAACTGTAGTGGTAGCCTTTTAAGCCACCTGGTGAGTACCCTTGGCAGGGACGAAACAGTTTTTAAAAATTTTAATTAAATATCTTTATGGTGTGAATAATACATTAAAATTTAATCATGTTTATCTCACAACTAATCTATTAGTAGCGTAGATGATGACTGAAAAGATGCATGAATTCGGAGTTTAATGTACCGAAATAACATATGGATAAAATTATGCTCATTCGATAGAAAAATGTCTATATTTTCAAATTAAGTGGGTCGTAAAAAAATCGTAAGACAACTTTTCTTGGAAATTTTGGTTTTCCGAAGGTACCCAACTGATACATAGTTGACCAGGTGAAAATAAAATTTCATATCTATAACACGTGATCATTTATCGATAAAAAAGATATATTTCTCAATTAAACAGACATTTAATTGTATCAATAGATGAAAAAGAACAGTTAATTCTCGTCTGATTTAATATAACTAGCCTCTCAAAATACCTCTTATTTTGGTGGGAAATAAGACAAGTTTTCTCTTTTTGCAAATCTATTTTGTATTTTCCGTACATTTTTAGTATTGATAACGTAACGTTACATTAGTCCAAAAATTCATGCCAAATTTCATATCAGGGATACTTGCAGATACGCAGGAAAATGCTATTTTTTGTTTGTTTCCTCTCTCATTTAATGCCTTTTATACGCGGAAATTTAATACGCCGTTTCCGATTCTATAAATATAGTTCGACTGATCTTCGAGTCATTAAATACAGTCGGGAAGCCACGCACAGATTCCGTACCTCCAACAATGCAAAGTCAAATCCCAAAATCAAGGGACGTAACTCTATTTTTTTTAGACATGACCCTTTACAAGTGAGCGGCCATGCATTGTTTACGTCGACACCCCATGTGTTTTTACTGAATATCTTCATAAATAAAACTGAAAGAAGTATTCATTTTTATTGAATCCATTTTTTAAATAAAATTGTAACGTGACTGACGCGTGAATACGTGTATTTATGATATCGTTTGCTTGAAATCAACGTTGGAACTCGGGATACCGCTGCTGATGAAATGTTGTAAAAAAAAATGGCGCTAAAAATAGACTCTTTAACTAAGTGGAGCAATTGCATCCCATTGGCTGTTTATTAATAAATTTGGTAAAAATAGCTAGAATCACGTATTAGAGTATGGATTATTTGCATATTTCCCCATCATTCGTCACTAGAATTCCATATTTGGATGTAAACAAGAAGCACTATATTTCGAGATTCTAACCAAATATTTCTGGTTTTTTTCATAAATTGAACGATCTATAAGGATGTAAATGTGACTGTTTCTGTTTAAACACGAAAGAACCACTTGACCAATCATAGTCACACATATATAGAGTCATTTTATTCCATTTTTAACAACAAATCTTTCATTTTCGTTGACTCGTTCCATGGCATTTATGGACATGTCAAAATATTGACATAATTAAATAAATACATTTTAGAAATAAAAAGGTCTGCATTATAATGTATGATCTTGTCATGCAGAGAATGGTGAAAGATTATGTTAAATTCACTCTAGATTAACATGGCATAGCATAAGCAGCTTTATGAAACCGGAAGAGGGGCCATATTTATTTCATGAAGCCTTGTGCCCGAGATATTTTTGTATCGCTGAATTGAACATGATCTGGTGAAATTATTGACTTGAAATTCAGTAGTTGGATTTAAATCAGGATTTTATATTTATTTATATCACAATTGGTAAGTTTCGACGTAAAATCAGTTAAAAATTCTACATGCAAGTTCGTCTTCATTGATCAACGCATATTGTGATATAGCGGGCAATTTGAGGCTATAGAAAAAAAAATAAAGGTGTCATTACAAGGATTTTAAAATGACCGATTGCTTAATTTATTATATAATTCAGATGTTTTAACATTGTTTAATGCTTAATTTATTATATAATTCAGATGTTTTAACATTGTTTTATTTGATTATTATTTTTTAGAATGAAAATAATGCTTAAATTGCATTTGTTTACAAACCAACATGTCACATGACTCACAATGCTTCTGGTTAAAAATAGCCACAATTTTTGGTTGAAAGGTTAATGATATGCATATATGTATATATCCATATCACCAATAACACTTGGTCATTAGCTGCCTGTAATATCACTAATAGTCCAAATAACTCCAGGAAGCTATAATTTTCATTAGCAATTTTTAGATCAGCTTCCTCCTGTTAATACAGAAATTAATGCGACCTAAAAAATACAAATCTCTGTATTGCTGGAAGATTCATTATTTTGACTAAAAATAACACTATGATCATGGAAAAAAGGAATATAACAATGCAGATCAAAGAGATGGCTAACTTCATCATGTATGTATGTACTTGTAGAATTTGTTTTCTCAGATAGCTACATGTATTTTGATTTAAACTTGAATGCAATAATTATAAAACTGCATGATGAAGCCATCTATATATATTCCTTTTAGCATCGTCCCCTGGTGTCTTCTGCTGAAGGGCAACCGATGTGCTTGCCTTTCTGCTTTTAGACACAGGGAGAATATAAATGGCTCATACCTGTACCTCAAAATTAAGGGTTGACTATCATCCTTTTAGCACCGTCACCTGGTGTCTCCTGCAGAAAGGTTATCATTGTGTTTGCCTCTCTGTTTCAGACACGGGTAGGATACAAATAGTCGGCTCTATCTATTTATTTATCATCATATTTATATGATACATATATCATAGCTGGATGTATTAAAACATATCAACCACACTGAGCATATAAATGACATGTTATAAGTATATGTAATTGTATCTTTGTCTTTGTTAAACATATGTTATGTTTTAAATAATTATATATGTGAATATTCATGCCCCTCGTGGGCCTATATTTGGTAAATAAAGTATCTTCTTCTTTTATACATGTATACATATCGAAACGACAATGCATGAGAGATACAGGATCAGATGAGTGTCAAATTCTGTTACTCCTCTATTGATATCAACATGTAGTGTTGTACATGCAAGACAAAACAGCAATATATATACCTTAGTACTACATAGAGTAACTACAAAGTTTGTGATTTGACTGAGAAAGTGATGTACAGTATCAAACGAGGGAGGTACAATCAAAGTACCGGTATATATCTTAAATAGAGAATTCTTTTAACATATAACATAAGTTTGCCTTAAAACACTGGTACCTCTTTTGAGACATCATCTATTTTTTTTAAATGTCATATTATTTTAGAATTTCTCTTTTCAAGTACTATACTGTTATTTTGTTACAGCTG
Source organism: Bathymodiolus brooksi (assembly GCA_963680875.1). Classification (NCBI taxonomy): domain Eukaryota; kingdom Metazoa; phylum Mollusca; class Bivalvia; order Mytilida; family Modiolidae; genus Bathymodiolus; species Bathymodiolus brooksi. The sequence goes on from OY804588.1 coordinate 60,224,845, forward strand.
ATGGATTCCAGAATGGTTGTCAGGAACTTGGTAGCAAATACAACATGAACTGGATGTTGGCTTAGAAGTCTTTCAGATGACAGATCAAATTCCAACATAGGAGGACCATTGCTATGACTAATTGTTATGCTATTTAAGCTTTCATTTCAAGTCATCAAAGACTTCATCCTAAATTTGATGTTGTTGAGTTTTTGGGGGGTTTTTTGGAGGGGGGAGAAGGGGTGAAAGGATTTTTTTTAGCTGAAAATAGACAACTTTTCATGTGACATGAGTAATTAGTTAATTTTTTATAAATTTAACAGGAACCTTATTCATCGGAATACGTTAGCTGAGATCTGGAAGGGAGGTTTTTTTTTAATTTAAAATTAATTTATTGAGACATTACATGATTTTGGAGGAAGTTTCCTTGTACAAATACTTTAACTAAATCAATAAAAAAAATTGAGGTTATTTGATTATCATTTTGTTTTAAAAACATTTTCTTTTATCAAATATTAAAAACAAGGATTTTATCTGTATTAATAATTTTACATTGTTTATGACATCACATACATGTACATGTAGTAGAAATAACCATATGCAACTTATTTGAAGACATTTTCATAGTTCAAAGATATAGGATAAAAGACTGTTATTATGGATTAAGACTCAGATTTTCTAATAAAAAAGGGATTTTGAAATTTTGCCTATGTTTATTATATTTTATTGACATATATCAGTATCAGCTGAGAGTAAGAGTATATAAAAGAAAATAAATTATCAAGCAATTGACAACAAAGTTGATGAACTAAATTAAAAATAATGACTTCGCAATCTACATTTGTATTAATAACTACCATCCAGTTTGGTGACCAACATCATACTTACTGAATATTGATTGAATGAATTACATGTATTTTCTGATATATTTGGTTTGTTTGTTTGATCGTGTTTAACGCCACTTTCAACAATGTTTCAGTTATATTGTGGTGGCCAGTTTTATTGGTGGAGGACCCCGGAGAAAACCACCGACCTGTTGCAAATCACTGACAAACTTTATCACAAAATGTTGTACACCTCGCCCTGATTGAGATATATTATGTAGGATTATTTTCTAAGTTATGTCTTGTCTGGCTGCTGCAAAATATAGCAAAAAAGTATTCCACATATTCTGGTTAAAAATTATATATATTTTTTGTCTATTTTCAAAAAGTCGTAATTCATTGTTGTACTAATAGGTAGAATGAAGAGTTAGGGTTATGGTGTTTAATGCCACAGTCAACAAAATTTCAGTTATATCATGGTGGTCAGTTTTATTGTTGGAGGAAAATGGAGAAAAACACTAACAAACTTTATCACATAATGTTGTATCAAGCACACCTCCCCACGAGCAGGATTCGAAATCACAACTTTAGTGGTGATAGAAACTGATTGCACAGGTAGTTGTAAATCCAACTAGCATACCAACACGAAATAATGGCCCTAGGTAGAATGAACCATATATACAGGATCTGCCTTAAGCCAATTGAGCCCCACTGAAGTTGCATACTCTCAGCTGTTCAAGTACACACAAACAAAAACACTAGGTTTTACAGAGAACAGAAATGATTATTATTATGTTATGGGGTCCACACCTCCTAAGGCGACCCTGCATATGTATTTGTGATAAGAGTAAAATTAATATCCAACTTGGCTAATACCTTCTGTGATTTTTCGCCTGTTACCCCTATATACTTGTCCAGATTTGATTTGATTTGATTTTTGGTGTTTTAACTCCACTTTCAACAATATATCGGCTATATCATGGCGACCAGATTTAGTGGTGAAGGAAGCCGGGGAGAACCACGGGCAAGCAACTGGTAAACTTTATTACTTGCGGCTGCGAGTCGACTACACCCTTTTTAGCTCACCTTGCCAAAGGCAATGTGAGCTTTTGCCATCACTTGGCGTCCATCGTCCGTTAACTTTTCACATTTTAATCTTCTCCTCTGAAACCCCTCAGCCAAATGAAGTAAAACTTGGTAGGAAGCATCTATGGCAGGTCCTCTATAAAGATTGCTCATTTCGTCCCGATCCATTAACAAACATGTTCGCCATAGGCAATTCTTGTTTCTGATTGGTTGATTTCTAAAAAATCTTCTCCTCTGAAACTGCTTTGCCAAATGAATCAAAATTTGATAGGAAGCATCCTTGGAAGGTCCTCTATAAAGTTGCTCATTTATTTCCGTTCCGTTAACAAACATGACCGCCACAGGCAATTCTTGTTTCTGATTGGTTGATTTCTAAAAAATCATCTCCGCTGAATGCACTTGGCCAAATGAATCGAAACTTGGTAGGAAGCATCCTTGGAAAATCCTCTATCCAGAATGCTAATTTAATTCCGATCCGTTAACAAACATGGCCACCACAGGCAATTCTATTTTCTGATTGGTTGATTTATAAAAATCTTTTTCTCTGTAACTGCTTAGCCAAATGAAGCGAAACTTGGTGGGAAGCACCTATGGAAGGTGCTGTATTAAGTTTCCTCGAAGCAGAATGAAAGGTGCCCCTATTAGTATGCATATCAATGATTCTTGATATATAGGAATACAAAGAAAGTATACTACAGGTTAAATTTTTTTCACACTGGTTAAAAGTTTTGCATCTGGAAAATCTTCTTTTCATTTTAAATCAGGATCCTCCCAACAGGAATAACAACTCTTCTTAGTATTTTCATGTAAGTATGCAACATTAGTGTCTGGTACAGAAGCTAGATTACAAATTAAAAAATACCACTTTTGGCATGTAACACAGTTATTTTAATTTAATGTTTTATTTATTTCAAGAGGATTGCAAACAGCCTGAAGGCTACAAAGTTGGTCTCCTCAACATACATATGATACAAGACAAGACAATACAACAGACTATCCCACACTCATTCACTCATAATAGTTAATACAAATTATATTTTCAATAGCAATTTAAAATATTTACAAGCATAGAATCTATAGAAATCTATTGCTATTTTCAATGAATTCATATACACACTGAAATATAACTATGTTATCATCCATAGATAAATCATCCCTTCCTTGAAGAAAAAGCTCAACTAAATATGTGTTTATTTCATTTTTGAAACTATTTAAATTCACATTTGGACAGAGCAATGATTTAATCTTGTGAAAAAGTGTTTTTCTTAATTCATCATATTTATCACAGTTAAATAAAAGATCCTGTGGAAAATACATACAAACACTTCTTCTCAGAAACCACTTCAAAGTTTATATCCAAATTGTGTATGGGATCATATTGTGGGCTTTTATATAAAATTGTGGTGTCAATTGGAAATGCAAAAATTACCTCATCATGGAACATGATTTAGCAAAGGACCCTGCTTCTCCCAAGCTATTGGGTATTTGAAAAAATTATATGATGCATGAATTATCCTTTAGTGCTCATCATTTTCGCCTGGTTAGGGTAATATGAAAAATAGTTAAAAAGACATTTCACCATTATTAAAATGAAGTTGGACAAATTTGCAATATCTGCATGAGCACTGGCTTAGGACAGGCAAAATTGCAGGCTAATATGATAAGTCACAGCAGGTAACTGATCACAGTGAATGCATACACGTTGATAACAACATCGGTAGTAAAGCTAGACAGAAGGTTGCAAATGTTTCTGAAGAAAGGACTACATTATATATTTATACATGCATAGTAGGAAATCAATGGTAACTGTAACAAATGAAATATTTAAATGGTTTTTTTTTATTAAGGCAAAAATACTTTCCCGATCCCTTCAATTATTCATTTAAAGACGGGTGAGGGTATTCCCTCATTATTATTATTATATATAACCAAATGCATTATCCTACACATAATTCAATATCATGTATCACGTTTTGAACACGAAAACATTTTCTGTATCCTTGCTGAGACCCCCTTCATGGTATTAAGACGATAAATAATGCTAATCCGCTCATTCTCCAAGGGTAGACCTATATTACAGATTTTTTATTTTAAAAAATCGCAAATGCTTGAAAATAGCGTTTGTCATTGTTGGTGGTTATGAAGAATAAATGCGTAAAAGAACAAACCCACTAAACAGCTATATTCCTAATATTTGAGTTACCCAAAAGCAAGTGATAAAAATACCTATTTTGGATGTTTAACTGAAAAGGAAACAACTTTTAATTAAAACTAAGAACGTTTAACTAACAACTTAGTAAAGTAAAAATAAACGAAGTGTCGAAAGAGCATTGGAAGATAAAAATATATTTTTCTGTTTTATTTTTAAGAACATGGAGAAGTGGCATATTATTTCAACCAAATATTACTATTTTTGACATTTATATGAAGGGAAAAACGTGTATACATGTACATTTAAAACTATCCCATTTCTAAAGAAGATCATCAATAATGAATAAATAGCATTCATAACATAGGTAAGAAGAGTTTGAAGATACAAAAGCGGTTATCATAATCCGTAAATCGAAGGAAAGACAACACAATGGCCTAAAGAAAAAGAACAAAAAAAGTATCATTTCAATATTAATGATTATTGTACATAGTTTTCTTGGTTCAAAATATCCGCATGTGCACACATTTGAAAACTTCTTTTCTGCACATACGAGAATAACAAAATTAATTTATTATCTTTATTCAGAAATTTTAAATTTCTGCATTGCTTAAATGAGCACTTAAAGGTAATATTTTGAGAATTTTTTTTCCTTTTACTGAAAATTATCATTTTTAGATAAGGTTCTTTTTTAATACATTTTTGAATATACAGAGACGTGCCAAAAGTATTCGGTCACTGTAATTTTTTACTATATATTTCATATAAAACCACAATTTTTCAAAGCATTATTCCATTGTTCGATTTTGATGAAAGTTTTACCAACAGAAGCGAGAACGCACGTAGTTTTCTGTGATTATTTTAAAATATTTTTTGGAAGCACAGATTTTAAATATGCATGATTTAAACACAAACTTAAATTATTTGTCTTCAAATGTACTATCATTGTATTGTATTTTTGACGTTCAAAATTTAGTTTTGTGTTTAAATCGTGAACTCATAAAAATTATAGATAATAAAATTATGCTAAAATTACAGTGCAAAACTACATTTAATCCTGTTTTTGTTGGTAAAAAAATCATCAAAATCGAACAAGAGTCGACTTTGGAATAATGTTTTTAAAAAATGTGGTTTTATATGAAATATATATATAGTAAAAAATCAGTGACCGAATACTTTTGGCACGTCTCTGTGTATAATAAAAAATAGATTCGTAATTTTCCATTCTTTTACTATTCCAAAACTTAATTCAATTTTCTATAAAGTTATTTTTAACACTATTTTAATTTCAAATATATTTCCGTCCTCTTCAAAGGCCACGCCTTCTCATATCAATAATATTCAGTTCAAAGTTCTTATTCGGTCATCCGTACAAAATTAACCCAGTAGTTGACCAATGAGATCTACAACCGCCGTTCCTCGCGTGATTTCTCAGTTGGAAGATATATTCCGAATGCACCACCCTACAAGGAATAATTATTGTATATTTCACAATGAAAAATACGAAAAACCTCGAACGAAAATCTTCCGCAGATCGTATAACGTGTTTCCTTCCCCTACACTATAATCCCCTAATTATCGACAAACAAACGACAAAAACAACGCCAAATGAAGTCTGAAAACCTCAGTAAACATTGTGCGAAAAACCGAACACTTAACAATGAAATAAATCAGAAACTAAGCCATTTCATTCAAAGAAGACAACGTGCTAGGACAGCCAGCGTGACAGGAGAGCTCCAAGGTCAAGTCCCGGTCACGTGACTTTCGCTTCATTTTTTGATGAAAAATGACGTTCAACCCTTCGCTTAAAATACGTCGGTTTACAATAAATAGTTATGCTTGAAATCAATTAAAATATACGGAAGATGTCTATGGATAAATAGAAATTTATTGTATCACTTCAGTTTTTATTTATATTGTGTACAAACATCGAATTTTGCTACTTGAAGTGGACTCAATTTCAAAACAAATGTCAAGGTGGTTCTATTTAAAAGAGAAAATTTAATTAAAACAATATGATGGCTTTCTGTAACATACATTACCTGAGGAAATCATCTAGGATCATTGTCATACCGACAACTAGTGTCAATGTCTTGTGGGATGCAATTGTTCCACTTAGCCCTACACCCACCTTGATCGGATCGACCATTTGCCAAACATCGAAATTCATTGTCTTTCGGAACACATCGGTGGTGTTTCTTAACATCAACAATAAACGACACCTAAGCGTACATCCGAAAGAGTATATTTCATTTGGGAAAGGGGTGTCTATGTCTTTTTTTAATTTTCTTGTATTAATACCGTATTTTTCAGTTTAATTGAATTATTTGTATTGCAATATTGTTTTAGACATTGTGCATTTTGTAATTTAGACTGGGGAATTACTATTTATTATCACTTTAAATTTAAAAAAAAATCATCTATGATACTAGACTTGCACAGGGAATGTACAACAATTAATAATTTCAATTTAATTTAATTTCAATACAACAGGTACAAGATAAATGGAAAGAAATAAATGTGTGGAAAAAATAAAAGCATGTAAACAAAAATTAAGCCAATTGAAAAAATATGAAAATATTATAAAAAAAAAACATGTAAAAAAATTAATAATTTTTTTAAAATCTAAAAAAAAAGTGAAACCTTGAGACACAAAGGGGCATAAAAAATTGTATTCAAATATCTTAACCCTTCCTATTATATCAAGACAAATTTTAAAAAAATCAGTGTAAGCAAATATTTTTCTTGAAATTAGGAAATTTTATTATCTGAATGAAAGCTACCAAGTTTCATGTTTATCTCACAATGTAAATATCAATGTATTTGGAATATTCATGTGTTTGACACAACTACAAACTAGCTTTTATAACATATATGGGTGGTCAAGTTATAACAATTCTTTCCCCTTGACATTCACAAAATGACCAGCATTTACAAATATGAGTACTTAGGTTGCAATAATTCTTTCTCCAGGACATTCACAAAATGACCAGCATTTACAAATATGGGTACTTAGTTTGCAATAATTCTTTCTCCAGGACATTCACAAAATTACCAGCATTTACCAATATGGATACTTAGATTGCAATATTTTTTCCACCATGACATTCACAAACAGAATGACTATAGCATTCACATAAAAGACAGACACAAAATGACTAGCATTCACATAAAAGACACATACAGAATAACTAGCATTCACATAAAAGAGCATATTGAATGACTACCATTCACATAATTTTAAGACACATACAGAATACTTGCATTCACATGAAAGGACAAACCAGAATTCCAAATTTCACCAAGTAAATTAAATGACTAGAATAGAATCACTATGTTTTCTGTTGGCAAAATAACCAAGTATTGGTTAATATTGTTTAAAATTGAAGTTAAAAAAATTATTTTATTTGTTCCAATGACTGGAAAAAAGTTAATAAATGGGCACATTTTGAAAAATTCTTTTCTGTAAAAGAAAATTTATAAATTTCGGCATTAATATTCATAGATAAAAGATAATTATATTTCTCATAAACAACAGGCAACATAAGTACCTTTTCATCTAAAAAAAAGCATGAATAACAAATTCAACAACATGTTGGAGTGTATACAGGTCTAAATGTCTGTAGAAACTTGTTCAACAACTTGGTTCTGGTTCAATATATCTATAAGAAATTGAAAAGTTTGAGATCTTGTTTCAGCTCCACTTTCTGACCTAGAAAATGTGTTACAACTGTTATCACAATATGTACCACAATATAATTTATCTTCTGAGCCAAATTCTTTACAGAAATTTAATTCATTCTTGAAATGTTTAAGACAAGTCCTGGTTTTCAATTGAAATTGAAATAAACCTTTTGACTTTCAGATGAAGTTTCACAAATTACACAAATTACACAATCAAAAAGTTCTTTTCTGAATGACTTTATTATAATTTATGACACAAGGTGTCTTGAAAACTCATGGCATTTGTTTAATGATGTACTTTTAAAATAATTGGAATGCTGGTCCATTTTTTTTACTTCATGGATATTTTAGAAGAAAAAAAACATATATATATATATATATATTGATTTTCAAACCTGTATGAATATATATATAAGACTTATCATATATTCTTATTTTTATTTATTAAAATATTCAACCAATAAACATCACATGAAACTTTGCATTTATACTCATAGAATCTGAAACTAACAGAAAATAAACATCCATTTTATTTAATAGAATCTGTAACTTTGGTATCTTCAGACTCTTGTTAAAAAAAAATAAACATCCCATGTCCAGTCTATATATATATATCTACCTACAATGATCTAAAACTAACTAAAACTGGAGGTTGTCAATACCATTGGCACTGAAAAGTAGCATGTACACACATCAATAAGTGTTTCAGGAAAACAGACTGAAAATGAAAAAAAAGGGGGGGGGGGGGGTGTAAATGCTTGACATGAACTAAATATGTAGCCTTGATTGCAGCATACACATGGCTGACCCGGAAGTGAAACCTATAAAAGTAAATGCTGATCCGTATCGGTCAGATTTAGACAGGAATCACCGTATCTGCAGATATTATAGCTCTGATTTTGGGTCCAGGATTTTTTTTCTTTTTTTTTTTCAATTTTATCAATAAAATGTGCATCTACAACGTATATGAACCCGTTTGACATGCTTCGTTGTGTAATAAACGCCTTTATGAACTATGCCACAGATACATTGTATTAGGAAGATGGGACATAGACTATAGTTCATAAAGGCATTTATTTCACAACGAAACATGTCAAACGGGTTCATATACGTTGTAGATGCACATTTTATTGATAAAATTGAAGAAAACAAATATCCTGGACTCAAGTGCCTGTGATTTTGGCAACAAAAAACAAAAAACAAAAAACTAAATAATCTTGCTAAATATATACGACATATCAAGATAAAAAAAATTTAAATGATAGCGCGCTTCATACTAAATGTGCTTCGGTCCACGCTTTTACACGCCAATAAAACTACAAAAAATGCATTCAATTCTTAAGTGCTGACCATATGCTTTTATTTGTTGATCATAGCCAGAAATGATGGGTACTTTGCTCATTTGCATATCTAAGATGGCGACGCCGGGACGTCTGCAATTTTCATATGATCTATGTAGACGATATCATTCATAATTGCATGTGTGTCATTTTCTGAACTTGAAAATGATACATTGAATCAAGCTGAATTAAATGAAATAAAAATTAATGAAAACAATTAAATATTCGAGGTTCCTGGACTAAATGAAAATCCGAGGCGACGAACCCTTTTTTGGCCTTAAGAGTCTATGTAAAAATGTCTGAAATACATGAAACTGGTGGCGTGTGACACAAAATTTAACAATGAATGACATTTGGCGACATATTTTCTGAAATTAATTTAGATTCCTCAATAATATTTGTAATTATATTAACTAACCTTATATTTCTAGCTTCTAAAATCGGGGTTCCCACATTAAATATAATATGATCATTTTTGCATGATCGCGATATCAAAGACATGTCTAAAATCATTACAAAACAAAAATATTTGAATTTTGACAGAATAAAAACTTTGCGGAAATAAACAATAACTTTTAATTTTCGAATCATTGACGGACACATTGAATTTCCGTACTATAGGCTATTTTTTGACAAATCTAATAAACGATCCATCAAGCTTGAAACTGCAGTCCCGTGATCAAAATCTAATTTAAATATGATGAATATTTATGAGGAAAGTACCCTCAATTTCTGGATATGTGATGTTGTAACCTCCTGACCTCAAACCAAGATCAGGCTCTGATTGGTCAGAGATCAAATATATCATGATCACAGGCACTTGTTTCATTCCAAAAATATATGCCTATATTTTTTTAATGAAACAAGTGCCTGTGATCATGATCCTTGCTGTACAGAATAGAACATGTTCTATCCCAAAGTGTGTATCATGCAACCTCTAAAAGTAGCATGATACAGAGTAATAGCACTGTTTACACTGTATTTGTTTGGTTTATGATACTTGCTTTACCGTGTAAAGGCCCTGCATGATCCTTGTCAGTTTTATTTTGTTTACACACTAAATCAAGTAGCATGTTTCATGCAGTTTGTTTACAAATTGTTCCCGCCAAAATGGAGAAACCTGACAATGAAGATATTATCATACAAATTGAGGAGACTCTCCATCTGTTCCTTTGACCAAATAACATCACTACTTTTTCCCCCTTTCCAGTCATTTTTATTTACGATGTGCTGACCATGTGCTTTTATTTGTTGATGATATTGTAACCTCCTGACCTCAAACCAAGATCTCTGATTGGTCAGACATAAAATGTATCGTGATCCTTCTGTGCAGAATAGAACATGTTCTATCCCAAAGTGTGTATCATGCAACTTCTAAAAGTTGCATGATACAGAGTAATAGCACTGTTTACACAGTATTTGTTGGTTTATGATACAAGTATCATGATACTTGCTTTACCGTGTAACAGGGGCTTAACAGGGCCTTAAGAAAATAAAAATTTAAACAGCAATGGAAAGCAATTTCATCAATATCAACAAAAAAGGTGTACCTGTATGTTTGAGTGTACATACCACAAGGATGATTCATGACATTAACAATAGTATTTCTATAAGAAAAGTTTGAAGATACCAAAGGGGTAATCAGACCGTAAATCGAGAAAGGACAGACAATACCATGGCCAAAAGAAAAAGTACAAAAAGACAAACAATAATCTACAAAACAAGACACAGAATGCTAAAGATCGAGCAACTGGTTCTTAAGAAAATTATTATTTTAATACTGTCACTATTGCAGTCTATCTGAACCCCAAAGGCGCGGACTCCATGTAGCATGGGTCTTCGTTTGTATAGAGTTTTACTTTATCTCCATTTCACAATGCTAATTCACACTAAATACTACCGTATAAGTGGGGTTTTTTCTCGGCAGCCAAATTTCGCGATTTTCTTCCAAATTGGTGGAATATTTTTTAGCGGTATTTAATTTTCACGATCCTCAATTTTAACCAAAATCAAATTTTAGCGGAATGACCGTGATGTTAAAAAAAAAAAACCACATTATTTGAACAACAATTCAAAATAGGAAATGTCTTTAAGTAAATTGAGTAAGAGCTTTTAGTATGCGATCGTCGGTATTTTAAAATTGTAGACATTTTCATTAATAGAAAATTACGTAATGGCATTTTGATATAATTTTAATACAAAAATGTATATCATTATAGGACATCTTCATAGCTGTTTCTTACGAATTCTGTTTTTAATGTTCTGAATTACAGTGTATGTTAATCTTTGGACCCCGTAGACCCTTTATAGGTCTTCATTTGTGCATATATGAATCTGCTTGGCATAATGATTCATGTCATTTGCAAGAATAGTTTGAAGATATCAAAGAGGTCATCAGAAGCTGTATATCGAAGGAGGACATACAACACAATGGCCTACGATCTACAAAACACTGCACAGAAAACTAAAGATCGAGCAACACAAACCCCATTAAAGCCGGGGATGAACTCCGGTGCTCCGGAAGGATAAGCAGTTCCTGCTCCACTAGTATTTCCAGAACTTGTTTTGAAGAAAATATGTTTAACATTTTCACTTTTGCTGTCTATGTTACATTTTGGACCCAAATGGCACGAACCCCAATTAACCTGGACCTTCAGTTGTGCATCCGTGAATATTCTTATGATCCAAGCACTACAATAGCATTTAACCAGCCCTACGCGTCCCCAAGTAAATCTGCATTTGCGACCGTCAAATCGCCAACTGTCGCCGGCAACTCTTCAAATACAACACAGTTACTAGTATTTCTTAAATATTTTGACCAATCAAACAACTTCCTTGGCGTATACTCAATTTTGATACCAAAGGGTTTAGTAGGTCCATTGCTGATTGGTCGATTGAAAACATATACCTTGATGTGACCTCAAATTTTAATTAGATTGCCTTTGAGTAAGAGTTCTAGCAACAATGTCAACTTTAGAAATCATGATGATAAAATATGGAAATTTAAACAAACTGAGTGAGTGAGTGATCGTTGTGATCATGTCGAGAACAAGTTAATTTTCAATGAAATGATGATAAGGTCCGCTTTGTATTAGACCAACACGCTTAGTTGGATTTTTATAGTGCTAGCTCACTGAAACAACAGTCCGCGGTTAGACACGTTGCTCCACTCGGACACATTATCCCGATTACGAGCCAACCAGTGTTTGCTCTTTCTCCTTATTGCTGTGTGCTTAGCGGAGAATACCAATTTTAAAGTCTTTGGTTTGACCCGATCGGGGCTCGAACCCACTATCTACCATACTCGAGGCGAGCCACGCTAACCATTACACCATCGATGCAGTTAAAGCAGACATATATTGGTTTATCTAAAGAATACTTGCAGACATACAAATAGGAACAACGTATACTCTTTGCAACTAAATACTTACTTGCTGCCTTTGGTGGAGGGTTGCAATGAGCATTATCAGATTTTATATATTGGTTTTGACAAAGTACCTTTTGCAGAATTCTGCATCTTCTTACTGAAATATTGCTGAAAGTGGTTTTAAACACCATATGCCTTTACATGCTTTATAGGGCCCGGGTGGCTCAATGAGTTAGGTAGTTGGATTACCTAACAACTCATACAAGCCTATCGCCAATACGGTGTGGGTTCGCGCCCGGCTTTACAAAAAAGGGTGCACTCGACTCGCAACCGCAAGTGATAAAGTTTGCCAGTTGCTTGCCCATGGTCGGTGGTTCTCTTTGGGTACTCTGGCTTCTTCCACCACTAAAACTGGTCGCCATGATATAGCTGAAATATTGATGAAAGTGGCGTTAAACACCAAAAATCAAATCAATTCATTTTACATGTTTTACTGTTCTCTCTCATATGAAATTACCTTTTAGAATTCGATTCTTTTTACTTTCTCACTGCATGTGTTGTTTGATATAGAGATGACATTTTAAGAAAAGGCAATATGTATACTATATTTATTTAATTCATTCGTATCCAAATTTTAATTTCTTTACCGACATTTTAGGCCACTGGACTTTCTGCAGCCAAGTTGAAAATAATCTTATTATTGGATAGTTAATATATTTTATACCCTCTAATTTGACAACCCATGAAATACCGGGTCATTCAAACCAATAATAACAGCATTGCCATTTAGAACAAATCAGTGCAACTTTAAGCATCCATTTTGAATTTCAATGAAAGGATGTATTGTGCCGCATTATTATTGCATTCTAGCATATTTTGACATTCATAATTTGCCAGTGTCTCTGGATTGTCCATTCTTGATTTCCTCTTCGGGCTTGACATTCATTTGACTGCTACAGCCAGTGCCGGATTTACCATTGTGCTTAGGTATGCTCGTTGGCCAGAGGAGGGGGATCTTCCTGCCAAAAGAAATGATGGATTTTTACTTATGTGGTGCGATTTTAAATTTGAAGGCATTTTGTTTCGGAGCGATTCCAGACATAATGATAGAGTTGATAGTCTATGGGAGTGTGCCACAAAGCAGGCAGTCATGACAGTGGCTCAGTGGCATAGAAACAAAATTACAAATGTATTAGGAGTCTCTGGTTATTGGCAAAACAAATGTTTAAGATGGATTCATGCTTACGTGGTGCAATTTTAAATTTGACGGCGTTCTGTTCAATTCGGACCCTTATAGAAGAATGTAGTAGCATAGATACTGGAGCAGTGAAAAACAACACTGCTGCTCAAAATAGCTATTGATAGAAATTTACCTTAAGAACTTGTATGGCGAGTTGCCTTGGGACTGTGGTCTGTGTGCTCACCCGTACTTCGATCAAGATGAAGTGACCTGAGCTTTTGACACTCGTGTGAACCGGCCTTAAAGATACTTTTACAATTATGGCACCTGAATCTGGGGGAGGGGGGTGGCAACCATGCAAACAGATATAAAAAAAATTACAATGTAATTTCGAATATGACAAAGAGCACGGTGTGTTGGCACTATTTCATAGTACTTGTATTGTATGAAAAATCCAGTGCCCCTGAATTCTGCTAAACCGGCGTTGTACCGAGAAGTCGAAATTACTTAATCACGGGTTATTGTCCGATGTAATGTCTTTATTAACATGGACACACACGTGAACGTGTCTTATATAACGACAGTAACGGTAGATTTCATAACGTGTGTCCGTTTTGGTTAAGTACTGAAGAAGATTAGATTGTCTTCTAAATTGTCCTGTAGTCAAAACACCAACACGTGTTTTTAAATGTGTGCGGCAAAAGTTACCGAAACATTGCTGATAAAGCTGTTTCATAACGATTTCTGACTCCCTATATAAATGGCAGACAAACACTTCATTCTCAGAACTCAAAATCTAAGTTCATACTCAACACAAAAAACCTAAGGTAAGTGGTGTATAGTATTTTTATACAGCAATTTTCGCTTCTTCGAGGGATATAATATATATTATATCCGAGTTGATTGATTGGTTAAAAAAGGGAAAAAGGGGAAACCCTAATGCAGTTTTAATTTTTTGGCATTTTATTTCGAAATATTTTACTAAATAGAGTAAATTCACCGATCAAAGAAAAAAATTCATCTCTGATACATACATCTTGGATTATAAAATGTTTCTCAAACTCGGCAAAATGGTAAATGCACAATCTTTTGCAACATATTCCAGTCAATATAGTTGAGAAGCAAAAGAAATGTTTGTTTTGAAACACCAAAATATGAAAGGGATTTGAAATTTATGCAAAGATAATCCATTTTGAAATCGGATGTAGTCTTAAATAATAACCATCAAGTCATATTGTACTCATCCGCATCGGTGGTGTAATGGTTAGCGTGCTTACCTCGAGTGTGGTAGATCGTGGGTTCGAGCCTCGGACGGGTCAAATTTAAGACTATAAAAGTGGTATTTGTTATTTCTCCACTAAGCACACAACATTCAGGAGAGAAAGAGCAATGACTGGTTGGCTCGACATCAGGATGATATGTCCAAGTAGAGCGACATGTCTACCCGCGAAATGTTTCAGCAAGCTAGAACATATGGTGCAGGTACTGCGTACTCATCGGGTGCACCTGAGTTCAAACCCCCGTTTTCAGTGTGGCTCGGTCTGTAGTTTTCTGTGTAGATCGTTGTTTGTCCTTTTGTATTTTATTCGTTTGGCCATTTTGTTGTCTGCCATTCGATTAACGGCTTCCGTTTACCCCTTTTGGTATCTCCAAACTTTTCTTCCAAATAAGAATTTCTTCTTATTTTGTTGCGAATAATGAACATGGGTAAACTAATTAATAGATTATACGCCAAATAAATACTTTTTTACAGAGTGCAATAATGTTGCTGTTGTGCATAATATCGTCCGTATTGGTGTCAACCCTAGCCGCAGTAGCTACGTCTCATGGACATATTCAACAGACACCAGCTTTTTGTCACGGATTAGATTGTCCAAGATATACTGTAGTTCAATCATTCAAGGTAAATATTTATTAGATTTGTAATTTGTAAAAAGAAATGGTCAAAAATCGCCACAAGTTTTGGGCGATAATTTGGATGATCACTATATATATATATATATTAAATTCTATCGAACGTTATAATTGTATTTCTAAAAGTAACAAATGCACTGCATCAGTGATGAAATGGTTAGTGTGCTCGAGTGCCGCAAGATGGTGGGTTCGAGTCAAACAAATTAAAGACTAAACTGGTTGCGGTTCGGAATCGAGATAATGTGTCCCAGTGGAA
The DNA here is from genome assembly GCA_963680875.1 of Bathymodiolus brooksi. Taxonomy (NCBI): domain Eukaryota; kingdom Metazoa; phylum Mollusca; class Bivalvia; order Mytilida; family Modiolidae; genus Bathymodiolus; species Bathymodiolus brooksi. The sequence continues at coordinate 60,240,624 of OY804588.1, forward strand.
AGATGTCTTCCCGCGGACTGTTGTAGCACTATACAAATTAAACTAAGCCTGTTTCCTTGGTACAAAGCAGACATCATACTCCTCTCATGGAAATGTATCTTGTTCTCGCCATGATATGGCTGAAATATTGCTCATTTGACGTTAATCAACAACCAACAAGCTATTTTCAACATAGATATTTTTAGTGTAACTTGACGTATTCCCCAGAAATAACAAAATTGTGGTCTGTTGGATTTGCAAGATATGAAAGGACACAGAAATAGATAAATATGAAACGACATAATGATGTCAATGACTTGAGGGAGATTTTCCCGTGTATTCCGATCGTCTCAACCAATAAAACTGATTGTCATATCATATGTATACTGAAATAATGTTGAAACTGGCATAATCTCCCATAACACAACTGAACTACAAACTTCAAAACATTTAAAAAAAGAAAGAAAAAAAAAAGATGATTAATCTTGTGCACTGTTTAATTACAGGGTTATGAATTGAGAAAGTATGAAGAAACAAAATGGGTAGCGACCAACATAACCTCAATGTCATATACTGATGCTGACAACAGGGAACAATTTTTTAGATTATTTCACTATATTTCCGGAAATAATACATCACGTAAGTTGTAGCCATGCTTATTTAAGAATACTCAGGAAAATGTTTCGTCTTTGCTGATATTAGCATGGATCACAGCATCATTAATGTTTCAGTTTTATGTAGTGCCGGATTTACCATTGTGCTTAAGCACAGGGCCCCGTTGGCCATGGGGTGGGAGGGCATCTTCCTGCCAAATATTTCGAGTTTGTTGCAGACGCATTGTTCGTGTCTGACCTAATATAACATATATTTTAACTATTCCTAAATTTCCTGAGCATGTATACCTACCAGGTCTACCTCCTTCAGGGCCCAAGAAAGGGGCCTCATAACTTAACTAGCACAGGGCCTCATTTGTTCTAAATCCGGTACTGGTTTTATGCATCTTGTAAGAGCAATTTGCACAATTGGTAAATATCTGTGGGTTGCAAGAAAGTACTACAAACGAAAGCTACAAAGTGCTAGTAATGTTTCTAATAATAGTTCCTAATTCAGTAGACACTGTAAAACAGTTTTATTATACCAACGTTTCAAAGAAAATGTCCATTAAATATTTCTTTCTACTGCAAGAAGTCATTGGTTTTGTTTGATCATAAAATCTGGAGACACTTTTCCCTGAATCAAAATATATCATTTCATTTTATTTCCATGGCAAGGTGACAATATTATGATTTGAATATCTGAAGCTAGGAAGTTTCATTGTAATTGCTATGAGAAACAAGGCATACAAATTAATTAAATGAAAGAAAAAAGAAACTTTAAGCAGTTGTTTTTAACAATTTTAATGTTTTTTTGTTTGTTTTTTGTTTTATAATAGATATGAAGATTCCTATGACTGCCCCTGTAGTTAAAACTGTAATACATGGAGCTGGACCTGCATGTGAAGCCACATTTATTGAACATTTCATGATTCCACATAATATGCAGACAAACACACCACAACCTACAGATCCCAAGGCATACCTAGTCACCATGCCTTCAATGAATATTTATGTCAAGTAAGTTATTTTATCATGCTCAGAGGCATGGGAATGGACCGGAAAGGGGGCAAACTTTAGGGATGGACCTGAAAGTGGAGGGGGTCAAGCTTTTGAAGTGAACCAAAAGGGTGTGCGTGTGTATGTTTCTTGAATTCAGTAACATATGTTGTCAGTAGCAAGAATATATATAAAGTTGATTGGGCCAATGGTTCCTCATATTATATATATGTATAGTTTTCTGTTTTATTTTCAATGAGTATTTTTCGGGGGGGGGGGGGGGGGTATATTTTAATAATTGCCTTTTTAAAACAATAAATTATTATTGAGACCAAACTCGATTTACATTTAATAAAATAACAAACATACATCAACAGATGTTAGGCCCCCACCCCCGCATTTCCGCTAACCCTATAGCTATCAACCCTAATATTTAGGGCCTATCCTAAAATTTTCATTGTCATTTTTGCACAAGCAATGTTAAAAGTCAGATCCTTGTCCTGTATAACCTAGATAAAAAAAATTAAAAAAGACAAATATTTTCTTTGCCTCCCCATCTCATTTTTTTTCCAATGCTAGTGGTAGCAGTGAAATAACACTGTTATGTTTTTTTTGTCTTAAACATAAAGTATCTCCCATTTCCATATATTTAAATGTGAATCATTTCTCATACACTGGGAGTGCAATCTAATTAATTAAAATTTAATTTAGATCTTTAACTTTGTCCCCTCCCCCTTTTTTTAATATGTCACTTTATTGGCCACATGTCAGAAAAAGGAGAGCAATTTAAGGTCTAATTTCAATTCGATTGTTGCAGGCATCAAAATGTAAAAATCTAATTTTTTTTCCAGATCATATCCGGGTAGACCATCAATGTTGGAGAAGGTACATAAAATGGACGAACTTGCACAGGAAATAGGAAACGACAAGTTATATGACAATACTTTATATTACTTTGCTGGCTATGATGGCCCTTACGCTTTAAATAGGCATAATGAAGTATGGCTGAAAGCCATGCATTAAATAATTAAATTTCATGATCAATTATCATATTTGTTTTTTGTACTAATTGTTTGTTGTTGGTTTTTTTTTTTATTTTTTTTTTATTTTTTTTTTTTTAAATTTAGGTTATTGGTAGTGACTACAATAGTTTCTATCTTATAAGACCCCTCCCACCAAAGGCCAAATATCAGATGCAGTTATTTAGTAAAACACTACTAATGTCCCCCTTCATGCGATGCCACCCTTCTTATATGGCCACTTTTCCATTGCAGAAGGGGTGGCCTTATAAGAGAGGGATTACTGTGCCAATTTATTTGGGGAGGGAAACCTGCAGTTATAACAACTTACTGACGAAACTATATGTATAGAAAATTTAATACCAGAGAATCACAAAAAAATGCCACGGTTGTTTTTCAATGGTCCAGTTTTTTCAAAGAAGGAAGATTTTTGAAAGATTTTCTTACAAGGCTCTTATGTTAAACTTTGCCTGGTGGTGGTGGCCATCTTAGATTTCTAATCTCCCCCCAAAAATAAATTGTAAGAGACAATCCAATCTTTCATTTACAGTTTGGAATCAATCAAGTCTAGTTTATGAGAAAAAGCTTTTTTTTATTGATTTTGCTATGGGGTCTTATGCTAAACCATGTCATACAATGGTGACCATCTTTGATTTCCAACCAATAGATACACATAAATTTTGTAGAGGACCATTCCATCCAGGTTTGATTTCATCTGGATCATGGTTTCAGAATTGATGAGTTTTAAAACTGTCACCTGTGGAATCAATCTTATGTTAAACTTTGTACTGCAGTAGTGGCAATCTTGGATTTCAGTACAAATAAAAAAGAAAACTCTGTAAGGTACCATCTAATGACCAAGTACAGTTTGGGTTTGATTGAGTATAAAATTTCTGAGAAAAAGCTATGAAATTCTTCCTAGTGTTCTGTGGTGATGACAATCTTGATTTCCATTCAACACTAACAAAATAGTCATACCTTGTATAGGCCCATCAAAAAAGCATAATTCACACCACATTAAAATCGAAACAACTTAATATTTCAGCCAATCAAATCACATTAGTGGCTCTGATGGCCATATTGAATTTCTGATCTGCTCAAATATCATAAATTTTGTCACGAAACATTCATACCAGGGTTTTTTCCATTTGACACAACAGTTTATGAAAACTAAAAGAAAGCTGAAACAGTGATGGTCAACAATTCCACCAATATCAACAAAACAAACCACCATTCACCTCAAACAATTGACCACAAAAAGACCATGATATATGGTGTTGGCTAGGGACAGGAACAAAAATGTGACAGGGACTGATTGATGGAATTCATACCGAAGGCTCTCACTATTTCCAAATTAGGAGAAGAGACCAACAAAAAGGTGAAGTTAACCTTCCCCAGGCGACTTCTTCGCCCAAATTACAAAGTAGTATGATGCCTGCACAACCCTTCCTCTCTGATAATTGAATCTCTAACATGGATGTTCGCTTCCACTCAAAAAGACAACACACGATCACAAAAATGAATGAAAACATAAACATGGACAGTACAATAGCAGGGTCAGTTTCTTTATGTATAACGACAAGGGAAGTAAAGTGATTACAATAGCCTACATGAAGAACCTGTATCGCTCACCTGATTATTATTCTTATATAATGGCATAACTAAGGTTTAGAAAACATAAACATGGACAGTACTATAGCAGGGTCAGTTTCTTTATGTACAACGACAAGGGAAGTAAAGTGATTACAATAGCCCACATGAAGAACCTGTATGAGCGATACAGGTGATTACAATTACACGAAGAACCTGTATCGCTCACCTGATTATTATTCTTATATAGTGGCATAACTAAGGTTCGTTTGATGTGTACTCACACATCAGGTGATAAGGGTTCTGGGTACCACTAACCCACATCAGCATTGATCCATGACAGAGTCTGTGTTCTGGGCACCACTAACCCACATCAGCATTGATCCATGACAGAGTCTGTGTAGTGAGTCTAGGGTCTACAGTAGCTTCCTGTTTTCCGAGAATATAAAACCATTCTCATATCCTTAAAATTAGTATCTGTATATATTTGAAGCACTATGGGCCAAGTGGTTTTGGAGGAGATTATATTGTGAAAATATTACAGACAATGGCGGCTACTTTGTGATGACAATATAACCCTTCAAGTAAGATCAGCTAAAAATGCATTTTTACTCAGCTTAGGCCTAGGGTTTTAAATGTCTAGGAATACTGCTGTATTACAATCAAAAAGAAATGTAGTATGTCCATCTGATTGAAATCACATCTCTCACATGCTCCCCTTTAATGATATGTCACAACAGAGGAGATCTGTATGTCCTGAATATCAATGAATTATCATTGATATTATTAATATGCATTGTGCCCCTTTTCAACCAATTGGATTACTTGTGGTAAACAAAACAGTTAAATTCTAAAATGATTTTAAAGCCCTTTCAAAATCACATAAGCTCCATTTTCATTTGGCAGTAACATAGGATCACTCGTGTATGACCTGCAATGGAGTTTCTTCAGATCTCCCAGACTCCAACATATCAGTCAAGGGGATTAAGTGAGCGATTTATGATATATTCTCTTATGTATTTATTTGGTTGCTTAGGTAAATGAACAAATCAAACACACACACAATATTCTGCCTATCCCTGAACTATTACATTTTTAATTCGATTGTAATTACATTAGAAAAAGATGAGATCTTGAGTACAATATATTCAGTACACTGTGCACAAATAAACAACAAAAATATGGTTTGTTTAGCCAAGAACACACACAATTTTATTTTTAGTGTAAAGTTTTTTTTTAAATCTTTGAACTTGATACATTTGCTTCAACAATAATTTTTTTCACATTTTAGTAAAAACTAGAGGCTCAGTGGGCTGAGCCTGTGTCGCTCACCTTTCATTCTGCTTTGAGGAAACTTAATACAGAACCTTCCATACATGTAGATGCTTCCTTTCAAGTTTCGGTTCATATGGCTAAGCAGTTTCAAAGGAGAAGATTTTTTAGAAATCGACCAATCAGAAACAAGAATTGCATGTGGTGGCCATGCTTGCTAACCGATCGGAACGAAATGAGCAATCTTCATAGAGGACATTCCATAGATGCTTCCTACCAAGTTTCGGTTCATTTGGCCAAGCGGTTTCAGAGGAGAAGATTTTTTTAAATCGGCCAATCAGAAACAAACATTGCCTGTGGCAGCCATGTTTGGTAATGTATCGGGATGAAATGAGCAATCTTCATAGAGGACCTTCCATAGATGCTTCCTACCAAGTTTCGGTTCATTTGGCCAAGCGGTTTCAGAGAAGAAGATTTTCAAAAATCGGCCAATCAGAAACAAGAATTGCCTGTGGTGGCCATGTTTGGTAATGGATCATAACAAAATGTGCAATCTTTAGAGAGGACCTTCCATAGATGCTTCCTACCAAGTTTCAGTTCATTTGCCTGAGGGTTTTCAGATAAGATTAAAATGTGAAAAGTAAACGGATGACAGACGACGGACACCAAGTGATGGCAAAAGCTCATATTTCCTTTGGCAAGGTTTGCTAAAAAGAATATTAAAATGTGAATACCTACTTGTAATGTATAGAATAAACATTTTACACTATATCAGCATTAATTTCTAAGGGAGATAATGGCAAGAGTTATCTTTCTTTTAACAGTATAGGCAAGAGTTATCTTTCTTTTAACATAGGAGAAGATTTTTTAGATATCAACCAATAAGAAACAAGAATTGCCTGTGGTGGCCATGTTTGTAAACCGATCGGGACAAAATGAGCAATCTTTATAGAGGACCTTCCATAGATGCTTCCTACCAAGTTTCGGTTCATTTGGCCAAACGGTTTCAGAGGAGAAGATTTTTTTAAATCGGCCAATCAGAAACAAGAATTGCCTGTGGTGGCCATGTTTGTTAATGGATCGGGACAAAATGTGCAATCTTTAGAGAGGACCACCCATAGATGCTTCCTACCAAGTTTCAGTTCATTTGGCTGAGGGGTTTCAGAGAAGAAGATTAAAATGTGAAAAGTTAACGGACGACAAGTGATGACAACAGCTCACATTGTCAACGTTGAGCTAAAAAAGAAATTTGTCATGATTTATGTCTCTAGAATTACAGACATTAAAAATAAAAATTTGGTGAACAATATAAATAACATGATACAACAACATTAACAACTCTCACAAACTCAAATTCCTAAACATATAAAATATAAATGACATAAGTCAATAGAAATCTTAGTCCTTGCTTGAGACAGGCATAATGATATGGCAGGGTTAAACCTAAATTGGATCCTAACCCTCTCTCTTAATGCATATATCTCCAGCAGCCAAACATATCTTTCAGTTGTGAATGTCATAGATTGCACATAAATTCAAATCCTACTACAGGTACAATACCAAAGGGGGCCACAGAGGCTCCCCCATTTTTAATTAGGCAAGTATGATACAGATGAGGAAATGTATTATTTATCAACCAGCAATAAAGAGCACAATATGTACTATTCAACTGAAGTCTAGGTATCGTTTCAAACTCATGCTTTGGGAAAAAGTTCTGCTCATGAAGGACTGTGGAAAAAAATAAAATACATTGTACTTGAAATAAAATACATTGCACTTTACCCGGTACAGTGAATCCTGTTTAAACCAAACCCTGAATAAAGCAAAATCCTGTATAAATCGAACTTTAAATAAAAGCCCTAATGTAGGAGATCTTTGTTAATTTAACCTGTATAAACTGAACAATTACCTGATCCCATTAACAGGTTTATAACCCCACCACACTTTTGTGTCTGTCCCAAGCCAGGGCCTGGATTTCCAATGTCAAATGTTGTGGTCTGTTTTTGTGTTCAGTGATGTATGACTTTAGAGGTAACGGTTAGCTTTGTTGATATTGGTAGAATTGTTGACAATCACTGCTTAAACTTATTTTGTCATAACAAAAGTTAGTACCAAGGAAGTTTGGTTTAGACAGGTTTCACTGTAGTAGAATTCAGTAAGCTGTAGAATACCATTATGGGTTTGCCTCTATACCTCATTGTTGAAAAAATTGTGATTAGGCCAAAAAAACAAAAACAAAATTGTTTACTGTCACATGTCAAAAAAATCTAGGGTCGGTCGGTCGGCATTAATTTTTTTTTACTATCGGCAAAACCGGAAATAGCCATTCCCGGTTCCGGAATCCGATATTTCATTTTCAAAATTTCCCGTAAGCCGTCATTTGTTGAAGCTGTTTTATGACGAGTTACACAGTTTTTCTACCTTCTTTGCTCTCAATTTCGACAAAAAGCTAGCGGTTGAATAAATAAAACAGCTAAACTAAAACTGCTTAGCAGTTTAACATTCATCAACCATATTCATTTTCTCTCTCTGATAAATTTGCTTAGCAGTTTAACATTCATTAACCATGATAATTCATTTTTTCCTCTCGGATAAATTTGCTTAACAGTTTAATATTCATTAACCATGATAATTCATTTTTTTCTCTCAGATAAATTTGCTTAGCAGTTTAACATTCATCAACCATGATAATTCAGGTTTTTTTTCTTTCAGATAAAACTGCTTCACAGTTTAACATTCAACAATCATGCTAATTAATTTTTTTTTCTCTCAGATAAATTTGCTTAGCAGTTTAACATTCATCAACTATGAAAATGTAATTTTTTTTCTTTCAGGCATTTTCATCTGTTCACTTTCCAAATTATCATATTTTCGTCTTCTAAAAAATCTTCCAAAAACTGGTGTTTTTGGTTCTATTTTTAGTAACATTGGGAGTGATATCCTGTACCCACAAATCATCACTATTATCATCATAAATATGATTGTCATGGTAACCAGCATGATTGGCTGCCATTGTACAGGTATTTCACTGAAGAACAGTCTAAAACTTTTACCAATTCCACTGAAGAACAGCTCTATAGGGTGAAGCATGGATCTTGTTATCACTGACGAAACAACCTATGAATGAAATGTGTACAGTATGAAAATTACAATTAAACACTCGTTGAGATTTTAGTCATAAAACTTTCAAGTATGAGGTCTGTACTCCTAATCGAAAAAACAATCAATCAGAATGTCATATCCAATGAATAAGGTGTTCTGATTGGACGATTTTGGAGTACAAGTACAAAATTCATACTCGAAAGTTTTATGACAGTGAGGTCTGATCCTTACATTTGTTTGATGTTTGTGTTCTCTCAACTTTCGTCTCATTGGTGTAATGGTTAGCATGCTCGACTTCAGTTGACTTAATTTGCTACTAATTTTTATGCGTTTTTCTCTTGTCTGTCATGACATAAGTATTGCTTCTCCGGCGGAGACGATGGTGTTAATAATGTCAAGTTTTTGTGATTATATCAGTTTTTCCACTATCACACAACCTAGGTTCACCATATTTGATCCACACATTAATAATGGAGGGTATACACACATGTCTGTATTTATTCATGTAACCATAACAGTAGCCAACACTTCTGCAATGAGAAATTGGTTTAACAACAAGAGTGGTCTCTCTTGTGGGGAGATTTATTAGTAGTTCACTTATTGCATCTGAAATCTGGCCTGAAAAGAGAGGTGGCATTTGGAGGGAGAGGCCTTATAAGAGGGGGACTATTGCAATTAATTTTTCAGTTCATTGTACTTTGGTTCCAAGCCAGCCTGGGGGTGATCGTGGTCATTATCATATGGTATTAAATTTGTGGTTACATCATATCAAGGCGCTGAAACATACATACATGTGTTTGTCAAGTATCAACAGGCTAAAAAGAAATTAACTGAAGATAAATATTTCCATAATATAATTACAAACCATTAACGGAGTTATCTCCCATAAAGGATCAACAAGCAAAGCTTTGTGGTACTTCTCACAAGGATCATGTTGCCATGACAACTGTAATAACAGCCAGTATCTTATACTTTGTGTGATGGTCATTTGGTCAGGGTAACACTCTTTTGGAACTCCCTGAAAATAAATGATACATAATGAACAATTGAAAGATCTTTCATTGAGAGCATCATTATTTAACAACAGCAACAAATATTTTAACCTTCCAGATTTGGATTTCTAATATCTTGAAAATGCAAGACCGATGTAAAAGATTATTATCTAGCACAATCTGATTGAAATCACATCTTTCACTTGCTTCCCTTTACTGATATATCGTGGTATGGTAGATCTGGTATGCTACACTCCTTCTAACATCTGATAGATGGTTTGGTTTGGTTTATGGTGCTTAATGCCACTTTCAACAATATTTCAGTTATATTGGTGTAGGAAACCAGAGTACCCGGTGAAAACCACAGATCTGTCGCAAGTCACTGTCACCGACAAACTTTATCAAATAATGTTGTATCGAGTACATCTCTCCATGAACGGGGTTCAAACTCACAACTCTGGTCATGATAGGCTGATTGCACAGGTAGTTGTAAATTCAACTACCATAGGATCTCGACCATAACGGCCTCTAAAAATTACATACATATTATATGTTCATGAAGATATTTTTACAATGTCAAGCAGTGAGTGAGAGATTGTTGTTTCATGCCAAGTGACGAAAACAAGCAGACCACAATTCATATTATTTAGGAGAATTTGTCGAGTTACACTGAAAATATCTGTCCCAAATTACAATATGCTGATAATAGTTGGTTTGTCAATGTATATTTGTTCCAGATGGAAAAAATATTCTGGTAATATCTTTTTTTCAGAACTTTTTTCATGGAATACTTTTTCCATATCCATTACAATTATTCCACATGTAAGGAGAACTTATATTATATGTTGATGAATATAACTTTTCTTCTTGACAATCAGGTGATTTGTTTCACTTCATTGATTTCTGTCTACATCAAACAAGTGTTTTACCTGGTGATAATTAAAATCTATAAAGAAAGACTTTTATGAATGAGATGTGTTTACCTGTACATAATACCTGTTTATACAGACATGGAGGCAGAGGAATATGAAAAAATATTTACTTTCATTAACGATGGTACATACATTGAAGGTAAGAAATTATTTAATTCGGTTGTATTTCAATCTTGGATGAATTTGTGATAATAAAATTGGTATAATTAGAATGTTGTGTTATATCAAATTAAATATGTAAAATAGATTTAAGAAAACTTATTTTAAAAACAAATGTGTATCTAATAAAAGTATCATACAGTATAAACATAACACATTTGTATTGTAAGATAGAAAAACATGAAATAGTCAGAATAAATATTATATAACAGTTATACCGATCAGAATAAATATAATGTAACAGTTATACCGATCAGAATAAATATTATATAAAAGTTATACCGATCAGAATAAATATTATATAAAAGTTATACCGATCAAAATAAATATTATATAACATTTATATCGATCAGAATAAATATTATATAAAATTTATTATTTATTTAAATATTTATTCCAAAGATATTTTATCATGTAACATAAGTTCCAGTTGGAATTTATTTTATATAATACATATTCCAATGAATTGGTATTTTTATTATGCTAATGGAATTTGCATTACATAAAATAAATTCCAACTGGAACTTATGTTACATGATAAAATATCTTTGGAATAAATATTATGATGGAACTTCTATTCCGTGACAGGTTGACTGTTGTTAATTGATTGATGTTTAACGTTAAATGAGCAAATTTCAACCAGATCACGGTGAGAACAAATTACATTCGATGAGATTATAATGATGTGAGCTTTGTACTACTGATAGACCAACACGCTTAGTTGGATTTTTACAGTCCTACCTCACTGTAACAACAGTCCATCGGTAGACATGTCACTCCATCCTAAACATGACACCACCGGTGCCGTTCTATATTTTTAATATGTCAAGTACAACGAAACAGTATACAACATAACTTACATTTTCCATGACAGCCATTCGTTTTGCAACTTCTATTTGAAATAATCTCACATATTCCCAAGGAATACTGATAAAAAATGCTATCACAATCAACAAAAACATCATCCCAGAGAAAGTTACTCTAAAACGGGACAATTTCTCTGCAACTAAATGTTCGCTATTCACGTCATTGTCCGATTTCACTACAGCTGCACATGTATGTTTTTTCAAATCTTTTTTACTTCTTGTAAAACGGAAGGTTAAAATTGTAACTAAAACTAAAACAGCTGCAGCTATAATTGAGGTTATCTCCCTTGGGATAAGTAAACAAATAATCTGAATAAGAAAGAAATATATTGTATTTAAATCTTCCTGTACTATTTCTAGTAATATATTCATAGTCATTGTGTCTGTATCTTTATTTGTTGGTATTAGGTTGAACCACTGCCATTTTGTAGATTTGTTTAACTGTTGTCTATTTACAAGTCTTTCTGCAAATGGAAAAGAATAAAATCAAATGCTGGTTGCCATAGTTGCTGCAAATTTTTATCAACCAATGAAAGTGGTTAAATATAGTTGTGTCAGACATTTATGGAGAATGCAGTATTTATCATGATTTTAATTAGATTGGGTTCCTGTTTATACAATTAAATTGTTCATAAAACCAAAACACATATAGGAATAGGGTAATGCTGTTTATGCCACTTTCAACAATATTTCAGTTATTTCATGGTAGTCAGTTTTATTGGTGGAGGAAACTGGAGTATCTGGAGAAAACCACTGACCTGTTGCAAATCACTGACAAACTTTATCACATAATGTTGTATTGAGTACACCTTGCCATGATCGTGATTCGAACTCCAACTACCATATGATCATGGCCTTGACAGCTCTTCCAAAACACATATACAGTACGCACAGCGAATTTTAGCATGAAATCAGCTTGGTCAGTGTTTTTTCGCGGTGAAATGTCATAAAATCTCCATGAAATCACGGTGAAACTTTCACCGCGAAAATATACAAATTAGGGCCTAAATGTCGGTGAAATATTTAATTGTTGGTGACAACACAGCGGCGAAAATCATACGTGTACACATACTTGTAACTGTATAGTTAGATGTATTCTTTTGTTTTTTTACTATTTCGTACTGTATATTTCAATTTGATCATTTGATACCGGGTTTTTTTCAGGGATGGCATACATTTTATTTATAGGATATATGAGCACGCATCTTGTTTTGCCTATATTATCTAATCCCAACATTTCGATTGGTTTACATAGGTGTTATTTTTTTTCTCTCTCACGAGTTGATAATCACCTGGTATTACAGGCTGTATTTTATCTATGTATGGGTGTGTCTATTTTTATGTAGTGCACACATTGAACTCGGTCACTGAAAGGTCAAATACACAGTTACCTGAGGCTTGAGGGATTGATTTAAAAACAAACCGAGAAGGATTGAAAAGAAAAAAAAATCGATGTAAATTTTTATCTAAACGTGCTTTTTCGTATTTGTATGTCGTTAATCCCCTTGCAAGCCACGTGTCATTTTACCTTTAATAAAAGTAGATACACATTTCCCTTCGAGTACACACATTTCTCACGTGAATGAGAATCTAGAAAGGTTTCCACCTGTTGGTAATATATTATCGATCAAAGCGTGCTTTTGGGGATCTAGAAACTTTTGTAACAGGTGAACTTTAGTCACGTGCCAAGTCGACAATAATTTTTTTCTTTTTTTCTCAACCGCATAATACATCAATACAGAATAGAGTACAATAATATAATAACATATAAAACATCATACAATCTATATAGTAAAGTACAATTAAATCTTCTTACAATCTTTTCCAATATATAATCATATGTATATTACAGTGGAGGTTTTTTTTTTTTTTTTTAGAATATAAAAGATGAGAAAAGAGGTATTTTGCTGAGTTTAAAATTGTTTACTATTGATATATGTGATAAATATTTTTTTGTATAATTAGGAAAAAAAGTAGATAAGAATTTTAGTGTATTTTTAAAAAGAAGAAGAAGAAAAAAAAAAGAAGACATTGAGAAGATGAGATTGTACTTTATATTGGCATTTATATATAAAACTTTTATGGTCTGGCCTGGTGCAAACAATCAATTGGACTATAACACTGTACCAGATATACAAAAGTATTATTTGGATGGATCAAACATTCATATTGTTTTAATTATCCCATAATGAGTATACTATAAAGTATACTATAGTATAGTAAATATAAACAAGAAAAGTATATTTAGATAGACTATATCAGTTAGTATTTAGTGGTGTCTCTATGGAAAGGGAATTTACATAAGAATAAAAACTATGTCAACAATCCTCAAACCGTTTTTCAAAAGTACTCCAATGTAATTGAAATTCTGCAATTCTTTGATTTCGGACAGCAATCATTTTTTCAGCTTTATATAAATTTATCAAACAGGCTTTAAGCGAATGAAAGGATAATTTTTTCTTCAGACATCTGTTTGTATATATATAGTATTTTATGTTTAGTAAAATGGCATTGTATACATCATCTTTATATACTTTATCAACATCCCCAAAAATTAGAGTCTTCTTTAAAAATGTTTGGTTTATGTCTTTGTCACCGAAACAAGAATTTACTTGCCCTAGAAGATTTTGTACATTTTCACAACCCCAAAAAATATGTTCAATGGTTTCATTTTCCTTTTGGCAAAAATTACAATTTGCATCATCTATAATTTTAATTTTTTTCAGGAAATAATTAGTAGCCAGAATATTGTGGTTTATTCTAAATTGAAACCAATGTAATTTTGTACATGCTGTAGCTTTAAATGGGAGTATATAAATTTGTTTCCACTCATTTGAATTAATATCGAAAACTGTATTCCATTTTCTTTGAGCTGTAGGGACACTACTGTTTTTATTTAGAATTGTGTACATATCTTTTGAACCTTTAGAACTTCGAAAAATATTTTGTAGAGATGATGGGACAAAAGGAGTCTGTAAATTAGATGATTTGTCTCCATATGGATATAATTTTAGCATTTGTCGTAAAGAACTAATAACCCCATTATATTGCAGAAAATTTACACAAAGTCCAAATTTGTTTGAAAACTGATCTAAAGTCAGAAAAGAACCATCATCATTGACAAAATCGTTAACAAACTGTACACCCCTGTTGAACCACTCTGGATAAAAGATAGTTCTTTTGTCAATTTTTACCTGTTTATTCAACCAAACTGTATTGGCAAGAAAGTTTGTCCAATCTTTGTTTTCGTCTTTTTCAATAACAGATTTCCAAGCATATAATACATTCTTCCAAAATTGATTTTTTACACTTTCTATTACTTGTTCTATATATCCACTACCACCACATGATAGTTTATTTATATCAATTGATGACATAAAAATATTCTGCCATTTACAATTGTTGAAAAAGAGTCTCCTGATCCATGTGGACTTCAAAGCCAAAATAAAAGAATGTATATTAATCATCTTAAGTCCCCCCTCTTGATACTCCTTTTGCATGATATCCTTTTTCACTCTATTAACAGATGATTTCCAAATAAATGTATATAACATATCTTCAATATCTTTAATAATTTCTATACTAGGGTTTGGAAGTGCAATAAAAAGATGGTTAAGTACTGGCAGAATTAGTGATTTAACCACAGTAATCTTACCTATAGGAGTTAAATTTCTTTTGTTCCACTGTTTAAAGAGTCCTTTCATTTTTTTTAAATATTTTTCATAATTGATCTTTGTAATTTTAGAAATATCAACATCGAAATTTATTCCCAGAACAGTAAACGTAGTTTTTCCCCAGGAGAGATTCCAGTTTTCACATAGTCTATCACTGCTGTATTTTTTGCTTCCTATCCAAATAACTTGTGTTTTGGAAAAAATTATTTTAAGGCCTGATATCTTTTTGAACCATTCCAATTCCAAAAGTGTTTCATTTAATGATTCTTCTGATCCATCCAAAATTACTGATGTATCATCAGCGAATTGAGAAATTTCATGTTCTGAGTGCAAGACTTTAATTCCTTTTATTTTAGGGTTTTCTCTTATTTTTATGGCCATTATTTCAGCACATAGTATGAATAAATAAGGGGACAACGGATCCCCTTGCCTACAGCCTCTCTCTATACAAAAAAACTCAGATAAATTCCCTCCCTGATTGACTGCAGATTTAATGTTGTTATAAGTCGACAATAATTGAACATCCGAAGGCTCGGGATACCAGGCTTGCATTCAAAAGATCAAGTTTATTTTAATTAAAAAATAATACAATACAAGCTTATAAATGGTAATGATCGCATAATACTAAACGTTTGTACCGGCATTGTTTTCTTAACATAATAGATTAAAACAAAAGCAAATATCAGAATTAAAGAACGAAAATATGATGACAGCTTACACACCTGAAAAAGGGGTAACTAATTATTTGCTATGAATCATTCATATTATCAAAAATGACAGTTTTATATACAAATCTCAAGAACATACAAATAAAGGTTAATATCCCATTTCTTTATTTGATCTTGTTTCGCGGCGTCTAATCGTCGATGTCGGCGTTTTATAGTAAATCACTGTGTTCGATTTTTTTCATACATTTCGCAGTGTCAACACCGACTTTTTTTTTAATTTCACCGACATTTTCTTGATTTCTCCGACGTCTGACCCGAGTGATTTCTTGCTAAATCGCACTGTGCGTACTGTAGGTGTGACATAGGGAGTTGTTTGTATAGTTGTGCTCAGTTAAATGCAGACTTACAGTATTTCCATCTTATAATGCCACTCATACCAGGTCAGATTTCAGATGCAATGATCAGTTAAATACTACTAAATTCTCCCCCTCCAGACAGTGTGAAGACTCCATATCACAGGCACTTGTTTCATTCAAAAGATATATGCCCCCTCCTCTTTCTTACTTCAAGGTAAACATCTGCCCTTTTCCCCTTCCCCACTTCGCCTCAATATTTTTCGCTTATTTGTGATCCTTTTGCTGACCCAATTATATCGTTACACCCCCCGAGATATTTCTCTTTACGACTGCCACATTTAAATATACCTACCAGGCCCCCCTCAGACGAATTGGACAAGAATATCAGCGAATGTAGCTTGTTTTATTTTTAAGTCATTGAAACGGATACAGCCACTTCCGGTTTGTGCTGGATTTTTCATATGCATTCGGAATTCTCTAGACCGGCCATGTGTAACAATGCCATCATGATCATCTCCTCTCAAATGTAAAGTAAGCCTTTAAAATACAGATAATTGTTCCAATGCAGATTATAGAAATATGTTCAACTCCAAATTACTGACATTTGATTTTTAAAGCACCTTTTTTATAATTTTCTAAATCAATTTAAACCGGACCGGAAGTGGCTGTTTCCGTTTCAATGACTTAAAAATAAAACAAGCTACATTCGCTGATATTCTTGTCCAATTCGTCTGAGGGGGGCCCGTTAGGTATATTTAAATGTGGCAGTCGTAAAGAGAAATATCTCGGGAGTGTAACGATATCATTGGGTCAGCGAAAGGATCACAAATAAGCTAAAAATATTGAGGCAAAGTGGGGAAGGGGAAAAGGGCAGATGCTTACCTTGAAGTAAGGAAGGGGAAAAGGGCAGATGTTTACCTTGAAGTAAGAAAGAGGAGGCATATATTTTTTTAATGAAACAAGTGCCTGTGCTCCATATATCAGGATCCTATGTAGTCCGAGATTCCTCTGCCGTCTGATGGCTTTGCTGTAGCCGTGGAACGTCAGAGCGCTATGCATACGGAAAACAGCTGATTTGCCTCTCCAGCTCTTGGTCGGCACATTTCCACGTTTCGTGGCTATCAGATTTTATTTTCTATCAGAAACCCTTATATAAATCGCTTCACCAATCATTTTTCTATTCATTCATAACCATCTTACCCTCAGAAAGTGGTGTTACACTCCATTACAGCACGATGTTGCCTTAGATCTTATTATCTTTTTTAATGAATTACGCATCAAATGCTAAAATAGTATAAATTTAATCAGAAGTCAAACAAAGAGTGAAGCAATACATAATATTAAACACGTCAAGAAAGCATGTTAATTATGAGGAAGACAAAAATAAAGTACCCATGAACAAACCTTACAACATCTAAAATACGAATATTTGCAATGGTATTTTCCATATTTCATTTTTTAGAGCACTATTAATAAATGAGGGCGAAACGACCCGGGGCGAACGGGAATAGGGGCGAAACGACTCAGGGGGCGAACGGGATTCGGGGCGAAACGACCCAATACCGTCTATTAGTATTAATTAGTACATTTCTTCGTTTTCTAAAACGAAACTCGAAAGTAGAGTATCGTATTAATTATACATTTAAATTACGTATTCAATTAGTATTTACCATAACAATACCATAAATACAAAGAAGCGACCATAAAGAAAGATAATGTCACACATGACACACAACAAATTTTCCCCAATGAAGTTTGTTTGGACAGGGGCGAGCTGGATTTCTTTTTTGCCACCATTCTTGTTTTTAGACTGGTACTGTCATAAGTAATTGATGTTCAGAAACCAGTTTTTTCAAAGGTGATGCTAAAAAATATTATTTATATCCGTGCCCATGTTTGACACACTCATATTGTAATATACCAGAGATTTTGTCTACAAAACATATGTCTCTGTATAAGAATAAAAATTTGTATTGTCCGATAGAGGTCCCACAATTTAACAAAGTAAAATTAATTCTTCATTAACAAATAAAACAATTCAACTCTTATAAACACACAAACAAAACAAAAACAACACAAACAATAATTTAATTCTTTATAAACAAATACAACAATGCAGAATGTCAATAAACAACTTGGAAATGGGTCTATAATACACAGATGTTCCTATTACAAACATATACTAGTAATTAACAAGGTTCAAACATATTCAACCGTGCTTCGATCCCGGTTAAGATGTTCTTTAACCATTTAACCGCATGGTTAAGACCACACCGTAAAAAAACACTCAACCATATACAAATTTAAAACCAGGTTAATGGTTAAAAATTAAAAAAAACAGGCCTATAATTGTTGTATGAAAGCTCATGAAAATAATAATATTTCGTGGATTAGTTTTGTTGAACCAAAAATTAAGAACTGGTTATTCGAACATTTGACATTTCCCTTGTATTCTATCGGATTTTAATATAATACCCTGCTTCTTTTCATGATATAAATTCAAATTCAAATTCTTTTATTGGCACAAACTCATCAACAGGATATGGTTATAGCCCAATTACATAATAAGATGTGATACAAATTATACATAATATGTAAATAAATGAACATGAATAATTATTGTTATACAAATTATCTACATGGAGTATGAGTTACAGTAATAAACATTTTCTTATTGCTAAGCAATTTGAGATGAAAGAGGAAGTAAGTTTTAAAATGGGGTACGATTTGTTATTTAATAAAATTTTCATTTTATTCTCAGCATTATTAAAATTTTTAAAATTCAGTGTTTTCGACACTTTGTCATAAAATTTGAGTCTGATTTGTTCAAATCTTTTTTCAGTTTAAAATAAAGTGATTTTCATCTTCTACCTGTCCTGTTTTGCATATTGGACAGTGTCTTTCGTTTTTATTGATATTGAAGTACCTTCCTCTTTCAATCATTAGTTAAAGAATGTGCACTTGTGCGAATTTTACAAACAGCAGCCCTGTCATTTCTGTTCTTTTAAAGTATTAACATAATGAGGTCTTTGCCCCATGTTGTAAATCTCCTGGAAAAACCTTAACTTTTGGGACTCATGGATTTCAGCATTTTGCAATTGCAAATATTGATCATTTATTCTTTGTTTAATTGAATTTAAGTTGTATTTTATATTTGAAAAGTCATTAAAAATAAAAGACATACCTAGGCTATTTAGCATATTCTTCGCGCCCGTCTGGATATGAGCCGGTCCTCTCTTGGCGTCGTTTTGCGAGGTTTACCCACAGGCGCTCGTGGTACGGACCCTCCCCCCCCCCTTTTTCTAACTTTCTATTTACAAATTTATTTTCAATAAAATTTCTTTATTTCTGTATTATTTCATCTCTTTTTCCTTATTTTAACTTGTTCGTGTCAATATTCATACAATCTTATTTCAACATCAAATTGCATGTGTCGACCCTATATAGAATACATTAGTATCTATATAGGGTCGACACATGTAATAATCAGTGATAAAAAAATAAATTAAAACAAATATATATACGGGTTAGGGTTATGGTGTTTAACGCCACTTTCAACAATATTTCAGTTATATCGTGGCGATTACTTTTATTGGTGGCGGAAACCGGAGTACCCGGAGAAAACCACCGACCTGCCGCAAATCACTGACAAACTTTATCACATAATGTTGTATCGAGTACACCTTGCCTGAGCGGGATTCGAACTCGCAACATTAGTGGTGATAGGTACTGATATATTTTAGGAGATGCAATGGCAGTTAATAATGGACAAAAAATTTCAGCAAAAGATAAAGATGTCGACACATGGAGTTTCAATTGCGCAACTTCGTATAAGGGTGGTTGGTGGTATACAGCTAGCTGCAATAATGTAGCTCCTGCGACAAACTTGTGTCTCGGCAGAGCTACAACGTGGTCCCATTCGTCACAATGGAGCAAAATAAAAGTTGCAGTTGAAACATAAAAACTCACTATTTACGCTTTAAACATTTCATTATAACTATTACTGATGATTCCAGTCCTTGTTAAATCGGTTTGGCTGAGAAATATATGCTTTTCAAAGGTAGCAACAACCTTGTTCAAATTTATCGATCGTTTTCCATAACCGGAAACTACGGAATGCGGAGTTTTTCTAAATATGGTATTTCTTACTACACGCTGATGTAAACATTCACGCCTCAAATCGCCAAATATGGTATCGACATCCAAATAGTGAGACCGGAAATGACGAAATTCAAACTGTTCAGAGATAAGGATTTTTATTTTGTGGGAATTACATTCTAAAATACTGGTAGGTGATAAAAACTTGTTATGATAATGGACAAAAGGAAAGGTTATGTCTTATTATTGATAAATGCAGGCGTCAGAAACTCTGCAAGCGAGCGCAAAAAATCTCGGCGGCTGCTCCATTACGTGTAATGGCATCCCGTTATAACCCTTGCGAGTAAGCGAGCATTTAGGGTTTTATTATTAGAACTAGTATACAGCTTGTCACTATGCAAACTTGAATGGCCTGTATCTGAAAGGAAAAAATAAGTCGTATGCCGAAGGAATCAAATGGTCTAAATGGAAAGGGTATTATTACTCATTGAAAGGAGTAACAATAATGGTTCGAAGAGAATAAAATATTGAATATAAACAAATAAATGCATATTATGAAGCAGGATCTTTTCATATTTAATAAATTTTCAGTGGATAGTTGGTTTATGGTGTTTAACGCCACTTTCAACACTATGTCAGCTATATCGTGGGGGTCAGTTTTATAGGTGGAGAAAACCACCGACCTGTCGCAAGTCACTGACAAACTTTATCACATAAGGTTGTATCGAGTACACCTCACCATGAATGATAGACACTGATAGTACAGCCGGGTAGTTGTATATCTAACTACCACACGATCACGTTCCAGAAAATCTATTGTTGCCAACTTGACACTTATCTTAGGCCAGAGCTATCACTGATGAGTTGACATGGGTCATGCAAAAAAATTACAATTGAATGCGAGGCAAGCGATAATGTGTGTCTCGATCATAAAACCTGCCGATTGTCCATATACATAAACCTGCTGCTACATATATATATAAAGTTGTATCTAGCACATCTCACCACTGGAAGAATACATATATAGGTAGAGGTAAACGAAACCACCAGCTGCAAGATTTACTTATCATATGATTTGTAACACGTCGGGTGCCACTAGTGGAGCAGGAACTGCTTACCCATCTGAAGTACCTGAGTTCACCCCCGGTTTTTAATGGGATTCGTGTTACTCGACCTGTTGTTTTCTGTGTAGTGTTTTGTAGATCGTTGCTTGTCCTTTTTCTTTTGGCTATTGTGCTATCTTCGATTTACGCATTCTGATTACTCCTTTGGTATCTTCAAACTCTTCTTACATGTCATAGCTTTCAACTAAATAGTTTGGTTGCTATATAAGTTAATTTATTTTGGCCATTGTATTGTCTGTCCGTTTTCTATTTACGACTTCCGATTACTACTTTGGTATCTTCAAACTTTTCATTTGGCCATTGTGTTGTCTGTTCTTTTTTGATTTACGGATTCTGATTACTCATTTGGTATCTTAACACTCTTCTTACATGTCACAGCATTCATCTAAATATTTTGTGGGCGCTATGTAAGTTACTTTCGTTTGGCCATTGTGTTGTCTGTCCGTCTTCTTTTTACGGATTCTGGTTACTCCTTTGGTATCTTAACACTCTTCTTGCATGTCATAGCATTCATCTAAATTGTGTTGTTGCTATATAAGTTACCCAAAATATTTACAACATGATGAAAATCACTTTTTCACACTAAAATAAAATCGCTAATTGGTCTTGTTTAATTACAAGGTAACATATGACAAGTTGTATTCGATCTTAACGTCTAACGTGTTGCTCGATATGTCCTACATAATCACACGACAGATTGGTATATTAAATACAAAATTGCAATCAGGCTGGACTGGACTGCACTGATCATCTTGTAATCATGTTATTTTTATGAACAGCGGTGTTTCTATAACGACCACCGCTCTGAGCAATGCATTGATCAATTATGAATATTCAAATGAAAAACCAATCCAATTGAGCATGTTTGTTTGATGGTGTTTAATGACACTTTCAACAATATTTCAGTTATATCGTGACGGTCAGTTTTATTGGTGGAGGAACCGCAGTACCCGCGTAGAAAACCACCTGTCGGAAGTCACTGACAAACTTTATTTCGTAATGTTGTATACCTCGCCAATTGAGCATGTCAATGGCGTAAAGATTTGTATGTCCGTTTTCACTATTGTCAGACTTTCGCCTAACCAAAACTTAACAATTAAAAGGCGTTATTCGAATAACTACTAGAAAACACTATTTGCAAATATAAATATGTAACGAGTGGTGAAGTGGTCTAAGCACAAAAGGTATAATCGATCTATGACGCGGTATACAGTATGCGTGTGTACAGGTAGTTTATGTAATCGTGTCTATACAGTTAATTCTGTAACCGAATACTAGGGTTAGGGTTAGGGTTTTTAACACCGCTTTCAACAATATTTAAGCTATATCGTAGCGGTCAGTTTTATTGGTGGAGGAAACCGGAGGACCTGGAGAAAACCACCGACCTGTCGTAAGTCACTGACAAACTTTATCACATGATGTTGTACACCTCGCCCTGATCAGTCGAGATTCGAACTCAGTGGTGATCGGCACTGATTGCATAGGTAATTGTAAATCCAACTGCCATACGATCACGACCACGACGGCCCCTTGGGTGTAAATGAACACGAGAGACTATTCAACATTACACTTAGACATAAATTCAAGTAAATTAACAGCGCTTGTATTGCTGTTCTACATTTCACAGTCACGATTTGTAATACAGCAATGAGCAAAATGACCATAAAATGAATGTGACACGCCCCCTAACCTGTAATTGAGCGACACTTTATTTCCGCCGATAAACACTACATCTAGGTGTCTTTTTCTTTTTGGTATAAACATATGTATTCATGATAAACTGGTATAATGTTACAATTCACACAAATTTTGTTTTAACAGGACAGGATTCGGAAACAAGCTAAGCTTATACTAATCCGTCTCCTATGAATTATAATTGACTAATATAGCAAACAAGTTGTAGAACATGCTACATGACAAATCTAAAAAAAAACCAACAATAATAGACAGTGGAATAACAAAACAGAAAGATATAAAATTAGTAATACAGATGAAATGTAACTTAGAATTATGATGTAAATCTTTTGCTTTTAAGAATGAAATTCTGTACATTGATAAGAATGTCTATATTTTGATCTACACTTAAGGTGTCTGACCCCTTTAGTAGAAGTTTAACATCAATAGTAACCGGATAATTGATTGTATACATGATTTCATTACGTAAATCAGTATATTGTCTTTTTGATATTACTTGGTGCATATAATTCAATATTCGAGATCATCGGAGATGCGGGAATATAAAAAAAATACGAGTGAAGAAATCTTACAAATAAAGTATTATGACACAATTCATGTTTATATTAAACAGTTCTATCATCTTGCATAGTATTCGGTTACAGATACGAAACGCTGACAGGGGCCGTGGTGGTCGTGATCGTATGGTAGTTGGATTTGCAACTACCTAAAATGCAATCAGTGCCTATCACCACTAAAGTTGTGAGTTCGAATCCCGCCAAGTTGAAGTGAACTCTATATATACAACATTATGTGATAGTTTGTCAGTGACTTGCGACAGGTCGGTGGTTTTCATTTGGTACTCCGGTTTCCTCCACCAATAAAACTGAACGCCACGATATGGCTGATATATTGTTGCAATGGGCGTTAAATATCATAACCCTAACCCACTCGTCGCAACTTCGGCTGATTCCGTACCTTCATCAAACCTCGTCCGGATTACGATAGCTCCCATTGGAACTACTTTCAGAAATCTTCAATGAAGGAGGTATTAAAATAATTTCACTTTCGAATATTCGTCCAATAATAATATATTTTCATTCGTCGCAATGTCGGCTGATTCCGTACCTTCTTCAAAGACCAATATTTTTCAAAGCAAACTCTACACACTCATCTATTGTCGCCATTTTAGAACTTATTCGCGGTGCGCAATGTTTGATTGAAGTGATACGGTCTTCCGGCGAAGAAATGTGACGCGTAGACGCATATCAAATACCGTATTACAGGTATTGAGGGAGAGAAGCGGACTCACCCGAGGTTTGCCGATTGAACCCTAACCATAGTATTCGGTTTCAGATACGAAACACTGACACTGTTATTGTATGTTTTCGTAACATCTGTGTTATAATCAGATGATACAGTACACAGGGGCGGATCCAGAGGGGGGCGCGCCCCCCCCCTAAAATTGGACAAAATATATTTTTTTTGCGTAAAATCGTGATTTTTCACACGAAATACCCCAAAAATTTTCGCGCCTCCCTTCGCAATTGGAAAAAATATGATTTTTTGGCGTAAAATCGTGATTTTTCACACGAAATACCCCAAAAATGTTCGCGCCTTCCTCCGCTCGACGCAATTCTTTTAAGTGCGCCCCCCCTAACTTGAAATCTTGGATCCGCCCCTGGTACATGTAGTATATTGAGTCTGAAACTGTCCTGGTTTTACTGTCAATTTGCCATTATAATACTAGTAATACATGTATGCAGGTTGGGATTCATGTACAAATTAGTTAGTACAGAATTGTCATCTAATTAAACTAGTTTAATTCAGTCATATTTTCTCTCTGTTTTGTACCAAGCCAGGATAACACGATGCTGTCATTCGTATATTTGGTCGGTTTTTGTCGATTAGAATGGATTGAATACACTACTAATAATACACTGAAAGCTGTCTAAACCGAACACTGGAAAAAACCGGGACCCAGTATAACCCAAACTTTAAATAAAGCCCAATGTAGGAAACCTTTGATAATTCAATCTGTATTAAACAAACACCTCTCTATTCCAAACACAAAATATGGTCCCAAAACGAGGTTCTTGTTAAACAAGTTTCATTGTAGTTGTAATCAATCGCAGCCAATGGGGCGTTAGAAAAAAGACATATTTTCGCCACCGTGGGTACAACCTCCCTAAAATGGGCACATGTTAGTTTTTTGGGACGAATCACATACATCAGTCGCACTAATGACTGTATATACAAGAATGCTTAGAATTAGTAGAATTCCACGCTCGTTACACCACACGTAAAGAGAAAGCTATTAATAATCAACCGTTTCATATGTTGTTTGTTGGAAGACATCACTGTACCAAAATGATTTATTTTTAACCGCATCGGTTGTGTAATGGTTAGCGCGCTAGCCTCGAGTGCGGTAGATCATGGGTTCGAGCCCTAGTCGGGTAATACCAAAGATAATAAAATTGGTATCTGTTGCTTCTCCGCTAAGCACGCAGCATTAAGGAGAATGAGCAAAGTCTGGTTGGCTCGGAATCAGGATAATGTGTCCGAGTGGGACGACATGTCTATCCGCGGATTGTTGTTTCAGTAATCTAGCACTATTTCTGGCCATGATATGGCTGAAAAATTGCTGATTTGGTGCTAAGCAACAATCATTCACTCACTTTTGCAAGATATTACTATACCAAAATGATTTTTTGTTTGTAAACGTATTTTCGCCAGGGAACGCATGAAATACATACAACTGCACGTGACGTTAAACAACATATAAATCAATCGAACTGCATGCAATGGCAACCTTTATTATTGTTTAAAATTTGAATCGCTTAACTGAAGAAATATAATTCCTTTTTGGACACATACATTGTACATGTACTCCATGTGGTAATCGGTTTAGTTATAAGTTTTATAAAATGTTCCAGTTTGACCAGCAGTAGATATAATCTGTCAAAATAGGTTAATGATATTCAAGATTTCAAGAGAATAATGTAAATACCTCTTGGGAGAAAAATGGTTTGATTGATTGGTGCTTAACGCAAAACCTTAACAACATTTCAGCTATATCGTAGCGTGAACAAATTGTACAAGTATGGTGTCTATAATTGTTTTGTCTATATACTATTGTGCCATCAGAAGCCTAGTTACTTGAAATAGAAAGTAATCTTATGTTGTAAGAACAGACATAATGCATTTATACTTATTAACAAAGAAATTAGCTCTAGCAAAAACTTCGATTGTACAGTGAAACCTGTCTAAACAGAACCCTGAATAAACCAGAATCCTGTATAAACCAAACTTTAAATAATGTAATATTTTTTTTTTATTTAACTTCTATATAAATTTAACCTGTATATTCCGAACACAAAAGCCCAATGATGTTCTGTTTAGACAGGCTTCATTGTATTTGGAAAATAGAGAAATCGGTTAGGATCAGCTGGCAGTGATCAATTTGTTTGTGGCACATGTTAAACGATACGCGAATACGTAAAAACTTGGATCTGAATTGTGATTTCAACCAGTTGTGTGCTTTATTGTCGACATGGTCTAACCCGTGTTAATAATCCCCTTAGAAATTGCTGCTCTGAAAATTCAAATCTTGACTGACCGCATATTTTAGTCTGTACACGTTGAGAAGGCAGGTAGATAGTATAGGCTTGCTACGAGTCACTTTCTTATTAATAATCCCTTTAAAAATCGCTGCAATGAAAATTATAATCTTGACTGATCACTTATAATATATATACTAACAACAAGCATTCCCATTTAAATGGAGGTCAGCTTCACATGCACGAGGAAATAATTTCCCATGCTTTTTAGTTTTCCGTCCATCTAAATTACAATTCTACCTGACAAAACTCCATACTATTTCTACGAAATTTGACTATTTCTCCACTCGTCGCAACTTCGGCTGATTCCGTACCTTCATCATACCTCGTCCGTATTACGATAGCTCGCATTGGAACTACTTTCGGAAATCTTCAATATTCGTCCAATAATAATATACATGTATTTTCATTCGTCGCAATGTCGGCTGATTCCGTACGTTCATCAAAGACCAATATTTTTCAAAGCAAACTCATCTATTGCCGCCATTTTAGAACTTATTCGCGGTGCGCAATGTTTGATTGAAGTGATACGGTCTTCCGGCGAAGAAATGTGACGCGTAGACGCATATCAAATACCGTATTACAGCCGAGGTATTGAGGGAGAGAAGCGGACTCACCCGAGGTTTGCCGATTGACTATTTCTCTTGACAAAATTCTCAGCAATACCCACAGTGTCATCTGACACAGCTTATACTAAGCTGCTTAATATCCCATTTTGGAGCATGATACTACTACACAGAAAGCACCCTGTTGGCAAAGATCTCGAGGTTCAGGACGAGTTGATATATCTTTTGTTTTAGTAATTGAGTCAAGAGAAATCCGTTATGATAGGCTTGAAAAGGGAATTGATGTGTGGAAAATATGTTTCAAATTACATTTTATGTAATGTGTAAACATGAAAAGCTTGTTGTTCGCACTTTTGCACTTTATGATTATAACAGTTCAATGCTGCGATTACCATTATTGTTGAATTTAAAGTGAAAGAATTATTAGATTATCAAACGGATGCGCAATTCTGTGGGGACAAATTCTTTATTTATGTCTTCTTGCTGTTTGCGTCTTAAAATGTGGTCCGGAAATACATTTGAATATATGAAGATTTTAGTCTACTAATTATTTTCTTAGAAACTGTAATCACACACACACACAATCCGTTGGATTAATGTTTTGTCTTTTGCAGTTGCAGGTGTGTACGGAAGCATGGAAGGGACATGCGGAAATCTTTATTTATCTCGTAGCCACGAGATACTAACACGAGGCCACGACATACCATCGTGTGGCCACGAGATAGGTAAGTCGTGGTCACGAGATACTGACTGTAGGGTACCCAAATTAAAACGAATGTTAAGTAGTAAAGGGATAATCCGGATACATATAATTACAACCGTACAAGCATAAAAACAAAAGCATAGACAAAAAGAAATTCGGCACACAAAAAAAGGGAGTGAGACCAGGTGCTTCGAAAGGATTAGCATCTCCTGTTCCATTATATTAGCACCGGTCGTGATGTCCTAACTGTCAAATCTAGAAGAAGAAACAATGACTAACATAATTAGTAGCAAACAATAAACAGCATATATCCCCGCACTAGAAAACATTTTACACTATGTAAATTGAACACAAGTTGTCAATGCAAAGAGATAATAAATAAGTTTATTTGAAAAACTATACATTTTTAGTTTTCTAAACATTAATTTCATGTGTTTAAGAGATTTTGATTGGATAAAAAATTGATGTTATTTTCCATAGACAAAATTTTAAACCGGAAGTCACATGTTGGGAAATTTTTTAATTTTAATTCTTTTTAAGCAATTATTATCCGACAATTTTTTTTTAGGACAAGTAAAAAATGTTGATCACAATTTTTTGTTCGGTTCATTCAAAATAAACTCAAAAATGTGGTACACACCCTTGCGTACCACATTTTTTAGTTTATTTCTTCATGAACCGAAAAAAAATTGAGATCAATCCTTAAATACAATTTTGTTTTCATTATATATGGTTTGGGTCTTTCTTTTCATCCCCATTTTACTTCTACTTATTTCTATAAAATACATGATATATTACAACATATCTGTTAATAATATTTAAAAGGACCCCTTTATGCCCCTATTTTCTGAAACAAAAGGATCAAGCCCCTTATTATCTCCACTAATTTAACCATTGAATGCAAGTCATATGATATACGCCATACAACAACCTGCCTTTCAAACAACTTTTACAACTGGCCCCTTTTCATCCAAATGTAAGGGTATTTGTTATAGTAATTTATTTCTTCAGTCAAGCACTAGCTATATTGCATATCAGAATAAAAACCACATTTAATTGGCTGAACACTCCACGTGACCTTCACTATTCCGCAATATAGACTGGAATGCTGATAAAGACCGGTCCAAAAACTGTGTATAGTCGACTGGTACTACCTGGTCTATACACGGATATTTGTTTCAGTTTGTTTACGTTTTAATAAATTACAATGTTACTTATAATCTCATTTTATTTCTCATTATAAGTTGAACACCATTCAAATAATTGTTGTAGTCAATTCAAATTAGGTAACAACGAAGGTGATAACGCCTAGGGAAACCTTCAATGATCCCGATTAAAAATTTCTATGCATTTATATTGTACGTGTCAGATTCTGGCGACCGTTTCACTAAAGTGATCGTAAATCGCAAGTCTAAGATCACTCTTAAGATTTCCTTACGTGCGTTTCACTAAACTAGTCCTAAGCTTAAAGTAATATGAAATTCCAAAATCATTATTTTCAGTTTTCTAAAAATTTCTGATATATGTAAAGATTAAATATATAAAGAAGGTAAACCATTGACTTTTTGAGAGCTACGATGTATAATTCAGGAGAAAACGTCATTTCATTCCGTCTCTGATAATTCTTGCTACCCGAACAATAATGCAAATCATATGCTATTGACCTAATTCGGTAGATTGTGCGCATGCTCCGTTAGTCTTGACAGGTAACATCATTTTCGTTTCGATTTACATTCCATTCAATCCACGATTAAAAATAATTTTCCATAAGCGAAACGTTAAACAAGGATCTCTTTACCTGGAAAATAAATATATAGCACCATCTATGATCTAAACCAGAGGGGCTAGGTGCGTCCGAAAAAACCCCAAAAACCTATATAATACTACAAGGGGGCGAACTCGCTTGCTTCCATTTTTTTCAAGTCCTCGTGATAAATTGATCTAACTTCGGAACGCCTTAATATTTTCACCAGTCGAAAGTCAAGTAATTTTCCTTTCCAAAGAGACCCCAATTGTTAGTGTATGCCTCCGAACTGCTGAGGTATCATACACGAACCAAAACAAAACGGCGTGAAAATCCAAAGTCGTACATCTGTGGACTTTCCCATGCGTAAACGAGTCATTTTGACTAGCTAAATACTTTCATCCATTCAAATTACGTTAACATTTCTTACCTTTCGCCAATTTATATGCCCTTCAAGTCTGTTTTTGAAAGAAATCCCCTTTGCATCCTTCACAAACGCCATAGACTTGAAAATTGAGAGAGTTCCAACAGGCTTTTTGATTGGCTGAACAATCTGTATCAAGTTTCCTCAAAGCAGAATGAAAGACGAGCGACACTAGTTCCCTACTAAACAGGTTTCCAATAATTTATTTATGAGCAAATGATGCCTCCTGAAGTAGTTGCACCAAATTAATAACTTTCAAGAGTGGTAATAATGGATGTCCAGAAGGTGGGAGAAAAGTTATAATGGTGTCAAGACTTTGCTTGTGGAAGTAGTAAATGTGAGGATTGCTAAAAGTGACTAGTCGGGCAACAACATTCAAGCTCCTGGGACTCGAACCCAGCCCCACTGTTACATGAGGGTCCAACAAGCCTGTTAAATTACAGCCTACCAGTTCCGAGTATTCATGCATGAAGAATTACATTACTCTTCATTCTTATGATGAATTCGGCTGCAAAGGTTTCAAAATAAAACCAACAAGAAGCAATTAAGACATGTGTGGTCACATTTTGAGAATCCATTAAAAAATTTAATCAAATTAAATTAAAGATGAATACATGTAGTTAAAATATTTGTCACAACTTCAATTAAACACCAAAATTTACACTCTACCCATTTTAGTATCCCATACCATGTGGACAGTTTGACAATTCAGAAAAGTTACTGATAAATTTCTAGCTAACAAGAGTAAATAGGGAAAATTCAAAAAAGCTTGGGAAAACATTGCTTTATATTTATTCCTTTGTCAGATATCCGCAGCTTTCTCTTCATCAACTTCAGTGAGAGAGTTCAGCTAATCATCATTCAAAGGAATTTATTAATAAAGATGTTCTCGACCCATCTTGATAAAAGGGTACTGCCTACAGTGGCTATTCAATTGGTTACTACTCCCATTCTTGCAGAAATTCTTTAGAAAAACGGATTAGTGTCTAAAATATTGCTCAACTTTGTTCTTTGTTTTTTTTTTTTTGGTCTTCATACTGGCAAAAATATTGCAGTTTTATCCTAGCTGTGTTTTTTGACCTCATACTGACAAGTTTTGACCAAGTCTACTTTTGACACTCAGTCAATACACATATTTAGACTAGTCTATTATTTATCTACTTCCCGGAATAGTCCATTTTATATCAGGTGTTACACATGGAAAAATTGTAGTTTGTAAATATATTATTTGATTTTATTCAAATCTTTACTTTTGTCAAACACATATTTGGACTAGTCTATTATTTATCTATCTATATCAGGTGTTACACATATTCTCTTTACCGGGCATTTCGGTCAACGAATTATCTCCCTCGTCATCGAAACATTCGCCATTTTAAATTTGATTTTCACCGCCTAAAGATGGCAGACTCGTTGTTCGAGGAAGTGATGTCACCACGGAAAAGAGAATGGAAAACGATCTTTTGTTTTGTTCTAAGTTAAAGTTTACTAATGGACAAATTTTAGTTTATAAATTTATTCACATCTACTTTTGTCAATCATACTCTTGAAATAAAGACTATTTGATCAATTATAGTCATTAAATACATTTAGCAGGCAATTGTCACTGATGAGATCATCGGTCAATGTTGATGCAACGATCATCGATCTTGAAAATGTTACAGATTCCCATCACTAGTGTTGGTACAATTGTTTGCATCATGTAAAGTCCACCGAGTAACTTCTACATCGAATCCCATTTGGTTCAGACCTCCAAGGAAGGACTCGCTGCCATCTTCGAGCCACGACAGCTCTCTGGTGGAAACCGCGAATGAATGGAAAGGTTTTCATCATCACCAAATCAAATACAACTATCTTTATTACATCAAAAGTAATGTGCCTAAAGAAACTAAAAAGCCATCACTTTTCTTTTTAACAGTTCAATTGCATGGATTGATTCACTTAATAACATGCTAGTGTATATATTGTAGGCATGTTGAAAAAGTTTTTTGTTGCAATGTTCTATTAGATATATTAAATAAAAGTACATATGCAATCAGCCATTATTGTACATTTTGAATTCTATCAACATCTTATTTTTAGCAAGCAAACAGAACAAAAATTATTTCACTTACCCAAGGGAAAGTGAAAAAAAACCCATTTACTTTCCCTACCAAATTTTTACTTGTGAATACTACAGCAAGTAAAACATTAAATGCCGAATGGCCTATTTTTTTTTATTCAATCAACCAATTTTTTTTTTTTTGTAAATAAATTTTGACGAGCCTCCACTTAAATTCAAACTATGTATTTTTATTCCTTTGTCAGCTATCTGCAGCGTCCTCTTCATTAGCTTCAGTGAGAGAGTTCAGCTAATCATCACTCAAAGGACACAATACATAAAAAAAGTCCAACTTGGTTAAGATGCTGAAGGAACAAATCACCAGGTTTGTAAAGACACACTCTAAATTAATTTAAAGGATTTTATCACAACTAAAACATTGACAAGTGAGCATTGGTTGTTAACTCCTCTCCCAGAGCTCTTGTTCAAATTGTCAACATATTTTATGATTGAACGGTTCCAAGGTGAATCGAATGTTACCCGACATGACGTCATGTGGGTTGTTGTCAGTGAATCATCACAAAATATCTAACAACAATCTGATTTTAAAATCAAAGATCTAGGCCAATTATAAAAGATGAAAGTGATTTGGTTCAGACCTCCAAGGAAGGACTCGCTGCCATCTTCGAGTCTTACCGACTCTCTGGTGGAAACCGCGAATGAATGGAAAGGTTTTCATCACCACCAAATCAAATTCAGTTCTTTTTTTCCATTACTTCAAAATAATTTGCACCTGCAAAAATATGGATGTACAAGGGATTTTCAACATTTTTTAAAATGTCTACTCAATGCAAGGGTTATACACCAATAAATTTATGTGAATAAACATTTGGTCAAACCTGGAATTGTGTAAACTGGATCGTCTTTTGACATCAGTTTCTACTCTGGGCATCACACATTTTTAACCCAAGCATGAGAGCAGGCGTCCAAGTAATCTGGGTAGTGTTTTTTATTTTTAGATAGAGCAATTCATATCATAGATGTTGCTGTTTATCTTTACACTGAACACTCATAAAGGACAATTGTCCCGACGAGTCAATATATATATATATATTTTCTTTCTTGTATATGACCAGATGGTCAAATGTCAGTGGATCGTCTGAAAATATCCAACAACTGCTAATTTTAATTAGAACGAATATAAATCAAATGCTCAACTTTGAATCAAATTATTGTACAATATGAAAGTGATTTGGTTCAGACCTCCAAGGAAGGACTCGCTGCCATCTTCGAGTCTTACCGACTCTCTGGTGGAAACCGCGAATGAATGGAAAGGTTTTCATCATCACCAAATCAAATTCAACTATCATCATTACTCAAAAATAATTTGTTGAAAGGTTTAATGTTAGAATTCTGTCCAGAACAAAATCGTCTATTTTGTACAACTTGGGCTTCGTTTTCCAACGAAGGTTGTTTACATATGACCTGTCATTTGATTTCTCTTCTTGAAAATTTTGAAATAAATATTAAATGCAGATGTACCTATAGCTACTCACCCCTGAGCATGGATAAGCAACACCAAAACATTTTTTTTCACAATGGCCTAATGGGCATCTACAAATATGTTCTCATAGGTTTGGTTTTTTCCAAGAGGTGTAGTCATTGGCAACGAGAACATCAGATTAAATATACGGGCTTGGAATATAATCATTGTTATTCATTTGGCAGAATATTAATCATCATATGTTCTCAAAAGATCGACTAATAACGGATGTCCATTGAATACCTAATGATTTGTCTCCCTCGTCAAAGCCAGAGGCCCCAAGGACAGTCTAACTTCTTGTTCGGTTCAACAGTTCTATCAAGATGTTCTGCATGAAAGCTTGCAAACCATTTGAGAATATTTGATGAAAATCAAAATCCTGTGGACATGCACACCTCCTTTATGTGTATAAATATCCTGCAAAATATTAAAGCTGTAGCTCTAAAACTGTAGAAGTTAGCCGGACAAACCATATTCCCTTTATGCAGCTAGTACGAAAAAAATGACGAACAAAAGTCAAAATCCTGTGACATGCACACCTCCATTATGTGTATAAACATCCTACACAAGATGAACTGTGAGCTAATGCTCACCTATGATACCCCCGCTCTTCGGCAAACAGGAAGTAGGAATCTGACAGGTCAAAAAACACTTCCCACAATATGGGGTACCTATATGAAGCTTCTGACCAAATATCAGATTTCTGCCATCACTAGTTGCTGAGAAAAATGTGCACATATGTTCAATGTGTATAAAAACCAACTAAGTCGACAAACAGGAAGTAGGAATCTGACGGGACCAAAAACGCTACCCACAATATGGTATACCTATATGATGCTTGTGACCAAATATCAGATATCTGCCATCAAGAGTTACTGAGAAAAATATCTTGGATGGAAGGACGGACAGAGGTAAAACAGTATACCCCCCCCCCCCCTTTGGGGAGCGGGGGTATAAAAATATTAAAGCTGTAGCTCCAAAACTAAGAGGAGATAGCTGGACAAACCATGTTTCTATATCCGGGGGTAAATTAATATGCCCACCCCCCGGGGGCATAATCCCTACCCATATTTTTTCTGGCACGTCACAGGAAACCGGTATAATTTTATTTGGCCTTCTGGACATCACAGTTTGTCTTTAAAACCATGGTCACACCAAGAGCTATTGGTCAATAATTTTTTTTGCATCTTGTAAATAAAAGATTGTCCGACATGACAACATATAGGATGTCGGTGGATCGTCAAAATTAATTTTCTTTTTTTAAATTCCAACATGCTTCTAATTTCAAACAGATTGAACAAGTATTGAATGTATATTCTAAATCAATTATTGTACAACATGAAAGTGATTTGGTTCAGACCTCCAAGGAAGGACTCGCTGCCATCTTCGAGTCTTACCGACTCTCTGGTGGAAACCGCGAATGAATGGAAAGGTTTTCATCATCACCAAATCAAATTCAACTTGTACAGATTATGAAATAAAAGAATTAAACAAACCCATCTAGTCTTTGCTTGAATAATGTTTCCGTTGTGTGCATACATTTTAAAAATAGTCTCCATTTGAACCAGGGTTTTTGTTAATGCATTTATTTGGTAGGGCCACTCAAGGATGATTTCTGCAAAGCTTAGTACCATTTTGACAGTGTTCCCATGTCTTCAGAGACATTGAAATGTAACAATGAAATTTAGACAGATAAAAACATCTTGCATGGACCTCTGGTCTCGTCGGAGCTCAATACAAACCACACCTGTCAAACCTAAAACTTCACGTCTCTGATGGGTCGTTTCACATTCCAAACAACTTCCATCTCACCAATACTTGTCACATGTTTGTCTTCATCCTGTAAAAGAGATTTAGAAACTGTTTAGATATAACGATTATCGGTACTTCATTAGCAGAACAGAAATTTGAAGTGGCTTACAACTTAAAAAGAAAACAAACAAAAATAAAGAAAAGAAGCTTACAACTTGCAAATAAAAACACCAACAAAATTATGTGTACAAAATGTACCACTATCAACTTATGTAAATTAGATATTTATAGTATGCCTTTATACCATTACAACACAAAATACAGAATTTCTGAAAAATCTTTTTATTTCCACACATTACAAGTAAACAAACATGATGCATTATACAGAATATCAGACAGTGAATCAACATAGATTATTCAGAGAGATTCCCATTTCACTTTAATCATCACTTATTCTGTTTTGTTTATCTCCTTATACCATTAAATACAATTTCTTACCAACGGAAATCAAACAAGATGAATAGTCAGACAAGTAATATTTTAGTCATCAACATTTGAACAATTGTAGTTTCATAATATCTAGTCTAAGTTGTGAAAGTTATTGTATTACTCACAGGTGTTGGGCATGTTGTACTAAATAGGATACATGTCAGACCTTTCAGGTACTTTTACCTGCCTAAAATGATCTTTGGTACCTCCGGATTCTAGCGTTGTACAAGATATTCATGATTTTCAAAATTTAACAAAAATTACCACCTGTAAATAGTGAGTACTGGTACACTTGAAAAATATTCAAAGTCCTGACATGTCCATTTTCATTCCGACAAATTTCAGGAATACCAACATCAACTTCAGAGGTTTTAGTCTGATTTAATTTGCATCCCTGTGAAGATTAACCGAAGAAATAATCCGCCAAGCACTCACATATACAGTGGCATATCATCTTGAATCCCGACAATTCATTTGCGAGGATACCTTGAAACAAACATTTTGTCCGTTTGTAGATCTTTCAGATAAATTTACCAAGGACAACTCGAATATGTTATTTCAAAGTAAAATCGTCCGTCCCTTGTTTGGACTGTACACAACGAACAGTAATAACATGCAGTAATCAGCTCATACTTGAATCATATCCCTTTGGTTATTGACCCAGTTTCCAACACTGAACCCAACAAAACGTTGTGAACAGAAGGTCACTGGGAATGCCCGCAGGGTCAAATGACACGCATGATTTCATCATTTTACTAAAACAGACCAATCATTGAAGCCACAACTAAAAACTAGAAATATTCATCCTCGACACGAAAATTTGAATTTACTGGTCAGAATCAAATAATTGGAATTTATTTGTTATTTATACAGTTCTAAATACAAACTGAAAAATTTATTGGTCTTGGGATCATCGCGAGGACTGAATCTGTAGCTATACATACATTTTGTACCTCTTGTTTTCTCTCTCGTCTAACCTAGAGGACAATTTCCAAGACCAACTGCACTGTTTAATATTCAAGTCTATTCATCATCTAGATGTACTCAGCAATATCTATAATAAATTACTCATTACATTAACAGTATTTAGGTATCAAAAAACAAGTGTACTCAGCAATATCTATAATAAATTACTCATTACATTAACAGTATTTAGGTATCAAAAAACAATTTGTAGTGTACATAATGATTGGATTTTGGACATTCAAAGAAAATGCCACTTTCAACAATATTTAAGTTGCATTCTAACAGTCAGATTAATTGATCCGAGAAATTCAAAGCACAAGTGTTTTCTAGGGATGACCCTGGATAGAAAATAAATGAATATAGTTGAAACCATCTACACTCCCCTTTCAAAAGGGTCCTTTTTGACCTGTTCTGACTGTCTTGCATTTTTCGGAATTTCCTTTTCACAGAAAAATAGCTGAAATCAGTTTAAACAATTGAGGAAGAAAAATCATCTCTGGTTAATAAATTTGTACAGCCATGTTTATAACAGGTATAATGCATCAGTTAAGGGCGAAAGTAGTGTGCATCACTGACAATCAGTTGAACTATGAAATCATCATCTACACTATACCATGCCAAATCTATTGGTGTACTGGCTTTGCTTTTGTTACATTTTGATCCCCACGACATGGATTGTATGTTGATTTTGGACCCCCAAACGCTTTGGCCTTCATTTCTGCAAGTGTGAACAGTTTTGGGTGCAATCAATATAAAATGTTGGGCGAGAGTCCTTGAAATGAAAATTTGAATTTACTGCTCCGAATAAAATTCTTGAATTTCTACATCTTTCTAAATAAAAAATTTACTGGTTCAACCATAGTTCTGCTGGTCTTGGACTGGAGAAATTTGGACAATGCAATGCACGTCAGTGTTTTGAGAAAATAGACATATTTCACAACATCCCCTGTATTAATGTGGTTTCAGAAACACTCAAATTATTTGGACAAAAAAAAAGTATGCTCCATGTACACACATTACAATAAGGAATTCTGCTACATATGTTCTATGCATCGACACTGTACACTGTCTCAGACGGGGGCATTTGCTATCTATCACAGGAACAGTCAGCTTTTGCATTCATCATTAACAGTGACTTCTAAGCATCTTTTCATACCTAATTTTTACTACATTTGTACAAGATTAGATTAATTTAGTTGAGAAAAAAAAAAGCCCATCCATTCCCTCTAAATGAAAAGGAAACTTGTGGTGCAATTATTTCTAAATATTTTTCCTACCAAACTGTATAAATAACTAGAGGCTCCCAGGAGTCTGTAATCACTAACCTGGTTTTCAATTTGACATCTAAAGTTGATAGAAAATGGGGGCATTACACATAATTTTGAGTGGGCCACCCAAAGATCGTGTCAACTCAAATTTCTGAGCAAAAGATTTAGATGTGATTTTTATCTCATAATATTCCTAAACAGAATAAACTGGCTGAAAAACACAGAATATATGTTACATTACTCTTTACCATGTAGCGGCAGCTAAAATTTGAGCTCATTTTGACTTGTACTAATACTAAAGCAGCAATGGACAATTGAAGAAATTTCTATTTTTAGTAACAGCATCTTGAATGGAGGGTGGGGCTGTCGGACACAATTTTGAAAGGTACCCACCCTGCCAGGTTTGGTTTAAATTGGTTCAGCGGAGAAGATTTAAATGTGATCTTTTATCAAAATATGCCCAATTTGCATAATTGGTATAAATCGGCCGAAAGAAAAATTTCACAGAAAAAACCGGAATATATATTAATCTGCTCCTTGCCATGTAGCTGCAGTTAAAATTTGAGCTCATTTTGACTTGTACTAAAGCAGCAATGGACAATTGAAGAAATGTCTATTTTTAGTAACAGCAGCCATCTTTGAATGGAGGGCAGGGCTGTCGGACACGATTTTGAAAGGGACCCACCCCTGCCAGCTTTGGTTCAATAATGGACAATTGCACATCAACAACATCTAGTCAAGTGGAAATACTTGTACTAAAGCAGCAATGGACAATTGAAGAAATGTCTATTTTTAGTAACAGCAGCCATCTTGAATGGAGGGCAGGGCTGTCGGACACGATTTTGAAAGGGACCCACCCATGCCAGGTTTGGTTCAATAATGGACAATTGCACATCAACAACATCTAGTCAAGTGGAAATGGAAGTATTAACGTGCTGTATCAGATAGGGGCGAAATTGCTCACCACTGACAATCAGTTGAACTATGTAATCATCATCTACAGCATTCAATACTTCATTAACAATTTATATCAAGGGGGTTAGGGTTATGGTGTTGAACTCCACTTTATTTAAACACTATTTCAGTTATATTGTGGCAGTCAGTTTTATTCAATCTAAATTAAAGAACAAATACAACAAAATAGAGTGATACAATTTAATGTGTATTATCTGTGACTGGGGTAGTCTTTCTTTTCCTTTAAACCTAAATATTTTAACTAGGAATATAACATACATGAACACCAAATTAACTGTTGCGAAAATAGTCAGTATTTTGACCAATTTACTACAACAGCACCATTTTCAAAAGGAAAAAAAATTAGATTTTTGCTTCGACCTATTGCAGTTTGGATTTCATTCATGCTTGCGACGATTAGAAGCTATTCCTACTTTTTGTATTCATAGGCCAAACAGGAATCCACATTAAAATGATGTATGGTGCACACTTTCAATCTCAGATCAACACAAAAACACTCATTTCTTCAGTGGAGCCCAGCTAATCCGATACAAGAACTTGAAACATTTAACCGTCTCAGACGGGGGCATTTGCTATCTATCACAGTAATAGTCAGATTTTGCATTCATCACTAACAGTTAAATACTTCATTCTCGTTCATGTTCATCAGAAAAGCACGAGGATACCAAATGGATAATCAAGACACAAATCGAAAGACAGACGATATAATGTCCAACAAAACACTACATCTCGCTAAAAACTAGGATGAACTCGGATGCTCCAGAAGGGCAAGCATTTTCTGCTCCACTAGTGGCATCCATCATGTTCCTTATGTTGTATTCATCAATACAAGACAGTGGGTCATGTTTGCAATAGACTATCAGCTCTTGCAGACTACCAAAATTTGTTATTGGGGACATAAATGATGATTTCACGAGTGGTTTACTATGAATTTTAATTGAATTCAAATGACAAGAATCATGTCCATTGACATGCATGAAAAGATTAATTTAATACATGAAAGATGACGACCCTGTTGCAAACCTCCTCATCGAGGGCCCCAATGCTTCCCCTTGTTTTATAGAGTTGCTGTCAGAATTCAGAATGTAATCATATAATTCATATGTCCCTATCTGAATTTGAATCATCATTCCAGCAATGCACTGTTCTATAAATATACAAATGTACTCCCTTCATATCGGACACTTAATTAAAATGAATTTCATGCTACTTAATGACTAGTCAGAATTTGTTTGAATAAATAGATTTTTTTCTTCTTCTAAATTTGGATTTGGAGCAAGCAAGGTGAATTTTTTTCTTAATGCACCTGGCCAGTAAAAATCTGATTAAGGCAGCAAGCTCAATCGACTTTTCATTGCAATTTCACTTAAAATTTCCTCTTTTTTTTTTTTTAAGTTCGGGCCAGAAACTTCCAATATGGACTAAAAATTTCCACTTTCAACAATATTTCAGTTATATCATGGTGGTTAGTTTTTTTGGTGGAGGAAACTGGCGTACCTGGAGAAAACAACCGAGCTGCTGCAAGCAGCTATTAAACATTATCACATAATGGTGGGATTCAAAAGTATTGACTTTCAGATCAAGCATTCGAATCATTTTAAATTCATAGCCCAATGCTCAAAGGTATCATCATGAAGTCAATTTCTCATCCTTTATTAATAGATCTCTCGTTATGTTATTTGAAAATCATTTAAAACTATCTACTCCACACGCTTTCCAGAACTGCATCAACATTTCATAAATATTTTTCTGCAAGAAATTATTGCAAACAGCTTCATTCAATGAATACCTGCTTTTCTTTGTTTCCTCATCTCTTTGTTGTAGTAATTTTTGCATCTTGCTTCATCCAACCTGTGGAAGGAAAAGTAATTTACATGAAAGTCAACAAAAACATACATGTAACCATCAATAAATTTTCTTTCTACCTAGACCTTTCAGAACAAGCAGTGGAATCATGGCATTTCATAGCCCAATGCTCGAAAGTTTCATCACCAATGTCAACAAGCAAGAGACTCACTCGAGACTATATAGTCAAGTTGGTTATAAATTTTCTGTTCATCTTACAATGACCAATTTGGGTACAATCAATTTAGTAGTTTCTGAATAGGAACTTTTGCTCTCTTAAAAACTTTACACAAGACCAAAAAAATAAATAGGTGCGTTTCTGACCGACCATAACATTTTTTATGACAAAAAAATATATAATAGATCGGCAAAATCCCTCTCGGTTTCCGTGTTTGTATCAGACTTCAACAATTTTCTTCATTTCCTTGTACATTTGATCGATATTTGGAACCAAAAACATTGTACTGCATGTCAAATAATTAATAAGCTGTAGTAAGAAAGAAAGAAACAAGTTTGTGTGATTTTAGAGGAAGGAGCATACTTGTAGGTTTAAATTTTTTTTTCAGTTCTTTTGCCTTGTGTTTTGTCACAACAAGTGCCACATTATTTCATTTTTTCTATTAATATATGATTAAAATATTGATGAAGTCTTAATACTAAATTGTCGATTTTCGTTGGAAGACCTTCAATCTCGTGACACAAAACCGATATTTCACTGAATTAATGGATAGGTCACTTCAGATAACTATGTGGCATCAACTGCAATAGTGGGCTGTAATGAGGTGAGTAAGCCCCACCCACTATCACATAAGTAGGATCTATTGTAAACATCATCAGTGACCTATTGATTTGTTAATAGTGGTTACAGGTTCATATTAATTAGAAAGCCCATGTGATTGGTCAAAAGATTTCATGCGACTATGAAATTGAAACTCGGTCATTCAGCTATGCCCTTTTAGTCTTCACGCTAACCCACTTGCCTGAAGCCCAAAGACAAGTACAACTGGATACGGACAAATGAAAATTGTGAAAGAATTTGTTCCCAAAAAAATTAAGGCACTATCCACTTCCAGGAACTATTTTGAACGTCATGAACACTTAACATCTACATTCAACTCTGGAGGACAAATGTTGAATTAATCAGAGGAAAGATAAATTTCCTTAATCCTGACTTTTTGAAATTTGTCGGACCGAATGGGCAGAAAATCAAAATTTTTTGTTTGTGTATTTTGTTTTGCACCGGAAATGCAACTGGTATGCCGGAACGATCACGGTCAAATGGGAATTAGATTCTGCTTCAAATGACATTTACTTCTTAAACATACAACTGTTTCCATAGTAATTATATTAATCATTGTATTTTTATAGTTTAAACTGGCTGTGATGCATCAATGCGACCATTTCGTGTTTATATTTGAAAACATGGAGAGTCAGATTTTTATTGTTCCCATCACGTATTCAGCTTAAATTTTAGAATTTTGTAAATTCCGGTCCTGCAGAAAATTATTGGCACAGGGTGTCCTGCATATTGAAAACAAATTTCAGTCTGTTAATCTTCTGTTTTTCAAAACATGTCCAGAACAGTACTGCTTTGCCATGCTTAGTACACCCCCATCAATATTTGTTAGCGGTAGACAAAAAAATGTCAATAGCCAAAGTGGCTAATCACTATTTATTTTCCTAACCACATCTGAAATCGACACAAATGAACACACTCATTTGAAATTATGCAACACTCTATTCAACTTAGAACAAACAAATGAATAAGTTTACTTACAATACAGTAATTTTATTAATGTCACAAAACATAATAGTAAAATTATAAATAAAAAAAATATGCACTTAATTGTAAAGTATTTATTTACTCTGCATTTCAAAAGTTTCTCATCAGATTCACATGATTTTACAGTAGAACAGTCACTAGCCGGGCCATTGTCCAACTGAAGCCATTCAAATTGTTTGAACCATTTCCGTCATAAGATTTTCTTTAACTTTGGTATCAGCTTTACTTTTCTTAACTATGGGATTTGTAAAAAATGACAAAAATGTCCCTTGCAGTCTTCTAGGATTATAATCTGTCTCGGATTCATTCCAGACCACAACAAGGTCAGATTCGTCCTTGTGGTAAACATTAAAAGTAAAAAGAAAATTGCTATAGGAAACAGATTTTTGTATCCGGAACTGAAATGTTTTTAACATAAATGATTTTCCAGA
The DNA here is from genome assembly GCA_963680875.1 of Bathymodiolus brooksi. Lineage (NCBI taxonomy): Eukaryota > Metazoa > Mollusca > Bivalvia > Mytilida > Modiolidae > Bathymodiolus > Bathymodiolus brooksi. The sequence goes on from OY804588.1 coordinate 60,283,871, forward strand.
AATGATTAAAAAGAACCATCTTTCAGTTCGGTTTTGAATATTACTTTTATTTATGTCAGCTGAACGTTTTTTTCAAATACACGTTGCTGGTTTGAAATTTAAGAAAGATTTTTCGAGTACCATAAATATTTCATTCGCCAAAGTGGCGATCTCAACTGAATTTTTATTAGCCACATCTGAAATTCAATCGTCCATGGCGACCTTTAGCACCAACACAGAATATCATATATCAGTCATTTTGAAATTCTCGTGTATTTTCACAAAAAATGTGTTGAATTCGTCAGGTATATTGTGAATCGACAATGATCATCAGATAATATTACGGGCTTGGGTTATAATCAATTACAATCATTTGGCAGAATTTCATCATCACTTGATCATTGTACGATTCAATATACCAAAACTATAGCAACAACAAAATTTCTCACAATAAAAAATTGATCTAGTGCAATTTTCACAACGTATCAACCAGTTTTAATCAAGAGATCCTTGCAATTCTCCTAGATGAGCTCTGGACTCTCCACCAAAAGATTAATTTTTTTACAATGGCGATACTCGTAAAAATTGCCAGAAATGTCTTCTCGACTCGTCAAAATAAGTTGCTACAAGTATCCCTGATTAAATACAATGTAGTTCAATATAACAAAACTGCCAGAAGTCAGCAAAAAAATGTCTGCATTTTGGCCAATGGGAAAGTGGCCCACTTGTTCATGATCAATAGATCTGGATTTCATTTTTGGTCATTTATTTATTCATATTTTTCAGTGCAAAAAATTGGCAGACACTAGGTCATCTGAGATGTCTAAATTTGTTTCTGGCAGCTGGATTTTGCCTGAAATATGACAGGGGCAGGGCAAGTCTTTAGACAATGTAAAAGAAATTACAGTGCACAGGTGATACTAATGTTGGTCATTCTTCAAACTTTTAATTTTTGTTGGTCCATTCAAGTGAAAAGTACTTTTTTAACTGGTCTAGAAATACAAAAATAAGAAATATATGAGAACCGACTATGGTGTGTCACATCAGTTAGAGCTAATACAATTTTGTTTCATCAACAAAATCAGAATACCCAATACGGATTCATCATTGTGACAACTTTACAAGAACAATATGCAGGTTTCAGACGGTTTGCAGTATTCGTACTAACCCACTTGCCCGGAATATGTAAAAATTATCAAAGAATTTGTTTGAATATTTTTTTTTCTTTCTTAATTTGGCTTTTGGGCAATTAGGTGGATAAAATTAAAGCAACGACTACTATGGACCATTCCAATTGACAGAATTCATTATTTTTCCAACGATGGGCACCATTAGCAAAAGATTCATTCGAAGTTCAATCCAGATTACCACTCCCCATCAATATTTTTTATTTTACCAAAAGAATGTCAATTTTTAATTTAAAGCAATGAAACAAGTTTCAGTATTGTCATTTTGCCTCATTTTCTTTAAAAAATGCACATTCGTTATTGGTATTCACTTTGAAGTTTGATCCACTGGCTCTGAAGAAATGACCCTCCCCCTTTTTTAAAAAAAAATCTTTTTAATAACCAATACTGCACTAGCCTTGAATTATCACTTCAAATACCTATGTGAAATGAACATCTTAGACTAATAGTTATTACTTCACTAAAGTAAAGGATATAAATACAAAATACAAGAACAAATTACAAAAAGGTGGGTCCTTTTCCTCAATTTCGTGCTATCCACGTGGTTAGAATGAAACAAAGATAAAATTCATGAATTTTATTTATGCAGTACGTTAGTAAACCAATTTATGATAAACAATTGTATCTCAATTAACTATTTCCAACTACTTCGTATTTCAAACCGTGACATGGACTGTCCAGCACATGTTCTTTGGTTTTCTCGTAATTTCATAAAATTAAAAAAATCTCCCTGCAATTTTAACGAGGTATTGTTTCCGCATACGAATTGCTATTTACTTTATAACTGTCACCCTGAAAACAAATATGTAAATACATTACCATCAATATCTATATTATATATAATCACATTCTTTCATTTCTTTCATTTTTTTCTTCTCCATAAAACAGGTCTTGTCTCCTCAACACCGCATGGCCAACAGAAAGCACGTGATTCTTCTAGCGGGAATATTAATTCGATGAATCGACATTTTCCGTAGAAAATATATTAATTTTATATTTTATTTTGTCATATCTCAAAATTCTTATTAAGAAAAATTAGAATATCTATATGAAAATAAATAATAAATATGATGTAATAAGGAAGTACGATTTTTGGGGGCTAACAAGGGATAAACATTTAAGATTCCATGTTGAAAAAAAGGTAACTGTTTATACGTCATAGATGGGTTATCATGGACTGGTCTAATATATCCACAAAGTCATCTAAGAGTAGTGTTGAGTCGTGGAATAAAGTAAACATTAAGAAATATGAAAAGCTCTGTAGAGCTTGTGTTTTATGTATGTTGTGATATGTATCGACTCTAAATAAAACTTTATTTATTTATTTATTTATTTATGATGAATCATTTCCTTTTTTCTTTATGGGCCTCTTAAAATTGTCGAAAAAATCAAATAAAAATTGTTCCATAAACACTGCACATTTGTTAGATCTACGATTGAATAAAATTATTTAATTTCTAGCTCATTGTTCATTAAATTTGTAATCAAATGAATATGCGAATAAATAATTCGTGAATAATCGTAAATTCATGACGTAGTAATTTACGGAATACGTGTCCTTGACACATGAATGAAGAGGATTTCACACGTTGACCAATCAAATTGATACGGATGTAAATAATCAGCCAATCAGCTTTCGACACGACTTGTAGTATGTGGAAAAGACTGCACACAAGAGCACACACGACACACTATAGGACACACAAAATTGAAGAATAGACGCTAAAAAGTAGATGGTTAAATACTAAATCAAGAAAGAAGAATTAATAGAAGATTGAGTTTACAAATTGAGTCAAGAAAGACGAGTAAGTATCATATTTACATTGTTTCTACGATGCCGGCCGGCGTTCCGGAAAGAATCCTCAAAATCATGTGTTAATTTCTCATATATTTGACAGCTGTCAAAGATTGAATATTCTGTCAAGATCTTTATTTTTTAAAGGCGATTTTTATATATCATGGGTTGGATATATTTACATATTCTTGACATTCATTTATGCGTCTTCGTCGACTGACTTCGTTCATGTCTCGTTCTTTAGCACTGACTTCTAAATTCTAAAATGTCCATGCTAAAAGTAAAGTTTGAAAGTAAATCATTGAACATAAGATAACACACCCCCTTTTCCAATTAATTTTTTACTTACTAGGGCCTACAGTCTATACTCAATCAATTATTTTCTTTACAGAAATGAAATTGTTATTGTTGGGAATGGTGGCCCTTTTGGGGCTTACATGTGTGATGGCCAAAGATGATGAATCTAAGAAAGAGAGTGTTGGTACAGTCATTGGAATTGATTTGGGAACAACTTATTCGTGGTATGTTGAGTATTGTATTGCTAGTTATTAAGTTTAACATAAGTTATATGATCATAACAAATATTACAGCCTTAAAAAATGGCAGTGCCAGTGATTACAGCTCTAGCTATTTTGATTTTTGAAAGTGGATGATCTGCCCAGTAGGAAAATACACTTCACTGGACCAAATCAATATTTACAGACCTTCAGAATAACTGATATGGTCCAACAACATGGATGTTTTTATACAGTTTTAAGGTAGCACTAGAGGAAAATTGTGTTTGCCTTGACTAAAAGATTATTTCTCAAAAACTACTAAATGGAAATTAAATATCATGGTATCTATGTCTTGCTGAAAGATTGCTCTTTATTGTAAACTAAATTTTATATTTCAAAATCAATTTAATCAAAAGTTATGTAATATAATGACATATGTGGAAAAAACTAGGGTATGTTCTTTGATTAAAAATAGCATGTCCAGGTCAAATCACACACCGGAAATTTTTATTTCCTCTGCAAGATCTGACTACAGCCTACAAAACTGTGTCTCAGAATTTTGATATATGGCTTCATTCATTTGTTATGTCATAGACTGTAAAAGCTCATCCTTCCATTCTGTTCCCAATTTCAAAGAGGCATAAATATTTTTAGAAACAAAATTTTTGAAATCTGAGGCATGGTTTTGTAGAATACACCCTACAGAACAAACAACATATACCAAAATCAGGTCAATAGAGGCACCCATAAAGTTGCTATTTTTAATTCAAGTTAGTATTTCACTCATCAAATAAAACTCTAAAATAACCCTAAAACAAAATTTCCCAGTTTTGGCCCCATTAAATCTATATAAATGCTTTCAATATCCTTGGGAATACTTGGGGAGTGACCTAGAACATTATTCCAATCAAATTAATAACACATCATGTATATAGTGTATACACGGGCTGTTATTTCTGCATTATAAATGCACTGGCCATCCTATTTTGCCCCACTCATGGCATTTGGCGGGAGATTAGACGTCACTGGTTTGATACTTGCTGATCAGTATGGTCAATGCTCCTCCCCTTGTTACATAACCAGAAGCCACATTTAACAAAAAGATTCATTACAGGAGAGATTAGTATTACAGAAAGTTTGCAACACAAGTGAATTAAATGAAATAAATGAAATGTAACATTAAAGTACAACTTTGTTTATTGAAAAATATTGACAGAATGTCAATAGAAATCTGTAAAGTTAACAAGTTACAATTGTATAACACCCCTGAATAGAAATAGACTGGTCGGAAGGGAAAAGTTTTGAGAATTTACTCAAATAATTAAAAAAAAAAATTGAAAATTAAATCATCAAGTAAAGGAAAAAAAAATATGCCAAAAGTTCCCAACAGAAGACACTGTCATCTGACTTTGTCTGATAATTCTTTTATCTCTGGGTGCATTTCCTTCTTTCTTTTTGTGGTTCTTCTCCCCCTTCTAGACTTTTTCCTTTTTTACTTGTTGCTTCTTCATCCATCATTACATAAATTAAACCACAATATAAATAGTGGTCAATGGAGGTCAACAGGAGACTGATAAGAAAGCTATTATATTACACCACTGATTCAATCAGTGATTGATAGATAAGAACAGATTTGACCATGTGCTTTTGTTTACATATATAAATTAGCTAATTACACATTTATTGGATTATATACCAGGGCTCACCAAACCAGACGAAGTGGGCGACTTCTTTGCCTTGGTTCAATGAAATCGCCCAATTTCTGTCAAAAAGCGAAGTTTTAGTTGCCCTGTCAGTCTTTTCAAGTCCGGATTTTTTTCAACAATAATCATACTTTTTCTTCAATACACATAAAAGGAGCTCCCATGTTCCTGAAATTTGACCCATACAAACTCTTAATTGCATCCTTTTTAAGATCATTGTGCAGCACGTTCGTTTTGTGAAAGGTAGGGGAACATGCAGTAGTGGGGAAAGAATCGTTAAAATTTGGATTGATTTTCGGAAGTCTCCCAGATTTTCCCTCACTTCACCCTTAAGTCAAGAGAGAGAGAAGTCAAGTCGCCCTGTTTTTACTATGTGTGGTGAGCCCTGATATACTGACATTTCTTTGATATAATGTTAGTGTACATACATGTATAATACATTGTATCTATTGAAAAATGCAAGAAAAGAAAATTCGATTAAAAATGTCATTTTGCATCTAGTGATAGGTCCTATAGATTTTCTAATACGAGAACAATCCAAATATATTAAACAATAAAATCTACACTGAACAAATCTTCTACAAACATGACCAAAAAAAAAAGAGTGATAACACAAGTAGAAAATGTGCATGAACAATTTAAGTCTCATGAGAAGTCAGTGTATGAGTACTCTACGAGTTTTGTTATATTGCTTCATGCATGTCACCAGACGTTTATATTCAAACACAGATGAAACCACAGGGTACGAAGATGGGATTTTGTGGTCGAAACTAAAGGAGGAAACAATTTACAGCAGTTTCGATATATCTCATCATTTATAACCCAAATTTGACAGGTTGAACTAACAATTTTCTATAAGCCATACCAGAGCCGGTGTGATCGTGATCTTATGGTAGTTGGATTTACGATTACCAATGCAACCAGTGCCTATCACCACTAACGTTGTACTTGTGAGTTCGAATCTCGTTCATGGACAGGTGTACCCAATGCAACATTATGTGAGGAAGTTTGTCAGTGACTTGCGGAAGGTCTGTGGTGTTCTCCTGGTACTGCGGTTTCATCCACCAATAAATCTGACCGCCACTATATAACTGAAATATTGTTGAAAGTGGCGTTAAACACCTTAACCCTTACCCATTTAAGCCTTACCAGATTATTAGAAATGGAGGTCTGAAGATATATTTACATTTGACATGTTTCACATCAAACCAGGGATAACACTGAACAGGGGTTCAATAGTCCAAGACCACTAATGTTTGGCATGGGCCACTAAAAAATTTTGAAACAGTAACCCAGTCGACTACAGAAATTTTAAATATTTCATGTAAAAAGTCAGTTACTCGGGACCCAAAGAATTTATGTTGGGCTATTAAAATTGTTGGCACTCATCGACGTTAGCAGTGGTCCGCTGGTCCATGGCCAGTGAAAATTGATTCGGACCAGTGACTTTTGCCAAATTTTTTCAATAGAATCTATATAAATATTCTAATTTTGAAGTTTTCTGGCCAGTAGATTCGAAAGTCTAATTTCGAAGACTGTATAAGGAACCAGGCTGGCAACTAGAGCAAAAATAATAAGCTTTGTTCCTTCAAGCATTAGATATAAATTAGATTGTGGATTCTAGTTATAAAGTAGGTTGATGTTATAAAAATTGGAATTGTTATTTTTTTTTCTTCAGTGTTGGTGTATTCAAGAATGGAAGAGTGGAAATTATTGCAAACGACCAGGGTAACAGAATTACTCCATCTTATGTGGCCTTCACTGAAGATGGGGAACGTTTGATTGGTGATGCAGCCAAGAACCAACTGACAACAAATCCAGAAAACACCATCTTTGACGTCAAACGTCTGATTGGTCGTGACTGGAGTGACAAAGCTGTCCAAAGTGACATAAAGCACTATCCATTCAAAGTCTACAACAAGAACAGCAAACCTCACATCCAGGTCAATGTAGGAGATTCTGGCGAAAAAAGTTTTGCTCCAGAAGAAATATCGGCCATGGTTTTGGGTAAAATGAGAGACATTGCTGAAGGTTTCCTTGGTAAAAAAGTTACTAACGCTGTTGTAACTGTTCCTGCCTACTTCAATGATGCACAGAGACAAGCAACAAAAGATGCTGGTATGATTGCAGGACTTAACGTTATGAGGATCATCAACGAGCCGTAAGTTTTAATTATTCTATGCCATAATATAGATGAAATAGTGCTAAAGTTGGCATTAAACACCTATCGATCATTAATTATTCTACCATTCAAATCAGAATATTGATGATTAAGTGTCACTGTATTTATAAAACCAGGACATTTTCACAAAGTTGGACCATTCTTGCAAAATAACCCGCCATGATATAACTGAAATATTGTTGAAAGTGGCATTCTACACCATAAACCACAAACACTACTACAAAATAACTATTTTGCTGTAATCTGACATGCAATTTTTGAAGTGGGTAGTTATTTCATATACAGTACCTGGAAAAATAAGGAATGCAAAAAAAAGTCTTTGGAATTACCTAGTGTTTTGGGCAAGGACAATTTTGATGGTTGGTTGGGTTACAACATACAAACAGAAAACATAGATGGTGAAAGATTTATTTTTCTCAGAAAATCTGATTTGTTTATGAACTTTATACATATAATGAGATGAGAAAATCACATCTTCGTAAGGAACATTTTACAGTAAAGAACTAGTGCATGCAGTTATTTTGAATATACTCTTCTGGTTTCGCAATCAATCCGCCAATCATTCATGTAGCTAAAATATTTTATTTGTGTTTTACAATTACAGAACTGCAGCAGCTATCGCTTACGGCCTTGACAAGAAAGAAGGAGAGAAGAACATTCTAGTTTTTGACCTTGGTGGTGGAACTTTTGATGTCTCCCTGTTGACCATTGACAATGGCGTGTTTGAAGTCGTTTCAACAAATGGTGACACCCATTTGGGAGGTGAAGATTTTGATCAAAGAGTTATGGAGCATTTCATCAAGCTGTACAAGAAAAAGAAGGGAAAAGACATCAGAAAGGACAACCGTGCTGTACAGAAACTTAGACGTGAAGTAGAAAAAGCTAAGAGAGCCCTTTCATCAGCTCATCAGGCTAGAATTGAAATTGAATCCCTGTTTGAAGGAGAAGACTTCTCTGAAACACTCACCAGAGCCAGATTTGAAGAACTGAACATGGTAAGCAATCATTACAGTCCTCACGATGAGCACTGGTCCTCCTGTCCAAACCCAAATTTTTCAGTTTTTATTTAGAAATGTATAAAAATAAATTCTAGAATTTGATTCAGACCAGTAAATCCAAATTTTCATTTCAATGACTCGTTATATATTATTTTAGCCTTTGAATAAGGTCAGTCAGTGCCAGGACTGTTGACCAGGTTAAAATATATCGACCGAGGACTTGCATTATGACTTGTGTCAATATTCATTTACCAAATTGAAATATTGTTGAAAGTGGCATTAAACACCATAACCCATCATTTACCAAATAATGTAATCTCATACAAGAAGATCAATCAAGAATTGCAAGCATTGACATGGAGAACAGCATCAGTGGTGTAATGGTTAGCATGCTTGCCTCATGTGTGGTAGATCATGGGTTTGAGCCGCTGTCGTATCATACCAAAGATTATAAAATTGATATTTGCTGCTTCTCTGCGAGGAGCGAGAGCAAAGACTGGCTGAATGGGAATCAGGATATTGAGCAGGTCTGTGGTTTTTTAAGAGTGCTACAGGTTTTTCTACCGATAACACTGACCACCACCATATAATTGAAATATTGTTAAACAGCATTTCCCCAACCCTGTGATTTTTTAGTGGACCAGAGTGTCCTCATATAAACAAGTGATCTTCATAATATTATTTCTTTTTTTTTTTCAGGATTTATTCAGATCTACAATGAAACCAGTCCAGAAAGTATTGGAGGATGCTGACATGAAGAAAGATGAGATTGCTGAAATTGTACTTGTGGGAGGATCTACCAGAATACCAAAAATACAACAACTTGTCAGAGATCACTTCAATGGAAAAGTACGCTGAAATTATTTTAAATGATTTTATTTTCTATATTCATTACCTTGTTGTTTACACACTAAATGTGTTCTACCCAGTGATGGTTTTTTCTCCGTTATTTAACTGATTTCAGCTATTTATCTATGGCAAAAAAAATCCGAAAGTTGCAGGACACGGTCAGAACAGAGAAAAAATGGACCTTTTCAAAGGGGGTTGTAGATGGCTTCAGCTAGTTTCCATTGATTTTAAGTTATTTTATTTTTTTTAACAAGAATCATCCCTGTTACTACCATAATATGCTACAATACAGAAGATTGTCTGATCGTGAGGGTTTCCATTTGGTCAGGCCGAAGAAAAAAGAATATCAGTTTTTTTCATTGACATTCTTGAAAAAAAATAGGATAGGGAAATTTGTTTTTAAATTTTAATCTACAATGTAGATTATACTGGACAAGGATCTGACTTTTAACGGTGTCAGATTGTCCAAAAATGACAATAAAAATTTTAGGGGTGGTACTAAAAATTTGGAACGGTAGGATTAGTTGAAACATGGGTTGGTCGTAATAGTTGGATTAACAACTACCTATGTAATCGGTGTCTATCACCACTATAGTTGTGAGTTCGAATCCAGCTCATGGGGGTAGTACTCGATACAACATTATGTGATAAAGTTTTCTCCGGGCACTCCGGTTTCCTCCACCAATAAAACTGACCATCACGATATAACTGAAATATGTTGAAAATGACGTTAAACACCTGTCCTAACCCTGAAACATGGCTGGGTTTTTTTGGCCTTGGTAATGTTTGTGTGTTGAAACATTTCAGAGATAGTTTTAGTTGCAAAAAATATATACACGTTTTTACCAACAAACAATATTGGTGACATAAATTTCTTTCATTTTGTTTAAAAAAGACAATCCACCAATTTATTTAAAAAAACAGATTTGATAGATATATAATTTTTTTTTCAGGAACCAAATAGAGGTGTCAACCCTGATGAGGCTGTGGCTTATGGTGCCGCTGTTCAGGCCGGTGTGCTCGGTGGAGAGGAAGATACTGGTGATCTTTTGTTGTTGGATGTCAACCCACTTACCATGGGTATTGAAACCGTTGGTGGCGTCATGACCAAACTTATCCCACGTAACACTGTAATTCCAACGAAAAAATCTCAAGTCTTTTCAACAGCAGCCGACAACCAACCTACTGTCACAATCCAGGTTTTGGAAGGTGAACGTCCAATGTCAAAAGACAATCACAACCTTGGAAAATTTGATTTGACGGGTATCCCACCAGCACCAAGAGGCGTACCCCAGATTGAAGTAACATTCGAAATTGACGTAAACGGCATTCTAAAAGTCAGCGCTGAAGACAAAGGTACCGGAAATAAAAATAATATCGTTATTCAAAATGACAATAATAGATTATCGCCCGATGATATCGAACGTATGATAAATGACGCTGAAAAATTTGCAGATGAAGACAAAGCTGTGAAAGAAAAAGTAGAAGCTAAAAATGAATTGGAAAGTTTCACATACAATCTTAAAAATCAAATAGGTGATAAAGAAAAATTGGGAGGAAAATTAAGTGACGATGACAAATCGACGATCGAAACTGCCGTAGACGAAAAAATTAAATGGCTAGACAGTAATCCGGATGCTTCAGTAGATGAAATGAAAGAACAGAAAAAAGCATTAGAAGAAATTGTTAATCCAATCATTAGTAAAATATACCAAGGTGCTGGAGGTACCCCACCCCCAGAAGGAGAAGGTGACGGAGCAGAAAAAGACGAATTATAAGAATATTGAACTTTAGGGTCATATTTTAATTGTTATTTATAAGTATTTCATTGTGATAGGGTTTCCATATATCATTGGGTATGAATTAACGAATTAAACAAAAAAGTGCTTCAGTCTTCGCGCTAACCCACTTGCCCGAAGTTCGGGACAAGTAAAATTGGAGTCGAACAAGTGAAAATTTATGAAAGAATTTGTATGAATAAATAGAATTTTTTTCTAAATTTGGCTTTGGAGCAAGTAGCTAAAAAAATTAAGGCAAAGACTTTTGCTTAAAAATACTTCTTCTGAAGTTGGAAGTTCACCCTGTGACATGATTACGTAATGTTTATTTTTATGGCTGAAAGTCAAGAATTCCATAACTGAACCACACAATTTAATCATAGTTTTTTCGTCTCATGTAATCACTATTTATCATTTAAATATAAAAACGTTAACGAAGAAGAGGGGGAATATCATGATGCAAAGGGACTTTACAAATTTTTATTTTTTGTTTCGTTATTTTGTATGGAAGTACACACATGTTGTATATATGTTCATAGATACTAGTGTAGCATCAAAAGTAAGATTGGAAGTGTGTGATTGTTGTGTAAATGATTGTTGTGTGAATTTTGAAGAAAGTGTAGGTATGAATTTGTGTACGAGAGAAATTTATGCAAGGTTGTGTAATGAAGATGATAAAAGATATGTTACGAATAAATTTTATTGTTTGTAAATATTTTGTTTGTTTTTGTTAACATTACTGTATTGTTTGTTTTATGGTGTTGAAAGCCACTTTCAACAATATTTCAGTTATATGTGGCAGTCAGTTTTATTGGTGGAGGAAACTGGAGAAAACCAGACATGTCGCAAATCACAGACAAACTTTATCACACCTTGCCATGAATGGGGTTCAAACCCACTTCTTCAGGGGTAATAGCCCTTATTGCACAGGTAGTTATAAATCCAACTACCATGCGATCACGACCATGACAATCCCAAAATAACTGTTGGTGATTAGTCAGAAAGTTCATGATTTAACATGAGCTAGAGACTAACCAATTTTACACTTCAGGCACAAGTAAAGTAAAGGTCATTTAAGGAGCAACTCTGTTATTGCTGTTCTACATTTCACTGTTTTATGACACATATTTAAATAAAGGAACAGCTCTTTTATTGCTGTTCTACATTTCACTGTTTTATGACACATATTAAAATAAAGGAACAGCTCTTTTATTGCTGTTCTACATTTCACAGTTTTATGACACATATTAAAATAAAGGAATAGTACTTTTGTTTCTGTTCTACGTTTCACAGTCGCAGTAGGATCTTCAATAACGAGGATAACTCTTATCGTGATATAAGAGATGGAAAGTTTTCCTTGGACCTTCTACAAGTCCATTTCTTTTAAGAAATAACCCCTGTAAATAAATTGTGTAATCAGTACAGAAATGTTGTAAGTAAATACAAGTGGTCAGTCAAGATTTGAACTTTCATAGCAAAAGATTATTAAGAAAGGAACTTGTAGCAAGTCTCAAGTTTTCCTCTGATCAGCGGATTTCATCTTAAATATTTGAAAAGAAAATTTGTCAATCTTGGTTTAAACAGCTAGAAAATCAATGTTTTCATGCATTGTTGAGGGGGTTTCCTCTTTTTTTTCATCCCGCAACACTTTCATCTCTGTTAATATGACCCTAGCCTGCAGTAGACTGGTACCTTTTACTTGTCGATAAACATCTTTGATGTTTGAGGTGTATAGAATTTAATATCCTAGATGTTGGGTTATCAACAACAAAAAACAATAAGGAGTAAGTAATTTTACAAATAGCCATTGTATCCGACATCCGATAAGTATTTAATGCGTGATTTCCAGAATGCAACTGGAATATTTTAATAGAAGACCAACTTTACATCATGCTCTTGGTCTAGTGGGTTAGGGTTGTTGTGTTAAACGTCACTTTCATTTTTAATTCAGTTATATCGTGGTGGTCAGTTTTATTGATGGGGGAAATCAGAGAAAACCATCACCTGCCGCAAGTCACTGACATACTTTATCACACAATGTTGTATCGAGTACACCTCACCTGAACAGGATTCACAAGGTTAGTGGTGATGGGCACTGATTGCATAGGTAGTTGTATATCCAACTACCATATGACCACGACAGCCCCCCTTGGTCTAGTGCAAAGCAGACATCAGTATCATCTCTTGGCATCTAATTTAACTTGTTCTGGCAGTGTTGTAACTGAAAAATTGCTCATCAATCACACACTTACAAAAGTTACTGGAACAAATCATTTGATAGGGCGATCAATGGAGGGATGTGAATTGAATGTTTTTAGCTTGCCTGTCCAAAGGCACTTAAGTTTTTTGTATCACTTGATGTCTGTCCATTGTCTGACCATTTTTCAGTGTAATTTTTTCCATCGGAACCGCTCAACCAAATAGATTCAAACTTGTCAGTGATGATCCTTGGGAAGAAAAGATTCAGATTTAGACAAATGATTGATCTTCTATGTAGAGAGCTAAAATTTAATTTCATGTATGAATTTTAGTGTTGCCTGCAAAGAAGTCCCTGAAAGCAAGACAAAAGGTGGAAGTGTTAACAATGTCAAGTTTTGTGATTGGATCAGTTTCACCATTACCAAATAACATAAGTTTATAGTACTATGTCCACACAATGATTATGGTGGGTATATATATATATATATATATGTGTGTGTCATTCAGTGGTGTAATGGTTGGCGTACTCGTTCGAGTTTGGTGTATCGTGGGTTCGAGCCCTGGTCGGTTTAAAACTATAACATTGGTAGTTGTTACTTCTTTGCTAAACATGCTGCATTAAGAACAAAGACTGGTTGGTTCGGAATCTGGAATCTGTGCCGGGGGGGGGGGGGGAGAGCAGAGCCGTCTTAACACATGGGTGTGCTGGGCAGTTGCCCGGGGGCCCAACAAGCATAGGGGTCCCATGCTAATCTATGTATGTTGTGTAGGCATGTTTAAACACTGATTTGGTTGCAAGTACCAATACAATAAATATAAGTTTAATATTAATTTACAGTTTTATTCCTGTGAGTGGTTGTCTAGGTATGCGAGCCAGTGCACTACTTTGTCCGGTGCTTATAATGTTGTTAAGATGGCCCTGACTGGGGGACAAAATTGTTTTGGCTTCCACCCACCCTCCCCCTTTTTTAGGGCAAAAAAACTGAAACAGCTGAAATATGCACGGGCGGATTCAGGGGGGGGCGCACCCGGCGCGCGCCCCCCCCTAAAATTGAAAAAAATATGATTTTTTTGGCGTAAAATCGTGATTTTTCACATGAAATACTCCAAAAATTTCGCGCACCTCCCCCCTAAAATTGGAAAAATATGATTTTTTTTTGGTGTAAAATCGTGATTTTTCACACGAAATACCCCAAAAATGTTCGCACCTCCCTCCGCTCGGCGCAATTTTTTTAAGTGCGCCCCCCCCCCCCCCCCTAACTTGAAATCCTGGATCCGCCCCTGATATGAGCATGGAGGAAGAAAATGTGCAGTAAATCGCGAGCTTTTAAGACTGCAAATGTATTCTTAGACAAATTACCTTTTTTTCTTTATTAATTTTTTTTTGCTTATCAGTTTTAACCACAGGCGCATGGGGCATGGATTTCGTTTCCTCCTCCCCCCTTTTTTCAAAATTTTCATATAAATCATTCCTTTTTCAAAATTTTCATAATCATTCGTTTTTTCTTCATTTGACAATATCAGTAGACGTCATACATCATGAATAATACGTGTATTCTGTGTCCACAGTTTTTGCCACAGGCGCATGGGGCATGGATTTCGTTTCCTCCTCCCCCCTTTTCTCTACTACCCCCCCTTTTTTCAAAATTTTCATATAAATCATTCCTTTTTCAAAATTTTCATAATCATTCGTTTTTTCTTCATTTGACAATATCAGTAGACGTCATACATCATGAATAATACGTGTATTCTGTGTCCACTGTTTTTCGACTGATACAGTGTAAAAAAATACAGTGTATCAGTCGAAAAACTGTGGACACAGAATACACGTATTATTCATGATGTATGACGTCTACTGATATTGTCAAATGAAGAAAAAACGAATGATTATGAAAATTTTGAAAAAGGAATGATTTATATGAACATTTTGAAAAAAGGGGGGAGGAGGAAACGAAATCCATGCCCCATGCGCCTGTGGTTTTGACAACTTCTCTTTTCTTTTTCTTTTTTTCCATTTTGAACTATATTCATGATTACCCATGATTAGGCCTCTATGTTAATTATCTGGATGGAGTGAGTTCAATAGTGTAATAGCCCAACCATCAAAACAAAATAACAGACATGTGCTTTATTGTACCATGTGACATAGCCATAGCACTGCCGTAGCACTCGGTACGGTTGGTACGGTTCCGACCGTACCACTTTTTTTGGCTGGTACGGCAAACCGTACCACAATTTCGACAGAAAAAAATAATTTTGAGATGAAAAAAGGATATTCTTTGATATTACGAATTTAGTTTGTTACACATATTTTCATTGGTTCTTCAGCCCTGAAAGTCGGCATATATTCGGAAAACAGACGGGGTATATATTTCAGTCCCCAAAAACGATTAAAACATGGACGACAAAACATTACGCTTCACTGAATCAATGGTATAATACGGAATAATAAATGTATTTTTACCAAATTAAATGCTGTTTTTATACTCAAAACGGCTGCATGAACAAAAAATTATTACAACGGTTAATTCCGTCACAAATACCTGATCGATTCAGCAAACTCCTATGTTCCACGGCTGTACCACAACAAATAAACAAAACGTTGAGCCTTGAAAACTTTCGACGTCATGGGGCTACACCAAGGTTTTATTTACATGTAGTTAACATTTAAATTATTGAAACTGTTTCGCAAACCCGTTGTTTTGTTATGTGATATATTAATGTTATATTTATAAAGTTTATAAAATTTACTACATATGAAACTGTATTGATTTAGATATTTAGTACAATATTTTCCTTCATTGAAGAATGACGTCAAAGGTACGGACATCTAGAGATACGAAAAATGAAAATAAAAGAGGCAAATTTATTTAATACAGTTGGATGTTGTATTTAAAAAAAAAACCAGGTTAAATCCATAATATATATCAACATATCAGCTATCAGACAGGGTATATAATGTGACATTTCCGGCTTAGGATCTAGACATGGTATATAATGTGACTTTTCCGGCTTAGGCTCTATATTCCCTGAGGCACGCACAGCCTCAGGGAATATAGATACCAAGCCGGAAATGTCACATTATATACCCTGTCTGATAGCTGAATAACATATAATATTACGAATTTAGTTTGTTACACATATTTCCATTGGTTCTTCAGCCCTGAATGTCAGCATATATTCGGAAAACAGACGGGGTATATATTTCAGTCCCCAAAAACGATTAAAACATGGACGACAAAGCATTACGCTTCACTGAATCAATGGTATAATACGGAATAATAAATGTATTTTTACCAATTTAAATGCTGTTTTTATACTCAAAACGGCTGCATGAACAAAACAATATTACAACGGTTAATTCCGTCACAAATACCTGATCGATTCAGCAAACTCCTATGTTCCACGGCTGTACCATAACAAATAAACAAAACGTTGAACTTTGAAAACTTTCGACGTCATGGGGCCACACCAAGGTTTTATTTACATGTTGTTAACGTTTGAATTATCGAAACTGTTTCGCAAACCCGTTGTTTTGTTATGTGATATATTAATGTTATATTTATAAAGTTTATAAAATTTACTACATATGAAACTGTATTGATTTAGAAATTTAGTAGAGTATTTTCCTTCATGAGACACCCTATATATGAAATATGACGTGACACATATTTTGACGTCATTGAAGAATGACGTCAAAGGTACGGAAATGGACACCTAGAGATACGAAAATGAAAATAAAAGAGGCAAATTTATTTAATACAGTTGGAAGTTGTATTTTAAAAAAAAAGGTTAAATCCGTAATATATCTGTTATTCAGCTATCAGACAGGGTATATAATGTGACATTCCCGGCTTACGATGTATATTCCCTTCGGCTGCGCCTCAGGGAATATAGATCCTAAGCCGGAAATGTCACATTATATACCCTGTCTGATAGCTGAATAACATATATTAATGTCGTAATAATTTTTTTTTTTAAATGTCTGTCTACCATTGCGTTTCAGAAACCAAAAATCGGAAAGGGAACTACAAATACAATTCCAAATATATTTCTTTATAAAGGAAATTGGTGGAGGAATGGCTTCAAAATATTTTTTGGAAGAAAGATGAAATAACATAGAAGGTAAAGGGGGGGGGGGGGGGATCCGATCGGAAATCAGGAATACTTATGTCCATTGACTGTACTAACTTAACCGTTGCAAGACATCTTAAACTGAAAGAAAACACAGAAGACTAAAAGTAAAAGAGTAACTAGGACTCCACAAAAATATGGGAGCATGGACCAGGTGCACCGGTAGGTAAGCGTTATTCTTTATTTGGCTGAAAATGCACAAGAATTTATCTTTGTGCATATACCTAAAAAAAATATGGGAGATAACCCCCTCCGACAAAAAAATTGGCCGTACCACTTTTTTTTAAGGTACTACGCCTATGCATAGGACATTTAAATATTAAAGGACATCTATAACAATTGGCTGTCACCTTAATGGTCAATTAATGAGTAGCCTTTTAATATTTAAATGACCTATATCACATGGTGCATTGAAATAGACATTGTCTGTTATTTTGCTTTAATGGTTGAGCTCTTACACTATTTGTACTCACTCCATCCTGATTTTTACACTTTTGAAAATATAATTAACATAGAGACCTAATGAGTAACTTTTTTAATAATGGACCAAAAATTTTGAAATCAATTGTCTGAGTTCGTATATTTCATATATTAATATACATCTAGAAAAAAAAATGTTCATTTGAAAACTGGATTCTTAAGAATTTTTTACAGTACATTTATAAAAGTCAAACAATCATTCGCAAATCAACTAAAACCCATTAACTGTAACGATCATTTATTACGAGAGTTATCTTTCTTTAAACACATATAATCTTGGGTTGTATTATTGTTGTTCATTGTCACTTTCAACAATTTTTCACCTATATTGTACCTACAGAAAAACCCTTCTCTCCCCTCCCCCCCCCCCCCCCCCCCCAAAAAAAACAAGAAATATGACTTATTTTGCGAATTGCCCAGTCACAATAGTGAATTAAAAAAAATCATCGTTTATTTGGAAAGGACCCACGTTTAGAAGTGATTTACTTGACGTCTTTCTTGAGTGCACTTAATTTAAATATTTGTATTTTTTAAAGAAAAGTTTGTTGATATAGCTAAAGGGTAATCAGAAGCCGTAAATAGAAGAAGGATGCAATATACTATGGCCACGAATAAAAGGACAAACAATGATATACAAAACATTGCACATAAAACTAAAGATCGAGCAACACGAACTCCACAAAATACCGGGATGAACTCAGGTGTTCCGGAAGGGTAATCAGTTCCTGTTCCACTAGCGACACCCGTCGCGTTACTCTAGTTGCAAACCCGGTGATAAGTCATGAAAGGGGAAAGTACCGGATAATGTTTACAAGCGGGGCATATTATCATCATTGATCATTTGTGACAGATATTCCGTAATGGTTAGCCAAGTCATAGGGCTGACCAGGTACGCGTTACGGTTGTGGGGTTTGACGGCACTTTAAACAATATATCAGCTATATCGTGCCGGAGAAAACCACCTGGAGTCACTGACAAACTTTATCACATAATGTTGTATCGTGTACACCTGTCCATGAGTGGGATTCGAAGTCACAACATTAGTGGTGATATAGGCACTGATTGTACAGGTACATGTAGTTGTAAATTCAACTACCATTTTATCATGACTACGATGGCCCTGTGTGGCAACTGTAAAACTTTCGGGGGAGGGGGGTTCAGACAGTTCTGATGAACTGTTAGATGAATCCCCCAAGTGGGTATCAGGCTGAGAAATGATGTCTGTGGTGTTAGGCCTATGGTCAGTAGTCAAGTGACTTTAAGCACTTGCCCATCCAGGCTTCACAAGAAACGATGCCAGAATATGAACAACCTTCACAAAGTGCTCATGAACAGACAACTCTTAGGTGAAAAAACAAAAACAAACATGAAACAAAAGAAACAAAGTATCAACATTTTATTTTAATCTAATGTCAAAAATAAATTTAAATAGTGACGTATTTATTATATTTATATTGCCTAAATATAGTAACTAAATTTATAAACAAAATCTATGCTGGGAGTAAAAACAACTATGCCGTAATTATTCTAATTTTTATCAAAAAATTACTATGTCCAAAGGACACTATGCATCCCAACTAATATGGTCGACTACACATAAGGACCAATTATCCTACCAAATATGAAGCCTATCGACAGGGCCGCCAAAAGAATTGTTGGGCCCCAAGGCCAAAGGAAACTTGGCCCCCCTCCTCCAAATCTCCAAATAATGATACTCAAACTAAGTCCACCACTGTGTGTCTTAAGCAAGGAATCAGTACAACAAAAATTAATTGATGAATTGTGATTTAGAAAACAGCTTTCTACTTGTTTATTTGTCTGGACCCTTAATTATAACTCATGGGCAGTGCCGGATTTAGGACATACGAGGCCCTGTGCTAGGTAAGATATATGAGGCCCTTACCTGGGCCCTGAAGGAGGTAGACCCGGTAGTCCTACACAGGCAGTCAGGCATACATGCTCCGGAAAATTAGGAATAGTTAAAATATTATGTTATATTAGGTCAGACATGTACACTGCGTCTTCGACAAACTAGAAGCTATTATACATTACCCAAAGCCCCAACCCGCCCAACACTGTCTTACACAGGTCACATAATCAAACTTGATAAAAAGAGAACAGACAGAGCAGTCATTACAGTCAACATCATGTAATTAAATCTAAACATGTTCTCAACCTTTTTTCCCCCATGGACCTCTTTTATTCTTAATCTTTTTGGTGGACCGCCATAACCATTTGATGAAAAAGCTTATTCATTTTTTACTAATAAATAATTTTAGGAATTGTATTATAGAAATAACAAATATATATGCTTTATTTGGAGTAAAACTAATTTAATGAAAATAAACCTGTATTTAACAACTAAATTCTATGGATCATTTATGTACACTAGTAAAATAACTCATAATAAACCATTTTAACATACAGTAAAAATAACATGAGTTTCAAAAAAAAAATATTAACCATACGCCATATTGCTGGCAACATAATGACTAGTATTGGGACTGAGAATACATCAAACAAAATACCAAGACAGTATCGCTATCAGTAACCTTGCCTGTAACCTTGAGCGCGAGTGAGAGCTTGTTTGCAAGGACAGTGTGTATGAAGACAGTGGTGTTTGCTGATAGCAGGAGGGAGGGAGTCGTGATGGCCCCAGTAGGCGTTACTAACAATATGACAGTTTGTTATGTCAGTGTCAATTAAATCTGAAAGTAGACTGTTGTTAACTTGTAGAACCCTTAATATCAGCAAGGACGAATAGCTTTAATATGGATAACAAAAACTTAAGATAACGCCATCATAAATAAACTGCTATTCAGAAAAAAGGTATATCGTGTGTATGTATGTATATAATATCAGTGGTGGTGTTGCCAATATATTTTACCAGAGTTGTGCACAGATAGATAATAATCAATAGGTATATGAATCACAGATTCAGGTGCCAAGATGTAGCAGTATCTTAAAGGCCGGTTCATACGAGTGTCAAAAGCTCAGGCCACTTCATCTTGATCAATGTACGGGTGAGCACACAGACCGCAGTCCCAAGGCAACTCATCTTAATGTCCGTTTGGGCAAGATCTTGCTTTTGGATGGGTGTTTCCACCCCTCACCAAATATTTCCTCATCCATTATTTTTATTTACACTTTATTTTATTATTATTATCACCATTTTTACTTTTATACTTTCAAAGGTTGCATACATCAGATAACGACCAAATTACTTATTTAGGTTTCACATTTGTATTAAAAAAGGAATAACTACCCCTTTACTTTTTTTGTTATTTTGTTTCAAGTTGGAAAAAAATCTTGATAACAAATTTCGGGATTTGCTGCAAAAGTAACGTCTTCTGATTAGATTGAAGCTTCTCTACATATGCAAGAACTTGAAGAATAAAGTTCTTAAAGTAAATTTCTATCAATAGCTATTTCATGCTACTACATTCTTCTATAAGTGTCCAAATTAAACAGAACGCCGTCAAATTCAAAAATTGCACCACGTAAGCATGAATTCATCTTCAACTTTTGTTTTGGCCAATAACCAGAGGCCCCTAATAATTTGGTTTCTATGCCACCGAGCCACTGTCATGACTGCATGCCTGCTTTGTGGCACACTCCAATAAGCTATCAACTTATTTAAAATTGCACCACATAAGCAAAAATCCATCGTAAAAATTTGCTTCGCAGGAAGATGAGGCCCCCCTGGCCAATGAGGTCCTGTGCTTAAGTAATGGTAAATCCGGCACTGCTCATGGGCCTCGGGGCTCCACCCCAGCTGACCCCACCCCTCTCAGTGGGCCTGCCTATCGGACCAAAAACATCAGAGAAGTTGCGTTCACAAAGTATGATAAGGGAAATATGATCATCAACTATCATCTGACCAAATATGAAAGCCGTCGGACCAACAACCCCCAGATGAGTTGCATTCACAAAGTCCTAACTACATTGAAAATGCATGAACATGTTATCAAAGTCTCGTAACTCCTTCAAAAATCGTCGAATCAAAATGGCGGGGAAATATGATCATCAAGTTCTACATATCGTGAAGAATCATCTGACCAAATATGAAAGCTGTCGGACCATCAACCCCCAGATGGTTACGTTCACAAAGTCCTAACTATATTGAAAATGCATGAAAATGTGATCAAAGTCTCGTAACTCCTACAAAAATTGACGAATTCAAATGGGGGATAAAATAGAGGATCAACTACGCATCAATGACCAATTATTATACCAAATATGAAAGCTATGGGACCAACGACATCAGAGATTTGATTTGATTTGATTTATTGTGTTTAACGCCACTTTCAGCAATATTTTAGCTATATCATGGCGACCAGTTTTAGCGGTGGAAGAAGCCGGAATATCCGGAGAGAACTACCGACCATGGGCAAGCAACTGGTAAACCTTAGGTAATCCAACTACGTAACTCATTGAGACACCCGGGCCCTGACATCAGAGAAGTTGCGTTCACAAAGTATAACTATGTTGAACATTTTCCCAATAACTCAGGGGACTACACAAATTATCGAATTAAAATGCGGGATAATATATAATCAACTTGATATGAAAAATTATCCTGAAATATGAAAGTTATCGGACCAACGACTTCGGGGGAATTGCGTTCACGAAATGAAGACGGACAGACGCACGAACAAACCATATTGTATGCAGCTAGACATATAGCCGAGTGTTAATTGAGTTCATAAAGTGTCGATCGATGGTACGTTCACATTTGAAAACCGCATCGGTGGCGTAATGGTTAGCGTGCTCGCCTCGAGTGCGGTAGATTGTGTGTTCGAGCTTCGGTCAGGTCAAACTAAAGACTGTAAAATAAGTATTTGTTGCTTCTCCGCTTAGCACGCAGCATTAAGGAGAAAGAGCAAAGACTGGTTGGCTCGGAATCAGAATGATGTGTCCAAGTGTAGCGACATGTCTAGCGGCGGACTGTTGTTTCAGTGAGCTAGCACTATAAAAATCTAACTCATCGTGTTGGTCTAGAACAAAGCGGACCTCACCATCATCTCATTGAAAATTAACTTGTTCTCGCCATGATATAGCAGAACAATTGCTGAATTGGCGTTAAACAACAATCACTCACTCGCTCATTCACTCATTTACACTTGAAATAGCGGACTCTGTATAGAATTTAAAATAATGATAAAACATATTGCAAAATTTTACTATTACCTAGCTAACATCAATTATATATCGACATAGTAGATTTTCTAATTTGAAAATAAAACGATAGCGTTACATACGTTATACTTATAGCAAGAACCTACAATACGTGTAGTAGACATGCAAAACCTGTTACATTTCAAGCACAGAAATACTGTACATGTTTAATCCATGTTACACCTGTGTTTATATTTAGTTATTATTTGGACGTATTAACAACACCATATTGTTATATTGTACTTACATATAAGATTATAATCATCAATAGGATTTAATAAAAACGTAGATATCAAATTAGGTGCGCACGACGCGTTTCTGGAATAACCTTCATCAGGTAGGCTCAAAATAGAAAGATTGGAAAGCCAAATAATTTTTAAGTTTTGAGACCAATAAAACCAAAGAACAAAAACAGGATAGACAAAAGCAGCTAAAGTCACCTATTTCCGAGGGAGGAGAACCTTAGTTAAGGTACACCAAGCCAAATATAAGCTACTAGATCTGCTTACTATGTGTATACATTTAAACAAATATGATGTATACAATGATACGATGGATTAATCATTATTGTATGTGTTTGAAGTATTGTTTAATCGGAATTTGATGGATGTGAAACTGTCGAATATATATAGAGTATACGTGTCCACATACTATGTACCTGTGTATACATACATATACGACAAACCAATAACCTGGCGACACGCCACGTGGTAAACAAAAAAAAAGACAATACACTTAATCTAAAAAAATATATATACACGTTAATTAGACACTATTGGAAAATATGAAATACACGAAGTGATTCATGAATTTATTTATGACAAAGGCTACTGAATAATTGTAAGTAAGATATAATCATTTTATATTGTATTAAGATAAATAAGAAATTTTGTAATATATTTCCTCATTCATTTCCATGTCATTTAAACGCGAAGGAATGACATGCTGTTTGTTAAAGACAACACCACGTGTTTTTAAATGACACTTTCTTTTTGCCCCCACATATGGAGACGGATACAGTCGAACCTACTTTAGTGACCACCTCTATTAAGCAAGTAATAACTTGTATTGTGTGGCCTTAATTTAAATTTCCCTTCATAATGTATTTTATATTAATTCAACCTGTATTTAGCGAGCATCTGTCTTTTGTGACCCTATTTAAATGTTCCCTTGGAAGGTAACGTAAGACATATGTTTGGCTGTATATTAACAACCTAGGATTGCGCCATTTTCTTGAGGCGTCGAATAATTTTTACAACGTTAATATGGTGGCAATTGTATATGTTTTCTTGTTGATTATTTATATATTAACTTGTCATCAAATTACATCAAAACAAATCAATAAAATGAAGTGGTATATTAATATATACACATACTACTGTACACGTACACTGTTAATGATACATATAGAAAACATATGTTAACTACTGCATTAGGGAAATTTTACAACTGTAATCTAGGGAATCGGAACGGAAGCAAGTCAAGATTGCTAGATTTCTACTGAAGGTATTATAGGTAGTGTAAGTGTAAACACAGCTTGCACTTGAGAAAAGTACACTGATTAGGGATCTCCATTATAAATAGTCGAAAACATGTTGACTTAAGATTGAATATGAAAAACGAAAGTCAATATTTTTTAAACGTTTAAATCGAACACATCGTTTTGAATTTAGTCGCATTTCCATTACACCCATTTACAATTCATTTCCGGTAAACCTTCTAATCTCCTACAAACTGAACAACATCGGTGTTGTAATGCTAATCATGCTCGCCTCGAGTGCGGTAGATCGTGGATTCGAGCTCCGGTCGGATCAAACCAAAGACTTTAACATTGGTAATTGTTGCTTCTCCACTACACGCGCATTAAGGAGTAAGAACAAAGACTCTCAGTCGGGATAATGTGTATGAGAGTGCTAGCTCACTGAAACAACGTTTACAGTCCGGGAGTAGACATGACGCTCCACTTGAACACATTAAATCCATCTAAGTGGGGACCGTCGTGGTCGTGATCGCAGGGTTATTGGATTTACAACTACATGTGCAATCAATGTCTATCACCACTAAAAGATGTGAGTTCGAATCCCGCTTATGGCGAGATGTACTAGATACAATATTATCTCATAAAGTTGTCAGTGACTTGCGACATGTCGGTGGTTTTCTTCCACCAATAAAACTGACCGCCGCGACGATATAACTGAAATATTGTTGGAAGTGGGGTTAAGTCTCATAACCCCTAACCCAAACTAAGCTTGTTGATCTAGTACAAAGCGGGATCGCCTCATCGAATATAACTTGTCTTCACCATGATATAGCCGAATAATTGCTCATATGACGTTAAGCAACAATCGCCCACCCACTCTTACAGGTTATTGATTCTTCTTGTATGACACGAAAGGGAAGATAACTGTGTAGGAGTTTGCAGAACTTTTACAAAATCATGATTATTTTGCGCATCTTTTAATAATGATTTAAATTTTCATTAAAAATAAGAAATTGGTTCTTTTGACTCAAATTGGACTCTACCTATCTGAATAAATGTTTGTATTTTTCTTTTCTTATCGCCCAGGTAAGAAAAGAAATGGCTCAGGAATGCTTGGACAAAATTTAACATGTAATCTTTTTATATCAACGTTTGTTTCTAAATCTCAAACATCAACCGGTTTTTAAAAAAATGGGCTTAAGAGGTGTTTTTTTTAATTTGCAGTTATAAAACCACCGACCTGCAGCCGCCGACGAACTTTATCACAAGGTTGTATCGAATACATCTTGCCATTAGTAAATATTGAACCGACAACATTGGTGGTTGTAGAAACTGAATACATACGATAATAGTTCCATTGAAAAGACCTTTACCGGACTTGCCTCTATGAGTAACACTGTGGGTTTCTTATAAGAAACGGGAACTGCTTAATGCTTACCCTTCGTGAGCATCTAGTTTCACCCCTCGTTTATTGGTGAGGTCTGTGTCCTTTTAGTTTTCTGTGTTGTGTTGTGTAGTTTGTTTGTTCTGTGTCTTGTTCCTATTGTTTGTTCTGTGTCTTGTTCCTATTGTTTGTTCTGTGTCTTGTTCCTATTGTTTGTTCTGTATCTTGTTCCTATTGTTTGTTCTGTGTCTTGTTCCTATTGTTTGTTCTGTGTCTTGTTCCTATTGTTTGTTCTGTGTCTTGTTCCTATTGTTTGTTCTGTGTCTTGTTCCTATTGTTTGTTCTGTGTCTTGTTCCTATTGTTTGTTCTGTGTCTTGTTCCTATTGTTTGTTCTGTGTCTTGTTCCTATTGTTTGTTCTGTATCTTGTTCCTATTGTTTGTTCTGTGTCTTGTTCCTATTGTTTGTTCTGTGTCTTGTTCCTATTGTTTGTTCTGTGTCTTGTTCCTATTGTTTGTTCTGTATCTTGTTCCTATTGTTTGTTCTGTGTCTTGTTCCTATTGTTTGTTCTGTGTCTTGTTCCTATTGTTTGTTCTGTGTCTTGTTCCTATTGTTTGTTCTGTATCTTGTTCCTATTGTTTGTTCTGTGTCTTGTTCCTATTGTTTGTTCTGTGTCTTGTTCCTATTGTTTGTTCTGTGTCTTGTTTCTATTGTTTGTTCTGTGTCTTGTTCCTATTGTTTGTTCTGTGTCTTGTTCCTATTGTTTGTTCTGTGTCTTGTTCCTATTGTTTGTTCTGTGTCTTGTTCCTATTGTTTGTTCTGTGTCTTGTTTCTATTGTTTGTTCTGTATCTTGTTCCTATTGTTTGTTCTGTATCTTGTTCCTATTGTTTGTTCTGTGTCTTGTTTTGTGTCTTGTTCCTATTGTTTGTTCTGTGTCTTGTTCCTATTGTTTGTTCTGTATCTTGTTCCTATTGTTTGTTCTGTGTCTTGTTCCTATTGTTTGTTCTGTGTCTTGTTCCTATTGTTTGTTCTGTGTCTTGTTCCTATTGTTTGTTCTGTATCTTGTTCCTATTGTTTGTTCTGTGTCTTGTTCCTATTGTTTGTTCTGTGTCTTGTTCCTATTGTTTGTTCTGTGTCTTGTTTCTATTGTTTGTTCTGTGTCTTGTTCCTATTGTTTGTTCTGTGTCTTGTTCCTATTGTTTGTTCTGTGTCTTGTTTCTATTGTTTGTTCTGTATCTTGTTCCTATTGTTTGTTCTGTATCTTGTTCCTATTGTTTGTTCTGTGTCTTGTTTTGTGTCTTGTTCCTATTGTTTGTTCTGTGTCTTGTTCCTATTGTTTGTTCTGTATCTTGTTCCTATTGTTTGTTCTGTGTCTTGTTCCTATTGTTTGTTCTGTGTCTTGTTCCTATTGTTTGTTCTGTGTCTTGTTCCTATTGTTTGTTCTGTATCTTGTTCCTATTGTTTGTTCTGTGTCTTGTTCCTATTGTTTGTTCTGTGTCTTGTTCCTATTGTTTGTTCTGTGTCTTGTTTCTATTGTTTGTTCTGTGTCTTGTTCCTATTGTTTGTTCTGTGTCTTGTTCCTATTGTTGCCTGTGTCTGTATGTGCATGGTCTATTCTGGATTGCCCCCTCGGGTTTCTCTAAGTAACGTTTATTCACACCGAGTCAAATTAAAGAAGGCAGATTTGGGGCCGTCGTGGTCGTGATCGTATGGTAGTTGGATTTACAACTATCTATGAAATCAGTGCCTATCACACTAACGTTGTGAGTTCGAACCACGTTCATGGCGAGGTATTCTCGATACAATATTAGATGATAAAGTTTGTCAGTGACTTGCGACAGGTCAGTGGTTTTCTCCGGGTACTCCGGTTTCCTCCGCCAATAAAACTGACCAGCACGATATAACTGAAATATTGTTGAAAGTGGCATTAAACACCATAAACCAAACCAAATCAAAGAGGGGGAAATGAAAATTATGTATTTATTTATATTTGTTCACAGGAAATATAAGAATTCAGGCTTCCCAACAAATTACAAGAAAGATAACTGCAACGTCATTGTCAACTACTACTGTGTACAGAAATAATGAAATTGTTTGGATTAGTGGCCATACTTGTTGGTCTTGTTTCCGTGACGACCAGTGATACTGATGACGATACTAAGAAAGAGAGTGTTGGTACAGTAATTGGCATTGACTTAGGAACAACATATTCATGGTACATAAATCATATACATCCTTTCTTAAATACGAAGCCTAGCTATTAGATTTTCAGGAGGCAATATTTATTACTGAATTTTACAGTTCCTAAATAATGTAATTAATAATAAAGCTAATGCTCTCCTCCTTCGGATATAGATAACCTTTGCCGACTTTGGCTATCCTGTTTATGCCCTTTGGTTTTATTGCTCCTAAAACTTTAAATTATTTAAAACCTGGTGATTCCAGAATCTAACATTCAACTATCTATGCTACTAGTCAAGATATAACTGAAATGCTTCAAAAGTTGGCGTTAAGCACCAATCAATCAATTCATCAATCAATCGAACAAATAAAATTTCCATCTGTATTTATTATTGTCATACTATATACTAAAACTATAAACCATACGGGACCGATCGACCATCGTTTATTGGGGGTCGTCATGATCACGATCGTATGGTAGTTGGATTTACAACTACCTGTACAATAAGTGCCTATCACCACTGATGTTGTGAGATCGAATCCAGCCCAGGCCATGTGTATTCGATACAACGTTAAGTTTGTCAGTGACTTACCGCAGGTCGGTGGTTTTCTCCAGATACTCCGGTTTCCTCCACCAATAAAACTGATCGCCACGATATAGCTGAAATATTGCTGAAAGTGGCATTAAACACTATAACCCCGTCGGTTATTAGTAAAAAAAATCGTATTTTCGTCATTTTTGTTTGTTTTTTAGTGTTGGTGTATTCAAAAATGGAAGAGTTGAGATTATCGCCAACGACCAGGGTAACAGAATTACTCCATCATATGTGGCCTTCACTGAAGATGGGGAGCGTTTGATTGGTGATGCAGCCAAGAACCAACTGACAACAAATCCAGAAAACACCATCTTTGATGTCAAGAGATTGATTGGACGAGAATGGGACGATAAAGCCGTTCAGAACGATATAAAACATTACCCGTTCAAAGTTATAGATAAGAACAGCAAACCACACATCCAGGTCAATGTAGGCGACTCGGGCACAAAAAGTTTTACTCCAGAAGAAATTTCTGCCATGGTTTTGGGTAAAATGAGAGACATTGCTGAAGGTTTCCTTGGTAAAAAGGTTACTAACGCTGTTGTGACTGTTCCTGCCTACTTCAATGACGCCCAGAGACAGGCTACGAAAGATGCTGGTACTATCGCAGGGCTTAATGTTATGAGAATCATAAATGAACCGTAGGTTATTGCATTTCATAGAATATCTTTAAGCGTTTTAAATATAATTTTGAAACTTGATTCGACAAAAAAATATAGTAATTAATTATCATATAGTGCATTTAATTATATAATATTAATATAAGTTTTAATTGGCTCTGCTAACACATCACCAGAAAACTCTCTTTACTGTATATATATATATAAACGTCTAAAATGCAGCACAACAACATCAAAAAAGATGTTAAAATATAACAAAAATAACTATAAGTCTACAAATAGACTAATTATAATCAAATTGGATAAAAATAACTATAAGTCTACAAATTTGATTATAATTATAGTCTTTTTGTAGATTTATAGTTATTTTTGTTATATTTTAACATCTTTTTTGATGTTGTTGTGCTGCATTTTAGACGTTTATTTATCATTTTTGTTTGTTTGCACAGAATCGTTAACACTTGTTTCCGATCCGACATCCCGTAGGTTCATACGTTGGCTACTTTTTCAGACGTTTATATAAAAAATATAATTCTAGCACTGTTTGGTTTAATTTTCAGACGTATATAATATTTAGTATTCTAATATGACGTCTCTAATACGGCACACACGATAATACTCAACAACTCTATATTTAGCGCAAGTGCAGTACACAACAAATCTGGCTGTTCCGATGTGACTCCCGCTGTGAAATTACCGTGACGACCGAGTGTAAACAAACAAAACACCGGCATATAACGTATTTTTAAAGTCCTTAAAATAAAAATTTCCCCTGAGTTATAAATAAATATTCTGTAACTAAGTATTTTTTTATCATTTGTTTTGAAAATTTACATTTGGGGATCCCCAGTACGCACACATACATTCCATTGATATGTGTCCGCCATGAATAACCGGAAAATGCACTAACCTTCATGTTTTTCTACGTATACATTGATAACTGGACGGTGATGTAATTAAGTTACTGATATTTTCCAATTTGATGGCATTTTGAATTTTGCTACTCAAACAAGTAAAATGCTCACAAAATCGTAAAATAAATCAGTAACCAGCTTGTGTCAATCAGTGTCCCTTGTAAACAACGTCACAGGATGACGATATATTACAAAAGTCAAAGTCGATAGATGGTTGTCTTAAGTATGAATTCCGGAAAAAAAAATTATGTCAACAATACAAGCTTTTTTTTCCATTGGCATTTATTTTCTTTATTTCATATCTAACAATAATTGTCGATTATTAACAACTGTTCAAGTGTTCGATATTATGTTTGACAACCCCGCTCCGCCATCTTGTTAGCGCACGAAATGATGAACGAATGAACTCCGACTTTTTTTAAAATATTTTTACGCAGGAATTGTTCAATCGAATCTATGTTGGAAAATACACAATAAATATGTTTTTCATGTTAACATCCATATCTTTGTTTTAAAATATCTCGTTCAAATACAAATAATTCAAAATCAATTCAAAATTTCCGAAGGAGGTAAATGGAACAGCAACCAAATGCCGTGTGTATACAGTTCACGAATGGTTAAAAATTACCGTATTTGTCCTATTAGAATCGAAATAATTCATGGCAGGCATAGAGTTGTGCAAATTTACACATGGGCTGGGCCTTTATATTCTTAGATTTTACCCCTCGCTTACGCTCGGGGTAAAATTCGAATATAAAGGCCCAGCCCATGTGTATATGCCTGCCATGAATTATTTCTTAATTAACCTAGTATCACAAGTAACTTTGAGATCCAGTGGGACAGATATAATTGTATGGTTGTCACTTGCTTAGATATTTGTATAATATACTTTATTTCCTGTGACTATAATGATTTCTTCATTATCCTATACAATATATTAAAAATTGCTGAGTTAGATTGCTGTCAAATTATAATGTTAAGTATATATGTACCATATACACACGCTTAGACACATATCTTATGTCTATCTCTAGATTTTCCTTACGAGACAAGGTAACACTTCGATTATTGAAGCTCCATTTTTATGGAGCGGATGTGGTCGAGTGGTCTAGGGCGTATCAATAGTGTGAGTTCAAATCCCGTCGAGGGAAGAACAAAAATTTGACAGTTCAAAAATCTAATTATAACACTGTGGGTGTCTTATAAGAAGCAGGAACTGCTTACCCTTTGCGAGCACCTGAGTTCATTCCGCTTATTTGGTGGTTTCCGTGTTGCTCATCTTTTCAGTTTTTTGTGTTGTCCTATTATGTGTATTTACGTTCTGGGTTCCGTCTTGTGATGCCCGCTACGATTTCCCCATAAAACGATGTTCGGTTCGTCTTTAACTCCAGTTGTTTGTTGGGGGCTCATGTCTTATTTACGTTATTTGTGTTTATTTGCGTGTAGTGGTGTCCAACACATATCGTGTTGTGTTTTTGTTTTGTTTTTCTTCGTGTTGTGTACACTATGTTGTCAATGTCTCTGGATTAACAATTTTTTGATTGCCCCTTCTATGTTATCTAACGTTTATCTATAACAGTTCAACGACCTGTTAGAGGACCCGGGTGGCTCAATGACTTAGGCAGTTGGATTACCTAACAACTCATACAAGCCTATCACCAATACGGCGTGAGTTCGCGCTCGGCTTTGTAAATTACAAAAAAAGGTGCACTCGACTCGCAACCGCAAGTGATAAAGTTTACCAGTTGCTTGCCCATGGTCGGTGGTTCTCTCCGGATACTCCGGCTTCTTCCACCACTAAAACTGGTCGCCATGATATAGCTGAAATATTGCTAAAAATGGCGTCAAACACCAAAAATCAATCAATCATCATCAACGACCTATTAATATCTCCAGTACATTTAAAAAAAAAGAATTATTCAACAATTTATTTTAATATAAACATGTTGTAATTGCAGCAGTTTGATTTTGATTATTCTCTTCTGGTCTTGCAATCAATCCGACAATCATGTAGCTAAAATATTTTATTGTTGTTTTACCATTACAGAACTGCAGCAGCTATCGCTTACGGCCTTGACAAGAAAGAAGGAGAGAAGAACATTCTAGTTTTTGACCTTGGTGGTGGAACTTTTGATGTCTCCTTGTTGACCATTGACAACGGCGTGTTTGAAGTTGTTTCAACAAATGGTGACACCCATTTGGGAGGTGAAGATTTTGATCAAAGAGTTATGGAATATTTCATCAAGCTGTACAAGAAAAAGAAGGGAAAAGACATCAGAAAGGACAACCGTGCTGTACAGAAATTGAGACGTGAAGTAGAAAAAGCTAAGAGATCATTGTCTTCCGGACATCAGACCAGAATTGAAATTGAATCCCTATATGACCAAGCAGACTTTTCCGAAACGCTTACCAGAGCCAAATTTGAAGAATTGAATATGGTAAGAACTCTACACCCCTACCATTAATCTCGTTAAGATTAGACTTCCAAAACATTTTCTGCTCTGTATCTCCAGCTGAGGAGATACAGAGCAGAACTTGTCTTTGAAAGTCTAATTTCAACGTGATTACCCTACCATAGGATTTGATTATCTGGTACTACAGGTAGAAATACACGGAAGCATTAAGAAATCAGACCGATCCTGAAATAAGGTTGTTATAGTGATTAATCACCTGCCTTATATGAACTGCTCATAAGAAACCTAAAATGATTGCTCATTTTCTGTTTAGTGTTTTCATGGACCAATATATCTTCTTGTCCATTTTCATTTGGCCATTGTATTGTATGTCCTTCAATTAGTGGCTTCTGATTACCACTTTGTGCAAGTGATATGCATTACATATGAACTAATTTATCTATGACCGAAATTTATAGTTCCTAAATCATGTAATTATTATTAAAACTAAGGTTCTACTCCCTCAGGCATAGGTGACCTTAGCCGGATTTGGCTATCCTGTTTAGGCCCTTTGGTTTTATTGCTCCCAAAACTTTAAATTATTTGGCCTTCCAATCTTTCGATTTTGAGCGTCACCTGATGAAGGTGACATGCGCACTAAATTTGATATACTACGTTTTTATTATATCTAATTTCAGGAGTTGTTTAAATCTACAATGAAGCCAGTCGAAAAAGTATTAGAAGATGGAGACATGAAGAAAACTGACATTGATGAAATTGTACTTGTTGGAGGGTCTACCAGAATACCGAAAATCCAACAACTTGTCAAAGATCACTTCAATGGAAAGGTACGCTACTTCACCATAATTAAATCCATTCTTATGTCCTTAGTTTTCAACTTTTCTGTATACCATATGCATTCTTCACTTTACAGGCGTTCAGAAAATATTAGTACATGTCACCATCATCATCATCATCATCATCATCTTTATCATCATCATCATCTTCCTTTTCGTCGTTGTCGTCGTCATCATCTTCATTGTGATGCAACTTCATGACGTCATGTTGTAGCTGATTACCCAACAATTCTGATAGTGTGCCTCGATGTGATTATGTTTGTCATTCATTTACGGCACGTCAAAGTTTTTATACGGTACTCCGGTTTCCTCCACATTATTTCCATTTTCTGATACATATCGACTCAGGAATTATTTTATGTTGTCTGAAAATGTATTGATGAACTGGCTATCTTTGCTGCAAACTGTCTTGTTATTAGATGAACCAAAATGCCATTCTAATTAGGGGATAATTTACAATGCATGGAATGTTGAATTATGCAGGTTTTGGATAATTTTACTCATTGCCAGCAATGAAAGAAGAGTTTGAAGTACCAAAAGGGTAATCAGAATCTGTAAATCGAAGAAGAACAGACAACACAATGGTCAAAAGGAAAAAGACAAAAGGACAAACAACAATCTACAAAACATACATATAAAACTAAAGATCTAAAAGCACGATGGTGCTCCGGAAGGGTAAGCAGTTCCTGCTCCACTAGTGGCACCCGTGGTGAAAACTGTTAATCTAGTTACAAACTAAGTCATAAACGAGGAAAGGACCGGGACAAACCCTAACCTTTAAAGGATAGCCCAGTTACTGACTACTGTTTGTGATCCATCAGTTTATCGGGTTTCTGAGAAGTGTTTTATTTACATTTTCTCATAGGGTCCTATGATGGCTACGTCTAATTGTTTTTTTTTCCGATCAAAACACAAATTATTTCGCATGGACCATCATATGAGTTCTCATGTACATTTTGGATTCTGACGTTTCTGAAGAAGGCTGCCATGGCGCACATATCATCTTCGATTTCTTATCCATGCAAAAAAACATAATTTTTAGTATCATTTAATAAGTTTAATTCCATTTGGTCTTGTGGTTTAGGGGGAACGGTTTATGTATAAGAAAGAATTGTACAGGCGGACGATTGACGTGAATGTATGATGAAGAGTTTTAAGATACCAAAGGGGCAATCTGATTCTGCAAATCGAAGAAGAACAGACAACACAATGGCCAAAAGAAAAAGGACAAAAGAACAAACAACGATCTACAAAGCATACATATTAAACTAAAGATGGAGTAACACGAACCCCACTAAAGGGGGGGGGGGGGGGTGAACTCAGGTGATCCGGAAGGGTAGGCAGTTTCTACTCCACTAGTGACACCTGTCGTGTTAATCTAGTTACAAACCCCGTGAATGAGGAAAGGACCAGGATTTGGATAGAAGTATAATACATTGCAACAACATTTATTTTCTTGCAGGAGCCAAGCAAGGGAGTGAACCCTGATGAAGCTGTAGCTTATGGTGCTGCTGTTCAGGCTGGTATACTCGGTGGTGAGGAACATACAGGAGATTTACTGGTTCTGGATGTTAATCCACTTACATTAGGCATAGAATTAGAAGGTGGTCTTATGTCAAAAATTATACAACGTAATACGCCTATCCCAACCAAGAAATCGCAGGTGTTCTCAACAGCAGACGACAATCAACGTTCGGTAACCACCATGGTATTTGAAGGTGAACGACCAATGACGAAAGACAACCATTTACTCGGTGAGTTTGATCTGACAGGAATACCACCAGCTCCAAGAGGTGTACCTCAGATTGAAGTTACATTTGAAATAGACGAAAATAGCATTCTCAAGGTCAGTGCCGAGGAAAAAGCAACAGGAAATAAAAATAATATTGTGATTCAAAATGATAATAAAAGGCTAACACCCGAGGATATCGAACGTATGATAAACGATGCCGAAAAATTTGCGGATGAAGACAAAGTTGTTAAAGAAAAAACAGAAACTAAAAATGATTTAGAAAGCATGGCTTACAGTCTTAAGAATCAAATAGGGGATAAAAACAAATTAGGAGGGAAATTAAATAAAGAAGACAAATCAAAAATAGAAACTGCTGTAGATGAAAAAATTAAATGGCTGGAAAATAATGCAGATGCTTCAATAGAAGACATTAAAGAACAGAAGAAAGAATTGGAGGACATTGTTAATCCAATCATAAGTAAAATGTATCAAGGGAGTGGAGGTTCTTCGTCCTCAAAACAAGAAAAAAAAGATGCAGAAAAAGACGAATTATAACAAGACGTTTTATTTTAAACTTTAGTACTCATCGTATGTTTTGTCATTTGAAACGAGAAGAGTAAAGGGTTAGGGTTAATGTTATGGCGTTTAACGCCACTTTCAACAATATTTCAGTTACATCGTGGCGGTAAGTTTTCTTGGTGGAGGAAACCGGAGTATAAGGAAAAAACCACCGACCTGCAGAGCACCACGATATAACCGAAATAATGTTGAAAGTGACATATAATACCACACCCTAACCTACTAAAATATGCCCTAAAACAAAATGCATTCTAAACAACAACAAACTACAAGGGTTAGTTTTAGGGTTATGGTGTTTAACACCACTTTCAATAATATTTCAGTAATATCATGGCGGTCAGTTTTATTGATGGAATATATCATAAATGTAAGTTTTAGCTGCCCATGCCAAATCTGAAATTGCTTCTATTGTTGCATATATGCAAAATGTAGTTTCATATACAAAACTTCATAAAAACTAAACAATGTCAATATATAAATTTCCTCCTTAACTGGTCAAATTAATTGATGACATACTAAATCGTAGTTTTGATACTTATAAATGACATCTTTTGTTATCTACATTATATGTACCAGATTTCTTGGTACCTATGATTGAACTAACGGAAACCCAGGAAAAATAGTATTCAACGAATTTACAATATCATGCTATAAAGACTAAAACATTTACAATTTTTCACCTTAGCACTATTAAATTGATGACGTAACAGATCAATTACTGTTTGGTTTTTTTTTTGTTTCTTTGCTTTTTGTTTTTTGCATTTAAAAATTAGTAGGGTTGGGATTATGTTCTTTAACGCCACTTTCAACAATATTTTAGTTATATCGTGGCGGTCAGTTTTATTGGTGGATAAAACCGGAGTACCCGGAGAAAACCATCGACCTGCCGTAAGTCACTGACAAACTTTATCACATAATGTTGTATCGAGTACCCCTCGCGGCACCATCAGTGGGATTCGAACTCACAACGTTAGTGGTGATAGGCACCAATTGCATATGTAATTATAACTCCAACTACCATACGTATACGATCACGACCATCACGGCCCCTACGAATATAAATGAATTCACAGTATCAACATAAAATCTAAAACATTTGCTAATGTTCTCCTTAGAACTGTTAAATTTGTCACTTGACAGATCATTTACTGTTTATTTTATTTATTTTGCATTTAAAACTGAGCATTGACATTCATTAGAATACATATATACATGTATTTAGCTTTTTCAGTAAATAGTGATTCATTAATTTTTTTTCATCGATTCATCATTATTACAAAACGACACCTGTTACAACTGATTGACGGTATCGGAGTACAATTAAAGTATGTTTAAATGCATATATATGGCGAATAATTTAAAATTAATTGTATAGCAGCAATAAAATAAATCATTAGAATATGATTTTGTTGCCCAGTTTTATATTTCAAGTGGTAAAAGGTAATTTGTATCTGATAGAGTTTTATTGATAAATGAATTGAATAAATGTATAACATCTATTTTGTTGGGTTTTGTATGTATTTTTGTCTGACTTTTCAAATATCATTATCAGGGGTGGATCCAGGAGGGAGGCGCACCCGGCGCCCCCCCCCCCTAAAATTGGGCGTAAAATCGTGATTTTTCACACGAAATACCCCACAAATTTTCGCGCCTCCCTCCGCTCGGCACAATTTTTTTAAGTGCGCCCCCCTAACTTGAAATCCTGGATCCGCCCCTGATTATGTGTGATCAGAAATGTGAAGCTTTATTTAAAAAGTATGTTTAAGTAAGTAAAAAAAACTTTATTTCAATTCGGCATGTAATATAAACAAAAACATAAGCTTTTTACCGAATATAAAAAAAACACAAATACATCAACATTAAAACAATACAATCAGCATGCAATTACAAAATTAAAACATATCATGCAGGCAAAAAGGGGGCTGTAAAAAGAAACCCGAACAGAGGTCCATGTGGCAAGCGCCTCGCTGTCATCCTGTTCAGGATTACCATACAGTCATTCCATTTCAACATAAACGCAGTACAAAACAAGCCAAGCTTTTGAAAGGTTTGGGATCATAAGACTAGTTTACTGTCGCCACTGTTTATTGAAGTGATTGTAGAAAGTGAGCAGTCATGTATTTGTGTGTCAGTGGTATCAATGTTTCCTTTTTCTACATATTTTGCTATTGGATTTTGGAACTGTTCCGACAGAGTGGTCTTTGTTCTCATTTTATCGCTGAACTTGATATTCCACCCATTTGCTGATGTTTTACAATATCTTCATCAAGCCCCCCTCCAAATAATATTTTTATCGTATTTCAAACCTATGTTAATGTTTCAAAGCATAAATGTTATTTGGGGAGTTCCTGCTCCACTAGTTGCACCCGTTGTTTGGCGCTTTAAAATCTGATTCAACCAACCATTTCTTTAGAAATGCCTGTACCAAGTCAGGGTCATTAAGGTTTTCACAGTTTTCCGGTTGTTGACTGATTTTGTCTGTTTATATACTTATGAGTTTTGACTTTCCCTTTGTAACATTGTTCGGAGTTCAGTAATTTTGTTATTACCCTTATTTACAGCTCTTGTCATGAACGAGGAAAGAATGGGATAGTGATTACGACAAACGAAACATATTCGTGGTCATTTGTGACACAGATTTCGTAATTAATTATAATCAAATCAAACCGTAAAACTAATTTCGAAGTGATGACAATAGTCTTAATTAAACCACTTTTTTTAGTGATAATATGTATTCTACAACGCTGTGGATTTTGGGGTATAACGTAGAAAATGTTTGTAACTTTGGATGGGGTTAGTGTTATGGTGCTTAACGGCACTTCGGCAATGTTTCAGTTATATGATTGTTGGTTCAGTAAGATACCACTCCAAAATATAGCATAATGTGTTAGAACAAAGCAGGCGTCATCAGAAATGAGTACACATGTTACTTGTTCTCGCCATAATGACAAAGCAGAAATACACGTGTTTCCGCTAATCCTATCGATTCCTAATTTTAGTACCTACCTTAGTTTGTATTGCCATATTTGGACAAGCACTTTGACCCCTTTCCTGTTTAACTTTTGTAAAAAAAAATAGTTTTGCTTACCTACATGTACTTACCTAATTTTTTTAAAAAATGTTAACGGAAACACCGGATGTTTTCCTTGTCCAAATACAACTGATTAATAACTCGCTTAACTCTTAATCAACAAGCACTCGCTAAAGCAACAAATTGCAATTAATAAATAATGTGACCTTATACTGTATTATTTTTCATGTTTGTTGACACGTACACGCACATGTACTTGTTTGGTAAAAGTTATTTATCATGAGGAGAGCATTGGGGTCCCATTAATCGTTTTTCTGTCATGGATTTCCATCAACTTCGATATCTGGTCATGTGTTCTATTTGTGCAGCTTGTGATTAGCCTGAAAAGTGGTTCGTGTTAGTGTGGTAGTTATGAGTGTAGAACATCGCGTTTAACCTTCTCTTTGGGGGAGGGGTATTATTTCGGTTATCACGAATTAATTTCGAAAAACACAATCAAGATATTGTTACGGTATTACCCCCTCTTGTAAGGTCACCCCTTCTGCAACGTAAAAGTGATCTTTCTTGAGGGGAGTCACTTTAGAAATATTTTACTATCTCAGAGCATTTGAAATCTGTCCCAAATCAAGGCTTGAACTTTGATGGGGACAGTCAAGTATTATAAGAGGGGGCTACAAGTTTCATTGTAATACATATTATTTTCTAGTTCTTACGCTTGAATACATCTAAATCTTATCTTGGATAAGTTGCATTGGTTCCGGTTGAATAACTCAATGCAAAATTTGATACAATGTAGTAGTTATAAATGTTTGGGCATGGATTTGTATAGTAAAATTCTACTATTTAAATCCTTGGTTTGGGTTGTTAGGTAATCCAACTACCTAACTCATCGAGCCACCCGGGCCCTCACTAAATTAGATATCTATGTTTTTAGCTAAATCCGTTTGTAGTAGTGATTACCTCAATTTGAGTGCCTTTCACCACTCATGTTGTGAGTTCGAACCCTATTCATGGTGAGGTGTACTCGATACAACATTATTACTTTGTGAAAAAGTTTGTCAGAGACTTGCGAAAGGTCTGTGGTTTTCTTCAGTTTCCTCCACCAATAAAACTGACCGCCACGATATATATCTAAACCATCGAGTTACCATGGAAACTTGAATACTCTGTTATGTTGAAGTAAAATTTTCTGTATCTTCGACTATGACATAACAATGTTAGATTAGATCTTTTCTTTTAAAGACCAACCGCATCAGTGGTGTAATGGTTAGCATGCTTTGTTTGATCCCATGTGGGACTATAAAATTGGTATGAGCTGTATCTCTGCTAAGCATGCAGTATTAAGGAGAAAAAGCAAAGACTGGTTGGTTCGGAATCAGGATAATGCATCTAAGTGGAGAGTCATGTCTACCTACAGATTTTTGTTGTAAGTGAGCTAGTACTATAAAAATCCAATTAAACGTGTTGGCCTAATACAACACGAATTTCAACATCATCTCATCAAAATGTACCTTGTTCTCACCATGATTAAGTTGAAAAAATGCTCTTACTTGGTGTTAAACAACAATCACTCACTCACTCCTTTTAACATCTTTTCAGATTAGATATTTGGCTTCCCCAATGTAATCTAATATTATAGGATTAAACGATTTTTTTCCGGAGTTTATTTATGTATAACCTGGACCAATTCACTCACAAACAAATAAAAGTCCGAAGGACTTTCATGAAAGTTTGTGAGTGACTTTGTCCAGGTTATACATCAATATACTCCAGAAAAAATGCATTTAATCCTTATAATTCTGTAACTAAGTATTTTTTTCCCCATTTGTTTTGAAAATTTACCTTTGGGGATCCCCAGTACGCACATACATTCCATTGATGTGTGTCGGCCATGAATAACAAAATGAACTAACCTTGTTTTAAGTTGTTTTCCTACATTGATAACTAGACGGTGATGTAATTAAGTTACTGATATTTTCCAATTTGATGGCATTTTGCATTTAGCTACTCAAACAAGTAAAATGCTCACAAAATCGTAAAATATATTAATAACCAGCTTGTGTCAATCAGCGTCCCTTGTAAACAACGTCACAGGATGACGATATATTGCAAAAGTCAGTCGATAGATGGTTGTCTTAAGTATTTTTTCCGGAATTTTTTTGTACAAGCTTTTTTTTTCATTGGCATTTATTTTTTTATTTCATATCTAACAATAATTGTTGATTATTAAAAAATAAACATTGTTTCTTTTATCTTTTCTTATTATCGGGAATCCAAGCCGCCATTTTGTTTACATTACGAAAAAAGTAGTCCGGTGAACATCGTCTATCGAAAAATAAACTGACAAAAACCCCGCCTCCATAAGCGTGTATACCCAATCAGAGTATAGGATTTCTAATTATGTAAATCATATAAGAATTATATACATATCGTAGTGTAAACAAACAACCAAAAAAAATAAATTAAAAAAAGTTGCTAAATAAAATGTATGGAAGACCTTTATTGATGACACCAGAGAACATCCAAAAGATATTGTCTGTATCATTATAACTAAAACATCAAATCATATAAAGTCAGACCCTACAGTACCGCAGATTCTAGGATACAGCCATTTTTATATTTAACTACCACCTACCATAGGACCCCGATATATAACCAAACAGTTTCTATATAATTAATTCAGTCCGCAATGCCATGAACCTAATCTGAAGCAAGCTTAATGTAACCACATTCTTCAACAAAATTATTAAAAACCATTTTTTAAACAAACAAAAAATGAAATTATTCAGCTGTCAGTTTTTGGCTTCTTCTCCGGGGATGGTGATGATTTACCAATAACATCATTAATCCATTTCAAATATGGAGGATTTCCATTATCAATCTAAATTAAAACAAAATGTAGATATAACATTTCATAAAATCTCAATAGAACTTTTATCAACAAATGTTAGAGAATGCCAAAGTGGCAATAAAAAATGGACAATCCACAGAAACTAGCAACATGGGGAACACCAGACGAAAAAAACAAAACAAAAACACTACATGCAAACAAACACAAATAACGTAAATAAGATATGAGCCCTCCAACAACTGGAGGTAAAGACTAACCAAACATCGTTTCCATGAGGAAATCGTAACAGACA
Organism: Bathymodiolus brooksi; assembly: GCA_963680875.1. Classification (NCBI taxonomy): domain Eukaryota; kingdom Metazoa; phylum Mollusca; class Bivalvia; order Mytilida; family Modiolidae; genus Bathymodiolus; species Bathymodiolus brooksi. The sequence continues at coordinate 60,325,740 of OY804588.1, forward strand.
TTAATCATATTGACACTTCAATGTTTACTTAATTTTGAATTTTTTCCCAGATTTTCAGAAGAATCTTATTTTGTGTTTGTTTCACATTCAAATCCTTGTGCTAAATTCAATTTTAAAAAGACCACCAAATCTCATATCTAGCCTTGAAAGACGAATGATATTGCAAACTAATTTTGCCAGTGCACATAGTGTATTTTCCCTAAATTATCGAATATTCAAAATAATATTTGTTCTTTTGTAGAATATAGAAGTTCTCAGCTTACATCTTCAAAAACATTACTTAATATTACTTTTACATCTTATATATTTTCCAGACATAAAACGTCAGTATATTGCTTCAAACTTTACAAGAATTTATTGTTGAGATTTGCAGGTCTGATCATTCATTTTCTGCATTTTTCAGGTCAATTTAATTTTTCCATCCAAGTAGGCAACAGAAAATAATAATGAAAAAAACAGAGCCTCCCACTCCCCCTAAAGTTAATATCATGTTTATTATTTCATCTGTTTCAGATAATCTACTATTAAGTACAAACATATAGAGCTAGCACACATTTTAAAAGGTAGCATGATTATGATGAAAGCCACTGACATTTCTTAAAATTTGCCTCTTTCACAATGGACAAAAATGATGGATATTTAAACAGTAATACTGTAAACTTCCCATACCAAAATTTTCTAGTATCTGCACTTTATTCATGTATCAAAAACCTTTTGCTTACTTTAATTCTGTTACTACTCTGCTATTTCTTAAATGCTGAACAGGGGCCGTCTTGGTTCTGGTTGTATGGTAGTTGGATTTACAACTACCTATGCAATCAGTGCCTATCACCACTAAAGTTGTGAGTTCGCATCCCACTCAGATGAGGTGTACTCGATACAACATTATATGATAAAGTTTGGCAGTGACTTATGGCAGGTCGTTGGTTTTCTCCAGGTACTCCGGTTTCCTCCACCAATAAAACTGACCGCCACGGTATAACTGAAATATTGTTGAAACAAAGTGGTGTTAAACATCATAACCATAACCCTAACCTCCTTGATTAAACATAAAAAAGGTTGAATAAATTTTATTATGGGAAATTTAATTATTTAGTTTTCTTATTATTTAACTGATGAGAGCCTTGTTGTAGTTTTTTGTCTTATTTGTAACCCTGTTATGTGATGTCAGCCTCAATAATGACAATATTTATAAGATTACTTCATCCATATTTTGCTTTCTTGTTAATAACCCAACATCTGGGAAATATAATTACGGTATATATACACCAAATAACATCAAAATGATCAAGATACCCAGATGTAGTGTTTATCAAAAGAAATGAATAGTACCACTCAACTGCAGGTCAGGGGTCGTTTCACACTCATTTTAGAGTACAAGTTCTGTTCATTGTTGAAGACCCTACTGTGACTGTGAAATGTAGAACAACAATAAAAGCACTGTTCCTTTACTTTAATTTGTGTCTAAGTGTAAAGCTGGATTGTCTCTAATGTTCATTTACATCTATATCCTTTCTTACTAGTAAGTGATTAAATCAATATATTCTATAATTATTCTACTAACCTTTGAACTTATAACTTCTGCAACATCATAAGGATGGTTCTCTCTACAAAATATAATACCAATAACTAATAATAGAAAACAATAAAAGCTAACTTCATTAAAATTGCTTTTACTCCCAAAAGATCCCAGCAGGGGTTTTAAATATGAGTGAGTGAGTGAGTGAGTGAATGATTGTTGTTTAATGCCAATTTATCAGCTATATCATTGCGAGAACAAGTTAATTTTCAATGAGATGATGATGAGATCCGCATTGTACTAGACCAACACGCTTAGTTAGGTTTTTTATAGTGCTAGCTCACTGAAACAAGTCTGCGGGTAGACATGTCGCTCCACTCGGACACATTATCCTGATTCCGAGCCAACCAATCTTTGTTTTTTCTCCTTAATGCTGTGTGCTAAGCAGAGAAGCAACAAATACCAATATTATAGTCTTTGGTTTGACCCGATTGGGGCTCGCACTCACGATCTACCATACTCGAGGCAAACACGCTAACCATTACACCACCGATGCGGTTGGTTTGAAATAGGACTTAGATTCTAAGCTAAGGAAAAATTGTTTTCATACTCTGAAATAATAAGACTAAGTGCTTATTAACACTAAGGCTGTGAATTCAATTCACATCTGTGATGAGGTATATTTGATAAAAAACTTTAGGTGAAAAGGTTTGTCAGTGACTTGTTGTATGTTGTTAGTTTTCTTCAAGTATTTGGATTTCCTCTACCAACAAAATTGACAGCTACAATATATTTAAAATTTTGTAGATACTTTTCAGGGATTTTTCAGGGTATTTTGGGAAATAGCATTTTTTGTCTGTTTGGAAATTTTTCATCGACAAAAGAGTAATTTTGGGAAAATTACTTTGTGTTCTTATAGCATTAATATTGATGTTATTGTCTTTTTTTTTATTCATAGCTACTTTAAGGACATCTATTCAATGTCACATTTTTATTTCTGTCTACCTTGACTATTGGAGTCTTGCATACCAGTGATTTTTTTATATGTACCTCCCCCCCCCCCCCCTTTTTCCCTTTGAAATATTACTGTGCTGTGATCCAATACCACACAAATTATATTAACTCATATTTGTGTAATCTTCAGCAGAAGAACGGTGTCTCTGTCAATTTGCTCAATGGTCCAACTAAATATAGCTAGGTAATGAAAATATAGCACAAACGTAAATTGCCACTGTCAGTCAAAAACTAAAGAAAGTAAAGGCTGTAATTATTATTTGCCAGACCTCAAATCAGATTGCAACAATGGAGAAAAGCTACTGTAGTTCAAAGTCTATTTTTTAATTGGATATGCATTAACGTTTACACATGTCTGGATGTAAATAAACAGTTCGATAGATCGTATTATTACATTTATGGTTCTATACAGTATTATAAAACCATATACATATAATTCGTTTTTTTATGATAAATCGTCATATTGCACGACAGAATTTCATATTGAACGATCCATTTAGCAGTGGGCCAAATCCTGGCAAAAATTTTAAAATTTACTAGCCAAACGTTTTCTACATCCGTTGCAATGACGTCACACAAACACAAACAGAAAGTGGCACATAAGTTTTACAAATGCAAGCAGAATGCAAATATAAATTTATACACATCAAATTAGTAATATAAATTTGTACATGTGTCTATGATATTAAATGGATCAGCTCATGTGTTTTTGAATTTGAATAAAAACAACAAACAATCCCTAAAAATTTATCCAGGTACACACAAAAAAAATTGGGAATGTTAAATGTAATAAAACAATTACAGCACTTCATTTTGTGCAATATGATGTGTTATGGAGCACTGAAAAGCAATATTGCTTTTCAGTGCTCCATAGCACATCATATCGCACTCAATGAAGTGCAATAATTGTATAATATTAACCCTGTGTCGGGTATAAAATACCAATGCAGATGGATAAATATCTGAAGCGACCCCATGCATTTCAACAAATTTTGAATTGCCAATCTTCGCATATATGAACATATTTGATATGAGAACTATGATCTTATGCCACAAAAATGAGAAAAAATAAATCAAAAGTTTGTTTTGTTGAAAGTAGCTTCGGACAAACATTTCCGGTAGCACAGTACCGCATTGCGTCTCCTTTCCAAAATGGCGCCAATGTTGTTTGCTTACAAAAAACAAATACAAATAGTTTTATTTTAAGTCGGGCACATATAAACATAAGCTCTAATGAACGAAATTTAAGTCTCTATAAACTGTATTGGATTACTTTCCAAGAAAATCACTTTCAAAATACTTAATGGATACGATAGACTTCAATAAACACGTGCACGATATCGATTTGGGAATTCATATCAGCAAATTGGGGATAAAAACAGGGTAATTGTCATTGGGAATGGGGCCGAAATTCGGCCCTAGAGAGATGGCTGAAAAATCCCTGGTCTTGTTAAACTCTTAATAACCCAATTAAACCCCTTCATATGATCTGGTAGCCTTACATGAAATAATGTACAAACACATGATAGCTTACTTTTTATTTTATTTTAGTGAGTGATTGTTAATTAACGCCATGTGAGCAATTTTTCAGCCATAACATTGGCAAGAACAAGTTACATTTCAATGAGATGATGTCTGCTAGGTACCAGACCATCTTTATTGTGTTAGCTCACTGAAACAACAGTCTGCAGGTAGACATGTTGCTCCACTCAGACACATTATACTGATTCCGAGCAAACCAGTCTATGCTCTTACTCCTTAATACTGTGTGCTTAGCGGAGAAGTAATAAGTATACACCAATTATATAGTCATTGGTTTCATCCGATACTATCTACAGCACGAAACACAAGCATGCGAACCATTATACCACTGTTGCGTTTTTTTATTTATTTAAGGAATATATTCAATTTTTTAACAGGTTATACGATATAACCTGGTTTGGGCCAGTTTATGCTTAATAAACTGTGAAGCAGTTCATGAAAAGAGTAAACTGTTCCAAAAGGTATAACCTGTTCAAATATTTCAAAATTCCCTATAATTTAATTTTTACAACAAAATTTAATGATTCCTCGATTTTAATCACATTTTTTTGTACAATTATTTCATAGGACTATTTGAATTTGTCGTTGACGACTGAATATGTTGGTGACGTCACAATACCAACCCAAGTTATCAAGTATAACCAATTTTTCTCCAGGCGGATCAACCAATCAGATTGCAGTATTCACATCAAATTAAATTATTTGGGATTTTAACTTACCTAACAAATTTAGATATATCATCAACTTTATCTGTTGCTGTTTTTATCATCTGAAAAAAAAAAAAGAGTGAGTGAGTGATTGATGTTTAATGCCAATTCAGCACTTTTTCAGCTATGTCATGGCGAGAACAAGTTAATTTTCATTGAGATGATGATGAGGTCCACTTTGTTCTAGACCAACATGCTGAGTTGGATTTTTATAGTGCTAGCTCACTGAACCAACAGTCCGCGGGTAGACATGTCGCTCCACTCTGACAAATTATCCTGATTCCAATCCAACCAGTCTTTGCTCTTTCTCCTTAATGCTGCGTGTTTAGCGGAGAAGCAACAAATACCAATTTGATAGTCTTTGGTTTGACCCGACCAGGGCTCGAACCCACGATCTACCACACCCGAGGCGAGCATGCTAACCATTACGCCACTGATGCGGTTTGATGAAAAAAAGAGGAAAAATTCAATTATACATGTACCACAAAACTACATTTTTATATCAACAACAAAAAAGAGATGCAAATGTGAATCATTTTCTGTGAACAGTATTAAATGGACGACAATATGAACAAACGTAACTACAATTAACGACCTCTCTATAGCTAGCACTTAACTTTATAACACACTAAAAATAGATAGTGATGGAATACAATGGAAAATTCATTCAACCTTTTAGTTTCAGAGGAAACAATTTAAAAATTTCAACAATAAAATATATGTAGATATCAAATTTAGTATGAAGGATGGGTTTGTGGAATAACCTTCATCAAGTTGAAATATTGGAAAATCAATTTAAAGTACAGTACAGTCAGAGACATACCATGATAAATCACTGTGATAGACGTATCACTCATCTTGGTGATTTGAATACATCTTTTGTTCTATTGAATATATTTTCAAAATTTCTTTTACATTTAGAGTGTTACTTACTATCACCCAATAGACATATCAAGATAAGTAAATAGATAAAACAGACCAAAAGATATATCAGTATCACTAAGAAGAGTGATACATCTATCACAGTGATTTATCATGCTATGTCTCTGACTGTACTGTACCTTGGGAGCAAGAAAACACCAAAGGACCTACACAGGATAGCCAAAATCTGTCCAAGTCACCGATACATGAGGAACGAGAACCTTAGTTTTAATAATAATTACATTATGTAGGAACTATAAATTTCAATAATAAACATATCTAACAAACCATGTCAGTGTAGAAATAAGTGACTACTATGCAGATGACATCCACAGGTACTAATAATCCACCAGTAAGAGTTATTGGCAAGTAAATATTGCCTCTTGTGGTCGATCTGCATTATATATAAACCTTTGCAGAGGGCCTTGCATACACAGTTCTTCCCAAGTTAAATTATATTTTAACTTAAGCTGACCACAATTAATGTCAGAAAGATCTGGTGTAGAAAGTGCCAGTGGGCTAGGGCTTATGACAGAAATATTTCAAAATGTGAAGTGAAGCGATTAAATTTTAATACTTACCAATAAAAGTTCTCCATCTTCATTGATCTCATTTTCCCATTCATAGCTAAAAGTAAAATTCAAATAACTTCTGGGGTCCGTGTTGCTCATCTTTTTAGTTTTTTGTGTTGTCCGATTACGTGTTTTAAGGTTCTGGGTTCCGTGTTATGATGTCTGTTACGATTTTCGCATAAAAACGATGTTCGGTTCGTCTCTATCTCTAGTTGTTTGTAGGAGTGTGTATGTCTTATTTGCGTTATTTGTGCTTGTTTGCATTAGTGGTGTCCAACACATACTGTGTTGTGGTTTTTTTTTTCGTTTTGTCCTTCTTGATTGCCCCATTCGGTATTCTCTAACGTTTATTTTAGCTTTCCAAAAATGCTTGTCAATATCATTCAAAAATGACATATTCACTACACATAATTAACATTTTCTAATACTATTAATAGATATGTGTTAAATGCTATTTATATAATGCATCTTTAACATATTGATTTTTTTTGACAAGAGGAAACCTAGGGTCAATGGTTAGAAACTTTGAATGTGTATTACAATAGATATATTTTGTACACCAAGGGGGGTTTGAGGTACGATCAGGTCATAAGAAAGACAATAAAATTGGTATTTGGTGCTTCTCCGCTAATCACACAGCATTAAAGAGTTGGACAAGAATCAGGATAATGCGTCCAAGTGGTGAGCGACATGTCTACTCACGGACTGTGGCTTCAGTACTGAGCTAGCACTATAAAAATCTAACTAAGCGTGTTGGTCTAGTACTAAGTGGACATCATCATCATCTCATTGAATGTAACTTTTTCTCCCCATAATATAGCTGAAAAATTGTTCATTTGGTGTTAAACAACAATCACTCATTCCATATACCCATGGGTCAGACCCCACAGACACTACTTCTTTGAGTGAGCGAGTGAGTGACTGTTGTTTAATGCCAATTCAGCAATTTTCCCCCTATATCATGGCGAAAACAAGTTAATTTTCAATGAGATGACGATGAGGTCCACTTTGTACTAGACCAACACCGATGCGGTTCACACTTCTTTGAATAATTGTGCTAGATGAAGAAGGGGTGTAATGTTATATACTTACACAGAGGTAATACCAGGTATTATATTGACACAGGATGTAATGTTATATACTTACACAGAGGTAATACCAGGTATTATATTGACACAGGATGTAATGTTATATACTTACACAGAGGTAATACCAGGTATTATATTGACACAAGCTGTAATGTTATATACTTACACAGAGGTAATACCAGATATTATATTGACACAGGATGTAATGTTATATACTTACACAGAGGTAATACCAGGTATTATATTGACACAAGATGTAATGTTATATACTTACACAGAGGTAATACCAGGTATTATATTGACACAAGCTGTAATGTTATATACTTACACAGAGGTAATACCAGGTATTATATTGACACAGGATGTAATGTTATATACTTACACAGAGGTAATACCAGGTATTATATTGACACAGGATGTAATGTTATATACTTACACAGAGGTAATACCAGGTATTATATTGACAAAGGATGTAATGTTATATACTTACACAGAGGTAATACCAGGTATTATATTGACACAAGCTGCTAATTTGTTCTTCACTAGACCACTATAATATAAATAAAAACATCTAATTTTATTCATAAAAAGAGTGGTATCTTATGTTTTTGCTTTATTATGAAAAGAAGGTTTTCAGTGATGATCATCAATTCAGCAATATCAACAAAACGAACAATCACCTCTCATCTGAACTCATGCCATTGAACACAAAAAAGACCACGACATATGACATTGGAAATCCAGGTCATTGCTTGTGACAGGCACAAAAATGAATACAGTGGAACTTATGCAATCCGACACCTGAGTTTTCTGTCATCCTGTGACATCCTACAAAAAATTCATGGTCTCAAAGTATTTCTGTTAACTAAAATAAAACCTGAGAATTCCGACATCCTGTATAATCTGACACATTTCCCTGGTCGGTTTATGTATATGTATATGAAGTTTACATATAACTCTTACAAATTCAGTTCTTTTCTTCTGTTTTTTTCTTATTTATTGGTTTTTAGATGGGTTCAATTCATATTGCTTGATTTTTAGATTTCTATATAATGTTTTGTAGATCATTGTTTGTCTTTTTTTTTGGAGCCGTGGATGTGATCGCATAGTAGTTGGATTAACAACTACCTATGTAATCAGTGCCTATCAACACTAACATCCTGAGTTTGAATCTCTCTGATGGTGAGGTGTATTCGGTACAACATTACTGGTTTTTGTGAGGTTCGTATTGTTCAATCCGTTCTTTTCTGTGCAATGTTTGATGGATCATTGTTTATCTTTTTGTCCTTTTTCTTTTTGGCCATTCATAAAATTTTAATGATTTACAGTTTCAATAACCCTTGTAGTATCTTCAAACTTGTTTTTTCTTAATGATGTTTTGGTTTGGTTTATGGTGTTTGACACCACTTTCAACAATATTTCTGTACCCAGAGAAAACCACAGACCTGTCACAAGTTACTTGCCATGAACGGGGTTCGAACTCACAACTTAAGTGACGATAGGCACTGATTGCACAGATAGTTGTAAATCTAACTACCATACGATCATGACCACAATGGCCCTTTTCTTAATGATAATTAACACTTAAATAAATATTCATGACTACCTACTGTGATAATTTTTTAGCCACTTCAATATTAGGTACAGTGACAAAAGCCATGGAATATGTTCCTGGTACATATGTACTCATAGCTTTACAGAAGTGTCTAACTAAACCTAGGAAAACTGGCATTAAACAATGACCACACACCACCTGTAAATACAAATGAATATTTATTCAATTTATATACATGTAGGGGTTAGGGTTAGTGTTGTGGCGTTTAACACCACTTTCAACAATATTTCAGCAATATCGTGGCGGTCAGTTTTATTGGTGGAGGAAACCGGAGTCACAGGAGAAAACCACCGACATGTCACAAGCCACTGGCAAACTTTATCACATAATTGCTAAGAATAGGAAAAACATGTGTACAGCATTTTCTGAGATCTCAAGCCATCCACAATTCATTTTTTTTTATTATCTCAAATGACAATGGATATTTTGCTTTTTCTATAGATTTTTTTCTTTCCCATATCACTGCCAATACTTTCCCAGACCAGAATGTATATGAGTAACACGGCGGTGTCTTATATTATAAGATGCAGGAACTCCTTACCCTTCAAACCAAAGACAATAAAAATTGGTATTTGTTGCTTCTCTGCTGAGCATGTCACAATAAGGAGAAAGAGCAAAGACTGGTTGGCTCAGAATCAGGATAATCTGTCCGAGTGGGGCGACATGTCTATCTGCGGACTGTTGTTTCAGTGAACTACAATGTAGCACTATGAAAATTCAACTAAACGGACCTCACCATCATTTCATTAAAAATAAACTTGTTTTCGCCATGAAATATGGCTGAAAAATTGCTGAGTTGGCGCTAAACAACAAATTGAATAATCACTCACTCACTATAAATTTTATACATAAATATTTTATTGATATAGTGACGAGTGTTTTAATCTCGTAGAATTCCGAAGAAATTTTCTGCTCTGCACCTCGGACTGGAGATAGAGATCAGAAAATGTCTTCGGATTAACCCATTTTAATCTCTTATGCAGAGCAGAAAATTTGGTGGTTAGTAAAAGTGGTAACCCGGGCCCGGGTCTGGTTCCAAAAACCCTGGCCCAAATTCGTATTTTCTTGATTACATCTTTATTAAGGCATTAATTTTAAATAAAATTTGAACATAATGCATAACATTATGTATCTTATCACATTTTTTAAACAAATATATAAAAAAATAGTTTTTATATGAAATATCGGCAATATAAGTTTTCGAAGTTAGTAAAAGTTGTAACTCGGACCAAGGCGAAATTTTCAATTAATCGTTGATTACACCTTTATTTCTCGTTAAAACTTCACAATATTCAGAATGAACATTTTTCAGTATTAAAGAAATGTAAAAAATATTTGAAATTCAATGGTAATGTTCTCTTTTGTCATTATGGGAGCATTTTAGATTCTGATAAAAGTTGTAACCCAAGCCGGAAGTGATAAATTGTTTTGAATCAGTTTACAAAATGTACATACAGTACATCTTAATTCTTACAAAATTACCTGTAAAAATATAATATTTCAAAAATATATAGAGAGATATATTAAACTTTTTGTTGAATTTTTTTGGTTAATTTCTTTGCAAAAATTTTATTTTTTAATTCTTTATAAAATATAGTTTAGTTAAATTAAGAATTTTTAATCCATTGTAATCTTTTTGTTATAATTTTTAAACCTTAATTTAATATAAAAAGAAGATATTGATATTTAAAAAGATACATTTTTTTTCATAAATTGTTACGGTAACCACACCTCCCAAATGATTTTTACAAAATTATTCTTTGGCATTTTTCCCCCTCAAAATTATGGCTCTGAGAAGGCGTCCACATCGCAGAGCTGGGCAGTATCCAAAATTGATACTGGCAAACTCCTCAATATTTACCTGTACAATTACCTGTTCTTGTTGGTCACGTGACCAGTCTTTGTTTACAAGTCGTAATATATTAATATTGCATCGTGGAGAAAAAAGAAAACTTTTTTCTTAAATTGATAAAATATATTTGTTGTTGTATTGAAGTATGTTTTTACAAAATTTCAAGAACTTTAAAGAAGAAATAAAGGTGCAATCATTGATTAACGGAAAATTTCGTCTTGGCCCGTGTTACAACTTTTATCGTGCGGGTACATATTTTGACGTGGACCAGAAATGATGCACCGAGATGCATTCGGGTTTTATTTATGAACCGCAAAACCTATGACCTCAGAGGTTTGAGGTTTCTTCACGTTGACGTCAGTGTTCGCTGTTGTATCCTACAACATGTGGAAATCACCCATAAACAAGGTTAGAAATCATCAAGTTTTGTTATCCATATAAAACCGCCATTTTTCCTTACGTCCAAAAGATCATCTACTAAAATAGACCCACGATTGGCCTAAAACCCTTCAAAGTTTGAATTCCAGAGAAATTCTTTGTATGTGTTAACAGTTATCTACCATGAAATTATTTCAATGTTTCCATATTCAGATGGTCGTTGTGCCATTTTTACGAAATAATCCGTCTGCTGTTGTTTTTTCAGCGATTTATATTTTCTGCCAAAAAATTCTGAGGAAAATATTCGGAGCGCATCTGGGTTTTTCATTGCAGGTATTCCATTCGTAAAAAACCCAGGGTTATCGTTCTTGTACTTTCGTCTAATATGATGTAGTTTGACCTAGAAACGAAGCTGCTTCGCTATTCTCGGCGAGATTTCTTGGAAAAGATCGACATACGGACTGAAATTCGAACATGGGCAATTAGGTAAGTTTCTTACAAACAGTTTGATATGACAGTGCCATATGTAGACAGGGTAAAAAGTGTAAAAAACACGGGGGTTTCCCAACCGAGGTGAGCGATATGGCACGAAATATGAAATGGAGTTGCTTACCTTCTCTTTTATACTGTATCAGTCGAAAAACTGTGGAAACAGAATACACGTATTATTCATGATGTATGACGTCTACTGATATTGTCAAATGAAGAAAAACGAATGATTATGAAAATTTTGAAAAAGGAATGATTTATATGAAAATTTTGAAAAAAGGGGGGGTAGTAGAGAAAAGGGGGAGGAGGAAACGAAATTCATGCCCCATGCGCCTGTGGTTCCACGGGGATACTAACTTCGAAAACTTATTTTGCCGATATTTCACATAAAAAAAACTATTTTCTTTTTAAATTGGAAAATGTGATAAAATATATCATTTTACGTAATATGTTCAAATTTTATTAAAATTAATGCATTAATAAAGTTGCAATCAAGAAATATCGAATTTGGGCCCGGGTTTTTGGAACCGTACCCGGGCCCGGGTTACCACTTTTACTATGCACCGAAAATTTCTTCGGAAGTCTAATCTCAACGAGAATATTGAATAATCTCCCTTGTTACGAGTGCCTGTGTCGTGTGACGTTTATAACTAACAGAGGCTTGACAGTCTTATATCTCTGTCACTATTTTAAGCCATTAAGAATAAGTCGTAAATTTTTTCTTTGTCTTTACCCCAATGAGGATAAATCCCCAAATATGACGTCGAGATATCTCCACAGTTCTTTCTTTCCAATATAGGGATATAGTAATCCGGGGAAAGAAATGTGCAGTCTGCTGTTGTTAAAAGATATCGACTGATAACCAAAAGCAAGGGAGTTTACCCCTGTTTTTAGTGGGATTCATGTTACTCGATTTTTAGTTTTATGTGCATGTTTTGTAGATCGTTGTTTGTCCCTTTGTTCTTTTTCTTTTGGTCATTGGTCTTCGATTTACAGATTTTGATTACCCCTTTGGTATCATCAAAAGCTTCATAGCCTCAATGGACGACAGAAAGAAATTAGATACGATCAATTTTCATAAAAAAAAACCAAAACAATAACCTAAATAGTCCAAAATATTAAAACTGTAGGCGTGAAACTTGCACTTCACACCACAGGCACTTGTTTCATTCAAAAAATATATGCCCCCTCCTCTTCCTTACTTCAAGGTAAATATCTGCCCTTTTCCCATTCCCCACTTCGCCTCAATATTTTTCGCTTATTTGTGATCCTTTTGCTGACCCAATTATTTCGTTACACTCCCGAGATATTTCTCTTTTCGACTGCGACATTTAAATATAACTACCGGGCCCCGCTCAGACGAATTGGACAATAATATTCAGCGAACGTCGCTTGGCTACTTTTCAGTCATTGAAACGGATACAGCCACTTCCGATTTGGGCTGGATTTTTCATATGCATTCGGAATTCTCTAGACCGGCCATGTGTAACAATGCCATCATGATCATCTCCTCTCAAATGTAAAGAAAGCCTTTAAAATACAGATAATTGTTCAAATGCAGATTATAAAAATATGTTCAACTCCAAATTACTGACATTTTATTTTTAAAGCACCTTTTTTTTAATTTTCTAAATCAATTTAGACCGGACCGGAAGTGGCTGTATATACCGGTAGTTCTGACTTTCCAACAGCCTGAAAAAGAGAAAAAACAAAATAAGTACTATATGAATGATCAGGGCCTTCAAGAGAAATTTTGTTAGGCGGAACAAGACTGCCCCGGGGACAGGCTGAGACTACATAAGTCTAAGTGGATTTTACATAATTATTTTTTCTAAATAAATCAAAAATCGTTAAAAATACCAACAAAAAAGAAATGAAAAAATCAAAATGAAACGTCTATGGTTAAGGATATGGGACCCTTCAGAGATTCACAGGCCCTCCTTGGCTCTCCGGGCCCCGGACCGATGTACCGGCTGAACCCCCCTCTCATAGGCCCTGTGAATGATATGAAGGGAATATACTTAAATGTTCATACCAATTATATGCAAAAACTAAAATAACATAAAAATTATATTCATGATAAAATTGGGCCATGTTATTAGGACAAATCAGTAAGCAAGCATTTTGGAATGTCCAAATCAAATCTGGGAGAATGTGGCGGGAAATTGACGTAGACTGATGGCTAAAAACCCAGACTTCCTAAATCCTTAAGAAGTCTGGACTTAAAATGTAATTTAAGAGAAATTAAGTCCAATCAAAGGATGCCAGAAGTTTCAACATTCCCTTTCATGTCAATTTTCTGAAAACTGAAATTGATATTGTGATACAATTTTACATTTACAGACCATTGCAGTTTGTGAATTTGTGAATGAGTTGTAATCTATATATATAATCTTTTATTCTATACATCTTTACTTTGTGTCATTAAAGTAAGTCAGTTACTTGCAACATGATCTCTCGTTTTAGCTACCCTCTATATCTGACCCCCCACCCCCAAAAGAAAGAAAAGAAATTACAGCCACAACATAACTGCAATATTGTAGAAACTGCGGTGGTAATCTTCCTTAATTCTAATTCATGCACATAGAGCTTAATTGAAGCATTGGGAATACACTGTAGAGGCGTAGTCTGAGTGAACCAGAAAGTGTGGGGACAGGTTTGGGAAGTTGAGCCGACATTGGACAAACATGTTTTAAATTAAGCTGATGAGAAAAGTAGGAGGCAAGCTAAAGGCGTGGACGGAAAAGTGAGCAGTAAGGTGTAATGGGAAAAAAAATCGGGATTATTTGTGTATAATCCCGGTTATTTCTAAAATCATCGATGTCTGTATGATATTTTTGACATACTGTACATGGACACAATTGGTATTTACAGTGAACTTATCTGTGTATTATAGTTATTTCAAAAATTCTACAATCCCGATCCGGAGAATTCTGCCAGTAATCAGTATCCAGAGCAAATATGATCATACTTCACCAATTCGTTCTCATCTACTACAGTACTTCGTTAGTGCGTCGCTAGGTAAACTCAATTTGCGACCGTAAAACCGACGATTTACGTCCGCAAAGATCAAAATACAATACAGTTATCTCCATTCTAATGCAATACTAAAATAAAAAAATGTATTCTTGCATTTCCCAGGGTCTAAAAATCACACAAATTAAAACTCCGCGAAATGTTGTTGACGACTTTAGCATATACAAAAACATGACGTCATATGAAGACTTCCAGTCTAAAACGCAAAGATCAGACTTTTTTTGTGCGCAGTTTACGCTTCAATTTTGATTAAATTTAACTAAAATAAGTTTGCAAGGTAGGCATTTTAATTATTTTTGTGTATTGTTGTAAATATGACATATGTAGGATTTCACGTTTTAAAGATGGCGGATCCTTCCATCTGGACTCCTTAGTTACGATTTGTAGATTGAGAATTTTACATAGAATAGAAACCAATCTGATCCGATGATACAAACAAATTGCAGTAGAATTAAACTTATTTTACCCCTAACAATCATGGATATAATTTTTTTGCAGTGGATGCACCGCCAATAAAAGGCGCCATTACATGTACACGAATTATTTCTCTTTCTTTTTATTTACGTCATCGTAACAAAACAATGGTGATTGAACTGTTTAGGAAATAGATAAATTATTACGAAACTTTTGATTCCATCGTGAACGCAGGATCAAAAATATACAAAGGAATGATTTTACTACAAATATATCTTTCTACATCCATGTAATATCGCAGTAATAAGGAAATGTTAAACAATTATGTCGGGATAGCTGCAATGACATATCGGTATTGGTCTGGTCAACGTTTAGTGTTGATATATTTTTGACTGGAGCGACGCTACGGTATATTTAAAAGTTTTTCTGATAGGTGAATGTCTAATGGTCATTTTGGTATGTCGTTTGTGCCCAGTTTTTACATAATTGTATGGAAAATGATCACAAAAGTCGTTAAAAAAGGACATAATTATTTTACCAAGATCACGCAATGGCTTCACAAAATGTTTTATGGGTGTCTTCAGTCACGTCCGCATTCGCCCTATATAAGCAAGAACATTTATCATTTGTAGTTGAGATGCCACAGTGAGTGGTTGGTTATAATAACAAAAATCAAAGATGGTACATGTGTATAATAACGCTCGTCATTGTAGATTTTGCTGCTCGCCTTCTCTTGGATTCTTAAAGAAACATAAAAAGCTAAAATATTTAGCTCACTTTGTGATAAGCTTTATGAGCTTTTGTCAGCACATAACGGCCATTGTACATTCGACAACACCGCTTTGCTGCTGTGGTTTATAACAAAAAAAATTGGAGAAAAAAAAAATTCATCAGAATTTAAAAAAACACACAAAAAACATACAAACAAAATCAAAAAAGACAAAAATAGTTACAAAAAAAAAAAAAAATCAATTAAAAAAAAATCAGTTTAAAAAAGAAATTCAAAGAAGTAATGGAAAAAAAATTAAGAAAAGAAATTAAAACAAAAAGAATAAAAATTCAAAAAAGGGGAATAAAATTACAAACAAACTCAAAAAAGGAAAACACTACATTGCACAAATAAAAAAATTTAAAAAATTCAATAAAAAAAAAGAAGAAAATTAAAAAACATATTCAGTTAAAAAAAATTCAATTAAAAAATGAAGAAAAGAAAAGGAAAAATAAAAAAATAATCAGTTTAAAAAAACTCAATTTAAAAAATAAAAATAAAAAAGTAATGAAAAAAAAGGAAAAAAAATAAAGAAAAAGTAATAAGTGATTAACGATGTTTTTTTTAAAACGAGATGACTTTTCTCAGTCATCCCTCATCGAAGGGCGAAACGTCCTCGAGTTTTAAAAAGCATCTTTAATTATTTTATCGCTATTTTGTATTCATAATTAGATAATTTTTTTAAACACAATTAATATTTTATATCGTTAATCACTTAATCTCAAAGTTGTCAAGGACGCACGTAGTATTATCTTGTTTTCTAATATGACGTTATAATGACGTCACATTACCAAATTCTTGATAATTAAGTGATTAACGATATAAGATATTAATTGTGTTTAAAAAAATGTCAGTATCTAAACAAAAATTATTTAATTATGAATACAAAATAGCGATAAAATAATTAAAGATGCTTTTTAAAACTCGAGGACGTTTCTCAGTCATCTCTCATCTCAAGGCTTCGCCCTTCGATGAGAGATGACTGAGAAAAGTCATCTCGTTTTAAAAAACATCGTTAATCACTTATTATCAAAAGAATTCAATTAAAAATAATTCAATTTAAAAAAAAGAAAGAAAAAAAACCAACTGAAAGGATCCCGAAGTAGAACTACGTCCACGTCGTGGGATCTGGAAACACACTCGTACGTTTTTAGTGTGGCTAAAAGTTCTACATCAAAATTATACAAATTATACATCGCGAAATGTTTCATCATCGTTAGTACTACTTATATTACACTGTGTACAAACGGACCCGGCAAAAAATGTTTGGACTCGTGCATATCTAATTCCGGAACGGAACCGGACTGTAAGAAGGCAAGAAGAAGGTAAGAATTCAGTTTATTTATTTGTTTTTTGCATTAACTTGGGGGAAATAAATGCTTTATTAACCATTTTCTGCTGTCAAATGAAACATTTTGGCTATGTCATCGTATATTAATTGAGAAATAAGCGATAATGTGCCGCAAAATGACGATCAGCTTGACCCCAACACCGAATTTCGCTCAGTTTCTCTTTGAATTGCTCACATTGAATGAAACGAAATGTATTGAAGGAACGATTGATGAATAAAGATGACAAGAATCGTCACTTTGTGCTTTTAATTATTGATATAAGTAAGCACGCAGCGAAAGAAATGGGTCATGTCAAAATGGCAGGACCCGGTTTCGTGAATGATGTTACAGCATGATGACCCGGTTTTGTTCCAAACATTTTTACGAACAAACAGGAACCAAAGCAACAGAAATCCACAGCCACCATTGTTTATACTGTGATACAATATTTCCACAATTCGATGACTTAATAAAACATCCCAGAGAAAATCATCCGCACCATTGTTATTACTGTAAAACAACCTTCGTCCTATTTGAAGAAGTAATAAAACACTCGACGGAAAACCACGGCTCACTAATGTTGAAAGTTAAATACCTTGCACTGAATCCATCTAGTGGACATTATGGTTACAAAAGCCATAATTTCAATGTTATTTCCAGAGAAAATAAAGGCTTTGGTTCCTGTTTGTTCGTAATTTTTTTTTGGAACAAAACCGGGTCATCATGCTGTAACATCATTCACGAAACCGGGTCCTGCCATTTTGACATGACCCATTTCTTTCGCTCCGTGCTTACTTATATCAAAAATTAAAAGCACAAAGTGACGATTCTTGTCATCTTTATTCATCAATCGTTCCTTCAATACATTTCGTTTCATTCAATGTGAGCAATTCAAAGAGAAACTGAGCGAAATTCGGTGTTGGGGTCAAGCTGATCGTCATTTTGCGGCACATTATCGCTTATTTCTCAATTAATATACGATGACATAGCCAAAATGTTTCATTTGACAGCAGAAAATGGTTAATAAAGCATTTATTTCCCCCAAGTTAATGTAAAAAAACAAATAAATAAACAGAATTCTTACCTTCTTCTTGCCTTCTTACAGTCCGGTTCCGTTCCGGAATTAGATATGCACGAGTCCAAACATTTTTTGCCGGGTCCGTTTGTACACAGTGTATTAGTTAAAGGAAATAATATAGGCATCATATTTCTTCTGTCTATATATAGATTCTCCTTCAGTGTGTTACGATATTTCTCCACTCAAGAGAATTAAATTAAAAATTTTAACCACAAGCCGTATGTGGTTAAATTTGTTAATTTAGCTCTCTTGAGTGGAGAAATATCGTAACCCACATGGGCAACTGAAGGAGAATTTGTTTCTCCCATTAATTAACACGAACTTTATTTCAAAATCCTTTGGCGGACCGATTTGACAACATGCGGGAAAAGGCACGAGACATTTTAATCCTCTAGAGGATTACAGATTTTTCCACCACTGGTTCAGTGGGGTTAAAACGCCGTAATAATGGGAGAAATAATTTTACACTTTGACAAAAGTCAAGAGATACTCAGTATTTCTTTCAAAATTGTTTTTTCTTCTTCTTTTTTTTTTTTAAGGTGAACCCGAAATGCTTTTTTGGTAATGTGTCGCGCACATATTGATCCATGCACATCCTACGTGAGAAGTAATTATGATCATGGTTATGATCCATATACATAGTACTATAGAAGTAACCATGATCATGATTTCTTGTCTAGTACAACATGTACGGATCAGAACCATGATCATGGTTATTTCTTATATACAACGTGTAGGGATCATATCCATGATCATTGTTTCTTCTCCAGTACTACCTACGGTAGCTTTTTTAGTCCATCTACGGTCACAAAAAAATTAGAGCTACAATTCTGCAGTTATAGCTATAGTTTTATTTTTGAGTTGAACTTGATTGCAGTAAAACTGCACGAGGAAACCATTGTGGACTTGCTGGGATTGTATCTAATGTTGTGACAGTCATAACCATATATATTTTGTTTAATATATATATTTATTATATAGATAGCTGTGAATTACAGAATTTTCCGAGTTAAATAAAAACGATAATTTCACAGTGAAATTATCGTTTTTAATTCCACTCTCGCTATATTTCGCGCCATTTCGTTTTCGACATCATATGAAGACTTCAGTCACCACTAACGTTGAGAGGTCGAATCTCGCTCATGGCTAGGTGTACTCGATACAACAATTTGTGATAAGGTTTGTCAGTGATTTACGACAGGTCGGTGGTTTTCTCCGGGTACTTCGATTTCCAATAAAACTGACCGCCACGATATCACGTAAATAGTGTTTAAAGTGGCGTTAAACACCATAACACTAACCTCTATAATGATTGTAATATCTGGTATTTAGCTGAACTTTGATATTATGATGAATTGTGTTTTTATCTTATATTTTTTAAATAAATTATTTTCTGATATATTATGTATTTCCTTGTGCTTTGTCTTGCTGCTGCAAATTAGAACAAAAAAAAATCACATGTTTGCACAATGTTGATACAAGTATTCCACTTGTTGATACAAGTATTCCACTTATTCCCACTGAAAATTTAATGTTTGATTGTCTATTAAATAAAAGTTGTAATAGGTAAAATGAACCATATATTTGGGTAATCCTATAGAGTAGTGGCGTAAATTCGCAATTTTCAAATGGATGGCGTAAATTATTTGTTTAAATATTTATATTTAATATTTGATGCCAACTTTGTCAATCCAGACAATCCAGATATCCACAATCAAAATATAGAGAATATGTGGATGCGCGTGAAACGAAAACTACGTCGACAATTTTGTCTGAAGTTTAAAAGCAATGCACCTTGGTCACAAAAAAGATCGTAAGAGTTTTGGTTCCGCAGCTGTGTGACTTATGGCAGCCTGGAATGTTTGCGTGTCCTAATGCTCAGATATTGCAATTTTGAAAAATTGCGAAAAGCATGGAATGCCGCGAATCTTCCGCATATTGTATATCGTGTTTCCATGTGTGATTAACGATTGGATTACCACCATGTTAACAAAAAATGTCACTCAACATGAGAACGATGGAAAAATCTGATTTATCAAAAATGGAGGTTTACAATTCCATAGAGTATAATATATAACCTTCTTTAGCAATACATTACTTTTGCAGTTAAATTAATTATATGGACGATTATTGATCAATTTAAACTGTTTTCAGATATTTTGTGTGGTTGCACTATTTCCAAATTTTCAATGTCCAATAACTCATTGGTGGTTATTTAAGAAATAAATCATGGAAACCAGAATGTGTTGGGAGTTTTAACATGGATTGGCGGATATTAGTATCTTATACCAACCAGAAGCGAGGGATACAATTTACTAATATCGGCCAATTCATGTTAAAACTCAAAACACATTCTGGCTTCAATGATTTATTTCAATTCTGATATGTCTATTAGAGTACACATACGGTAGTATACTTTGATTGGAAGACGGTAATTTACGTTTGCGGAAAATGTCGCACACAATTTATGCTGTCAATGCTAACCCGAACCCTATACTAGGACACAATTTCATAGCACCGGACACTATTTCATATCGCAATCTCTATAAAATATTGTCCGGGGGGACACTTTAACATAGGACACTATTATGTCTTACATATACACGTTAATTAAACTCCCTTAGTTATCTCCCCTTATGTTTCCTTCCCTTACCATATAAATCCCTTGCTGAAACCCACGTGCAGTCAATGGATCGCAAAGTCGACACCGCAGAAATGATGTAATATTAACTTTTGTTGTATATTGTACAATAATTTAATTCTATATACGCCCGTAACAGAATATAACAGCTAAGGGTTAATGTCACCTTTAATCAAATTAATGTTCATTATAACTCTTATCAAAGGGTGCACTCGATATGCCAAACTCGATTTGTTTAATCAAAATGTATATATATATATACTGTACATCAAAATTTTACTTGAAAGCAAAAATGAATATAAGCCAATAAGTCTTAATTGATATTTATATTTAAGGTGAGTGAGTGATGTTTAATGCCAACTCGGCAAATTTTTTATGCCAATTATGGACCTTGTGGTCGTGATCGTATTGTAGTTGGATTTACAACTACCTATATATACCATCAGTTCCTATCACCATTAAAGTTGTGGTTTTTCCCCGAGTATTCCGGTTTCCTCCACCAATAAAACTGACCACCACGATATAGCTGAAATATTGTTGAATGTGGAGTTAATCATCGTAACCCTAACCGCTTTTCTGACAAGTAATTATTGTATGAATTGTGTAGCGGGGCCGTCGTGGCTGTGATCGTATGATAGTTGGATTGACAACTGCCTATGCAATCATAGCTGTGGAACTGTAGCCCTTTATGGTCTTTTTATTAATTTTTTTTCTTGGCAGACTACCTACGGTCAAGAAAAAAAATTAATAAAAAGACCATAAAGGGCTACGGTTCCGCAGCTAATGCAATCAGTGCCTATCACCACTGATGTTGTGAGTTCGAATCTCGATCAAGGCGAGGTGTACAACATTATGTGATAAAGTTTGTCAGTGACTTGCGATAGGTCAGTGGTTTTCTCAGGGTCCTCTGGTTTCCTCCACCAATAAAACTGACCGCCACGATATAACTGAAATATTGTTGAAAGCAGCTTGAAACACCATCAAGCAAACATATAAATTGTGTGAAAAAAATGGAGTTATTCCCCTTTGACTGGTTTATTCTAGTTGAGTTATTCTAATTCAAATTGTTTTAACAGATTTCTCATTTATCAAGTCGCTTTAAAAAAAAAATCTCGGTAATCTTTTAAAGGGATATTAAAGCTCGTTTTAACATATATTTTTTCAACTCGTGACGAAGGTTGTTTCTTTTCAATTTAATTGTAAAAACAATCCAAAAATACTTTGCACGCCCATATAATCCCTAGTATCGTTAAAATATCACTTGAAAGGGTCGAAATGAATTTTTGTCCAGGAAGCAAAAATTCAATTATTGGAAAAACCCAGAGAAAACCGCAAGATATGATAGAATTATCAACAAATTATGTCACTTTTACAAAGTTTCATTGATAAAAACCGGGTTAATGTTTCATAAATATCATTTATTGAACCATTTGCAAGTTTTCATGAGATACAAAACATTACCAAAATGAGCTTTAATATCCCTTTAAGAAAAGATAAAAGAAAATATTTAAGCATATCAAGATTTTTCTGAAGGATAGCGGAAATTAGTTTAATACCAAACCTATTATTAAAATTCTCCAGCAGAAACTTGATACAGTTTGTAAGTTTCTTATGTAAATTGTTTGGTTACCGTTTTTACCTTTGGTGCAAACAAACCCCCAAAATATCTACATCTGTTAAATATGATACCCACACAATTGTCTGTTTCGGTTGCTGATGTACTTTAAATGACATAACTGTCCATTTTTGGTTCATGCTCGTCAATTTTCTTGTCATTTTTTTTGCTTTAAATATTTAAACTAAGGATTAACAGGTTTGGATTGAAGACTAAATAAACTTTTATTGTTGAAATTAATTCAGTTTTTATTTCAAAATTTTCTACTGCTATTAATTAAATTGAAATTTAACAGCTTTTTGATACTTTTAAAATTGACTTTAATGTGATGGAGGCAAACTTTAATTCTTTGGCAATAAAAATAAAAGTTAAGTACCCTGTAATTACTGTGTTACCCTATTAAGATATTTTTAGAAGTGCTGACAGTTGATAGAACATTGTACTTGGCAATACATTTTGATAGAACATTGAACTTGGCAATACATTTTTTCTCTGTTTATTTAATAAATTTTGATCTTTTTCAAGTAAACATGTGAGCAAAAAAAAAAAAAATAATGGATGCATTTGTTGGGACCTGAATTGTATTTTTCTATTAAAAAAAGAAAAGAAACATGAAAAACAAACAATCAAAAGTCAAAATTAGGACTTTAATCTGCATTTACATGGTCAAAAGTTTCCTTCTAATTCGTTTCAAACTTTTCCTGTGTACATGTTTTAAACACAAATTTGACAGCCCAACATCCCTTCCAATATTTTATGGACCCATTTACATGTTTAGATGGTAAAATTTGTGTTTGAAACAGTTGGATAGATAAAGTTTGAACCGAATTTGAAGGAAAAATTTGACACTGATTGCATAGGTAGATGTAAATCCATTTACGATACAAATATAGACCGACAAGTTCTGTTCTTGGGCTCATATTCTACTCTTCGTTGCTCAAGGGACAGAGAAGAGTTAATAGGAGTGAGAACACAGCTCTGAGACAGATTAATTAATTATCATATGCAACCTCTGACATAATCTTCAACAGGGGCCGTCATGCCCCCCCTAAAGAGATAATCATTAATAAAGGAACTAGTATAAGGTGTTACAACTGCTTGATGTATTCTGTCGTATGATATATTAACTCATATAACTGACATAAATGTGTATTGGGTTTTTTACATTATATTTTGATTGTGTCTGTTGTTATTAAATGTTGCTATACAATATGTAATCAGCTAACCTAAAAAAATAAAGAAGCAAATTAGCAATGGACTTGTAGCAAGTCTAGACATGGGGCTGCGGGTTCAAACTTAAATTTAAACTCACAATTTTAAAATGAGAAAGAAATTTTTCTAAGCCTTTTTTTTTACAAGTGTCAGTTGATATATTCTGGAAAAAATATGAAGTTACTGTAAGCAACTAACCTTAAAATAAAGAAGGAAGGAGACTTGTAACAAGTCTAGACATGGGGCTGGGGGTCTCTAACATGCATTTAAACTTACAATTTTACAACAAGAAATACATTTTTTAAGCATTTTTTTACAAGTGTAAATTTGATAGTGCTGACATTATATCCTGGTAGTAAATGATGGTCATATAATACAAATATGTGACATATAAGTTATCTACAAATGTCAATGTAATAAACTATTGATTACGACAATATAATTAAATATTACAGTCAAGACATAAAATATCAATTTCTAATTCTCGGTACAAATAGTTTAATCTTACAACTGTTTGTGGCATATGAAAGAAATACTTCAGGATGCTGTAGATAATGGCAAGACTCCACTCCAAGACTCCACTCCACGACTCCACTCCACCTTTTAGCACATGCTGTAGATAATAGCAGTCTTTTATAATTTAATGGAAAGATAAGTGTTAAACTTTTAGAAAATCATCCATATTATAGGAGTGGTGTTTCTGGTGTGTTGTAATGCCCAGGGCCGCATTGTGACCTTTTGGGGCCCCTAGGCTAATGAAATTATGGGGCCACTTCAGATGGAGCCACCCTTATCTCAAATAAAGCATGCTGCATCTACAAACAGGATTTCTTTGTCTCAAATATACAGCCTCAATCAAGGGTCCTTTATCTCATATAAGGGCCCACTTTTAAAAAAAATGTTTTCAGATTCCTGAGCATCCTTTTTATATGAAATTTTATTTTAAGTTTAATGAATTATTCAGCAATGCAAAATATTAAAATATTATACTCATTAAAAAAATAAATGTATATTTGAAAATCTGTTAGCAGGGACTCCAAGCTTGAGGGCCCTAGGCTGCAGTCTATGCTAGCCTATAGGATAATACAACCCTGTAATTCCTCTATACTTTAATTAGACTGCGATATATATAAAATTAAAACTTGATATTTAAAATTTTCATAAAAGCTGAAAAAAATATGAAAATTTATCTTCAACTTAAATATAAGTAAAACAGCACTGCTATAGTACATTGAGGGGCAGTTGTGTTCGTGATCGTATGGTAATTGGATTTATAACTACCTATGCAATCAGTGCATCACCACTAAAGTTGTGTGTTCAAACCCCGTTCATGGCGAGGAGTATTCGATACAACATTATGTGATGAAGTTTGTCGACTGACTTGCGACAGGTCAGTGGTTTTCTCTGGGTATTGCGGTGTACTCCACCAATAAAACTGACCTCCAAGATATAACTGAAATATTGTTGAAAGTGGCGTTAAACACCATAAACCACAATATATGAGTATCTAAAATATTTGTTGAAATTATCAATAAACACCCGGAAAAATGTTTCAAGATTAAATTAGGTTTACTGTGATTCAAAATTACATTGTACTTTTGCAGATTAACTGGTTGATTCTCAGGGGACGGTCATAATTTGTTTAGTTTATTTTACATATTCTAGAGACCATTGAGTTTATTTAAATAGGTTTTTTTTTCTTTGTTGTTCTTTTCTTCCACCATAGACATATAGTTTGTACTGATTCACTTTAACCGTGGATATTTATTGTATTGTCTTTTGTATATGGTTTAGTAAGTACACATCATTTTTAAGTTCGATGGTGCCATTTATTGACTTCAAATGGCTAGCGTTATGGGAAATAACGGAAAAGTGAATGAGAATGATATTTTTTCCGTGACTATTTAATACATGAAAGTTTATTGGTCAGGTTGTACAGAGTGCAATTTATAACCTGGAATATACTAGTAATATGGACGGAAAACTTTAATGAAATTTTGATGCATTTATACATGATAAAAAAGTTATTTGAACCATGTTTGTCAGCACATTCCCAGCTTCATTCCCCTTTTTATTGTAATATATTTTTTATTCCATGGATAAGGTTTTAAGGGTTTATCAGACATTTCTTCAGGAAAAAATCAAAGATTTAAAAAAACCGCTTGTGAAATTTTAGATATATTAATTCTATTTTGGGAAGGAAAACAGCTTTTAATGGCAATTTGAATTATATTTTGAATATATTGAAAACATATTGGATTAAATAAGTTATTTAAACTAATTTTTCAGTAAAACTTTCAATTAATATTTGATAGTTCCATTCTTAAATTCTTGGGGAAAATCTCTTTTCAGCAAACATTTTAATGATTTTGAAAATTGCATAATGAAGATTGAATATTTGATGACTTTTGAAAATGTACTGTTTAAATAAATATATCATTTTGAATTGGAGAATTCAGGGATAAAACAGGGACCCAGTATCCCAAGAAAAATAAAATTATGCCTGGTCCCCTGAAAATATTGAGACTGGGCTACTGACATTTTGATTATTTCACATGCAAAGTCAGTTGCTGAGCCCACATAATTTTTGCTGGGCTTCTGAAATTGTAATTTTAAGGAAGCCCAACTGGCAACTGCAGCAAAAATGCCAAGTTTTCTCATTGGAATGGTTTTCAGATCTATTACTACTATCTAGGAAAAAACAGAGGCATTTTTTGAAGTACATGTATATAATCATTTCTTTAAACATTTTGCTTTTACTGGATTTCCAATAATAATACAGGGCCTGGGTGGCTCAATGAGTTAGGTAGTTGGATTACCTAACAACTCATACAAGCCTATCACCAATACGGCATGGGTTCGCGCCCGGCTTTGTAAGTTACAAAAAAGGGTGCACTCGACTCGCAGCCGCAAGTGATAAAGTTTACCAGTTGCTTGTCCATGGTCAGTGGTTCTCTCCGGGTACTCCGGCTTCTTCCACCACTAAAACTGGTGGCCATGATATACCTAACAACTCATACAAATCTGTCAAAAGTATTCGGAAATGTAAAAAAATCCCTATATAATCAACCAAAACCATATTTTTTCAAAAAATTATTGTGAAGTCATTTCTGGATAAATTTTAACATATTTTACACCAAAACATTCAGAATTGTCTATATTTTGTATGTTTATTATGTTTATATGAGTGGTTTTTATTTTTACATAATTTTTCCATGATTTTTAATTTTTAGGATTTATTTTTAGTTGAAATATATAGGAAAATCAAAGTCAATTTTTATTTGTTGTGTTTAGATTATGTACAAATAAAAATCACTCATAACAACATAATGAGTAAATAAACAATCAAAATATTGACAATTCCGAATGTTTTGGTGTATATTTGTTAAAATCTATCCAGAAATGACTTCATAATAATTTTTTGAAAAAATATGGTTTTGGTTGATTATATAGGGATTGTTTACATTTCCGAATACTTTTGACAGATGATTGTAGCTGAAATATTGCTGAAAGTGGTGTTAAACACACAAAAAAATAAAATCAAATTAAAACCAATAGTAATACAAATGTATCATAAAAGTGTAAAAAGCTTATTTTTAACTTACCTTATCTAAAGAGTCACATGAGTTTTTGCTATCATATGGGGTCTGTCATCAAGTTTCTGTTAATTAGAATACTCTCTGAAACCTTCGGGCAGGGATTGCCATTGGATACTCCCCTTTGCAAATTTTATCCCGCAGGACCACGCTACATCAAGGTTTGGTATCTCTGGATCGACCAGGAACTAGAAATATCAGTGTTGCTTATACCTAAAACATTCTTATGAACATGTTAATATTATTGTATTTCTAAAATATGCTGATTTTGAATTCATTTCAGGAAGAAAAGAAGTAAGCAGTCAACATTCCAGGAGAAGTATATAAAAGAAGTAAGCAGTCAACATTCCAGGAGAAGTATACAAAAGAAGTAAGCAGTCAACAAACATTCCAGGAGAAGTATACAAAAGAAGTAAGCAGTTAACATTCCAGGAGAAGTATACAAAAGAAGTAAGCAGTCAACATTCCAGGAGAAGTATACAAAAGAAGTAAGCAGTCAACAATCCAGGAGAAGTATACACAAGAAGTAAGCAGTCAACATTCCAGGAGAAGTATACAAAAGAAGTAAGCAGTCAACATTCCAGGAAAAGTATACAGTCACCATTCCAGGAGAAGTATACAGTCAACATTCTAGGAGAAGTATACAGTCAACATTCCAGGAGAAGTATACAAAAGAAGTAAGCAGTCAACATTCCAGGAGAAGTATACAGTCACCATTCCAGGAGAAGTATAGTCAACATTCTAGGAGAAGTATACAGTCAACATTCCAGGAGAATTATACAGTCAACATTCCAGGAGAAGTATACAGTCAACATTCCAGGAGAATTATACAGTCAACATTCCAGGAGAAGTATACAGTCAACATTCCAGGAGAATTATACAGTCAACATTCCAGGAGAAGTATACAGTACCTTAGCAGTATTCAAGTGCGTTTTATAAGATTCTTTATTGTAGAAATTTTTCAGAAATATTTTGGAGCATATTTATGTCTCCCCCTTCTTGGGGAGAAGCCAGGGTGTGATTAGGGTGGGGGGGGGGGGGGAGAAGAAGACATAGTCTTTTCAACCTGTACGTCTGTGCGTCACAAAAATTTGTACACACGTAACTTCCAACTTATTAAATTTAGCACTTTTTATTAAGAACCAATTGCAGATAGAAAAAAATAATTATTTTCATATTGGCTGTTTTTATCCCTTCAATCAATCTACAGGGCCGTTGTGGGTGTGATCGTATGGTAGTTGGATTTTCAAACTACCTGTGCAATCAGTGCCTATCATCACTAGAGTTGTGAGTTCGAACCCCGTTCATGGCGAGGTGTACTCGATACAACATTATGCGATAAAGTTTGTGAGAGACCTGCGACAGGTCGGTGGTTTTCTCCATGTACTCCGGTTTCCTCCACCAATAAAACTGACCGCTACGATATAAGTGAAATATTGTTGAAAGTGGCATTAAACAGTATAAACCAATCCATCTACTATTTTTTAAAACAGATATCTATTATTATACCTGGCATCGGTCGCGAAAATATGCGTTATTTGATGCACTCGTTTTGATCACACACTTATGGTGCTCCACCTAATGCCCAGCAATTTACTCATTTGAGTCTAGCATCTCTGCCTATAAATATCATGTCTTTTTCTTTAAAATTCTGATAGTTTGAACTAATATTTCTGCTCTTTTTCTAATCTTAACAACACTAATAATGAGTTTCTATCTTTTGATGATTGATGACAGCAATGTTCAGTCACACATTACTCTTAGAGAACAGGATGTATTGACATTATTACCACTCTTAGATGCCATGTAATATAGCTGTTGGTCCAGATATGACAAGTACTATTAATAAAATTCTTATCTCTGACGGTAAAAGATAGCATTTCATAATCACTGTCTGTTTTAAAAAATAAACACATCTCTTCAACAAAACAATTTCCCCATTGATTAGAAATTAGCCCATTTCATTTCTTTCTTTAAAACAGGAGACAAACAATGCTTTCAAATTACAGACCAGTCTCGTCACTTTCATGTGTGAACAAGCTTTTAGAAAAAAAATGTTATCAATCACATCTTTACCCATCTACAGATATAAATTGTCTGCCAATTTCAATCAGGACTTTACCAGATATATCTACTAGAATTATATAATTGAATTTCACAAGATTTAGATCATTGAATTTTATAATTCTTAGATCATTGTATTTAACAAACATTAGATCCTTGAATTTTACAAGCATTAGATCCTTGAATTTTATAAGCTCTAAATTATTGAATTTTACAAGCTTTTGATCATTGAATTTTACAAGTTTTATATATATATATAGTTCATTGAATTTTACAAGATTTAGATCATTGAATTTTACAAGCTATATATAGTTCATTGAATTTTACAAGATTTAGATCATTGAAGTTTACAAGCTTTAGATTATTTAATTTTACAAGCTTTAGATCATTGAAATTTACCATCTTTAGATCATTGAATATTACATACATAAGATCATTAAATTTTATGATCCTTAGATCATTAAATTTTACAATCCTTAGATCATTGAATTTTATAATCCTTAGATCATTGAATTTTACAATCCTTAGTTCATTGAATTTTACAAGCTTTTTGTTATTGAATTTTACAAGATTTAGATCATTGAATTTGACAATCCTTAGATCATTGAATTTTACAATCCTTAGATCATTGAATTTTATAATCCTTAGATCATTAAATTTTACAATCCTTAGATCATTGAATTTTACAATCCTTTGATCATTAAATTTTACAATCCTTAGATCATTGAATTTTACAATCTTTAGATCATTGAATTTTGCAAGCTTTTGATCATTCAATTTTACAATCCTTAGATCCTTGAATTTTACAATCCTTAGATCATTAAATTTTACAATCCTTAGATTATTAAATTTTACAATCCTTAGATCATTGAATTTTATAAGCTTTGGATCTTTAAAGTTTACAAGCTCTTCATTATTGAATATTACAAATTTCAGGCAGTAAACTTTTTTCTTACCAGTGCTGAAATAAGCATAATCAAATCTTATTAAGGATTAAGGTTTGTTTGTGGAAACTAGGCAGTTATGACATTGAGGGAAAATTTGTTGAATGTCAGTGAAACTGTCATAAAAAAAATTGTTACAAAGGGGTGCACTGTCTTATATTGGACAGCTTAAAGTGTGTATGCCTGATGGGTGTCAATGTTGGATTTTGTTTTCTTTGTTAGTTGATAGAAATATAAATAACTACTTTTGACTTTTCTCAGAAACCACTGGGCCAACTTTAACCAACCATGGCTAGAGAGGTCATTGGTTGGCCATCTTCAAAAATTGTATTTGACAGGTCAAATGACCTTCATATATGGCTGGTGTTACTGAAAATAGAAATATCTATTTTCGACATCTTCTGTGAAACTACTGGACATATTTTTACCAAACTGGCTAGAAGAGTCTTAGTGTAAACATATTTTATTAAAGGGGCATTATCTGCCAAAATCATAAATTTTTGTTACCCATAAAAACTATCAGATATGATTGATGCCTTAATAAAACGTGTTTTTGTAACTTATAAATGTTATGAAATGTACGCGCATCGGGGAGAAAAGGTGCAACTGCTCGTGTTTTGAGATCGATCAAGAAATGGACGCCATCTTGTTAATTATCGGCATTGTTTTACAGGGTTTGCCGAATCGTCATTCAATCAGTACAACAATGCACTTATTTCTTATTTTCTGTGAATCTGCTTTTAGTCGGCGTTGATTACGGACAAAGAACCATGCAAGTTTGCAGTTGATAAGCGACAAAATACAAATTATTCGTTTTTACCTGTCACTAGTAAGGTCAGTTGCATACGGAGAAAGTGAGGTCAAATTATTTGCTTGCAAGGAAATAATAAATCAATGGTAATTTTCGTTCTCAAAAGGCGAAAAGCTGTTTAATGAGAAATATTTACCTTTATTTCATCATGTTAAAGCTATTTACCAATTTCCAAAACATATAATTTTTTTGGTCAAAATCGTAGCCAATGCCTCTTTAAGTAATTCATTAATACAATACAAGCATGAATATGTACAAGCTATTTGGATGAATCATTAATAGGATTCGGAAACAAGTTACAAAACTTAAATTAATTTGTTTCCTGAAGAGTCTTAATTGGAAGGTCCTCTTTCAATACTGTTTCTGACAGCCCTGCCTTTCATCAAAGATGGCCACCATGACAAAACAATAGTAATTTTCTTAAAATAGCCATTATGTTTATATTTTTATACCTCCGCTCAACGAGAGTCGGGGGTATATAGGGATCATCATGTCTGTTCGTCCGTCTGTCACACTTTTGGTTTCCAGATAATAGTTAAAGTACCGCTCAACTAAATCTTTTCAAACTTTCACACATTGCTGTGTACCATAAAATACAAGTTAAGTTTGATTATGGTGTATTTCACATTTACCGTTCATGAGTTGTGGCCCTTTTTCTCTTAGAAAATAGGGACTTTTTAGGTTTCCGGATGATATTTAAAATATGGTTCAACCAAATATTTTCAAACTTTAACACAATGCTGTGGACCATTAAATACAGGTTGAGTTCGATTACAGTGTATTTCACATTTACCGTTCCTGAGTTATGGCCCTTTTTCTTTTAGAAAATAGGGACTTTTTAGGTTTCCAAATGATATTTAAAGTACCGTTCAACCAAATATTTTCAAACTTTAACACAATGCTGTATACCATAAAATACAGGTTAAGTTTGATTATGGTGTATTTCACATTTACCGTTCATAAGTTATGGCCCTTTTTCTCTTAGAAAATAGGGACTTTCTAGGTTTCCGGATGATATTTAAGGTACGACTCAACCAAATCTTTTCAAACTTTAACACAATGCGATGTTCCATAAAATACAGCTCAAGTTCGATTATGGTGAAATTGACATTTACTGTTCATGAATTGTGGCCCTTTTTCTCAAAGAAAGAAAATCACGGAGTAGGACGAAATGAATAAGTTGTAAGATAAATCACAACATGTTTCATTCTTTTCATTGCCTCATTCAAAATTTGGAATGAGGGGGTATCTGTGATCACCAGATCAACTTTCTCTAGTTTTAATTGAAATGAGCTAAGATTTAAATAATAGGTATATGTTAATAAGTTATTTAATTTGTAATTTTGCAGATTTTTTACCAATGGAGACATCTAAAAAGGGACCAGATTTTGAAATTTTCACATGTCTTGAAGGTATGTAGAATTTTGATATTTCATCTAATTTTGATGCAGTGTTCCTTGTTGACATTAAATTGGATCTCTATTTTGATTTTCTTCAAATTATATATGACAGGTTTATTTTTAAATATACAAAAATATATTTCAAATTTTCCATTGAAATAGAGGTAAAATCCAGAGAATACCTACTGACTTCACTTCCTTCGATTATCAAATGCCAGGATGTCCGGAAAAGAGAATATTGTTGAAAGTGGAGTTTAAAGTCCTCTAACTCAACCTAGCAACCTTTGAACCCAGTCTGTATATGTTGATATTAGAAATGAAAATATACAACACTATTTATTGTTTTATAACAGTACAAAGACATAAAATGTTTTCACCAGAGATTTTATTGAATATGAAAATTAAATGTCGGTATTTTTCTTCTTTGATTGTTTAGAAAAAGGATCTACATGTACATGTATATTGTCAGATAAAACAAACTAACGATATTTTTAAATTGTTCAAAGATTCATTAAAGATGCCGTTAAACTTGTTTTCTTTTGTAGTAGTAAACAAACATTCATGATGTTATCATTATCGCAAAAGCACTTTCATTCAAATGATCGTTGTACGATGGTACAATTGAAAGACATTGTTACTCGCTATGTTGGTTGGTACACATTAGAGATTTTCTGGAAGAAAAAAAAAAGAAAATTATGAACAATAATTTTAGGAACTAAACATTTATATCTCAGAAAGAGTATGCTTTGGAGAATTTCTGGAGAAAAAAAAATAATGAACAATGATTTTTCAAACTAACCATTTAAGACTCTTTTTGAGTACACTTTGGAAATTTTCTGGAGAATTTTTTTTTATGAACAATAGTTTTACTACATATTTATGACTTTTACTCAAGATATTTTTGTTGCCTATCCTTCAATGACACATAAACTGATGAAATTGAAAAACGTCCTGAACTGAGATGATAAAATGGAAAAATAAAAAAAATATCAATTTCAAGGAAAATGAAAAATTCACATCAACAGAATTTGGAAGTGAATGTGGTGAAGTTTAGATAAATTAAATAAAGTTTTGTTAAGGGATTTGTGGAATATCAGTGACAAAGACTAGACCTCAGGGGAAAATGTTGTATGTTAGCAGCCTTCTTCTCAGAAACTACTGGGTCAAATGAAAATAATCATTGCATGAATAAAAGCAAACAGCAGGAATGTTCTTTTTGGGGGTTCTCATAAGAATTTGTGATTTTGGTGTGACTTGCAGTGATACCGATTCACACAACAGGCTTGGCCTTATACTAAGGGGGAAACGATTCACCATATGTACCGAAATCGCGATTATTTTGGGGACGGTTCGGTTCACGATACGTGGAGGCCGCTTACGATACAAACAATATGATGCTCATTTTTTGAAAAAAAGTAGTGTTGAACTTCCGTTTTCTTCTTTTGGTGATCATTTGATTAATATTTTGAGAAAAGTGAATCGATTAATTTACGCTTTTAAAATTAATTAATCAAATATCAAATATTTATAATTTCCCGTAGTACGTAAGCAACCTCATATAAAAAAAAACATGGCAGCACCCATGTCGACCAGCATGGACTTCAAGGAATAGTTACAGTTTCCTATAAAACGTATCGTGATACGTATCGTAATACATATCAAATATCACGATACGTATCGCTTGTGGAAAAAGTGTATCGTTACAACCCTACCTTATACAAAGTCTTGTATATACACACTATGTATGTAATGGGTATGTATCGATGATTTTAACATTTTTCCTTTGATCTCACGGAGCGATATATTTTCAATATAAACAAACTGACCCTGACACTGAAAATCATCGGAGAAGTGTGACGTCAAATACATTATGACTGTACCGATAAAAACAGTAACATCCCTTTTGAAGGTCTTGACATACATTATCACTAGTACCAATCACAACTCATCCTATCAGACTCGCTGAAATACTAGCTATAGCGATAATGTCTGTCTCGACCTTCAAAACTGCCGTTATTCTATATATCCAAACACAATGTACTATCACTAGTAATAGTATTATAGTTTGTCCTATCAGACTCTAAGATACTAGCTAGCGATAATGTCTGTCTCATCCTTCAAGACTGCTGTTATTCTATATAACCAAACTCAATGTATTGTCACTAGTATCACAGCTCGTCCTATCAGACTCGCTGAGATACTACATGTAACAATAATGTCTGTCTCGACCTTCAAAACTGCTGTTATTCTATATAACCAAACTCAATGTACTATCACTAGTATCACAGCTCGTCCTATCAGACTCGCTGAGATACTACATGTAACAATAATGTCTGTCTCGACCTTCAAAACTGCCGTTATTCTATATATCCAAACTCAATGTACTATCACTAGTATCACAGCTCCTCCTATCAGACTCGCTGATATACTACATGTAACAATAATGTCTGTCTCGACCTTCAAAACTGCCGTTATTCTATATATCCAAACTCAATGTACTATCACTAGTATCATAATTTGTCCTATCAGACTCTGAGATACTAGCTAGCGATAATGTCTGTCTCAACCTTCAAAACTGCTGTTATTCTATATACAAAAAATGTATATCCAAATTCAATGCACTAACACTTCAATATCAACATATTGATTACTGCATATGTCTTATTATAAACTTTCAGCCTTAGCTGTTGACAATAATGATTCTAGGGGAATTTGCGGTAGTGCCTACTGACAAAATTTGTGGGCGGAGTTTATCATCAAAAATCCCCATTGATATGAACAGCATATTTATGAAACTGTATGTCACATGACCAACGTGACCTAAAGATCACATACCTTAGAAATTTTAATTTTCGAAGTGATTTTTGTAGATTTTAGACTGACGAAGAATTTTTTTTTAAAAAGACAAAGTTTCGTAGGGATGAACACTGGTAACCATGCCTGTCAAATATTTTGCTCCAAAAGTAGCTGTGAAACTATGTATCAATGAATTGATTTTTCCTCCTTGAGATAATGAACAATCTGAATGTTTGCTCCCGCCACAGCTATTTATACCCGCGGTCCCGGTTTAAGTAATATAAGCAATATCACACTAAAGGAATATACATATGGTTTGAAATGTCACAACACTGAAATGAGAATCTGTAATAATGGTATTCAGAAATCAAGACATTGTCATACATGCCAACCCTACTGATTTATGCGGTAGTCTACCGAATTTTTAAGTTTTCTACCGCCTGCCGATTTTAGATGTTTTCCTACCGATTTAAAAAAAAATGTAAAAAAAATTATCGTGAATTGTTCAATATGTGATTATTCTTGTAGATTTCTACGACGTATAAATGAGTACAAATCCAAATTATTTAGGCCCTTTCCGTAATCGTTTCTCTCTTAATTTGTACCGGAAACTTCCATTTGTCAATTCTTTATCATTAAACTAATCAGAAACAGTATTTAAAATAAAGTTTTGAAGCACTACATTTTGAACTTATGATTCCTAAACATCAACAGATCAATGTCTGAATGAATATGTCCGAAACGCCAGAAAAAAAGAAGGCTCGTTTACGTTATGACAACGTATTTAAGACAGCATGGACTGATGAGGTTCATTTCATTAAACATTCCCGAAAGGGAATAAATTTGCATTTTGTGAATTCTGCAGGACTGATTTTTCAATCAATCATGGAGGTCATAGTGATGTGACCACAGTCGTATGAATTTTAGTCATAGAGAAAAATAGTGAAAATTTAGATGTTGGGGTAATATAATATATATATAAGAGTCTATAGTGAAAATTTAGATGTTGGGGTAATATAATATATATATAAGAGACTTATTATATTACCCCAACATCTAAATTTTCTGTCTCTTATATATATATTATATTACCCCAACATCTAAATTTTCACTATTTTTCTCTATTTATGACTAAAATTCATACGACTGTGATGTGACAAAGCATGTAGGTACCGCAAAACATAAGGGGAAGCTAAGGATGTTCAGTCATCCAGATCCCTGGCAATGTTTTTACCAGGAAGTAGCAAATCTTCTATTTAAAGTTTTGACTAGACAGATTTTATATCCAAAATGCAGCAGAATGCACCATTTTGCGTCTCCTTCCTACCGCTTTTAGTCTCTCGAGGGTTGGCATGTATGCATTGTATGTGGATAAAATCAAACAAAGATATCTTATTTGGATATTCCTGACATTTGACATTTGACAATTGATGGAGGTGAAATCAACAGGTATTCTCTGGATTTTACCTCTATTTCAATGGAAAATTCGAATATTTATTTTCATGTTATAAAATAAATCTGTCATGAATCATCAGGTATCTTCTGGATTTTACCTCTATTTCAATTGAAATTTTGAATTTTATTTTCATGTTATAAAATAAACCTGTCATAAATCGGCAGGCATCCTCCGGATTTTACCTCTATTTCAATAGAAAATTTGAATTATATTTTCATGATATAAAATAAAACTGTGATATATAATTTGAAGAAAATAAAAATAGAGATCTGAGGACCAGAGGTGAATTTGATGACCATAATCATTTTTCTTCTGTTGACAGATCAAATAATTTAATTTGCATTGAAGTCTATGTAGAATCCAGAGAATTATGCCTTGCTTCACATTTTCTTCATATCACATATGGGAAAAATTGATTGGTCAATTACATAATGTGATGTCAAACGAGGGAGAGGTGTGCAACATTATGTGATAAAGTTTGTCAGTGACTTGCGACAGGTCGGTTGGTTTCCTCCGGTTTCCTCCACCAATAAAACTGACCGCCACAGTATAACTGAAATATTGTTGAAAGTGGCGTTGAACACCATCAAGCAAATAAAACAGGATGCAGTGTTTTCTAGAACACTTTTCATACATGTACATCCAATGGAACCTTAAAATAGGATCACATGGACAGCTGGCAGCTTGATAAATGTCAAATTTACATGATATGTAAAACAAATTTTCTACCTATCCCACTCAAACCTTAGATTCTATCAGCTTCTGTCATTGGCTCTTTAAGGATGGGAGGGCCGGAGTGGCTCAATGAGTTAGGTAGTTGGATTACCTAACAGCTCATACAAGCCTATCACCAATACGCCGTGGGTTCGCACCCGGCTTTGTAAATTACAAAAAAGGGTGCACTCGACTCGCAGCTGCAAGTGATAGTTTACCAGTTGCTTGCCCATGGTCGGTGGTTCTCTCCGGCTTCTTCCACCACTAAAACTGGTCGCCATGATATAGCTGAAATATTCCTGAAAGTGGCATTAAAACACCAAAAATCAATCAATCAATCTTTAAGGATGGGAATGAAGTATCATGTAAAACAATTCACAGTAAATTTTTACTAAAATAATATTAACTACAAAAAACGGTTTGATGAATCATGATGTTAATTTTGATGTCCATATCACGCTAACGGTAATCTAAAAATGGCTTTTGAATCTCAACGTTAAAGAGTATTCCAAGCCTCTTACTAACAGAAGAGGGAAATATATAAATGAGATTTAATACAAAATATGGATATAATATTAAGGCATAATGATGACAGTATTTGTAAATATTGCTTCATCTGTGTTTTGTTTTCTTGTTGATAATCCAGAATCTGGAAAATGGAATAATATACACTAAATATCATCAAAATAATATACACTAAATATCATCAAAATATACACTAAATATCATCAAAATAATATACACTAAATATCATCAAAATAATATACACTAAATATCATCAAAATAATATACACTAAATATCATCAAAAAGATGTAGTGTTTATTGGCATAAGTATAGAGTACTGCACAAATGTAGGATGAGAGCCGTTTCAAACTCATTTTGGGGTATAAATTTGAGTTGTGCACTTTGTTAAAGACCCTGCTCTGGCTTCACATTGTTAAAGACCCTGCTCTGGCTTCACATTGTTAAAGACCCTGCTCTGGCTTCACATTGTTAAAGACCCTGCTCTGGCTTTACATTGTTAAAGACCCTGCTCTGGCTTCACTTTGTTAAAGACCCTGCTCTGGCTTCACATTGTTAAAGACCCTGCTCTGGCTTCACTTTGTTAAAGACTCTGCTCTGGCGTCACATTGTTAAAGACTCTGCTCTGGCTTCACATTGTTAAAGACCCTGCTCTGGCTTCACATTGTTAAAGACTCTGCTCTGGCTTCACTTTGTTAAAGACCCTGCTCTGGCTTCACATTGTTAAAGACCCTGCTCTGGCTTCACATTGTTAAAGACCCTGCTCTGGCTTCACTTTGTTAAAGACCCTGCTCTGGCTTCACATTGTTAAAGACCCTGCTCTGGCTTCACATTGTTAAAGACCCTGCTCTGGCTTCACATTGTTAAAGACCCTGCTCTGGCTTCACATTGTTAAAGACCCTGCTCTGGCTTCACACTGTTAAAGACCCTGCTCTGGCTTCACATTGTTAAAGACCCTGCTCTGGCTTCACATTGTTAAAGACCCTGCTCTGGCTTCACATTGTTAAAGACCCTGCTCTGGCTTCACATTGTTAAAGACCCTGCTCTGGCTTCACATTGTTAAAGACCCTGCTCTGGCTTCACATTGTTAAAGACCCTGCTCTGGCTTCACATTGTTAAAGACCCTGCTCTGGCTTCACATTGTTAAAGACCCTGCTCTGGCTTCACATTGTTAAAGACCCTGCTCTGGCTTCACATTGTTAAAGACCCTGCTCTGGCTTCACTTTGTTAAAGACCCTGCTCTGGCTTCACATTGTTAAAGACCCTGCTCTGGCTTCACATTGTTAAAGACTCTGCTCTGGCTTCACTTTGTTAAAGACCCTGCTCTGACTTCACATTGTTAAAGACCCTGCTCTGGCTTCACATTGTTAAAGACCCTGCTCTGGCTTCACTTTGTTAAAGACCCTGCTCTGGCTTCACATTGTTAAAGACCCTGCTCTGGCTTCACATTGTTAAAGACCCTGCTCTGGCTTCACATTGTTAAAGACCCTGCTCTGGCTTCACATTGTTAAAGACCCTGCTCTGGCTTCACACTGTTAAAGACCCTGCTCTGGCTTCACATTGTTAAAGACCCTGCTCTGGCTTCACATTGTTAAAGACCCTGCTCTGGCTTCACATTGTTAAAGACCCTGCTCTGGCTTCACATTGTTAAAGACCCTGCTCTGGCTTCACATTGTTAAAGACCCTGCTCTGGCTTCACATTGTTAAAGACCCTGCTCTGGCTTCACATTGTTAAAGACCCTGCTCTGGCTTCACATTGTTAAAGACCCTGCTCTGGCTTCACATTGTTAAAGACCCTGCTCTGGCTTCACTTTGTTAAAGACCCTGCTCTGGCTTCACATTGTTAAAGACCCTGCTCTGGCTTCACTTTGTTAAAGACTCTGCTCTGGCGTCACATTGTTAAAGACTCTGCTCTGGCTTCACATTGTTAAAGACCCTGCTCTGGCTTCACATTGTTAAAGACCCTGCTCTGGCTTCACATTGTTAAAGACCCTGCTCTGGCTTCACATTGTTAAAGACCCTGCTCTGGCTTCACATTGTTAAAGACCCTGCTCTGGCTTCACATTGTTAAAGACCCTGCTCTGGCTTCACATTGTTAAAGACCCTGCTCAGGCTTCACATTGTTAAAGACCCTGCTCTGGCTTCACATTGTTAAAGACCCTGCTCTGGCTTCACATTGTTAAAGACCCTGCTCTGGCTTCACACTGTTAAAGACCCTGCTCTGGCTTCACATTGTTAAAGACCCTGCTCTGGCTTCACATTGTTAAAGACCCTGCTCTGGCTTCACATTGTTAAAGACCCTGCTCTGGCTTCACATTGTTAAAGACCCTGCTCTGGCTTCACATTGTTAAAGACCCTGCTCTGGCTTCACATTGTTAAAGACCCTGCTCTGGCTTCACATTGTTAAAGACCCTGCTCTGGCTTCACATTGTTAAAGACCCTGCTCTGGCTTCACATTGTTAAAGACCCTGCTCTGGCTTCACATTGTTAAAGACCCTGCTCTGGCTTCACATTGTTAAAGACCCTGCTCTGGCTTCACATTGTTAAAGACCCTGCTCTGGCTTCACATTGTTAAAGACCCTGCTCTGGCTTCACATTGTTAAAGACCCTGCTCTGGCTTCACATTGTTAAAGACCCTGCTCTGGCTTCACATTGTTAAAGACCCTGCTCTGGCTTCACATTGTTAAAGACCCTGCTCTGGCTTCACATTGTTAAAGACCCTGCTCTGGCTTCACATTGTTAAAGACCCTGCTCTGGCTTCACATTGTTAAAGACCCTGCTCTGGCTTCACATTGTTAAAGACCCTGCTCTGGCTTCACATTGTTAAAGACCCTGCTCTGGCTTCACATTGTTAAAGACCCTGCTCTGGCTTCACATGTTTAAAGACCCTGCTCTGGCTTCACATTGTTAAAGACCCTGCTCTTGCTTCACATTGTTAAAGACCCTGCTCTGGCTTCACATTGTTAAAGACCTGCTCTGGCTTCACTTGTTAAAGACCCTGCTCTGGCTTCACATTGTTAAAGACCTCTTGCTCTGGCTTCACATTGTTAAAGACTCTGCTCTGGCTTCACTTTGTTAAAGACCCTGCTCTGGCTTCACATTGTTAAAGACCCTGCTCTGGCTTCACTTTGTTAAAGACCCTGCTCTGGCTTCACTTTGTTAAAGACCCTGCTCTGGCTTCACATTGTTAAAGACCCTGCTCTGGCTTCACATTGTTAAAGACCCTGCTCTGGCTTCACATTGTTAAAGACCCTGCTCTGGCTTCACATTGTTAAAGACCCTGCTCTGGCTTCACATTGTTAAAGACCCTGCTCTGGCTTCACATTGTTAAAGACCCTGCTCTGGCTTCACATTGTTAAAGACCCTGCTCTGGCTTCACATTGTTAAAGACCCTGCTCTGGCTTCACATTGTTAAAGACCCTGCTCTGGCTTCACATTGTTAAAGACCCTGCTCTGGCTTCACATTGTTAAAGACCCTGCTCTGGCTTCACATTGTTAAAGACCCTGCTCTGGCTTCACATTGTTAAAGACTCTGCTCTGGCTTCACTTTGTTAAAGACCCTGCTCTGGCTTCACATTGTTAAAGACCCTGCTCTGGCTTCACTTTGTTAAAGACCCTGCTCTTGCTTCACTTTGTTAAAGACCCTGCTCTGGCTTCACATTGTTAAAGACCCTGCTCTGGCTTCACATTGTTAAAGACCCTGCTCTGGCTTCACATTGTTAAAGACCCTGCTCTGGCTTCACATTGTTAAAGACCCTGCTCTGGCTTCACATTGTTAAAGACCCTGCTCTGGCTTCACATTGTTAAAGACCCTGCTCTGGCTTCACATTGTTAAAGACCCTGCTCTGGCTTCACATTGTTAAAGACCCTGCTCTGGCTTCACATTGTTGAAGACCCTGCTCTGGCTTCACATTGTTAAAGACCCTGCTCTGGCTTCACATTGTTAAAGACCCTGCTCTGGCTTCACATTGTTAAAGACCCTGCTCTGGCTTCACATTGTTAAAGACCCTGCTCTGGCTTCACATTGTTAAAGACCCTGCTCTGGCTTCACATTGTTAAAGACCCTGCTCTGGCTTCACATTGTTAAAGACCCTGCTCTGGCTTCACACTGTTAAAGACCCTGCTCTGGCTTCACATTGTTAAAGACCCTGCTCTGGCTTCACATTGTTAAAGACCCTGCTCTGGCTTCACATTGTTAAAGACCCTGCTCTGGCTTCACATTGTTAAAGACCCTGCTCTGGCTTCACATTGTTAAAGACCCTGCTCTGGCTTCACATTGTTAAAGACCCTGCTCTGGCTTCACATTGTTAAAGACCCTGCTCTGGCTTCACATTGTTAAAGACCCTGCTCTGGCTTCACATTGTTAAAGACCCTGCTCTGGCTTCACATTGTTAAAGACCCTGCTCTGGCTTCACATTGTTAAAGACCCTGCTCTGGCTTCACATTGTTAAAGACCCTGCTCTGGCTTCACATTGTTAAAGACCCTGCTCTGGCTTCACATTGTTAAAGACCCTGCTCTGGCTTCACATTGTTAAAGACCCTGCTCTGGCTTCACATTGTTAAAGACCCTGCTCTGGCTTCACATTGTTAAAGACTCTGCTCTGGCTTCACTTTGTTAAAGACCCTGCTCTGGCTTCACATTGTTAAAGACCCTGCTCTGGCTTCACATTGTTAAAGACCCTGCTCTTGCTTCACTTTGTTAAAGACCCTGCTCTGGCTTCACATTGTTAAAGACCCTGCTCTGGCTTCACATTGTTAAAGACCCTGCTCTGGCATCACACTGTTCTGCTCTGGCTTCACATTGTTAAAGACCCTGCTCTGGCTTCACATTGTTAAAGACCCTGCTCTGGCTTCACATTGTTAAAGACCCTGCTCTGGCTTCACATTGTTAAAGACCCTGCTCTGGCTTCACATTGTTAAAGACCCTGCTCTGGCTTCACATTGTTAAAGACCCTGCTCTGCCTTCACATTGTTAAAGACCCTGCTCTGGCTTCACATTGTTAAAGACCCTGCTCTGGCTTCACATTGTTAAAGACCCTGCTCTGGCTTCACATTGTTAAAGACCCTGCTCTGGCTTCACATTGTTAAAGACCCTGCTCTGGCTTCACATTGTTAAAGACCCTGCTCTGGCTTCACATTGTTAAAGACCCTGCTCTGGCTTCACATTGTTAAAGACCCTGCTCTGGCTTCACTTTGTTAAAGACCCTGCTCTGGCTTCACTTTGTTAAAGACCCTGCTCTGGCTTCACATTGTTAAAGACCCTGCTCTGGCTTCACATTGTTAAAGACCCTGCTCTGGCTTCACATTGTTAAAGACCCTGCTCTGGCTTCACATTGTTAAAGACCCTGCTCTGGCTTCACATTGTTAAAGACCCTGCTCTGGCTTCACATTGTTAAAGACCCTGCTCTGGCTTCACATTGTTAAAGACCCTGCTCTGGCTTCACATTGTTAAAGACCCTGCTCTGGCTTCACATTGTTAAAGACCCTGCTCTGGCTTCACATTGTTAAAGACCCTGCTCTGGCTTCACATTGTTAAAGACCCTGCTCTGGCTTCACATTGTTAAAGACCCTGCTCTGGCTTCACATTGTTAAAGACTCTGCTCTGGCTTCACTTTGTTAAAGACCCTGCTCTGGCTTCACATTGTTAAAGACCCTGCTCTGGCTTCACTTTGTTAAAGACCCTGCTCTTGCTTCACTTTGTTAAAGACCCTGCTCTGGCTTCACATTGTTAAAGACCCTGCTCTGGCTTCACATTGTTAAAGACCCTGCTCTGGCTTCACATTGTTAAAGACCCTGCTCTGGCTTCACATTGTTAAAGACCCTGCTCTGGCTTCACATTGTTAAAGACCCTGCTCTGGCTTCACATTGTTAAAGACCCTGCTCTGGCTTCACATTGTTAAAGACCCTGCTCTGGCTTCACATTGTTAAAGACCCTGCTCTGGCTTCACATTGTTGAAGACCCTGCTCTGGCTTCACATTGTTAAAGACCCTGCTCTGGCTTCACATTGTTAAAGACCCTGCTCTGGCTTCACATTGTTAAAGACCCTGCTCTGGCTTCACATTATTAAAGACCCTGCTCTGGCTTCACATTGTTAAAGACCCTGCTCT
Organism: Bathymodiolus brooksi; assembly: GCA_963680875.1. NCBI lineage: Eukaryota > Metazoa > Mollusca > Bivalvia > Mytilida > Modiolidae > Bathymodiolus > Bathymodiolus brooksi. Next base: position 60,369,945 of record OY804588.1, read on the forward strand.
GGCTTCACATTGTTAAAGACCCTGCTCTGGCTTCACATTGTTAAAGACCCTGCTCTGGCTTCACATTGTTAAAGACCCTGCTCTGGCTTCACATTGTTAAAGACCCTGCTCTGGCTTCACATTGTTAAAGACCCTGCTCTGGCTTCACATTGTTAAAGACCCTGCTCTGGCTTCACATTGTTAAAGACCCTGCTCTGGCTTCACATTGTTAAAGACCCTGCTCTGGCTTCACATTGTTAAAGACCCTGCTCTGGCTTCACATTGTTAAAGACCCTGCTCTGGCTTCACATTGTTAAAGACCCTGCTCTGGCTTCACATTGTTAAAGACCCTGCTCTGGCTTCACATTGTTAAAGACCCTGCTCTGGCTTCACATTGTTAAAGACCCTGCTCTGGCTTCACATTGTTAAAGACCCTGCTCTGGCTTCACATTGTTAAAGACCCTGCTCTGGCTTCACATTGTTAAAGACTCTGCTCTGGCTTCACTTTGTTAAAGACCCTGCTCTGGCTTCACATTGTTAAAGACCCTGCTCTGGCTTCACATTGTTAAAGACCCTGCTCTTGCTTCACTTTGTTAAAGACCCTGCTCTGGCTTCACATTGTTAAAGACCCTGCTCTGGCTTCACATTGTTAAAGACCCTGCTCTGGCATCACACTGTTCTGCTCTGGCTTCACATTGTTAAAGACCCTGCTCTGGCTTCACATTGTTAAAGACCCTGCTCTGGCTTCACATTGTTAAAGACCCTGCTCTGGCTTCACATTGTTAAAGACCCTGCTCTGGCTTCACATTGTTAAAGACCCTGCTCTGGCTTCACATTGTTAAAGACCCTGCTCTGCCTTCACATTGTTAAAGACCCTGCTCTGGCTTCACATTGTTAAAGACCCTGCTCTGGCTTCACATTGTTAAAGACCCTGCTCTGGCTTCACATTGTTAAAGACCCTGCTCTGGCTTCACATTGTTAAAGACCCTGCTCTGGCTTTGAATAGCAGCAATAAAAGCACTGTTTTTTTACTTTAATGTGTCTTTAAGTGTAATGTTGGATGGTCTCTCACGTTCATTTACATCCATATCCTTTCTTAATAGGGGCTGTCGTGGTCATGATCGTATGGTAGTTGGATTTACAACTACATGTACAATCAGTGCTTATGATCACTATTGTTGCAAGTTCGAACCCCGCTAATGGTGAGGTGTAGTACTGTACTCAATACAACATTATGTGATAAAGTTTGTCAGTGAATTGCGACAGGTCCATGGTTTTCTCTGGGTACCACGGTTTCCTCCACCAATAAAACAAACTGTCACGATATAACTGAAATATCGTTGAAAGTGGCGTTAAACACCATAACCCTAACCTGTAACCCTTTCGTAATAAATGCATGCATTAATGACAATATGGCACAAATGTGTACATGCGTCTTATTTAATACACAATTTGTCAAAAGTTGTAAAATTTTCCCGTCATCAATACATACACTGGTATAAAGTGATTTTTTTCTGCTAATTAGAGGAAATTACAAGTACAAATTAATTAAAAATCTGTATGCAATAGTTAAAAAGGTCTAGTTGTTTCAGAATTAACTTCATTTTTCATTCTGCACATGGAACTTCTACTAAGATTGCCTTTTTCAGTCGATTACTTCCTGTATTCCAATATATAAACAGTCCATATTCTCCTAAGTATTAAATTCTATATCTGGGCTATTTCTCTAACAAAACTTCTATCCAATTTCCAATTTCTCTGGCGGAGACGAGATTGTTCTATATTCATTTTCTGCTGACTGTGAAATCGTCACTTTCCGAAATGATTTGATTTTCCATGCGAGCGATCTTATGAAATATCATTTCCACAATGATAAATGTCGTGAGAAGAACGGCCATTGTTCGCTAATCCTAAACAGTTTGACTTGATCATCAAAAGTGTCGTGGGTCATTCAGTAAGATTCATTGTATTACAAGTTGAATATCTGGTCACTATCTTTGCATTGTGTTTGATTATGGCTTCGTCAATTTCACTCCTTTAAGATTGTTCATCTTTGTTATGCTATGATATTCTTTCTAATCAAGTTGAATAATTGTGGCTTAAATATTTAAATTGATGATTTAGCCTATGAAGGAAATCTTCCAATCTAACCTGAGAAATGTGGTATGGCTTACGATATAGAATGGGTTAGGATTATGGTGTTTAACGCCACTTTCAACAACATTTCAGTTATATCGTGGTAGTAAGTTTTATTGGTGGAGGAAACCAGAGTACCCAAAGAAAATCACAGACCTGTCGCAAGTCACTGATAAACTTGATCACATAATGTTGTTTCGAGTACACCTCTCCATGAACGGGGTTCAAACTCACAACTTTAGTGGTGATAAGCACTGATTGCGCAGGTATATCCCTACCGCAGATTTATGATACATTGAGTATAATTTGATTTTTTCCATATGTTGTAATATAAAATGTAGTTCTCATTGTCATCAACGTTATTAGATATTTAAGGGAGGTTAATTTTATTTTGAGTTGAATTTGATGATAAAATTTTACGCAATCTCGTCGTTATTTGATTGACTTTCTAAATCTGATGCAACAAAGTATTACATGATTTGTTCATTTGATTTAGATAATCTTAATATGAAATGAATTTGTATTGAATTTGGAACCATTGAAGTGTAGGCCTTATCTGCATGGTTCATTGTTAGTGCAAAAGTTTGAATTTTGTCTTTTATAAGAAAATTTTGAAGATACAAAAATTTACCAAAGGGGTCATCAGAAGCCATAAATTTGAACAGACAGACAATACAATGGCCAAATCAAAAAAGACAAAAGGACAAACAAAGATCTACAAAACACTACACAAAAAATTAAAGATTGAGCAACACGAACCCCACAAGAAACAATGAAGTTAGGTGATCCGAAAGGGTAAGCAAATCCTGCTCCACTAGTGCCACCTGTCACGTTACTATTGTTTCAAACCAGGTGATAAGTCGTGAATGAGGAATGACCGGAATGTGTTTACGACAAATGGAAAATATCTGTGGTCATTTGTGACACAGATATTTTATATTATCATCCTCTAAAGAGCTAACATCATGGGTTAAGCTGCAAGTAGAAATCTTTTGTAAGGCAAGCCGCAGGCGCGCCTTACAAAAGATTTGTACTTGCAGCTTAACCCACGATGTTAGCTCTTTAGAGGATGATAATGTTTTTGTCTTCTGTGTAGCGTGTTTTTAGTGTTCGTGTTCTATATTGTCATCTGAAAAGCGATTTTAGTGCATCTGCTGTATAATAAATGACCCATTTCCATGTGACCTTCACCAGTGTTTTAAATAACACGCCACAGCTTGTGTTGATGTGAGTGTTCTAAAAATAGCCATCCAATAGCCATAGGTGACCTAATACCCCAGTTCAGATATCTTGCATAATATATCACACTGCACACATGATACACGTTACAGTATAATTGTATGCAATATTTTTGCCATTTTCTGCTGCTTTATTTTGTTTTATTGTTCTTTCGGCATTTAATTTTAAACGTTTTTCTTCAATTTCAGCTTCTGTTGTAGCAAATCTTTTACAACCTTTACTCTCCATTGTTTTACTTTTATTGATTATAAATCCACTCAATACACAGCATGACCTAATTCTTGTGCTTGGTCATCCTGTCAATCAGGGAGAGGCGTGTCTTTGATGAAAATTCATTGATAGAACCCACGTGGTTGCGTTTTTGTAAGTAGAAATACGGGGTATAAATAATGTTGCGTGGAAACATCGGTGTTTGTCCTTGCTGTATAAACCAATCACTGTTTAGAAAAAACGTTACACAGAAGACAATCTGTATTTGTCAACCAAGTCATGGTACTATATCGGTATAAAGGCATACCTACAATTTTTAAAGTAGATGGGCCGACTTCTAAAGGATCACATTGAAATTATTGTACCTGTAGTTTTTTTATTATTAGAAATGTAGAAATATATGTCTGTCCTGTCATTCTACTAAAAATATTTAAATAATGTTTTGTCCGACCATATAAAGTTTTTTTCTAGTAAAAAAATTCAGACTTTTGAGATTTTCCTTTAAAACTTGACTAAACCTTGTGGAATTACTAAATACATTTCCTTGATTTACATACTAGATGTTTCCATTTGTTACATATTATTTAGAAAAAAAGCTTTCTTTGCAAAAAATCCTGAATTTTGAAAATTACATCCAAAACTTGAATGAAACACTTGAAGGTACTAAAATTTAGAAAACTACAAAAGATATTAACATGAAATATTCAGTGATTGGTTAAATCTCATTTAAATTTGGCTGCAGTGGGAAATGTATTTAAAATCAAATATGGCTGACACCACAGGACATAGTTTAAAATAAGCCCTGTGGGGAATATGTTTTACAAATTTTCTCTAAAAACCACTAAATCACTTGAATACAAATGTAAAAGAAATGTTTCCTGAATGATCTTTATCAAAGCTTTTTTTTTGTGTCGGTCAGAAATGCAAGATGTGCCACCACAACAAAATAAATACCATTAGACCCTATGGGAATATATTACTACTAGATAAGCAAACTGAATTTTTATTTACTGTAATTTATAATATCTATTTTTTGTGAAGCCCAAAAAATCAAATCTTCTAATAGATTAAGGGTTAAGGTCATGGTGTTTAATGCCACTTTCAATAATATTTCAACTATATCGTGGCGGTTAGTTTTATTGGTGGAGGAAACCGGAGTACCCTGAGAAAAACCACCGACCCGTCACAAGTCACTGACAAACTTTGTCACATAATGTTGTATCGTGTACACCTATATAATTTTACATTGGAATTGAATGTTCATAGATAACTAGAAGTATCTATTTGATATTTATGGAGTACACTGAGATAACCACTGATATGCCACAAATCACTGACAAACTTTATCACATAATGTTGTATCAAGTACATGTTGCCATGAGCGAGATTCAAACTCACAAATAACATTAGTGGTGATATAAAATTCTTTTCGATTAGATAATTGATGGTATTTTTTTGTCGTCATTTTTCCAGAGGAATTTCGTGCTCACCCGTCAGTTCTTGGTATAAATACTCCTTGTTTTTTAAATAAGATATCAAGTTCGCTACAACATGTCGCATTAAACTGCTAAATAAATAATAAATTATTTCGTCAAAAAAAAATTTGTAAATTGAACTGTAAGGTTTTCTTTTTTGTATTGAAGTGCATGAAATGTTTTTTTGTGTATTTATGTGATAATAAAGCACTTCGTTGTAGTGAGTCATTCATCCTAATCTTGTTGTTTTTATTTTTAATTGAAAAGATTAAATTTATTTTCGTATGAGAATATCGTAGGAGAAATTAAAGGCACTGATTGCATAGATAGTTGTAAATCCAACTACCATAAGATCACAAACCATGATTACATACTAAATCTTTTGATAAATTAAAAATATTAAGAAATAAAGTTTACAAGGATATAAATATGATTACTGTAATACAGTGCCGATTAATGACTAAACATCTACTTATTAAAATTTCCTTAATATTTCGTATGTTTACTTGAGTTTATCCCCGGTATTTAGTGTGATTGGTCGTTACTCCGTTGTTTTCTGTGTAGTGTTTTCTCGACCATTTTTTTTTTTTTTGACCATTGTATTGGCTTCTAATTGCTCCTCTAATATCTTAAAACTTTTCTTTGCTGCCCTTTTAGTATCTTCAAATATTTCTTTGCTTTACCGCCATGATATAACTGAAATATTGTTGAAAGTGGCGTTTTACACCATAAACCTAACCTTCTTTACTTTACTACATGTACATGTATTTCGACATCTAGGTACGTACCTCTTTTGTAAGTACAAAATTATAGTAATTGAATAAAAAAAATACCAGACTGTCGAAACAGTTCCAAAATCAGATAGAAAAATCATAGAAAGATAAAATATTTACAAAAACCACTCTTTAATTGAATGGATATATATCCTGATGCATGATGGGTAAAGAAAACAATGTAAATACTTTTATTTCTGAGAATAGATACTGATATACTACCAAGATTGATTGGCAGATGGAATTGTAAATCATGTCTGAACAGTTGTATTTATGTAATGGTACCAAGACAAAATTCACTCATTACCATATAAGTCAAGTCAGTTCTCTTCTCTGAACATCATGGCATTTCAAAATTGAAGGAGGTGAAAAAAATCAGGAATCCTCTAGATTTTACCTCTATTTCAATGGAATTTTTTTTAATTTTTATTATTTAAAATAAACCTGTACCATATAAGTTAATGAAAATCAAGATAGAGATCTGATGTAGTGTCAACAAAACCTAGAGGTGAATTCAATGACCATATTTACCATCTATTGATGAATAACAAATAATTAATTTGCCTTGTAGTCTATGTAGAATCCTGAGGATTATACTTGGCTTCGCTTCCTAACATTTTCTTCATATCTCAAATGCTGATCATTAATTGATTATGAATTACATAATGTGATGTCACTCCGGAAAAGAGATTTAAATCTCAAAGTAGAAACTTGAAGCATCAAGACTGATTTGCACAAACCACAAATTTAAGACTCCATGTTAATTTATTTTAAGTGTCATTTAAAGTAGTTAGTTCCCTTCTTATAATGCCCCTCTCACCAAAGGCCACCCCTTTTATCAGACCAGATTTCACATGCACTGAGATAGTTAAATACTAGTAAATTGTCCCTCTCAAGAGAAGCCACCCTCCTATATGGCTGTTTTTTCATTGCAGAAAGAGTGGCCTGATATAAGGGGGACTGCCGTATGTTTTGATTGACACTTACATTTTTATTAAGGTTTGTGGGCAAACCAGTCCAAATCTTTAAATTAACACCAAATATAATTTAGCAGTTTTTATTTCTTTCAAAATGTTTCTTCATTCAAACTTGAGTTTTAAAGGGAGCCTTCAGTGGTCTGTTTGAAAAGAGAGCATCTAAGAAAAATGCGGAAAAGATGATTTTATTCCAGCAAAGACCGTTCATTAATTCATTTTACTTGAGGAGAATATTTTTTTAATATTTCAAAAGTTACAATGATTGGACCTTATAATATATTACCATTTAGACATTGGTTAGACACTTATCTAATTCTTGGTAAATACAAAATGTCAGTAAACGTGTTCTTCGTGGGAATCATCCATTATTTTACTTTAGATATATTGACATATACGGATATAAACCTGATGTATGATATATGAAAACAATGCAAACGATTTTTATTCCGAGAATGGATGCTGAAATAATACCAAGATTGATTGATAGACGGACATATAAATATCATGTCTGACAATCGTATGTCGTGGAATTGATACATCTAAGTATCGAAAAAGTCTTATATAAAATCTAATTTTCATCGATGTAGACAAGAAGTGTTTCAGATTATAAATTGTTATAAAAATTAAACATAAGATCCCAATTGAAGTATTAAGAAAAGAAAGATTTGAAGAATGAAACTTCTGAGAAGTTACAGTATAATGAGAATATTGATTGATTGGTTGGTGTTTAGCACCAGTTTTAGCAATATTAATTACAGCTATATTGTGGTGTTTTAATGAGAAGAACATATCTCCCCAAAATCATTTAATGAGAAGAACATATGATTCTGGGAGAGAGGGAGGAGTAAAAAAGGGAGAGGCTGACAGTTTTTGAAAATAAATATTCTTGTCTTGCAAAATTGTAATCTAGAAAGATTTAATAACTTGAAAATAAATATTCTGACCTCGTGTCTGTTCATGCAGATTATTAATCAACTAATTATTATTTATTTTTACATTCGCTTCACTTTCCAGATTTAAATAAATATAGATGAACGAAAAGTAAATTTATTTCAACCTCTTCACATTGCAAGATAGCTATGTGCATGAAACAAGGAATTTAACCCTTCTACACAAAGACATGGGAGAATGTGTTGAACTAAATAAAACCTTTACCACCTTCAAATTTGAACCAATGCTGATCCCAAGGCTGTCGTCATCCTAAGGGTGTCTTGTTATTCAAAGGGTGTAGTATGGCCTCAAGGGTGTAATGTAATCCCAAAGGTTGTATTGTAGTCCCAGGGAAGGGTGTATTGTAGTCCCAAAAGTGTAATGTAGTTCCAAGGGTGTATTGTAGTCCCAAGGGTGTATTGTAGTCTTGTCTCAAGAGTGTCTGATCGTACCAAGGGTGTATTGTAGTCCCAAGGGTGTAATGTAGTTCTAAGGGTGTATTGTAGTCCCAAGGGTGTATTGTAGTCCCAAGGGTGTAATGTAGTTCCAAGGGTGTAATGTAGTTCCAAGGGTGTATTGTAGTCCCAAGGGTGTAATGTAGTTCCAAGGGTGTATTGTAGTCCCAAGAGTGTAATGTAGTTCCAAGGGTGTAATGTAGTTCCAAGGGTGTATTGTAGTTCCAAGAGTGTCTTGTCGTCCCAAGGGTGTCTTGTCGCCCCAAGGCTGTATTGTAGTCCCAAGGGTGTCTTGTCACCCCAAGGGTGTATCATAGTCCCAGGGAAGGGTGTCTTGTCTCAAGAGTGTCTTGTCTTGTTGTCCTAAGGATGTCTGCTTTAGACAAATTTCTCTGTATAGGTTTAAAATACACGTAATTATATGTTATATGATATGCCATACCAGACTTTATACTTCTCAAACCTTTGTGCAGTTTATAGAAGAGCTAGACACTTGGTCAATTTATTTATTTATTACTAGACAGGAATCATGATAGATGAGAAAAATTGTTATAGTATCGGAAGGGGTAATTTATTTAAACATTTCACCTTGTCAAAAGTACATTAAGAGCTCGACTGTAACGACTGATTACGGCGGAACTTTTTCCTTTTTTCTACAGTCCATTGTTGTCTAATCGTAAAATCCATCATTTCGAGTCAATTTCTGAAGAATTAATCTTGAGGGTGACAAAATATGTTATGTAATTTGTTTCTCTGACATAATTCCGTGAGAAAATATCAATTAAATGATGGAAAGAGTTATGTTTCCTTTTTATTTTTGCATTCATTGGTGTGGATAAATCTGACCAAAGCATCTGTATAGATATTTAAGCAGAATTAACTAGACTTTTTTGGATGTCAAAATTTGATATATATGTGTATATAAAATAAAAACGTATATATCAAATTTAGTGCACACAACACGTTTCTGGAATAACCTTCATCAGGTACACTCAAAATCGAAAGATTGGAAATTATCAAATTGGTACAGAAACTACACGTTTGCATCTGTGGAAGAAAAGTTTGAAGATACCAAAGGGGTAATCAGAAGCTGTAAATCTAAGATACCAAAGGGGTAATCAGAAGCTGTAAATCTAAAATACCAAAGGGGTAATCAGAAGCTGTAAATCTAAAATACCAAAGGGGTAATCAGGAGCTGTAAATCTAAAATACCAAAGGGGTAATCAGAAGCTGTTAATCTAAGATACCAAAGGGGTAATCAGAAGCTGTAAATCTAAGATACCAAAGGGGTAATCAGAAGCTGTAAATCTAAAATACCAAAGGGGTAATCACAAGCTGTAAATCTAAGATACCAAAGCGGTAATCAGAAGCTGTAAATCTAAGATACCAAAGGGGTAATCAGAAGCTGTAAATCTAAGATACCAAAGGGGTAATCAGAAGCTGTAAATCTAAGATACCAAAGGGGTAATCAGAAGCTGTAAATCTAAGATACCAAAGGGGTAATCACAAGCTGTAAATCAGAGGACAGACAACACAAGGGCCAAAAGATACCAAAGGGGTAATCACAAGCTGTAAATCAGAGGACAGACAACACAAGGGCCAAAAGATACCAAAGGGGTAATCAGAAGCTGTAAATCAGAGGACAGACAACACAAGGGCCAAAAGAAAAAGTACAAAAGGACAAACAACGAACTACAAAACATTAGACAGAAAACTTAAGATAGAGCAACACAAGCCCCACTAAAAACCGGGGGTGAACTCAGGTGGTCCAGAAGGGTTAGCAGTTCCTGCTTCACATGTGACACCCGTCGTGTTACTGTTAAACAACATGAACATCTTCTAATATGGAAATCGTGTTGGAAATAAGGCCCCAAAAAAAAAAGAACAAATGTAAACTAAACATGTGCTCCACCTGCATAATTGAGAGACATGCCTTTCAATAAGGGGCGGTATCAGGTCCTTTTACCTGTTTAAAATGTTATTTTTTACCTCCTAATTTTAAAGAATGTTGTATAAGATATTTATGAAAATGTTCAAATTTTAGTAAAAAGTACTATGGGTAAATAGTGAGTACTGGGTAGTGAGGCAAAACTTTTTATTTTTCTTATGATTTTTTCCCAGGTTACCCATAGAAGACGACACTGTCGGAACAGTTCCAGAATCTGACTTAAATAGTGCTTATTTAATGACAATAACAACTTTAGAAGATAGGCACTAAATAATAGGGTAGGTATTGTTAGCGAAAACAGCTTTTTTTTTGGTCTAACAGACTTAGAGAGAATTTGATTTTTCTTGTACTAAAGAGGACCACCTTTTTTTTAGATTTTTGTTTTGACTGTGATTTTTGTAATACATAGGTGTTATATTAGACAGCAGCTGAAGAGGTGTTATTAATAGTTGTGAAGTTTTTGTCATTAGATCAGTTTCTCAACTACATGTTTCTTCTTTGTTCATCTTTTTTTCTGCTCACTTCAAAATACAAATCTCACTTCAATCTCATTCTTGTGACTTTTACGATTTTTTAAGTGCCACTAACTTTTTACCTATGACATATACTAAATGTTTTTGTGGTTAAAGCTGATCTAAGCAAACTTTCTTTTCATAAATATGGATTATATCCCCTGTCACAATTAGATTGAACATAAAAGTTACTGTAGACTTTCAATCTGGTAATAAAGAGGTGACATTTGACTGATTTTAAATATCCATAATTGTTTCTCTAAATACAACTTTATTTTTAAAAAAAAGAAGAAAAAAAGAAGATATTTTGTCTAAAAAAAGCAATTTCAAAATTAAAATTGAAATTTTTCAAAATTAAAATTGAAATTACAAAATCAAAATTTAAAGATTAATTGATGTTGAGTTTTTTGTTACAAATTATTAAGTACATTTGTACTGCATGTACTTTATGTTAAGGTGTATATATTAGGATAATATAAAGCATTACTGAGAAAATAAAAATCAAACAGATTTTGGATTATGAGTGCAATTGCAGGTACATACATGTACATGTACAGAGCTCCAGATAAGCTGCGTATTTGCGTTTTTTACGCTATGAAAACGAATAAAAACACATGTATTATCAGATCAGAGTGTACACATTACGCATACATATTGCTGTGTAAGCAAACTTTCCAAATTCGGAGCGTACTTGTACAGTCGTGTACATAACAATACATTTTTGTCTTTGAGAAATTCCTCGTAATTACTCCCCTTTATACTTTTCGAAGGAGAGAGCGTATACATCCGAGGGGTACCGAATGTTTGCCTTTCTAAGCATCGATGTCAAAAGAGATCTGATTGGATGTTTATGATAAATCGTCCAATTGCGGTCAATATTACAAATAAATGCGGTTTACGTAATAAGTAAGAACTAAAACGAAAGTAAATTTGGGAACACGTTGTTCGTTGAAAATGAGGGATTACCGAAAATGAGCAAGAACACGAATAAGCCCGCTACTAAGTGCAAGAGCGCTACGAAAAATTCTATTCTTAAGTTCCTGACAGTTTCATCTGTGTCTAGTGACAGTATAGTTAAAGGAATCGTTGATGACATTATCAAAACGGCTGTGAAAACTGCCGAAGTCGACGAGCAAAAAACAAAATATTTACAACATTTTATTAATAAACATGACACAATCGTGTCAAATTAAACAGAGATATACATTTCACTTGCATCCTGCATTTATTGAATAACACTTGTGTCAAACATAATTTTAAAAGTGTACATGTAAGCAATCTTTACAACAGTGCAAAGGAAATATGCAAATACCCATCATTTTCAAAAGTAGGGGGTTAATTACCCTTTGGACTTGAAAATTATCTGGAGCTCTGCATGTAGCTATTTCCAAAAGTGATTAACACCTGAAATTGAATTAACATGAAAATTGTTTTTCGGCAGAAGAGCAGAAAATTGGTTTTGAAAAGTGTATGCCTGAAACACAGCATAACATAATGTTTTTTACTGGAATATATATCTTGTGCACTTTATCACAAGCATCATCTTAAATTTTTTAATTGTTGATATTTTTTTACAAAAATTTGGAAGATTTTTGTCCTATGATGCAATTTAATAATTTCTTAAAAGTATATTTCAAAATTAAAGAAAATGGAAGTATTGAAATTTTTCGTTTTTTTCTTTATATTTTTTTAAGCTTCAATTTTTTATTTTCGTGTCCGTTACTTTTTACCACAAATATGTCTCTTTCCACGTAATTGAAACAGAATTTTATTGAATCCTTTATATGACGGAAGAAATTTCCTTTGTGCGTCTTCATGATTAATAATATTTCTTAATACGACTTCTCATCGTTAAAGTCATCATATGACATCTTATTTTAAATGATCAACACCGAGGGGTATTGTTGACTCAGGTCTTAATCATTGTCTCATTTTTTGTATCCATGGTAATGAAAAAAAAAAATTTGATAATTACTTTTAGTAAGGCATCTCGGCAGCTCTGTTTTTCCTGAGGGTAAAAAATATGTCACAATAAAAAAATCTCGGGTCATATCAATGTCTTGTGCTATAATTATAGTCTTCAAATTTAATTAATATCTATTGTTAATTATATATTTTATGATTACAGTCAAACCTGGCCATGTGGTCACCTCTATTAAGCAGTCATCTGTATTAAAACGACACATTTTTCTTGTCCTGTCCTAGAAAATTTCATTTGAATTAAACCTTTTTTAAGAGGTCACCTGTATTATAAGGCCACTTTTTCGTTGTCCCAAAGACGACCTCCTAATACAGGTTTGACTGTATATATATTATGTACATTGTCTTTTTTAAAGAGTTTAAAAGTTTACACTGTTAGTATGAAATGAATTTTATATAGATTTTGTCTTTTACTGAGTGAGTAAATGAGTGATTGTTGTTTAATGCCACGTGAGCAATTATTGAGCTATAGCATGTCTAGAACAAGTTACATTTCAATGAGTTCATGAAGCTGTCCACTCAGTACTAAACCAACACGCTTAGTTGGATCTTCATAGTGTTAGCTCACATGTCGTACCATTCGGACACGAGGGCCCGGGTGGCTCAGTGAGTTAGCTAGTTGGATTACCTAACAACTCATACAAGCCTATCACCAATACAGCGTGGGTTCGCGCCTGGCTTTGTAAATTACAAAAAGGGTGCACTCGACTCAAAACCGAAAGTGATAAAGTTTACCAGTTTCTTGCCCATGGTCGGTGGTTCTCTCCGGGCACTCCGGCTTCTTCCACCACTAAAACTGGTCGCCATGATATAGCTGAAATATTGCTGAAAGTGGCATTAAACACCAAAAATTTAAAAAAAATCAAATCCAATGGGACACATAAAGCTGATTCCGAGCTTTTACTTCTTTAATACTGTGTCCTAGTGGAGAATGAGCAAATACCAACTTGATAGTCTTTGGATTGACCTGACCCAGGTACGAACCCATGATAAATCACACTTGAGACGAGCACGCTAAACTTTTACACCTTCGGCTCGGTTTTCATTCACTGTGAATTAATATTGCAAATACATGTATTATGATGAGAACCCTGTGGTTGTCTCTGTTCTTGTTTGTTATTTTTTTTCTGTAATGTCTAGCTTTATTAATGACAATGTTTGCCTATATTTAATTACCTTTTTCAGATATCTCCACTTCTGAGAGACAGTTAGCACTATTGCAGCTATTATAATATACAAGTTATGTACTTCTCGTCTACATGATAGTAGCGGTGTACCACTCATCTGCAATCTAGTGGCTATTTTGCTATAAATAAATGAAAAGGTTTGTGGTTTATGATTTTTGATGTTTAATGCCACTTTCAACTATATTTCAGTTTTATCATGGCGATCAGTTTTATTGATGGAGGAAACCGTAGAAAACCACAACCTGTCGCAAGTCACTGACAAGCTTTATCACCATGAACGGGGTTCATACATGTGAACCTTCCGGCGGGAGCATTTTTCTCCCAATTTTGAGGGTCCCTCCCGTCAACTTTCAAAATCTTCCGCCCGTGAAAAAAATAAAGTACAATAAAATCTTGACCTACATTTTGCGATCAATATTTCTGGAAATTCCCCAATTGGAAATCGCAAATTTAGTGGTGATAGGCACTGATTGCACAGGTGGTTGTAAATCCAACTACCATACCATCACAACCATGATGGCTCCCGTAATCGCTATAGGAAATAGTTACATGCATATATATCTGCATTTGGGATCGAAAGCAAACGTCTGTTTGATTTCTTTCCTTCCCTCAGTAATGCTTTATAATATCCTAATATATATTTTTATATATACCTTAACATAAAGTACATGTAGTGCAAATGTACTTAATAATTTTTAACAAAAAAGCTAAATATCAACAATGGTCAATCACAACCAAGACGGCCCCATGAAAATGAGGTGGGAAGTTACGGTATATAGGTCATCACTTAATATATACCGAAAGTACTCTTATGTATGAAGAGCCTAGTTATTAAGTTGATTTATTAGTACTGGTAATTGTCTCGGTGTGTACTTATAAAGGAATTAAGACACCAAACTAATTTGTCAAGCTGATTATATTTTTTCTATTATTCTAATATCTACGATACTATTGCCTTCCAAGGAACAATCTTTGGTATATATGTCTCTTTATCTTGTCTTTATTGTCTGGTGATATGGGAAAGATGGATCGTCTTCTCCGCATTTTCGAAAATATTGTCTGGAGTTATTTTTAGAAACTTCTTATTAAATGATATTAATTCGCCAGAAGGTATGAAATAATTTTTTTTATCCAGTTTGGCAATGGTCGTGTCGAAGATCAATAAATCTGTCTGGGCCTCGGTCGGTGTAATTTTCCTGTATTGTCATGATTAAATTAGACGAAGAAACAACATATAAAAATAGCAGATTTTTTTCTTTAGCATTTCAATAGCGCTAGAAAACTGAATTTGATAAGTGTTACAAGGGATGAACATGGAAATGAGAAAATTGGGATAAAAGTTGCCGAAATTTGAGAATTTTTTTTCTTCTATATTGTACCAACAATGTATCAGATCACCGCACATTCACAAATGAGGGAAATAAAAAAAAAAGTATTGTTGAAATATTATGATACAGCCCCTTTACCAGACCTCTTTTATTAATTTCTCTTAATTTTTCGTATAATCTCATAATGATAGCACATGTAATTGTTTGTTTCAACAAAAATAGTGTGAAAGTACGGCAAAAAATCATGAACGGAACATTTGGTTGAATTTCTAACAGCAAAATTGATAATAAAATAATCACTTCATCTGCTGTCCATTTATTTTTCTTTGTTTGTAAAATTTATTGTTAATCTTATTATGTAACCTTTTAAAATTATTTGTCGCCCAACAGAAATTTCTTAATAGTAACAAAAGGTATAAGTGTCTTGCGGGACAATTTTTTTTATGGTTACATTCTATCTTTACAGAAATGTGACAGGATCTATAAAAAAAAATGTCCATTTATGGCTATCAAAAGAAGTGACACGTCTGTTTCTTCTATTTACTGAGGCAGTTTGTATTCCAGTGTATTGGTATGTGAAATTTGTTGTTTTTTTAAAGTTTTTTTTCTAACATGTAAAAATTACCAAATGAGCTCCAAAAATTTCATTCCAAAATAAAAGAACAATTTTGAAAAAATTGCCATTATCATTTGACAAAATTATGTTTGTTTTGTTTGATCCTTAAAAACCAACATGCACATGATAAACATGGAAGAATGGATTAGCTAACTCAGATCAGGTAAATGGATTAGCTACCTCACAGGTCAGGTAAATGGATTAGCTACCTCACAGATCAGGTAAATGGATTAGCTACCTCACAGATCAGGTAAATGCATTAGCTACCTCACAGGTCAGGTAAATGCATTAGCTACCTCACAGATCAGGTAAATGGATTAGCTACCTCACAGGTCAGGTAAATGGATTAACTCCCTCACAGATCAGGTAAATGGATTAGTTACCTCACAGGTCAGGTAAATGGATTAGCTACCTCACAGATCAGGTAAATGGATTAGCTACCTCACAGGTCAGGTAAATGGATTAGCTACCTCACAGGTCAGGTAAATGCATTAGCTAACTCACAGATCAGGTAAATGGATTAGCTACCTCACAGGTCAGGTAAATGGATTAGCTACCTCACAGGTCAGGTAAATGCATTAGCTACCTCACAGATCAGGTAAATGGATTAGCTACCTCACAGGTCAGTTAAATGCATTAGCTACCTCACAGATCAGGTAAATGGATTAGCTACCTCACATGTCAGGTGAATGGATTAGCTACCTCACAGGTCAGGTAAATGGATTAGCTACCTCACAGGTCAGGTAAATGGATTAGCTACCTCACAGGTCAGGTAAATGCATTAGCTACCTCACAGGTCAGGTAAATGGATTAGCTACCTCACAGGTCAGGTAAATGGATTAGCTACCTCACAGATCAGGTAAACTGCCTCTGTGGAGTAATGCTTAGTGTACCCACCTCAAATGCAGAAGAGGTTGGCTAAATCACCTGACAAAATAAAATACTAATATTGGTATTTGTTGTTTCTTTTCTAAGCACGCGGCATGAAGGAGTAAGAGCAGAGACTGGTTGCCCGTGAGTCGTGCTCTGTCTGCTCCCGTTGTTTCAGTGAGCTTACTATAAAATTCCACGATAGTATATTTGTACAAATCAGACATCATCATCATCTCATCAAAATTGCTATTTGTTCTTGCCATGATATGGCTGAAATATTTCTCACTTGGTGTTGAGCAACAATCACTCACTCACATGTCATATATCAGGGGTGGATCCAGGATTTCAAGTTAGGGGGGGTGCACTTAAAAATATTGCGCCGAGCGGAGGGTGGTGCGAAATTTGTTGGGGTATTTCGTGTGAAAAATAACGATTTTACTCAAAAAAATCATATTTTTTCCAATTTTAGGGGGGGGGGGGGGGGGGGGGGGTCGCATCGGGTGCACCCCCCCCTGGATCCGCCCCTGTATATATAACAGAGTGACCTCATTGGTCAAGCATAACCCTGTATATATAACTGAGTGACCTCTTTTACGAAAAATAATATTTAGAAATGTCAACTTACTTGATAAATGCCTCAATTATATAATGGTCAGCATGTTCGTGTCAAATACAATACCCGGTAGATCAGGGGTTCAATTCCCAGTCAGGTCAGACCAAAGATTATGAAAATGGTCTTTTCGGCTTTTTTGCTTCTCTGCTTATCATACAGCATTAAGTAGCAAAGAGCAAAGGATGGTTGGCAAAGAGTCCAAGACAATGTGTCCTAGTGGAAAGACATGTCTATCTGGACTGTTGTTTCAGTGAGATGGCACTATAAAAATCTAACTAAGTGTGTTCGTCTAGTACAAAAGAGACATCTTCATCATCTCAACAGAAAGTAGCTTGTTATTGCCATGATATAGTTGATAAGTTATTCACTGGGCATTAAACAACAATCACTCACTCACTCAACTTCCTTGTTAGTCACATTTTGTTATTGTTTTTTTAATGAAAAAAAAGATGTCAAATATATTGATAAAAGATATGTATATACAGTCAAATCTGCTTTAGTGACCACCTCTGTTAAGCAATAACTTGTAATATGTTACCTTTATATTTAATTCCCTTCACAGTGCATTTCATATCAATTAAACCTATATTAAGCGACCACCATTCCATTGGAAGGTCACATAAGACAAATTTGACTATGTCAATTTTGGAAAAAGTATAAAAGGGAAAATTTTTTGTACTTTTAGCAAAATTTAACAAAGTCAGTCATTGACTCGTTCTAGTAATCTTCAATAGATACTTTTTCAAATTTGGGAAATTTGATTATTACAGTGCTCTCAAATTGTCAAAAATATTTTCCCACAATTACATGCAAACACTTTTACTTGACAGCATATTACATTTGACATTTTCATCCTTTTTAACTTATTTTGCAATTTCAATTAAATTGGATAATATTGTAATTGACAATATTTTTTCCCCTATTAAAGGTCCATATAATAAAGATATGAAAGAAAAATGTCAGCAGAAGTTCAAAATGTCAAGCAGATTTCTATTGGCTCAACGATTAACCAATCACTGAATCAGGAATGTTTTAAAGGTTTGTAACTTAATGTATATTGTTAAAGGCTATATTGTAACTGTAAAAATCTGTCAGTCTCATGACTGTTAATTAACGGTAAACTGCAATTAACTTTTTTTTTTTTAAATGTAGCTTTATATGAAATATTTAAAGAAATTTTGAAGTTTCTGAGTCAGTTGAGGTTACTTGAGTTATCCTCCATCAATAAAACTGACTGCCACGATATAACTGAAATATTGTTGAAAGTGGCGTTAAACACAATCAAACATTGTAATTCCTACTTCTAAAAAATGACTACAATTTTACTTTGAGTTGTTCAAGGCAAATACTTATCAAGGGTTTATGTATCTGGTTTCCTGCTCTAAAATAGGTAATTTTCCATACCAGTACAGTCTAAAAACAACTGATTTCCTGTCTCATGCACTGGTACCCATTTTATTTCCTACTTCCTCTACTTCTTCTCTGGCATTAATTAAAAAAAAGAATGTTAAGGATATAATGGTCAACAATCTCACTAAATAACACAAACTTCTCACTTCAAAGCAGAAATAGAAAATAGCTTGAGAACCTGATGCCACTCCAAGGGTCCTTGCTTGTGCCATAAATAGATGTAATTCTAGCTAACTTAAAATGGCAGCTACAATGGAGCCTTTAACCCTTCATTGAAAGTGTAAGCAATATATTTGTCTGAGTAAAATAAGTCTGAAAGGACCAATATTTCTAGTAAAATAAATCCAAGGTTTTAGTTTTTTCTAGTCTGAAAGGGGTTAGGGGTTATAGTGTTTAACTTCACTTTCAACCATATTTCAGTTATATCATGGCGGTCTAGTTTAGGTTAAAAGTTTGTTGGAATAATTTTCAAAATTTAAATAATCCATGGGATATTTCATCCTAGTAAATATGGTCCATGGACTTATTTTACCAGTAAAATTTATTCCGTCTGGAACAATTTCACACTAGTATTTATTTACTGTTGCACAAGCAAAATCACAGAAGCAGTATATAAGTATCGCTACAATATAACTGAAATATTGTTGAAAGTGGCATTAAACACCATAAACTCTAACCCTAACAAGCATGACTTATAAACTGAATTTACAATGACAAAATATTTCAATATTTTATGACAAGGTGTAAAACATTATGTGATAAAGTTTGTTAGTGACTTGCGACTGGTCGGTGGTTTTCCCCGGGTTCATCCAGTTTCCTCCACCAATAAAACTGACCGCCACGATATAACAGAAATATTGCTGAAAGTGGCATTAAACACCATATCCCTAAACCTAATTCTTATTGAAAGTGTAAGCGATATATTTGTCTTAGTTAAATAAGTCTGCATGGGCCAATATTTCTAGAGAAATAAATCCAAGATTACAAGTTTTCTAGTTTAAAAGGGTCTTGGAATAATTTTCCACTTTTAAATAATCCATGGGATATTTCTTCCTAGTAAATATGGCCCATGGACTTATTTTACCAGTAACTTTATTCCATCTGGAACAATTTCACATTAGTACTTATTTACTGTTACAAAAGCAAAATCACTGAAACAGTATATAAGCATCACTACAATATAACTGAAATAATGTTGAAAGTGGCATTAAACACCATAAACTATAATCCTAACCCCGTAAATCGAAAAACAGACAACACAATGGCCAAAAGAACAAAATACAAAAGGACAAACAACGATCTACAAAACATCCACATAAAACTAAAGATTGAGTAACACGATCCCCACTAAAAACCCGGGGGTGAACTCGGGTGCTGAATTTGCAATGACAAAATATTTCAATATTTTATGTCCTAAAAATGTCTCTTAATGTGTTCCATAATTTTCACTGACAATTTTTAACCATATGGGAAGAAATCTGTTAAAGTCCATCCTGTTGTTCTCTTGATTAATGGGACAAACCGCTCGGACTTTGGTCGGAGTCGGAAATGTAACAATTAATTGAAGAACTTGTCAACAAATACTTTTGATAGGAAGATGGATCTGACTTATAATTGTCATGAATTATTCATCGCAAATAATGTTATGGAAATAATTTCATAGTAATTTGTTATCATTAATGAACCATCGTTGAAAAGTTATTCTTTTTATAATAATATGGTGAACAATTCGACATCTTTTGTTCTGTCAAATTATAAGACAATTTTCACCTTTTTTTTATTTGCTAATAGTTTTGATTCCCATTGGGGAAAATCTTGAGAATGTGTCTTTAAAATGACAAAAAAAAAAATGGGAAAGTTTTCAGCTAACTGCTTTATTTTGTTAGAACAGTTTTGTTTTTTTGTTTGATTGATGGTGTTTAATGCCACTTTCAACAATATTTCAGTTATATCGTGGCGGTCGGTTTTATTGGTGGAGTAAACCGGAGAAAGCCACGGACATGTCACAAGTCACTGACAAATTTGATCACATCATGTTGTATTGAGTTCACCTCGCCTGAGTGGGGTTCGAACTCACAATGTTAGTGGTGATAGACACTGATTACATAGGTATAAATCCAACCACCATGAGATCACGACCATGTCACGATGTAACTGAAATATTGTTGAAAGTGGCATTACACGCCATAACTTTACCACTAACCCTTTGCTAGTCCTCTCTTAATGGTGAACCAATCATCCCATTTTATTATCAACAACATATTGTTTAAAATAAAAATATCTTCTGGAAATGTCTAACATTATGAGTTATGCCCCTAAATTATGTGCAAAATGATATTTTTATTGACTTGGATTTACTTGAAATTTTAAAACTAGCTGTAGACCAATAAAATTCAAGCTAAGTTTACAAAAAAAAAATTCAAATTAAGTGATAATTAAAAAAAATGTTGGGGGGTGGTATGGGGTGTGTGTGTGTGCAATAAAAATACAAACTTGAATCTCATTTATCTGATACTCATTAATTTTGTGAAAAAAAAACAACATAAAGCAATTTTTTAATCAGGAATTATGTAGACATGAATCTTATAGTATAGAATTAATTTGGTACTTAAAGTTTATTATTTGCAGGGATGATTTTTTCCCTCTTATTTAAAAAAATCTCGGGACATGGTAATAACAGGTCAAAATTGGACCCTTTAAATGAAATGAATAGATTGTTTCTGCTATTTTTCTTTTATTTTATTTTCTAGCTAGAATCATGCCTGTATATTTTCTTCCTTGTAATATACATGTATAAATTATTTTAATGCTGAAAGTGGTAAATTTATTAAAAAAAAATCATGACTGTAAACTTAGATACATAGTGACCCCACATTTTATTTAGAATTTTTTAAGATGTGTGTATATATATATATTATACTTTCAACTACAATTGAATTAAGTTTTTTTTCACACACTATATCTCATTATGGCTCAATTTATTAGATAATCAGGCAATTAAAAGTGGTAGACAAATTTAAAAAATTTATTTATTTTATGAAATTATGCACTAACTTTAGAGTTATTACCCAAAATAATTAGAATTAGAATTGTATAAAAAAGAATTTTGAATAAATTTTTCACACTGAATTTACTTGTTATTTAGACAAAAGAAGATGTGAATATTTTCAAATTATCTTTTATCCAAAATTGGATGTTTCAAAATGAATGATTAGAAAAGTTGAGATCGAAGTTCACCATCCAAGAAGTTTAAGTTATTTGTAGTGGGTGTACATATGAAGTGAATTCCCATCAGTTTTCTACTTGCCAATCTTTTCTCTCCGTTACACGGTTACACGGTATAATGCTCAAAATTAAAAACCTCCTTTGATATTTTGGCTAAAAATGAACAAAGCAAATGTTTTCATCATTTTAAAATGTCATTAAATACATTTTGAATTCTTGAAAGCTTTACCGCTGTGCCGTACTCAAGAGCTGAAGAAGTTTTGACTAGAAACTGCACTCATTATCTTCTCCTCAATAAGATGATCATTGATGCATGACTAATTAATCAATTTGTGAACATCCTGATTGGACGATGCTTTAAGTAGAACATCTTAATTGACCAATAACTAAATTTGCCATCTGTTAACATTTTCTGAAGGAGTTTTTTCATGGCGGTAATGCACTTTATGCATACTAATTATGCACCAGTGGACATATAGGGAAAATTACTCTCGTAAATTAATTGTTCTAATGTCTTAATTTATAACCAGGTTAATAATCCTTCCGCCCAAGTGGTCAAATAAAGAGACAACATGATGATAAACAGAAAATTGACCATGGCCGTTATAATTGTCAAGAATAGTAATGAAGAACGGCAAAGATAAAAATCTAGATGTTTCTCATTCAGTATGGCTCTTTTTAGAAATAAGACACAAAGACACTTTATTTGACCCCCAGAGGTTTCTACTATGACCTTTTGTTGCTTAGTTGTAAAGGGACAAAATTTTACATTTTTTGCTGCAATTGCCAGAAATAAGACACAAAGACATTCTATTTGACCCTTGGAGAATTCTACTATGATCTTTTGTTGCTTAGTTGAAAAAGGGACAATATTTAGTATTTTTTGCCACAGTTGCCATCTGGGTTCCCTAAAATAACAATTTAACATTTTTGAGTAACGTTTTTGAAATTATTGCAAGAAATTCACAATAATTTTAATAATTCAATTGTAATATAATTGAAAAATAATATTAAATACTTTTTCCATCAACATGTGAACATCTTAATAAAAACGTAGATATTGAATTTAGTGTACCCCACACGTTTCTGTAATAAGCTTCATCAGCTACGCTCAAAGTCAAAAGATTGGTGAGCCAAATAATTTTACAGTCAAATCGGCTAAGATCATGCTGGTTTCTTTTATTCCAGTCATTAGAACTGAGGAAAGGAGACATGCACAATGTAGTTGGCTGGTTTGGTTTATGGTGTTTAATGCCACCTTCAACAATATTTCAGTTATATTGTGGCAGTCAGTTTTATTGGTGGAGGAAAACGGAGCACCTGGAGAAAACCACCGACCTGCCATAAGTCACTGGCAAACTTTATCACATAAATCGAGGATTATCACACAATATTGAGAATACACAATGTGAATTAGATTATTCAATGCATTTATTTTTATCTTATTTTTCTGTTTATATTGTATTGCTTCAGCACAAATATTTATAGAATTAATTTATGAAATTTTTTCACACCCACAATATAGCTGAAATACTGCTAAAGTTGGTGTTAAGCATCAATCAATCAATCATATATTGCTGCAGTTCAAATGGATTTTTGTTTGGGAAATAGAAAAAAAATGATAAGAAAAATGTTGGGGTTTACGATTAGCAGGTCTTTTTAAAAAAACAAAATTTGCTCTAAATTCTTCATACATATATGGACTTAGTAATTGTATGTCCTGGTGCATTTCCAAGAACATACCAGGTTTTACTTTGGCATGAGTTTACCAATTCCACCCCAAAATAAACTGCTATTTCCCATTTTTAACCTAGCTGCGAAACGATACTCTTGGCGTTTTTTTTTACTGTATGTATGTGTAGCTATGGTGAAAAAAAAAAGGAAGAAAATATAAAGACTGTTTGACGGTTCTGTAGCTAATTCTTATCTTTGTACCAGTACGTTTTTTTTTTTTTTTTTAAGGGCAGTCGTGATCGTATGGTAGTTGGATTTACAACTTATCTGTGCAATCGGTGCCTATCACCACTAAAGTTGTGAGTTCGAACCATGTTTGTGGCGAAGTGTACTCGATACAACATTATGTGAAAAAGTTTGTCAGTGACTTGCGACAGGTCGGTGGTTTTCACAGGGTACTTGGGTATGCTCCACCAATAAAACTGACCGCTATGATATAACTGAAATATAGTTGAAAGTGGCATTAAACACCATGAACATAAACCTCTTATCCTTGTACCAGTAAGTATATTGAAAACTGAATGAACAACAAGTTGTACTAACTTGACCTTAAAAGGAGCTTGTGTAATTGAATGATCAAAGAATTATGGGAAAAAAACATCAAAGAAATGGAAATTAACACAGTTTTCAGTCTCATTTCATTTCAATTGAAAATCACTTCCACCTATTATCTAAATTAATATTTCTTCATTTCAAATGAAAAAAGACAAATTTATGACCCAAATTTTTATCACAAAAGGAATTTTTAATAATAAATAAAGCCCCAAATTTTCTCTCAAAAGGCATTGTCAATATGATATTTCCCGAGTGAACTATGTTAAATATATGAAGAATATTTTTCCAATTCTATTTTGACCACATTTTCTGCTAAATTGATCCCATTCAATAACATTATTTGCTGCTGGGTATTTTTGAATGGCATTTTGAGGATACGAAAAATAGTGAGTGTTTTTTTTTCGTATGGAAAATTAAGACTATATGATTAAGTCTTTGATGTGTTTTCAACACATGTTTATCCAAGGGGCTATTAATTCAGCATTAACTAATTTTCTTTTATGTTCACATGACTTAAATGGTAACTAAATTAATGAATGACCATCTGTAGAATGGGCGGAAACATTGATGCAGGTCATCGGTCCTGAACAAGATGGACATCTGGGAGGTGGGTTGGTTGGACCTAGACCAAATGTTCGCTGGACAAACAAGATGAACCATTGAGATAGGGGTCAATATTGATAGGGTTAGAAGGTCGTCTTTGTGAGGCTCAAAAGGTTAATGAAATCTGAAAGATCTGTTGTCATGATTTATAAGGCATTGTTATTGGATATTCTATTGAAAACTAATTTAGTCGTGACTCTTAGAAGTTGCATGCCAAGTGCTAAAATACATTGTTCTTTGTTATCCATCTTGAATTTTGTAATAAAAAAATAATTGAATGTAACATGTCACTTTGATTGTAAGGAATATTATCAATAATTTTATACATTTTCCCTTGATCTTTTCATACGATAATATTTATTATTTAGCAACTAGCGTGATATTAATATAATATCGCTGTTTTCTAATGTGACGTTAAAATGATGTCATGTCAATGATGTCACCTTACCAAATCCTTGATAAACATACTATTGTTTTTATATGTTTTGCTCGAAATGAACTTCTCATCGGATCTCACATCTCGTGCTTCGTCTTTGATGCGATATTTCTCGGAGAAATCCATTCTCACAAAACAAATCAATGATAGTATATTAAAGACAATTTCATTTTGATAATCCATATACAATATATAAGTACATTTTCAAAAAATAAAAAAGTAATTGGTAGGAGCATTAGAAACAGGCAGAAAATCGAACTTTTGGCGAGTTTTTCTGCTGTTTCGCAGCGAGTGCAAATTAATTTTATAGAGAAAGAGAGAGAGTTATGGTGTTTAATGCTGGTCAGCTTTATTGGCGGAGGAAACTGGATTACCCGGAGAAAACCATTTTATATTATCCAACAATGTATGTATATTGTGTTTAGCCTGCAATGTCAAAAGCCCAAAGCAACTGCCAAGCACATTTTTGTGGCCTTTGATTTTCCCAACGAATTGTAGTACCGGTAGTTGTTTTACTGAATTTCTCTGGTTTTTATGCCACCGCAGCTAAGAGTCGGAGGGGAGGGCATATTAATTTATCCCCGTCCGTCCGTTCATCCGTCCGAATATAGATACATGGTTTGTCTGGCTATCTCCTCCTACAGTTTTAGAGCTACAGCTCTAGTATGTTGCAGGATGTTTATACACATAATGGAGGTGTGCATGTCCACAGGATTTTGATTTTCTTCAAATATTCTCAAAATGACAGGTAGTTGGATTTAGTCATTTTTTATGCCCCTGCAACGAAAAGTTGAGGGAGGGGAATTTTTGGCAAATATTCACAAAATGACAGGTAGTTGGACTTCATTTCCTTCTTACTAGCTACATAATGGAAACATGGTTTGTATGGGGAATTATACCCATTTCACCACAGGTAATACCTTTATATTTACATATCAGGAATGAAAAATTAAAGGTACTATCTGTATACAAGTTGAGTATGATGGAACATCATACATAGTGTTAAAGAACTTTTGACTTGTTTATAATTTCCTATAGTCTGGCGGGGGCATCATTTGTGTCTTACAGACACACTTCATTTTTAAAAAATCACTCCTAGCAAAACAACTTTGTCCATAATTATCAAGTGCAGGGGTATACTTCTTTTCTAGTTAAATTTATTGGTTTGATCTTCCTGTATAAATGTATGCTACATAAAAACCACTCAAGGATTGACAATTTCTTCAATCAAACATGTAATCCTACTTTCACTTTAATTTAGAATAAATCTTCGAAGACGATAAAATTCAAATTTTCTAATTAATGCAAGTTATTGATTTTTCAGTTTAAAACTGAAACAGTATTTTTTTTAATTCAATAAATCTGAGAATTTCATTTGCAAATTAAATTTCATTAGATCTGTATTTTAAAGATTGAACATCATTAAAATTGAATTTTTGAATTTCTGTAATGTTTCTTATAAATCACAGCTTCACCCAAATTAAATACTTCTCAATAATTTGGAACTGGATAACCTATGAATTGAGGGGGTGGGGATTTAAGTTGGAACTGGATAACCTGTGCATCAAAGGGGTGGGGATTTAAGACTTTAATGCAAACTGCTACTAAATGAATTTTGTATTAAAAGTACAGTGGAACCTGCTTAATCAAGATACACCAAGGGACCAGGGAAATGTGTCAGATTGTACAGCATGTCGGAATACTCAAGGTTTTACTTTTAGTTAACAGAAATACTAGGGACCATAAATTTTTGTGGGATGTCATAGGATGTTGGAAAACTCAGGTGTCGCATTGCACAAGATCCACTGTACATGTGATTGTTTTATATTTAGGGAGGAGTATGTGTTTTATATTTAGGGAGGAGTATATGTTTTATATTTAGGGAGGAGTATGTGTTTTATATTTAGGGAGGAGTATGTGTTTTATATTTAGGGAGGGGTATGTGTTTTATATTTAGGGAGGAGTATATGTTTTATATTTAGGGAGGAGTATGTGTTTTATATTTAGGGAGGAGTATGTGTTTTATATTTAGGGAGGAATATGTGTTTTATATTTAGGGAGGAGTATGTGTTTTATATTTAGGGAGGAGTATGTGTTTTATATTTAGGGAGGAGTATGTGTTTTATATTTAGGGAGGAATATGTGTTTTATATTTAGGGAGGAGTATGTGTTTTATATTTAGGGAGGAGTATGTGTTTTATATTTAGGGAGGAGTATGTGTTTTATATTTAGGGAGGAGTATGTGTTTTATATTTAGGGAGGTGTATGTGTTTTATATTTAGGGAGGAGTATGTGTTTTATATTTAGGGAGGAGTATGTGTTTTATATTTAGGGAGGAGTATGTGTTTTATATTTAGGGAGGAGTATGTGTTTTATATTTAGGGAGGAGTATGTGTTTTATATTTAGGGAGGAGTATGTGTTTTATATTTTGGGAGGAGTATGTGTTTTATATTTAGGGAGGAGTATGTGTTTTATATTTAGGGAGGTGTATGTGTTTTATATTTAGGGAGGAGTATGTGTTTTATATTTAGGGAGGAGTATGTGTTTTATATTTAGGGAGGAGTATGTGTTTTATATTTAGGGAGGAGTATGTGTTTTATATTTAGGGAGGAGTATGTGTTTTATATTTAGGGAGGAGTATGTGTTTTATATTTAGGGAGGTGTATGTGTTTTATATTTAGGGAGGAGTATGCCTCATCATCATTTTGATGATTTGATATTGATTTTGATAAAAATCCTGTAACAAGTTTCATTCATTTTCACATAACCTCCAACCCTATGCTTTCACAAATAAATCGTATTGCTGTTGGAGATCCAGTTCTCAAGAGGGGAGGGTTAAGATTCCATTTAGCAGTTTAACCATGCCACATCTTTGTGCCTGTCCCAAGCCAGGACCTGGATTTCCAACGTGGTATGTTGGGGTCTTTGTTTGTGTTCAGTGAGTTAAGATGAGAGGTGACCCCATTTTTTTTTGCCTTCACTAGTTGTAATCTTTATTAGAGAATAACATATAATCTTTTGAAGAAAAAAAATTTCCATATTTTTGCTGATAGATAAAAAGATTATTACGATGGATTTCTCAAATAAATCATATTCACGACTCTTGATTGTCCATTAAGCCGCTAAAATCCTGTGTCCTTTCTCACATTGTCATTTCAAATGCGGAGATTTTTTCTCTCCCGTTATTATACATCTGAATATAAAATCAATACGGACATGATTTGATCTTCTCTTTGTTACAAATTTGTCCTGCCTTAGATTTAACCTGATGTAATTCTCTCATCATTAAGAACCAGAATGGGTTTATTTGATTTGGAGCCAGTGTGTCTATGTTAGGGACAAGGGAGATAACACACCTTTGGGGATTGGAACAAGAGTAAGAAACATCAATATGTACAAGTATATATACATCTTGACAGCTGGGTGACAAACTCAGACCATTATCTGCTATTATGATTAATAATTCTGTTCACATAAGGACATTAGAGCTATTTTGCTGAGATGTAGCATATGATTTATAATGGTCTAATATAAAAGGAAAGATATGGACATCATGCATGGATCCAGGTTGTATTGTAACTTGCCATGGAAACGGCCAAAATGCTAAAAAATTGAAAAAACACAAAAATGATCATAGCAGGTTACTCGCCAAACAGAAATTGATGAAACTTGATAGGAACAACGTCCACATCTAGTGGGACGATATAAGCCAAAAAAATTGGAATCGGTTGGACAAACTTTGCCGCAGTTGCCATGGAAACAAAAAAGGGGGGATTTAAAAAATTTTGGATTCCTTTCATCAAACTTCATGACAATTTGTAGGAATATCCACCGTAGTGTGTGGTAGTTTTTTTTGGGGGTTGAAAAAATTCAAAATGGTGGCCGTTGCCAAGGTAACCGAGGTACAAAATGACCGCCAAATACAACAAAAATCCTCCGATTTGGGCGAAATTTGGTTTCCAAGTAGATTATGATGTTGCGAATTGATGATATCCATCGTTGGTTTGCTATGGCGGACATTTTGAATCCAAAATGGCCACCAAAATACAAAAATCCTCTGATTTGGGCAAAATTTGGTTTCCAAGTAGATTTTGATGTTGGGAATTAATATCCATGGTTTGGGAGCCATATTATGATCCACTTTGTAGGAATATCCACCGTAGTGTGTGGCAGCTTTTGGGGGTTGAAAAAATTCAAAATGGTGGCGATTGCCATGGTAACCAAGGTATAAAATGGCCACCAAATATAAAAATCCTCCGATTTGGGCGAAATTTGGTTTCCAAGTAGATTATGATGTTGCGAATTGATATTCATCGTTGGTTCGCTATGGTGCTTGGAATTGGATGAAACTTTCCAGAAATTTTGTCTGAGATATGTACACATAATTTTGAGGCTTGGAAATTTCAGAATGGCCGCCGTTGCCACAAAAAACGTGAAAAATTTAAAGTGCTCGGAATTGGATGAAACTTAATAGAAATGTTGTATGGCATGTGTATAAATGGTTTTGAGGCTTGGAAATTTCAAAATGCCTGCCGTTGCCGTGGAAACCACAAAAACACTCAATTTAACACAAAGGTGAATAACAACTATATCTTTTCAGACTTAGTATGCAAATAGCTATCTAATATTTGCTTATTAATATAATAGTGTATGACAAACATCTTTTGCATTTGATTTCATGCTAATAATATAGTCCTCTAACATCTCCATTACTGGTGTTGTAGATGATGGCAGACAATTGAAGCCATTTTTTTCTTGCTTTGCTTACTAGTTTATTGTAGCACATTGTAGGGTAACATAACAAAGAAGCCCTACTATAGACATGATAGAGTCAAAAAATGGGCTCTAATTATTTCTTGCTATGTTCTCACACTATTCTTCATTCATACCACTAGTACTTATATTGTTCGTTTGGGGGACATTTGTAATGCTCTGCGTTACAGTAACCAATATTATCATTTGTTATGGAAACCTATCAGTGCCATATTCTGATTTTCTACAGTTGAACTTAAGAAAAAACAGACCAACATTCTACAATATGACCAAACATGGGCATGTTGGTGTGGTCAAAATTTTGTGATCACAGGGGAACATTTTTTAGTTGGTTATGCAGCATTGGCGGTCAATCAATACATTTCTAATTTTTGATCATCACGAAAATGCTTTCTTGCAAATAATATTCAAAAATGAAAAAATGGACAGCCATGAGTGCAATATCAATAATATGTTATTATGATTTGTAAAACAAATAACTTGTCCAGATATGATAAAAAAAACTTTTAAAAGAATAAACCTCAATTTTAATCAGGATGCTACCTGAGATTTAATGACCCATCTAATTTATCAATTTCAGTTTTGTTTTCTTGGACATAAGGTGTCCTATTAGACATCCACATTGGCTTTGGGTGGCCATTATCAAGGCTTGTACAACCGAAAAAAAAATCCGCAAATACAGTGATTGAAAGTTGTTTACATGATATAGTGATAGAAAAAAAACCCAGGATTTTCTGTGAGTAAAATTTTATAAAAGACAGTTTAATCATTCAAAGAGAATAAATAAACAAGGTTAACGATTCTTAATTTTGCTTAACTTCATATGAATAATAGATTGTTTTTTAACGTACACATTAATTAGGGCTTCAATACTTCATGGTTAGCGTGATTACAATAAATGTGGAAGGTCATGGGTTCGATCACAGGTCGGCTCAAGCAAAGAACTGTCAAATTGGTATTTGTTACTTCTCTGCTACGAATGACACTTTAAGCAGGCCTTTCAATAAGGGGCGGTACCAGGTACATTTACCCGTTTAAAATGGTATTTGGTACCTCCTGATTTTAAAGAGTATTATATAAGATATACATGAAAATGTTCAAATTTTAATAAAAAAAAAAATTACCGCCTGTAAATAGTGAAGTACTGGTACACTTAAAAAATATTGAAAGCCCTGTTTAATGGGGTACCATACACTACAGTTGAATGTTTTGATCATATGATGTTTGTATGCAGATTTCAAGCATCTCGGTGATCAAAACCACAGAGAGAAAAGCTGCTATGTGGCTAGTGAATTTATAGCTCTGAGTCTGTTGGTTGGAATTTGTTAAAATTTTGATATTTATTACAGTGGATATATTCAAACACACTGCCAAAAAAATAAGAAAATTAAACGAGCAGATAAAATTTTACCTGAAGTGTATGGTACCACCTTAAGGAGCAAGAGCATAGAGTGGTTGTCTCAGAATCTGGATAATGTGTTTGGATGAAACAACATGTCTTCATGTGCATTGGTGATTCAGTAAGCTAGCTCTATAAAAATCCAACTCAGTTTATTGGTAAAGTACAAAGCAGACATCATCTTCATCATCATATTAAACATAAACTGGTTCTCGCCATGATATGGCAGAAAAATTGCTCTCTTGGCATTACAATCACTCACTCATTCTATGTTAGATATATGACTCCAGGACTGGGTTGCACATTTTTTAACCTCAATTAAATTTATGTGTCATTTAAAACTTAACTGACACTTAAATTTAATTGAGATGTACATGTCATTAATTTACACGTAAGGTTTAATTGAGACTTAAATTTAACTGAGGTTTGTCCAACCCAGTTCTGGAAAAAAAATGAAAAAAAATGGCTTCCATCAAAATGTGACAATTCTTAGTACTGTATCTTAGCAACTGTTGATATGTAACATACTAGACTAACGTAATAAAAAGCTAGTTACAGAAATATGAAATATTACAATCCATTTGGGAAATTAATACAGCTATTTATAAATCAAAACAAGACACACTTATTGAAGTCCATGGAATTAAATATGAGAAAATTGGTTCAATAAAAGAAAATTTGTTCAATTTTCTAGCAAATTGAAAATTATAGTATTGGATTTAGGAAAGAATTGCCATTATTACTTATCTAACGAGACGGAAAGATTTATTTTCGTAATGAAATCGGAGAATTCTGTCTGAAAAAGTGCCTGGTAATTAATATAAATGTTTCTTTTTCTCATGTGACCTTGTATTAGAGGAATATATTACAACTTCTGTTTCCTAATTTGACGATTTCAGTCCAAGCAGTTAAGAAAAAAAGATTGAACGATATTCTAGATATAATTAGATAAGAATAATTTGTCTCAAAGCGTGAGTGGAATTTTTTTTTTTACTTTACTCAAAAAACCATGCACTTTAGCAAAAATGATGATGACAGAAATGTTGACAGTACAATAACAGTGAATACTTGTAGTTTAACTGACAACTAGCGTAGTAGTCTTCCATATGGTGTTTTGTAATATAAGCGATATAGGAATATAATTCACCAGTGTGGGAAGTTCTGTCTTTTCTTGAGTGGAGCATAGCGGAAGGAGGAGGGTATTAGATGTCAGGAATAGAGTTTGGAAGATCCTCTATGAACAAAAAAACTTTTTTTTTGCAATGTGTCAAGAAAGACATGGCTGCCAATTCAACCAGTGTAATTTCTGATTATGTCTTTTACTAAGCATATAAAATTACCTCCCTTTATGAAAAAAAACATCTGTCAAGGTGTTTGATTGATTGGAAATTAGAATTAACAAGTACAATTTGATTGAAATAGTAACAATATTGAAAAAATCTTTTTTTTTTTATTAAAAAAAATAGTTCAAAATTGCAGTTAAAAAAATTGATACCATATATTATTTGGAAGTATTTAGAATTCCCCTTGATTTTTACTCATTATAAAAAAAAACATCCGTCAAGGTGTTTAATCAATTGAAAATCAGGTTTGACAAATACAATTTGATTGAAATAGTAACCCAACCGAGGAATTTGTTAAAAATATTTTTTTGTGAAAAAAAAAAGTTCAAAATTAGTTAAAAAAGATTGATAACATATAGCATTCAGAATCACCTAACCTTAATTTTATGCTCATGAAAAAAACATCATTCAAAGTGTTTAAGCAATTTGAAATTGGATTTAGTAAATACAATGGGATTGAAATAGTAACCAAACCATGAAAAAAAAATGTTGAAAAATTGCAGTTATAAAAAAATTGATACCATATGCTATGTAAAAGTATTTAGAATTACCTCCCCTTAAGTTTTACTCATTGCAATTGAATAATAATTTGTAGGATGATAACATTTTCTTATGAATATAAAAGTTGACTCTGATATGACTTGTATTCAATGGTCACCTTTAGGATAAGGTAAAATGACCTCATAAGATCCGTCGATCCTGATTGTCAGTTCTGGTCTATAATAATTCACATATTACTGTATGGAAGATAGTTATTTAAAGAGAAAAAAAACGGTCACTTTCCAATGTAAGGTATTGTCAGCACTTCTAATGTCATCCTTATGCTTTTGAATCTTTTTCTCTGAAGCCACGGGGCCAATTGGAACCAAAATTGGTAGTAATGTTCATTGGATGATCCTCCACCTATGTTTTGTTTTTCGATCGCAAATCCATAAAATAAAAATGAAGCAAAAGGGACCCAATTAGGTGTTTCCATATACAATAAAACCTGTAAAAAATATATTTATGCACTGTCGTAAAAACAATAGTATTTGAATCGATATCAAGGTCTGGACTGCCAAATAATAGTAAACCGAACCCCTTTGGGACTGAAGAATTTGTTCAGTTTAGACAGGTGTTTGGTTTACACAGGTTCAAATTACATAGAGATTTAAGAGATGGGACTGTAAAGTCTGTCTGGTTTAGGCAGGTATCCGGTTTACTCAGGGTTCAGTGTAGACAGGTTTCACTGTAAATGGGTATTAATAATTTATTGTTTAATTTTTTTTTAGCTAACCTGGTCAAAGGCTTTGTGAGCTTTTGCCATCACTTGGTGTCTGTCGTCCGTTCGTCAGTCATAAACTTTCACATTTTCATTTTCTCCTCTGAAACCACTGAACCAATTTAAACCAAACTTGTCTGGGATGGTTCTTGGGTGGTCTCATTTCAAAGCTCTGTCTGACAGCTCTGCCCTCCATTCAAGATGGCTACTGTAACCAAAATTAGAAATTTCGTTACTTTATTATAAGTCAAAATGAGGTGAAATTATAACTGCAGCTACATGGCAATAAGTAGTTATATTTACATATATTCCAAGTTTTATGTGAAATTTTTCTTGCAGCCGAGTTATACCGATTATGCAAATTTTGCATATTTTAATCAAATATCACATTTGAATCTTTTCCTTTGAAACTGCATAACTAATTTAAAATAAATTTGGCTGGGATGGTCCCCTTTCAAAATTGGATTCGACAGCCCCGACATCCATTCAAAATGGTGGCCATTACTAAAAATAGAAATTTGTTATTAAAAAAAATATGGTGAAAATAACAGATTAAAGTGTATAGTTAATTAATAAGGCTCCCAACCGAAATAGGAGACTTACTATTTTTTCATTTGGTTTTTTATTATTTTATAATTAATCCGCCAAAAATATGAAATATTTTATGCCATGCAGTTCAACAAGAAATAAGATTTTTTTTAGGAGGGAATTCATTCTTAATCATCTGATAACAGAACCATAAGATAAATGTCTTCTCACATGTCATTAATGAGTCAGCTAGCTATTAAAAAATTTTGGTGACAATAACAGGTGTCATTTCTTATTGCGTGGCTATGAGAATGTGATGTCACTGACACACAGAATCATTTGTGGTTATCACAGAGACATTAAGGGTAATCCTAAGGGATTTTCTTCTAGTGTCCCTGTGTTTCAATTTAATGGCTGTGTCAACATTGGAGAGCTGTTTTGTTATAAATATTGCTGTTGGCTGACAGTTCATTCAAATTTCAATTAACTAAAATGGTTTCCAATAGTAGCTCTAATTTGCTGAGTCATACTGTAATTGCTACAATCTTAATCTTGGACACATGATCATGTGATAATCAGGGTCCCAAAAATGTTTTTTTCCTATGGAATTTGAAATTGACTGAGTGAGCATCCTCCTGAAGACATCAATTATGCATATTTAAAGAAATTTGGAGAATTGTACTGAGTTATATGTTAGCTTTAATGGGGGTCTGTTCACTTTAATCAATGGAGGCTCAGCTAAATGACTGCATTTATGGTCTGTGAAAATAGTTTTTTAGAAGTTGATTTATAAGAGCGATCATCAGAGTATGATTCAATTCTCCGAGGAATGGGAATTTTTATGATGACAATGAAAATTTTCTTTTTTCCCAATTGACAGAACAAATCTTAATATGGACTTTCTTCATGAAAATGATGAAGATGATGGCATTTTAAATCTCTAATCTTTTTAATCCTTATATGGAATTGTAGAATTGATTTACAAAATTATTTTGAAAAATTCCAAAAAATTTGATTGTGATATGCATTGGATAATGATTAATGCAGAAAAAGCACCCAAAAAACCCACTTACTTTCTACTTTCTGATGTTATTACAATTGAAGTTTAATATATCTACTAACTTAAAAAGTAAAATTAACCGAATTTAAATTTCTTTTTCTATATATATTATTAATTTTGCAGACAAAAATTTGTGAATTTTATAATTTTTCTTAGTACTACATGTACCAAAAGTGGTACCTCTCTTGAGAATGACAATTTATTAGTAGTCTACTTTTTCATGTCTCCTCAAGTCTGTCCTGATAAGAGAGGTGGTCTTTGATTGGAGGGGCTACTGTACTTACAAACACCCAATCATTTTCATAGAAAATCCCAAAATTTCTTCCTATATAACTGGAGGTGACATAGAGTTAGCATGCGATCAAATAAGTGAAGATAAAATGAGCAGATTACCGATAAATAATTACAAATCATTTGCACACTTCCGAATTTGATTCCTAAAAAAATTGTGTGTTTTACATGAGTTATTTCCCTTGATGGTGGGCAAAATGGTGTCCTTTCATGCAAAGTTCATCCAAATTTACATATATTTTTCTCTATAATCTGTTCAGAATTTCAATGTAACAACTTTTGAATTTTCTCTTTGCTATAAGAAGAGTTTGAAGATACCAAAGGGGTAATCAGAATATGTAAACAATTGACCTCTAATATTTTACAAGGTTCAAATATCTACAAATTATAAGAAAATTATGCTTAAATTCTTTGTCCTTTTCATTGCTCTTGCTAGAATGGGTACCATTTTGGCCGTCGTAAGGAACATAACTTGTAAAAAATGTCTTGAATATTAATTTCAAAGATGAGAATTTGCCGAATGATATGAACATCCATTTTTTCAAAGTGAGATTTTTACGTCCTCGTTGTAAATTGAGATAAATTACAAAGTTGTAAACACCAAGAATATTGATCAATTTAATTTTTGTGATATTTGTACTGAATATTAATTTCAAAGATGAGAATTCACTGAGTAATATAAATTCTTACTTTTTTTAGATTTCAAGATGAAATTTTTACTTCTTCTGTTTTAAATTGAGATAAATTTTAACCAGGAAAAAATATTCAAAACAAAATTTTTGTGATATTTATACCGATTTAAAAGCAAATTTTCAGCTGTTGGTTTTTATTAAAAAAACCCGGGAAACTTGATGATGTAAATACTTTCTAATAGTAAACACCTTGTGCTTAATTAAAATCTACTCTCACAGAATCGTGACATGTGAAAAGTGGCATGTGTATGTAATCCTGAAATAAACCTTGTTTGTTGTTTATCTATCATAGTATACATTAGGCCATGATTGATAAATTGTTTGCTTGCCCAAACATGACCTTCCGGCAAAAAAAAGGTCCCCACTCAAATTCTTTTTTCCTCAAAAACCCAAGGGTCGTTGTGGTCGTGATCGTATGGTAGTTGGATTTACAACTTTCTGTGCAATCAGTGCCTATCACCACTAAAGTCGTGAGTTCAAGCTCTGTTCATGGCGAGGTCTACTTGATGCAACAGTAATCAAGTTTAACAGTGACTTGCGATAGGTCGGTGGTTTTCTCCGGTTTCCTCCACCAATAAAACTGATCGCCACAATATAACTGAAATATTGTTGAAAGTGGTGTTAAACACCATAAACCAGAAGACCTAACCTTAGTATACCTCAGGTCATGATTATAAAATTGTTTGTTTGCCCAAACACAACCTACCAGAAAAAAAGGTGCCTACTCAAATTCTTTTTTCTTCAAAGACCAATATGTATTTTTTTTATTTCTGGATATTTCCAAGTTTCATAGCGATATGGTATCTTATTCCGAATTTTATCACATTTTGAAGCGGAAAATAAGTACTTCCATACCTGCCTTTGCGTTCCCATGACTATCAATCAAGGGTAGGGTTTGAGCAAACTATCCATTTAAGGGTGGGTTCGCCTACAAAAACCTTTCAATAAAAAAAATATATCTATTTTGATTTATATGTAGGTCAAACGAAAGACCATGAAATTGGTATATGTTGCTTCTTTGTTAAGTATGCATTATTAAAGAGTAACAACAAAGATTGGTTGGTTGGAAATCGGGTTAATGTGTTTGAGTGGGGCGACATGTCTACCCGCAAACTGTTGTTTAAGTGAACTAACACTATAAAAATCCAACTAATCATGTTGGTCTAGTATAAAGCGGACCACACCTCATTGAATATAACTTGTTCTTGCCTTAATATGGCTGAATAATTGCTCATTTGGTGTTAAACAACGATCACTCACTCGCTCCAAATATGCCTACAATTTCTTGTATTTTGCAAAACTTTTTGGGAGATTAAAGACTGTAGCATACAGTGTGTTTACTCACTCTCAAGTTTTTTTTGTTTTTGTATTTTCCCGAACTTTTTTAGGGGATTAAAGACTTTAGGTACAGTGAGCTATTTCTCTGACTTCATGGTATTAATTGAGTGAAATAGTTACACAGATTACTATGTAAACATTTGTTCTGTGTTTTATGAATGAAGGGGAAGATAACCATCTTAGGTCATCATGCTCCTTAATAATCAGCTGACTTTCATCTCAGTCAATGTTTAGGAGGCACCAAAGAGGGGAAATAAATAGTTATTAAATTGATTTTAAAAAAGTGAATATTAAATGAATCTATGAATCTACATCAAGAATTGAGGAAATTGTCATAAAACATGAATTTTTGTGAATTAAAATTTACAAATTTTCAATAATTTTAAATTAAGAAAATAGTCAACCCCCAAGTTAAACCCCCTTGCTAATTAAAGCTTCACAATAGTTGTTGATTTCACTGACAGCTGATTTCTATCTAAAGTGAAAGTAAATTGATGGAGGATCCATGTCTTATCATTGTGGTCAGTTTAGAGTGTTGATGTATCCCTCCCAGACACAGACCAGTGGTCACTTAATCATCTGATGACCTCTCAAAAGTCCATTATCTAGATCTGGGTTAGGAAAATTTGACTGTATGGATAAACAGTGATCATTTTTGTAATTTATGGGTGGGCTTTAATGTAATGAAATGGAAACTTGTGGAATTTATTATTTGTATTGTTTTGACTTCATCTGTCAAACTATGAATTGCATGCATACAAAATATGAAACATCTAAAGTTTGTTTATTTGTTTTTTTTAATTATAGAAATACAGATAATCACAAATTATGGAAATTTGATATGAAATTTATTCTTTTAAAAAGAATGGATGAAAGAAATAGATACATGAATTTGAATACAATATTTTCTTCTTCCTCCAAAATTTAATACGAATGGTGGATAAAAAAGAATAAAAAAGATATTCCCTTCTAATTTTAGAAAGAATGAATGAAAGAATGAATGAAAGAATGAATGAAAGAATATTGAATTATGAATAATACAACATTTTATGTCTCCAAAAATTAAAAAAAAGTGGATAAAAGAGAATAGAAATATGAAAAATGAAAAAAAAAAAATTATCCCCAACATTTAATGATAATGGAATCGTGTGAATATGGTAGTGGCTAGCATGCTTGCCATTTGAACAGAAGATCGTGGGTTCAGTCTCCAGTCGGGTCAGATCATATACTATGTTAACTGGTGTTTGCTATATCTTGCCTAAGCACACAATTACATTAAGGAGTAAGAGCAAAGACTGGTTGGCTCAGAGTCAGTATAATGTTTCGTAGTGGAACTACATGTCGACCAACAGATTTTGTTACAGTGAGCTAGCACTATGAAAATCCATCGATGAGTATTATTGGGCTGTGAATTTAGACATTGTCACTGTCTCGTGAAAACATGATTTGGTCTGGCCATGCTGAAAAATTGGCTAATCTTATTGAAGTGGACTAGTTTCTTTCCAGTTTATTTTAATTATCTCCCTTTTATATAGTATGTGCAAGCAAAAAATATTTATTTCAAATATTTAGTTTCTTTACAGTTTAATAGAGTTGTCCCCCTTTTATATGATAATCTCTAATAAAATATATCTATTTTAAATGACTATAGTTTCATTCCAGTTTAATTGAGTTATCTCCCTTTTATCTTATTGGAT
The DNA here is from genome assembly GCA_963680875.1 of Bathymodiolus brooksi. Taxonomy (NCBI): domain Eukaryota; kingdom Metazoa; phylum Mollusca; class Bivalvia; order Mytilida; family Modiolidae; genus Bathymodiolus; species Bathymodiolus brooksi. The sequence goes on from OY804588.1 coordinate 60,409,522, forward strand.
TTTAGAAATATTATTAGATTTTAATTAGACATTCATTGATGTCTTATCATATTGTCTGACTGACTTGTGGTATGTTAATCTCATCAGCTAGTTATCCTGGACATGTGAAGCATGGGATGGAAATGGACAATGCATCCCATGGCAGTTAACCATGTAAATTTCATGTCTTTGATTGACAAGCTCACTCATCCCCCAATCAGAGGCAGCGTGAGCTGGTCTTTTGGCTCCAGAAAATAATTAAAATTTTCCTGATGATACACAGACAGCTAAATATTATTTAATTACCAATGCTGACCAAAGGGTCAAAAAGAATATTTTTAAGTGGTCTCCAAATTGAAATTTTCTTTTACATTTTTGTACAGCATGATTGATAAGTGTAAATGTGTAGTATGACTGGAGCCAGTCAGACATTGTTTGTGTTTATAGAGGGGGAGGTGTTAATGAAGATACTAAGGAGTAAGGGTTTAAGAATGTATAATTTTTAAGTGTGAATACTGTGAAAATACTTTTATTCGTTAGCACCAATTTTCGTTGTTTCTACAAAATGCATTGATCCACGGGCTCTTGAATTCGTGGTGTCAAATGTTACAGGAAACAATCAGTGGGAAAATTGTATTTTGTTGAATTTCAATTTTCGTGGTTTAAGTGAAACATGAAATCCACGAAAATTAGAACCCCACGATTACTAATGATTTCACAGTATGATAACGTGCGGAAGGAATTTAAGTTGGTAGGAGGTTTACAATCTTGAGGAATGTTCGTGGGCCATCGTTGTCTGGATCATATGGTAGTTGGATTTACAACTACTTGTGCAATCAGTGACTATCTCCACGAAAGTTGTGAGTTTGAATAACGTTCATGGCGAGGTGTACTCGATACAACATTTATGTGATAAAGTTTGTCAAAGACATGCAACAGGTCTGTGGTTTTCTCCAGGTACTCCGGTTTCCTCCACCAATAAAACTGACTGCCACGATATAACTGAAATATTGTTAAGCACCAAAACCCTTGAGGAGTCTTCAATAAGGGTTGACAATTCAATTCAGAGTACATGTATAAGGTTAAAAGGGAAGGAGTGTAGTAACAAGGTGATAATATGGAGTACCAGGGTGATACTTAGAAGTATTATTGGTTAGCAGTATTTGAGCTATGTCCGTTATATAAGGACAAGAGTATCACAATGTAAGTCATTACATACTTATCCTCTTCATCCCCGACATAAGGCATCAATGTATGTCATTAGTGGAGCAGAAACTGCTAACCTTTCCGGAGCACCCGAGTTCATTCCTGTTTTTGAGTTGGGTTCGTGTTACTCAATCTTTATTTTCTGTATTGTGTTTTGATGACCACTGTATGTCTTTTTGTCCTTTATTTTGACCGTTGTGTGGTCTGTCCGATTTACGACCTCTGATTACCTTTTTGGAATCTTCAAATTTTTCTTACCAGCATCATGGTAAGAAGGTTACAGTCTTGAGGAATCTTCAATTAAGGGAGGTGATTCAAGATACTACGAAATAAGAGGTAAAGAATTTAGTATTTCAGCTATATTCATAATGAGCCCAAATTTACACAATAAATCAGCATCTAGGTAAAAAGGTGCCACATGGATGTATACCTCAGAAAGTTATGTCTTGTAACAGAGTGGTTATGAATTACAACTAAGTAATACATTATGAGTAATTATCACATATTTATAAGTAAAAACGTCAATTTTGCCCATACGTAAACACCGGAAGTGCCACAGCGATATCTGCCCCACGCTCCATGGGGCATATATCTGATGACATGATATCAAGACTTTCTATAAATAAATCAATGCATGAATTTTTCCATATCATCCTTCAACCGATATCAATCACTCATATCCATATAAGTTTGGTGTCTGTGCGGGATGTTAATTTTGTTCTTTTTAATTCCATGTTGAAATATGTGATAAATAGATTAATGCATGCCTTTTTCTATTTCAGGACTGTTATCATCCATCGACCGATATTGACCCTCGGGCTAAAGCTCTCTGGCCGATATCACTCTTTCCGGATGATAACAATCCTGATATATGCATGCCTTTTTCCATTTCAGGACTGTTGTCATCCCTCGGCCGATATCGACCCTTGGGATAAAGCCCTCTGGCCGATATCGCTCTCTCGGGATGATAACAGTCCTGATATGGAAAAGGACATGCATTAATCTATAAGTAAATTGATATTAGGAGTAAATTATAAGAATTAGGAGTAAGCTGGTGGTATAGAGAGAATAAGGAATAAGTTAATAGATATTTGGAGTAAATTATAAGAATTAGGAGTAAGCTGGTGGTATAGAGAGAATAAGGAATAAGTTAATAGATATTTGGAGTAAATTATAAGAATTAGGAGTAAGCTGGTGGTACAGAGAGAATAAGTTAATAGATATTAGGAGTAAATTATAAGAATTAGGAGTAAGCTGGTGGTATAGAGAGAATAAGGAATAAGTTAATAGATATTAGGAGTAAATTATAAGAATTAGGAGTAAGCTGATGGTATAGATAGAATAAGGAATAAGTTAATAAATATTAGGAGTAAATTATAAGAATTAGGAGTAAGCTGGTGGTATAGAGAGAATAAGGAATAAGTTAATAGATATTTGGAGTAAATTATAAGTATTAGGAGTAAGCTGGTGGTATAGAAAGAATAAGGAATAAGCTAATAGATGTTTGGAGTAAATTATAAGAATTAGGAGTAAGTTGGTGGTATAGAGAGAATAAGGAATAAGTTGATAGATATTTGGAGTAAATTATAAGTATTAGGAGTAAGCTGGTGGTATAGAAAGAATAAGGAATAAGCTAATAGATGTTTGGAGTAAATTATAAGAATTAGGAGTAAGTTGGTGGTATAGAGAGAATAAGGAATAAGTTGATAGATATTTGGAGTAAATTATAAGAATTAGGAGTAAGCTGGTGGTATAGAGATAATAAGGAATAAGTTAATAAATATTTGGAGTAAATTATAAGAATTAGGAGTAAGCTGGTGGTACAGAGAGAATAAGGAATAAGTTAATAGATATTTGAAGTAAATTATAAGAATTAGGAGTAAGCTGGTGGTATAGAGAGAATAAGGAATAAGTTAATAGATATTTGAAGTAAATTATAAGAATTAGGAGTAAGCTGGTGGTATAGAGAGAATAAGGAATAAGTTAATAGATATTTGAAGTAAATTATAAGAATTAGGAGTAAGCTGGTGATATAGAGAGAATAAGTTAATAGATATTAGGAGTAAATTATAAGAATTAGGAGTAAGCTGGTGGTATAGAGAGAATAAGTTAATAGATATTAGGAGTAAATTATAAGAATTAGGAGTAAGCTGATGGTATAGAGAGAATAAGGAATAAGTTAATAGATATTAGGAGTAAATTATAAGAATTAGGAGTAAGCTGGTGGTATAGAGAGAATAAGGAATAAGTTAATAGATATTAGGAGTAAATAATAAGAATTAGGAGTAAGCTGGTGGTACAGAGAGAATAAGGAATAAGTTAATAGATATTTGGAGTAAATAATAAGAATTAGGAGTAAGCTGGTGGTATAGAGAGAATAAGGAATAAGTTAATAGATATTTGGAGTAAATTATAAGAATTAGGAGTAAGCTGGTGGTATAGAGAGAATAAGGAATAATTTAATAGATGTTTGGAGTAAATTATAAGAATTAGGATTAAGCTGGTGGTATAGAGAGAATAAGGAATAAGTTAATAGATATTTGGAGTAAATTATAAGAATTAGGAGTAAGCTGATGGTATAGAGAGAATAAGGAATAAGTTAATAGATATTAGGAGTAAATAATAAGAATTAGGAGTAAGCTGGTGGTACAGAGAGAATAAGGAATAAGTTAATAAATGTTTGGAGTAAATTATAAGAATTAGGAGTAAGTTGGTGGTACAGAGAGAATAAGGAATAAGTTGATAGATATTTGGAGTAAATTATAAGAATTAGGAGTAAGCTGGTGGTATAGAGAGAATAAGGAATAATTTAATAGATGTTTGGAGTAAATTATAAGAATTAGGAGTAAGTTGGTGGTATAGAGAGAATAAGGAATAAGTTAATAGATATTAGGAGTAAATAATAAGAATTAGGAGTAAGCTGGTGGTATAGAGAGAATAAGGAATAAGTTAATAAATGTTTGGAGTAAATTATAAGAATTAGGAGTAAGTTGGTGGTATAGAGAGAATAAGGAATAAGTTGATAGATATTTGGAGTAAATTATAAGAATTAGGAGTAAGCTGGTGGTATAGAGAGAATAAGGAATAATTTAATAGATGTTTGGAGTAAATTATAAGAATTAGGAGTAAGTTGGTGGTATAGAGAGAATAAGGAATAAGTTAATAGATATTAGGAGTAAATAATAAGAATTAGGAGTAAGCTGGTGGTATAGAGAGAATAAGGAATAAGTTAATAGATATTAGGAGTAAATAATAAGAATTAGGAGTAAGCTGGTGGTATAGAGAGAATAAGGAATAAGTTAATAAATATTTGGAGTAAATTATAAGAATTAGGAGTAAACTGGTGATATAGAGAGAATAAGGAATAAGTTAATAGATATTTGGAGTAAATTATAAGAATTAGGAGTAAGCTGGTGGTATAGAGAGAATAAGGAATAAGTTAATAGATATTTGGAGTAAATTATAAGAATTAGGAGTAAGCTGGTGGTATAGAGAGAATAAGGAATAAGTTAATAGATATTAGGAGTAAATAATAAGAATTAGGAGTAAGCTGGTGGTATAGAGAGAATAAGGAATAAGTTAATAAATATTTGGAGTAAATTATAAGAATTAGGAGTAAACTGGTGATATAGAGAGAATAAGGAATAAGTTAATAGATATTTGGAGTAAATTATAAGAATTAGGAGTAAGCTGGTGGTATAGAGAGAATAAGGAATAAGTTAATAGATATTAGGAGTGAATTATAACCACTGTGGTAATACAAAGTAAAAATGAAATGAGAGAAACATGGAATCACAGTCAACATTTAGAATTTGGTAGTAAGTTGGTGGTATAGGGAGAATATGGAATAAGTTAATAGATATTTGGAGTAAATTATAAGAATTAGGAGTAAGCTGGTGGTATAGAGAGAATAAGGAATAAGTTAATAAATATTTGGAGTAAATTATAAGAATTAGGAGTAAGCTGGTGGTATAGAGAGAATAAGGAATAACTTAATAGATATTTGGAGTAAATTATAAGAATTAGGAGTAAGCTGGTGGTATAGAGAGAATAAGGAATAAGTTAATAGATATTAGGAGTGAATTATAACCACTGTGGTAATACAAAGTAAAAATGAAACGAGAGAAACATGGAATCACAGTCAACATTTAGAATTTGGTATTAACGGTTGGCTGAGACAAATGAAAACTGACGAAAATTTATCGGAATACTGAAAATTCCAAATTGTATTCTGGATGTCAACAACTATTAAGACAGGAAGAACTGATGTAAAATGTCAACAAGGAGTTCTCTGTGTTTGGTACAATGTACATACTAGATTGGATGGTATTGAATTTGTTTTTTCATTTCATTTACCATTCTCTGTATTCAGTTAAATCTACTGTGGTTTGTTCAATTATTGGATCTTAGAAATTTTCAAATTTTAAAAGCCAATGCAATATAGGTTTTATTGAATTTTCATTGAATTTAACTTGATTCAATCTAATGTTGCTGATCATGTAAAAGCTGGTGGGAATATTAATTAGATTTTTTACAATGAATATATTCCCATTAAATGGTTTGTGTACATATTTTTTGTTTTTTTAGAAAAACAAGCAATAACGAAAATACGTTTTAAAACCAGAACTATTTAATGCATATTTTGAAAACCAAATTAGTAAACGTAGCAAATTGCCGCCCATTAAGAACGGTTTTGACTAGATACCTTTGATCTGTAGAAGGGACTGGTTTTTCAAACTAGTCATTAACAATTTGTATTCAATGTCATGCTATTGTCCTCATGTTTGGTAAGTTTTTATACGTTGAATGCTCATCTTTGAGTGCTGGAATTTGAATTACGATAGATTCAAAATAAGACGTGTTGAATCCTTTAAAAATTCTGTTCAGCATTCTATTCCAACAAAGGGCCCGGATGGCTCAATGAGTTAGGTAGTTGGATTACCTAACAACTCATACAAGCCTATCACCAATACGGCGTGGGTTCGAACCCGGCTTTGTAAGTTACATAAAAAGGTGCACTCGACTCGCAACCGCAAGTGATAAAGTTTACCGGTTGCTTACCCATGGTCGGTGGTTCTCTCCGGGTACTCCGGCTTCTTCCACCACTAAAACTGGTCGCCATGATATAGCTGAAATATTGCTACTAAACACCAAAAATCAATTGATCAATCTATTCTAAGACAAATCAAGTAATGCTTGGTTTTTTTTCTGTATTAGTTACCTCATATTGTGATGTCTGGCACAATGCCAACTAATTATGTTTTGTCTGTATTTGTATCCTCACAATCATAAATGTGATGTTAAGCACTGGTAATGATGACAGTATTTGTAAGATTACTTCACTCATACTTTGTTAAAAACAAACTTGGATAGTCAGTCCTATACATAGGTGAGATCGTACGGAACCACTTGAAAATACACTTGGATAGTCCCCTACATCTTTTGAGACTCAGGGTGCCCACTGAGTTTTGAAACTGGGGGTACAATGGGGTACAATTGCTGTTTTTTCCTTAACTTTGTACCACTGCATATAGAAAGTCCCTACAATTGTGGGGGTACAGGGCCTATTTTGGGGGTAAAAAACCCTCTGCAGAGGGTAAATGGGCATGCTGAGACTGATGTTGAAAATAAAAATGTTAAAAAATTATTATGAGTAATGTGTAGAGAATTAATCTTTTATCAAGAGTAGTTAAGCTATTCTTTCTTGATGTTAGATAAGATGGCTAAAAAAAAACTGATAAACTTTTTCTTTCGTGGTAGACTTTTTTTGGAGATAATTTTGCATCATCGTTTATCGGGAATGTGATAATTAATATAGATGATAAGGTAAATGGTTATTCACTTATCTGTTTTTTTGTTGTTTATTTTTGCTTTGTTTATAGATTTTTAGTCTCTGGATGACTGGACGACATGCTGGGTATGAGAGATATTTCAATTACTGTTTGCCAGATCAGTAAAATATTAGTAAGATAATTGTTGTCTTCTTGCCAACACCAACCGCTGTGACAAAGAGAAAATCAAGAAATTATTATTGGTTTATATGAAATTATTCCATCTCGTAGGTATTAATGTATGAAAAGATATACTAATTTTGCATCATTTAAGACGATAAAGTCTTTCTTAAGGGTGTGAAACATCCCTCGAAATTGTAAGAAATCTGATTGATTTAAGAAGCTTAACTTCCATCAGCTTGGCTTGAACTTCATTTTTTTTTGTCATGTACAGATGGCTCTATTATATCTGATAATCTTTGGTAATTAATGAAGTTCATTAACAGGGCATTCCACTCATTTTCAAGCAGGAGGTGATAATCCTAAAGTAGGGAAAAAAATTCTAGCCTTTCCCACGGTCCAATAAAAGGACCCTTTTCAATGAAAAATATTCTAAAATCATGCAAAATTCCAAACATTTTGGTTCTTATCCCCTTATTTTGATTCCCAATTTGAGGAGTTTAGAGTACAAAAGATAAACCAGTATGCAAAACGAAGCCATATTTTACTTTCACTTTTACATTTTCATTTTCTAAAACAAAGTGGCCAGGATTGGGGAGGAGAGAGGGGGGGGGGGGGGGGGAGGTGTTTGTAATGCAATTAGACGGGAAATTTGCCCTGTACCCTGCTGCTATAGAATGCCATGTTTAAGATATACATAATAAAAGTTAGGAGATATTTTTACTGTCTCAATTGGTCTTATCACTCCTTCAACGTATTGTTTTGTCTTGGTTTTATTTTGGTTGTAAATAACACTGCTAAACTGTTTATCATCTGTGCAATTAGGACTGATATTTTTACTTCTACGCTTTGGGATGTATTTGAGGGCCAATATGGATCAAATATGAAGTTTTAGAGCTAATATGAATCACATATCAGTTTGTAGGGTGTATTTTAGGGCCAATATGTATCATTTATCAGTTTGTGGGATGTATTTGAGGGCCAATATGGATCATATATCAAGTTTGTGGGATGTATTTGAGGGCCAATATGAATCATATATCAGTTGTAGGATGTACATGAGGGCCAATATGGATCATATATCAAGTTTGTGAGATGCATTTAAGGGCCAATATGGATCGTATATCAAGTTTGTGGGATGTATTTGAGGGCCAATATGGATCACATATCAAGTTTGTGAGATGCATTTAAGCCAATATGGATCATATATCAAGTTTGTGGGATGTATTTAGTTTGTGACTTGAACTTTCTGTATGCTTTTTAATTCTAATGTTAAATGTGACTGTTTTAGATATTCAACAATGTTGTGTTTTTCATTTCCACTGATATCCTTCGTACACCTGTATGGAATTGCTTTCATTTCTCATAAATTGGTGGTTATTGAGAAGATTTTTTTGTTTTTTCTTGATTATCTACAGTGACATTTAGTGTAATTTTCAAATTTTAGGTTTACTTGGGAATGATGTGAGACAGCTGGTTGAAGTTGATTATTGCCTGTCAAGACTCAAAAAATCTTGAAATTCATTTGTGGTTGGAATTATTTATTTCTTTTAATTTATGTTGGGTTTTTTTTTCTTTTAATATATCTTAATTTTCTATAGTATTATTTTTTCATATTGGAATCTTTTTGCTGCACAACCTTTATTTTTTATCCATTTTTTAGCTCTTCTGTATTATCTGAAGTTCAATATATTTTATTACCATGAATTTTTAAGACACTTTAGTTTGGTCTTTCCAGAGTAATAGCCCTTTGCTTAACAAAAATTGTGACTTGGAATTATCTTGAGCTCAATGTATTATCTGAAGTTCAATATATTTTATTACCATGAATTTTTAAGACACTTTAGTTTGGTCTTTCCAGAGTAATAGCCCTTTGCTTAACAAAAATTGTGACTTGGAATTATCTTGAGCTCAATGTATTATCTGAAGTTCAATATATTTTATTACCATGAATTTTTAAGACACTTTAGTTTGGTCTTTCCAGAGTAATAGCCCTTTGCTTAACAAAAATTGTGACTTGGAATTATCTTGAGCTCAATGTATTATCTGAAGTTCAATATATTTTATTACCATGAATTTTTAAGACACTTTAGTTTGGTCTTTCCAGAGTAATAGCCCTTTGCTTAACAAACATGGTGACTTGGAATTATCTTGAGCTCAATGTATTATCTGAAGTTCAATATATTTTATTACCATGAATTTTTAAGACACTTTAGTTTGGTCTTTCCAGAGTATTAGTCCTTTGCTTAACAAACATGGTGACTTGGAATTATCTTGAGCTCAATGTATTATCTGAAGTTCAATATATTTTATTACCATGAATTTTTAAGACACTTTAGTTTGGTCTTTCCAGAGTATTAGTCCTTTGCTTAACAAACATGGTGACTTGGAATTATCTTGAGCTCAATGTATTATCTGAAGTTCAATATATTTTATTACCATGAATTTTTAAGACACTTTAGTTTGGTCTTTCCAGAGTATTAGTCCTTTGCTTAACAAACATGGTGACTTGGAATTATCTTGAGCTCAATGTATTATCTGAAGTTCAATATATTTTATTACCATGAATTTTTAAGACACTTTAGTTTGGTCTTTCCAGAGTAATAGCCCTTTGTTTAACAAAAATTATGACTTGGAATTATCTTGAGCTCAATGTTTTCCTTTGACTTTTTAGCTCAGTAGGATACATTATGTCAGTTCTGACTTGTTATTGTACTACTATTTGTGAATCCCTGATGAGGTGGGTGATTGATTTACTTGGGAGGTTGAATGTCATAATTAATGATTCCTCATCATATATCTGATAAATGTACAATGAACTAACAAATTTCCGAGATCATATAGGTCATTGAAAACCTGGATGTTTATTGTAACTGGTTATTCTCTATTTGGACATCCTGGCATTTGATAATTAAAGGAGGTGAAGTTCAAAGTTATCCTCTGGATTTTACCTCTATTTGAATTGTATTTCTATGGTATAGGTTAGGTTTATGGTATTTAATGCCACTTTCAACAATATTTCAGCTATCTCATGGTGGTCAGTTTTATTGATGGAGGAAACTGGAATGCCCTGAGAAAACACTGATCTTTCGCAATTCACTGACAAACTTTTATCACATAAAGTTGTATCGAGTACACCTTGCCATGAGCTGGATTCGAAATCACAACTTTAGTTCTATGATACAAAATTCAACCTGTTATATATAAATTGAACAAAGAAGTCAAACTAGAGGTCTGATTTAGTGTAATCAAGAAGCAGAGGTGATTTTAATTACTATTTTTAACTTTTGTTGGTAGATCTCAAGTAAATTAATTAGCATTGAAATCAATGTAAAATTCTGAGGTTTATGCTTAGCTTCACGTCCAAATATTTTGCTTCATATCAAAAATGTTTATCATTGATTGGTCAATTACATAATTGTAATGTCATGTCACTCCAGATAAGAGAATAACAGCATTTTTAGTAACCTTTTTGCTAAAAATGCTATTTCCTGTTTTCAAAGGAGTAAAATATTTTTTTATCATGATTTAGTGGTGCCTGCAGACTTTCTAATGATTTGTAAATTTAAAGCTGCTATAAAAAGATAATATTTACATAAAACACAAAGTTGATGACTGATTTAGTTTGATAAAGAATGTGAAATCTTCGTAAAAGTTGAAATGTTTATGTACCGAAAAAGTATTTTAAGATGTGATATTAATCATAGGGGCAGTAAAAAGATATTAGAAATTTCTTTTCTTGGGGACCAACTATTTTCTTATCTGGGGGAGAGGGAGGGGTGTTATTTTTGTTCTGACAGATTTTTATCGTGTGTGTCAGTGCCGATACAGATTTTTTTTTTTTTTTAATCAAAATTTTGAAAAGGACATGCTGGGAAAATGTGTGGGATGTTGAAACAAGATTTTTCTTTTGTCAGACAGGAGACAATTAAAACTTAAAAATATCCACCAATACTCTCCACCCCCTTCCTTCTAACTAAATCACTGGTGCCTTATTAGTGATTTAAAAATTATAGCTTTGATTAATTAGACTTGCTACAAGTCCTTTTCTTATTAATAATCCCTTTAAAAATAAGCTGGTATGAAAGTACAAATCTTGACTGACCACTTATATTTTTTTTCTCAACATGTGGATGGTAATTATAAGTGGTCAGTCAAGATTTCAACTTTCATAGCAACAATTTATTAAAGGGATTATTGATAACAGAAGAACTTGTAACAAGTCTAATCATAAATCAATTATCTCCCCCTTGTTGTTGTTGTAATTCTTATGTCTTAGGGCTCATTTATTACATATAGTTTGATCAAACTTTCTAATTTAATTTTTTCACAAAAGCAATGTTAAATCATTATTCAAAAGTTTTATTATACTTGTACATTATGAAATAGTAGTGATTTTTTTAAAACAAAAATTCTATTTTATGATTGGAATAATAAGTTCACCCATGAGGCATTATAATCTTTATGAGTGTGGGAATATCCATCTTTTTATGAGTGGAGCGTTGGGAACGATGGTAGAACATGTGGAATATCACATTGAGTCAAAGATTTTCAAACTTTTATTTTAAGCGAACAAAAATATCTTTTTCTTTCGGAAATAATAAAAAAAAAGCGAATTTATTATTTAAAAAATTGCAGGACTCACGACAGGTCGGTGGTTTCCTCCATCAATAAAATGGAACGCCACTAAATAAATGAAATAATGTTGAATGTGGTGTTTAACACTATAACCCCAAAACCCTTAGAAAATTGTGGAAAAGTTAATACCAATTCCTAGCTAATTATAACTGACATATACATAATTGCAATCCCCCCCCCCCCTAAAATTGGAAAAAAAAAAAATTTTTGGCGTAAAACACGAAATACCCCAAAAATGTTCACGCCTCCCTCCGCTCGGCGCAATTGTTTTTTTTAAGTGTGCCACCCTCTAACTTGAAATCCTGGATCTGCCCCTGCAGACAAGAGTGACCCCATATAAGATAATGTCACGTGCAGTGGTTTTCTATGGACTGATTCACGTGGAAAAGCTACCGATACATGTATTAAAGAAATTTTTGTCTTACGATATTTTGAGGCTTCTGTTAAGCCCCGTTTACACGATCAAAGTTTTCCATCAAAAACTTTGTCAAAGTTGATGGAAAACTTTGTCAAAGTACCCTGTTTACACGATCAAAGTTTTTGATGGGAATTGGTGGGAAATGCAAAGATAACATAAACATGGCTGACTTTGAGGAGTATGTTGCTTTGTATGTGTGCATTTTGTGCACTTTGATTTTAAGGCGAAGGCTGCGTAGACTTCATGTTAGACCAAGGAGAATGTGGTCTAGAGCCTGGCTTCAAATGAGGAGGACCAGAAGTTGCTACAACACTCTACTGCAAGAGCTGAGGGCTGAAGATATTGATGAATATAAAAACCATATGAGAATGAGCAAAGAAACATTTAATATGCTCCTGGAAAAGGTCCGACTATATATCGAAAAAAACAAGATAGCCTCCTTTCTCTTGTCCATATAATGATAAACTTTTGCCTTTGCATTCCAAATAACTTCTCTTTCCTCAACTAAATCAATGAGATCATTTACCAACTCATTTGTCCAGTTGCATTTTGACATTTTAGTTGAACTTGTTTGTCTGCTGTTTCCCGCCATATTTACCATGTGTTCTGTTTAGAAAATATATTAATGATCTTGATTCCAAAAACCATTCTGATTGGTTACTTCCCATCAAAGTCCATCAAAGTTTTTAGAAAAATAGGATGGAGTTCTATTCCATCAAAGTCCGTCAAAGTTTTTGACCAAAGTTTTTGATGCAGGTTTACATGGTCAAAAAACTTTGACAAAGTTTTTGATGGAAAACTTTGATCGTGTAAACAGGGCTTTAGGCTACCATATTTTTATCTCATAATCTGAAAGTACAAATGTATGCTTACGTAAGAAAATATATTTATAATCAAGGAGTAATTAAAAGTTATTTTGTAATGCAAAAATGTTTTGGCATTGATGTTGTTGACGGCAAAATTTTAACTTCCAAATTGGTGTTAAAAATAGAAAAAAACTCAAAACGGAAGTATCATAGTTTTACACCCTCAAGATGCAATTACATGAGAGAATAAAAAGCATTTTGATGAATAAGTTGATTTTGAGAGATAAAAGTCATAGAGTAGGTGAGAAAAGGGTTGAATTTGCACTTGATAAAGATCTGAGAAGGATGGTCAGAAATTTTTTTTTGTATCCCAACTGACATTCATTCATAAACTTGGAAATGGTAACAACTGATAAAGTGTGATTGATAGAACAGACGTTTCATGGTTCAGGTTACAGATTGTTTCTGTAATGCGGCAGAATTTCCTCCATTTTGATTCTATTTTGTTCATGATATTTGCAAACTGCCAACCCCTTTAAATTGTTAAAAAAAAATAATTCTTTCATCAGTGTATATTTTGATAAACATGTAAATATCTAATTTTATCAAAGGGTCTTTGTTGACTATCCATGTATGTTAATATCCATGCATATATTCAAATGGATAGTAATGAATGTGGATAGTCTACAAGGCCCTGTGATTTAGTATGCTCAATGCATTTCTTGAATAACCTTCATCGGGTACGCTCAAACTCAAAACACTTGAAAACCAAATAATTTAATAGTTTTGGCGAGCAAGAAAACCAATGGGCTTAAACAGAATAGCCAAATTCGGCTAAGGTCATCTATGCTTGAGGGAAAAATCTTTATTTAATATGCTTTTGTCAAAGAAGGTACCATTGATATTTCTACAACTATTTGTATTTTTTATTTCCAAGAAATATTTGTATTGAAGTACAATGTACCAGTAAGTGACTTGTTTTGAGTACAAGAAAACAACATTTTCTTCCATTTCTAACTACCTTATAGACCCATTTTTTTTATATTGAGACTAATACAAATGTATAATTTTTTTTTCTTTTCTTATTTTGATATTGATATTAAAGAATATTATAATGGAAGGTAAAAAATATATTAATTTTGATAAGGAATTTAATTGAAATAAAAATTCATGATACTAAAATAAAAATTAATATCCTCACTTAATTGGACCATGTTTAAATCGAAAGAAAATAAATGCTGTTTTTTTTTCCTTGATACTTTGTGTCTAGTATAAATTATAACAAAAATAAATAAATAAAACAAAACTTTCTTTAATATTTTATTTTTATTCAAATTGCATATTACACCCATATGGGCCAAGCAATTGCTATACAAAAGCATGCAAACATATAAAAAAAAAAAAAACCCCACAAACATAATATATACAGGGGTTAATAAATCCCCTAGCCCGATGCCCGGGGCTAGTAATTTCCACATTTGGGCTAGCTGAAATAATCAGCTGTATGCCCGACGGGCTAGTAAAAATATATATCGGATATTGACAAACTTGTCAATATTCGCATATCTACTTATATTCATATATGTTATATGTTGTTTAATCAGCAGCAATGTTTTATTTATTCAATCGCTAGTTTTTTGTCGAAATTGAGAGCAAAGAAGGTAGGAAAACTGCGTATTCTCGTCATAAAACAGCTTCAACAAATGACGGCTTACCGGAAATTTCGAAAATGAAATATCGGATTCCGGAACCGGGAACGACTATTTCCGGTTTTGCCGATAGTAAAAAAAAAATAAAATTTAATGCCGAGTACCCTAGATTTTTTTGACATGTGACCATAAACACACATATTATTTTTTGGCTGTACAGTGACCTGAACTGTGGAAAATAAGTGAAAATAAAACGCAATACCAGATCTGAAAAGAAAGATAGTTAAACTAATACACATTGTACATGTTGTACAAGGGTTCAAGTCTGCAAGTCAGATTCATGAAATCACGGTATTGACCAGGACTAGTGGTTCATAGATTCGGGCTAGTAATATTTGGGAGTATGCTAGCCCTGGGCTAGTGAGGTGGTCCAATATTTTTTAACCCCTGATATATATGTAAATGTAGGAGAAATCTTTGACCGATGTGGACCCTATCGTCTCAAGTCTAGTGATTGTTTTATGAAGGTGCAAACAACCGATAAAAGATCTGAAGTTGGATTGAGTATGTAATCAAGTTTATTCATGGGTGACATATTAGTAAAAGAAGGACATTTATTTTCAATAGTATTTATTAGTAAATTTCTTGGTTACTGGTTTAAATGACAATTTAAAAAGAAGTGATATTCATCTTCTAAGATATTACAAGTAGTGCAAAGTCTTTGTTGACGGGGTATATTATTATATCGACCAGTTTCAATTTGCAAACAATGGTCACTTGTCCGAAATTTAGCTATGAGTTGTCTATTTTTAAAGTTTTTTTCCTGTATCAAATACTCTTCCAAAACAATATCATGTTTTATTTTATTATACAAATAAAGTTTTGAATTAATATTTATAACATTAAAATATGCAAAAACTGGTAAAACAATATTTGGAAAAAAAAGAGATAAAAAAATGAATTGAATAAAATCAACTTTCTTTAATATTTAGTTTATAAGAAAAAAATATGAAAAATGCAAAATTCAATATAAATGACTTAATGCAATTAAAAAAAACCAGCTAATAAATATTAGAAAGATAGAGATAAAAAATAAATTAAATAAACACAACTTTCTTTAAATATTTGATTTATAATCTAAAATTACGCTATGAAATACCCAAAATTTGACATAATTGTCTTATATGAAAAGCAATTAAAAAAAGAGCAAAAAAGGTTTAAAGATATTGGGAAAATAATATTTAAAAAATGACTTTCTTTAATATTTAATTTATAAGAACAAAATATGAAAAACCCAAAATTCGACATAATTGACAAAAATGGAATGTAATTAAAAAAAAGAGCAAAAATAAAAAAGTTAAAATATTGTGAAAAAAAAAGATAAACCGTTTTATATATATATATATATAAACGTCTAAAATGTAGCACAACAACACCAAAAAAAGATGTTGAAATAAAACAAAAATAACTATAAGTCTACAAAAAGACTATAATTATAATCAAGTTGATGGATATTTCGCTTGACCGACAAGCTTCATCAGCCTCTGTAATCTGATTTGAAAAATTGTCACGTGACCATCAGTTATCGTGACGTAATTCTCTTTCCAACTTGGATTGTGGTCAATGATATAAATTTTGGATCTGACAAAGTCATCCAATGAGTGCCCCAGCGACACAAAGTGTTGACTCATGGGAAAAGAGCGTCTTTTTTGTAAGGTCACTTCTGTGTCCATTCTTTCTTTTGTTGAATGGTTGGACACTTTCTCCTATGTATTGCTACCCGCAGACGTGACAGTCAAGGAGGTAAACCACATTAGGTGTTTTGCAATTGACATTGCAAAAGATCTTATACTCCTTTCCTGTCGTCTTGTTATGGAACACTTGTGCGTGTTGCAATTGGAGACAGCACTTGCAATGCTTGTCACCACATGGTTTACACTGGCCGACAGTCGATGAAGGTCTAGATTCAGCAGCTCTGACCAGTGTATCCTTAATACTTTTAGGTCGCCAGAACGCTACAACGGGTGGTTCAGGGAACAACTTGGTCAGCGTTTCACTTTTTTCAATTTCTGTTCAATGATGATGGACAATGCCTGAAATTTTCTCTAAAAGAGGGATGGTAAGTGAGAACAAGGGGAACCCGTTTGTTGGATCTTTTTTTCTTTGTACTCCAGGAGGTCATTTCTGTCAATTTCACTGGCCTTTGAAAATCCACTCTCTATAACTTTGTCATTATATATACTTCATGACAGTTATATTTCTTTTGCTCTTTGTACTTTAATAAGAGGCTATCAAGATAATATGAAGATTTACAATCATATACAGTTTCCTGAACACTTAATTTTTTATCCTATATATATATATATATATATATATATATATATATATATATATATATATATATATATTTTTCTTTGTGAAAAAATTCTTACTTTTCAACAAAGTGTTATAAGATTCTATCAGTGTTACTTTGTAATGAAATATGTTTGTATAAGATTGGTGCGATTAAAAAAAAATGGAGGGAAAATATTAAAAAATTCATAAGAGCTATTTGTTTTAATGTTTATTTCTGATTGGAAACCTTAGAACTGTTTTCCTTTGAAGCTGTGAAACTTATCATATTCTTGTGTCAATATCGAAACAAAGCATCTTTGGCATTAACATGAAATGATATACAATAATTATTTGTGATTTACAAGCTGACATCTGCTTATAATCAAAAGGGGGCAGTACCTCTGCGTGTTTTATGATAATAAATTTTGTATAATTGTATCAGGTGTTAGACATAAAAATACATGTGCTTTCAAGAACCCAAATGAACCTATTTTTTATGGCCCACTCAAAATTTGGTAATTTCAATTTAAAAAAAAATAGTGGCCTTCAAACTCTTCAAAGATCAATAAATTTTGCCAATTATCATAAAAAACAATATTTTACTGTTTTACATACAATTGTACTTTTTTAATTGGTTTACAGAAATATGTGTTTTTAATTGATTTAATGCAATTAAAAGTTTGCCTTTTAAGAAAATTGAAAATATTGTTTAGATATCTAATTTAGAACTCTTGTTTCTCCAGAGATAATAGAGGCCATCATAGTCAGGATCGTATGGTAGTTGGATTTACACAAAAAACTACCTATACAAATCGGTGTCTATCACCACTAACATTGTGAGTTCGAACCCCGATGATGGCGAGGTGTACTAGATACAACATGGTGGTTTTCTCCAGGTACTCCGGTTTCCTCCACCAATAAAACTTGCTGTTATGATATAGCTGAAATACCTAAATCAAACCTCTGATGAAACTAGAAATATTTTTTAATTTTTAGATTTCTAATCTAGGATTTGATATGATTTGATTTTTTGTGTTTTAACGCCACTTTCAGCAATATTTCAGTTATATCATGGCAACCAGTACCTGGAGAGAACCACCGACCATGGGCAAGCAACTGGTAAACTTTATCACCTGCGGCTGCGAGTCGAGTACACCCTTTTTAGCTCACCTGGCCTTTAGGCCATGTGAGCTATTGTCATCACTTTTCGTCCGTGGTCCGTCCGTCAACATTTCACATTTTAATCTTCTCCTCAGAAACCACTGGGCCAATTGCAACCAAACTTTGGTGGAATGGTCCTTTGATGGCCCCCTTCCAAAATTGTGTCCGGTGATCCCGACTTCCAACCAAGATGGCCGCCAAGCTAAAAATAGAAAAAAGGGGGGATGAAATTTTAATTGTCCATTGCTGCTTTAATATATGTCAAAATGAGCTCAAATGTTAACTGCAGCTACATGGCAATGAGTAGTTTAACATATATTCCGGGTTTTTCTGTGAAATTTTTCTTTCAGCCGATTTATACCGATTATGCAAATTAGGCATATTTTGATAAAAGATCACATTTAAATCTTCTTCTCTGAAACTGCTGAACCAAATTAAACCAAACCTGGCAGGGATGGTCCCTTTCAAAATTGTGTCCGACAGCCCCGCCCTCCATCCAAGATGGCCACCATTACTAAAAATAGATATTTCTTCAAATGGCCAAAACTGCTTTATTTTAAGCCAGAATGTGCCCAAATTTGAACTGTATAAGCATAATGATGAGCTTTTTAATATATATTATGGGATTTTTTATGAACTTTGCAGAGCTCCAGATAAGCTGCGTATTTGCGTTTTTTGCACTATGAAAACGAGTAAAAACACATGTATTATCAGATCAGAGTGTACATTTACGCATACATATTCAGGGGTTTCAAAGTGGGCCGGTACCCGGTACTTTTACCCGTCTGAGATCGTGTATAGTACCGGCAGAAATTACTGAACCCCCCAAAATTAGCGGTGGTGAAAACCACAAGTACGATGGTCGATAGGCTTGTATAATATTTTTCATAAAAAATTAATGATCACGTCAATTGCTGAATTCTCGCATTCAAATCAAACAACTGCGTCACGACCAAGTTGATGGGATATTCCCTGTTTTAAAAATAACTTTACCTTAGAATCGTAAATAGCAGTTTGCGCATGCGGTAAATAGATATGTTTTCGCCCCAATATCTTTTCATCCTTGTGTAAAGCTCGGACCGGAACAAAGCTGACATCATTTCAAAATAAAAAAATGACCGATTACAAATTATGTTCAAACACAATTTAGTGTAATCTTCAGTAATGTAAGTATGATCATTATGTATTATGAATATATGACTACACAATATTTTGTGCGATTTGTTTTATCCATTTAAAACCCAGGTTCGAATCATTCTGGGGCGTACTGTCTTGTTGCTTAACTCCGTCCATATTGTTTAACTTCCGGTATCCAAAAATAAAAACCTATGGTTAATTTATTTACATATTTTGACGGGGCCCTACCGCGGTTGTTCACAGAAATGAAAGTATGCTGAAAAACATTTTTAAAAGGGGGTACAAGGAGATAAGGGATAGAAAATTACTAGAAATCTTGAAAAAGGATTTGACATGGCTCAAATACGAATTACATTGTAATGTCAAAACGCCGGCCCCACTTTTTTTTCCAAAATAATTTATGGTCTTCACTCTTGGTGAAATCTGAACTCTAAAGTTAATGAGATTTTTCTTTCAAAAACACTTAATGTTTTGCAGTCTCTGAAGTACATTTTTTGGTCCGCTGTTACTAAAAATAGAAATTTCTTCAAATGGCCAAAACTGCTCTATTTTAAGCCAGAATGTGCCCAAATTTGAACTGTTAAAGCATAATGATGAGCTTTTAAACATATATTACGGGATTTTTTATGAACTTTGAACTTTTGCCGATTTTGACCGATTATGCATATTAGAAAAAAGGGGGGATGAAATTTAAAAAAAATTCTTCTCCTCTGAAACTACTGAGCCAATCTCAACCAAACTTTGCTGAAATGATTCTTGGGTGGTCCTCTTCCAAAACTGTGTCCGGCATTTCAGAACTTCGACCAATATGGCCGCCACAGCCAAACTTAATTTAACATGGGACCCTATGGGAAATTCCCATAAAAATCTTCTTTTCTGAAACCATTTGCTCAATAAGAATAAAATTTTGATGAAATAGTCATTGGATGGTTCTCTTCCAAAAATATGTCCGGCGGTTTGGCCCTTTGACCAAGATGACCCCCACAGCCGAACTTAGCTTAACATAGGACCCTATGGGAAATTCACATAAAAATCTTCTCCTCTGAAACTACTGAGCCAATCTCAACCAAACTTTGCTGAAATGATCCTTGGGTGGTCCCCTTCCAAAATTGTGTTCGGCATTTCATACCTCCAACCAAGATGGCCACCACAGCCGACCTTAATTTAACATAGGACCCTATGGGAAATTCCCATAAAAATCTTCTTGTCTGAAACCATTTGCTCAATAAGAACAAAATTTTGATGAAATAGTCATTGGATGGTTATCTTCCAAAAATGTGTCCGACGGTTCGGCCCTTCGAACATGATGGCCCCCACAGCCAAACTTAGCTCCATAGGACCCTATGGGAAATTCACATAAAAATCTTCTTGTCTGGAACCTTTGAGTTGCTCAATTGGAACCAAACTTTGATGAAATAGCCATTGGATGGTCCTCTTCCAAAATTGTGTCTGGTGGTCCCGCCCTCTGACCAAGATGGCTGCACAGCTGTACTTAGTTTAACATAGGACCCTATGGGAAATTCACATAAAAACCATCTTGTCTGGAACCAGTAGCTCAATTAGAACCAAACTTTGATGGAATAGTCATTGGATGGTTCTCTTCCAAAATTGTGTCCGGCAGTCGTGCTCTCCCACCAAGATGGCTGCCGCAGTGCAGTTGCGTTGTTATTAAAAGCAGCTTTGATCCAGGTGAGCGATTACAGGCTCCTGGGAGCCTCTGGTTTGTAAATTACAAAGCTGGGCGCGAACCCATGCTGTATTGGTGATGGGCTTGTATGAGTTGTTAGGTAATCCAATTACCTAACTCATTGAGCCAACCAGGCCCTCTCTAATTTAGGACTCTGTCTGTCCAGAGATAATATTTGAACAGAAATCCCCTCTTTATGAGGACATCTCTTGTTCAATTGTAAAAAAGTGGCCTTATATGAAAGGTGGTCTCTCTTGAAGGGGACAATTTAGTAGTACATGTATTTTACTATCTCAATGCATCTGTAATTTCTCATGATAAGAAGGGTGACCTTTGGTTGAAGTAGCCTTACTAGACAACTGCAATGATGTGTTTGCTTTAAATTACTTTCGGCTGTTTCCTCATGAGAACGTTTCCCAGTTTTCCTAAAAAATGACGTTATATATATCTTCCCAATTAGACAAGTACAGTAAAACCTGTCTAAACCAAACCCCTTTGGGAATAAGAAATTTGTTCAGTTTAGACAGGTATTTGGTTTACACCGGTTCAAATTACATAGACATTTAGTAGATGGGACTGTAAAGTCTGTCTGGTTTAGGCAGGTTTTCAGTTTACTCAGGGTTCAGTTTAGGCAGGTTTTCAGTTTACTCAGGGTTTGGTTTAGGCAGGTTTTCACTTTACTCAGGGTTCGGTTTAGACAGGTTTTCACTTTACTCGGGGTTCGGTTTAGACAGGTTTTCAGTTTACTCAGCGTTCGGTTTAGACAGGTTTTCAGTTTACTCAGGGTTTGGTTTAGACAGGTTTTCAGTTTACTCAGGGTTTGGTTTAGACAGGTTTTCAGTTTACTCAGGGTTTGGTTTAGGCAGGTTTTCAGTTTACTCAGGGTTTGGTTTAGGCAGGTTTTCAGTTTACTCAGGGTTTGGTTTAGGCAGGTTTTCAGTTTACTCAGGGTTCGGTTTAGACAGGTTTTCAGTTTACTCAAGGTTCGGTTTAGGCAGGTTTTCAGTTTACTCAGGGTTCGGTTTAGGCAGGTTTTCAGTTTACTCAGGGTTCGGTTTAGACAGGTTTTCAGTTTACTCAGGGTTCGGTTTAGACAGGTTTTCAGTTTAATCAGGGTTCGGTTTAGACAGGTTTTCAGCTTACTCAGGGTTTGATTTAGACAGGTTTTCAGTTTACTCAGGGTTTGGTTTAGACAGGTTTTCAGTTTACTCAGGGTTTGGTTTAGGCAGGTTTTCAGTTTACTCAAGGTTTGGTTTAGGCAGGTTTTCAGTTTACTCAGGGTTCGGTTTAGACAGGTTTTCAGTTTACTCAGGGTTCGGTTTAGGCAGGTTTTCAGTTTACTCGGGGTTTGGTTTAGGCAGGTTTTCAGTTTACTCAGGGTTCGGTTTAGACAGGTTTTCAGTTTACTCAAGGTTTGGTTTAGACAGGTTTTCAGTTTACTCAGGGTTTGGTTTAGACAGGTTTTCAGTTTACTCAAGGTTCGGTTTAGGCAGGTTTTCAGTTTACTCAGGGTTTGGTTTAGGCAGGTTTTCAGTTTACTCAGGGTTTGGTTTAGACAGGTTTTCAGTTTACTCAAGGTTCGGTTTAGACAGGTTTTCAGTTTACTCAGGGTTCGGTTTAGACAGGTTTTCAGTTTAATCAGGGTTCGGTTTAGACAGGTTTTCAGCTTACTCAGGGTTTGATTTAGACAGGTTTTCAGTTTACTCAGGGTTTGGTTTAGAGAGGTTTTCAGTTTACTCAGGGTTTGGTTTAAGCAGGTTTTCAGTTTACTCAGGGTTTGGTTTAGGCAGGTTTTCAGTTTACTCAGGGTTCGGTTTAGACAGGTTTTCAGTTTACTCAGGGTTCGGTTTAGACAGGTTTTCAGTTTACTCAGGGTTCGGTTTAGACAGGTTTTCAGTTTAATCAGGGTTCGGTTTAGACAGGTTTTCAGCTTACTCAGGGTTTTATTTAGACAGGTTTTCAGTTTACTCAGGGTTTGGTTTAGACAGGTTTTCAGTTTACTCAGGGTTTGGTTGGGTTTGGTTTAGGCAGGTTTTCAGTTTACTCAAGGTTTGGTTTAGGCAGGTTTTCAGTTTACTCAGGGTTCGGTTTAGACAGGTTTTCAGTTTACTCAGGGTTTGGTTTAGACAGGTTTTCAGTTTACTCAAGGTTCGGTTTAGGCAGGTTTTCAGTTTACTCAGGGTTTGGTTTAGGCAGGTTTTCAGTTTACTCAGGGTTTGGTTTAGACAGGTTTTCAGTTTACTCAAGGTTCGGTTTAGACAGGTTTTCAGTTTACTCAGGGTTCGGTTTAGACAGGTTTTCAGTTTAATTAGGGTTTGGTTTAGACAGGTTTTCAGCTTACTCAGGGTTTGATTTAGACAGGTTTTCAGTTTACTCAGGGTTTGGTTTAGACAGGTTTTCAGTTTACTCAGGGTTTGGTTTAGGCAGGTTTTCAGTTTACTCAGGGTTTGGTTTAGGCAGGTTTTCAGTTTACTCAGGGTTCGGTTTAGACAGGTTTTCAGTTTACTCAAGGTTTGGTTTAGGCAGGTTTTCAGTTTACTCAGGGTTTGGTTTAGGCAGGTTTTCAGTTTACTCAGGGTTCGGTTTAGACAGGTTTTCAGTTTACTCAAGGTTCGGTTTAGGCAGGTTTTCAGTTTACTCAAGGTTTGGTTTAGACAGGTTTTCAGTTTACTCAGGGTTTGGTTTAGACAGGTTTTCAGTTTACTCAGGGTTTGGTTGGGTTTGGTTTAGGCAGGTTTTCAGTTTACTCAAGGTTTGGTTTAGGCAGGTTTTCAGTTTACTCAGGGTTTGGTTTAGACAGGTTTTCAGTTTACTCAGGGTTTGGTTTAGACAGGTTTTCAGTTTACTCAAGGTTCGGTTTAGGCAGGTTTTCAGTTTACTCAGGGTTTGGTTTAGGCAGGTTTTCAGTTTACTCAGGGTTTGGTTTAGACAGGTTTTCAGTTTACTCAAGGTTCGGTTTAGACAGGTTTTCAGTTTACTCAGGGTTCGGTTTAGACAGGTTTTCAGTTTAATTAGGGTTTGGTTTAGACAGGTTTTCAGCTTACTCAGGGTTTGATTTAGACAGGTTTTCAGTTTACTCAGGGTTTGGTTTAGACAGGTTTTCAGTTTACTCAGGGTTTGGTTTAGGCAGGTTTTCAGTTTACTCAGGGTTTGGTTTAGGCAGGTTTTCAGTTTACTCAGGGTTCGGTTTAGACAGGTTTTCAGTTTACTCAAGGTTTGGTTTAGGCAGGTTTTCAGTTTACTCAGGGTTTGGTTTAGGCAGGTTTTCAGTTTACTCAGGGTTCGGTTTAGACAGGTTTTCAGTTTACTCAAGGTTCGGTTTAGGCAGGTTTTCAGTTTACTCAAGGTTTGGTTTAGACAGGTTTTCAGTTTACTCAAGGTTCGGTTTAGACAGGTTTTCAGTTTACTAAGGGTTTGGTTTAGACAGGTTTTCAGTTTACTCAGGGTTTGGTTTAGGCAGGTTTTCAGTTTACTCAGGGTTCGGTTGAGACAGGTTTTCAGTTTACTCAGGGTTTGGTTTAGACAGGTTTTCAGTTTACTCAGGGTTTGGTTTAGACAGGTTTTCAGTTTACTCAAGGTTCGGTTTAGACAGGTTTTCAGTTTACTCAGGGTTCGGTTTAGGCAGGTTTTCAGTTTACTCAGGGTTCGGTTGAGACAGGTTTTCAGTTTACTCAGGGTTCGGTTGAGACAGGTGTTCAGTTTACTCAGGGTTTGGTTTAGACAGGTTTTCAGTTTACTCAGGGTTTGGTTTAGACAGGTTTTCAGTTTACTCAAGGTTTGGTATAGGCAGGTTTTCAGTTTACTCAGGGTTTGGTTTAGGCAGGTTTTCAGTTTACTCAGGGTTCGGTTTAGACAGGTTTTCAGTTTTCTCAAGGTTCGGTTTAGGCAGGTTTTCAGTTTACTCAGGGTTTGGTTTAGGCAGGTTTTCAGTTTACTCAGGGTTCGGTTTAGACAGGTTTTCAGTTTACTCAGGGTTCGGTTTAGACAGGTTTTCAGTTTACTCAAGGTTCGGTTTAGGCAGGTTTTCCGTTTACTCAGGGTTTGGTTTAGACAGGGTTTCAGTTTACTCAGGGTTCGGTTTAGACAGGTTTTCAGTTTACTCAGGGTTTGGTTTAGACAGGTTTTCAGTTTACTCAGGGTTTGGTTTAGGCAGGTTTTCAGTTTACTCAGGGTTCGGTTTAGACAGGTTTTCAGTTTACTCAAGGTTTGGTTTAGGCAGGTTTTCAGTTTACTCAGGGTTTGGTTTAGACAGGGTTTCAGTTTACTCAGGGTTCGGTTTAGACAGGTTTTCAGTTTACTCAAGGTTCGGTTTAGGCAGGTTTTCAGTTTACTCAGGGTTTGGTTTAGACAGGTTTTCAGTTTACTCAGGGTTTGGTTTAGGCAGGTTTTCAGTTTACTCAGGGTTTGGTTTAGACAGGTTTTCAGTTTACTCAAGGTTTGGTTTAGGCAGGTTTTCAGTTTACTCAGGGTTTGGTTTAGGCAGGTTTTCAGTTTACTCAGGGTTTGGTTTAGACAGGTTTTCAGTTTACTCAGGGTTTGGTTTAGGCAGGTTTTCAGTTTACTCAGGGTTTGGTTTAGGCAGGTTTTCAGTTTACTCAGGGTTTGGTTTAGGCAGGTTTTCAGTTTACTCAAGGTTCGGTTTAGACAGGTTTTCAGTTTACTCAGGGTTTGCTTTAGGCAGATTTTCAGTTTACTCAAGGTTCGG
The DNA here is from genome assembly GCA_963680875.1 of Bathymodiolus brooksi. Classification (NCBI taxonomy): domain Eukaryota; kingdom Metazoa; phylum Mollusca; class Bivalvia; order Mytilida; family Modiolidae; genus Bathymodiolus; species Bathymodiolus brooksi. The sequence continues at coordinate 60,435,193 of OY804588.1, forward strand.
TTTAGACAGATTTTCAGTTTACTCAGGGTTTGCTTTAGACAGGTTTTCAGTTTACTCAGGGTTTGGTTTAGGCAGGTTTTCAGTTTACTCAGGGTTTGGTTTAGGCAGGTTTTCAGTTTACTCAAGGTTCGGTTTAGACAGGTTTTCAGTTTACTCAGGGTTTGCTTTAGGCAGATTTTCAGTTTACTCAAGGTTCGGTTTAGACAGGTTTTCAGTTTACTCAGGGTTTGGTTTAGACAGGTTTTCAGTTTACTCAGGGTTTGGTTCAGGCGGGTTTTCAGTTTACTCAGGGTTTGGTTTAGGCAGGTTTTCAGTTTACTCAGGGTTTGGTTTAGGCAGGTTTTCAGTTTACTCAAGGTTCGGTTTAGACAGGTTTTCAGTTTACTCAGGGTTTGCTTTAGGCAGATTTTCAGTTTACTCAAGGTTCGGTTTAGACAGGTTTTCAGTTTACTCAGGGTTTGGTTTAGACAGGTTTTACTGTATTTCCCCACAATGGTAGATCAGTAGAGTTAGTAGATTACATGTTCTAGTTTCCGGTTGTTATTTTTATGTTATGAAATCACATTTGTGACCCTGGTGAATCTCCACAACGTCTGCCTTATCAGTCCACTTTTCAATTTCGTTAAAGTCTCTTTTCTACAATGAGGGACCATAGTGGCCGTGATCGTGATGAATCTTCACAATGTCTGCCTTATCAGTCCACTTTCCAATTTTGTTAAAGTCACTTTTCTACAATGAGGGTCCGTAGTGGTCATGATCGTATGGTAGTTAGATTTTCATGTACCTGTGCAATCAGTGCCTATCACCATTATGGTTGTGAGTTCGAACCCCGTTCATGGCGAGGTGTACTCAATACAACATTATTTGATAAAGTTTGTCAGTTATTAGTGACAGTTCCATCACCAATAAAACTGACAGCCACAATATAACTGAAACATTGTTGAAAGTGGTGTTAAACACCATAACCCTAACCTAACCCTGATTTAAACATTATATACTAATTAGATACCACACTCTCTGTATGCTAAAGACTTCTTTTAGACTTAGAAGAAAAATTTCATCCCTACCCGACTCTCCATACTTTTTCAATAACAGTCAAAAGTTCTTGAACGAGTTGAGCCATCTTTTCCCTCATTTCTATATACAGGCAAACCTGTCCATGAGGTCACCTGTATTAATAGGTCATCTTTTTCTTGTCCTGTCATAGAAATTTCATATGAATTGAACCTCTTTTAAGAGGTCACCTGTCTTATAAGGCCACCTTTTCTTTGTATCAAAGGTGTCCTCTTAATACAGGTTTAACTGTAGTTCTTGTTCTCGTCCTGAATATAGCGGAATTACCGCTTGCTGGACATTAAACAATAATCAATCAATCAACTGATATTTAAATTCCTTTGTTATTTTTATTGTCTACATAACTGATGTAATCACCATCTTCAAAATGTTTTGTTAGAAGATCAAATACAACTGTTACAATATCATTTGAAAACAATATGGCCGATGTTTTCTAAAGTTTTGAGCAGGATTATATTTGAAATTGTGCTTTGATTATTACCAGATTTAATTGTTTCTTATTATTTAGAAAGAGATCATGGTCTTTGATACACGAATCGTTAGCACCTGTAGTCTCTTTTTGAATATTAAAAGATCATAATATACCATGCAAATGAAACATTAGCCCATGAAAGGGAGGTAATTACAGCATTTTTGATTGCATCACATCTGGCAAAGTATCTTCATTAATTACATAATTTTATGTTTTTTTCTCATTAATACCGTAAAGTAACAAAAAAAGCATTATAATGTAGAGACAACATAATTACATAGATCGTAATCGTAGTCGAAAAATCTACTACGTTATTACAAAATGTTATGAGCAACTGGTTTTCAAGTACAGGTTAAATTACACACAAGTACAAAAAGACAATGGAAAATGAAGGTTAAATTATGTACAAGTACAAAAAGATGATGGGGGAAAATGTATGTTGTTCTTGATTATTTAGAGCATATTTTTCCATAATGTTTGATGTGAATATCATTGCAGTGTTTCTGATTTTACTTGCTTGGTTTAAAAGAGTATTCTGTCATCATATCCCAATTCACCTGATTTTTAACAAGGGTCATAGGGCAGATGCCAGTTTTGGAGCAGGAAATATTTAACACTTCTGCAGCACTGAAGTTCACCCCTGGTTATTTATGGGGTTTATTTTTGTTCAATTATCAGTTATTCTGTGTGGTGGTTTGTCCTTTTTCTTTTTACGGTCTGTCCATCGATTTACAGCATCTTATTATCCCTTTAGCATAGCCACACCTTTCTTACACAAATAAATCTTGAATGTGTGTTTGATATAGATTAATTTGTTTGACCTTCATGCTTCATCAGGTATGCTCATAGTCAAAAGATTGGAAGACCAAATAATATAAAAGTCCTTGGGACCAAAAGGGTCTAAGCAGAATAGCCAAAATATGGCGTGGGTTCGTGTCCGGCTTCGTAAATTACAAAAAAGGGTGCACTCGACTCGCAGCTGCAAGTGATAGAGTTTACCAGTTGCTTGTTCATGGTCGGTGGTTCTCTCCGGGTACTCCGGCTTCTTCCACCGCTAAAACTGGTCACCATGATATAGCTGAAATATTGCTGAAAGTTGTGTTAAACATAAAAAATCAATTAAATCGAAATCAAAATTTTAATTTACTGGTCTGAATCAAAAATCTTGAATTTATTTTATATATACATTTTTTTGTATATATAAATCTACATAAAAACTGAAAAATTTACTGGCCCAAACAAAGTTTTGCTGGTCTTGGGCCGGAGGACCGGTGCTCATCGTGAGGACTGCACTGGAATGTCTATATACTATTGAATATGTATATGATGCTTCAAGCGTTTGGAAATATTTCAAAAAATCATACAAAATATTACTCCACAATTTCATTTTCAAAATGTATGTATATAATATATGTATATTTTTATTTTTATCTTGCAGAATGATAAGTCTAGACAAAGGTTTAAAAGAAAAAAGCAAGTACCATCTATACAACAGTTATAATCTCTCAATTACCGTGAACGTAAGTTTACTAATGACTAGTTATTTATAGTAATAACCTCTTACTTCATTCTGAAATTGATTTTATTAACAAACGTATCGTAACTGACAACTTTCAAAGAGGAATAAGATTGAACATGTGAAGTAAATTAGCACTGGTTAAAACATAAGACAACCATCCTCTAAGCTGACATAATACTCGCTTTATGCTTTATGTTTTATGATGGGCTATTTTTAGTATTTACTTAAGATATTGTTATAGACATTTTATTACTTTCGGTGGTAAAATTCTTTTAATTGTTCTTTTTTTTTTGTAACAAGTTTCAAATTTACTGTTTTTTAAAGGGGAGATAACTGGAAAATATTTTACACAGTTATTTGTGTTTATTGGCACCTTCGGCAAATTTTTCAACTGGTCAAACTTGTCTTATGTTACCTTTCAAGTGAACATTGAAATATGGTCACATAAGACAGGTGGTCACTAAATACAAGTTTAATTAATATGAAATGCTCCGTGAAGGGAAATCAAAATTAAGTTCAAATCATACAAATTATTGCTTTGACAGATTTGACTGTATATTGTGATTACCAGACTTACAGGGAGGGGGGAAGGGGTGGGAGCCTGGACAAACTTTTACAAACTGATTGGTCAAATCCACGGCCTTTGCTAGATGTCTGGATTTCTTTACATTTGGGATGGTTTTCAACCTTAATACTCGAAGAAATGGATTTCAGGGTACGAATCCTTGTTAGTGGTGTTAGGTTTGTGGACAAAAATCATAGTTTGAGCCACTTGGCCACTCGGGTCATCTAAGAGCTCAAACATTTATTCTATTTATATTTTGTGTCTTATAGGTGGTTTAGGTAATAAAATATCTTTACTGACATCAAAAGAATTTCTTCCAAAAGAAAATTCACAGAAATTTATGTACTGCAGGCCTAGATGATATGTTATATAACATTTTATTATTTTTATATTGCCACAGTGATGCCAGTTAAATTTCCATCAATCAAATTAAAATTAGATCTACAACACTTGCTCCCTATTTTGTATCGGTTTTTTTTTTGGTCACATGGCGACCAAAAAAAACCCGATAGAAAATAGGGAGCAAGTGTGTAGATCTAATTTTAATTAGATTGGATTTCTATTCTTTGGTTTCCAAGAGAAGAAGAGAAAGAAAATGTTTATGTGCAGTTATTGATTGATTGATTGTTATTTAATGTCGTGTGGGCAGTATTTCAGCTATTTTTATGTAGGTAATAAAGTAGTGCTGGAATAGGCTTACATTTGATTGTTTCGATTGCCACAGGTAAAAGGTGAGATGAGTCGATATGGTAGGACAATTTTTAATCAGTGCCTATCACCACTAACGTTGTGAGTTTCAATACCGCTCAGACGAAATGTACTTGATACAACATTATGTGATAAAGTTTGTGAGTGACTTGCGATAAGTTGGTGGTTTCTCCTGGCACTCTGATTTCTTCCACCACTGACCACTATGATATAATTGAAATATTGTTGAAAGTGCCATTAAATACCATAAACCCACCCACCACCTAATGGAGTATTTAGACAAGATACAATTGAAAAAAGGGGTGTTCCTGTGATTTTAAATGTTTTATTAAAAAGTTTTGAATACCTGTGGTTTTTAAGATTTCATTAAAAATGTGTTGAGTACCCTTGGTTTTTAAGATTTCATTTAAAAATTGTTGAATACCTGTGGTGTTTAGGTGTGTCCAGTACCTGTGGTTTTTAAGATGTTATTAAAAAGTTGTGTAGTAAATTTATTTGTCAGCAATGCAAAGACCTTTACATGTTCATATATAACAATCAACATTAAAATTTGTTGCCCCGTTCTCAGGGAACTTCAATTTGTAACCCATCAAAATGTAATTGCTATCGGCTGCCACCTGTTGGTGGGAAGTACCCTTACGGATTTAAGTTATTGTTTAATTTGCACCATGTGTGATGTAATGGTTTTGGCTGTAAAAAAGCTATATATTTTTAGAATAATCTTCATAGCAGTCTAATATTTAGTGAAAAGGTTACTGAGAACTGCATTCACTTTTTAACAAAATGACCCTGTTGACCTTTGGCCTTTTTTGTTACTAAGGTCAAGGTCAAATTATGTTTTTCTTTTTTTATATTAAAAAATGTAGTTTTTGTTTGTCTAAATTAGAAATCTTGAATTTTTTTCATTTCTTTTTTTATTTGTTATTTGTTTTTTGTTTTTTTATAATTATTGCTAGTGGGTTATCTATTTTCCTATCTCAATTATGACTAAATTAGTTGTGGTTTAGATTTTTTTTATTTAAGAAATAGTAGGTTCTTTATTATGTTCTGTAGAAATATCACAAAAAAAACCTTCAACTTTCTGGATTAAGTGAGACACACAGTAAGTAGGTTAAAACAGAACAATTTTTTTCCTGGGGAATATGAAGACTGAATATGTAGAATGAATAGAGTAGAGGGGCCGTCGTGGTCGTGATTGTATGGTAGTTGGATTTACAACTACCTGTGCAATCAATGCCTATCACCACTAAAGTTGTGAGTTCGAACCCCGTTCGTGGTGAGGTGAACTCGATACAACATTATGTGATAAAGTTTGTCAGCGACAGGTCGATGGTTTTCTCTTGGTACTCTGGTTTCCTTCACCAATTAAACTGACCGCTACGATATAACTGAAATATGTTAAAAGTGGTGTTAAACACCATAAACCAAACTAAAAACAGAACAATCAAGCTACTTTACTTATGATCAACGTGTGTGATGGCTCATACAAATGTACTTAATTTCCTCTTGTATGTAGACTGCATAGAGTTAGACACATTAAAATTGAAAAACAATTAAAAAAAATATGAATTTGCTGTATTTCTGTCAAAATGGCACATTTTAATCTTTCTTTTCTATTAGTTGTAAGTTGATTATGTGGTTTAACATAAAAAAAAACATTCCTATTAAATTCCTATTGTCTTGAGAAACATGCTGTGGAAAATTACGTAATGTCTAAAGCTTAATGCCCCAATAATATCAGTTATTCATTAAACAAAACACATGTTGAAAAAGTTCTCAACTTTGCCACAATTATGAAAATGTTGTGGTAATTATATTTAAATTAGAGTAAATTCATGAAGTTAGATTACAATAAAAAATTGGGTAAAAAATGCATATTTTATGATGAATGAAATTCCAATTCCAGCTTTTTGTTAAAAAAAACAAAAACAAACAAAATCTAACTTTTTTAAATTGGCTTCCATTAAAAATAGATATGCTGTTATGCTTCAGAAATTGAAAAGTCTGTGATTGCATTTTTTTTATAGAAGAAGAGAAAAGAAAAAAAAAACCTTTTTGAAACTTTGCTGTTAAACATTTATGTATTGTTATGTTTAAAAAATTGAAAAGTCTGTGATTGCATTTTTTCAATGATATTTTAATTTAACAGATAAATATTTTTTATGTCTCTGCAATAGACATGCTACACGTCCCTTTCTTAACATGAAACAGGCACTGCCTGGAAAGCTCGTGAGGCTAATCACTAATTAGATATCCTTGGTCTTGGATGAGCAAAACTTTATGCTTAAGTACATATAATTATTTACCAACTTTGCCTGAAAATAGAAATTTGGTTTACTAGTGACCATAGACATAATAGAGTATGTATATGTTGCACATTATTTGTCATAGCTATAGGGTCTGAGACACTCTTCAAGATGTGAAATTTCGTTGAAAAGCTGATAGTGGTATTGTAATCACAGTTCAGTTTGATATGAGGCAGGTACTACCTTTAAACTACCTGCAGGCACTACCTGTACAAGCGTAAGCAAGATCAGAAAGGGTTAATAATAATATTGGACCAAACAACAAAATACAAAGGATAGCTTCCTGGATGGTTTGCCAGACATTTGGTCAGACACATATATTAAATAAATTCACTGAACCGACTCAGAATTTGCCTGTCATGTCCTTGTGTCCTTCGTTGGGCACAGTTCCAGAAGACTGATATCCCTCCTCCCCCATCCCCCCTCCCCCCAGCTGAAAAAAATTAAGCTTGGCTAAGCAGGCCTCGACATTAACGTTTGTCCGATTGTCTGGTACCAGTGAAAACTGACGTCGGACAAGTAGATCTTGTATTACGGTTGTCCGACGGGACAAGTGAAAAAATCAGATCCCCAAACGTGCCGGTACGATAGACAAATCTATTTCCACTGGTATAAAATACTGGGTTTATTGTATAAAAGAGCCCTGTTTGATCTCCAATTTGTCCATAATTTATTTTGATTAAAACTAAAGTGAAACGCCAGATCAAAACTGTTTTATTTACATATCATTTATCGTTACTCCATGCTTAGATGAAGTTCAAGAACATTGACAAAATTAAAGTCGCAATCTCAGAAACGCTTTAAAGAACGGAAATATCAATATTTGAAATATAAGAACAAGATTCACTCCGGAACGGACACGTAAAAATTATCTGATATCAATTTGGCGCCAAATTTAAACTTGTCTTTTGTGCAAAATACGATAGAGGACTTGATTTAGGCTTTTGGGAAATATTGAAACCTTTGAAATGGACAAATATTACAAGCTTTTTCCTGATCTGGTTGAAAAGATCCACTACAATTTTTATTTCTCTGTGAATTTAAATAAAATACTTTGCTTTATTCATATCACAGGCACTTGTTTTTGGTAAAAAATATATACCTAGATACTATATATACCAGTATCTAGGTATATTTTTTTTACCAAAAACAAGTGCCTGTGATATGAATAAAGCAAAGTATTTTATTTAAATTCACAGAGAAATAAAAATTGTAGTGGATCTTTTTTTTTTTTACCAGAAACAAGGATTTATATAACACAAATATGAGTTATTACAATTTGTGTGGTATTGGATCACAACACAATAATATTTCAAAAGGAAAAGGGAGGGGGGGGGGGGGGGGTACATATACAAATCACTGGTATGCAAGACTCCAATCAAGGGAGACAGAAATAAAAATGTGACATTGAATATATGTCCTTAAGGTAGTTATGAATAAAAAAAAAACCAGAACAAATCAGTTCAGGCAGCTTTAACTATTTACTAAATTTGGGCAGGGTAATGTCAGAGGGGTTGCGAAACAATGTTTCGATTAAGCGCAATTGACTTCTCCCAGAAGTCTCTCTGTTGTCTCCCACTTCTCCCTGTGAGCTCTCTGAAAGAGAAGACCCACTTCTCCCTCTAATTTGAAAGTAGTGGGAGCCCTGGATAATTATTCTCTAGTTTTTGTAATTTTTATTACTTTTTTCAGACAACTAAAAGATTGAGTCGGACAAGTACTTTTTTTAGTTAGTTGTCCGAAGGGACAAGTTGAAAAATATATGTTAATGTAGAGGCCTGCTAAGTTGGGTGAAATTTAAAACAAGGAAGAAGAAGAAATAACAAAATAAAACACTAATTAAATGTAAACGCTTCAAAATACTTACCATAAATTGTCTAAACTTTGGAGATGCAACTCTGGTCTGTACATACTGTGACTGTACTTCTCAAAGAAAATGGTTCATTCAGTAAATGGGTTTGGTCCTAAAGTAGACAAAGTGTTCATCAGTGGCTTTTACATTGTTGAAACATTTTAAATTGATACTTTCATTGTAAATTTTGGTCCAGTTTCTGAAACTTATGCTAAGGTTATATATTTCAAGTGTAAAGCAGACCAGACTTCCTTTGATTAATAAAGAACTCTCAAATCTATACCAAAATGAGCAGCATAGATAAATTGAAGTGTAATCTGAAAAATAACATGCTACCAGATAGAACATTCCAGTAATTTTTTTTGCAGATTTTAAACTGCATTCATTTGCAGTATGGACACTTAAGATACAGATTAAAAGTAGAAGGTAAAAGCTGTATCTGGCTGTTTGGAAATCATGATCATTAGTTGTGACAATTTGCTAGATCATATAAGATTCGGATTGAATTCTCTGCAAATCTAAATTCAGATCTACATGTAATCATCGACCAATGGTCCCTGGATAGTGATAATCTGTTCAAGCCAGTGAATTTCCTCTCAGTTTGTTATAGAGTCTATATATTTAAAAAAATTAATTAAATTTAAAGTGTTCAGGCCAGTAACTTAAATTGCTATATATATATTTGAAGATTGTGATGGATCTTCATGATTGCTGTTATTATTGGAGTGTTTGTTATGTTATGAACATAAATCATCCGTGCTCATAACATTTCGGTTAGCGTTATTTAACTCATGAATTGATTTTCTATTGATTTCTAATTGTGAGTTATGAAAATAATTTGTGTCATTACATTCAGAAAAAGATTCAGGTTTCTGAGAATGTAAATTTTCATGCGTGTCAGGACTCTTGTTAAAAGATTGTTTTGTTTTTATTAACTTGCTTTCTTTTTTCTGTTGTATTCTAGCTGTTTTATTTTTAACTCATAAATGTGGTATACTAACATTTTCAATATCTTTTTCTTCACACAACTCAGCTGTATAAATAAACTAACATTGCTTTTCACTTTCCTGTTCGGTTTGTCTATTTCCTTCTTCTAAATGTAGTGTAATTTTGGTTGACAGTTTTCTTTTTTTATTATTTGATGTCTTGTTTTGCTGTCCCTGTCTTTTAAGCTGGTTTTTCAGTATATCAAAAGAATTGTCTGTATTTGGAGGGACCCGTTTTAATGGTGAGAAATGTTTTCGTGAAAGAAGTATGTCAATGCAAGTAGGAGAACTTGCATTGAATGAACTTAAAAGTACAATGTGAAGACTGTTGTAACCAAATATTTATATTTAAACCAAATAAATTTGCTGCTGCCTCAATTTCCATGGCCATAGCCCAACCATTTCTATTTATGATATGTTGCTGATACAACTCTACTGTCATATTATTAGTATGGGAGTGAAAAATTTTGTCTTCCCAAATTTGCCAATTGTGTATGATGTGTGTACAAATAATATTTCCGTAGAAGGAACTATTTGTTGTATTTCCATTTATTAATAAACTTGGCGAATGAAAAAAAACCAGTTTCCATCACCTGGAACACTGTAACTTAAAAATAGATTATTGTCTACATATGTTAATTGAGACGGCAGATTTTTTATATCGGCTAATACCAACTGTTGAACCGGCACAATTTTGATCAGCAGTTGGTTCAATTGGACGAGTTTGGGTGACATGTTTATCGTTAGTTTTGTCAGTATCCTAAACTACTGAAGGGATTGTTGGTATTTTGATTGTTTTATTAACTGAATTAAAATCACCCGGGATATGGTCAATGAAAGCCATTGAATTTTTTGAAAAGTTATCATGAAAATCACCATCTTCAATCACACAATCCTGTTTATCACCCCGTTCAATTTGAGGATTGGGGATAATTGATTTTTCATTATTTTTATTATGAAGAGCACCACTTTCCTCCACAGTGCATGCATAGGAATGGTCCCCAACATGCTTATTTTTATGTTTATCCCCAAATTTAACCACATCTACATAGCTATGATCACCCTTGGAGTGATCAATTACAGGAATTTTAGTTACAGATGTATTTTTTTACATATGAATGATCATGAGTAGTTTTCCTCAACATTTTGTATACTTGTAGAATAGGAATGATCCGGTCCCATACATGGACATGATTAGACATATCAAATTTGTTACCTTGTTACCTTGTCGTAGAGATCTATTATAGGCTCAGCCTCTATGATCCATCTCAAATGAGTTTATGCTTATTCCAGCTTCCGGTCCATAAAAGTCGGGAACAAATTTCAATGGATAGTCTCTCCAATGTTTATTTAGTGAACTTTTAAAACTAATTTAACCACATCCGTATAGGAAAGACCATTTGTTGTAAATTGGGGGGTCAACGGAACTTTTGAAAGTTTTTTTCTTTGAGACATTGTGGGCAATAGTGTATTTTATCAATACCTGATGCGATTAAGCGAATATAAATATAAGCTTGAGTTTGCTTTAGGAATAATCCAGAGCAGATGATCGGGTTGCGCAATCGTGTTATTTTTAGCGACTCGTTACTTTCCGTGTAGGATTCGATAATTATCGGTTTCAATTTACAGACGAAATTCTTTAAATATTCATTTCAAACAAATAATTTGTATGTTTTCGTCAAAGAAGAAGAAAGTTAAATTAAATTTAATGTTTACAATACAGGCAACAGCGAAATACCGGCCTCGTTCCGGTATTTCGCTCTTCGATACCTTTCGTACACCGTATCTTTCATAAGTTCTCGAGGGGTCTCGAAAAGTGGTGACCTGGATGTGTTGAAGCTTTTTCATAGGCATAGAGTATGGATAACCCGGATGTGTTGAAACTTTTTCATAGGCATAGTGTATGGATGATAAGGATTTGTGTTTTAGTCAAAGTAAATGGTATTCTAGTCAAAGTAAATGGTATTTGTCATTATTCCTTTATTGATTTAATTTGACCATGCTTCAGTTATAAATAGCTCGCTATTAATATCCCCTTTAAATTTCAACAGGAACAAGAGGCCCAAAGGTGTCAAAATGTAGAATTGTCTTTATGAAGAATCTAACACATTTTGTATGGCTCGTACAATTTCCAATATATAAGGGGGTCAAAATGGGGTCTGTATCAAGTACATGTACACCTAAATGCTGTATAAAGTCAAACACACTATTTATTAGTAGTTACACTCGTTGCCATGGAGATCCTTTGGGAACCATTTCATATACTACATATAACCCTTGACCTCACACGTAAAAGAGTCGGACATCATGATAACACTAATGACAAAAATGGAATGTTAGATTTGTTTTTAATAAAAGCAATATTGACAAGGAATCTGAAGAAAGGCATAGAAGTTTTTAGAGAGAATCAAAAGCCAAACATCTATGTACTTGAAAGTGACTTTTGTCATAAGTATAATGTTGTTTCTGATTCACCATTTTGATGTGACGCTTGACAAATGTACATGTATTTAAACATAAAGAGAGAGATGAACTAAAGCATAGAGTTCATGTACTAATACTGTATCACTTCTGTAGTCAGGTTGAAAGGTGCGTTTGATTGTCTGATTGTAATATTTCTACATAAGTCATAGACAATTGTTATAGAGTAAAAATAAAAATTTAGAAACGTACCGAAGCATAGTGTTCATGTACTAATACTGTATCACTTCTGTCATCAGACTGAAGTGCCGTCGGACGGCAGAGGAATCTCGGACTAGTACTAATACTGTATTACTTCTGTAGTCAGGGTAAAGGGTGCGTTTGATTGTCTGTTTGTAATATTTCTACATAAGTCATAGACAATTGGTATGGAGTATGTGTAATTATTGTGAAAGATTAAAATGAACCAAAGCATAGAGTTCATGTAATAATACTGTATTACTTCTGTAGTCAGGGTAAAGGGTGTGTTTGATTGTCTGTTTGTAATATTTCTACACAAGTCATAGACAATTGGTATGGAGTATGTGTAATTATAGTGAAAGAATAAAACGAACCAAAGCATAGAGTTCATGTACTAGTACTGTATTACTTCTGTAGTCAGGGTAAAGGGTGCGTTTGATTGTCTCTGTTTGTAATATTTCTACATAAGTCATAAACAATTAAGTCATAAACAATTGGTATAGAGTATGTTGTAATTATTGTGAAGGATGCATTTTAGACATCCAGCCATGAAAAAGTACTTACAGGATATTGAAAATGACTACAATGTAAGTTACAATACAGTTGTTTAATTCATAAATTACGTTTTTTATTGTTCTTATCAATTAGGGATGATTGTCCCTGTAATGAAAATAAATAGGTGGGACATCATAGGGGTATTTATGTGACATTTTATCACCAAATTGCTGTTATATTGGAGTGATATTTTGTTTTTTTTTATGTGGAGTTAAGGAGGCGAAAGTGAAAGCCCAGGAATTTGAGCAATGGTAAAGAGGCACTTAAGGTTAAATACACATTGATGTGACTTAGCATCCCTTCACGTAAATAAATACATTGATTATTATATATTTTAGTATTTTTTTACATCTGTATGTGATCCTGATCTTGAATTTATATATTGCTAGACTTCGTGTACTTGAATAAATGTGTCTCCTTTAATGTGTTGACACATAAAATACTACTTGGTGTTAGTATATGCTCTACTTTCACATAGTTCCAACTTAAAACAAATTATTTGTAATTGGGACATTATTTCCTTTGATCTCGCAAAGTAATATTGTCAGTGTCAACGAACTTACTTTAATTTTGAAAATTATTGGTCAGGTTACATCAAACACATTATAACATTATTGATAAAAGCAATTACTCAATTTTGAAGGTCTCAATATATATTAAATCTAGTATCACAGCTCATCCTACCAGACTCGCTGTCATACTAGTGCTTACTGCTAATGTCTGTCTCGACCTTTATAACTACCGTTATTCTATATATACAATAATAAACAGAATTGTTTAAGATGAAATAATTGAGATTCTGAAGCAACATGTGATTGACAAATATTTTCAGACTGTTCCCTCATTAATAAAACTACTCTATGACACTCCTATATTTTTTTGTTCTCGGGTGTGTCGTGGGGAAATGGTTAAGTGGTGGAAGATGCCGGAAATAACCACGTAATATCGGCAAGCACCAACTGTTACATTTTGTACGACACTTTCTAAAAATATTCTTCTGGGGTATTTTGTGGGGATAAGGTTTAGTGGTATAATATATGCCGGAGATGACCATACAATATCGGTAAGAACCTAGTAAATTTATCACAGTAGTCCCCCCTCTTATAAGGCCACCATGGGGCCATCATGGTCGTGATTGTCATGGCAATAAAGTTACTCGGGTTTGCTCCACCAATAAAACTGACCGCTGAAATATTGTTGAAAGTGGCTTTAAACACCATAATCCTATCCCTAACCCTATAAGGCCATCCTTTCTGTTGTGGAAAAGTGGCCTTATAAGAGGAGTGGCCACTCTTAGCAGTATTTTACCCACGATCTACCACGCTCGAGATGAGAACACTAGCCATCATATCACAAAGCTAAGTTACCTCATGGACAGAGGAGACTTGATGGTCATGATCGTCTTGTAGTTGGATTTACATCTATGCAATCAGTGGCTATCACCACTCAAGTTCTATTTTCACCCATGTGTGGGTGTATAGTGATAAAGTTTGTCAGTGACCTGTGGCAAGTCGGTGATTTTTTCCAGGTACTCCTGTTACCTCAAACAATAAAACTGACCACCATAATAAAATAGCAAAATTGCATTGAAAACTTGTACCGTTTTCCCTCATGGTGAGCTAGATGAGAAAACCTATTCCTTATGTATATGTGAAGGGACAGTGAATATTAATAGATGAACAACTGCAGCGGTGGTGTAATTGTTAGCGTGCTCGCCTCGAGTCCGGTAGATCATGGCTTCATGATCCGGTCAAACCAAAGGCTAGAAAATTGATATTTATTGCTTCTCTGCCAAGTATGCAGAATTAAGACTGGTTGGCTCAGAATCAGGATAATGTGTAAGAGTGGGCTGACATGTGTACCTGTGGACTGTTGTTTCAGTGAGCTAGCACTACAGAAATCCAACTAAGCGTGTTGGTCGAATACAAAGCGGACCTCATTATCATCTCATTAAAAATTGACTTGTTCTCGCCATAATATAGCAGATATTGCCATTAAACAACAATCACTCACTCACTTAAAAGATGAACAATCTCCTGAGCATTAGATCATCTTAATCCTTTTGTATTGCTTGAAGGAGCCTAACTGATCCAGTTGATTTTGATTCTGTGTGTTTCAAATCAAAATCTTTCTTATTGTAAAAAATTGGGTACAGTTTTGAAGCAAAAATATGGGTGTGAAAAAAAATTATCTTTGATTTTTGTTTTATATTTATTGCCTATTTAATGGGCTATTGTAAATGTCAGAATGCTTTTCAAGTCAATTACTGAGGCAATTCTCAATGAGGAAACTCTTGAAAAAATAATAAAAAAGAGGAAACTGAAATTCATGTTTTATTGGTTCAAAATTTAGGCCGTTAAAATATTATTATATGTGACTTAAATAACAGATTTCTTGTGGAAATAATGCCAAACATAAGTCAAGAATTTCACAAGCATTAAATTTTACCTCTTGAAGTAAACGTAGAGATAGAGCAGATTTTGTTGCTGAAGATAAACAATGTCCCCTATAAGATTCTATTCTGAGACTTCTCGCATTGTAAGCCAATGGCACACTACCAACAGAGCTAACGGGGTTCTACACAAATGCAGCTGGCAGATGGTGGTTCTGAATCTACTACAGACTCTATAACCTTAGGTAAAAGGGATGTTCGTAATATTTCTAATCATAGAAAGAAAAAAATGATTTTTTTTTTAATCACAGAAATGCGATTTTAAAAAAAAAAATTTATCACAGAAATGCATTTTTATTATATATTTTTTATCGCAGAAATGCATTTGTATTATATATTTTATATCGCAGAAATGCATTTGTATTATATATTTTATATCACAGAAATGGATTTTTATTATATTTTTTATCGCAGAAATGCATTTTTATTATATAATTTGTATCGCAGAAATGTGTTTTTTGTTATATTTTTATTTGGCCTTTTCTTTTCACTGGGTAAGCAAAGAATGGTATGTTGAACATGGGTTTGATCTTGGCTTGATTTCAGCATCATATGTCACAGAATAACACTTGAAGTTTGTGAAAACACATGTTTTGTGCATAGTATTAATGTTTTAACATATTAACTTGTAGTATTATATCTTAATATCACGTTTGAGGGTGTCAACCAACATAATCTTGCTAATAGATATAATTTGTTTACTCAGCGTGTGCGTGTTATGTCACTGCCCTCTACAGATTTATACTAAGTGTTAGGTCCCTAAATTACTGTTGCTAATAAAAATTATTTTAAGTTTTGTTTCATACTACCGTTAAACTAATCTATGAACTGAAATTTTTTTCCCATCACTAATGTTCTTTTTTGGAATTTTTACAATATAATAGTATTATTTCCAGAATTTGAGGAAAGGAATCTGCAACATGTCTGCACAGTCTAGACTCATTTCCTTTTCAGTTTCTTTGAGATTTTATTTTAGAGATGGAAATTAAGTTATTATCAGAGTCGGGTGGGGGCCTTGGTGGCTGAGTTGTAGAGTCATTGCCTTATCACCACAAGCCTAAGCACCACTGCCGTGAGTTCGTACCCTAATTCCCACCTCCAGTGTTTATGTATCCAGACACCTACTTAAGACCAGGGGATTCACTGCTCAGTCTGTTATTACTGTCCTGGTTTCCCACAAGTGAAAATGAATAATTATTGTGCATAGTCCAGTACACTGCATATGGAAAATGGGCAAAACATGTTTTTTATAGCCCACTGTACCCATACCTTACACGCATACTCAGCAAGTTCATGCTTAGCGTAATTTGTTGATTTGAAGCCTAATATGACCACCATCCAATGAAGATCTAATATGGCCACCATTGGTTGAAGCCTAATTTGGCCACAATAGATATGAAAACCTAAACTAGCGCCAACCAATGCAAACTTATATGGCCACGATTCTTTGAAAACTAACATGGCCAACATCATTCGACAACCTAATATGACAACTATCAATTGAAAGCCAAATATGACCACCATTCATTGAAGACTTGTTATTGCAATAATCACTTGAAAACATAACAAATCCACTATCATTTCAAAAAATAATATAGCCACCTTCAATTGGAAACCTAATATGGCCACCATTGATTGAAAAACTAATATGGCAGCCATCAATTGAAAATATAATATGGCCACCATCGTTTCACATAGTTTACATGGTAGTTTTACACAGATAAATTTTTGATTTTTTTTTTCATATTTGAGTGGGTCAGGGTTGTGTGCTGATTGCCACTATAGTAATATTTCAACTATATTATGGTGGTCAGATTGGACGAAATTGGATTAAACCACACACCTGTTGCAAGTCCCTGACTTTATCACATAAATGCTGTATCAAAGACAGACTTATATTGCTTCAAGGGGCCATCGTGGTCATGATCGTATGATAGTTCGAGCCCCGTTCATATTGAGGTGTACTCGATACAACATTATGTGATAAAGTTTGTCAGTGTAATCTGGATTCCTCCACCAATAAAACTGACCACCACGATATAACTGAAATATTATTGAAAGTGACATTAAACACCATAAACCTAACCTAAAAAACCTACATTGCTTCAAAGTAAAAAGAAGCATGTGTACCCTCAGACATTTTCTAAAACAGTTGTGCAATAGATATGTGAAAGGAACATTTCTGCTTCAATGAAATAAATCCCCGCCAGCTGTGAAGAGTAAGACATGCTTTCACATTATCTGTAAACATTTATTTTTACAAAACTATGAACATTACCTTAGATATTAATTGCAATGTTTGGTTTTATTTTTAGGATGCATGTTAATCACTGGTAAGTCAACTTTCTTTTCATTCTTTCTGGATTTTTTTATTTTTTTTATTTTCTGGATTTTTATTTATTAATTAATTTATTTATTGAATTTCCAGATTTTTATTTATTTATTTATTTTATTTCTGGATTTTTATTTATGTATTTATTTATTGCAATTCCAGATTTTTATTTTATTTTTGTTGTTGTTGAATTTCCAGTTGTTTATTTATTTATTTTATTTTTATTGTTGAATTTCTGGATTTTTATTTCCCAAGCATCAACATGTTGGCTAAAGGGTTTTAGTTTGTGTGTAAGGGATACGATTGTAAATTTTGAAGGTGACCTTCTGGGTTAGGGGTTATGGTGTTTAATGCCACTTTCAACAATATTTCAGTTTTATCTAACATTTTGTATGTTTTCCTTTGAATTTAAAAGAAGTAGCCTGACTGATACAAGATGTTGTATCACCACAAACGTTACACGAGATATGCCAATGTGAGCAACGTTAACAAAGCAATAGAATGAACGGCAACAAACAAATGTGACGTCATGCACAAAATGTAATCTCCCTCAGAGTATTGTACAAATTTGTTAATCTGATTTCGACCCTTGTTATTTGCTTAAATTTTTTTTTTTATCGAAATGTTAGATAAACTTACTACATACATAGTGTGTTTGTACAATACTTTGTATCAGGTCGAGCCTGTTGTATGAACCAGTATCACTACGAGTCTGGTTTCCTCCACCAATAAAACTGACCGCCACGATATAACTGAAATATTGTTGAAAGTGGCGTTAAACACCATAAACCAAACCAAAATATTATCAGAATGCAATAATTGATTACTGTGCATTGGTAAAGAATATTTGTATGTTTATGAAGAAAAAAAAACCTATTAGAAATGTTAAATTGATGGACTTCACTTCAAAACAGTGTTAAAAAACCACAAAACAGTGTTAGAATCTTTTATTAAAAACTTGAAATATTTCTAACAGTTTTTTTCTCTCCATGTTTAAATTGATTTATGGCTAAAAAAATAAAAAAAAGAGAAGGATTCAACTGCCATTAAAACACTAATATTTCCAAAATTTAATGTAAAATCATAAAATTGTGAACATTTTTGCTGAATTTGTGACATCCATTAATTTTATGAAGTGTTTCGTAGATTTTTTATGGCAGGAAAAAAAACCTCTGGTGTCACAAAAAAAATGTCCATCAATTTGATGAAGTGTTTCATGGATTTTTATGGTAGCAAAAAAAAAAACTCTTGTTACAAAATACTGTTAAAACATTGTTGTAAAAATCTATATTTTTATGCCAAACTTTTAGACATGCGTAAATGTACAATTTGCCTATTAGGAGAATCACGATAACATTAAAAATTAATCTCTTTATAGATAAATCAGTGATTAAAATTGATTTACTTGGGAGACCTGAAATAGCCCCCCTTGCATGCACCATCATCAAAACAAAGAAAGTTAAAAATTTCTTGTTGATACAGATAGATATATATATCTCTAGTTATCGTGTTGCGATTCTGTTTTCTGGTTTAACCCTGCCACATGTCTGTACCTGGCATTATCACATTTTCATATTTTTTGAGTTTTCTGGTTGCCATAGGAATGGTTATTGTTGTTTTTGGTCTGTGATATAATATCAAGTGATACTGTTTAAAGGCATACAGGCTGTCAGATTTTTTTTTTTTTTATATTAAAAGTTGCCAATATTCGATGTTTTATACTAATTGCAGTTGAAATTTTTCATAATATCAAACGTAAATGGCCTAGAACGAAGGAAATATGTCGCTGTTTGATTTTCTTACATCCCGTAAAGAATTCAATCTTGACCCGCGCAATGTTCATACGACCTGACAGTGGTGAATTCATTCGGGAAAGTGGTTGCGCATGTGCGAAATTGTTTGTTGACGGATAGTGAAATTGAACAAAACATTGATGGATTCTATACGAAAACGACACAAAAAGGAGGATTCAGCAAGCTTTGTGTAAAAATTAAAAAAAGATGTTATACTGATCTACTCCATTTTTCAACACGTAAGCATAATTTAGTATTTTTTTTCGGCCGAATCATATTTTAACAGTAGAATTGCATCGCAGTTTTTTATATATTCTTTTTTCAGGAGAACAAGCTAGGTGATATCTCTTAAATTAGAGACTAAAATAATGAACTTCATGTCTGGTTTTTTCTAAAAAAAAAATATAATCAAGTCAACTTAAGTGTTGTCAATAATATGCAATACAATTTGTTTACAATTTTCTCTTTATTGGGCCCCTGTGCAGAGTTTGTTTTTGTTTTTATTGATTTCATCACGTATTTCCGATTTTAAGTGTCATTCTTACTAAATACCATTATATAATATTAACTGATTACACCGGGATCCAATTTCATAGATATATTTCTAAAATTATATTAATTCTAGCGAATTTACATGCAACATGCTTCTTGGTTATTTATAACAGTTTTCAGTATTCGGCAATCTTCGGAAAAGCAGCCGAATTATAATTAGGTGTGTTAATGGCGATTTTACAAACAGACATTCAAATTCTTTTCACTAATTATGACATTATAATATATTTTTTAAACCTGGCTTCTTATTCAGAACATTTTATTAGTATAAAACATCGAATATTGGCAACTTTTAATATAAACAAAAAAATTCAATTCTGACAGCCTGTATGCCTTTAACATCTTTGTTTTTTCATCATAGCCCTACCTAGTCAGCCCTTTGTTCTTGGGGAATATTTTGTGATTTTACCAAACAAACATTTTCTGAAAAGGGGGCATGGGATATTTTTGATAGAAACAGTTTATCTCTTGTCTGACTAAAAATGTTCTAGTGATTTAATATTCACCTCTCCCATCTAATCCTATATTTCCTTTGTAAATTGGGGCTGTCGTGGTCGTCATCGTATGGTAGTTGGATTACAACTACCTATGTAATCTGTCTATCGTCATTAACCTTGTGAGTGAAAACCCGTTCATGGCGAGGTGTACTTGATACAACATTATGTGATAAAGTTTGTCAGTGACTTCCGGGATGTCTGTGGTTTTCTCCTGGTACTCCGATTTCCTCCACCAATAAAACTGACTGCCATGATATAACTAAAATATTGAAATATTGTTGAAAGTGACATTAAACACCATAGCCCTAACCCTCCTTTTTAAATTTTGAAAATAAAATGTTAATTCATGGTGGGAAATGTAGTTGGTCCCTAACTACTGGAATCACCCACCCACTATAAGAAAATATATCATAAAATTATGCAAGTGCAGACTTCTAAAGAGTACAATTTGTTAAATCATCAGAAAATATAAACCGTTATATGTCAAAGTTAATCAATCATTAATGATTTTAAAAGTTTTTTTTGCACTTTTATGGGGTTCATATAAATTAATGTTGACATTTTATTTGATAAATGTTTTAAAATTTTTAAGATAATGTTGAAGTTTCACACAGATACCAAACATGTGTGGCCTTTTTTTTTCGAAAGTGATAAAATATTTTTGGAATATTTAGTATGACATAAAATTTTCTGAGCAAAAAAAGTATAATGTTATATTGTTTTAGAGATCAATCATTTTCTTAAGGATCTGGATTTTAACAAATATTTTGTCTACAGTTAAAAAAAAAAAAAAAAAACAGAAAAAAAAGATTCTCTTAGAATACATGTCTAATACATTGTGTACAAGTAAATAGGTAAGCAAAAACATGTTGGAATTTTGTTTTTTGTTAACTACAATTTGTGGCAAAAAAAAAAAAAAATCTGTCGAGACATCAAATCTTAGCCTATGCAAAAAGCACCTTGTCACCACTTGGGTTATAATCATTGATTTGTGGAAGGTTGGTGGTTTTCTCCAGGTACTCCAGTTTCCTCCACCAATAAAAATTAATGATATTACTGAAATGTAGTTGAAAGTGTTGTTAAACACCAATTGCCCAAACCTTATAATTGAAAAGCTTTTGAAAGTCGTATGAAAACCACTCTAAATTTATGTTCCTGTCCTTGGCCAAGATCTAGAATCGCCTACAATCTGTAGGGAAAAATATTTAGAAATAATACAAAAATGGATATACTTCCAAGATGACCCTTAAAGGCATACAGGAGAAAACAAGCTAGGTGATATCTCTTTTAAATTAGAGACTAAAATAATGAACTTCATGTCTGGTTTTTTTCAGAAAAAATATGATCAAGTAAACTCAAGTGTTGTCAATAATATGCAATACAATTTGTTTAAAATTTTCCCTTTATCGGGCCTCTTTGCAGAGTTTGGGTTTGTTTTTATTGATTTCATCACGTATTTCCGATTTTAAGTGTCATTCTTACTAAATACCATTATATAATATTAACTGATTACCCCGGAATTCAATTTCATAGATATAAATCTTAAATTATATTAATTCTAACGAATTTACATGCAACATGCTTCTTGGTTATTTATAGCAGTTATAAGTATTCGGCAAACTTCGGAAAAACAACCGACTTATAATTAGGTGTGTCAATGGCGATTTTACCAACAGACATTGAAATTCTTTTCACTAATTACGACATTATAGCATATTTTTTAAACCTGGCTTCTTGTTCAGAACATTTTATTAGTATAAAACATCGAATAGTGGCAACTTTTAATAAAAAAAAATCAATTTTGACAGCCTGTATGCCTTTAAGAGGTCTAAACTTTGTTATTTGAACATATATTTATGTGTCAAAGTTAATAAACTGTTAACACATTTTAATGCTTCTCGGGATATAAGCTCAACAAAAAGGTGCAAGCAAAAGCTGAATTCCATAATTGGAATTTTCTTCATTTTTCATCCAATTTTAATATGATTTTTTGTAAAATGATCATCTTTATTGGACCATAGAAAAATGTTGCTATTTTATTTAAAAAAGGGTCAAAATTCCAAAATTTTGCATATTTGGAAGGCATATCTAACACTTAAACAAGACAAATGCCCAAAATACTGTGGTTCCAGCATATTACTATGTCTAACACGTTATTGTGTACAGCAATTTACTGTGGCAAGCAAAGGACTGAGTTCACACTTGTTTTTAATGTACACTCGTTCAACTTTCTCCTGTCGACATGCTGCATTCTTATCATGCTTTTCTTCATTGCCCTTTATTTAAAATATTATCACATGTTATTATTTTTAACTCTTTTCTGGGGTTATGTAGTATATAAATTAAGAATGACATTTTATTTGATAAATGTTTTCAAAATCTTAACATAATGTCAAAGTTTCACACAGATACCAAACATGTGTTGATTTTGTTATCAAAAGTGAGAAAAATAAATGCCAAAGAAGATTGGTTATTCTCCATGTTAAAATGGTTTGGAATTTTTTGTTTTACTTCCGTTGATCTGCCATCAACAAAAAGTGAGTGAGTTATTGTTGTTTAACACCAAAAGAGCAATTTTTTCAGCCATATTATGGCGAGAACAAGTTGATTTCAAGCCAACAAGTATTTGCTCTTTCTCCTTAATGCTGCATGCTTGGCGGAGAAGCAGCAAATACCAATATTATAGTTTTTTGTTTGACCCGACCAGGATTTGAACCCACAATCTATCGCACTTGGGCAAACATGCTAACCATTACACCACTGATGCGGTTTTCGACAAATAGGGTATACTGTAATGACACATTGTCTCAAGTTCTATACATACATATTTTCAGTTGATTTAAAATTTTAGACTCAACCTAAGTTGGATTGATACAGGTTTCGCTAAGTTTTTAGGATTTCCACTTGTTCTTTTTAAATAAGTGAATGAGTGATTGCTGTTTAACATCAAATGAACAATTTTTCAGCTATATCATGGCTGGTGAGAACAAGTTACATTCAATAAGATGATAATGATGTCTCTTTTGTACTAGACCAACACGCAAATCTGGGTTGATTCCACTGCTATGCTTTAATCAGCTGGTACAAAATCAGTCAAAGTTGAGCAACTTGCAGGGGAGGCAAATCTGGATTGAATCCACTTCTGTACTGTTAATCAGCTGGTACAGAATCAGCCAAAATTGAGCAACTAGTGCTACTTGCCGGGGAGGCATATCTGGGTTGAATCCACTTCTGTGCTGTTAATCAGTTGGTACAGAATCAGCCGAAGTTGAGAAATTAGTGTCACTTCCGGGGGACAACCAATAGCAATATCATCAGTTTGAGCTTTACTTTTTCTATAAAAGTGCAGACTTTTGCTTTATAATAAATGGTATCATGAACACAATATAGTATAAGGAGACTTTATTTAAATTGTTATGCAATTAATTTTGTCATGTAATAAAACAAATTCTAAGTGTTTAAAGCATATTTTATATAATTTCGGCTACACTTTACGAGTTATCTATAGAAGTCATCAGTATCATGTACAAGAAGTAGGCATCTTTTGTTGTTTAAGATCTACTTGATGAAAATTCATGATTTTCCTGTAGAAAAATAAGAATCTAAGTCAAGTGTTTATAAAATGTAAGTTTCTATAAGTGAATGGGATCAAATGTAATTGTCACCACTTAAACTTAGGAGCAAGATGGTAGTAAATGGATACATTTTTTTCGTTTGTTTGTATAATTCTTAGTATAATTGATGCAGTCATGTTTCAATGCCTTAAGTGGTTATTTTTCAATGCCATAAGGGATCTCTCAGTATTAAGAGAAAGACATTAAATGAGAAATGGTTGAACATTTTACTACAGGGCAGGGACTCCTATTTTTGTTTATTCGTTTCTTATTTTGGTATTTTCTTCAGTAGGACTGGGGCTGTGCTTTTTTTTCTCAGAGCATTTAAAGCAATAAAATAATATTTCTTGCTGAAACAGAAAATTTAGTAATTAAATAAATAAAAAAAAAAATATAATGACCTGGTTTCTGATTGGTTTATTTTTTGAACTTATAATTTTCCATAGACATCAGCTGTTTTTATAAGATTTTATTAGTTTTTTAGTACTTGCCTTCCATAAGAGACGATACTTAAGCTTGTAACTTTATTCTGTCATAACTTCTGTATTATCATAAAGTGTACAGTAGATCAATTTTTGCCAGTTTAATTGTGAAATTACATTTGATAGTCAGTCACTGAATCACAAGATTATTTACAGAAAAATTGATTCCAGATCCACTTAGCTTATCTGTTATGCACTGGGGTACCCTTTGTAAAACAAGAAGCTGTTGTGGTCGTGATGATCTTATGGTAGTTTGATTTACAGCTACCTATGCAATGAGTGCCTATCACCACTAATGTTGTGAGTTAGAATCCAGCTAAAGCGATGTGTACTGGATACAAAATTATGTCATAAAGTTTGTCATTGACTTGTGGCAGGTCTGTGATTTTCTCCGGATACTCTGATTTCCTCCACCAATAAAACTGATCCCATGATATAACTGAAATATTGTTGAAAGTGGCGTTAAGCACCATAAAACCAAACTAAACCCTTTGTAAAACATATAAGGTTAGTACATTTGGAACAACTTACTGTCAGTTTAACAGGCCTTTACAATGGGAGTGGGGGGTGGGGGTGGGGGGTAGTATCAGGTTCTGTTACCCATTTAAAATGGTAATTGGTACCTCCTGATTTAAAGCAATAAAAATATATTCCTGGCTGATTTTAAGATATTCATGAAAATGTTCAAATTTCAATACAAAGTACCAAATTGTTTTAATACTAGCAGAAAAATAAATGCAAGGTTTGGTAATATAGTTGCTTCAGTTGAACTTGTGCAATCTGACACTTGAGTTTTCCAACATCCTGTGACATCCGACAAAAATTTATGGTCCCAAATTATTTCTGTTAACTAAAATAAAACCTGAGTATTCCGACATCCTGTACAATCCAACACATTTCCCTGGTCCCTTGGTGTGTCGGATTAGACAGATACCACTGTATATATAAAGTCCCTCTCTTGTAAGGACCCTCTAACCAAAGGACATCCCTCTTATCAGGCCAGATTTAAAATACACTGAGATAGTAACAAACTATTAAATTGATGCCCTCCCTCAAGGGAGGCCACCCTTTTATTATGTCATTTTTCACTGCAGAATGGCTGTCCTTATAATAGAGGGATTACTAATAATATATGGAATTCTGGGTAATGTTTATATATAATTTTATTCAAATTTAAATAGAAGCCCACTCAGTAAAGGGGCCGTCATGGCAGTGATCGTATGGTAGTTGGATTTACAACTACCTATGCAATTGATGCCTATCACCACTGATGCTGTGAGTTCAAATCTCAATCAGGGCGAGGTGTAAAACATTATGTGATAAAATTTGTCAGTGATTTGCGGCAGGTCAGTGATTTTCTCCAGATACTCCAGGTTTCCTCCACCAATAAAACTGACCACCACACGATATAACTGAAATATTGTTGAAAGTGGCGTTAAACACCATAAACCAAACCCATCAATTTTAAATAGAAGATCACTCAGTAAATGACTCAAGCACACTGATTTAAAACGTGAATCATTCTCCTTTACTCTAAAGCATATGGTTTTGTGGAGAGATCAACAATTATTGTAGCTGTTATTATCAGACTGATATTTATTAATATCGCAATGTTTATAGAAATATTAATTTTGTTTTTATTAATGAGTATTACTTTTGTTGGAGTATGATGTTACATCTTAAGAGGAGAGAATAATTGATGTCGTATCGGTTTGTTATGAATATGTTGAAAGTAGGATGAAGGAGGTTATGTTGTAAGCCACACAAGAGGGGCAAATAAAGTTAGATTCGTATGCCACATCAGTACATTTTTTTTATTGCTAGGATTTTAGTTCAAGTATACCTTGGACTTTTAGCATTTATATGAAAAATGGTTGAAAATTTTACTACAGGGCAGGGACTAATATTTTTTTTTATTCGTTTCTTATTTTGATATTTTCCTATACAGGACTGGGATGTGTTTTTCAGAGCATTTAAACCATTGGTTTGTTATGCATATGTTGAAAGTAGGGTATCATAATGCTTCAATATTTCCCCTTTTTCCCTATATTCCATCTGTTAATTTTGAGGACAAAAAAAACATATATCCTTATCTTGTTCTGACCTCACCAGATATGTTCTTATCATGTTCTGAGTTTACCAGAAACATCCTTGTCATTTTCTGAGTTCAGCGATATGTTCTAAACCGGATATTTTTTTTTCTTGTTCTTACTTCAACAGATATGTTCTTATCATGTTCCAACAAAATCTGCATGTTCTTCTAGAGGCCATCGCAGCCGTGATCGTATGGTCGTTTGATTTACAACTACCTATGCAATCAGTGCCTGATGTTGTGAGTTCGATCAGGTAGAGGTGTGCAACATTATGTGATGAAGTTTGTCGGTGACTTGCGACAGGTCGGTGGTTTTCTTCGGGTACTCTGGTTTCCTCCACCAATAAAACTGACCACCATGATATAACTGAGATATTGTTGAAAGTGGCGTTAAATACATTCAAACAAACATGCATGTTCTTCTTATCCCATTATGAAACCCCTTAACATTTTTACAATATTATATTTTGATTTTTTTTAAATTGTGTTTTGTTCTGTCTTAGGCAAAATAAAAATTTGGTAGTTTTGTCCTTTTCTGACAGATCTGTTGCTTAAATGACATGTTTTACAGTTGAACAATTTAGGCCTAAATTACCCCAAAAATTGTTGATTTGCCGTTTAAAGATTTATATAATAGGTAGGTAGGACGGAAAGTTATTTAATGTTTGCGTCACCCATTAATAACACATTTTTTTAAATAAAAAAAAAGCTGTTAAAATTTGCTTTAATTGAAATAATTGTTAAAATAAATACAAAAAAAAAAACCAACATTTTTTAAATTCAAATAAAAAAAGGTTTTTGTAGGATCATTTTTGGAGTATAATTTTGTTAAGCCTTGTACATGTATGTAATCCAAAACTTCAGTGTTTACTATATGTTTTTTTCCAATTCAATTCCTAAAGGAACTGAAGTAAATTAAAGAGGGAAAACAATCCAATAACTTTTCTAATTGATAACAAGAACCTGTTGCTTCTCCCCCATCAGTTAATGTGATACTGGACAGTAAATAATTGGCAAAAAACATGTCTGACATGTGGAAATAGCTTAATGGGAATTCAAATCAGAAAACAGCTCTGATAGTCTGTAAACAGATAGTATATAATGTGTAAGATGTAAGTTAGTATTCCCTTAACTCTCTCCTAAATATTTTCTTTCAACGCTGGTGATTTATGACACTGTTAGCTGACCATAGTTTAAAGTCTTGGCAAAGACAGCGGAAAGGGTTGTAAAACAGAAACCTGATATTTTCATTGAAAAGTATATTGTCTTAGGATGATGAAGCCATTCTGATGAAAGTATTTGAAATGAAGATAGATTGTTTAGAGTAAAAAGCAATAAAATATGGGAACATCAAAGGAAAAATATCTTAGATAATATATAATTGATGGAAATTGTACTGAATGTTTAGGTAACAATTTATTACGTAGATATGGCGTTAATTGGTGATTTTTCTTCTTTGTTTATGGTACTCATTGTGAGGCAAACATCATGTTGGTATTTAACTGTGGTTCCGCATGAACGAACAAAAATGGTTTCGGCAATAAAAATAAGTAAGCTTTGCATTTAAATCAGTCAACAAATAGTTTAGTACCGTATGCCGAGTTAGAGAGTACTACATTGTGTATGTATATATACAGAGGAGGGTGGGCACCTGCTGGTATTAGAGGGATGGCATATTATCGCTAGTGATACAGATAATCTATGTTGAAAGTTCCAATTAGATAACACTTCTATCAAGTCTCATGTTGAAAATATTGTGATATCAGATGGCATGACTATGAGGAGAGGGTCAATTTGAACAGAGACTAGCCCTCAAGGAAAATGTGATCTGAATCAAGCTTATGTCCACAGTATGCAGAACAAAATTTAAACTTAGTTGTTTCAAAGTCAAACGGGGCGAAGTTTTTACTTTCATATTTCTACTGTGCAGTCAGTGACTATCACCGCTAATGTTGTGAGTTCAAATCCTGCTCATGGCGAGGTGTACTCAATACAACATTGTGTTACTAGCCACAGGTTGGTGGTTTTCTCCAGGTAGTCTGCTTTCCTCCACCAATAAAACTGACCGCCACAATATAACTGAAATATTGTTGAAAGTGGCATTCAACACCATAACTCTTGAAATTTTCAAATTATCCAGGATTAATAAACCATTATATGTTTTTGAATATTTTTATGTTTTGATGCAAGGCAAAATGGTCTCATTTCATGCAAAGTTCAATGAAAATAACATATATTTTTCCAATATTCTGTACCAAATTTTGCTATAGAAATATTTGCTGTAAAATTATCTTCTAATTAATATAAAGTAAAAAAAAAACTGCAAATTATAAGAAAATTCTTGGTTTTTTCTGCCATTTTGCCATCATAAGGGAAATAAGTCCTAGAAAAAGCCAAAATGTATAATTTTAGAATGAAATCAAGAATATGTAAATACTCTTTTGAGCTGAAAGCTGTTACTGACAAATCAAATTTTTAGTATTTAGCTATCAAAGGACCATGGTTTGACTAAATACTTTAGAATAATTTTAGCAAAATTTAGAAAAAAAATCCTCTAAAATGGAGGATACATGTGGACAAAAAATCTTGTATAATTTTTTTACATTAACATTAGACGTAATGGATTGTATTGTCAATATTTGACACATGAAACAAAAGTTGACCCCAGGACTTTAACCTTTATATTTTTATCAGTGACAGCATCTCTCTCTATGGCTTAACCCAGCTTACCATAGTTAATCCTTGGACTTGGAAAAATGCATTAATATTTTTTTTATTTTCTGACAGATTTCTGACATTTCCAAGGCTTTTCTTGTTGGCTATTTTTAAGCTGAAGTGACAGCACAAGTGTAATTCCTTTATAATTTCATCATCTAATAGTGATTTCAGATGGTTACTAGCTGTGCAGGAAAAAAAATGGCATATCCCAGCATGCAACATTTCTGACTTAAAAATTTCATATCAATCTAGTAAATTGTTATCATGATAGCTTCGTAGTACAAAAATCTTTATGCCCAACAAATTTATCTTTCCTAATTCAAGGCTGAGATGAAGTAGAATATTAAAATGTCCTGGTATTTTAGATTTTTTTAAAATATTTTATCATATTTCATTATGAAAAGAAATGTAAAGTGTTAACGAACTTTAAATAATCTTGATATGTTGATATTAAATTATCATATAGCTAAATAAAGGGAAATAACCCTTGTAGTCGGAAATTAAATTATTTAAATGATAAATTAAAGGGACATAACCCTTGAAGTTAAGTGTTTTAGATGATTTGGAAATAGATTGTGAACAGTCATACTTTAAAGTTATACAGATGCTCAGATTGATTTTTTGTTGTTTATATTAAAAGTTGCCAATATTCGATGTTTTATACTAATAAAATGTTCTGAACAAAAAGCCAGGTTTAAAAAATAGATTATAATGTCGTAATTAGTGAAGAGAATTTGAATGTTTGTTGGTGAAATCGTCATTAACACACCTAATTATAAGTCGGCTGTCTTTTCCGAAGTTTACCGGACACTGATAACTTCTATAAATAACCAGAAAGCATGTTGCAGGTAAATATTGGTTAAAATTAATATAATTTAAGAAATATATCTATGAAATTGGATCCCGGGGTAATCAGTTAATATTATATAATGGTATTTAGTAAGAATGACACTTAAAATTGAAAATACGTGATGAAATCAATTAAAACAAACCCAAACTCTGCAAAGGGGCCCGATAAAGGGAAAATTGTAAGCAAATTGGAATTTATTATTATTGACAACACTTAAGATGACTTGATTATATTTTTTTAGAAAAAAAACCAGACATGAAGTTCATTATTTTAGTCTCTAATTTAAAAGAGATATCACATAGCGTTTTCTCCTGAAAAAAAAAGATATATAAAAAAAAACTATGATGCAATTCTGTCAAAATACGATTCAGCCGAAAAAAGATATATAAATTATGCTTATGTGTTGAAAATTGGAGTAGGTCGGTTTAACATCTTTTTAAAATTTTTACAAAAATCTTGCTGAATCCTCCTGTGTCGTTTTCGCGTAGAATCCGTCAATATTTTTATTTATAACATGTGCTTTTTTCAGCAAACAATTTCGCACATGCGCAAAAACGCTTTACCGAATGAGGTCACTGTGTAGGTCATCAATGGTCATATGATCATATTCATGAATATATGAATATCATGCTGGTAAACATTGAATTCTTTACGGGACACAAGAAAATCAAACAGCAACATATTTCCTTCGTCCCAGGTTAAATACGTATGATATTATGAAAAATTTCAACTGCAGTTAGTATAAAACATTGAATATTGCCAACTTTCAATTTAAAAAAAAATCAACCTGAGCGACTGTATGCCTTTAAGCAAAAAAATTTCAATCTGGAATCTTATCTTTTTTTTCTTAAAATTACAAATTAAATAAAGTTTTAGATGATGAGGAATAATATGTAGTATGGGTGTAACTTGTGCAAAGAGAGTTATTTATTTTAGATAATTAAAATTGATATATAAGAAATTAGTCACACGTAAATAAAATGACTAGGCAAAACACTGCAAATTGTTAAAACTGGATCTTAATCTACTGAATTAAGTTCTTTAACTTTTGGTTGTGTTTTGAATTCAAATATTGAATTATCCACATAATCTAAGAAAAAATTGGTATTCCACAAATTAAAGGGGCATGACAGTCCATACAATATTTGTATTTAAGCTACAATATTTTATTTACTCTTTGAAAACATACATCTTATGAATGAAAGGTAACATGCATTAGTATTGGATAAGTAATCAATCAGTAAAGATTAATGAATGCTTCAGACAAAAGAGAGATCCTTATCACAAATTCTAGTGATTCATCATACCATCTGCTTTAATGTTCAGCTTTTACTTATAATGTAGGTATTTCAGAGATTCACTTTGACTTGTCTGTATAAATTGTCATCTTACTTATAATGTAGGTATTTCAGAGATTCACTTTGGCTTGTCTGTATAAATTGTCATCTTACTTATAATGTAGGTATTTCAGAGATTCACTTTGGCTTGTCTGTATAAATTGTCATCTTACTTATAATGTAGGTATTTCAGAGATTCACTTTGGCTTGTCTGTATAAATTGTCATCTTACTTATAGTGTAGGTATTTCAGAGATTCACTTTGACTTGTCTGTATAAATTGTCATCTTACTTATAATGTAGGTATTTCAGAGATTCACTTTGACTTGTCTGTATAAATTGTCATCTTACTTATAATGTAGGTATTTCAGAGATTCACTTTGACTTGTCTGTATAAATTGTCATCTTACTTATAGTGTAGGTATTTCAGAGATTCACTTTGACTTGTCTGTATAAATTGTCATCTTACTTATAGTGTAGGTATTTCAGAGATTCACTTTGACTTGTCTATATAAATTGTCATCTTACTTATAGTGTAGGTATTTCAGAGATTCACTTTGACTTGTCTATATAAATTGTCATCTTACTTATAGTGTAGGTATTTCAGAGATTCACTTTGACTTGTCTGTATAAATTGTCATCTTACTTATAGTGTAGGTATTTCAGAGATTCACTTTGACTTGTCTGTATAAATTGTCATCTTACTTATAATGTAGGTATTTCAGAGATTCACTTTGGCTTGTCTGTATAAATTGTCATCTTACTTATAATGTAGGTATTTCAGAGATTCACTTTGACTTGTCTGTATAAATTGTCATCTTACTTATAATGTAGGTATTTCAGAGATTCACTTTGACTTGTCTGTATAAATTGTCATCTTACTTATAATGTAGGTATTTCAGAGATTCACTTTGACTTGTCTGTATAAATTGTCATCTTACTTATAATGTAGGTATTTCAGAGATTCACTTTGACTTGTCTGTATAAATTGTCATCTTACTTATAGTGTAGGTATTTCAGAGATTCACTTTGACTTGTCTGTATAAATTGTCATCTTACTTATAGTGTAGGTATTTCAGAGATTCACTTTGACTTGTCTATATAAATTGTCATCTTACTTATAGTGTAGGTATTTCAGAGATTCACTTTGACTTGTCTGTATAAATTGTCATCTTACTTATAGTGTAGGTATTTCAGAGATTCACTTTGACTTGTCTGTATAAATTGTCATCTTACTTATAGTGTAGGTATTTCAGAGATTCACTTTGACTTGTCTGTATAAATTGTCATCTTACTTATAGTGTAGGTATTTCAGAGATTCACTTTGACTTGTCTGTATAAATTGTCATCTTACTTATAGTGTAGGTATTTCAGAGATTCACTTTGACTTGTCTGTATAAATTGTCATCTTACTTATAGTGTAGGTATTTCAGAGATTCACTTTGACTTGTCTGTATAAATTGTCATCTTACTTATAATGTAGGTATTTCAGAGATTCACTTTGGCTTGTCTGTATAAATTGTCATCTTACTTATAATGTAGGTATTTCAGAGATTCACTTTGACTTGTCTGTATAAATTGTCATCTTACTTATAGTGTAGGTATTTCAGAGATTCACTTTGGCTTGTCTTTATAAATTGTCATCTTACTTATAATGTAGGTATTTCAGAGATTCACTTTGGCTTGTCTGTATAAATTGTCATCTTACTTATAATGTAGGTAATTCAGAGATTCACTTTGACTTGTCTGTATAAATTGTCATCTTACTTATAATGTAGGTATTTCAGAGATTCACTTTGGCTTGTCTATATAAATTGTCATCTTACTTATAGTGTAGGTATTTCAGAGATTCACTTTGGCTTGTCTTTATAAATTGTCATCTTACTTATAATGTAGGTATTTCAGAGATTCACTTTGACTTGTCTATATAAATTGTCATCTTACTTATAGTGTAGGTATTTCAGAGATTCACTTTGACTTGTCTATATAAATTGTCATCTTACTTATAGTGTAGGTATTTCAGAGATTCACTTTGACTTGTCTATATAAATTGTCATCTTACTTATAATGTAGGTATTTCAGAGATTCACTTTGACTTGTCTGTATAAATTGTCATCTTACTTATAGT
Source organism: Bathymodiolus brooksi (assembly GCA_963680875.1). Lineage (NCBI taxonomy): Eukaryota > Metazoa > Mollusca > Bivalvia > Mytilida > Modiolidae > Bathymodiolus > Bathymodiolus brooksi. Next base: position 60,468,737 of record OY804588.1, read on the forward strand.
GTAGGTATTTCAGAGATTCACTTTGGCTTGTCTTTATAAATTGTCATCTTACTTATAATGTAGGTATTTCAGAGATTCACTTTGGCTTGTCTGTATAAATTGTCATCTTACTTATAATGTAGGTATTTCAGAGATTCACTTTGACTTGTCTGTATAAATTGTCATCTTACTTATAGTGTAGGTATTTCAGAGATTCACTTTGACTTGTCTGTATAAATTGTCATCTTACTTATAATGTAGGTATTTCAGAGATTCACTTTGACTTGTCTGTATAAATTGTCATCTTACTTATAATGTAGGTATTTCAGAGATTCACTTTGGCTTGTCTTTATAAATTGTCATCTTACTTATAATGTAGGTAATTCAGAGATTCACTTTGACTTGTCTATATAAATTGTCATCTTACTTATAATGTAGGTATTTCAGAGATTCACTTTGGCTTGTCTTTATAAATTGTCATCTTACTTATAATGTAGGTATTTCAGAGATTCACTTTGACTTGTCTATATAAATTGTCATCTTACTTATAGTGTAGGTATTTCAGAGATTCACTTTGACTTGTCTATATAAATTGTCATCTTACTTATAGTGTAGGTATTTCAGAGATTCACTTTGGCTTGTCTTTATAAATTGTCATCTTACTTATAATGTAGGTATTTCAGAGATTCACTTTGGCTTGTCTGTATAAATTGTCATCTTACTTATAATGTAGGTATTTCAGAGATTCACTTTGACTTGTCTGTATAAATTGTCATCTTACTTATAGTGTAGGTATTTCAGAGATTCACTTTGGCTTGTCTTTATAAATTGTCATCTTACTTATAATGTAGGTATTTCAGAGATTCACTTTGACTTGTCTTTATAAATTGTCATCTTACTTATAATGTAGGTATTTCAGAGATTCACTTTGGCTTGTCTGTATAAATTGTCATCTTACTTATAATGTAGGTATTTCAGAGATTCACTTTGGCTTGTCTGTATAAATTGTCATCTTACTTATAATGTAGGTATTTCAGAGATTCACTTTGACTTGTCTGTATAAATTGTCATCTTACTTATAGTGTAGGTATTTCAGAGATTCACTTTGACTTGTCTGTATAAATTGTCATCTTACTTATAATGTAGGTATTTCAGAGATTCACTTTGACTTGTCTGTATAAATTGTCATCTTACTTATAATGTAGGTATTTCAGAGATTCACTTTGACTTGTCTGTATAAATTGTCATCTTACTTATCGTGTAGGTATTTCAGAGATTCACTTTGGCTTGTCTGTATAAATTGTCATCTTACTTATAGTGTAGGTATTTCAGAGATTCACTTTGGCTTGTCTTTATAAATTGTCATCTTACTTATAGTGTAGGTATTTCAGAGATTCACTTTGACTTGTCTGTATAAATTGTCATCTTACTTATAATGTAGGTATTTCAGAGATTCACTTTGACTTGTCTATATAAATTGTCATCTTACTTATAATGTAGGTATTTCAGAGATTCACTTTGACTTGTCTCTATAAATTGTCATCTTACTTATAATGTAGGTATTTCAGAGATTCACTTTGGCTTGTCTGTATAAATTGTCATCTTACTTATAATGTAGGTATTTCAGAGATTCACTTTGACTTGTCTGTATAAATTGTCATCTTACTTATAATGTAGGTATTTCAGAGATTCACTTTGACTTGTCTGTATAAATTGTCATCTTACTTATAATGTAGGTATTTCAGAGATTCACTTTGACTTGTCTGTATAAATTGTCATCTTACTTATAGTGTAGGTATTTCAGAGATTCACTTTGACTTGTCTATATAAATTGTCATCTTACTTATAATGTAGGTATTTCAGAGATTCACTTTGACTTGTCTGTATAAATTGTCATCTTACTTATAGTGTAGGTATTTCAGAGATTCACTTTGACTTGTCTGTATAAATTGTCATCTTACTTATAATGTAGGTATTTCAGAGATTCACTTTGACTTGTCTGTATAAATTGTCATCTTACTTATAATGTAGGTATTTCAGAGATTCACTTTGGCTTGTCTGTATAAATTGTCATCTTACTTATAGTGTAGGTATTTCAGAGATTCACTTTGACTTGTCTTTATAAATTGTCATCTTACTTATAGTGTAGGTATTTCAGAGATTCACTTTGACTTGTCTGTATAAATTGTCATCTTACTTATAATGTAGGTATTTCAGAGATTCACTTTGGCTTGTCTGTATAAATTGTCATCTTACTTATAGTGTAGGTATTTCAGAGATTCACTTTGACTTGTCTTTATAAATTGTCATCTTACTTATAGTGTAGGTATTTCAGAGATTCACTTTGACTTGTCTGTATAAATTGTCATCTTACTTATAATGTAGGTATTTCAGAGATTCACTTTGACTTGTCTATATAAATTGTCATCTTACTTATAATGTAGGTATTTCAGAGATTCACTTTGGCTTGTCTGTATAAATTGTCATCTTACTTATAGTGTAGGTATTTCAGAGATTCACTTTGACTTGTCTGTATAAATTGTCATCTTACTTATAATGTAGGTATTTCAGAGATTCACTTTGACTTGTCTGTATAAATTGTCATCTTACTTATAGTGTAGGTATTTCAGAGATTCACTTTGACTTGTCTGTATAAATTGTCATCTTACTTATAGTGTAGGTATTTCAGAGATTCACTTTGACTTGTCTGTATAAATTGTCATCTTACTTATAATGTAGGTATTTCAGAGATTCACTTTGGCTTGTCTGTATAAATTGTCATCTTACTTATAATGTAGGTATTTCAGAGATTCACTTTGACTTGTCTGTATAAATTGTCATCTTACTTATAGTGTAGGTATTTCAGAGATTCACTTTGACTTGTCTATATAAATTGTCATCTTACTTATAGTGTAGGTATTTCAGAGATTCACTTTGACTTGTCTGTATGAATTGTCATCTTACTTATAATGTAGGTATTTCAGAGATACACTTTGGCTTGTCTATATAAATTGTCATCTTACTTATAGTGTAGGTATTTCAGAGATTCACTTTGACTTGTCTGTATAAATTGTCATCTTACTTATAGTGTAGGTATTTCAGAGATTCACTTTGGCTTGTCTGTATAAATTGTCATCTTACTTATAGTGTAGGTATTTCAGAGATTCACTTTGACTTGTCTGTATGAATTGTCATCTTACTTATAATGTAGGTATTTCAGAGATACACTTTGGCTTGTCTATATAAATTGTCATCTTACTTATAGTGTAGGTATTTCAGAGATTCACTTTGACTTGTCTGTATAAATTGTCATCTTACTTATAGTGTAGGTATTTCAGAGATTCACTTTGGCTTGTCTATATAAATTGTCATCTTACTTATAGTGTAGGTATTTCAGAGATTCACTTTGACTTGTCTGTATAAATTGTCATCTTACTTATAGTGTAGGTATTTCAGAGATTCACTTTGACTTGTCTGTATAAATTGTCATCTTACTTATAGTGTAGGTATTTCAGAGATTCACTTTGACTTGTCTGTATAAATTGTCATCTTACTTATAGTGTAGGTATTTCAGAGATTCACTTTGACTTGTCTGTATAAATTGTCATCTTACTTATAATGTAGGTATTTCAGAGATTCACTTTGACTTGTCTGTATAAATTGTCATCTTACTTATAATGTAGGTATTTCAGAGATTCACTTTGGCTTGTCTGTATAAATTGTCATCTTACTTATAATGTAGGTATTTCAGAGATTCACTTTGACTTGTCTGTATAAATTGTCATCTTACTTATAATGTAGGTATTTCAGAGATTCACTTTGACTTGTCTGTATAAATTGTCATCTTACTTATAGTGTAGGTATTTCAGAGATTCACTTTGGCTTGTCTGTATAAATTGTCATCTTACTTATAATGTAGGTATTTCAGAGATTCACTTTGACTTGTCTGTATAAATTGTCATCTTACTTATAGTGTAGGTATTTCAGAGATTCACTTTGACTTGTCTATATAAATTGTCATCTTACTTATAATGTAGGTATTTCAGAGATTCACTTTGACTTGTCTGTATAAATTGTCATCTTACTTATAGTGTAGGTATTTCAGAGATTCACTTTGACTTGTCTGTATAAATTGTCATCTTACTTATAATGTAGGTATTTCAGAGATTCACTTTGACTTGTCTGTATAAATTGTCATCTTACTTATAATGTAGGTATTTCAGAGATTCACTTTGACTTGTCTGTATAAATTGTCATCTTACTTATAATGTAGGTATTTCAGAGATTCACTTTGGCTTGTCTGTATAAATTGTCATCTTACTTATAATGTAGGTATTTCAGAGATTCACTTTGGCTTGTCTGTATAAATTGTCATCTTACTTATAATGTAGGTATTTCAGAGATTCACTTTGGCTTGTCTGTATAAATTGTCATCTTACTTATAATGTAGGTATTTCAGAGATTCACTTTGACTTGTCTGTATAAATTGTCATCTTACTTATAGTGTAGGTATTTCAGAGATTCACTTTGACTTGTCTGTATAAATTGTCATCTTACTTATAGTGTAGGTATTTCAGAGATTCACTTTGACTTGTCTATATAAATTGTCATCTTACTTATAATGTAGGTATTTCAGAGATTCACTTTGGCTTGTCTATATAAATTGTCATCTTACTTATAGTGTAGGTATTTCAGAGATTCACTTTGACTTGTCTGTATAAATTGTCATCTTACTTATAATGTAGGTATATCAGAGATTCACTTTGGCTTGTCTGTATAAATTGTCATCTTACTTATAGTGTAGGTATATCAGAGATTCACTTTGGCTTGTCTGTATAAATTGTCATCTTACTTATAATGTAGGTATTTCAGAGATTCACTTTGACTTGTCTGTATAAATTGTCATCTTACTTATAATGTAGGTATTTCAGAGATTCACTTTGGCTTGTCTGTATAAATTGTCATCTTACTTATAGTGTAGGTATTTCAGAGATTCACTTTGGCTTGTCTATATAAATTGTCATCTTACTTATAGTGTAGGTATTTCAGAGATTCACTTTGACTTGTCTGTATAAATTGTCATCTTACTTATAGTGTAGGTATTTCAGAGATTCACTTTGACTTGTCTATATAAATTGTCATCTTACTTATAGTGTAGGTATTTCAGAGATTCACTTTGACTTGTCTGTATAAATTGTCATCTTACTTATAGTGTAGGTATTTCAGAGATTCACTTTGGCTTGTCTATATAAATTGTCATCTTACTTATAGTGTAGGTATTTCAGAGATTCACTTTGACTTGTCTGTATAAATTGTCATCTTACTTATAGTGTAGGTATTTCAGAGATTCACTTTGACTTGTCTGTATAAATTGTCATCTTACTTATAGTGTAGGTATTTCAGAGATTCACTTTGGCTTGTCTATATAAATTGTCATCTTACTTATAGTGTAGGTATTTCAGAGATTCACTTTGACTTGTCTGTATAAATTGTCATCTTACTTATAGTGTAGGTATTTCAGAGATTCACTTTGACTTGTCTGTATAAATTGTCATCTTACTTATAATGTAGGTATTTCAGAGATTCACTTTGACTTGTCTGTATAAATTGTCATCTTACTTATAATGTAGGTATTTCAGAGATTCACTTTGGCTTGTCTGTATAAATTGTCATCTTACTTATAATGTAGGTATTTCAGAGATTCACTTTGACTTGTCTGTATAAATTGTCATCTTACTTATAGTGTAGGTATTTCAGAGATTCACTTTGGCTTGTCTGTATAAATTGTCATCTTACTTATAATGTAGGTATTTCAGAGATTCACTTTGACTTGTCTGTATAAATTGTCATCTTACTTATAGTGTAGGTATTTCAGAGATTCACTTTGACTTGTCTGTATAAATTGTCATCTTACTTATAATGTAGGTATTTCAGAGATTCACTTTGACTTGTCTATATAAATTGTCATCTTACTTATAGTGTAGGTATTTCAGAGATTCACTTTGACTTGTCTGTATAAATTGTCATCTTACTTATAGTGTAGGTATTTCAGAGATTCACTTTGACTTGTCTGTATAAATTGTCATCTTACTTATAATGTAGGTATTTCAGAGATTCACTTTGACTTGTCTGTATAAATTGTCATCTTACTTATAATGTAGGTATTTCAGAGATTCACTTTGGCTTGTCTGTATAAATTGTCATCTTACTTATAATGTAGGTATTTCAGAGATTCACTTTGACTTGTCTGTATAAATTGTCATCTTACTTATAATGTAGGTATTTCAGAGATTCACTTTGGCTTGTCTGTATAAATTGTCATCTTACTTATAATGTAGGTATTTCAGAGATTCACTTTGACTTGTCTGTATAAATTGTCATCTTACTTATAGTGTAGGTATTTCAGAGATTCACTTTGACTTGTCTGTATAAATTGTCATCTTACTTATAATGTAGGTATTTCAGGGATTCACTTTGGCTTGTCTTTATAAATTGTCATCTTACTTATAGTGTAGGTATTTCAGAGATTCACTTTGACTTGTCTATATAAATTGTCATCTTACTTATAATGTAGGTATTTCAGAGATTCACTTTGGCTTGTCTATATAAATTGTCATCTTACTTATAGTGTAGGTATTTCAGAGATTCACTTTGACTTGTCTGTATAAATTGTCATCTTACTTATAATGTAGGTATATCAGAGATTCACTTTGGCTTGTCTGTATAAATTGTCATCTTACTTATAGTGTAGGTATATCAGAGATTCACTTTGGCTTGTCTGTATAAATTGTCATCTTACTTATAATGTAGGTATTTCAGAGATTCACTTTGACTTGTCTGTATAAATTGTCATCTTACTTATAATGTAGGTATTTCAGAGATTCACTTTGGCTTGTCTGTATAAATTGTCATCTTACTTATAGTGTAGGTATTTCAGAGATTCACTTTGGCTTGTCTATATAAATTGTCATCTTACTTATAGTGTAGGTATTTCAGAGATTCACTTTGACTTGTCTGTATAAATTGTCATCTTACTTATAGTGTAGGTATTTCAGAGATTCACTTTGACTTGTCTATATAAATTGTCATCTTACTTATAGTGTAGGTATTTCAGAGATTCACTTTGACTTGTCTGTATAAATTGTCATCTTACTTATAGTGTAGGTATTTCAGAGATTCACTTTGACTTGTCTGTATAAATTGTCATCTTACTTATAGTGTAGGTATTTCAGAGATTCACTTTGACTTGTCTATATAAATTGTCATCTTACTTATAGTGTAGGTATTTCAGAGATTCACTTTGACTTGTCTGTATAAATTGTCATCTTACTTATAGTGTAGGTATTTCAGAGATTCACTTTGACTTGTCTGTATAAATTGTCATCTTACTTATAGTGTAGGTATTTCAGAGATTCACTTTGACTTGTCTATATAAATTGTCATCTTACTTATAGTGTAGGTATTTCAGAGATTCACTTTGACTTGTCTGTATAAATTGTCATCTTACTTATAGTGTAGGTATTTCAGAGATTCACTTTGACTTGTCTGTATAAATTGTCATCTTACTTATAATGTAGGTATTTCAGAGATTCACTTTGACTTGTCTGTATAAATTGTCATCTTACTTATAATGTAGGTATTTCAGAGATTCACTTTGACTTGTCTGTATAAATTGTCATCTTACTTATAATGTAGGTATTTCAGAGATTCACTTTGACTTGTCTGTATAAATTGTCATCTTACTTATAATGTAGGTATTTCAGAGATTCACTTTGACTTGTCTGTATAAATTGTCATCTTACTTATAATGTAGGTATTTCAGAGATTCACTTTGACTTGTCTGTATAAATTGTCATCTTACTTATAGTGTAGGTATTTCAGAGATTCACTTTGACTTGTCTTTATAAATTGTCATCTTATTATTAATGTATAGAGTGCTCTTAGACCTCTCAATAAGGGGCGGTACCAGGTACTGTTATCCGCCTAATATAGTGTTTGGTACATACTGATTTTAAAGAGTGTATAAGATATTCATGAATATTCATCACATTTTAATAAGATAGTACCGCCTGTAAATAGTGAAGTACTTGTAGACCTGAAAAATATTGAAAACCCTGTGTTTTAATAGCAGAAGTATTTTTTTTTTAAGTCTATGTTAATTTTATTGCCTTGAATTTCATTAAGGGGAGCATGTATATAAAAAATTGATTTTCAACGATCAGCAGTCTTCGCACTAACCCACTTGCCCAAAACCCAGGACAAGTAAAACTGGATTCGGACAAGTGAAAATTACGAAAGAATTTGTTTGAAAAGATAGAATTTTTTTCTAAATTTGGTCTTCGAGCAAGTAGCCTAGGTGAAAAAATTTAAGACAATGACTGGTAGAGGTATTTTTTTTATAGTCTATATTAATTTTACAGATTTGAAATTCATTGAAAGGAGCATGTTTATATAATAGATGTCCAACAGTCAGTGATGAAGTTCACATTGTGATGCTTTTTCCAATAGCATTGTATATTTATCATGTAGGAATGAAAATATTGTTTAAATATTCTGTCACTGTGTCTCTCTAAAAAACATTTCTCCGCTTTTTCCATCTGTCCGTCATGAAAGTTTGTACTGCAACTCCTCCTACATTTTAACACTTTGTATGCTGGTCTATTACGACAGTGAAACCTGTCTAATCCAACACACCAAGGGACCAGGGAAATATGTCGGATTGTACAGGATGCCGTAATACTCAGGTTTCATTTTAGTAAACAGAAATACTTTGGGACCATAAATTTTTGTCTGATATCACAGGATGGTGGAAAACACACACAGGTGTCAGATTGCACAAGTTCCACTGTATTTAGAGAATGGAATATATTGTTATAGCATTATGCTCAGACTACTTTGTAAGGAGTTTTTGCCATTTTTGACTTCTAGAACAACCTTTCAACCGGCAGGTCTGTGGTTTCCTCCACCAATATAACTGACTGTCACGATATAGCTGAAATATTGTTGAAACCGGCATTAAACACCATAACCCTAACTCTTTAATTCTATATGGATTGTAGACTTGAAATTGAAGGGAGTATGTTTATATTGCAGGAGTCCTATGGTCAATGAAGTTTCCCATTGTCATGTATTTAAGAATATAGCTGACTTATAGTGTCATTCACATTGCTATGCTTGATGAGGATGTGTTCAGTGATAGATTTTTCATCGTAAGATCGGCAGCATAATAATAATTATTAATAAAAATAGATCTCTGCACTTGCTCGCTTATTTATTTATTTATATTTTTTTTTGCTTGGACAAACAAAAACATGAGCAAGTGTGAAGATCTGATTTTAATTAGAATGGTAAAAGATTCTTTTCTGATGGAAAAAAACCCCAATGTAATTTCATTTAATGGGTAATATACAAACATGCAATTAATATTTAAAAATTAATCCTCAGCTATGTTTTCAACATTGTTGCTCAATTTCCTTATTTGTCTGTTTTCGTCACATAAATATTCTTGGATTTTCTATTTTCTTAGCTGACAAATCTATTTTTTGCATCCTCTTGGCTGACCAGTATGATTAGCTCGGTGATGTTTATGATATGGTACAGCATGCAATGGTCTGAAAATAGATTCATAGGAGTTATTATTGTTTTAAGAGTTGTGAAGGAAATAAAAATCCTGAAAGCAGAGATATTCTTTATAGGGAAAAATATTAATGAGCCTCAAACAGAAAGTTAACAGTCCCACTAATGCATTTTTTTAAACTTTTTTTTGTTTGCTAATTTTTGTAAAAATGGTGAGTCGCAAGCACAAGTGAGGACTTGTTTAGATGAGTTGCAAGTATCTCTATTGAAAGTGCACACATATTTCACTTTTTTGGGAGGTTGCAGGATGGGAAAGGAGGAGGAGGTGACAAGAAAAACACTTATTTTTATGTGTAGGCATTGGAAATATAAAACTGAAAATGGCAAATTCAATCATTTTTCAACATTTGATAAATATTTGGATAAACAAATCCCAAAAATCTAAAAGTGGAAGAATTACTTGAAAATTATCATGGACATTTGTTCTTGCCTGTCTGGAGACAAACTTGAAATATTTTTTGTCAACTCTCGACAAAAGATGGAGTGTTTAAATGCACGTTTGCATTTTAGGTAAATGTTTATGTTGCCATTTTGTATTGCCAGTAGCTTATACTTAAGTAGGCAAATCTTGTCAGTCATAATATATATAAGATGATGAATGTCATGGAAATAAATATCATAACTTGTAGAAAGTTTTCAAGCTTTGAGGATATGCATTACTGTACTTATATTCATTATCTTTGTTATCACAGAATTCTAAGGGGAAAAAAAGAAAGGAAGCTGAACTGTTTTACCTCCCTCTTTTCAAGTTTCTCTCTATGGTATTTGTGGAATTCTTAAAAAAGAAACATTTTCCCTTATGTCAAGGAAGCTGGACTGTTTTGCCTCCCTCTTTTCAAGATTCTCTCTATGGTATTTGCGGAATTCTTAAAAAAGAAACTTTTTCCCTCATGTCAAGGAAGCTGGACTACTTTGTCTCCCCCATTTCAAGTTGCTGAATGACTTTTGAGTTAAGATGTTGGAAATTTTATGGCTGGATAATTATATGACCCAGTTTGTTGAAGATAAAAACTAGGGGTCATATTGCCTTAATGAATAATAATTACTCTTTAGCCTGACTGGCTTTTCCATTTTATTGTTGTAAAATTGCTAAACCCATAAATGTTATCCTTTAAGACTAGTCAAAAGGGCTAGCTTATTTGTAAGAGCTTAACTTTAAGTGATTTATTCACTTCAAAATTCATTTGGAAGCCAATGAGCAACATAAAAATGCTTTATCACTAATGCAAATTTTAGGGGATGCCTCATCATGTGACATTTTATGACTGGACCATTTCTTCCTCCATCCCTAAAGAGTTTGTCCAATGCATGCTTGTTTGTAGTTATAACCCCCTTGTTTGCCATAAACCATTTTCTTGTCAATCTTCAGAAGTGTGCTGTATCCGCTGCACTGTAATTAAAACATACTAAAGACCAATAAAAATTGTCCCATCTCTTCAAAATAAACCCAACCAAAAAAACGTAAGGCTAATCAAAATTTGAATAATTGTATAATAGAGGGGGTAAAATGAGGGCCATCGTTCACAATTCTTCAAAATGTAGCTTTGAAAGTTTTCGACATTCTCATCCATTATGGCAACCGAAAGCATTTTCAATTCCGTATCCAGTTAGTACACTTGTAAAATAAAACATGAACTAGTGTCCAAAAATAGATTTGACCTAATAAAACTCCTTCTTCTTCCTCGACTAATAATCCTTTTCGGTATCATCGCTGATTACATCTTGATTATTGTCTAATTACAGGATGGTATTTTGTAATATAAAGTTTTTAACATTTATCTGTCATAAGATTTGTCATGTATGAAGAAAATGATTTCGTTAGAATTAATACGATTACTTGATTACTGATTAAATCTAGATTAAAGTCTGCCTTTTGGTTTAGAGAGATATCATTATTACTAATATTTTATCTCCGGATAATTATTCTGCTGGGGGAAATGACTCCTTCACTTTGATCAGCTGTTTGAAGAAAATTGTTTATCTTAATTAACAAAACAAAAATTGATTTTATCGAGCAATTAGTTCCTAGAGCATATTAATATGCCGAATATAAACTTTTGCTATTTAAAGAGGCATTAGCTACAATTTTGACCAAAAAAAAAATGTTTTTGAAATTGGTAAATAGCTTTAAAATGATGAAATAAAGGTAAATATTTCACATTGAACAGCATATCGTACCACTTTTCGCCTTTTGAGAACGAAAATTACCATCGATTTATTATTTCCTTGCAAGCAAATAATTTGACCTTGCTTTCTCCGTATGCAACTGACCTTACTAGTGACAGGTAAAAACAAATAATTTGTATTTTGTCGCTGGAGGGAACCACCGACCATGGGCAAGCAATTGGTATAATTTATCACTTGCGGCTGCGAGTCGAGTGCACCCTTTTTTGTAATTTACAAAGCCGGGCGCGAACCCATGCCGTATTGGTGATAGGCTTGTATGAGTTGTTAGGTAATCCAACTACCTAACTCACTGAGCCACCTGGGCTCCGTTTTAAAGATAGAAATGTTTGTAGTTCATTTATAAGGATAGGTTGTCATAGCCGAGTTTGGCTCTCCTGTTCTTGGCTCTTTTGGTTTACTAGATCCCAAAAACTTATTTAACTTTCCTTTCTTTTATGACCATGAAGATAGCTGATGATGGTTATTCTAGAAACGGTTTGTGTACAATGAATTCAATACGTTTTTATTGGCTATCCTGTTTAGACCCTTTGGTTTACTTGCTCCCGAAAACTTGTATTTTTTGTCTTTCCAGTCTTTTTTTACCATGTGTGTACTTGAAGGTTATTTTAGAAATGGTTTGTGCAAATTTAACTTTATTGGCCCCTCTTGTGTGTGCAATAAGGGTTCGTCCAGTTACATCTTAAGATCCTCTGTGATTTTGTAATTGGTGTGTGGAATAAAGGGTCCGTCCAGTTTCATTTTACGATCCTATGTAATTTTGTAATTGGTGTGTGGAATAAAGGGTCCGTCCAGTTGCATTTTACGATCCTATGTAATTTTGTAATTGGTGTGTGGAATAAAGGGTCCGTCCAGTTGCATTTTACGATCCTATGTAATTTTGTAATTGGTGTGTGGAATAAAGGGTCCGTCCAGTTGCATTTTACGATCCTATGTAATTTTGTAATTGGTGTGTGGAATAAAGGGTCCGTCCAGTTGCATTTTACGATCCTATGTAATTTTGTAATTGGTGTGTGCAATAAGGGGTCCATCTAGTTACATTTTACGATCCTATGTAATTTTGTAATTGGTATATGCAATAAAGGTTCCATCCAGTTACATTTTACGATCCTATGTAATTTTGTAATTGGTATGTGCAATAAAGGTTCCATCCAGTTACATTTTACGATCCTATGTAATTTTGTAATTGGTGTGTGGAATAAAGGGTCCGTCCAGTTGCATTTTACGATCCTATGTAATTTTGTAATTGGTGTGTGCAATAAGGGGTCCATCTAGTTACATTTTACGATCCTATGTAATTTTGTAATTGGTATGTGCAATAAAGGTTCCATCCAGTTACATTTTATGATCCTATGTAATTTTTTAATTGGTGTGTGCAATAAGGGGTCCATCTAGTTACATTTTACGATCCTATGTAATTTTGTAATTGGTGTGTGCAATAAGGGGTCCATCTAGTTACATTTTACGATCCTATGTAATTTTTTAATTGGTATGTGCAATATGGATTCCATCTAGTTACATTTTATGATCATATGTAATTTTTTAATTGGTATGTGCAATAAGAATGTCCAGTTACATTTTAAATTATTTTTCACATTTATTGGAATTTTCAACAAATAACAGAGATCAGCCATGACAACCTATTTTAAGTTTTAATTAAATATAGACTGCAACCACAAATTCAGTTTTTATGACATTTATTGTAAGCCAGCACATCCGACTGCATCAGAGCAATCGTGTGAAATCAAAGATCCAGACACAATGCTAGAATATAATTTGCCAATCAGGATTATTGAATAGTGTAAGTAAAATCTGGGACTGATTTCAACTACTCTACAATTAATTCTGCTCTGTTGTGTGGTTTGATAGATTTATTATTTGTTAGGCTTCTCCTGAGATTGGGCAATAATCAAACCACTCTAGGATTCAATGACAAGGTTAAAACAAATTTAATCAGTATTTCCATTCAATCTAAATTCAATCAAGAGAATTTCTCTCCAATAATCTTAATTACATTCTTTTCTGTTGAAATTATAGATATGTGAAAAAGTATGATAGTATTTTTTTTCACTGTGGAAGAAAATCTTAGAAATAAGTTAATTAGGCTTAGTGGTGGCTTGTCTATCAAACGTTTCAATGATTTTTCTATCTTCTGCCGAAGAGATATCACTGGGGTTACAATAACTGCAGTTAAGTTTGGCTACCCATCAGAGAATTTTCTCTTGTGAATCAGCATGAAATTGGCTCCTCTGAAATGAGGCTCAATATATACTTGATCGAGTTGACAACGAAAACATATTTTCAAAGATGGTTCCGACTTGAATACTTTGATCTAATCGGAGCAGAAAGTTTACTGTGACTTTAAGAAGGCAAACATTTTTTTTTTAAATGCCTCCATCTTTGTTTTTGATCTAAAATTTTGAAATTTTTGAAAGTTCCCCATTTGGAGCATCTGATGTCATCACCTATCTTCAGCTTGATCATACCTTGAAGGAAAAACTGCCACAATTGTGATAGATTCTTAGCTAATTGACTTTAGCTATATCAGTTTTAATGATTGCTAATTGCCGTTTTCTGAATACCTGAATTTATAACTTTTACTTCTTCCTCTGTAATGTTGATTTTTTTTGTCTCCAATTACAAAATTAAATATGTTTTCACTTGAAATCAATAAGCTTTTAAGATATCGATAAGAAACATAGATCAAAAATAGAGTACATTTCCAGGTTGTTTCTTAAGAACTTGAAGGAAATAAAAATAAAATTGAGGATGATAGTCAAGAGAATATTGACGAAGATTGCTGAACCATTACTGGAATTTATCAGACCATGAATGAGATTTTTTTTTATCTATTTGATTGGGAGCTGAGAAACAATCGAATTAAAATGATTTTTTTTTCTTTTTTTTTTTTGTGATATACATTGTACTAACATTAGTATTTTTCCTCCCCACCCCCATCCCCCTAGGAAAAGTCGTGATCATATAAAATAGTTGGAGTTACCAGGGGCGGATCCAGGATTTCAAGTTAGCGGGGGCGCACTTAAACAAATTGTGCCAAGCGGAGGGGGGTGCGAAAATTTTTGGGGTATTTCGTGTGAAAAATCACGATTTTATGCCAAAAAATCATATTTTTTCCAATTGCGGAGGGAGGCGCGAACATTTTTGGGGTATTTCGTGTGAAAAATCACGATTTTACGCCAAAAAATCATATTTTTTTCCACTGGATCTGCCCCTGATTACAACTACCAAAGCAATCTGTGCCTATAACCAATGAAGTTGAAAGTTCGAATCCCACTCATGCGAGATGTACTCAATACAACATTATGTGATAAAGTTTATCAGTGACTTGCGACAGGTCAGTGGCACTCTTCGGATACTCCGGTTTCTACCACTAATAAAACTGAACGCCACGATATAACTGAAATATTATTGAAAAGTGGCGTTAAACACCGTAGCCCTAACAATGAGCCTCCCCCTTTACAAAAGATAGAAAGAAATATGTCGTTAACATTTAATTTCAATTTAATTAATTAGCTAAACAGTTCCATACCTTTACAACTAGGAAGTGGGAGGTGATTAATTGTCTATGTGACCACTACTGTCTTTTCGACAATAAGGAGTGGCAGCTGCCCTGGTCATGGCTGTATGGTAGTGGCAAGGTGTACTTGATACAATTCTATGTGATAAAGTTTGACAGTGACTTGTGACAGGTCTGTGGGCTTTTATCTGTACTACAATAAGGTTCTATGTTTGTTGTATCTTTAACTAGGGATGAAGTATATTTGAATGGTTTCATAACAAATTTAACAAACATTCTGAAATTCTCTAGAATTTAACATAAATTAAAAAGGTGCTGTTATGGTCGTGATCGAATGGTAGTTGGTTTACAACTACTTATGCAATAAGTGCCCATCACCGCTCATGGTGAGGTGTACTCAATACAACATTGTGAGTTCGAACCCCCTATCAGGACGAAGTGTACAACATTATGTGATAAAGTTTGTCCATGACTTGGTTGGTAGTTTTCTCCGTGTACTGTGGTCTCCTCCAACAGTAAAACTGACCGCCACAATATAGCTGAAATATTGTTGAAAAAGGAGTTAAAACACTATACCCCTAAGCAAAATCTTTAGTTTTTGTTCCAGCTGATAAAACAGCTAACAACATTGTTGTTGTATGATGTAAATATTATGTCCAAATTTTAAAACAGCAAATGGTCGTCAACTCAAAAACTTTTCAAAATATGCCTATTTCTTAGATAGATATTATCAATAAACATGTTTATTTACTCAACCTCTAAGTGCCACATCACCTCTTAGAAATATTCTTACTATGTACTGCCTACCAAAATTGCACGAACAACCTTTTTTTTTCAAATATCAGCCTCAAGCAAATGTTCTACCACGAAAATTTCTATTTTCATTTGAAAGTATTGTATATTGTAGTTGTATTTTATTGTCAACTATTCCACAAGTGGGCCCATTGTTTTTTGTTAGAAATAAAACATTCTTCTTCCTGAATTCTCTATAGAACAATTAAATTAAATAATGGTTTTGTATTTGTTTATTTATTGACAAAATCCCAAAACTCTTCTTTTTGTGTTAAAATATAATGTTTTGTCACAAAATCATGTTTTTAAGTTTCATTTGTATCGCAATAAAAATATGGTTAGCATGATAAGGCATTCTCTAGATGATAGACATCCCATGGTAAAACCACAAGTACTTTATGATCCATTTAAATGTAGTTCTAACATAAATGTCATTTTGTTTTCCTAAGCAGTGTACAAGTTGATAATGTATTGATACGGAGCATGTTTTACATTTCTATGTTATTACATAATATTGTCATTTTCTGTATTGGGAACTTTCAAAATAGTTGAAGAATTTGTCAATTAAAAGTTTTAATTTTATTGTCTATGACTGTGACCCAATTCAATTTAAAATACAGTCAAACCTGTATATAAAGAGCACTGAAGGAAACCTGAACAAGTACCCTTTATGGGCAAGTTGCCCTTTATATGCATTACTCAAATATATTTCTCTAGAAATCCAAAATTTTTACATATTAAGTGGGAATGAACTTGAATTGTATATAAAAATGAAGCCTCATTCAAAATTTTCACAAATGATTTTTTTTAATTTTTGTAACCACACATCAAATATTTTTCATTTTCAGATCATCGCTGGTATAATATTCATTCTTTTTTATAAGGCCAACACCCCTCTCATCAGGCCTGATTTCAGATTCACTAAGATAATAAAATATTACTAAATCCCCCCCTCAAGAGAGACCAACTCGCTTATAAGGCCACTCCCACCAAAGGCACCCCTCTAATCAGGCCAGATTTCAGATGCACTAAGATATTGAAATACTACTAAATTGTCCCCTTCAACTGAGACCACCCCCTCAAACCACATTTTCATTGCAGAAGGCATGGCAAATACGGTATGGTACATACATGTTGTACCCCTGCCCCTAAAAGTTAAGTGGTTGGTCGCTTCTATATGGGTCAGGGTTATGGTGTTTAATGCCACTTTCAACAACATTTCAGTTATATCGTTGCAGTCAGTTTTATTGGTGGAGGATATCGCAGTACCCGCAGATAAACCATGGACTTGCTGCAAGTCTTTGACAAACTTTATCACATAATGTTGTATCAAGTACACCTCACCATGAGCGGGATTAGAACTCACAATATTTGTGGTGATAGGCACTGATTGCATACTAGTAGGTGGTTGTAATTCCAACTACCATACGACCACAACGTCTCCCCCCCCCCCCCTTTTGTATAAATCAATCAGTCATTACTTCTTTATAATTACCTGTTCTATTTATAGACATAATATGTATATATTTAGTAATTACTAAGCATTACCTATGAGGTAATTAAAGTGAAATTAAAGTTAATATTGATGGTAGTTCAACGTCTGCCAATTAATGATTTCTCCCCATAATTCTCACTTGGAAATTATTGTGTAAATAGATAAATGTCAGTTATGATTACGATATTTTCCATTACAAAGTTGCCTTGTATTATCAAATCTGTTTAATCTAATTCTTTTTATACTTTTATTGAACAGTGTTTATTGATGAATTAAGGCGATATCGGCAATTTTAGTTTTTACAGGTACGGTATTCATGTATAAATATAAAAAAAAAAAAATTGTTGGAAAAATATGCTATCAAAGATTTCGCAAATTAAAAAAAAAAGATGGAGAATTTTTTTAATTTAAATTTATTTGTTTGTTATAAAAATGCTATCAAAAGGTTTCACAAATTTAAAAAGAAAAGAGAATTTTAATAATTTTAAACTCCAGAGGTTCTTGAATTTGTTTGACAGGTGTCAACTTTGTGTAGAGATGATCAAGTTACGGGGTTTTGCCCTGATCTTGGATTACAAACTGGTATTGATATAATTTCTGACAAATAAATTCATCATTAGATATAAATAATGCTATCAATAAATTTGTTTGAAAAAAAGCACTTTATTGATCTTGAATAAGGTCTTTGTAAATGTTTATGGAGGTTTTTTGAATGAGAGCCATATTTAGTATTGAAATCTTTTCTAATTTCATCAAAGGTAAGCGAATTTAAATCATAATATTGAAATAGAAAGGCAATTGACATCTATGGGCATACAAACTATGGGTATAATTATGAAATAGAAAAGAAAGTGACAACCACAAACTATGGGCTTAAGCTTAATTATGCAAATCAGGGCCATGATTAAGTGACATGTGTTCACTTTGCCAAGGGTAACTGATCCATATTTTGCATTCAAAAGTTTTAAGACCTTCTTTTTTTATTCCTCTAAATTTAAAATGATGTCAACTACTAATGTAATTAAGTCTCTGATGATATTATAAGTTCTAAGCTTCCTAGTGACCTACTATGATTATTTGGACGGTCAGTAAATAGTTGCGAACCCTTCAACTATTTACTGACCGTCCAAATAATCATAGTCGGTCACGGGAGCTTAGAACATTTTTGTACGATGTTGCTGATCTTTAACTTGAAACAGTAACTAAGTTTTTTCCACGAACTATGTTTGACGGATTTTCTTGGAAGTTCTAAGGCTAAATACGTAATGGTCACTAGACAAAATTAAGCACCGCCCACTGACCTTCTGTAATTTTCCATCTGCATCGTTTCGTAAATGCACGTTTATCTATCGTCTGCATCGTTATTTTTATGAATGGAATTTTCCACTGGCCAGTAAAGCGTATTAATCTTATTCTCTAGATTTCCATATATGGCTCTCCCTATTATTGTTATTTTTAGGAATGATTTTATCCAATCATAGGTCGTCAAATAAATGCAACATCATACAATTTTTTTTTAATGAATTGAAAATTGCAATTTTTGTAGTTTTATGTAATTAAATGCATTCTCGGTTATTAAAAACGTAGAAATCAATAAAAAAAAAGTTGATACTTGTATATATTAAAACAAAAAAAAATCAAATATTCCAAAGGCGATATTTATAGTGTATTGATTGTTATGAAAAGATCATGAAATAATGATTAAGAAGGCAAGATTTGGGAGACAACTGTTTTAAGTAGTTTTAACTTGTGTCTTGCCCTTTTGTCTTTTTGAACAATAAAATATGTTTAAAGTAAGATATTTCTACAAATATATATTAAAAAAACTTTGAAATCTTCAGGACAATTGTCAGTTTTATCAAAATTTCATCAGGACATTCTTTCTTAATTTAATTAAACTAATTTTTATAAAGTTTTTCAGGACAATTTGAGAAATAGGTGGGTAAATGTCCTGAGACCGGTGCCTAGCTGAATCATTAACATTTAATGTTATATCATAGAATTCATGTCTAAAAGATGAACTTGATTATGAATTGTTAAATTTTAACCTCATAAACATAATTAATTTCGAAATTACACAAAAAAAACATTTCTGAATTTTTTTCCATTAATTGTATGAGAAATAAGATGTTTCATTGTAAATGAATCATAAAAATGACAGAATTTAAGATCCTTTTTTCTTGTTTATTGACTTAAAAGGAGGGTGAAACAAAGACTTTGTTTTTTCCGACTATTTATCAGTTAACACGGGTGTCATATTCAGAACATTTTATAACCCAATGGCATTTAATATTGCTGATTTTAATCTTTTTATGCTAATAACATATTTTTGTGCAAAGATTAACAACAGAGATACAACAAAAAATTAAATGTTAAAATATTGTAAACTTCCAAAATCTTACTTAAAATTGTACTTTAACTATAGCGCTAGTATATAAACTATGATGTAATTTAAGATAAAATTATTATAAATTATTATGTGTGAAGTTATGATTTAACATTACGTGCATTAGAAACCATATCTTTTTTATGACTTTGTACCACGTTGCACTTTAATTTCATTGTGATGTTTGCCGACATTATTTTTATACAAATAAATTTAATGGAAAAATTACAATGCTATTAGAACTATTGGTGTGATGAATCAAGTATGACAATTGAAACATAGTTCCTTCAAAATTATACATTTTATGGATTTTGCGATTCAATTTTGAAACTTTTCCCGACTAGTATTATTTGTTTTTCATTTTATTACAGGAAAGAAAATCTGTCTTTGTAATTCATAGGTGATGCCATCCGTATAAGGATTAATGTTTGCAATGTAATATTTTTAACTCACTTGAGTATCTAGGCTCATGTGAGTTTTTCTGATAGAAAAGCGAGCAGTGTCCATCAGTTCGTATGTCCTAAACTTTTCACATTTTCGTCTTCCTCTTCAGAACCAGGTCATGACCTGACCCACCAAACTTACCACAAATATTTCTTTTAGGGTTCCTGAAGAAGCTTTGTATCTACAGAGTGCTTTGAAATCCAAAATGGCTGCCCTGGCCTCTGATTAGCTGAGATATTTTTCGACTTCTTCTGTAGAACTACTGCATACGAAGTCACCAAACTTGTCAGATATGTTCTTATAGGGATCCTGAAGAAGTGTTGATACTTTTCAAAGTGATTTGAAATTTTTTTAAATTATCTTTCTGGCTTCTGATTGGATGGATTATTTATTACTTCTTTCCAAAACTACTGCATGTAAAATCACTGAAATGTTTCTCTAGAAGTTCTTAAGAAATGTTGTTTCTCTTCAAAGCAATCTGAAATTCAAAATGGTTGCCTGGCCTCTGATTGGCTGAGACATTTATGATTTTTTCTCCAGAAGAAATGCATACCAAGACTTTCAGAAATGTCCCTGTTTAATTATGGCTAAAAATTGCAAAATGTTTTGTCAATCAAATTGTTAGATCAATTTTAGGTACAGGGTATATGGTTAATTGAAACTCATATTATCTTGAAACAAATAAAATTAATAAGATTTTTTTATAGTTCTATATATGAGTTAAGGTTATGGTATTTAACCCCAATTTCAACAATATTTCAATTATATCGTGGCAGTCAGTTTTACTGGTGGAGGAAACCGGAGAAAACCACAGACCTACAGCAAGACACTGACAAACTTTATTACATAATGTTGTATCGAGTACAGTAATACACCTCGCCATTATATATATGAGTTGAAATGCTGGAATGAAAATATGGCCATAGTGCATGAGTTATCTCCCCTTTCATCACTTGATTTACAAGAAAAGCACTTTTGGGGAAAAGTATATATTTGAAAATATATAAGAATCACTACAAAAATAAATTGATCGAAAGTACGTTCTTGAAGAGAGAGCATTGATACTAAGAATTTCTGTTACCTCATCAAGATAAAATGTTTAAAATTGTGTGTGGTCTTGAATATATATGATGTCATAGTGTTTTTTTTTTACGTTTAATTACTTTAAATGTGTGATGTCAACAATTAGCCAGTAGTGTTTTTAATCTGTAGAGCAGGTTATAAAAAATTTGTAGATTTTGCAACTTTTACCAGAGAGGTTTTTTTTAATCTTTCTTTGAACTGTCAGCCATGGAAGATTTTTTTTCATCCATATGTTGGTTTTTTGAAATATATATCTGAAAATTATATTCTTGAAACCTGTGCCCCTGTCATTCAAAGATTATTTTTATAGTTAGTAGAAGAAGAAAAAATGATATTAATGATGTTAAGTTTAATGTTCTTTGAGTGAAAAAAAATATTAATGGTTTAATAAATGTTCTTTTAGTTCAATGGCATGTACAAATACAGTCAAGCATGCCCATTTGATCACCTCTGTTAAGCAGTCATCTGTATTTAAAGGTCACATTTTCTTGTCTTGTCATAGAAAATGCAAGTTTGACTGTACATGTATTTAGAAAATATGAGGTGTGAATGTCATACCGTATTTGAGGTTTTTCATTTTTAACTTTCAACTTGTGTGCAATTTCACAAATAAATGAAAATTGACAAATTTCTGATATTTTAGAAATATTTTCTATTCATTTGTAATTTACACAGCCTAATTTACAAATAAAACTTTACATATAAATAATTTTAAAAAAAGGCCAGAATTCTGATAATTTAGAAATATTTTGCAGTCATTTTAAATAAACAGCTTAATTTACAACTAAAATTCTGTTCTGTTTCTCCAACAGAAAGTCACTACTTTATACGTGTTCTCCTAATTAAGCAATAACTTTTTGTATAAGTCATCCTAGTATCCAGTTCCCATTGTAGTGCTTTTTCATAATTGATTAAATCTCTATTAAAAGATCACCTGCATTAAGAGGACAATTGTACATTTTTCCCTGTAGGGAATTTACCTATTTTTCCCCATAGAGGACAAAAAAGTAATGATTTTTCTTTATTTTGATAAAATTGCTAGTGGCATCAAATAGTTAAAAATAGAAACTTGAGATGATAAACATGAGAATGACGTGACTAGCCTTTTATTGTATATATGGTTTTAGATTGACTTCGCTAGTAATTTGATCAATTGATGACAATATCAGTTTACAGTACCCTATTCTTATTTGTCGTGGATGAGAATTCAGTTCAGAAAATTTTCTTATCGTACATACGAACGAGTGTTTCACTTTTATGTCTTGATGAAGGTCAATTCTCCGGCAGAAGTAATGTAATTTCGTTGTTATTTCTGATATTTTCCAACGTTGTTTTCGGTGTTGTATACCGTTTACATACAGTCATTAAATAGATAATATATTTTCTCATTTTCCAATTTCATAGCAGGATAACATCGTTGTTGTTCCATTATTGGAAAGATAATTGATAATCTGCAGTAACGTGGATACTATAATTGTGGTAGACAGTGATTTCCCTTGCGTTGTACTTTCACAATAAGTTACTGTGTTAATTGGGAACTTAGGTCCGTCATTTTTTTGTGATGGGTGAAATTTCTACAATATTTATCTGGTTTTAGCCAATAATTTGATAATTGCAACTTGGGAGAAAAATTGTTTCAGATTTGCATGTATGTACATTTTTCTGTACAGATTGTTGCAGGATAAAGTGCAGCTTGGGAAAAAAAAACTCGCTGAAGATTGGCATTTTTCACAATTTTACTCGATAGATTATGTGCGTTAATTCATACAGCTTCGGGAAATAATATGTTGCAGATCTGCATTTAAGCATTCTTGCTCTGAAGATCTTTGTTTGATAAAGTGCAGCTTGGGGAAAATTTCTCTTTGCACTACCAACCGAAAGATTTGCTTGATAAGCAAATGGATTCGTAAATAGAAACTTATTATGACAGTTTAGATGTTTCATGTTACTGTCAATAGATTACATTACTCTATCTCTGTCAGAAATATCGATCCATATTTTCGTCAGGTTTCTTGCCATCGTTTTCCAGTACGCTTTTGTTATATACAGTATAAATCCCAATAGTATCAAATGAATAACTCTTGGTGAAGCTTGATATCGTGACTTTGTGCTGTTATGTCAGCGTAGCGACTCCTTTACTTATCTGCCCTATCTGTTGTATTAATTCTTTTTATGGACTTAATATTGCCTAAAGAGAGCTACATGTCTATAAACAAAACATTGTTTTTAATGCCAGCTATATTTTATGTCTTCTAATAAACTTGATGTAAATTCTACAGTTATCAGGATTTTTTCCTTTAGGGTATATAATATTTTCCTTTCAAAAGAAATGAACTTTACAAACACATAATGGTACTTTTTGTGAGAATATTGTAAAATCTTCAAATCACAACTGGGTTTTGTATTTGAAGTGTAGGAAACTTTGAAACTTAAGTGAAGTTACTTAAACTGTTACCGTAGATAAGCAAGTGTACCTGGTACCAGTAGAATATAGTTATAGTTATTGTTGTTTAGCTAATGTAAAAGGAGGATGGATGGTTATTTGGTCACAAATAATGTTCAAATTATGTCATGACGGCCTTAAGAAATAATTCTGGATACTATGAGAATCTGTCGGTTAACGTCATCGACTTTTGACCACACCCATAACAACACAGACACGGGTTAACCAAGTGTAAAGGTTTCTAGACACGTGCCCATGTCAGGGTTTCACCACCCAGTTTGATTTAACTGACCATGTTTTCCTTTCCTCCCCTATTAAGTATGGAAGTCATGACATAGGGGCCAAAAAAATACCTTTGTTTCCAGTAACCCTACAGACTCTAATTTTCAGCACTTATCTACTTTATTTGTGTTTTTTGTTTTGTTTATCTTCATCCTGTGTCTTGTGTACCCAATATTGCTAATTTCTCTGCATTGTCCTTTTTTTAATTGCCCCTTTGGTGTTCTCTAATGTTTATTTAAAGTTTTTATTGTCATTTTGATACAAGGACTGTTAAAGTTTTGCCAACCTGTCTACCAACCCCATTTTTTTTCTAGAATCTGAATGAAAACACAGGTATTTTTTATTTTTTGTCACGTCACTTAGGTGAAAAAATTGCTAAAAGCACCTGATGATATGTTTCCAGAGTAATAACAATGAGTCAAATAGGGATACTTGTGGTGAAATTTGATATTGGGCTAATTACCTGCATTATATACTGTACATGACGCAGCATATAGAACAATTGCAGATTCCATTTTAATGAACAAATTTTGAAATGCATGCATGTCCATGAGTTTATTCTTTGTGCACAAGTGATTTTGCTTTTGCCGGATATTAATTTTATTTCACCTAAGGGTACCAATGAATAGCAGCTACAAATTTTTTTATATAATTTTTTGGACTAATTTTTAATTACAAAAACTTGTCGTAATGGTAATTATATGCATTGTTGCCATTGGCTGGTTAAAATTATTGCTGGAACTCTTAAAACGTGCATGCTCTTGTTTTGTCATGTAATCGTGACTCATTTTAAAGAATCAGTCACACTTTTATCTAATGGTGTCCTGCGGCAGTCTGTAATTCCTTTCTACACTTGTTTCATTGTGCAGATCTTTGAAAGTCTTCATCAATTGTTTGAAGTCTGACAAAATTAACGAATAGAGATATTTGCCTGGAGCAACATTCAGTTTCCTTGTTCTGAAGCACAGCTGGCATTTTTTTATAAAGTGGACAAAAGGACCTTACAAAAAATTACTTCTTCTGAGGTATAAAAGTGGATTATTTTGACAGGTAGAAATCTGAGCTGTATAAGCCATGTGCATTTTTATGGTGAGAAAGATTTCTCACTTTTGAGACAGACCAGTTCCTATTTTTAGCCATGTGAGATTTTCTTATCTTGCACTAGTGCAAGACAAAAAAATCACGTGCGTTTTACCGGCAAATGCATGATGTACAGTTTATGTCAACTGCCCCCCAATTCTCCATGCTTTTACTTTTTAAAATAAACAATTAACCACGATTCTATGGTGAGAAAGATGTCTTATCGTTTTTATATGATCCTTTAAACTTTTTGTTTGAAACATAAAAATAGAAATAAATTTTCAGCTATGAAAACTGTATAGAACTGAAAAATTGTCTTAATATTAAATTTCAAAATTACAGTAATACTTGTTTTAGTGACCACCTTTATTAAGCAACAACTTGTATTATGTGACCTTAATTTTAATTTCCATTTACAGTGCATTTCTAATTCAAAATAAAAACATAGATATCAAATTTAGTGTACACGACTCGTTTCAGGAATAATCCTCCTTCAAAAGTCAAAAGGTTGGCAAGCCAAATAATCTTAAAAAGTTTTAGAAGCAATTAAACCAAAGGGCCTTAACAAGATTGCCAAAATCGGCTAAATCTGTATTTAGTGACTTATATGACCCTATTTCAATGTTCCCATGGTAGGTCACATGAGATAAGCTTGATTGTAAAAAATACTGTTGAAGACACTGACATGCCAAGCTAAATTAGAATTCTTGGGTACACAAATTTCCATGCTTTCTTACATAATTTTTTAAATACAGTAGTTTCCTCCCCCCCCCCCCCCTCTTACAAGGCTACCCCCTTCTGCAATGAAAAAGTGGCCTTATATGAAGGTGACCTCTCTGTAGGGGGTGGGGGGGAATTTAATAGTATTTTTCTATTTCAATGCATCTGAGAGATGGCCTGATGAGAGGGGTGTTCTTTGCTGTGACAGAAGGGGCCTTATAAGAGGGGTGTTCTTTGCTGTGACAGAAGGGGCCTTATAAGTGGGGTACTACTGTCTTGTAGAAAAATTGGGGGAAAATGGGGTTACTATCGACATATGCCACATTTTTGTGCCAGGACCTGGATTTTTTACGCCCTATGTCCTGGTCTGTTTTCTGTACAATGAGTTGAGGTGAGATCTTCGAGGTGATTGTCCTTTTTATAGATATTGGTGGGATTGTTGACCATCACCATTTAAATGTTTCTTTCCATTATGTATGTACACTAAATACTCTAACGATTTGATGGACTATAACGTGTCAAAATTTGTGGGTTTAATATTAAGACTCACTGGCGAGATATGTATTTTATAATAGTTTCTGGAGACGAAGAATTCATAAAACCCCAGACCTTCCACTTGAAAAATAAGATTGATAACTAATTTGATGAGAGACGAGGGAAATAAAACAGTAAATCAAAGCTAGAAATAACATCATAAAATTTATAAGATTTTTTTACGATTTCATTGCATTAAGTTGATAAACAGTGTTGTAAATACACAAATGTATCACGTAATGTTACATAAAGTATTCGTAAAAAACATGGTGGTTTGGTGCCTGCCGTATATTACATTCAATTCAAAAATAAACATCCTTACAATAAAATGACTTGTTTTTACAGGGCACCAGTCATGTATCAGGGTGCCAGAACAGATAATATGTTGATTTTATCTGGTAACATAGTGTCTGGAAGCGTGTCTTTACAGGATAGGGGGATGTAGTTGGTTTTTTTAAAGACAGGAGGGCAGATGTTTATCGATTCAGAATGTTCAAATGTATTTGATTCATATATAGAGGAATGGAATGAAAAATAAAAGTTGGATAAAATAAAGATTTTTTTGTTATTTTTTTGTTATTTTCACATTGTTTATGCAATAACATTTTATCATTAGATTTTAATGATATTACACAGGACGAATTACACTGTAAAAGGATTTAATTCAAGGATATCAGGTTTTTATTAAAACTATGGTTTTTAATTAAAAGACGGGGGAATTTAAAATTGATTTTCTGTTTTTATGATATAACATGAGTAGTTATCAATTTATATTACGTATTTAGTTTGTTACACATATTTTCATTGGTTCTTCAACCCTGAATGTCAGCATATATTCCGAAAACAGACGGGGTATATATTTCAGTCCCCAA
Organism: Bathymodiolus brooksi; assembly: GCA_963680875.1. Classification (NCBI taxonomy): domain Eukaryota; kingdom Metazoa; phylum Mollusca; class Bivalvia; order Mytilida; family Modiolidae; genus Bathymodiolus; species Bathymodiolus brooksi. Next base: position 60,496,205 of record OY804588.1, read on the forward strand.
AAACGATTAAAACATGGACGACAAAACATTACGCTTCACTGAATCAATGGTATAATACGGAATGATAAATGTATTTTTACCAAATTAAATGCTGTTTTTATACTCAAAACGGATGCATGAACAAAAAAATATTACAACAGTTAATTCCGTCACAAATACCTGATCGATTCAGCAAACTCCTATGTTCCACGGCTGTACCATAACAAATAAACAAAACGTTGAGTCTTGAAAACTTTCGACGTCATGTGGCCACACCCAAGGTTTTATTTACATGTTGTTTACATTTAAATTATTGAAACTGTTTCGCAAACCAGTTGTTTTGTTATGTGATATATTAATGTTATATTTATAAAGTTTATAAAATTTACTACATATGAAACTGTATTGATTTAGAAATTTAGTACATTATTTTCCTTCATGAGACACCCCATACATGAAATAGGACGCGACACATCATTGAAGAATGACGTCAAGGGTACAGAAACGGACATCTAGAGATATAAAAAATGAAAAGAAAAGAGGCAAATTTATTTAATACAGCTGGATGTTGTATTTAAAAAAAAACAATGGTTAAATCCGTAATATATCTGTTATTCAGCTTTCAGACAGGGTATATAATGTGACATTCCCGGCTTATGATATATATTCCCTTCAGCTGCGCCTCAGGGAATATAGATCCTAAGCTGGGAATGTCACATCTGATAGCTGAATAACATATAATATTATATTTTAGAACTAGATTTCTTTTAATATTAGAAATTCAATATTTTTCGCTATTTTTTTTATTCTAGCTTAACTTGCCAGGAAATATAATGTTTGAAATTCCCGCTCGTGAGTTATATTTCCCGGTGATGATTTCCAGTTTAAACCAATCTATTGTAGACAGACGACAAAGGTCAAAATGTTCACAACCTATATTCAAGGACGTATATATACGTCCTTGCTAGATTTAATTTTAATAACAGTGTACTGTTAATGTTTATTATCAGAACTGTTAGATTACTTAAAATTTCTTGCTGTTTGTCTCATTTAGTATGTCAACTTACACTTATTAATTTTTTTTATAGTTTTGATCAATTATTTTACTATTAAAATATAATATAACAAATATTCGATGTGACTGTGGTCAATATAGAAGAACATTTTCCCTCGGTACCTTGAATTGCATGGATGTGTTATATTACCCTCCGCCGTTGGCGTCGGGCAATATAACACACCCATGCATTTCAAGGTACCTCGGGAAAATATTCTTGTATATTTACCACAATCACATGGAATATTTGTATGATATTTAGGGCAGCTTATACAAGAGTTCTAGAGAAAATATATTTATGGCAGCGAATCCAAGCTTTCAAAAAAAAGAAAAAAAAAAGGAACAGGGCTACACGTTTCGTCTCTAAAAGGGGTGCACAGACCAAAATTATGACAAAAAATTCAGATAAGGGGGGTGAAAAGAGGGAAGGTGAAATCTCCCTATGATTTATATATATTGCAATTTAGGATAAGGTATAGTATGTCACATGTCACATGCTGGCAATATTTGTCCTTCTAGACAACAGGACAAACTTTATATTTGTGTCTCTTACAGAACGTTAATAGAATGACATAAATAACTTGCCAGAACAGTAGCTCCCTTCTTGTATGGACATCTGTGATGAAAAAGTGGCCTTTTAAGACAGGTGACCTCTTAAGAGAGGTTCGATTCATATGAAATTTTCAATGACAGGACAAGAAAATGGTGACCTTTTAATACAGGTGACTACTTAATTGAGGTGATCACATGGGCAGGCTTGACTGTATAACATTGTAAAATACTTTTCTTTCTTTTTTTTGTCTGATAAGAGAGGTGACCTTTCGTGGGAGTTGCCTTATAAGAGGCAACTTCTGAAACTTTTTTTTTCTGACCGATTTTGTATATATAACCATTCTAACACTGTACAATACCGATGTTCTTTTTTAAAGTACACATATCCTTTTCAAAATCTTAAAATTAATTAAGTTCCCAGTAATAAGAATGTCACTAAATGTGCTTCAATCTTGTATCCTTGAGTAAAATTGCATATTTTAACACTGTGTGGTTTCACTATTGCAGTTTTATTATTTCATCTGCCATTTTCAGTGACATATTACATTAGATTCAATATTTTTGAGTTCCAAAGAGATTTCCTGTACCTTGTTTCTTGACAGATATAAAAAATAAGAAAGGAGAGAGAGAAAAAAGAAAAAGAAAGTATTTTACAGAAAATTTACTAGTAAGGGAAGATTTGTTTTAAGATATAGGTTTATGGCATTAACACTAATTTCAACAATATTTCAGTAATATCTTGGGAGTTAATTTTATTGCTGGAGTACCTGGAGAAAACCACCGACCTGCCTCAAGTCACTGACAAACTTTATCATATAATTTTGTATCAAGTACACCTCGCCATGAACGGGGTTCGAACTCACAACGTTAGTGGTGATAAGCACTAATTGCATAGATAGTTGTAAATCCAACTACCATACGATCTTGACCACCACGGCACCAATATTTGTTTTAAAGATTTGTAGATGATGTAGTATGATTTTAGGCTTACAATTTTGAGTATTGGGATATCTTTATTTTTTTATCTTTGTATAATGTTGAAATTAAGATCCTTTAGGAAATTCTTGTAGAACTGCAGTCATTGCAATTTTATCCATCTCTCCTTTCCTATCCAATGTTAAATTTTGAAACATTTAAACCAGTTTTTAGGATGTTTGCTTTTTACAAGTGTATAACTAGGAATCTTCTTCACAACTTATACTTGGTTTCATGGTTTCGAGCCCCGGTCAGGTCAAACCAAGGACTATAAAATTGGTATTTGTTGCTTCTCAGCTAAGCATGCAGCATTAAGGGGAAAGAGCAAAGACTGTTTGGCTCAGAATTAGAATAATGTGTCAGAGTGGGATGTTGTTTCAGTGAGCTAGCACTATAAAAATCCAACTAAACGTGTTGTGTCGGTGAAATATAAAGCAGATCTTATCATCATCTCGTTAAAAATTAACTTGTTCTCACCACGATATAGCTGGAAAATTGCTGAGTTGGCATTAAACAACAATCACTCACTTATTTACAAGTTATAAAATAAGCTTTTATTGTAGTGATCTGAAAAATAAGATGGCAATCCATGGTTAAATTGTCAACAGATCTGATTGGCAATCTAATTAAAATTAGCTCTACGCACTTGCTCCCTATTTTCTATCAGGTTTTTTTTTTGGTCGCCGCGTGTATAAAAAAAAATATGATAGAAAATAGGGAGCAAGTGCGTAGAGCTAATTTTAATTAGATTGATCTGAATGGCTGAAGTAAAATTTGTTAGAAAAAAAAATGTAATTGATAAATAGTGAGAATATGGTCTTGACGGAAGACACTTCTCTGAGCATGCTTAATATACATATCATTTATTTTTATCATTATACAGACACCAATACATTGCAATATTTCTTACAGTACTATACTGGTACGTGTGAAATGAAAGTAAAATATATTTTTATACTGCCGATCGATCATTTATTATTACGGAAGCTAATGAAACACCATCATGTCTAGAGCTTACGAAAACATGTAACCAGAAATGCATCTCATGCTTAAGATGTGTAATAAATATGCAAACTTAATAGACCTGAGTATTTACATGCATATTTAATGCCTCATCTTAAGTGTTATGGCATCACCATGGAGACTGTACTTATACCAATATGATAGAACACAAAGATTTGTTTGTTTTCTAAGCTTTATAACAAACTTTCTAATTGTTTTAGTATAAGATTTTTTATTGCTTTACAATTTTTGACATACAATATCTGTTTCTAAATTATTCATATTCATGTGTTATTTGAGTTTCTATCAGATGTTTAGTATGTTGGTTCATTGTACATCTATTTTTAGTTCTGTCTGGGATTTTAATACATTGGTACATGCATGGATTAATTTTTTTAAATAATTCTGTTAAATTTTAGTATGAGGTTACTAACCTTGACCTTTGAAGCAAGGTCAAATATTTGATATTTCATTGTACAACTTTTATATTCTGTATGTATAAGTATTAGGGCATGACAGAGTGTCACATATAAAAATAAGGTCAGTATAACCTTGACTTTTGACCACAAGGTCAATTACTGGAAATTGATCTTGCTGACATGTGTTAATGTCAAGGTCAAATAAGTTATTTATTTTTTTTGTGTTTCTGAGGCCAAATTAAAGGGATTTTTTTTTAAATTAATAGTTTGTATGCTACACTGAATTCAAAGGGAGTTAGGATTATTATTGTGTGAGCTTTGCTACTCTAGTTTATTTTATGATTACATTGATTTTATGGTTTTTACAGAGCCAAAGCACAATTTTTAGTGTGATTCAGGGTATGGAGATGGGAGGGTATGCAACTCTTATTCGTGACTTCTCCTAAGTGCATGTAATAGACATATTTTTAAGGAGTAGGTGTACTAATAAAAAGCAGGCAGATTTGTCCTTTGATCTAAGTTTCATATTTTAGTGGTTATACATGTAAGGAGGGGGGTGGGGTGGGGGGGGGGGGATGAAATACCCAGCATTCATTAGTTTTTTTTCACTGACAAAAGTAGAATAATGAAAATTTCAAACAAGAAGATTTTGTATTCTGTTATCAGGGAAAAACATTCCTCATGTCCTGACTCTAGACATTGATGTTTACTGAAGCAACAAAAGTTTTCAGATTGAAGACAAGAAAATTGAAACAGAACTCGTTAAAAATTAAGTTTGCCAAAAATATGTCATTCAAATTTAAAAAAGACCTACGTCCTTTATTTAATTTATCAGATAAATAATAATAAAAAGATGAATGTCAGTTAAATAAAGTTAAACATTTGAGAGATTTATCTTCAAATTCGAGTAGTTGAAATGATTTTCGTCTGTAAAAATTTGAATTGGCCATTTTTTGCCCTTATAAAACTGTTTTAAAAAGTGATTGTTGACATTAAATGGCTATTAACGCGTTCTCTGCAAATATTTTATTGGGTGGAAGATTTTTTACATATACAAAAAATCTTGTTATGTAATAAAAAGGGCCATCAAAATGTTGAAATGGTAATGATTTTTATAGAAAGTACTTTAAATAAAGATTTTTTTTCTGTTCAAAATCTGACAGAGGAAATAGAAAGAGAATAAATATCAAATCTTATCTTGACACAAATTTTGCTTGCTAACAATGTTAAGTCATTTATAGATTTGAAAAGAAGACCTCTATATGCCCTTGGAGGGTATAAATGTCGGACGTGGGTAAGAATTATGTTATCGCACTCGTGGAATGGCATCAAGTTCTAAATTTATTGTTTTCAATGTCAGCTACTACTTTACCAATCCAAGGTTACGGACTCTACAAAAAAAAACCTCTTGCCTATGTTTGTAATAGTCCTTCTCTTTGAAAACACTGAAACTTTAACTGAAATATTTTTGTTTATGTATGGTACTTGACAAAATTTGCATTTTCTGTATTGATTGGAAATCCAGGACGGCAAAAACCATGGGCACCTTTTTCTTAGAAATTACAACATTGATTGAACTTAATCAGTACAAAAAAATCATTTGATAATATAGTGAAACCTGTCTAAACCGAACCCTCCATGGGACAAACTTTTGTGTTTGGAATAGACAGGTGTTCAGTTTATACAGGTTAAATAAATAATGTTTTCCTACATTGAGTCTTTATTTAAAGATTTGATTACACAGGATTTTATTTTTATTTTCAGGGTGCTGTTCAGACAGGTTTCACTGTAAACAGAAACAGGGATACAGGCTCAGTGTAAGTGATAAAGTTTACCAATCGCTTGCCTATGGTCGGTGGTTCTCTTCGAGTACTCCAGCTTCCTCCACCACTAAAACTGGTCACCATGATATAGCTGAAATATTGCTGAAAGTGGCGTTAAAACACCAAAAAAACAATCAATCAATTGAACATTTATATTTAGACTTTTTTGTATTATTCACTCTTAATTGGTATTTTACTTTGCATGAATTCCTTTTCAAAGCGTACAATCTCCAATAGAAGCAACCAAGACATTAGAACAAAGGCATTACAGCACTCTTATTTAGTTATCATTCTCCCAACAGAGGTTAAAATAAGCCATTCACTTCTAATGGCATCCTAAATGTCTACTTGGAGAAACTTGTCAACTTCATTAAGACGTGTCTGAAAGCTGTGGTATGTCTTGTCTGTGTTGTTAATTGATTTTGTTTTCTTATCTCTGAAAATTGCTGTTTACAAAGGGTTCTATCTAATTAAGACATTTATGTACCGTTTCTTAGATTTCCAGCTTTTGCCTTTAAATGTCATTGCTATGGATACAATCCGGATCATTAAGTTCAGCTTCATTACAAAGATGGACATTAATATAAACTTTCAATTAATCTAGATGAAGCTAGATGGTCAACAGGAAGTAGATGACAGGTGGATTACTAGACTGGTTTATCTGTCTGATATATTTTACTTCTCAGGAAAGGGATAGTTACAGTTAATAGGTAGCTGGCTCTATCTATTTTCTTGTCCTTGATATCATTGTTCATTATTATAATAGAGAGTTATTCTGTTTGATGAGAGGTGGCTTATTTCGATATTCACATTTTTCCATCAAGAGTTATGGGCCTTTATTTACAAAACATGTCCACAATTCCATTATCGGATGATAACCCAAGTTTGCTTTGACCGAATAATTCGAAATTTTTAGACATTGTTAGGAGCGCTGTTTTATCTACTTTGTAATAAATCACCTTGACCTCAATCTGGACATATGATGTAATGAGGAAGGCCCTTTCTAAATATAGTTAGGGGATCATATGGCAGTTAGATTTACAACTACATATGTAGTTAGTACCTATCACCCCTAAAATTGTGAATTTGAACCCCATTCATGGCAAGGTGTACTCAATACAACATTATGTGATAAAGTTTGTCAATGACTTGCGACAGGTCAGTAGGTTTTTTCCGGGTCCTCTGGTTTCCTCCACCAATACAACTGACCGCCACGATATAACTGAGATATTAGTGGCGTTAAACACCATAAACCTAACCTCAAATTGACTACCACAATATATGACATATTGTTGAAAGTGGAATTGAACATTCATCATTCATATCATATATTTTTCTCCACATATCAGATTTTACCAAAAGAACAATGGTAAATTATAAGTCTTTCATTCCATGCTCAACATTTTGTGAGGGGGAAAAAAGCCACCTAAATTATTCATTGCACTGCAGATCTCATTAAGATAATGCTCAATTTCAATTTTCTAAATCACTGAAGCTGCATTTTAACAATACAACGATAAAACATAAAATTTTAGCGTAAAACAAATAAATATATTTTCTCTCTAATGGTCGCACATTTAACAATTGATAATTGCACAGGTAGCTTGTGAAGTAAGTGTTTCTTGAAACATGTATTAAATCTAAAAAAAATTAATGCCTGCACTTATCGATAATTACTGAAAATAATGGGAGTTATCATAATTGCCACGTAAAAAATACGAAATTGGTAAATACATCATAACTCACTACTTCTACGAACAGTTAGTGCATGCCTGACAACTAATTTAAAATATCCAGTTATTAACAGATCAAACCATTGTATGCTTTGGTTATGTCGTTGGAACAGCCCCAAAACAATATATATAAAAATTTGTTGGGTTATTATCGCCAATTAACTTCCTAAATTATCTGATACATATACCACTGTGTTAGCTGTAATTTATGAACACAAATTCTTGCTAATTTCATCATATTTATATATTGATTTTGATGGAATTTTTTTTTGGGGGGTATTTTCGACGATTTCTGTTTTTTTGTTGCCGTTGTTTTTTGTTTGTATTTTTTTGTTTCTTTGATGATGATGATGACGATATTTTAATTATTGTTTGATTCCAAAGGTTTGTCACCTTCAGAAGAACGTCACGATTTTTCTACATTTTCTTTTTTCTTTACTGCTTCGTGTTGTCTGTTATAATATTCTATTTTTAGATCATAATAGAAAGTATTTGAAAGGCTTAAAGAATATCTATTCAATAGAAGGATTTGCTGAAAAGGTCAACCTAGAAAATAGCCTTGATAGGTTTTAATGACATCATGTTTACACATTCATATGACCAACAGCACACAAAATCACAAGAAAATAGCCTTATTGATAGGTGTTAATGACATCATGTTTACACACGAAATCACAAGAAAATAACCTTATTGATAGGTTTTAATGACATCATGTTTACACACTCGTAGAACACCAACTCACGAAATCACAATCCTGATAGACAAACAAATGCCCACGAAACATAAAATCTAACAGACAGCATAAACTTAAACAAAAATACAGGAGCAAGACCAGTAATTGTGGTCATATTGAGTATGATTTTTGTACAGTAATATCCCTCTTACAAGACCATCCCTGGACAATATAATTCCTTCCGTCAATATCGGTTTGTGTATGGTATCAATGGGACATGTAACATTATGAAACAGAAGAACTTCTTATCAGTAAGAAAGGATACGGATGTAAATGAACACGAGTGAATATCCAACACCACACATAGACTCATATTAAAGGGAAGGAACTGTGCTTTCACTGCTGTTCTACATTTCACAATTACAGTAGGGATTTCAACTATGAGCATAACTCATACCCTAAAATAAGCATGAAACGACCCCTAGCCTGCAGTTGAGTTGTACTCTTGACATCAGCTGATAAATACTACATCTGGACATCTTCCATGTGTTAATGTTATATGGTGTATTACCCAGATGCTGGGTTATCAACATGAAAACAAAATCTGGGTGAAGTAATCTTACAAATACAGTCATCATTATGCCCTACATCACATGACATGGCCACAAAAACAGACAAGAAACAATCACAAGACATGCCTACCCTGCTGGAACACCCGAGTTCATCCCGGTTTTTAGTGGGGTTCGTGTTGCTCGATCTTTAATTTTATGTGTAATGTTCTGTAGATCGTTGTTTGTCCTTTTTCTTTTGGTCATTGTGTTGTCTGTCCTTTGATTTACAGATTCTGATTACCCTTTGGTATCTTCAAACTACATGTATGTATATTTCCTAAGGTATTACAATTCAAAATGTATAAGCATATATAGAGGACATCACTTTAGAGGGTTTAGTGACAATGTTGTTTTTAAGTGTTGACATCACTTTGGAGGGTTTAGTGACAATGTTGTTTTTAAGTGTTGACATCACTTTGGAGGGTTTAGTGACAATGTTGTTTTTAAGTGTTGACATCACTTTGGAAGGTTTAGTGACAATGTTGTTTTTAAGTGTTGACATCACTTTGGAGGGTTTAGTGACAATGTTGTTTTTAAGTGTTGACATCACTTTGGAAGGTTTCGTGACAATGTTGTTTTTAAGTGTTGGTACATTCAGGATTTATATTTCCTGTAACATACATTTGTATGGCCTGTGGTGGGTAACTGGAAGTGGGAGGGGGTCCTACATAAATTAACAGATTAGTCAAACAAAAAAGATAAAAATGGTCCATAACTCTATAGCACTTTATAGGTGTGAAACCTATAATTAATTTCTTTAAGGTTTTCTACTAAATTTGTGTTTTTTCGAGCCTACCTGGCCATTTTATCTTAAGTTTAACCTTTCGAAGACCATACATTTTCTGAAACGTCCATGATTCCTCTACGTTCTGTCAAAATATCAGGCCATGTTTAAAGTCTTGCGGTGAAATGCCAGGCTATGGAAAATACCTACTCTAAAAATAGCTCTGTCATTCCCCAGAAATTGCCTATTTATAGGTCATGCATCAAATCCTCCATATCCATATTAAAATACAACTAAATCAATCAAATTTGGGCTCAAAATAATCCTTATACATTTAACCTCAATTATCAATTTAATTATTCCATTCCATTCAGTATTTGTCACAATACAACAAAGTGAAAGGAACTTTTTTCTTTAAAAGGGACTACTTTTGTTCTTAGCTCTGATTGGTTGAATTACTGGTTTGACACCTAAAGAGCAACAAAACTTGCTTATCCAACCCTTTATTGGCCTTATTTCTATTCCTTAGGCAATATCAACCACAAAAAACCTCATAAGGTATGTGGCTGTCTAATATTTGCAAGTATAAGTGTTCAAATGCAAAGGTACCCCCTTGAAGATTTTTAATGAAAACATCTCCATTTACAGCTGTTGAGTTCAGACTGTGTAATATACCAAAACTTACCTATTCTCTTATATATTACAGTTATTAAGCTAGTTTCTAACATAATAAGCAATTTCTACACATATATATGCCTCAGTTGTATATTTAATAGCTAAATACTATGAAATGTTTACATTTAGCCCCCCCTTTTTTTGTCCCATAAAATCAGTTCACATCATTCTTAATTTTGTTAATTCATGCTTTAACCCCATAAATTATGTAGTTTAAGGCATAAAATAAGTTTTTGTATATAGATCTACAGTTGAAATTCCTTCCAATTCCATCAAATATGCAAAAATATGATTTATTGATATTCAAGTTTTGGAATTTCTTATGGTACAAAACTATAATTTCCCCCAAAACTCAATAAAGATATGCTTCCACATCATTTTTTCCCACTGTTTAAGTAAGCTGGATGTTCAAATGTACTGTTACAGCCAAATAATACTCTAAAACATGAAATCCAAATTGACAATTTGAAAAATTTACAGAAAATGCTAAGCAGTGAAAATAATTTTTCTGGGATCACTTAAATTATCAGGTTTTTACTACATAATTTTCAATTAAAACTGCTCTCTATAGCCTTATATTATTTTATGAGTACATTGTACATGTATTCTAACTGAAACTATCAAAATTTACCAGGAAAAAATTGTAGGATTGAAAAAAATCCAATCATGGTATCGCCATATTCTATATTTGAATTCAACAAACTGGTGCATGATGAAATTTTTTAAATTCTTAATATCAACCATATTTTCAATATTATATGCCCTTCTACTGCAAAAACACATTCAATAACATATTCCCAATAATTATAAAGTCATAAATAAAAATAAAATGAGTTGCAATACCCTCTGTCCATGTATATCCAGTGTTTGGGAGCAATATTCCAAAATATTACATAACATGATTTTGACCATGTAATCTGACACCACAATGCATTTTTGTATGAACAATGTCATTCTGTGTCTGTTGTGACATTATTAGGCTAATTTGAACATGATAGCAACAAAAGTTCAATTTGATGTTTTTTAACTTAAGGTGTGAAACCTATTATTAATTTCTTTAAGGTTTTCTACTAAATTTGTGTTTTTTCGAGCCTACCTGACCATTTTATCTTAAGTTTAACCTTTCGAAGACCATACATTTTCTGAAACGTCCATGATTCCTCTACGTTCTGTCAAAATATCAGGCCATGTTTAAAGTCTTGCAGTGAAATGCCAGGCTATGGAAAATACCTACTCTAAAAATAGCTCTGTCATTCCCCAGAAATTGCCTATTTATAGGTCATGCATCAAATCCTCCATATCCATATTAAAATACAACTAAATCAATCAAATTTGGGCTCAAAATAATCCTTATACATTTAACTTCAATTATCAATTTAATTATTCCATTCCATTCAGTATTTGTCTGATTGGTTGAATTACTGGTTTGACACCTATAGTAGAGAGGTAAGAGAAATTATTGGCCGAGTGTTATATATTTAAGATCCAATTTCATAACTTTGCAATGTAAATTTTGAATAAAAAAAAAGAACATTTCAAAATAAAAAAAATCATTTTTACAGAAAAGAGGTAAACTCATGTGAACTATTGGGTAATTCAACTGACAGAGTATTTATTCTTTTTGATCTGTCTCTCTAAAATATTTTCCCCATGTTCCACTGAACATAATATAACACAGCTTCTTCTCTGCCTCCCTGCCAACACTTGATGTGTTTTACATATACACACCAAGGTTGGATACATCAGGTAATGCTGGATACAGTGGCCCAGTAGAATATAAAGTAGTGCAGAGTAATACAACATAAGTATAAAAAATACAAAGTCAGGTTTGGGATAACTAACCACAGTTTATTTCAAAGCATAATTTAAAATTGAAATAATGCAAGAATAAGCATGAAAAACAAGTTTTTTTCTACAAATGAATAAAAAATAAACTGGTTCTCCAAACAAAAATGTCCAAACTGGAAAACATATATGATAGTAAAAACACACTCTTCATAAACTAATAGTTTTTCTTTCCTCTCTACTGTAAAGTGCTATAGAGTTATGGACCATGTTTGTCTTTGTTTGTTTGCTGAACACTTGGGGGAAAAGTCAAATTTCTCATTACTAAGCAATGAAATGCAATGAAATTGTTCTTTTTAATATTTTTGATAAGAGGATAGGACCTAAACCTGTTGTAGAATATGCCAAGTTATGGAACTCGTGCAACTTGTACTTAACTGGGATTGTTGCACTTTTGGAATTTGGTTTTTGTTGAATTTCGTTCATTCTGTCAGAGGAATACAAGAATTTATGTTCCAATTTAATCAGTTTCAATCAACATATGAAAAATGATCTGATTCCAAAAATAATACTTTTCAATATTTTTGTTATTAAAGAATACAAATTGCTTCAGTTTTCCCTGACTGCATTAGAAAAATAAATATATGAGACCATTTGACAGATGTTGTATCATATGCATTGTGTTATTAGTGCAACAATATGAAGAGGAAAGGAGAGAAACAACAAATGCACTTTTTATTGCCCTATAAATAGATAATGGCTGAAAAATCTTAGTTCTGGGTAAATTAATGCCAAGTTTTATGAGGGATTTTAATCAAAATAACATTAGAAGATGCAGAAATTAATGTTTGAATACTGTAGTAATGGATGAATACCATTGTGAGGCTCTACAAGATACAACATTAAATCATTTTAAAAGCTGGTTTGGATCAACAATTATGTGATAAAGTTTGTCATTGACTTGTGTCAGATCGGTGGTTTTCTCTGGGTACTTTGGTTTCTTCCACCAATAAAACCAATATGACTGAAATATTGTTGAAAGTGGCATTAAACACCATATCCCTAACCCTAGATCTTAAATTCCTAGTTAACAGTTTTTTTAGCAGGGAAGATACAAATTAACTTTTTCAACTAATCCTCCTGTATTTTCATTGGTTAAGGTACTAGGTGGATATATACCATATAGATCACTGTTCCACCATCTTTATTAGAAATAATCTTCCTGTATTTTCATTGGTTAAGATACTAGGTAGTTATATACCATATAGACCACTGTTCCACCATCTTTATTGGAAATAATCTTCCTGTATTTTCATTGGTTAAGATACTAGGTAGTTATATACCATATAGACCACTGTCCCACCATTTATATTAGAAATAATCTTCCTGTATTTTCATTGGTTAAGATACTAGGTAGTTATATATCATATAGAACACTGTTCCACCATTTATATTAGAAATAATCTTCCTGTATTTTCATTGGTTAAGATACTAGGTAGTTATATACCATATAGACCACTGTCCCATCATTTATATTAGAAATAATCTTCCTGTATTTTCATTGGTTAAGATACTAGGTAGTTATATACCATATAGACCACTGTCCCATCATTTATATTAGAAATAATCTTCCTGTATTTTCATTGGTTAAGATACTAGGTAGTTATATACCATATAGACCACTGTCCCATCATTTATATTAGAAATAATCTTCCTGTATTTTCATTGGTTAAGATACTAGGTAGTTATATACCATATAGACCACTGTCCCATCATTTATATTAGAAATAATCTTCCTGTATTTTCATTGGTTAAGATACTAGGTAGTTATATATCATATAGAACACTGTTCCACCAAGACAAATAATTAAGAAGTATTTTACTATCTCAGTACATTTGAAATCTGGCCTGATAACAGGAGTGGACTTTGGTGGGAGGGGCCTTATATGAGGGTGGTCTCTCTTTGGGGGGACAATTTAGTAGTATTTTACTCTCTCTGTGCATCTGAAATATGGTCTAATAAGTAAAATTTATTCACTCATGTATTTTTATCATGTTCATTATAGCCCAGCATTTACAAGAAATAAAATACCATCAAATCATGAAGATGTCCACATGAAGAGTTAACGGTGGAATGATATTTAATGTATGAGTAATAGAGGGGACTACTGTACCTGTATTGATATACTAGTAAGTAATAAAACATACATATGGCTATGTAAAAAACCTCAAAGTATGCAATCCTAAAATTTAGAATTTTGAAATGTAAAATCTAGATTCCCCATCAAATGTTAATAAGATAATAAGCACTCCAGCAAAATAGATTTTGGATTGCTGGATCCCAAATGGGATCAATCCTTAGTTTTTATTAAATAGATGAAACTATCCTGGCATCCGGAAAAGGGTCCTATTGTTCATCAAGTACATGTACCAGTATTGCCTTTGAAGATATGGTCTCAACTAATAAATAAATAGATTGTTTGATGTTATTACCAAGGGGCCATCGTGATCATGATCGTATGGTAGTTGGATCTGCAGCTACCTGTGCAATTAGTGCCTATCACCATTACCGTTGAGAGTTCGAATCCCGTCCAGGTGAGGTGTACTCGATACAACATTATGTGATAAAGTTTGTCAGTGACTTGCACCAGGTCAGCGGTTTCCTCCACCAATAAAACTGACTGCCACGATATAACTGAAATATTGTTGAAAGTTGTGTTAAACACCCTAACCCCCTGTTATTACCAAATATTTTAATATGACCACCTATTTGCTTGCTTTGTACTATGCTTCTTAGAATACTCAATAAACCATGACCAACACAAATTACGCACCACTCGATCGGTTTTGTCAAATAAAATTTAAATGGTGACATGACGTCAGATTTTTTTTAGTACACTTTCCTATTAGAATTGAAATGAATTATGTCATCCCATGGTGTATTTTTGATATTGTTATTGATAGAATTTATATTTCCGTAAATTGAATATCTCACTCTGTTGCACTCTACTGGCAATAGCATATTCAAGAAAATATGACATGCCAATGGTAAAATCTCCAATAAACCACAGGCTTTTAGAAATTATTTCTTAAATTAGAAAAATTAGAAGAAAAAGATCCTTTGTTTATGAGTTGCCATCTGAGCATCAAATATTTCTTGTAATGTTGTTATAATATTCCATACTTTGTTGTCGAAAAAATTCAATAAAATTCGTAAATGAATGAATGATTTATGATATAAAATATCAAATTTCAATTTTAAGAATTTCCAATATTATTTTTGTTTTTATGATAAATATAAAATATTCATATCTATAAAATATATACATTTTCATGACATTTGTTATATTCACGATGTTATTGTTTCTGGAAAATCAGAATTGCTACAGGGGGCAGTTATAATTGTTTCATCTAATTTTTCTGATGCTGAGCATCAAATTTATTGACGTTATTCTTGCTTATTATACCTTGCAGCACTTTTTCAGCAATCTCATGACTACCGAGCTTATAATGAGAGAAAAGCGCTGATAGAGTTTTAGAAAAATGACATCCTTTGGTAGGCGTCTGGAAATCCTAAAACATGAGGTGGGTAACAGAAGTGAAAACCCTTGTCAGTGGTGTTATATGTATATATATAGGCTTGTGGTTAGAAGTCTACACCTTTAACCATTTCAGCCACCCATGTCCTCGTTTTGGTGTTAGTCACAAGAATGTTTGGTTGACTCCTATAATCTGTTAACTTTTCACATTTTAATCTTCTCCTCTGAAACCCCTTAGCCAAAAGAACTGGTAGGAAGTATCTATGGAAGGTCTTCTATTAAGAGTGCACATTTTGTCCCGATCTGTAAACAAACATGGCCGCCACAGGCAATTCTTATTTTTGATTGTTTGATTTCTAAAAAAATCTTTTCCTCTTAAATCACTTGGCCAAATGAACCGTAACTTGGTAGGAAACATCTATGAAAGGTCCTCTATAAAGATTGCCCATTTCACCCGATTCGTTAACAGACCTAGCCGCCACAGGCAACTCTTGTTTCTGATCGGTCGATTTCTAAAAAATCTTCTCCTCTGAAACCAAAAAGCCAAATGAGCATAAATTTGGTAGGAAGCACCTACACGGCTGGTAATCGGCACAAGCAGAACAGTTGGTTCTGCAAAGAATTTCGTGAGGATAACTTCCGGTTTTGGTGGAGGAGAGTTCACGAAGACGCTTCGCAAGGTATGTACATGTCAAAAATTGAAATTTTCTTTTTTACTGCTCGAATATTGCAAAATCAGAGAATGCTATGCTGTGGCGAATGCTTTCATGATTAGAAACATGTATAGTTTATTCTTGTATATGAAGTGTAACTCTCACAAAATCAATCGTCCCACGAAAAACATGACGAAAATTGTGACACTCTTACATTTCTAAGTTGTTCTTGACAAAGATGCAAGTTAAATTTTCAATATGTTTTCATCATGGGAGTCTAAATGTAATCGGGGATAAATTCCGATTCGTTAGAAGTATATTGAAGTCTAGATAAATCTACAAACTGTCAATTTTCACGTTTTCCTGCTTGAGGAGATCGGTTCTGATAGAGCACATTGCGAATGCATGAGGAGATTTGCTAGTTTTGGTAATTGTTTTCTGCAAAATTGATAAATTGACACTTTTAAACACAAAACTGATAAATACTCTAATCAAAATAAACTATTCTCTGTCCACTTTCAGGAGATGCCAGGATTCAAGGGAAAGAGGAAAAGGGGACTGACATTGACTCTTTACAAAAAACCATTTCGATATAGATTGCCTGTATCACTGCCAAGGAAACGAACAAAAACAAGTAGAGTACACCAAATTTAAAATCCCCATCAATCAGGACACCAAGTTTATTAAAAAAAATCTCTTTCAATTTCAAAATATTTATATCCTTTCAAACGGGTTTCCACATCTATTCGGCGCAACCTTTTTACTAAAGATGACGGAAACTTCACCGCAGATCTACACAAGTTATAATATTACATGATTTCAGTACATACATAGGTCTAGATACGATAACGGAACCCTCAGTCCGCTTTTGCTCCCAGCGAGGGTTACGAATCGGTCCCACACCGGGCGGTTTTTTGTCCTAATTCCGTTGTAAGTGGTTGGAAAAATTAACGGGGGTGAAAGATAAATATATTTAGGTAAACCTTGAGGTGCTAAGTAAACGCTGCATCAATCCATGGTAGACTTATATCCATCTGAAAATTTGAATGCATGAGATCTTCTTTCTGTCCGACATTTTGTTTACAAGTTGCTATTTCACGTGCACTTGCCTCGTTTTGGAGATATCCTTATTTGGATCAATCGTAGTAAAGCACATCGTACTATTCGTAGTAAAGTTTTTCATATTTGGCATTCAGATCCATCACGAGAGTATACGTAAGGTGCCATGGTGGACAAGAAACAATTTTCGAATACTAAATCGACCGTGAAGGTAGAAACAGGTAGTGTAACGCTTATTTCGTATCACCATTACTTAAAAATTGTAGGGAATAATAAGTTATGACCAGATATGCAAAAAGAAAGTTCAAATATTCACTTAGCGAAAATTTTAATTTGCTCCCATACGTTGAATGGGACAGATTCGTAACCCTAACTGAAGCACAAGCGGAATGAGGGTTACGTTATCATATCTAGCATAGGTCTAACGTAAATAAACATTCACTTAGTGCTAGTAGTCATGAATAAATTGAACACAAGATGTCAATTAAACTGTGGACATATCCTTAAAATTGGTAAAGCGCTTTACATCTTGTAACCACTACTAACAGAGATCTTTTTTATTTACAAGTGTGTACACATACCACACTACATAATAGAAAAACAAATCACAAATTAATATTATTCTCAACTGTATGATATTTAATTTAGAGTGTATCATTTGTATTATAAATTATAAAGATATGATTCACATTAAGTTTAATTGTAACATAAATACGTATTTTTCCTTTGATGTTTTTATGCAATAATCAACTTAAAAATAGTGAACTTTTACAAACCATGGTCTAACATGAAGATCTTGATGTTATTCCATGAATTTGACGTCATAGATCTGTTATTCCATGATTTTGACGTCATAGATCTGTTATTCCATGATTTTGACGTATTAGATCTGTTATTCCATGATTTTGACGTCATAAATCTGTCAATCATGTAATTTCTGTTACATAACATATATACCATGGATCTTACTCATAAACTTATCTAAACCAACTCATCCTTCGGATTCGTTGGTTTAAATAAGTTCATTCGTAAGATCCATGGTATATATAATACTTATTCTTGATTATAAAATTATCTTACAGTGCATTTTCAATTTTTTCCAATCTTGTGTATCCAATACACAATGGAAATTGTCACAAACAACAAATGATCAATAAGTATTATATATACCATGGATCTTACGAATTAACTTATTTAAACCAACGAATCCGAAGGATGAGTTGGTTTAAATAAGTTCATGTGTAAGATCCATGGTATATATGTTTTGTAACAGAAATTATATGATTGACAGATTTATGACGTCAAAATCATGGAATAACAGATCCTAATACGTCAAAACCATGGAATAACAGATATATGACGTCAAAATCATGGAATAACATCAAGATCTTCATGTTAGACCATGGTTTGTAAATGTTCATTATTTTTAAGTTGATTATTGCATAAAAACATCAAAGGAAAAATACGTATTTATGTTACAATAACAAGTTAAATCATGGGAGCTGCGGTTTACGATTATGAATTGATTCCTTAAATGAAATGTTTCTTTCTAGGTGGACAGCCCATGAACAATGAAATATTACTTTTATACTTTTAAAAACCCGACGGGCATCAGTTCGTGAATTTATTACCAGACAGACATGCAAAATTTGTGATTATACAGTGGATTACATATGTCGTACCAAAACTAGCAAATCTCCTCATGCATTCGCAATGTGTTCTATCAGAACCGATCTCCTCAAGCAGGAAAACGAGAAAATTGACAGTTTGTAGATATATCTAGACTTCAATTTACTTCTGACGAATCGGAATTTATCCCCGATTACATTTAGACTCCCATGATGAAAAAATATTGAAAATTTAACTTGCATCTTTGTCAAGAACAACTTAGAAATGTAAGAGTGTCACAATTTTCGTCATGTTTTTCGTGGGACGATTGATTTTGTGAGAGTTACACTTCATATACAAGAATAAACTATACATGTTTCTAATCGTGGAAGCATTCGCCACAGCATAGCATTCTCTGATTTTGCAATATTCGAGCAATAAAAAAGAAAATTTCAATTTTTGACATGTACATACCTTGCGAAGCGTCTTCGTGAACTCTCCTCCACCAAAACCGGAAGTTATCCTCACGAATTTCTTTGCAGAACCAACTGTTCTGCTTGTGCCGATTACCAGCCGTGACCTATGGATGGTTCTGTATAAATATTCCTCGAAACAGACTGAAAAGTGAGCGACACAGGCTCACTCCACTGAGCCTCTAGTCTTGACATGTCATAGAACATTTCATATGAATTGAACCTCTTTTAATAGGTGACCTCTTAATACAGGTTAGACTGTGTAAGATAAAACGTCTCATATACTCATATATAGCAATCAGGTAGAATTTGTTTCTCGTAGACCAATTAGGCCAACGATGAGAAAATCATAATTGATACTTCTTATAAACTTATCAATAATATCAATTAGACTATCGTAATTATCTAAAGAAATTGATGATCTTCATCAACGCTTATTATATCGGCATGTCTTTTTTCCCCAGACATAGAACACGCTAATCTTTTTAATAAAGGACTAAGTGCAGTAAGGTTCTTATTATCAGCCCATAGAATGAAGTTGAAAAAAATATCACAACTAATATTAGATATATTACGCTTGATTTTTAGTAGTATTGGGGTGGGGGATCAACATATGCCAATATGGAGTAGTATGCAGTGACATAAAACCTCATTTTTTTAATATCAACGACATAAGGTCACTTAGATATGACCCATAATAATGGAGTTCTTCAGATCTCCCACACTGTGGCATATCAATGACGGGGAGCAAGTGAGAGGTGTGGTTTTATTCAGGTTGTTGCTTGATCTTTAGTTTTATTTGTAATGTTTTATAGATCGTTGTTTGTCCTTTTTCTTTTGGCCATTGTGTTGTCTGTCCTTCTTCGAATTAGGTATTCTGATTACCTCTTTGGTCTCTTCAAGCTCGTCTTGCTAGAACCCAGTCCAGTCTGATTTAAAACAGCTCTTATAATATGCTACGCTCGCCCTAAAATATTGCAGAACTCGATTAGAGATCTTGCCCCGATGGACTATTGACCAACCAACGAAAACACTACTGGTAAAATCTTAACAGCAATTTTCTCAACTTATTATTATCGCATTGCAAACATAGAGCTCTCTGATTGGTTGATTGTTTCATGAATATTCATATATGAAAATTCATCTGGATATGACCTCTAATCATGTACTATTAGATGTTAAGGGGGACGTAGCGTATAATAACAGCTGATTTTTATCAGATTAGATCCCAGCCTTAGCGTAACCTTTTTAGATACGTATAGGGCATTATAAATGTTTTTTTATTTTTATTTTTTCTCACAACAGACTTATTGATTAATTGACTGTTTTTGTAACACAGATGTGTCGTCTCCAAGTAAAATCATACAGAATGTTATAATTGGCCTCGTAAGTTTAGACAGGCTATAGGTCTTAATGCTGTATTTATTTTAGGAAAAGGAGAATTAATAGAATCAATAAAATAGCAAATATACTGCTATGAATGTTCATTTGCGTTTCCTGTGAGAAAATAGACAAATTGCACATGGCATTATCTGCGTATTTTGTGCAACGCAGAAATAGCAGTTGTAAATTTAAATGTTTGGCTTGCGGACAAGTACATTGTATTTGTTTTCAGCATCTTTTTGTGTAAAAACTGGGTATAATTTTCCCGTTGGATCAATACTTCCTTTGGTTAGGATGTTTTCAGAAGATTGGAAATGCATGCTGCATGCTCTGCATTATTCATTGCAAATAATTTGTGTCCATCAATAAAAACTGTGATGCTGTCAAATTTGTCATTCAATTTTATCAGTTAATGTGTAACTTATAGCATTCTGATGATAGGGGAACACAATTTGTAACATGAGTGGGTTATGTCCCTTCACCAAGCAATTTAATTATTACTTACTGATAAAGGGAGATAAATTATGCTGATAGGGGACACAATTTGCAACATGAGTGGGTTATCTCCCTTCACAAGGCAATTTAATTATTACTTAATGATAAAGCCCCCCTTATGGAGATAAAAAAAAAAAAAGGGCAATTCTCAAAGGGAGATAATATACTTTTAAGATATGGTTAGAATGTTAAATTTATGTTCCTATGACGACAGAGAATATAGATCCTAAGCCGGGAATGTCACATTATATACCCTGTCTGATAGCTGAATAACATATAATATATATCAATATTTTAGTACAGTAGTTCCCCTCTTATAAGGCCACACCCACCAAAGACCACCCTTCTTATCAGGCCAAATTTCAGATAGAAAAAAAACCTAAATTAATTTGATATAATTCTTTATTTATTTAATGAGGATTGCCGACAGCCAGTGGTTACGAGCAGTTTTCCTTGACAACTGAATTATCCCCCTCAAGAGAGACCACCCCTCATATAAGACCACTTTTTCATGGTAGCCTTATAATAGCAGGATTACTGTAACATGGAAATACCCATTCACAACAATTTCCAAACCATTTATAGAAAAAATGCATATAGTATGTGATTATAAAACTTTTGCCATCATTGATTAACCAACATGGATTTTATTTCTATTGAATCACTAAAATCGTAACATGAACAGTTGACGCTAGCAAAAATCGTAACATGCACTGTTGACTCTAGCAAAAATCTTTCTCTAAGACACAAGGTTTTAACAGGCTTACTTTTGGTCCTAGTAAATTTTATCCCTAATTTACTAGTAATACCTTCAAATGTCATTTTTTATGCAGTTGCTCTTTACAATTTGAATACAGAAATAGACCTTGATGCAAATGTTGATCTCTAGGGTAATATTTTTATGATTTTTCATAAGAATCTGATGTTTATATATGTGACAGCTCCCATTATAAATTCATGACATTTTTAACTTTTCAATCTTGACCAGAATTGGTAAAAGCATGAAAGGAATTATTTCCTAAAAAAATAAAGGTCATATAGATATGTGAAAAGAATTAGTTAAATCTGTATTAAGAGGTCACCTTTGGGACAAAGAAAAAGTGGCCTTTTAAGACAGGTGGCCTCTTAAAAGAGGTTCAATTTATATGAAATTTTCTATGACAGGACAAGAAAAAGGTGACCCTTTAATACAGGTGACTGCTTAATAGAGGTGACTGCATTGACAAGTTTGACTGTATTTCCTTAAAAACAAAGTCATACAAATGTTTGTGTCTCTGGAAGGAATTATTTCCTAAAAAAGAGTCATACAGATGCTTGTATCTGTCAGTATATTTAGATATCTTATAAAACATATCAGTGATCAATAATGCTTTATTTGAAATGATTGGTATTGATTTGCGTAGCCTTATTTGATGTCTGCTAAAGGTGCCAGTTCTGGCTAATGAAATTCCTATAGATTGTCAACTGACAGCTCGGTACACTGCTTCCTGTTTTACGAATACCTAAAGCGGTAAGTATTCACCTACGGCAAATATTGTGATACTCTGTAAACAAGGCATGCTTTCTGTCTGATTTGATTCACCTTTTGTTTGAATTGATTTTCTTCTCGTGTTAATAGATTTTTGTTTTGTAAATGAACGAACGTTACGAACATGGTGTAAAGTAAAGATTTTAAAAAGTCAGGGGTTGACCCTTTTTTTAACAAGGCTGTCTTTTGATGTTGTACTCGAAAAGACAATTTTCGTGACAAAGTAAGGTAATGTGGGGGGGAAAAGGTCTCTGAGATCATTTTCTAAGATGTGATATTAAATCTTGAAGTTTGTTTTCAAGACAATTTTCGTGACAAAATAAGGTTATATGGGGGGAAAGGGTCACCAAGGTCATTTCCTAAGATGTGATATTAAATCTTGAAGTTTGTTTTTCAAGTTGATCTATCGACCCTCTACATGAGTGAAGTTGTTAGAGGAGATACTATTGATTGTTTCAAAGGTTGCATAATGCATTGTAATGGTTTTCCAATATTGAAGATTTTTACAACTTAATCTTTTGAAGTTCTTGGGAATTTTTCTTTAATACTAGTGTTGTTATTCATGTAATTTTATTGATTAATTTGAAAAATGTTACATTTAAATTTCGTTTTAATAAATTTGATCAATTATAATAAAAAAAAAAAAATTCAAAAGTGACATAATTTATTTTTAAAGAATTTACAAAGTAAGGTAAATACTTACTTTTTATTGATAATTTTGACATTTTTCCTGTGATCTTACCAAGTGATATTGTCAACAAACTGAGTCTGATTTTAAAATTTATCTGTCTGTGTGACTCAAAAAAAAATATGACCTTACCAATGGGACTCGCCTCTATACTAATGATAATGTCTGTCTTGACCTTCAAAACTGGTGTTATTCTATTACAAGATTTTATTGTTTGGAACAAAGAGAGGTTACTAGTGTTTTCCACCAATGAAAAAGACTAACAGTATACGACTGAGTGACATTTATCATGCAGAAAACAAACATTGTTTGAAATAGTTGAATAGTATTATATGATTCACAGTTGACTAAGCAGTCAGATTGGCTTGGAATATTGGATATATACCGTAATTCATGATTTAACCATTCCTATATGTAAACCGCGTTATATGATGTAATGGTTAGTGTGTTCGCCTGGAGTGTGGTAGATCATAGATTCGAACTTCGGTCGTCAGTTGTGCGATGGTTAGTATGTTCACCTTGAGTGTGGTAGGATGTAGGTTCGAGTCCCGGTTGGGTCAAATCAAAGACTAAAATTGTTGTTTCAGTGAACTAGCACTATAAAAATCCAACTAAGTAACATTGATCTATTACAATGAAGTGGATATCATCAGCATCTCATTGAAGTAGAACTTGTTCTCGTCATGATATAACTAAAAAATTGCCCACTTTAGTTGGTGCTAAATAACAACCACTCACTCACTATGTATATGTGATGGTTGCATGGTGTGATAACTATATTATTAAATTCTTCTGGAATACGGGAGCTTTGAGTTTCATGTTTTATATGGAATATCTTTGTAATTGCATACTATTTCTCTCTCAGTTCAGCTGACTGAATTCAGATATTGTTAAGAAACAATAATTTGACTTGTACTTTTAACAGATTTTAAACATAAAAAAATTATTTTTCCCAATTGCTTTTAGATTCACTTATATAATATATTTGTATCATTCTTTAAGTTTATAAAAATATTAATTTTTTTGTATTAGTTTTCCAATTTAGAACAGGGGAGATAATTTAAAGAAAATCAAAAACTAGACTGAGCTTTTGCAATTTCTGCTAACTAGTCCTGAATTAGTGGATAATTTTGATAAGAATGATATTGATAATAAAAACCATTCTGTTTTGAGGGAAAAAAAAGTTTTTCTTCCTGAAATTTTTGGTTGCAATTAAAAATGAATCGGAGAAAATGACTTGTTAATTAGACCAATTTATACAACATTCACTCAAAATCTTGTCTGCAAGTTCTAAAGAGAGACGTGGAAATATTTTTATTTGGGTTTCTCTGCCTCATTCATCATTAGTTTTAAAGAGTCTGTCATCTTTTGACATTCTTTGATTGGAGCAGTCTCCAGGAAGGGGAGACCAATATTTTTCTTTGTTATTCTAAGGCTCATCCTTCATTCTTGCTGAATCACAGTTTTTTTCAATTAAGAGTGTTATTTTTGTAGTAAATAAGTAGGGTTTGTATTACACAGGGTTTTAAAAAGAGCTGTCAGTTATACTTGACCAAAGTTTTTAACAAGATGTATACCATTTTAAATTTTACTGTCAGGATGATGGATAGGGTCGTATTTTTTTCCTTTTATTTAAAAAACGAGCCTACTTTCAAAATATGTAGTTGTACTCTTTGTAATAACAGTACATGTCATCTTCATAAAAATCAACCTGTAAAGAAACTGGTGATTAAAGTGTCCCTAGCTGCCATTTGGCTTGATGCCTCATTTGCATAAGTGTGATTTGGGATGTCCCACGTCAATATTACGATTTTGAAATGAAAAGAAGGCATGACATGATGGAACTAGAGAACAAAGACTTCTTTCAGATCCATTTGTGGTATTACGTTTTATTTTTTGAAATGGCTGAACTTGGACTTTAACCTCGTAAGGATCCTATGAAAAAAACATTACATTTATAATCACAAATAAAATGACTGTTGATAATAAAATAACTATTAGTGGTAAAATTGTTTGATGAGAATAATCCAGATTTCAGATGAACTGAGATAGTAATATACTAGTAAATTGTCCCCCTCAAGAAAGGCCACCCCTCTTATAAGGACACTTTCATTGCAAAAAGGGTGACCTTATAAGAGTGAGACTATTGTATACATGTTTGATTTAGACAGGTAACTCACTGAATAGCAATTTGACCTCTTCCCAATAAACGGTTTAACCCTTATACTAAACAGGTAACTCACTGAATAGCAATTCGACCCCTTCTCCATAAACACTTATACTAGACAGGTAACTCACTGAATAACAATTTGATCTCTTCCTTATGAACACTTATTCTAGACAGGTAACCCACTGAATAGCAATTTGACCTCTTCCTTATAAACACTTATTCTAAACAGGTAACTCACTGAATAGCAATTTGACCTCTTCCTCATAAACACTTACACTAGACAGGTAACTCACTGAATAGCAATTTGACCCCTTTCCCATAAATACTTATACTAGACAGGTAACTCACTGAATAGCAATTTGACCCCTTTCCCATAAACCCTTATACTAAACAGGTAACTCACTGAATAGCAATTTGACCCCTTTCCCATAGGCACTTATACTAAACAGGCAACTCACTGAATAGCAATTTGATCTCTTCCTTACAAACACTTATTCTAGACAGGTAACCCGCTGAATAGCAATTTGACCTCTTCCTTATAAACACTTATTCTAAACAGGTAACTCACTGAATAGAAATTTGACCTCTTCCTCATAAACACTTACACTAGACAGGTAACTCACTGAATAGCAATTTGACCCCTTTCCCATAAATACTTATACTAGACAGGTAACTCACTGAATAGCAATTTGACCCCTTCTCCATAAACCCTTTTACTAAACAGGTAACTCACTGAATAGCAATTCGACCCCTTCTCCATAAACCCTTTTACTAAACAGGTAACTCACTGAATAGCAATTTGACCCCTTCTCCATAAACACTTATACTAGACAGGTAACTCACTGAATAACAATTTGATCTCTTCCTTATGAACACTTATTCTAGACAGGTAACCCACTGAATAGCAATTTGACCTCTTCCTTATAAACACTTATTCTAAACAGGTAACTCACTGAATAGAAATTTGACCTCTTCCTCATAAACACTTACACTAGACAGGTAACTCACTGAATAGCAATTTGACCCCTTTCCCATAAATACTTATACTAGACAGGTAACTCACTGAATAGCAATTCGACCCCTTCTCCATAAACCCTCTTACCAAAACAGTTAACTCACTGAATAGTAATTTGACCCCTTCTCCATAAACACTTATACTAGACAGGTAACTCACTGAATAGCAATCACAAAAACATTTACAGGTCTGAAAATATTGTGGTCAAAGTTAAAAGTCGTCATTGTCAATTATCATCTTGTTTGTATTACCTGACAATTTACAAACACATGATTGAAATGATATACGAATGACAAATAATTACAAAAACGTCCATATCATAGGAAATCTAAGTTTTGTAGCAATAGCATGATTCATTACGAGCAAAATGTGTCAAAATGGGGACTAATCATTTTATCTAATATTTGAGAAATGAAAAATCCTTTATTCTATATGCAACTAATGTTATCTCTTATTAATTACAGTCCTGTTGTCATGGTAATGAATTTGTTAACAATGTACAATTTTGTCGTTGTTGTAAATTACGTGATCATTATCAAGAACGTAAGCGAACTAATTGGGTAAAAAAACGGAAGTCAATTATGTGTGGAAGAGTAGGTTTATGCTAATCTAGTTTTTTGCCAATATGCTTTTGCATTACCTTTTTGCCTAGGATGAAAATGAGTTTGATTAAATCACTATAAATAAAAAGATGGCCTTAAAAGTTGAATTGATCATTAGCATTCAAGAAATATGTTATTAAAATTTTTTTTAATCTTCTAAGTAAGGTTACATGAAAGATGTTATATTTTGATGAATAAATAAAAGTCAATATGAAATCAAATAAGTTTGAGTATGCAGTCAAGCCTACCCATGCAGCCACCTGTATTAAAAGGTTAAATTTTTTGTCCTATAATTTCATATGAATTGAACCTCTTTTAAGAGGTCACCTGTCTTTAAAGACCAATTTGCTATGTCCAAAAGGTGTCCTCTTAATACAGGTTTGACTGTACAGTAATCCTCCTCTTGTAAGGCCAGTCAAAAGGTGGTCTTATAAGAGGGGTGGCCTCCCTTGAAAGTGACAATTTAGTTGTATTTTACTATGTCAGAGCATCTGATATCTGGCCTGAAATGAGAGAGGTGACCTTGGGTGGGAGTGGCCTTATAAGAGAGGGGACTATTGTTTCCATCTTATGTTTTGAAAATTGATATTGACGACTTCTTTGTCAAGGTCAACAAGAACACAACTGAAAAAAACAGCAGTTTGTGTACATCTGTGAATAAATTGTTCTAAATCCACGTGGATTTAATTCTCCTTTTTCAGATTAACGCAAATTCGATTAAATTTGTATTTTCCTGCTTCTCCACTGAGAACCCAGCATTAAGGAGTAAGAGCAAAGACTTGGTTGACTCGGTCAGGATAAAATGTCAGTGTGAGGTGACATGACTACCTACAGTCTGTTGTTTCAGTGAGCTAGCACTATAAAAATCCAACTGAGTGTGTTGGTCTAGTACTAATTAGGTATCATCTTTACCATCTTGTCCATACTATAGTTTAACACTTATTCACTGGGTGTTAAACAACAATCACTGACTTTTTTTTTTTTTAAACCATCTGCAATAAAAGTCTACTGGACTAAATGATGATTAACAAGAAATTGATTTCATCCTGTGACATTAGCAGCACTAAGCAATCAATCACAATAAGACCATATTATACAGTATTCACTCTATCATTAAAGACACCCCCCTTTTTTTTTGTGAGGTCAGATTTTTGGTCCCCAGAAAGTAAAATACTAGTAAATCGTCTCCCTTAAGAGAAGCAACCCATCTTATGAGGCACACGTTTTCATTGCAGAAAGGGGAGACTACTGTAGATTTGTTTTACAATAAGTAATACAATTTAAGGTATTTTGACAAACTTAATGTCTTGGAACATTTCTCTTTTTGGTGGTAGGAGCTGTGGTCATCTGAGTCAACACCCAAAAAATAAATTAGGTGGCTATCATATGGACATTAGTTGAAAAAAAGCCATTTGTCATTATATTAGTTTGGAAGATTTTTTTACTCTTGCATTTTATGGGACTAATTCAAATAAAATTTGTCATGTTACGGAAAATACTTCTTTGGAATATTAGTCTTTCCATGATAAATACGTCTGCAGACAGCTTAACTTCTTTCTTTTAGAATAGGATTCTAGTTTTTAATGGTCTTCCGACGTGTAGTAAATAAATCTGGGCTGGATGAAAAATTATACGGAAGTGTTATCAATATATTTCTGGTGGTGTTTTACATTTTATTACTCCCGTTCGTTCACTGTCTGAATTCTAGCTTTCTAATACAATCTGACCATAGTAATATGATGTTCCTGTAGGGAAAATACTTTGAATATTTCAAAAATATAATTACTATAGTTTTATGTTATTTATTATTATGACGATTTTCCGTCTTGGGGAGAATTTATTTTATACAAGAATTCCGTCTTATGCATTACTATGATTAAGTCGAGTCGTAGTTTTATAGTGTACTTAAGGTTTCCGGGTAATTCTATTTGTTTTAGACGCACATTATTCAAATTTATTGCTGTTCTGTTCAACAATCCTTTTTTTTTTACTTTTTACAAATCAAAAGCATTCCCATTTATTGAAATTGAGGCTATAATTTGACTTCAAAATGTATAGCGCACTGGGAAATATTTAACTAACGTATTTTAAGAATGGTACGGTATTCCATGGGGAGTATGAAAATTATTAAATGAAATAAAAGATCGGTAGGATATCGATACAGATGGATGAACATGTATTTAAATGAGGCTTTTACCATTTGCAGAAACCCGTATTTCAATTAAGATGTTCATTTATATTACCACTGATCCTATTTTCTGCAGAAACGGAAGTTAGCAGGAATATGTAATCAAACTTTGTAACAATCAATGGATCTGTTTAATTAGTACCCAGCTCACCGGCTGATATTTGTTATAATCTTATGGGTTGATCTATCTGCAGTCTCTGAAGCATGCCTTATTTAGGCGTCGAACAACTACGTTAAAAAAGGATAGATTTCAGGTATTCAACATGCTATGTTTATAAATAATAGGTCGACCAATGTCATTTTATATCTAATGAGTCGCGCTATCGTCAAACAACACATTGTCGTTCACCCAGCACGACTTTCTTCAGGTAGAAGCTTGTACTTGACGGGTGGTAGCGGAATATACATAATAGAAATGGCGGAGAATTGATAAATAATTATCTGTGTATTGGTTAAATGTATTGTTATGGTTTTGAAATTAAATAAAACTCGTACTGGATGACTTGACGGCAATATAAAAAGACGAAATAATATACTATTTTAAGTGCCCAATTTTTACTTTATGTACTTTAATTGTGTTTTGTATAAAAGATGAATTTGAAAGTAATTGAAATGTACTTGATTTAACTCTTATAAAACATCTTGGATGGGGTAATTGGAGTAATTAATTACCTGTAGAGTAATTAATTATCAGGATACATGTAATCGTTATCTCTATGTATATAATAATACTCCAATTTCTCTTTCTGTATGGCTTATAGGATCCAAAAATTACCTTGCTCTAATGTGGAAGGGAGGCACCATATAGTAGTTGGATTTACAACTACCTGTGCAATCGGTGTCTATAACCACTAATGTTGTGAGTTCGAATCCCGTTCAAGCGAGGTTTACTCGATACAACATTATGTGATAAAGTTTGTCAGTGATTTGCGACAGGTCAGTGGTTTTCTATGAGTACTCCGGTTTCCTCCACCAATAAAACTGACTGCCACGATATAACTGAAATATTGTTGAAAGTGGTTTAAAACACCGTAATCCAAACCAAACCTATTTAAAAATACGCCAATTTCTCTTCTGTACAGGATGCAAAAGTTACGTTGGCCAAATGGGGCTTTCTGCAACAGATTTTACGAGAACATATGAAGGGACTATTATTCAGTGGCATAGCTAAGGTTGATGTGTACTCACAACAGACAGTGAGAAGGGTCTGGTGTTCATTCATTGCTCTTAGCATGGTCCAGGATATAGTGTCCTGGCCTTTTGGGGTCTCCTTTCTTAAAATAAAATTTTACACCATTCATTTACCGTCAAACCTACCTTAAAGGGCACCTCTATATAACAAATCAATGTCTATAAAGGGCAGTCTCATTTTTTCCCATCAATGAATAGTACATATAATTTCAACCTGTATATAAAGGACAACTGCTCATAAAAGCCACATTTTCAGGTTCCCTTGAGTGGCCTTTATATACAGGTTTGACTATATTGTTTAAAACTTCTAATGATTATACTGAAAAATGTCTTGATGACAAATCAATGATGTAGGTACGTACATTTTGATGTAATTGCAGCTATGCTATTAATAGATTAATGCTGACCACAAATGGAAGAGTTTGCTCTATTTTTAGACTATGTGGCCAAAGGACAAAATAATAAGGTTTTGCTATCATGTGGCATCAGTTGA
The DNA here is from genome assembly GCA_963680875.1 of Bathymodiolus brooksi. Lineage (NCBI taxonomy): Eukaryota > Metazoa > Mollusca > Bivalvia > Mytilida > Modiolidae > Bathymodiolus > Bathymodiolus brooksi. The sequence goes on from OY804588.1 coordinate 60,527,296, forward strand.
CTTTCCATTTTCTAATTTTAATCTTCTCTGTAATAACTGGGATAAAATAAGCCAAATTTGATTTGAATGGTTCTTGGGACGTAACGCTCTTTTGGTGGTACCTTTTCAACATTATCTATAACAATCACACCAATTATATTCCAAGATGGTAGCTGTTACTAAAAATAGACATTTCTAAAAATGAAAAAAACAAAAAACATCTACAATGTAAGCTGGATTTATCCATTTGATGGTTATGGTGTTTAATGCCACTTTTCAACTTTAATAGTGATGGGCACTAATTGCACAGGTAGTTGTCAATCCAACTAACATACGATCACAACCACGACAGCCCTTTTAATATCCATTTGAGGGCAACTGTTTACCAGGTAGCAGTTGATATAGAGAGAATATTAAGATCAAAATACATTCCTAATTATTACACCTCCATAAGATGAAAGGATTTATATAGAGCTTTGAAGGCATTTCACTAGAGACAAAATGTCCGAAATATTTGAGGCTAGTACTTCCATCTTATTTTTTTTTTTAATCAATCTAAAATTACTGCCAATCTCCCAATGTCCCCTGTATATCTGATATGAGTATATCATATTGCAATCAGTGCCTATCACCACTAACTTTGTGAGTTCGAATCCTGCTCATAGCGAGATGTACTCGATAAAACATTATGTGATACAGTTTGACAGTGACTTGCGACAGCTCTGTGGTTTTCTCCCGGTACTCCGGTTTCCACCACCAATAAAACTGACTGCCACGGCATAGCTGAAATATTGTTGAAAGTGGCATTAAACACCATACTCCCAACCCCCCTCTCTTTGATCAGACTATTTTTAAAAGAGTTATTGCCCTTTTTTGACACAGAATATTTCATCAAATGGAATATGGGGTTTGGGAAGACATTTAATAATTTATACAGAGGTTAGTTGGATAGACATTCATTTGTATGACAACACAATGGTAACAAAATATTTTTGGTAGCTGTGTATTAATGAAATGCACATATTAAATTTAACCAATATGTTGAATCACTCTTGACAGATTTACATTTCAAATAAATAAATAAATAAATAAATAAATAAAACCACATTTCATTTTATTAAATCAATTTGAAAATGTCAAATATTTTTTTCAACCATATTCTCAGATTTTAGTTTTTAATTTCGTACTAAATGTGTATTTTATGTAAATTTTTGTGTATTGATAAAAATTGAATATTTTTTAGGGTCATTTACTAAGTGCAAAGTATGAATGGTTTTCTCATTTGGATCCAACGCCATCCAGCTGCATATTTTGATCTCTTAGCTTCCCGGACTTCACTCAGCGATCAAATACAAATTCTTTCATAAATTGATATTTAAAGATATTGGTGCTGTGTTTTCTAGGTCCTGTGATTTCCTCTGCCGATGTCAAGTAATGAATCGGCTGAATCGCTTGGCAGATTATAACTCTGATGGATGGTTTTTTAATGATTGCAATTGTTAAAGTAATCACAAAAAAACCTAGATTCTATCGCCATGGATTTGGCTTTTTGAGATTTCAGTCGTTAAGTTACAATCGGATATGTCTAAACTTAGATCAGACGAAACTTTCTCTTTCACCTTATTTCTTGAATTGTTGACTTTTCTGTGGGATAAGGGTAAAGATAAAGGCCGATGTAGCGATGCAAGAAAAATTAACTCCCTTGTCAAAGAATATTTTTCAGAATGGCTGCTGCTGATGTATAAAAAATGTCCAGGTTTTTATTTGTATATAAATTTTGGGAGTTCGTTAGTGCCCTTGTTACACCTGTTTTCGTTGAGCAAAAGTAAGTGATCTTTATACTTCAAGGAAACTTGGTAGGGAAGTTCTATTTTTACATTGAAGTTTTGTTCAGGGTCATATGTTAGAGAGATAGAGAAACTTGTTACATAATTAACTAAATTTTAATTTATTAAACAGCTTGCGTAATTATTTTGTCAAGGAGTGCAGTTATCATGGTAATGAATTTTAGATATGTAGTGTTTGAATTACTGAATGCATCTTGGATGTTTTATGAGTCTCGTTATGTATGTTTTTGAAGTAACTTTCAAGATCTACATGTACATTTGTATATTGCAATATATTTTCGATGATTTAATAGAAAACCATGTCTTTTATCATATTGGGTGGCTGTAATGTACAAATTGCCGTAATTTTTAAACTTTTTTCGTAAACATAAAATAACTAATGTTTCTTCAAATTCCGTGCATATTCTCGGTAAAAAAAATAGAAGAAAAACACCTTTTTTTTTGCGTTTAAAAAATATATACTGTGTAAATATTTTCTATCGAAACATAAATTCAGGCATTTGAATTCAAATTGATTAATTTTGAAAATATTTTTTTTTACCGATGTGCCAGAATCTTGGCAGTGCTGTCAATAACATCCTCCAAGTAAAGACATTCAACCTTTTTTTTCATAACAATGTAAATTTCTGATATGAACGATTTCATTTAAGTCTGACACCTGATAATATCTTGTATAAGTAATGAATGTTTTCTTAATATAATCACTTGTTATGTTAGATTTTAACTCTTGACCAGGGAAAGTCAGTTTGTGGTTAAGAAAAAAATGTTCACTTCTGTTAGCAAATATTACTCATCTCTAAAAAGGGGGGAAATATTTTAAAAAATGAGAGACATTCTTTATATTATCATCCTCTAAAGAGCTAACATCGTGGGTTAAGCTGCAAGTAGAAATCTTTTGTAAGGCAAGCCACAGGCGCGCCTTACAAAAGATTTGTACTTGCAGCTTAACCCACGATGTTGGCTCTTTAGAGGATGATAATGTTTTGGTCTTCTGTGTAGCATTTTTTTAGTGTTCATGTTCTATATTGTCATCTGTATAACGATTTTAGTGCATCTGCTGTATAATAAATGACCCATTTTCATGTGACCTTCACCAGTGTTTTAAATAACATGCCACAGCTTGTGTTGATGTGCGTGTTCTAAAAATAGCCATCCAATAGCCATAGGTGACATAATACCCCAGTTCAGATATCTTGCATAATATATCACACTGCACACATGACACACGTTACAGTATAATTGTATGCAATATTTTTGCCATTTTCTGATGCTTTATTTTGTTTTATTGTTCTTTCGGCTTTTAATTTTAAACGTTTTTCTTCAATTTCAGCTTCTGTTGTAGTAAATCTTTTACAACCTTTACTCTCCATTGTTTTACTTTTATTGATTATAAATGCACTCAATACACAGCATGACCTAATTCTTGTGCTTGGTCATCCTGTCAATCAGAGAGAGGCGTGTCTTTGATGAAAATTCATTGAAAGAACCCACGTGGTTGCGTTTTTGTAAGTAGAAATACGGGGCATAAATAATTTTGCGTGCAAACATCGGTGTTTGTCCTCGCTGCATAAACCAATCGCCGTTTAGAAAAAACGCTACACAGAAGACAAATGCTTTTGATCGACAGAGGACCCCAAGGTACTGAAATTTTCTGACATATCTACCCACAGCCTGTTCTTTCAGTAAGCTAGCGCTATAAAAATCCAACAAAGCATATTGGTGTACCTGTAATACTAATCTGACATCATCATCATTTCATTGAACCGTAACCTGTTCTCGTCATGATATAGCTGAAAAATTGCTCATTTGGCATTAAACAACAATCACTCACTCACTAGATATAGAGTCATATACAAGAAGTAAAACATTGTAATACAGTCGAACCACCCTTAAAAGGGCACTTCCAGGGGCGGATCCAGGATTTCAAGTTATGAAGGGGCGAACTTAAAAAAAATGCACCGAGCAGAGGGAGGTGTGAAAATTTTTAGGGTATTTCGTGTGAAAAATCACGCTTTTATGCCAAAAAATCTTATTTTTTCCAATTTTTGGTGCCCCCCTCCCCCCTGGATCTGCCCCTGACCACGATATAACAAATCACTGTCTATAATGGAAATTCTCATTTTCCCCATTAATGAATAGTGCATATAATTTTAACCTGTATATAAAGGGCAACTGCTCATACAGAGCACAATTTCAGGTTCCCTTGAGTGGCCTTTATATATACAGTTTTAACTGTAAATATACACAAGAAGATTCAGTAAACAGTTAATGGTAACTTATAGGGCATTGCCATTTAAAATGACACATTTTCCTAAATAAAGTAATTAAATATTAAAACTTCTATTTCCCTGAGGCACAAGTAACCTTAGCTGATATTTGACCATCCTGTTGACTCCCTTGGGTTTTCTTGTTGCCAAAGACTTTAATTATTTGGTTTAAACATCTTTTGACTTTAAGCATACAAGATGAATGTTATTTAAGAAATGTATTTTGTGCACTAAATTAGATATCTACGTTTTTATTACTTTTTCTTTAAATGCATTATGGGAGGAATCTTGTCATATACACTAGTCCCCCCCCTCTTTATAAAACACCTCTTCTGCAATAAAAAAGTGACATTATAAAGGGTTGGTCTCTCTCAAGGAAGACAATTTAGTAACATTTTACCATCTAATTGCATCTGGAATCTGGCCTGATAAGAGGGGTGGGCTTTGGTTGGAGGGGCCTTATAAAAGATGGACTACTATAGAAAAAGGAAGATTATTCCATACCTTTGGTGCAGAATATGTTTTCTTAATGTTCTGTTTTTGCCTTTTGGGATCTTTAAATTTTTACAGGGCTGTCGTGGTCATAATCGTAGAGTAGTTAGATTTACAGCTACCTGTTCAATCAATGCCTATCACCACTAACGTTGTGAGTTTGAATCCCGCTCATGGCGAGGTGTACTGATACAACATTATGCAATAAAGTTTATCAGTGACTTGCGACAGTTTGGTGGTTTTCTCTAGGTACTCTAGTTTCCTCCACTAATAAAACTGACTGCCATGATATAACTGAAATATTGTTGAAAGTGGCATTAAACACCATAGCCCTAGCCCTAACACTAAATATTTACTTGCAGACTATCCATATTTCCATCGGATAGGTATTGGATTTTATTTATTAAGTTTGTAGATGTTTCATTCTTTAGATAAGGGTCCGGATGGCTTAACTCATACAAGCCTATCACCAATACGGCTTTGTAAATTACAAAAAAGGGTGCACTCGACTCGCAGCCGCAAGTGATAAATTTTACCAGTTGCTTGCCCATGGGCGGTGATTCTCTCTGTGTACTCCGGCTTCTTCCACCACTAAAACTGGTCACCATGATATAGCTGAAATATTCTTTAGACATTTAGAAAAATAAGAAACTATGATTTTAATGTGGACTAACACACTGGGTTTGTGTTGCTTATTCTTCAGTTTTCTGTGTAGTATTTTGTATTGTTGTCCTTTTTCTTTTGGCCATTGCTTATTCGTTCTTCGAAATTACAGTTCTGATTATCTCTTTGATATCTTCAAACTTTTCTTATGAACATTTCAATGTCCGAGCAAGTGCAAGATTATAGTTTAACCCTACAACACATACACTCTATGCCAAAATTGTCTTTTTTTTTAACCTTTAGATTTTCGTTTTATATGTATCTCTTTAAATTACAATGTTTCAAATCTTGTCTCTAATTTCATTGAGGATGGTTTAATAATGAAATGAACCAATTTTGTCAGACATATTGTTTGCCTATATATTAACCCTGTAATTACTGGTCAATTATGATTTTATAACGATAAGTTTGATTGGTCAATCACCTCCTGTATCTTTACAACAATATATCATCATTTGTAGATAAAAGCCTTTACATATCTGTAAATTTATTAATAGACAGATACAAAAGAGAAATAGGAGCCTTCTTGCCCACTAAGGCATTCAACTTTTATTATAGGTAATTTTCACATGGGAGTCTGAGTACTATGACGAAGGCATTCAACTTTTGTGTCAAAGGTCATCTTTACAGAGTTACGGTACAGGGGGAATTAGGGTTGGGGCTATTGGTGTTTGGCACCACTTTCAATAATATTTCAGTTATATCGTGGCGGTCAGTTTTATTAGTGGAGGAAACCGTAGTACCAGGAGAAAACTACCGACCTGTCGCAAGTCACTGACAAAGTTTATCACATAATGTTATATCAAGCACACCTCGCCATGAGAGGGATTCAAACTCACAACGTTAGTGGTGATAGGCACTGAATGCATGGGTAATTGTAAATCCAACAACCATACAATCATGACCACGACGGCCATGAGGTACGCTACATTCTATGAAATAGAACCAATTTGAAATTGCTTATTTTAAAGAGGCATTGGCTACGATTCTGACCAAAAAAATTATATGTTTTGGAAATTGGTAAATAGCTTTAAAATGATGAAATAAAGGTAAATATTTCACATTAAACAGCTTATCGTTCCACTTTTCGCCTTTTGGGAACGAAAATTACCATCGATTTATTATTTCCTTGCAAGCAAATAATTTGACCTCGCTTTCTCTGTATGCAACTGACCTTACTAGTGACAGATAAAAACGAATAATTTGTATTTTGTCGCTTATTAACTGCAAACTTGCATGGTTTTTTGTCCGTAATTAATGCCAACTAAAAGCAGATTCACAGAAAATAAGAAATAAGTGCATTGTTGTACTGATTTAATGACGATTCGGCAAACTCCGTAAACAATGCCGATAATTAATAAGATGGCATCCATTTCTTGATCGATCTCAAAACACAAGCAGTTGCACCTTTTTTCCCCGATGTGCGATGTGCGTACATTTCATAACATTTATAAGTTACAGAAACACGTTTTATTAAGGCATCAATCATATTTGATAGTTTTTATGGGTAACAAAAATTTACGATTTTGTCAGATAATGTCCCTTTAAAGTTTAGCATAGCATCATGTTTTGCCTTTGAGGGCTATATGCAATTGTCTGTATGTCTGTCTGTCATTTCATCTGTGTTTTCGATACAAATGGTTTCCAGATGATACCTTCAGACATGTCCTTCAGTTTTAAAGCTGATTTCAATTTATTTGATTTATTTGAGAAGCTTGAAAATGAATATTTGATGAAATTTTCTCGAGTTTTATTCAATCTTGTTGGGGGTTTTTTTTATGGAAACAGTTCTATTTGGCAATAAAATTAAGGTTTCGATTCCAAAAATCAGGAAATTTTAGAATTACTAATAGGCCTAAATGCTACATGTATGTATTTAGCATGAAAGTTATATATACAAAATACAGCTTATGTTTTTTAACAAACTTTTAAAACAACATTTCTTGTGATTTTCCCTTATATTGTTTTATTTCTTGGTTGGACTCGTCAACTTTTGGGGGGGAAAGATCTGATTTTATTATCAATAAATTTTAAGAAGTTTGGGAATTGCATGCAAAAGTTTACATACAATATTTGATGAATTTATTTGAATTTTTTTTAAATGTTATTATTTAAATGAATATATAATAATGTAATTATATTTCTACAATATTGGGGATGTAGATTTTTAAATATATACTTTTTATATATATTTGATTAAATTAATTTTCAATTTTTTTACATAATTTCTAATGATAATATGAAATATGAAATAATATTCTACTTTTTGCAATACAAGAGTCAATTATTTGTTTAAATTGCATTTAGAAGCTTATTAAAATATTTAATATTTTGTTTTCTTTGTATCATAATTTGTTTTTAAAATATATTACATTTGTTTTATCATGTAATTTACAAATGCAGAGTTATTCTCCTTGAAAAATGAAAAATACTGTTTATTGGCGTACCCGGAGAAAAACACTGACCTGCCGCAAGTCACTAACAAACTTTATCACATAATGTTGTATCGAGTCGAGTACACCTCACCATGAGCGGGATTCAAACTCACAGCTTTAGTGCTGATATGCACAACTTAAGGCATATATAGTATAGGTATATGTAAATCCAATTGCCGTACTATCGACCCTCCAACGTGAAAAAGGCCATGTCCTATAGTGGTGAAAAATTTGGTATATAAGCTTATTATACCAGTATATTATGTAATAAATAAAGAATAGCTATAACACTAGAGAGAGAATTTCAATAGATCAATGAAACAATGGTCGGTATACTTTTTAGATTTTCAAGTTTTTTTTTTGTAACTGATTAATGTGTAGAGAACCTTGATTTTGATAAGTCAATATTAGTTTTATCTGACAGGGACATATATTGACATCCTTTGATCTTGTACTTCTTACAGTCAATGCTAAGCAGTTTTATAGAATTGTGTGTGTCTTCACACCTTTAATCAAGAATTTGCAGAGGTCTTGTACCAAGATTTTTTTTCTTTTTTTTTTTCTTAAATTGCTTACTCATGTTATAGGCCAAATTTTTGTTGGATAAAAATTTTGTATGATTTTGTGTGTCTTCACATCTCAATTAAGAATTTGCATGAGGTCTAGTACCAAATTATTTTTTTTTAATTTTAAATTGCTTGCATCATGTTATAGGGCTGAATTTTTGTTGGATCAAAATTTTGTATGATTTTGAGTGTCTTCACACCTTCATTAAGAATTTGCATGAGGTCTAGTACCAAACAAATGTGTTTTTTATTTATTTCAAATTGCTTGCATTATGTTTTAGGCCAAATTTTTGTTGGATCAAAATTTTGTATGATTTTGTGTGTCTTCACATCTTAAATTAAGAATTTGCATGAGGTCTAGTACCAAACAAATGTGTTTTTTTATTTATTTCAAATTGCTTGCATTATGTTTTAGGCCAAATTTTTGTTGGATCAAAATTTTGTATGATTTTGAGTGTCTTCACACCTTAATATTAAGAATTTGCATGTGGTCTAGTATCAATTTTTTTTTTTTTTTCAATTGCTTGCATCATGTTTTAGGCCTAATTTTTGTTAGATAAAAAAATTTTGTGTGATTTTTGGATCTGATAAATCACGGAATTGTTCAAGCCTGAAATTACAAACCATAGACCAATTTAGAAAGGAAATGATCACTATCAAATTAAGGTCACCATATTCTAAAATCAGAATATAAAGGTGCATGTGATAAAAATGTGAATTTTCTTCGTCTATTCATTCAATCGTAATGAACTGTTGATTTTAAGATATGTTTTTTTTTATAATTAGCCATATAGAAAATGTTTAAAACAAAGTTTATTGAATAACCGATTTGATTTTCACATTGGAAGGTTATTCATAAATAGAAAATCGGTCCTTATTAATGAGTGCCGATAAATTGATATCGGACAAATCATGACAGGAGCATTGAGGAAAGAGATTTATTTTTTTGATAAAGAGAAAGTTGCATTGATTACAAAAATGTATTTGTACATGTGACACATGCAAAATAAAACATATATACCGTATATATTTTTTTTAAAGATTTTGAATAAAGGAAACCCTGATGGGTGGTAGTTTTCAAAAAGATTAAATAAATTATAACTAAAAACCTATTCGAACATAAAGCAAATTTTTTTTTTAAGTTTTAAATAATTTTAATTTAATTTTTTTTCTTCTTCAGATTATGATTTTTATTTTTTTTTTTTTTTTTTTTTACATCAGCATATTTTTGTTAAACTTAAAATTTACAGCAAAGAAAATTATTCCTATGATATAGCATAAAATTCCATCAGATAAATTAATCTTGTATAAAATAATTTAAATTTTTCCATTATTTCATAACTTTTTTATAATTTTTTTTTAAATGAATGTCCATTTACCTGTATATCTTTTAAACAAGATCGTGAAAATGTATTTGAAGTTGATATAAAACATGAAGATCAAGGGAATGTATAATGGGAGATACCAGAGTGTGATTGTAGACATTTTAACAGTGTTAATAATAATAATAATAATAATATTTCTTCATTTTTAAGAAGGTAACACAGTTAACAAACAAGTTAATCTCCCCTGTGGCCTTCAATACAAAATTGGTTAACAAAAAATAAAATAAAATATACAAAGCTTAATAGAGAATACAAATAATGATTGCTATTATACATAAAGTAATACATGTATACACAGTAATACAAACATAAATACATAAAGTAATACATGTATACACAGTAATATAAACATAAATACATAAAGTAATACATGTATACACAGTAATGTAAACATAAATACATAAAGTAATACATGTATACACAGTAATGTAAACATAGATACATAAAGTAATACATGTATACACAGTAATATAAACATAAATACATAAAGTAATACATGTATACACAGTAATGTAAACATAGATACATAAAGTAATACATGTATACACAGTAATGTAAACATAGATACATAAAGTAATACATGTATACACAGTAATGTAAACATAAATACATAAAGTAATACATGTATACACAGTAATGTAAACATAGATACATAAAGTAATACATGTATACACAGTAATATAAACATAAATACATAAAGTAATACATGTATACACAGTAATGTAAACATAGATACATAAAGTAATACATGTATACACAGTAATGTAAACATAAATACATAAAGTAATACATGTATACACAGTAATGTAAACATAGATACATAAAGTAATACATGTATACACAGTAATATAAACATAAATACATAAAGTAATACATGTATACACAGTAATGTAAACATAGATACATAAAGTAATACATGTATACACAGTAATGTAAACATAGATACATAAAGTAATACATGTATACACAGTAATGTAAACATAAATACATAAAGTAATACATGCATACACAGTAATGTAAACAAATACATAAAGTAATACATGTATACACAGTAATGTAAACATAAATACATAAAGTAATACATGCATACACAGTAATGTAAACATAAATACATAAAGTAATACATGTATACACAGTAATGTAAACATAGATACATAAAGTAATACATGTATACACAGTAATGTAAACATAGATACATAAAGTAATACATGTATACACAGTAATGTAAACATAAATACATAAAGTAATACATGTATACACAGTAATGTAAACATAGATACATAAAGTAATACATGTATACACAGTAATATAAACATAAATACATAAAGTAATACATGTATACACAGTAATGTAAACATAGATACATAAAGTAATACATGTATACACAGTAATGTAAACATAAATACATAAAGTAATACATGTATACACAGTAATGTAAACATAGATACATAAAGTAATACATGTATACACAGTAATATAAACATAAATACATAAAGTAATACATGTATACACAGTAATGTAAACATAGATACATAAAGTAATACATGTATACACAGTAATGTAAACATAGATACATAAAGTAATACATGTATACACAGTAATGTAAACATAAATACATAAAGTAATACATGCATACACAGTAATGTAAACAAATACATAAAGTAATACATGTATACACAGTAATGTAAACATAAATACATAAAGTAATACATGTATACACAGTAATGTAAACATAGATACATAAAGTAATACATGTATACACAGTATTGTAAACATAAATACATAAAGTAATACATGTATACACAGTAATGTAAACATAAATACATAAAGTAATACATGTATACACAGTAATGTAAACATAGATACATAAAGTAATACATGTATACACAGTAATACAAACATAAATACATAAAGTAATACATGTATACATAAAGTAATACATGTATACACAGTAATGTAAACATAAATACATAAAGTAATACATGTATACACAGTAATGTAAACATAGATACATAAAGTAATACATGTATACATAAAGTAATACATGTATACACAGTAATGTAAACATAAATACATAAAGTAATACATGTATACACAGTAATGTAAACATAAATACATAAAGTAATACATGTATACACAGTAATGTAAACATAAATACATAAAGTAATACATGTATACACAGTAATGTAAACATAAATACATAAAGTAATACATGTATACACAGTAATGTAAACATAAATACATAAAGTAATACATGTATACACAGTAATGTAAACATAAATACATAAAGTAATACATGTATACACAGTAATACAAACATAAATACATAAAGTAATACATGTATACACAGTAATACAAACATAAATACATAAAGTAATACATGTATACACAGTAATGTAAACATAAATACATAAAGTAATACATGTATACACAGTTATGGAAATATGTATATTCATCATGCATAATTGTATTACAATAATTCAGTTTCTTGTTTATTCAAGAGATACATGGAACAATGTCTTTTAAACAATTCTAGATTCTTGCATTCTTTTAAAATTAAAGGGAGTGAGTTCCACAATATAATTCCAGAGTACCGAAAAGTTTGTTTTCCAAAATTTGTAAAAGTGACTAGAAAATTATTGCCATAGCCACTCGTAAATTAGGATATCTTTTTTTTTTACGAGTATTAAAAATACTAAATAATGTATGATCCGTAAATATGATATGTGTTATATAGTCACTAGTCATAAAATATTACAAGTGAAATATTTAAAACTATCTTTTACCCGGGCGTATCCAACATTTTTATTTTATCAGTGACTGATAAATGTTGATCGATGTTTATCAGTAATCAGTATATCAAAAAAACTATAATGTTTTTGTCACTATACCATCTCAACATTTATATGTTTATTAGCTTAATATTAAAATATGATCCATAACGACTTTGTAATAATACTAACACATTATATGATATCCTTTGAACATTTAAAAAGAAAAATGAGTTAAAATTGTAAGTGTTCTGTGCCATTTCAGAAGACATTATTATTATGATAGTATCAATTCTTTTTTTTTACCGAAATTTATTTTATTTTAAATATTTTATATGATCAGCAAAATTCTATATTTTTAGAATTTATTTATTTGCATTCCTTTTAAAAGCAAAATAGCCCCTTCTTCTTGGTAATGAACTATTTGGTTCAGGAGGGGTGTTCAGGGCTTTCAATATTTTTCAAGTCTACCAGTATTTCACTATTTACAGACAGTACTTTTTATTTAAATTTAAACATTTTCATGAATATCTTTTACATCACTTTTTAAAATCAGGAGGCACCAAAGACCATTTTAGGCAGGTAGTAAATTACCTGGTATCGCCCCTTATTGAAAGGCGAGGGGGTTTAGTAATTGATAACTCAGTAATAACTTAATTACATAACAAATTGGCATGATGATGGTGATTATCTCCCCTTTATAATGTGGATAATCTTAACCTTATGATGTAGATTACCTCATTCTTATGATATGTGAGGAACTTGCCTTTGATGAGTGTGACTGTTGTTTTTCCAAAAATTCACCGAATTTTGATATAACCACCTTTGTCTCTTACATATACTTGTATTAAAAAATTTCTTTTAAATACGTCTTGACATTTTATTTGGTATGTTGCATTCATTGAACTGACATTTCCAATATTGTTGGCATCTGATAAGGACTCAATATCCATTTTAAAAGTACAGGAACTGGAAAACCATTTGATTTCTTATATAAAAAAAAATGCTTGACTTGATCTCTTGTTTGTAATGCCTTCATAAATATTTAAATATTTATTTCTAAATACCCGGTATTATGCAAAATCTAATACTGCCACAATTGTATTTGACAAAAAATGGAATCGGGACAATCTTATTCTGCCACAAATGCATATTACAAAAAAAAAAATGGAATGAGAATCTCTTCCATTGATTTCTTATAAATTTGTTTTGATGTCTTTGTTTAACTTTATTATGCATTAAATATAGGGTTTGTTTAACGGCAACTTTTCACAATATTTCTTCGCGCCCGGCTTTGTAAATTACAAAAAAGGGTGCACTCGACTCGCAGCCACAAGTGATAAAGTTTACCAGTTGCTTGCCTATAGTCGGTGGTTCTCTCCGGGTACTCCAGCAACTTCCACCACTAAAACTGGTCGTCATGATATAGCTGAAATATTGCTGAAAATGGCATTAAACACCAAAAATCAAAATCAATCCTTTTAGCAGGTTGTTTTTCACTGGGTGCAATTTTTAGCTAATATAGGTCTTTTGATCTCAAGTGCAACAAGTACATCTCCAATATTTATATGTAAGACATTGTGTAACGGAAAAATAAAAGTCTTAAAAGACGAAAATACAAACCGCCAAATATTTTCGTGCATGATTTTTAATGCAAAATCGTTAAAATGTACACCACTATGACAATATAATTGAATATTTTTCGATGACCATATATGGATTATTGTAAATTTTCACATCTTCCTCTTAATGGACACCTTTGTGGAGATTATACAGCTCTAAATAGATAATTAAATTTAAAATACCAAGTATGAAATATTGTTTCAAAAGAATTTTAAGAACTTTTCAGAAGTATCTTAAACTATTTATGGTCCACTTCACAGCTTGGGAGGTGAAAAGCGTGTGACTTATTCAGAAATATTTCCCATTTATGGCGAAATAATTTATATGAACTTCCACACCTTTGCGTATCTACCATAGGCAAATCGTATATCAATTTATAAGTAATATAGATTGTAAGGGGTTTTTCTTGTCATGTGAATTGCGTCTTGTCTCTTTCTTTGATGGATCAAGATTTAATATATTTTAACAACATTTACATCCGAGTGCACGTAGAGAAAAGGAAGTTGCCGACTTATGACAAATGAGTTGTTTAAGTTTTCATAACTTTTGTGTTGGGAGTGATGAGGTTTTATTTAGCGGCATTTTTTTTTGTGTGCATATCGTGGCTGTCTCGTTTCATCAACCATGTTTTCCATCATCTCAATGACAGCTGGTCTATTGTAAAGGTTATAACATGGTGGTCATACCTCATGAATTTTATTGTCCGGTTTTGTAAACTGGAAAAGTTCAGACCTCTGGATCTTTATTTTTCATTTAACAGAAAAAAGAATTCATGATGAAAGATATTCATTCTATCACTTATTAAATTTTTCAAAAAAAGATTGACTTTACTTGGCGACAGCTGTATTGGGTCAAGTCGTAGATCTACATCTGGTTTTTTTTTGTAGTCTATATTTGATCATGGTCACAGCTTCTTATATGTTTTACTGATGTTGTTGGTTTTCTGATATTTTTCATTTAATCTCTGTTTTTTTGCTTTTTTTAATTTTTTTTTTTACAGAAACAGGTTTTTTTTTTCAGGTAGTACATTTGTAGTTCCATAAATCTGTGTTTTCATATTATTTCATGTATTAAGGGAAAATTTGATAATATCTATTAAAAAAAAAAAGGTGAAATTCACATTATAACACTTAATAACAAATGATATAAAGTGTAAGACAGTGGACAATAGTATTTGTATGCTTCATATTTTGCCTGTATATTTCATATAAAACATGCAAGTTTTTTAAAAAGTAGTCTTGATTTCAATAAATGTCCGATTTCGATATCTTTTTCATAAGTAAAATACAACTTAATTTCTCCCCCTCAAGAGAAGCCACCCCTTTTATATGGCCACATTTTCATCAGAGAAGGGGTGGCCTAATAAGAAAAGGACTACTGTTCTGCTTTTTACATATCTACTGATTTATGGTCAAAATACACCTGTAGGCAGGATGGGTTCAGGAGTATGTAGGACACCCCTGACCCACTCTTTGAAGAACCAAGAAGGCCTATTAAAGTGAAGATTTTGGTTGAATTATGACTATGGCTGTAAAAGTACATGTTATCAGAAGTTACCAAATGTATTGTTTGTTTCAAATCATGTCATTCGTGTGATTTAGGTTATGTCACAGAAATACTTTATTTTCTCTCGCTCATGGCAAGGTTTACTCCATACAACATTAAATGATAAAGTTTGTCAGTGACTTGCAACAGGTTGGTCGTTTTATCTGGGCACTCCGGTTTCCTCCACCAATAAAACAGACTACCATGATATAACGGAAATATTGTTCAAAGTGGCACTACACACAATAACCCCCTACTTCATTTTCATTTATTTGTAGAAATTAAAGAGAGAAAAAAGACACATTTATTGTATGATAAAGAATTATACAGTACCAGTAATTTTCGTTTGGAGGTCAAACACTTTTGTCTTGTTAACAGTACAGGTTGCTTTTCAAGGGATATTTGTTTTGTCCCCGAGTTGTAGTAAAACAATCGTTGAAATAGATAAATGAACCACTTTTGGGTACTTAACTTGCTTCAAGGATCTACTAATATATTATATGTCAACATTAAGATTGTCAACAAGAAGCAACTGGGACTTTTTGCAATGAATATTCTTGTCAATGCAGGGAAGAAATTTGAAATATTTGAACAGTAATCACCTGCTACTGGATAAGTACTAGACATCTGGCAAATAGTTGTCACCTAGCCCCCCTGGGTATCATATTTAAGTATGCCCTTGTCACCTAGCCTCCCCTGGGTATCATGTTTAAGTACTCCCTTGTCACCTAGCCCCATAGGTAGTAGGATGAAGTACCCCCTTATCATCTAGCCCCCTGTGTAACATGTTTAAGTACCCCCTTGTCACCTAGCCCTATATGTTTCAAGTTTACCCCCTTGTCACCTAGCCCTATAGGTTTCAAGTTTACCCCCTAATCACCTAGCCCTATAGGTTTCAAGTTTACCCCCTTGTCACCTAGCCCTATAGGTTTCAAGTTTACCCCCTTGTCACCTAGCCCTATAGGTTTCAAGTTTACCCCCTTGTCACCTAGCCCTATAGGTTTCAAGTTTACCCCCTTGTCACCTAGCCCTATAGGTTTCAAGTTTACCCCCTTGTCACCTAGCCCTATAGGTTTCAAGTTTACCCCCTTGTCACCTAGCCCTATAGGTTTCAAGTTTACCCCCTTGTCACCTAGCCCTATAGGTTTCAAGTTTACCCCCTTGTCACCTGGCCCTATAGGTTTCAAGTTTACCCCCTTGTCACCTAGCCCTATAGGTTTCAAGTTTACCCCCTTGTCACCTAGCCCTATAGGTTTCAAGTTTACCCCCTTGTCACCTAGCCCTATAGGTTTCAAGTTTACCCCCTTGTCACCTAGCCCTATAGGTTTCAAGTTTACCCCCTTGTCACCTAGCCCCAAAGTATTGCATTGCATCAGTCTTACAGTCAAATCTGATAACATCCACAGCTGTATATCCCTTGCTGGAATATAGTAATATGTGTCAATTTTGGGTAGATTGGTCTATTGAATGTAGGAATAAAATTATGTTTTTATGCCATGCAACTAGGATTAAGGGCATTAGATTTTACCCATGTCCGTAAGTCTATCCGTCCCACAATTTGGTTTCCCCTCAATAACTTACATTCTTGGAGTTCGGTAATTTTGTTATTACCCTTATTTAGCAAATTTTTGAAATTTGAAATTTATACAAAAGGTCAGGAATCATAAAAGGAAGGCGAAGGTCAATTTCAAATTACATTCCCCTTTAGCTAATCATTTTAAATTTATACAAAAGGTGAAGGTCAATAAAAGGAAGGTCAAGGTCAAACCTTACCACATTTTCTATTCTGAAGTTGTGCCTATGTTGACGTTAGCTGGAAGCAGGAGGCATCCATGTCCTAAGTTGTGCCCCTGTTAACGTTAGCTGAAAGCGGGGGCATCCATGTTCTATGGACACATTCTACCATTTTTTAATTCAAGGTTGAATAGTTGTTTACTCACATTTTCAAAAAACATGAAATTGAAATATGGTATGATGATGACCAATTGCTGCAGTGAGTGACATTTTGTATTGACTCCATGTATTGTCTAGTATCACAGATGTTTCAACATAAGAAATATGTTACATAATATATATATATATATATATATATAACATGTATATATATATATATATATATATATATATATATATATATGTTTCATAATTATAGAAGACCCAGCTGCACTGCACATAAAAGAAACATAAAAAAAAACTACAGTTAGTCGTAAATTGCAGGAAACAGATTTTGAGTGATTCTTCACCCTCATACATGTAAATTTCATGTAAATTGCACATCTGCATAATACTAATATCTACGTTATTTAAAGTTTTATTGTCCGGTGTCAATAAATTAGCGGGAGAAAAGGGGATCATATTACCTCCCTTTTTACATTGTAATTATTATATAATATGAATAATTCATGAAGAGGGTGGCGGCATAAATTTTAAGTTTTGAAAGAAATTTGTCATGAATAAGGTTAAAAGATTGAATTAAACAAATTAATATTAACACTTTAGTCCTAAGGAGAAATTATAAACTACTTATGTATGCCAGAACAGGGACCAGTCAGCTTTGTAGATTGTCATGATTGTAAAAAAAAAAATGAAAATGAATGTGTGTGTCTACCATACTTGCTTCTTGGATCTCCTAAACTATTATTCAGGAAGTGATTTTTTTTTTCTGTATTTTTTTCTTTATTTTTTTGTTTGTGAAAAACGGTTTGTTTTGTATTATGTAATGAGGAAAATGAAAGATAAGAATACAAATTTAAAAGAAAAGAGGGAAATAAGATTTATATTAATTAATTTCGTCCTTTTATAGAGCATTTTTTTTTCTTCCAACTTTTACTATTATGATTTATTTTAATAAGTAAAACATTAATTTCAAATTATGTGCATTAAGTTGTCGAAAAAGTTGTGGGAAGGGAAATTAATTTGTTTGAAATACATCAATAAGATTATTGTAATGTGAATAATTTTTTTTTTTTTTTTTTAAATAATATGAAATAAACAGAAAACTGTCTACACCATTAAATGTGTTGACGGGATGAAAAAGGGTGATTTGAACTTTTAACATTTCGCTTAAATTTGTGTGACATTTTTCAACTTGTGTTATGGCCGTTTTCAATTGACAAAGGTGTGAAACTCATTAAGAACCAATTTAAAGCTACTGAAACATAATAATCAGTGGCCAATCCTGAAGCCACTGAATAGGGGTCACAGCAAAACAATTAAAAAGGAAATAGATTTACAGGTGCACGATCACAGGTAGAGTAATTAGCCTCGTTAACTAATGAGGAAACAGGTAATTAACGACTTATTTGCCTATGAAGCAATCGGTGTATTGATTTAATCCTATGTTATGATCAAAAATGATATCATTATAAATTTATGACATTCTTGAAGGTCTATTTTCTCATGGAGATTTTTAAGATGAGTTTATTTTTATTACAGAAAAATCCCATTAAACTTTATTTATTACTGTTTAAATTGGATTTGTAAACTTTTTTTTCAACATTATTATTTTTCAAGTGCCATTTGTATATCATTTATTGTCTTATTGTTAAGATATATCATAGATTTTTTTTTTGGAAACTACTTGTAAAAACAGCATTTTTATTGTTGATTTAATCAAATGTTACATTTGTTTTTCATAATTTGAGGTGAGAGATAGTTTTTATCATTTTGTTGATATTGGTCGAATTGTTGAGCATCACCCTAACAAAACCAACCTTACCTTGCCTCAATGTTGCAGGAACTGGTAAATGGAACATTGCAGAGGGTTGCAGGTTGATATTGATTAAATAGTTTAGCATCACTGTTTATTAAACTTTCTTTTTATAATACAGTAATTGAAATTATCATTATCATCTTTATTTCTCATAAAACCATATCAAACGTACAGAGAAGACGTACATATACAATAACAAATATAAAATAGATATAAACATATATACAATATAAAACAGAGATAGAGGTGTGTGACAGCCTAGAGAACAAAAGATTTATTTATATTTTGTATAAATTTACATAATTTTTTTGTTTTTTGATAAGCACACATGATTTGTTTAAATTTAGGAATATTTGGTCTTTCTCGTAAATTTGTAATACAATGTAATGAACCGATTTCTAAAGTTTGAAAAATGTTGACATTCCATTATGTAATGGTATTCATCTCCAATAGTTATATTGTCACATTTTGTACATATTCTATTGACATGATCAATATTATTTCAATATATACCAAGAAAAAGGTGTGTATTATACTTCAGCGTGCACTATAAACAGCCAAATACGGTAATTGCATAAAAATGATTTAAACAACCCAAAAAAAAATTTTTTTCATCTTTTCTTTTTACTTGGTTTGACATTCCAAATAAATATTTTTGGGTAAAATAAAACTTGAGAATGTATACAGGATATATATTAGCCTTTTAAATGTGATTGGGTTAATATATTATACAGATAAAAATAAACACCCATATGTCACAAAAAGATTAGAATTCAAGTTTTAAAAGTCAAAATAATTTATGTGCATTTTAAAAGGGCCGTTATGCTCAGCATCTACCAATTTAAGAGTTGGTCTAAAAAGCAATAAAAAGAATGGGGTTACTTTAGACCAATTAAAAAAGACATATAAATCATGTATTTTTGTAGATAATTTTTAAGAGTTCCTACAAAATAATGAAACTGGATCTTTTATGCTTCTAAGTTTTATGTTAAGTAGCTTAATAGCGATTTAAGTGTATGTAGGAATTTCTATAGAGATTGGCTTGATACCATGGGGGGAATATGTTGAATGCAATTTCGTACATCTCTGGGGGTCAAAAGGTTATGTCATTATACAAATCGTTCTATGTATTACATAAAATGTTATATTCATAACACTGTGTAATGCTGTACAGGTGTAGCTCTAGACAAGTTTATTGCCTTATGAACACCATACATGGTCGTAAAATTACAATTATTTTCATCCTGAAATACATATAATTTCTGAAGCCAGATTTTTATCCCAGATGTCTTTTTTTTTGTCATTTTATATGACAGTAAAATTATGATAAAATTACAATAACATTTTTTTTTTGTATTTCCTAAAAAAAAAAAAAAAAAAAAGATTTCTGAAGCCAATTTTTATCCCAGATGTCTTTTTTTGTCATTTTATATGACAATAAAATGATGATAAATTTGTTGTCCTGTGGTTTTACACTCCTGCCTGCAGACCAGATTTAGGGTTATTATTACATAATAACATTGTGCATCATATCTGTCCTTTTTTGGTCTTTTCCGGTCATTCATGAATTTCGTTTGAAATAGGATGAGGTTTTATGATCGGTTATGAGTAACTGTCACTTTAACCTGTGGTAAAGGGATATTAAAACTCGTTTTACCATATATTTTTTCAACTCGTGGCGAAGGTTGTTTCTTTTCAATTTAATTGTAAAAACAATCCAAAAATACTTTGCACGCCCAAATAATCCCTCATATCTTTAAAATATCACTTAAAAGGGTCGAAAATAATTTTTGTCCAGGAAGCAAAAATTCAATTATTAGAATACGCATATTCATGATGACCTCGACTTTGACCCCACTCGGAAGTTGATTGTTGATGAAGCTAAATATGGCCGAAGCTGCAACTTTATCTAATCGTGGACGAAAACGTCGTTTGACTGATTCAGCATGGAAAAGAAAGAAAAAAGAAACAAATGCACTTATCAACAAATCAAGGATTTACGTCAGAGAAGAGTACGATCGCTGGAACGATTTAAAGACAGCCCTGAGGTATTTTATTCACCCCAATTGGTGACCCACGCACACTGTTGTCTGATGTTTCTTTAAATAACACAGCTATTTAACACTTTCAAGGTCTTTTTCTGACTTTGGGTAAAGCTTCAAATGTCCTCTTACTCCCTTCTTCTTCTTCTTCTTCTTTTGGTATACAGCTATCCATCCACTGGATGATTACTAGCTGTTGCGCATGCGTGGGAATAAGAAATAATAATAAATTCAGTCAGTTTATAACATATTTACAAGTGGTGCCAACAGAAACAAATTTTGTGGTTAAAACTATTTACAATTTCATTTTTATTTAAATTTGTGATTGTAGATGGCTGAGAACAGTTGGTGTTAGCTGTTCTCTAAACGTGTTGACTGTTGGGCATAGAACTATAGTTTGAGGTAGTAAATTCCAGTGAATGATTGTGTTCGGAAAGAATGAGTACTTGTACGGATCTTTGAATGCATGAAGATGTCTGTATGTAAATGGATGAAATTGTCTGATTCTTGGGTCTGTAGGTATTAATATTGTTGTAGGAACTGCAACTATATGGTGAACAATCTTGTAGAACATGATAAGTTTTGTTTTGAGTCGACGTTGTTGTAATGAAGGCCAGGTGAGGGTTTGTAGCATGTCTGTGACGCTGCTAGTATTATGGTATCTGTTGCAGGCATACCTAGCTGCCCGTCGTTGGACCATCTCAATTTTATTGCAATGTTCTGCAGTGTGAGGGTTCCAAACTGAGCATGCATACTCTAGTTTTGGACGGACAAGAGATAGGTATGCCTGCGACTTTATATTTGTGTTGGAGGTTTTAAGGTTTCTTTTCAAGAATCCAAGACTTTTATTTGCATTGGCTACTATGTTGTTAGCATGCTGTGTCCATTTCAAGTCGGATTGAAGAGTGATTCCAAGATATTTTGCTGAAGAAACTGATTCCAAAGTATGATTGTGTAGCAAGTAGTTATGTTTTACAGGATTTTTCTTGTTTGTTATTGTAAGGACTGAGCATTTGTCTGGGTGGAAAGCCATCAGCCAGTCACTTTCCCATCGTGCGGCAGCATCAAGGTCTTCTTGGAGACTATCACAATCTTTTTGGGATTTGATAGTTTTGTAGATGATGCTGTCATCGGCGAACAGTCTGAGTTGGCTGGATTTCATATATTCTGATAAGTCATTAATATATACCAGAAAAAGAACAGGACCCAGAACTGTTCCCTGAGGGACACCAGAAGTGACCGGAGCAATATCTGATGACTCTCCATCCAGAACCACTGTTTGTGTACGGTTTGATAAAAAGGCAGAGATCCAGGTTAATGTTTGATTCTTGATTCCATAAAATTTGAGTTTGTATAGAAGTCGTTGATGTGGAACTTTGTCAAAGGCTTTGGCAAAGTCCATGATAATGAGATCAGTTTGAATATTTTTATCTGAATTTGCAGCAAGTTCTTGAACAAAGGACAGTAGTTGGGTTTCACAGGATCTAGAATGTCTGAAGCCATGTTGAAGATCATATAATAAACTGTTGCTTTCCAGATGGTTAAGTACATGTTTTGTAATGACATGTTCCATAATTTTACAGCTGATACAAGTGAGAGAGATTGGTCTGTAGTTTGCTGCATTGTATTTTTCACCTTTTTTGTATGCTGGTGCAACATTTGCATGTTTCCAGTCAGTTGGTATGCAGCCAGTCTGAAGTGATTTTTGAAAAATGATGGTTAAGATTGGAGCTGTAAAATTTAAAAAAAAACAGGTAAAAATAATTTTGAAGTAAACAAATAGTAATTAATTATCATTTCTATAACGAAACAAGTAAATTCACTTACCAATTCCATGTCAGCATCCATGATGTTTGTTTACAGAAAAATGATACGGATCCAACTCTGACAAACATCATAACTGGCAGCGATGAATAATTAGCAAGGCAAAGACTGCAAGATATGACAGAATTATCAACGAAGTATGTCACTTTTACAAAGTTTCATTGATAAAAACCGGGTTAATGTTTCATAAATATCATTTATTGAACCAATTGCAAGTTTTCACGAGATACAAAAAATGACCAAAATGAGCTTTAATATCCCTTTAATGCAAACACAATAATAAGTGAAACGCCCAAAAATTCGATAATAAATTATTTCATTTCATGTCATGTTCATTTTGCATGTACTTTTCATAATTCGGTCCAAGTAAAAACATTACGGAATTTTGTTTATGCCATATGTAGAGTGTCTTGTTCAGTTCCTATTATTAGCTGCGGAATCATAGCTCTTTCAGTCATTTTGTTTGTTTTTTTACCATCTGGTCACCAAGAAAAAAAAATGAATACTAAAAAAAAAAAAGACCATAAGAGCTATGGTTCCATAGCTTTTCCATTAATGTATTGTTTAAAATAATGGAACATTGCAACAACAACAAAAATTCATTTTCCACCTATATTTTTACTTCATATCTGATATGACAGAAATATTAATATCTTGAACACACAAACATTTTGTAAAATGTATGTACTGTCAAGTTCTGTATATTAAGTTTGTTAACAAGTTGTAGTTACATAATCACAAAAAAACAGGTAAAAATAATTAATACCTGCAAAGTGGAAATGTTTCATCGAGTCTTTTTTTAAATTTTTGAAAATTTGATTTATAACAGGTTGTTATTTTGCAATGAAAATCCTTTTTTTTTTTTTTTTTTCTTTTTTTTTTTAATTTAATTTCTCGTGCGCTCAGTCAGGGCATATATTATTGGAACATGTGAATAAGTCTAGAAAAAAGGTGGTTCATCAAAACAATTTTTTTTCTAAATCTTATGCAAAGCACTGAAAATAATGTAAAAATTATTTGTCGTCCACTCAAAATCAAAATTTACCACCGGGGAAAACTCAAACTGGATGAAAAAATGGAATGGCTGAATTAATGCATATGTAGTACCAACTGTTTAACTGATATCAAATAGTTGTTTAGATACCATTTGTTCAGATAAAAAAACAGGAAAAAATGTATATGTCTAATTTAGTGCATGTGATGTGTACCTGGAATAACCTTTATCAGGTACTCTACTAGTTAAAAGATAGGAAAGGTGCAGATTTGTCTGTTTATACATTAAAAATCATTATCTTACAATTTTTTTGGTGCAATAATCTGAACCTCTCCGCTCATGCCCCTTTATTTCAGTTGTTTTATGACATTCAGTTTTTCAAATCTTTGAGTTAGATTTACTTTTCTATAAAATCTTAATTAAAATGTGTTAATTTGCCAGGAAAGTGAATGTTCATGTAATGTATGTGTGACGATTTTACCTTCGTTTCTACGAAGTTTTTGGAACTGTTCCGACAACTTGAATAATTTTTTTTTAAATCATTTTTCTACTTGTATCCAAATATACAAACTATTTTAAAGGCAAATTTGTGTAAAGTATGAAACAAATATTTTTAGGCTTTGTGAATGACACTTGGATCAATTTCTCTGTGGTGAAATTCAACTCTGATCTGAAAAAAAATGAGTTGTGTAACATATACGAGCCTTTCATTCTTTCTAACAATAAAATGATACATCATCTCTATACTTCTCTTAAATACCACCATTTTTTAGGGGGGAACGATATTGACATCACGTTAAGAATAGCGTGTTTTGTCATTGGGCTGAAGTGGATTTGTAATTTAATGAAATCAAGTTGTAATAAATCGTAATTTAATGCACATCTATTTCATGAAAGGTGTAATTTATTTAATTTAAAATGAAAAGTTCCAAAATTTAGATTTTTTGAGAATGTGTTGCATTTTTGTTTAAGAATATTTTGTCTAAAATTACTAACATGTAATATATATATATATATATATATACGTCTGAAAATTAAACCAAACAGTGTTAGAATTAGATTTTAGAGCTGTCAAATTTTTGTTCTTCCCTCGACGGGATTTGAACCCACACCATTGATACACTGCAGCACCATTCGCTTAGCCTTACGTCCAGTGCCCTAGACCACTCGACCACATCCATATATATATATATACATTTTTGTGCCTGTCCAAAGTCAGGAGCTGGATTTCCATCGTCAAATTTAGTGGTCTGTTGATATGAGAGGTAATTGTTCTTTCTTTTCATAATACCATTTTCAAAATAAAGTTCATTTCTTTGTTAATTTCATATTTATACTGCACTATAAAGTTTAAAAAAAAAACTTATCAAAAATATTTTTAATCTGATAATTTTGGTCTCTAAAATTTCTGTTAATTTCATTTTTATAAATCACTATAAACATAAGGAATACATTGTGTAACCAAAAAACATTTATTGATTATACATTTATTGTTTTATATTTTCAATGTACTTATTTCTATTTTCTTATAAGTTTATGTATAGTTTACAAACAAATACAAAAAGTTCTTTAAACTTTGCAGGCACCATTCCCAAAAGATTTAAATGAATTAAAATTACATTCATTGAAAACGGCTAACATTACATAATTTGTTGATATTTAAATAAAAGAAAACTCTGATGAGAGATTTTGAATTACTAATCCCTAAAACCTTGTTTTGGTTTGGATTTAGAACACCAAGAGGTTTTTAACACCTCGCTAACATAATGTTGATTTCAACTGTCTACGATATTACTCGTGGAAGTAATGAGATTAAAAAAAGAAATCTCAACTTTATGGACATGTCTAGGGTGGGATCTGTGAAAAACAGTGTTATTTTTGATGTAATACTGATTGGCAAGAAATGTGTAAGAATGTCTGTCTGCCTGTCTGTATTCATTTGGATGAATAACTTGGAAGGAAATTTGTCATAAATATATAAATAGGGTAAGAAGAAGGCTATACTTTAAATAAACAATTGTTTAGTGGGTCATTTCAACAACCAGACTGGTTCATCCTAAGCACCAGAAGATAAAGAGAAAAGAAGATGGACATCTAGATCCTGGCTTGAAAAAGGCACAAAAAGGTGATAGGGTTAAATTTGCTTTTCAGTAGGTAGGCTGTGGCAGATATTAATGTTGCTGGGCAGACTTTTATCCAAAAAAAAAATCTACCTGGATTTTAATTTAATTAAAACTTTATTTGCTTGATTTCCGGTCTTTTCTGGTAGTCGGCCAATCTTGTTGTGAACATATATTTGTTATGCCTTATTATTTGTTCCTTTTTGATCATTTATTATAAACAAATTTATAATATTTTTTTTTTTTGTTGGAATAAATATCATGTAATATGTGTTCCAGTTTGTCGATAGGTTGGTTGGTTTATGGTGTTTAATACCACTTTCAACAATATTTCAGTTATAGCGTGGAGGTCAGTTTTGATGGTGGAGGAAACCAGAATACCCGGAGAAAACCACTGACCTGTCACAAGTCAATGACAAACTTCATCACATAACATTAAATCAAGTACACCTCGCCTGAGCGGGGTTCAAACTCACGACGTTAGTGGTCATTGGCACTGATTGCATAGGTAGTTATAAATCCAACTACCATACAATCACGACTATGACAGCCCCTATGCAAGGAATAGCATATTATGGGGTGTGACATTTATAGAGACTTTCAACAAGTCTTGATTTCCAGGATTTCCAAGAATTTTATTTACATCAATTTCAATATTATTTTGGCATTTTATTCAATTTTAGAAAATAACAAGGGGAGACAATTACAGATTAGGATGCAAAAACCACATTAAATAAAAAATAATTCTTTGATCCCTTGAGCAATTAATAGCTTGATGATATTATCACCATTTTTCAAGGGATTTCTTAAATAATTTCCATTGACATTTGGCATTTGTGTGAAAGCAGACCACCTGATTTAATTCTTTCTCAGACATTAAATCCTTTGAGAAGAATAAAAGAAAGAATTAATATTGACAATGATTGCTTATCTTTTGTTTACTTAAAGATGAAATATACATATGGAAGTATTTTTTTTTGTCTTTGTAGAAAGTGACGTGGTTTGTTGACCTTTGGTTACTGATGAGGCATGTGACTTGCACCTGTGTTGTGATTGGATACTGGTGAGAATTGTGGTCATTTCTGTATTTATATTTTTTGACGATAATTAGCCAAAACATGTAAAGCTTATTTGACCTCGTGCTGACTTCCTCGTTTTATCCTCTGTTTGTGGGAGGAAATGTTTACAAAAAAACTTGTATCACTAAGGAATCACAGCTAGGAATTTGATATAAAATTGTTACAAATATACATTTGATGGATGTAAATGAATATCAGACAAATATCCTTCACTGTGTAAAATAGTAAAAAACTTGGCAGGTGGTGAAAGTTTAACAAGTAAAGGGTGTAAAAGGGTATAGGTAACCTGCACTTCAAAGCTGGACATTTAGCAGGTATGGTAAATGAAAAAGCTGCAGGTAACCAAGGTAATAACATGCAGTAAATATTTCTGTTCTTCATCTCGCAGTCAAAAGCGCTGCATCGGTTACAGGTGTAATGGTTAGTATGCTCACCTTAAGTGCGGTAGATCATGGGTTCGAACCCCGGTCAGGTAAAACCAAAAACTATAGAATATTGATATATGCTGCTTCTCCGCTAACCAACAGGATTAACGAGTAAGAGCAAAGACTGGTTGTCACAGTATTGTGATAATATGCCCCTAGTGGAGCAGCATTTCTACCGATAAACTTTTGTTCCAGTGAGCTAGCACAAAGACTTGCTACAAGTCCATTTCTGATTAATAATTTCTTAAAAAATGCTGGTATGAATGTTTAAATCTTGACTGACCACTTGTATTGACTAACATTTCTTTCTCAACATGTGAATAAAATGCTGGTATGAAAGTTTAAATCTTGACTGACCACTGGTATTGACTAACATTTCTTTCTCAACATGTGGATAAAATGCTGGTATGAAAGTTTAAATCTTGACTGACCACTGGTATTGACTAACATTTCTTTCTCAACATGTGGATAAAATGCTGCTATGAAAGTTTAAATCTTGACTGACCACTGGTATCGACTAACATTTCTTTCTCAACATGTGGATAAAATGCTGGTATGAAAGTTTAAATCTTGACTGACGACTGGTATTGACTAACATTTCTTTCTCAACATGTGGATAAAATGCTGGTATGAAAGTTTAAATCTTGACTGACCACTGGTATTGACTAACATTTCTTTCTCAACATGTGGATAAAATGCTGGTATGAAAGTTTAAATCTTGACTGACCACTGGTATCGACTAACATTTCTTTCTCAACATGTGGATAAAATGCTGGTATGAAAGTTTAAATCTTGACTGACGACTGGTATTGACTAACATTTCTTTCTCAACATGTGGATAAAATGCTGGTATGAAAGTTTAAATCTTGACTGACCACTGGTATTGACTAACATTTCTTTCTCAACATGTGGATAAAATGCTGGTATGAAAGTTTAAATCTTGACTGACCACTGGTATTGACTAACATTTCTTTCTCAACATGTGGATAAAATGCTGGTATGAAAGTTTAAATCTTGACTGACCACTGGTATTGACTAACATTTCTTTCTCAACATGTGGATAAAATGCTGCTATGAAAGTTTAAATCTTGACTGACGACTGGTATTGACTAACATTTCTTTCTCAACATGTGGATAAAATGCTGCTATGAAAGTTTAAATCTTGACTGATGACTGGTATTGACTAACATTTCTTTCTCAACATGTGGATAAAATGCTGGTATGAAAGTTTAAATCTTGACTGACCACTGGTATTGACTAACAATTCTTTCTCAACATGTGGACAGTAAATATAAGTGGTCTGTCAAGATTTCAGATTTCATAGCAATAATTTATTTAAAAGAGTTATTAATGAGAAAGAGACCTGTAACAAGTCTAGCTGGCACTATAAAAATCAAACTAAGCATATTAGTCTAGTACAAAACAGATGTAACCATGATAAGCTTGCATATTTTAATTTGAAAAAAAGTTATAGTTAAGATGTAACGAATGCATATGAAAATTATTATTATTCATAATATACAATCAAACAAAATATTTCTTCATGGAGATTATAAACACATTTAAATAAAGTATTTCAAAAAAAATTGACGGCACACCCATCTTCGTCAGTTGCAAAACATAAACTGCCAAGAGATGTTGTTTTTTTGTATCTCTTGGCAGTTTATGTTTTGCAACTGACGAAGACGGTTGTGCCGTCGAACATTTTTGCAATATTTTGTTTAAATGTCATCATAATATAGTCATCATTTTATGAACATTACTCATCTTAATAACGGTACATAAAATGATTGTCAAACTTCTCCTCAATAAAACTGACCCCCACAATGTAGCTGAAATATTGTTGAAAGTGTCACTAAAACTCTAACCCAAACTTCTCCTGGCTTGCTCTTTTCTTCCTGTTAATAAAACCAGTGCACTCTATCAACTGTCTCAATAATGTAATGGTTAGCCTTCTCACCTGGTGTGCCTGAGATTGGTTCCAGCGCCAGTTAGATTAAACAAAATATTATTGAAATCTTTCTTTTACTTGACATGAAATATTATTCGGCCATTGACTCTTCATGTGGACATATTCAAGGTTTGATGGTATATATAGGGTGTGTGGTTTATTTTTCCTAGATGCTGAAATATTAACAAGATAAGAAATAATACATACAAACTTGTATTAAGAGGTCACCTTTGGAAAAAAAGAAAAAGTAGCCTTATATGAGAGGTGACCTCTTAAAAAAGTTTTAATTAATATTTAATTTTCTATGACAGGACGAGAAAAGTTGACCTTTTAATAGAGGTGACTGCATGGACAGGTTTGACTTTATATGGATGAAATTTTTACTTACAAAAATGCTACTTCCATTATTTTGAAAATGAATACAAACAAATGACACGATCACACAGGGACGTGCTGCTAAGAAAAAAAAATGTTGGTTGTTGTGTAAACTTTTGTTTTATAACCTACTTGAAATACTTCAGTCATCTTGAAAAACATATAAATAACATTGCATTAACAGAAACAAAAAAATATTTTATTTAATTCAACCTTCTCGAGTACCGGTCAAGTTCAAAGCAAAGACTATGATAGAAACATTTTCTGCTTCTCCGCTAACCACAGCATTAAGGAGTAAGAGCAAAGACTGGTTGGCTAAGAATATGTGGCAACATGTCTTTCTGCTTCTCCGCTAACCACACAGCATTAAGGAGTAAGAGCAAAGACTGGTTGGCAACATATCTACCTGTGGACTTTTGTTTCAGTGAGCTAGCACTATAAAAAATCCAACTGAGTTTGTTTGTCTAGTACAAAGCTGACATCATAATCATCATCTCATCTAAATGTAGCATGTTCTCGCCATGATATAGGGGGAAAATTTCTCACTTGGCGTTAAGCGACATTCATTCACTCCTCAATCTTTTTAAAAGTCCAAAATCTGGATCGAAACTGGAAAAAAGGTATCTAACATGCACAATGCTAAATAAATGTCCAGCTTTGGAAGCAATTTCCTGTTATGACTAAATCAGATGTATAAAAAATGAAAATAGAGCCATAATCTATTTGTAAATATATAGTTTGACAGCCAGATGTATGTGTTGATTTTAGGTCGTATCACCCAATTGCTTTAAAATTCTTGATAAATTTTCTAAACAGGTGAAAAAGCCATCAAATTGAAATTTGTAGTAACCAAAGTCACCGAAAGTGTTCTATAACTGTTAATATTCCCTATAGAAATAAACATAGTAGAGACTCTTTTATCAAATGTTTCAATGCTAAGTAAACAAAATGGAGGGAAAATCAGTTAATCATTGTAGGAGATTAGTAAGACTTGTCTGTGGGTAATGAATTGATGACTTTTCAACTTGACATGTAAACATATTATATTTGTACTTGGTTGGTTTTTTTTGCCTATGATTTCTTTGATGCAGTAGTCTCACCTGACTAAAATATATCATTTTGCCCTCGAGCGCACACACAAACACGTGCATTTAGAATCTAAGTTTCTGCGAAATTTTGGCTGTTCATAGTTTTTACCCATCCTCCGAATATTTTTTGCACTTCTGCAGATTTTTTAGGCAAAAAAGTGATTGATTGATTGATTGTTATTTAATATCAGTGAGCAGTATTTCAGCTAAATAGACAATATACGTACATTGTCAGAAAATATAAAATTTATTTGTGCAAGCTTTAGAAACAGATAGAAAGGCGAGCCTTTGGCAAGCATTTCTGTCCTGTTTCCCAGCAAGTGCAAATGAATTTGATATTTTCCAACAATGTACCTATTGTGTATATCCTGAAATGTTGAAAAGCCCGAAACAGCTGCCAAATTGTCTATGAAGAGCAGAAACAGGCACTGTACTCATCATATTTGATGTTGTTCTCAGTGAAGTTTGCACTTATACTGGTACCGTTGCTCAACAGGTATCAGAAAAGTTATATCATGATCAGTGACCATATATAACAAAGATTTATCCAGTCTATGCAGTGTCACCACTCAAATATAGAACAAGTGCAGGATAAATGTATACAAGCTTACAAACAACAAATCAGGCAGAAAAAAGAATGCCATGCAGGGGCGCGCGCCCCCCCCCCCCCCCCCCCCCCCCCCCCCCCCCTAAAATTGGAAAAAATATAATTTTTTGGCGTAAAATCGTGAATTTTCACACGAAATACCCCAAAAATGTTCGCGCCTCCCTCCGCAATTGGAAAAAATATGATTTTTTGGCGTAAAATCATGATTTTTCACACAAAATACCCCCAAAATAAATTAAGTCCCCCCCAACTTGAAATCCTGGATCCGCCCCTGCTATGGTACAGACCTATCAAAGGATGTTCTTGTTGCCACAAGGACAAGATTATTATAATAATACAGCAGTTTTTGAAGGTATCCTGTGTGACAGTAGACAGACACGACCACTATTTAAAGTCTGATTCCACCTTGTAAAAATGATTGGCTAAAAACTAAAGCCATCTTTATTTTACATTTTATTTTTTGTAATCTTTATAAAAGGTCAAAGACTTGAGATTGTCCTGACTACCATAGATGTTTGGCCAAAAATAAGTTTTCCTTGAACTGCGAAAAGAATATTATTCACTCCCCCATCATTTTGAATGAGTAAAGCACACTTGATTGAGATTTCTGACAGGTCTTTTCCAGTCTGTAACCTTGGGATTCAAATGGACATTGCAATCTAATCTATAGCGAAGTAACCTCTTAAGGAACCTCAAATTTTTTTTCTTTTTTTTTTCTTTGTATTATTCCCTAATTGGAACCTCTGTGATAATGGTTGTTTTTGTGTATTAAGCCAAAGTGTGCATTTTTGATTCTATTTGTATATTTATTTTGATACAAGGATGAAATTGACATGAAACATGAAATTGATTCTTTCTCCTTGGTTACTAAGTTAATTCTTGCCCAGTAGGGGGCACCACTAAAGATGAATTCAGACAAGTCATTAAAAACATTTATCCTGAAATTATTAGTTTTCTAAGGAATAAAACAACGTGTAATAGGTATAAAGATATCAAATATTTCTTTTTGATGTTGTAGATTGATGCAATATTTATGAAATTGGAGTGAAATTTTCTGACACTCGCATGATTTTACATAAGACCTCTAATTTGCATTTTCTTTTGCATGTAAAGATTTAAGATCTTTTAATACTGTATCAAAATAACAATTTACAGTAGGTGTTTCAAGTTTAGAAAATGTGTGGAAAAAGTTCAACAGCACTTATAACTTTCTTCCCTATTGTCGAACTAACATTGTGAGTTCGAATCCCGCTCAGACGAGTTGTACTCAATATGTGACTTACAGCAGGTCAGTGGTTTTTTTCTGGGTACTCCGGTTTCCTCCACCAATAAAACTGATTGCCACGATATAACTGAAATACTGTTGAAAGTGGCGTTAAACACCATAACCCTAACCCTAACCCTATATTGTCGATTCCTATTATATTCTTAACTTCTGTGAATTGATTTTGATTCGTGATATACCAATTTTTGATGAATCTGTGCATACTATCAAACCACCAAATTAAGTGAGCGAGTTGGTGATTTTTTAATGCAAACTCAACAATTTTTTCAGCAAGATCATGGCGAGAACAAGTTAATTTTCAATGAGATGATGATGAGGTCCGCTTTTCACTAGACCAACATGCTTAGTTGGATTTTTATAGTGCTAGCTCACAAACAAAAGCCTGCGGATAGACATGTCGCCCCACTCGGACACATTATTCTGATTCTAAGCCAATCAATCTTTGCTCTTCCTCCTTAACGCTGCATATGTTTTTAATTACCCGGTAGTTATTTTGGATGTCTTGTGTCTTGTATGACACTTATGTTTTTGTTGTCCACTTAAGCAAGTTCATATGTTTGGAATGTACAATTGTGGAAGTCAATTCTCTTGTCTTCAATGTACTCTTGTGTGTGTCAAATTCCCTCTTTTGCAAGTTTTACTCCTTCTTCATGGGAACGAGTTCAGAAGTCCCCCTCCAACCAAATGCCACCTCTCTTATGCCAGGTTTCCGATGTACCGAGATAGTGAAATAATACAGAAATGTCAAATGCTACTAGATTGTCCCCCTGAAGATAGGTATTGAAAGACCACTTTTTCATTGCAGAAGGGTGGCCTAATAAGAGGGGGGGCTGTAATGTATTTCTAGCCTCATAGTCGACAATAATTGTGAGTTTGATTCATACCCATGGCAGGTACCGTCCCACATTCCCTCTTAAAGTCTCATTTTCCACTTCCTCCCACCCCCCTTTTTTTTTACCCTCATTATTTTAGTCTTGTTCAAACTTGATTGAAAAATCGTAAGGACTGACAAAAAGCCATAAAGACGGCAGGACGGATTATTTTTATACCAATACTTCTAACCTATACAAATAAAGTACTCCATGTAAGGCTTCCTTAAAATTTATCACTAATTAAGATTTATACTGTAAGCTTCAGATAACAAATTGGATTTTTCATTTGTAAAAATCATCAATTAGGTAAATGACAAATCAATATGTGAAAGCCGTTATAAATGGCTGCCTCATCTTGGACTTAATTAATCTAGGTTAATATCAACGATGTGATGGGCTTCAGAAAATAATTACGTTCAACCGTGATTGAATAATCAGAGAACCTGTGTTGTAATATTGATCAGAATAATAATAGATTCTATTCAACATACGTAAGACAGCCTACGTATATCTAATAATATAATGTACATGTTTAATTTTAACCTGGAAGGATTTCGAGTTTAAAGAATTATACTGATTTTTTTTTATTTATGAAATTCACCTGAAAACCTATGGTAACCATTGACAACACAATTCATTCCACTACATAAGAAACTGTGTTTCCTTGTATGGGTATTTTACATGTTAGAATCAATAGATATTGGAGCTGCAAGCATCGTATGGAGATAAAACTTGTGATAGAAGAATATCGATCTATTAATAAGTATTACCTTACATAGTTGGGTTTTCATTTAGGCGCTATCAATCTTTGTTATTATTTTTTTTCTTTTCGCGATCATATAAACAGGCGGCTCGCGTTTCATGGTGTAGGAATGATATAGAGAGTCATAGATCGGTAACCATGATAAAACGAATCATAATGACGTCGTAGCCATCACCGAATGATTTCTTATTCGATTATATGCTAGAAAAGTTAAGCGTCTGTACTTTGATAAATTATTGAATTACCGATCATCTGTAACTACATTTAGCGGTTCTGACGCTTTTCCGTTACGTAAGATAATTCTACAGAGAGTTAGGTGTAAGAGGAGGAATGTGGTATGACATGTGTAATCCGGAGAGATATATTCTATCTATATTCTAATGTCCTTTCATCTCAGCGATTCACCGATTGTCACAAGTCTACTTGTCTAGGATTTTAATGATATATGACTATTGTTAATCGCTTTACTATAACCTTATGGACAAGACAGAATACTAATCAATGCATTTGACCTACTCTATAGGGAAATGGCAGACACCAACAAAAACGGATGCACCCGAGTCAATTAATCCTTAGGAGACAAAAGTGCAGGAAACGGAGAAATGTGTCTAAGCAAGGTTGACTTTTTTCCAGGCGAAAGCTGTTTTTTTCATGGTGTTGTTAATAATATATCATTGAGGAAGTTAAGCGGCAGAAGATT
Source organism: Bathymodiolus brooksi (assembly GCA_963680875.1). Classification (NCBI taxonomy): domain Eukaryota; kingdom Metazoa; phylum Mollusca; class Bivalvia; order Mytilida; family Modiolidae; genus Bathymodiolus; species Bathymodiolus brooksi. The sequence goes on from OY804588.1 coordinate 60,562,706, forward strand.
TTCATCTTTTTCGCTTGTCAGTTTCATAACCAAATAATATTTACATCATTAGTATACTTTTAACATTTCTTTCATTTGCATAAAGTCAATATAAATTTGTTTTTGCCTGCACACACAGAATTCAATATGCATCCAAGTTCAGTCCAATTTTTTAATTTATTTTTATGCGTATTATGGTATACCAATGTCTGACTGTCCGTCCGTTTCACATGTCACTCTCTAACTTAAGAACCCCTTGGCCAATTCACTTCAATTTTCACAGAGTTATTGGAATTGATGGTCTTACGGTCTGTATACTTTATGGTGAAATTTCGAATTTTCATTCCAGAGTTATGGGACTTTATTCATCAAATTGTACGTGATTTTAAGCCAATTTTTCGTATGTCACGCTGTAAATTGAGAACCCCTTGGCCAATTCACTTCAAACTTCTCATAGTTATTGGAATTGATAGTCTTACAATCTGTATACTTTTTGGTGAAATTTCGATTGTTCATTCCAGAGTTATGGGACTTTTAATTTAGTTTCTCCTCTGAAACCACAATGTTAATTTAAACCTAACTTAGTTGGAATTTATTTTGGGTGGTTCCCTTTGAAAATTATTTTTGAAAATCAATTTTCCATCCAAGATGGCCACTACCATACTTTACACTAGAAAATTCTAAGCCACTTATCCAACCATACCCCAGTGTGTAATTAGTGCCCATTACCACTAAAAATGTGAGTTCAAACCCCTTTCATGACGAAGTGTACTCGTACAACATTATGTGATAAAGTTTGTCAGGCGACTTGCGACAGGTCAGTGGTTTTCTCTGTGTACTCCGATTTCCTCCACCAATAAAACTGATCGCCACGATATAACTGAAATATTGTTGAAAGTGGCATTAAACGCCATAAACCAAACCATCTAATTTGATAATTCTCTATGATTTTTTGAAAAATCACATAAAACATATTTGAGGATCCTCTTATGATAATCATGACTGAATATTTTGCTTGAAAATTGGATTAAACTTTGGTTGGTTTTTTTTGTTTGTTTTTTATTAAACATTTGACCTTTGTGTACTTTCATTTCTTTTTTTTACTTTCCGTTCTGCTTTTTATAGTTATATCTATGTATTTATGTAACAGCTGTGATATAAATTATGTAGTAAAGTCTTCCCAGATGTCAGGGAGATCTATTGTATAAAGTAATTGTTATGATGTACTCTACTGTAATTTCTTAAGACGAAAAAAAAAAAAAAAAAAAATGGAAGAATTTAAAAGAGATATAGCAGTACTTCTATTGACATATAAACACAGATGTAGTATGTTCCTTGATCAAGGGTAGGGTGGGGTGTGTTTGGTCCAATTTTGTTATACCCTTCCACTTTTTAGTCCAAAAATGTAGACCCCACTATATGGTAAACTAACTTTTTTGTGTATTTGAACTTTGTGCACTTTCTTTTTTATGGATTTTTGGCCATTTTTTGGCCAGATCTACCCCCACCCCTTTTGGGTAAATGTGGATTGCTCATGAAGATTTGTCAAGATTTTGTTACACATTTATGTGAAAAAAATGGGTACCTTGTAATTAATTAACTGTTTTCCCTTATGAATTAAAAAAAAATAGATTGTACACATAATCGTATTTTCTTTTCTTTTTTGATACAATCTGTTGCAGGGGCCCCTTCCAACACAAACACTCACAGGAATAAAACTGTAAATGTCGATTAAAATTAGAATTAAACATATGATTATTGTATTGGTACTTCCAACAAAATCAGTGTTTAAACATTAAAAAACATACATAGATTAGCATGGGGCCCCTATTCTTGTGGGGACCCCAGGCAACTTCACAGTGTGCCTATGCATTAGACAGCACAGATCTGGTGCTAGACAGAGAAAGGACCTTTGATCATTGTCACTGTAACAGAATTTTATCTTAAGCTGAAATCTAAATTAGCAACAGATGCATTGATCGAAATCAACACCCTGTTGTATTTCATTGCAAAACAATCGAAGTCAAATTTCTATTAATCCCAGATTTTAATTTGACTTGTTTAGACCCCTAATGTTTTCCCATTAAATCTAATTATTTTGTCAATTATTTAATATGGCCACCTACTGTTTCTTATTAGGATTAGTGGGTTATCTCCCTTGTAAAATAAATTGAATCCTTCCCAAGCTATTAAAATGTCTAATTCCTCAATTAATAAGCAGCTTATCACAGGGTTAGGGTTACACTTATTCTAATTTTTGGGTATACTGAACTCTTGTTTCCTTGTTATTTATGGGGAGCAAGAAGGGGGTGGGAGTCTCCAATCAATGGTCATGTATTAAAGTAAGGAAAATCACTATCACAAATTACTTGAAACTGATTATTATTTAATGTCAATCACAACCAATTAAACCGATTATTACTAATTTTTTGGTCCAAATCACATCCAAAATGAAACTACAAATGACCATTGTGTTTTACAAGAAAATGTTGAACTCCCTTCATTAAAGATGGTAGATTTTTTTTTCTGGTGCCAAAATATGTGTGAAATGTCATAAAAAAGACATAAAGACTTAGGGCTATCTACCAAGGTCACGATTTTATTTGCAAATTTCAGAATGAAATGGGTGTTATAAGGTCAAATGTTGATTTGTTGTCTAATATTTATGGCTATTTTGTGGGAGGAAGGAATGCATATTAATATACTCTTATTTCCATTGTTTTGAATAATTGGGTTTTCCACAGGAAAAATCCAGAAATGGGGTTGAAGATCTATGCTTGGTAGGTAGGGGGGCATAGAATGTTAGTTTTGGTGCAAGCTTTGCCTTGGAAACCGGTAGACATACGTTATTAAAGGAATGAGCATTTAACTTTAGGCAGGGGGCTATGGTTTTTTTTTCTTTCTGTTGCCAAATTTAATAGGAAAAAATAAATTTGCACCTGCAGTATTCAAGACGAAATTTTTGTAATATTGTGAAACAAAATGCTGATTTTTCATGTCCAAAAAAGGAAAAAAATCTGTTTTGTGAGCAGACACCTATCTAAAGCCAGGGGATTTAGTGGCCAGTTTGGTATAGCACCCACCCCCCCCCCCCCCCCCCCCCAATATGTCTGGTGGTTACTATATAGCTGAAAGTGAGATGAACACCAATCTACATCACGTCTATGTTTTAATGAAAGCTTTTTAGATACATGGCTTGAGATATCTAAATAACATTGATCATTATTAAAATTCATTTTTTTACAGTTTATTTCAGTTCACAAGGACAAAAAACAGTATGTGCTTTTGTTATCCTGTCTAGTGAACATGCAATTTGAGGTTTATTATATATAAAAGTATAATTTTTTTTTTTAATGACAAATTTGGTAGTATTTTACTATCTCAGTGCATCTGAAATCTGGCCCCGGCCTGTTATAATGTCATAATTAGTGAAAAGAATTTGAATGTTTAGCATTGGGCGGGTCAACATTGAATTCTTTCCTGGATGGAAGAAAATCAAACAGCGACGTATTTCCTTCGTTCTAGACTATTTACCTATGATATTATGAAAAATTTCAAATGCAATATATCTTTATTGTTTTTTAAATCATTGTTTAGGTCTTATATTGGGAACCTTTTTTTTTTATTAAAATGACGGCCTGTGTGCCTTTAATTTGTGTCTAAGTGTAAAGTTAGATAATCCTTCATGTTGATTTACATCAATATCCATTCTTACTATTATGCTGATGGTTACAATAGGATACCCTATATAAAGGATTGGATATTTTTAATCTAAAAATCTTGAAAATAAAATAAAAAGTTTTTTTCTTCCATCTTTTACTGTTAATGAATGATATTTAATGCCAACAATTATAACATTTATTTTATGAGGATTTCAACTTTTAATTAACTATAACTTTTTATTTATCTTATCTTTGGTTTATAGCTTATAAAAAAATCAGAAATCAAATTCTTTATCTTGTGTAGAGAATTAGGTTAGAAAAATATATCACATTTCTTTAAATTATGCAAGATTACGGATGGGTATATATATATATTATTCTCCCTTGAAACTTGCGGGAAGAAATTTATCACCTGGTCATACTGAAAATTACAGCATTGAGGAAATTTATGACCACATTTTGGGATATGGACCATTTGATATGTAAAGCCCCACTTGTAAATTTACAATGCAAATGGTTATTAAGTTTTCAACAAAAATATTTCCATTTGTTTTGGGGATTTTTTTGTCTTGGTTTATGGTGTTTAACACCACTTTTTTTTAATGACAATATTTCAGTTGTATTGTGGTGGTTTCTGGTTTTTTGGGGTTTTTTTTGTTTTTTTTTTTTTCTGAAAGAATTGAAAATGGTGAATATTTTAAATTGACAAAAAAAAATCTTTAAAAATTGTTAGATTTTCCACAAAAAAAAAGTCATAAATCAAACTGCAGGTTATTTGTGATTTCTTTAAATACACAACTACTACTATTTACATTTTGCTAATCCATTTCAAACCTTTCTTACCCTACAGGTATAATGGACTGATCCAATACTTCACATAATGATTTGAGTACAGCCAGTCTATTCTAGCTATTACAGTGGGTAGCTTGATACACACAGTGAGATGTGGAAAATGTAGGAAGGTAGTGCTGTACAGAAAAGTGTCATCAAATAAAAAAATCTAATGGATTTTATGTGGATATAACATTCTAAAAAAATGGAGTTTTTGTTCCACCCTGGAAAAATGAAGTGGATGTATATTATTATTGGATTTTTAACCTGCTGTGGACCAGTATATTCAGTTGACTTGTGTAAGTGAATTATGTATTTGAAATCAACCATTTTACTATGGGATGTTAATTCCACTTGGATACTTGTCTGTTTCATTGTTTGCAAAAAAATAGAAGAATGGTGTGCTTCTTAAAAAAGCTGTCTGAATTAATGAATGAAATCGGAGAGTATATATTTGTTTACCCGTTTATTTAATGAGAAAGAATTTGTAAGGCTTCATTCACAAAAGATGGTACATATAATATATAAGCATGTGTTATAGGGATTAAAAGTTCTTTTCTCAAATAACATCTATTAAATCAGTCAACTTGAAAACTGTGATACACAAAGCTTTTTTCTGTGGGTAACAGGCAATGTTTTTGTGACTAATTTTTTTTTTACAGGAAGCGAAATGACCTTTCTCTTAGAATGTATGACATTTTTGATTTTATAATTTTGTTTAAATATAATGTATGGGAAGGCTAAAATATTCCTAAATATAAGGTCGTTGATATTTTTGATCTGTCAAAATTATTTTATTTTTGTTTATCCAGAAATTGTACATAATAAACTATATGACATTAATTTCAATAATTTTTTATTAAAATCAAATTATTTAGAAGTATACAAAAAAAATTAATGAAAATAAAACAAATTCTAAATCCTAAATATTTTTCTTCTGGACTTGTTAACGAATAATTTATATTCAATTATTTTTGCTTTTTTAGATGTACTTTTATGCTAATTTAATGTATTTGAATTTTTATTTTGCATTTCAAAAGCAAAACCATTTGTGTACATGGTAGTAGTACCCTCTGTATTTTTTTGTAAAAACGAGAATGAATTTGAATCAGTACCACATACACAACACCTAAGCTGAAAATTAAAATTATCTGCATAAAAACACTAATTTCAGACCCTACTTAAAAAGTATTTAAAATTTTTACAAATGAAAAGGGGGAAAAAATGGAATGCCCAGGGATATGTTTTTTGATTCACTTTCTGTAAAAATAACATGTTTCATAAGATTTTGACATGAAAATATTTGTATTTAATAACACAAGAATATGCATTTCACAGCAGTGATTTATTACTTTTCATTTTCAATGAATGAAATAATCAAATATTACATAATTTTCTAAATATTCATATCATAAATAAACGTGTGGTGCAGAAAATTGTCATAAAGTCTTTTTTTATGGCCCTTGAAATCATATTAAATGATTATTAGATTATACAGTTTTTTGTAAAAAAAAAAAAAAAATTAAAAAGGGAAAATCTTCTTTATTATCTATTATATATATTTTTTTGCCCGTGAATAAAGAATCTTCCAATTTAACAGAGTTATCAATTATAATATTTTTTTCTCTCCATTTTTTCAGAAATACATGTACCATTTGTAATGTAAATTATATATTCTAACTATATACTACATGTAATTTACAATATTCACTTTTAAATTTATTAGGAGTGAAAACGTTATACCTACCCAGTAGAATTTTACGAATATTCAGAAAAATATTTACGTTGACTAATATTCATAAGTACATTTATGAGTGATTACTGAGAGGATAATATGGTTACATGTATCAAAATAAGACAGCTGACTTAGGTGTTATCGTCCACCCTGGGGCCATGTTGTGGACACTTCATTATAAGATTTCCTACCTTTTATTTTCAATTCTATCTCCCTGTTTAGTTGACCATAAACAGCCTATTGTCCACTAATAAAGCCTGTTATGCTGTTTATGTATATAAGATATTGTGTCATGTTTACACGCTATAATCAGCTGAATTCAACTTCATTATGGCATTTATTAGGTACATAGTTTAGTTAAATCATTAAGATTTTTAAAAGCCGCAAATTAGAGGCTACTTTAGGCAGTAAACTTGAATGGTCAAGCTATTTTATTGGTTTTCTTACACTTTGTAAATCATCTTTAAACGAAAAACACAGGTGTACGAAAATAAATTTTCTATTCTTCAAATGTTTGTCAAAGTTTGAAAATTGAAAAGAAAGCTTTAAATAAATTGCTTTATGAGAATTGGATGAAATTAACTCGATTGTTTAAACTTTACATGTTGACATTTTTAACTGTACCTTTGAAATTCAAAAGAAAATCAATTAATTTGTTTCATGAAATTAAAACAGTATTTTGTAAAATTGGAGCAAAATTTTCAGTAATGGAGACATCGGAACAGTAAATTTTGGTATTATAGTAACGTGCTACATGTACGTTTCTCATCTCGTAGGAAATATGTATCGTCGTCATACGTTGATTTTGCCTACATACTATGTCCACACTTCAAACATCGGCACAGACAGAAAAATGTAGCTTTAATTATTTTGTTATGGTGTCCATCTATTAAAAATCGTCCACGACAAGATTTTTGTCTGACACATCTAGGGATTAGCAAAACAATTTAATGTTGTTTACAGAAAGACGGGGGTATGAAGTAGCTGTTAAAACACAATATGTCCGGGTCGTTTCCAAATAAATGTCCATATATGTATGCTAAAATGTCACTTAGGCTAATAAAATTGAAATGAAATATAGCTACTTCAGACTATCATGTTAAAATATGAAAATTTTAAAACGTTTTTATTGATCCAGTTGATAATTTTACAGTTTTAATGTGAAATTCTTGCAAATTCATAGTTTGCAATAAATTTGTGTACAGTGTATCAATAAAAAATTCGCAAAAGCAATTTATTGCACATATTTTAACAGTAATTTTGAAAAAGAGTGAGAAATTCAATTTTTAATGCAATTTATTGAATATTTTAGTACAAGATTTGATGCTTAACAATCAAGTTTTCATTCTTTATCAAATCAAATTGGAAGTTTTCAAGAATTGAGTGCTGGCAAATTTCACAGGGTTCATTTAATTTAAATCTTCAGTCCTACAATGTATTGATTTTACTTTTAAACTGATTGTAATTCCAGCCTGCTCACTTCATCAAAGAAGAAAATCCTATTTCTGATTTTGTTTCCTATCAAAATATAATACATTCTTAGAATAACTCCAACAAGCAAGGATGTAAAGAAATCGATACCTCCAAAGACCAACACAGTGGTAGTTGTAAATTGATTGTTATTAGCGGAGAAGAACCTTTTATTTTCTTACTACACAAAAGTAGAGAAAGTTGTTTATTTATGTTATTGAGATCTGATATAGGGGAGAGACATAACAAGAAATGAATGGTCAAGCCTAGAAATTATTATTGATGAAAAATCATCTCCTTGTCGAAGAAAAGCTGATAAAGGGAGATAATCACTCATTTTTATCTTTGGAAGGTGATAACAAAGTCAGGCTCAGAAGATAAAGAAAATTGTGACCATGCTTTCTAAAAATGATGGATAGCGTGGTCCAAGTTATCACAAATTGAGATTCCAGCACAATTTCATTTAAAACGTTTTATTGATTCTGATGCTGTATTGAAATTAGTTAGCACAGTGCATATCTTTAGACGATTTGACAATACACTGTAGTCTTGATCTCTTAGAAGTTTGATGACAAATGGGGGGGCATTTGACACAAGTTAGAATTGATCAGTTTGCCAGTGAAGATAATTGAAAAACTTTGTCAATACATTGAAGAAGAATTCTACACTTCCAAAAAAAAAAAAAGAGGCCCACTTGAGGCATTGGTTACATACTTTTATGCAAAAAAAATAAACTTAGAAATGGAATAAAAAAAAAACGGTTTGCATATTCTTTTTCTTTCTTTTGCCGACTCAGAGACACCCCAAAGATTGTAGGCCTATTTGCATTTCTTGGTTTTTAGATTCAATTTATAATGGAAACCCCCAAATAGTTGAAGAATGTGAAAATGGGAAATGGAACATTACATACTGTATATGGTTTTGACAATGAAAAAAAATTGTTAAAATTATTTTTAGTTTTGTGTAAAATGAACTGATAGATTTTTCTGGAAAAATACTTCATAAATATTTTTTTTTAAATTTGACCGAAACAGGGGTTTGTAATTAAAGCCAAATACAGCAGACAAAGGAATAATGTTTTGTTCTTTCGTGTGCAACATTTTTAATACATGTACTGTGATGTACATCAATACCCCTTCAGAGCTAAAATATGTTATAGAAATATTTAAACAAATTTGATTTAGGGGATGGAGCAGTTTGACATTTTCCTAAAATGTATTGTCATTGAAATAATGCATCATATGACTGCATACCAACATTTTGACAGATATTTTTTTGCATGAAAATTAAAACTGTTAACCTTTTTTTTTCAATTCAAAGCTTTATTTAGAGTCGATATAAATCATACATATAACACAAGCTCTAATGAGCTTTTAAAATCAACTTTTGTATATTTTTGTCACTTTTGATTTTAAGCATACCTACTGAAGGCTATATTCCAGAAAATGTATTCTAGATCAATAAATTACAAAATTAATAACAGTGAAATACCGGTATAACAGAATATTCAATTCCTTTGCTATAAAAATTTTCAGTATTTTTTTAAAAGTATATTTTAAAAGAATTATACTCTAAATCTACATAATGGTGTACAATGTATGTCTTTCTTTCACAAACTACATAAATAAAAAAAAATACACAGATTTTTATCAGAAATGGGTGGGCAATATTTATCCATTAAGTTCATACTTTAGCCCATCTTAAATCCTAATCTCTGATTTCACTGGTGATTTTTCACAGCAGATCAGAGGAGATTATTGTTTGTTTTACATTTCCCCAGTGTAAATACAAGATAGATCACTGATACATTCTATATTTATGTACCTAAAGTTACCATAGCTTAAAATACTTGATGGGGGGAGGCCCATTTCCTTCCCAGATGGGGGATGGAGAAGTTTGTTTTACATTTCCCCAGTGTAAATAAAAGATAGATCACTGATACATTCTATCTTTATGTACCTAAAGCTACGGTAGCTTAAAATACCTGATACAGGGAGGCCCATTTCCTAATTAACAGATGGGGGATAGCGGATTTTATGAAATTTTATCCCGTTGTTAATTTCCTTCACAGCTGGGGAGGTTTTTCTTACTGTGTTCCTTTGACACACAATATATGTATGCATGTACTGGTAAATATAATATTTGAAAAGAAATCTGCAAATGAAATCTGCAAATTTTAATTGCTAAGGTTAATTGATATAAAAAGTCACGAAAAGGATGTGAGGTTGTAGTAAAAAAAAAATTCACATTTAATGATTTACAATTTTTTTGTATTTTGATTTTTATGATCTTTTTAATTTATTTTTGCTTTGAAACCTGAATAAGCATTAACATTTTATTGATGTACTCACTTGAACCAGAAATGCTAAATAGTACTGTTTACCATAGCATACTGTACCTATATATAAACAAATGTATATATCAATTTGGTGACTCAAAGGTGGGAAGAAGGAAAACAAAAATATTTACTGCATGTATTTCTTGCATTTGAATATTTGTGGGTGGAAAACGAAGAAGAAAAACATCTAATCTATGGATTACCGTAATTTATTTTGTATAGTGTGCATTATTGTATAATGTGCACCCCTCCAGCCTTTTACATGGATGTACCTGTATAATGAACACCCCTAATTACATTATCTTTTCAATAATTGATTAGAAAAAAAGTATATAACCTTTCTAATTTCTCGTGTATAAATACATGTACTTGGCCAGGCTGGGCAAACAATGTGAGTATTATACAAAGTTGTTTAAGGTAGATCAAATCCAAAATTAGGTAGGGTTTAGACACCAGAAACCCATTTACTTATTTTTTCTGAAAAATACCTCTATATACTGAATTACTGATGGCCATTGTACTTCTATGTGTGTCATGCAGACAATTGTGGTAACATTTGGTTTCGTAGGAAAAGATTTTTACTGTGACATTGTATAGTAGTACATGTATGAATGTACATTATATTCCTGTGTCATACAGGAGTCATGGTAACATTTGGTTTCGCAGGAAAATATTTTTACTGTGACGATTGTATATATATATGTATGTACATTAATGTATTACAAACTTGTACAAGTACACAGTATAACAAGAAAAGTCATTTGTTTTGTATTTTTCAGTACCAGCTTTTAGAAAGAAACATGTCCCATCTCAAAACATCCAAGCATTAAATTTAAACATACATGCAACTTTCCGACCTCTAGCTAGGATTATTCAAAGGTCTTGCTGCTGGGGGGTCAAAATCAAGACTTTAATGGTCCTAGTTCAACCGAAATCTTAATTTTAATAAGGGTCAGGGTTAGGGTTATGGTGTTTAACGGCACTTTCAACAATATTTCAGTTATATTGCAGTGTAATTTTAATAGACATAGTCATAATTCAACCAAAATCCAAACTTTATTACTGCTTGGTTTTCGTCTGAACCCTCTGAATAAACAGTTTAACACTCCAACCAGTGTACCTTTATCAAAATATTAGTACGAAATCTTTTTCCAGCGATAATTGGCAATGCCAAAACAAGCTTGAACTCTATTATTAGAAACAAAAACCATCCTTTTTATAAACACATTCTTTTTACAATAAATTGAAGATTCATCTCCTGCCAAAAATTATTGATGTTTTCAGAAACATCAAATGATCATGATATTTACGCATTTCCAAAATTTTACAATGGCAAACGTGTAAATTTCTTATGAACAGCATTCACTAATGAAATTGCATAATGTTCTCTGCATATGCAATCAACAACAGTCAAAATTAATAAAATGCAAACTTAATAAAACACGGCTCTTGCTGTTTTGCACTGTAAAGACACTGGTTCACTTAACCAGTACCAGTAAGTTATATTACGTAACAATATCAAGATGCAGTGTAGAGCAATAACCAAAAGATTTTAGACTTTAATAAAAGAAGATTTATTTCTAGAGCCGATTATTTTCTACATTTCCCCATAATGAGGATAACAGCCCTCCAATGGTGGGGCGATGAAAGGGAGGCAACTGAGCCGTGACTACCACTGTACTGAAGTGATGAAAGTTTCTCAAGTATTAGAAAAGTATTATTAGTGTGAAATGATCACTTTAACAGCTTGAAAAAAATGACTATGAGGTTATTAAAATCTTTGTTATAAAGTGATTTATGAGGAGTGCTTTATATAACCATTAATAGGCTTGCCAGATTTCTCTGATATTTTCCAATTTACAAATGTAGAAGGAATTTTCTCCTTTTGACATAGAATTGAATGACTCAGAAAAATATTATGTATATATACATACATGTATACAATCGTCACAGTAAAAATATTTTCCTGTGAAACCAAATCTTACCATGACTCCTGCATTTCTCTGGAGTGAGTCGGACAATTTGGGAGGGATATGTCCGACCTGAGAGTATAAGCGTTGATACACTTGAGTGTACTGTATATACAAAATATATATACAGTCAAACCTGTCTATTGTGACCTTCCAAGGGAACAGTGAAATATGGTCACATAAGACAGGTGATCGCTTAATACAGGATTAATTGATATAAAATGCACTGGGAAGGAGAATAAGATACGGTCACATAAAAGTTATTGCTGAATAGAGGTGGTCACTAAAACTGGTTTGACTGTTTATATCCCCGACAATATTGAGATACACAATTTTTTGTGTACAAGCCATTTTAAATTTAAAAGTTGAATGACTTTGCTGAAGGCATTATGATAGATTGAGAAGATTGGACATATATATTTTTGTTTATTACAGTATATAAAGAAAATATAAACATAAACACAAATATATAAACGTAGGTTATAAAAGTCAAATTTTGAGCAAAATATTTCAAATATGTATCTTTCGCCTAATTTGTTTGATAATAAATCTCTTTTGATTAGAGGTTAGAAAAATTGTCGAGTCCCCTACTCAGTGTTGGACAAAAGCTATAAAATATTAAATGTCGCTTGTAAAACCCATATCTGTCGCAGTTAGATAACATAATTGTCCACAAATAAAAGCGGTCTTTTGTTACGAGTGGCTCCGAATTAAAAGTTTTCTTCATACCATCACTTACAGTTATATCTGAAATTGAGAAAATATATCTATCACACAGTCGGTGAATTTTAAAGACTACACGTTACCGATATTAATAAGAAACCATACAAAGACGCTGGAGTAGTTTAAGAAAGACCGACTGCAGAGAAACTTATATCTGAACTATTGGAGACGATTGTTCGTATATTGTCGAAAATCATTTATCAAAAGATGCATTTAATAAATCCTTTATAAACTATGCTTGACTCGTGAATCTATTTCTGAATTAAACTTCGATAACGGGGAAATAAAAAGAGTTGATCCGCAATATAGACATAGCTTTTGTTGCTAACTTGATATGAAGGACCAAATCTATTGCAGTGTCGGCAGGTAGATCACCGAATTGACTTCGTAGCACAAAGAAGATAGTGACAAGTTAATCTTCATCAGGATTATAGACCTGATATTAAAGATCCTTCATTTATGTTATTGGGTTATTCGCGGATAACACGTTTGTACGAAATTTCATGCTCACTAAAGGTGTGATATTGTTTTTACCTGTCAGGTATATAATCATAGGTATTTGTGTTGTCAACATGCCATTCATAAATTAATCGTACAGTGTTGTAAGTTTTGATGAATATCATCTCAAGGGTTGTAAAAGATTAAATGTGAGAGTTTTAAGACGCCATCGAATGGGTAAAAGAGACTGATTTTGATGTTTTCAAACACCTTTTGTGGTATAATATTTACACAATTTTAATTCATCATTTATTTACACATTCGTTGTTTGTTTTTTGGAGAGAAAAAAAAATTTATGCAGCAAGGTTACACAGCAAGATTTTTGATAAAAAATAATTTGGAGAGAAAAAAATTGTGCAGTAACGTTACACAGCAAAATTTATGATAAATGACGAATCGCTTTTTTAAGCAAGATAATGACTGGACGAGATATTCAAAATCTTTGTATTGAAGTGATCATGACCCCATTACAAAAAGGACTTATTTTGTGGTCACAGGTCATAATTTTGAAAGGAAACTGTCCCAAAATCTGTCCTCTAACTTAATTAAATGTTTAATATTATAAAAGGTATTTATGTTAACTAGTAATTTAGAGAAACCTGACCAGCCTTGTATATTGACCACAGGAAAGGACATTGTCAACACGCCATGACCGATCATTGAAGTCATAGTTGACTCAGGTGGACTGGAAATGTTTGTAAACTTGTTAAAACTATTTAATATAGGGTTTCTTACTTATCAAGCTTGATGTAGAACAGTTAAAATTTATTTAAATGCTTCTAATTTTAACATGAAGAAACTTAATAACTAAGTTTAGAATTGGTGACCCACGGCTTGATGATTTTGAAAAGGAGAGACATCCTAAAATACCTAGAGAAGAACATCTATGTTCACAATGTCATATAGAATAAGGTGATGAATAGCATTTCATGTTACATTGTCAAATTAACTCAAACTAGAGAAAAATTTATCGCTAAATATGCTAAAAGAAACCCAATTTTGATAATATTCTTGACTGACACATCAACACTAAGACAAGTAGAAAAACTAGCTCCAGAACTCAGACATCATGGCCCTCCATGAAGTCAGTGAGGACAGGAACTCTTGACCATTTCTTACTTGTAATGTATTCATGCATGTTCAATGTAGTATTAGATTTATTGCCATGTCATTATATTTTGTTTGTTTGTCACAAAACTTATACAAGTTTAAAGACAGTGAATATTTGAGTTGAGTTTAAACTTATATAATAAGTTTGTGACAAAAGACGGTGAATATTTGAGTTGAGTTGAATGTAGAAAACAACAAAGGAATTGAGTTACCGGGGAAAAAAAATTCACAAATTTATAAGACAGATTTTGTTTACACACTAACATTGTTACATTTACCAAAACAGTGAAAAAACATAAAATTACAGGTTGGGCGATTTTTTTGTCAGTACTTGTTCAACAATGGTTTTTATTGCTCCAGTCTTTTAAATATTAATCCTATGGGATATACCTTAAATAAATAATTTATGGAAACATGGGTGTTTCTTACAATTGAAAATTGTCAATGTACAAATTTGGGTAATTAGATTACATTTAAGCAAGCAGTTGAGGGAGACATTTGTAAAATGGTGATGTTACTATTTTGTAATGTCAGTTTACTTCTAAAATGACGTAATATATATTTGACACAATCACCCTGGGAATAGTGGTCAAATAGTTTGCCAAATTTTAATCTAATCACTAAATTTTCCTCTCAGAAGATCAAAGAATTTTTGTTATTAAAATGATTGTCTTGTCGGTTTTATAAGCTTTAAAGACACAAGGAAGGATCCCTGTTGACCATGTGTCCCATATTTGTACAGCTTCTAGATATGTGTGTACACAATTAGTCATAACTATTGTTGGAGATGGTATAAAAATAATTGACACATTTTGTATAAAATTAATGTAAATGTTGAATAAATACAGAAAATTTGTATAATCTCATTCTGGTTCGCTGATTTCTAGTTTTGTTCAAAATGGATTGATTTTTTGTTTATTTTCCCATTTTTGACAGCATGTTGAATAAATACAGAAAAATTGTGTATTCTGGTATTATTATTTCTAACTTTTTTAAAAACACATTGATTTTTTGTTTTGTTTTTTTCCTATTTGTTTGTAATGGAAAATTGGTAACTTTTGTATACTAGCTATATAATTTCTATCGAAATGGCAAATTTGTATTGATTGTATAGATAGTAAGCTATGCGAGCAGACTGTCAAAATGTACATTTTGTACACATTACTTCAGACGGAACAATGTGTGAAAATAGCTACATTTTGTATATCAGTTTGTCAAAAATTGAAAATGGGAGAAAATTGTTATTTTTATAGCTCTGTGATGGGATAACAATAAACCTGTTTTAATGATTAGTTTTGGTTTTGTATAGACACTACATTTTTATAGCTTCATAAGTTTGATGCATTTTAAAGTAGATAAATTTGCTTGGAGCCATTGTTTTCTGCGTCTTTATTTGTGGTAACTTACTGGACCAGAAAATATCATAAATACAGTATATGACTGTGTGCATAGCATTTCAATGGTTCATTTTTTTTTTTAAATCAATATTTAAAATATTTTTTTTGTCAATGAAATTTTTTATTTGTGATTACGCAGTGCATAACTATTGTAAGAGACATCGTTTAAAAATATACAATATAATCACAAATCTCAAATTAAAGTACGGTAAAACAATATTGCCCTGAATTGGGTATTTTAGAATCTTGTGCAACATTATGAGAAATATGGCCTAGTCACACACCAAAATTAATAATGGTGTTATGTAATTTGGTTGATTGATTGATTGATTGATGTTTAATGCCAACTTTATTAAGCAAATGTAATTTGGAAAAGTTCCCATTGTTTACAGTATTCCTTGACAATGATGTTATTTGAATTGGATTGAAGTCTAGATATTAAATGCTGGCAAAATAACATTTCTAAACCTCTGGTGTCATTATTTAAACCAGTGACAGGGGTATAAAAGCGATTACTTCCCGTGATTTTCAAAATATACAATTTATAATATATTTACTCTGTACAAATCAAGGAAAGATTTTTGAAAATTAACACAGTTCTTTTTTTCCTTTTGAACATTCCTGCCCCATAAAATCAATGTAACGGGTACTAATAATTTTATAAAAAAATTAAATTGCTGTTAAAATATTGAAAAGAACAGTTTTCATATCTTCATTGTGTATGCATCCCAATGGCATGGCCGTAGCGCAATGGAGGCAAATGCCTCACTTTTGAAATGGCAAGTATAACCTTTGAAAACAAATAAAATCTTCTTTTTTTTCTTCAAAATTTGTCTAATTTCACCCATAAATCCATTGCTATAATATCACGAATTATAAATTCATTGGACGTAATATTTGATTAACAGTTGTTAGACAGTGTTATTCGGCAGCTGTATGTCATAAATTCAGATGAAAAACGGTGAGAATATCAGAAGTTGCTCCCGCGAAAAAACATTGCCCAGACAGAGAGAGGGTGTTAAAAAAATCGACAGTTCTGGTCACAGACGGGTAGGGAAGTTTTGGGTGGGCAATGAATAAATAAATTCATCTATTATACACTGTATATATACTGTATGTCAACTTTTTTTTTATGGCAAACTCACTAGTAATCTTGTAATGCTAATTGCTCGTCATTTATTGTTCTATGGTCTATATAATACAGAAAATGTTATGAATGAAATAACAAATTTACCAGATTCCCCCAAAAAATATGTCTAGAAAATCCAACTAACTGGCAATATCTAGAATAACGCTCAAACAGGTCTGAGGAGGTACAATATGTAGTAAACAGTTATATTTCTGACCTTTAAAAGGCATTTTCAATTTAGAATTTAGTCTAAAAATTACAAAAAGGCATCAACTTCGGGGGGCTTAGCCCCCGGTCCCCCTTTACCTAATGGGGGCTCTGCACCCAAATCCCCGCTTTGCCTCACTTTATTCAGACCCGGCCTACAGCCATGAATGGTTTAGCAGATTGGCAGAGTACTCAAAAAAATCCATTGATAGATTATAGTATTGTATATACAGATACAATGTACCATAGTGTATTCTTTAGAGGAAGCCAAGCAATGATAAAAAAATGCATCTGTGTACATAGACATGGGGGATGCATTATTAAGCAGATGAACATTATTGGAAGCCATATTGAGTAGCAGACATCAGGTTCATTGGAGCAGACGATGCTATAAAAATGAATAAACAATGGAAATGTTGAAAATAATTGCTGCACTTCGTCAGAATTTATGGAAATAACTGACGACTTTTGTCCATTAATTTTGTCTGATAGTTGATGATAAAATGCATTGAAAACCTTATCAATGTGTACATATCTGAACTGGATACAAATTAGAGATCACTTTTCCTTTGCATCAAATTTAGAATGATTTATATTGTAGACAATGCATTTCAAAATGGAGGGTTTATTACATAGGAAAGAACAGTAGTTTACACATTTATTTTTACTTTATAAAAAATTTAAAAAATACAACATTGTTTGAAAAGTTCCGAAATCCAATCTAAGAATCATAGAAACAGAGGGAAAATGATTATTTTAACTAAGATAAAAGAAGTGTACTATACTGGGACTATGTACTGGTATGCTCAAAATTATCTTATTTCAAAATTTAGGACAGAAATGGAAATACAGTAAAACCTGTCTAAACCGAACCCCTTTGGGACTGAAGAATTTGTTCAGTTTAGACAGTTTCAAATTACATAGACATTTAATAGTTGGAACTGTTAAGGCTGTCTGGTTCAGTTTACTAAGGGTTATGCTTAGACAGATTCAACTGTATTATATATGTACATTGTACATGTATCAGTAAGGTCAACATTAGGTCACATGTCAACTCCATTCACATTTTTCCACTGAGGCCTCTTTGACTGTCATTGTATATTACATGTAGATGGTTTTCCATTGATAGTTTTTATAGATATGCACTTGTTCAGTGTCATGAAAAAAGTTTGTGAGTAGCACCTACCCATAATTTTAGTGAACTTGATATAACCGTCTATGCATGATCAAATATATTTGCGCCAGGACGATGGTTTTCTCTGAGTTTTTTCAACCAAACACTCCTGTCATAACAAGACTGAAATATTGATGTAAGATGTGTTAAATACCCAAAATCCTACATACCCGCTATCTCTCACGCATGTTAAAAACCGCAAAAATTATTTCTTCATCATTGTTTTGTTTCATATCAAATTTCTCCTTGGATTTTTGTATTGTAAACATTTCTTGACCAGTACAATAGAGTTAACTGACAAGCTGTCTCCAGGTGGTCAAATCTCAAGTCGGCCATGTTTATTTTCAGATTCCAATCTCAGTTTAAGTTAGGGACACTTGAAGTTAAAATTAATTTAACTGATATATATTTTCTTAAATGAATTTAAGAAAATAACAACCTGTGGTTTTGATTGACAAGTTAAATCTGTATTAGAAAGTGTTAGTATTTAAGATTGACTGTTGGGTATACATTTTTAATTAAAAGTTGTAAGTTGGACAGTAGTGGGCCAATGGCTTCTGGAAGAATGGACAGGAAATGCTGACTCCGTTGTGGTTTTGTGTGTAAGGTTACTGCTTCTACAGTGAATAAGTGACCTTGTAATAGGAAGTCCAATGTTCATTATGAGCGACCATATAAGAGAGATATTATTGTTTATCCCATTCAAACAAATGCTAAGTTTGATTTGAAATTAAATAAATTCAAAATGCATTGAATTGACTGCTAAGGAATCAGAATTATGTGCAATTATTCCACATTGCATGGATACTCATTGAAATATATTAAATTTTGTATTTGTGCAATACTGGTACAGTTATATTCCGTATAGATTAACATCTGAAATAAAGCTCACTATCAATCAATCAATTTAGATTAAAAATATCTTGAGAGTAATTGTCTGATCTACATGTAGGTTTAATTATCATAACCCATTAAACTTCAATTCTGTTTAGTTTCAATTCATAAGTAAAGGTGTTGTGTGAATGCATAAAAATAATGTGGATTGCAAATACATTTTTGTACATGATTCATACATGTATGTACATTTTTTTTGTACCTATAGTAATAGGATTGCTCCATGTACATCTATATAAAGTCTTAATGATATTGTTGCATGCATCATATAAAACAAGACTATCTTTGGATTTAAAATGGTTCCCTGTCATGATATGGATATGTAATAAAGCTGAACACCAAAAGGAAACAGTTTTATTTGTAGAGACTGAATTTTAAAGATGTGGCTGCTGCTCATCAAACTATGTGTCATTTGTAGAGACTGAATTTTAAAGATGTCTGCTGCTGTGTCATTTGTAGAGACTGAATTTTAAAGATGTCTGCTGCTGTGTCATTTTCTTTGGCAGTTTTACTTTTAACCTACATGCACTTGCCTGTTTATTTAAGTATTTGCTATAAGACATGGTAGTAAACTATTTTTAGAGTCCATCTTTTATCCACTTTTAATGGATTTTTTTTTTGCATTTTGTTGGTATTTCATCCTATAAGTCTCATCACAAATTACAGTGTTAACGATTTGATGTACTTCATTTTCACTCCAATTTCTCTTACATTGTCGGAAATGTCTGACGGATGTTGAATCCAATCTCCTTCTAATAGAGTTATTATATCGCCGTGGATACTGGGAGGGCTGAATAGAGATTTTTTTTTATTAACTGTTATTGAATGTCAAAAGGTTATGCTGATGTGGGTGAGTTTATTTGTTGCCATGGCAATGAGATTGACACATGGTGGTCAGTTATTTGACCAAACCTCTGGACAGGATTCTAAAATCAATTTGACATTACACAGAGTATTGTGTGTCAGCTGTCTTGAATGACATGAGTATTATTATAGCAACATAATAGATTTTATGATGGATAAAATGGCTGGGTTCAAATTTCTCTGACCATGGTTAATATGAACATTGTTTTTGTAAATTTGATAGGTAATTGCCATTAGTTTTGTTTTTGTTTTTGTTTTTTTTGCTATGTTTGGAAAGAAAAGTTTGAAGATACCAAAAGGGCGAATCAGAAGTCGTAAAATGATGAAGGACAGACAATACAAGCTGATTATTGAATACAAAATGTATATGATAAATCGAGAAAAGACAAATTACCTTGTAGTTAGCTAGCAAAGGGAAGCAAAATTCTGTGAAGAGAAAAAAATGTTTGCCTTTGTTTTTATGTTACATTGGAATAGGAGAGTGGGGGGGTTAATTTACAAGATTCGTGTGTTAAGGAATACATAGGAGATTAAGCATTCTTTTTCTTCTTTATGGTTGTCTATAAAGAAATGTTAATTAATTTATTTATTTATTTTTTGATTAATTGGAAATTTTAAAAAAAATGGAATTGAATGGTATTGAATTTAAAACGATCAAGCCGCCACCAATATTGCTGAAATTTTGTTGAACGATCGATTAATGAATATTAAATACATTGTATATTATCGGGACATATACCATCTTTAAGATTAACAGCTCTTTAAGCTACAAAACAAATTCACTTTTAACCATAAAAATTTTGATAAAATATAGAAGAAAACCTGGGAAACGAGACACAAGTCTGAATGGAGGGAGGTTAAATTACTAGTTTTATCAAGGATAAGTTATCAGGTTGAGGATAATGAGACGAAATGAGATGGGTTTCAACCCTTGTAGTTCACAACTAGTGGTGCCAGGTCTATCTACAACAAACAACTGTTATCTAATCTCCTACACCTGATGACCAGTGGTCACTAACCTGGTCTTAATATGAACAACAGATAATGGTCATCTTGACCATGTACACTTGACATGAATTATGATAATCTTCTTCTTGTTGTTGTCCATTTTTATAATACCATTGAAAACATTTTTCTATGATTTTATGTTTATGGACGTTTCTGTCAACTTGTTTTGTTAGTTTATTACTGGTCATTTTGATGTTACAGCTTTTATTATTGTCTTAAATTTTTTTTATTCTTGACCAAATTTGATGTGTAATATGCAAATTATGAGATACAAATATGTATATTATTAGAATTTTAATTTGCAAGATAGCAATAAATATATTTATTGTAATTTTAAAGTTTTGTAAGATTGTGAAATATAGTTAATTTAGGGACTGGCCATTTAATTACTTTGAAAGCCAGAAAATATTTTCACACAGAAACAAAAATAAGATTTTTTGACACGTAAACTAGTAATTTTTATTCAAATGTTGCTACAATTTCTCATTAATTAATTATTTTTTTGCATCTTTGAGGTCATTTTTTTCTTCAAAATTAATAAAACTTCTAAAATGTTTTGTCTGAATCGAGACCAGACAGAAATGAAGGATATTGTAACAATGTTTTAATTAATTCGTTTGCACCTTACATTTGATAAATTACTTAAATACACAAAAGTCATTTTTAAGGAGTACGTAATGTTTTTAAATGATAAAGTATAGCGACTTGTGGTCTATACAAGTATATATATAGTACCAGTAGATGTGCTTACCTTAAACAGATATCTGTTTCCTGTAATATTTTAGATTCTGTTTTTTTTTAGATATTTTAATAATTAATGTATTTTAAAAACCAGTGTCCGTGATTCTATGGTACATGTAGTTGAATTTACAACTACCTATGCAATTGTTGTGAGTTTGAACCCTGTTCATGGTGAGATGTACTCGATACAACATTATGTGATAAAGTTTGTCAGTGACCTGCGGCAGGTCTCCAGGTACTCCGGTAATCAGCTACTAATTACAGGCCTTTCAATAAGAGACGGTACCATGTACTTTTACCCTCCTAAAATGGTCTTTGGTACCTCCTGATTTTAAAGAGTGTTGTATAGGATATTGATGACAATTGTTCAAATTTTTATAAAAAAAAGTACCGCCTGTAAATAGTGAAGTACTGGTAGACTTGAAAAATATTGAAAGCTCTGCTAATAAAACTGACCACCACGATATTTCTGAAATATTGTTGAAAGTGGCGTTAAACACCATAACCATGACCCCCTTTAAGAATATATCCCACTGATTATCACAGTGCAGTACATTTTTGGCTGTATTCTTATTAACACCAGCAATATGCATTTGGTATATTTCAGATGTTTTTTGTTGCCAAAATATGACACTTATTAATTGGAATTGCAAGATTGCTCTCGTAAGGGAGATAATTAGGGTATAAGAAATATCCCTTGGTTAAGTGTTTCTCATTTTAATTTAATTATTGAATTGATTTACTCTGCCGATTAAGTGGGGAAGAAACACAAAAAAAAACACAGAAAAAAAAAAGAAAAAAAAAGAGATAAATAGCTTTATTAATCAAAATGATATGTTTTATGGAATTTCTACTGAATAATTTGACAGATTCTGTTATTTTTTATGAATCATACAATCAATAGCTTGATTTTATGACATTTTTTTTTATGACAGATGTTCTGTCAAATACAACAGGGCAATACACAATTTAATTAAATACAAACAATGTAATATACAAGTGATGTATATTTCTTATGTTAGTTTCAATGTTGTTGACAAAATACAGATGACAAGAAACTTAAATGTTTTTCACACCTTTTATTAACACTACTGTCTTAGTCTTAGTAATAAGCTTCGTCATGTTAAAAACACTTCTTTGTCAAACAAAGAATGGAGATATATTTAGAAAAGTTTGTCCGATGTTTATAGCAAATGACAATTGAAATAAAGTTGAAATAGATCACCTGTTTATCATAGGGAGTGGTTACGGAAAGTATGGGAAGATAGATATGATCAGAAATAAATTCTGTCATTTTGAAGGCATTTAAAAACTAATTTGATTGACTGCAGATTTTCATGTTTCAGGAGGGTGAATTTAAATAAGGACTTTATATATTTAAAGCATATTGCCATTAACATTAGTTGGGAAAAGGTTAATGATGTATTATAAATAAACAAATCAGTTTAAGATGATATTGCTTTTTCTTGAAAACAAAATGTCTCTTGACATGAAATGTTTATAAGAAAGGGACGATTACATTTTGTAGATTTTCAATGCAAAATTTTTCAAGTGCTTTTGAATTCTCATAAAGTAACCATACGGTTAAATTTGAAATTTTATGGTTTTTTTTTTCTTAATGACATGTTTTATAATAAAATATTAGGAACAGTGTGAGAAATTAGACCTATAGACACAATGACATGTTTTATAATAAAATATTAGGAACAGTGTGAGAAATTAGACCTATAGACAATAATAATGTCTATGTAAAATCAAGCGGGTCTAGGTCAAATTTTCAAAATTTTGTATATACCGGTAATGTACAGTGAGGTCTATGTAAAAAAGAGATTGGTCTATAATACCACAACATTTAGTTTCACACAACTGTAGGAACTCCATGATTATATTTTAATTTTTCCTTCTTCAATAATGATTTAAAAAAAATATTTACACAATTTAAATTATTATTCATTATGGATATAATGGCAGAGAATAGAGTATATTCATCTTTGTTTATTCACGACACAGTTAAAATGTTTAACCAATCATTATCGTCCTATGTTATTTGTTCAATATGAGTCCTTTTAACGAAAATAAGTAGAGACAAATTAAATATTACTAAATGTTGAGTTAAAAATCTAGTGTCAAATTCAAATTGTTTTACATTGTTATCTCTCGGTAATCAATCGGAGCACTTTGACATGGGGTCATAACTACCATTTTCAACAATGTCACCCGATCACAGATTTTGTTGGAAAATGTTTTTTAGACGCGACCACACGGCTGAGAATTATAAGAATTAAGCTAGCATTTCTACCATATTTTTAAGTGTATCTTTATATGATCGTTATTTTTCAGCAAGCGGTTTTAATGAATTAAATCAATTATGATAAGGGTCGAGGTTTAATGTATTCAAAGAACTCTTTCCGTCATTACAATGACAGGTGACAAATAATGACAAAATATCATAATTTATGTATTTCGGTAATACCTTGTACAAATGTATATCCTTGTTACAACCATAATTATTTAACACTTCACCTATTGTATATTATTATTATGAGGACCAGAAAAATGTAGTAATGATAACTGATAGCATTAATTTTAGTTCTGTGAAAATTTACTAGAACTAAACTGAATTCATTCTAAATTTTAGTTTAAATTTGAATAAAATCGAAAATTTATTTTCTTTCTCAATTTTATTTTGAATTTAAATAAAATCGAAAATTTACTTTCTTTCTAAATTTTATTTTAAAATTGAATAAAATCGAATACTAGTAGCTATTGGTGCACAAAGAAAGAAAATATGAAAAATCATTATTCATTGAATTTCGATGAGCCGAGATTGTACAAATTTTCCCTAAAGCCATTTAATATCTTAAAATTCAAACCAGAAGCCATTATAAATGGGATGTTAAATATTGCATTTTTGAAATTACATCTCCTGAAATTACAATCAAGATCAACTCAAACGTGTTCTTTATTTGCTTTTCTTTTCTTTTTTTTAAATAGTTCATAAAAAATCCATTTACAGCTGTTCTTCTTAATGAAGGCATAATATCATACAATAAACATGAATCTACAGACGTGGACATTTCTGAAACAAAAGACGACTCCTGATCAAAGCTTTAAAGACAGAAATTGACAACTTGTCCTTTTCCGATCTGGTGGATGAGTCAGCTTATGCCAGTGGCAGCCTAATCGTTTCTTTTGTTCAAAAATCATTAATTATTCAAGAATGAGTAATTATAATTAGTCCACCATAGCAGTTCTTCAAACGAAGTGTTCCTGAGTTGAGAGTCCTTGATAGCTATCCTTCATTTATTATGGTGTCGGATTTCGAACTTTTCTCAGAATTTCAAGGAAGAATGTTGTGTCATTAATGCAAGGACTGTGTGGAGCATCTTTAATTAGAAAGACAGTACAATTAAACAAGAATTTTTATCAATACATTAACAGTATTTGCATTTGGTCATATGAGTTTTTTTTTATAACATAATATTTTTTTTGCAGTCGATAGACTCATCATTTATTCAAAGTAAACACATCCGTTTTTTCCGAGTAGATGCATCTGTTGTTTGATGCTGGGATGAAACACCCTCGGGTAAAAAAAAATGAAATTTATTCAAGTTATTACTTAAAATTTCCCTAAAGACCCAACCAAGTTGATGTTAGCTTGACAAAAATATCTTTATTTGTACTGTAGAAAAAATATGTTCAATTATTTAATGTGCTTCTTCAATTTAAAAAAGATACAAATGTTTTAAATGGTGACAAAAAAAATAATACTGGGAATAGATAAATTGAAAGACATTTTTAATTTTTTTATGTCAAAGTAATTTGAAGGGGAGACAATTTATATTGTATGTTTAATTACTGTTGGTGTAGCTACATTTTATTTATTTTTATGCCAAAAGTAATTTGAAGGGGAGACAATTTATATTGTATGTTTAATTACTGTTGGTGTAGCTTCATTTTATTTTTTTTTATGCCAAAAGTAATTTGAAGGGGAGACCATTTATATTGTATGTTTAATTACTGTTGGTGTAGCTACATTTTATTTTTTTTTATGCCAAAAGTAATTTGAAGGGGAGACAATTTATATTGTATGTTTAATTACTGTTGGTGTAGCTACATTTTATTTTTTTTTTATGCCAAAAGTAATTTGAAGGGGAGACAATTTATATTGTATGTTTAATTACTGTTGGTGTAGCTACATTTTAATTTTTTTTTATGCCAAAAGTAATTTGAAGGGGAGACAATTTATATTGTATGTTTAATTACTGTTGGTGTAGCTACATTTTATTTTTTTTTATGTCAAAGTAATTTGAAGGGGAGACAATTTATATTGTATGTTTAATTACTGTTGGTGTAGCTACATTTTATTTATTTTTTATGCCAAAAGTAATTTGAAGGGGAGACCATTTATATTGTATGTTTAATTACTGTTGGTGTAGCTTCATTTTATTTTTTTTTATGCCAAAAGTAATTTGAAGGGGAGACCATTTATATTGTATGTTTAATTACTGTTGGTGTAGCTACATTTTATTTTTTTTTATGCCAAAAGTAATTTGAAGGGGAGACAATTTATATTGTATGTTTAATTACTGTTGGTGTAGCTACATTTTATTTTTTTTTTATGCCAAAAGTAATTTGAAGGGGAGACAATTTATATTGTATGTTTAATTACTGTTGGTGTAGCTACATTTTATTTTTTTTTATGCCAAAAGTAATTTGAAGGGGAGACAATTTATATTGTATGTTTAATTACTGTTGGTGTAGCTACATATAATTGTAACTACCCCGGTACCCATTTTTGTCTGACTCATTTTAATGTTACACATCCTGGGGGCTGAAAATTCTCAAATTTGTTAATATTCTGGCTAAACATGAGAAAGTTACTTAAGGAAGTTTCTATTACCGGTATCCTTTAACCTTTATGTGTGTGTGGGGGAGGGTAGATTGTAAATTAGGGAAAATTAGATTATGTATTTTGAATCTCAAATTTGTTTTTGGGGGGGGGGGGGGGGGGGGAAGGAAATTAGGGAAGATTAGATTTTGTTGTTAATATACTAGCCGTGCAATTAACAGTTATTTAAGGGAATATCTATTTTCCATCTTTTTTTTTAGGGGGGGGGAGGGGGGTGCAAAATTAGGGAAGATTAGATTTTTTAATATAAAAACTGTCTAGGTTACTGCAGGTGTGAAATATAATACATGTGTATTAAAAAAAAAAACAACCTTAACTAGATCATGCACAAAAAATATCGTAAATTATTCAAATACAGTGAGCACCACACTAGGGAAAAAAATTGAACATGTGTAGAAAATAATACTTGCAAACAAACTTTAGCTTGGTATACTAGATTAAAATACTCCTCTGAGCATTAAATGTTTGTCTGTTATATTTGTTTGGTCTATAAATTAGACATATTGTTTTGATCTAGCAATACAATATGTTTCTACAACAAACCACTCTTTTTCTGATAAAAATCATAATTTCATACAATTACTATGTGAGTATAGCTACTATAGAGATCAAACAAAACAAACAGTAACTATATATACCAAATATAATATACATTCTTTGTCCAGATTAACTTTCACTTTGATGTTGATACAGATGAAAGTGAAAGTAGACAATGTGACTTTTGATGTTTATACAGATGAAAGTGAAAGTAGACAAATGTGCTCCTAATTGTTTTGTACAATTACAGCATATTTATTGGCTTACTGTTATATACATGTATATAATATATCTAAGATCTACAATGTACAATGTAAGGCTAAAACACTCTGACCAGAAATGGTACAGTAGTCAATAGTTTATTGACCCAAAGAATTAATTTTATTTACGACTATTGATAAGGAGTTAATGGGAGCCATTAGACCATGCTCAGCAGGTGGTCTTTGTACCACTGATTTCATCATTATGAAGATTACATAAATAATCCAAATTACTCGGGAGTGAAAGCTCCACAGGATCATAAAGAAAGTTATTAAACAAGCCTGCCCCATCTATAATATGATCAGTGATAACCAATACTCTACAGGACATCAAATAGATCTACACTGGATACAAAGAGGAAGATTTAAGTGTAAATTTTTTTAAAGAAAATAGATATTGCATTTGATTTAAGACAGTAACATGCAGTGTATCCCACAGGGAAATAGAGTATGGTGTGTATTTTATCCACCATTTGTTTGTAAATAATATGGTGGTGATCATACATTAAATTTAAACAAAGACTACTTTCTTACATCTTTGGGATGGTACCATCATTTAGCTTTTATCGGGGGGGGGGGGGGGGTCCATGGAGCTAAGGGAGAGAAAATTGCATAGCCCCCTAAAATTTCAGTGGTCATTTCCTAGCTGCATTGTTTAACTCTCAAAAATATTAGGGAAAGGGGTTTTAATATTTGTTTCATTTTGGCTACAACATATTTTGTATGAACAACATGCAAAAAAAAACCAATGAAATAAAAGTTGCACTCATTCTTCACTGGTTGTTAAATGAAATTTGATCAATTGTGTTGATACCAATTAAAAGTGATGACAAAACATCAAAGAATTGAATGTTGCTGCATGAGTTTGCTTGGCCTTGATAAAACAGCTGATAAGGCCAAAGGCAATTTATTCTCAGATTGTCATCTCTTCAAAAACTTCAAAGGCTTCAAGGCTTGTCTATTTATTTCAGTTTATTTGTTCTAGTTCATTTGGAGAGAAAAATAGAAGATGTACATGTAGGTTGCTTCCGTGCTTTCTCGTGTACAGTGCATGTATTCAATATTAAAACTTGCATATTAAAGGGTCTCGAAAGGAATCGCTGGCCCCACAATGCACTGTCCGTACCTGTAATTGTGGAAAATATAAAAAAAAATGGAATTTTACCTTGCCCATTGTTTTGAGGGAATAATAGAACTATTCTATAATGAATGATTTTTACAATGTATGTAGATGTAGATACAGGAAAGATTTTATCTTGTCAAGTCAAGATGAGCTGAACCAATTAGAAGAACCAACTGTTTCTACAAGTATCACTGATCTGATAATGTAAATACTGATACACGTAATTGGTGAAGACTTAGTAAGAACAAACTTGCCTACCATTTAAAGAGATTAAAAGAAAGATTCTATAATCAGTGAGATTTTAAAATGGGTATGGATAAATGATAGATTTTATCTGTGAGGATGGACAGAAGCAATTAATAGGTCCATCTGTGACATATTGACCCATTCTATGTTATGCAATAAACATCAAAGGGATTCAACAATACTTCAGCTATATTTGGAATTAATGAAATTGATTTTTCTAATACACAAAAGTACTGACATCTCATGAAGACTATAATTTCTCATTAACAGATCACAAATACAATTAGTTATGGCATAGTGGGGTTTTAATTGACTTTCCAAAAGTAAAAACAGAATTTCTTATTAAATCATCAGTGTAAAAACAAATATTAACAGAACTGAATTGAATTAAGATGTTGTTATACATAATATAGTATGTCAAGTGTGAGGTTTGAAATGTATAGTAAAGAGAAAATATTGGTTACAGCAATCTAATTAAATTATTTTGGTGAAGGAAAATAAAAGAAAATAATCAACAATTTGTCAATATTTATTCAGCTGCTTTAACATACAGTAGGATATATATATCAAAGATAGGTATAAAGCTGTGTTTATCAGCATTTGTAAATAAACTGTTTGCCTTATAGTGCAAATTTTCTTGGAAGCTATTATTCTCAAAGAGAGGCGACCTCATTTAAAAATGTACCAGGAAGTGTTATTGATGCAATGTACTTTTAGACAAAACAATTTTTTCGATATATTAGATCCAAGATGTAATCAGTGCCTATCGCCACTAAATGTGTGAGTTCAAATCCCACTCATGGCGAGGTGTACTCGATACAACATTATGTGATAAAGTTTGTCAGTGACTTGCGACAGGTCGGTGGTTTTCTCTGGGTTTCTTCTACCAATAAAACTGACCGCCATGATATAAATGAAATATTGTTGAAAGTGGCATTAAACACCATACCCCCTGCCCCCCTTGTCTTGTGATGGTGGTAAAACTTTTGAGAGATTTTTAAAAAATCACCTTGAGAAAATTTTAATGGCAGAGAGAATTTTTTTCTAATTTAGATATAGACTAAATATCCTTGCTGAAATCAGATGTATTTATTTGTCTTTGCATGTACATCTGCAAAAACATTTTAAGGAAAGAAAAACATTGATTCCGTTGGAAATTTTCTTGACTCTTTTCCTTCGGTTATCTGTCACCACTTTCGCAGATAATGAGTGATTGCAAATGCCTTAAAAACACAAAGTTTTTTGCAATTTTCTGAAATTCTGTCTACAGAACACTTAACAGACCAAAAAAAAATTGTAGATAACAGAATTAAGAGCTGACAGTTTGTATCTAAAACGTGAGTGTCTAAAAATATAGACAGAAATAAAGGGTGTTATGTTAGCTTGTAGAAGGTGTCTGGTACAACTCTTAACCGATACATGTAGGACCTGTACAATTGCAGACCTTTCAAAATGCCTGGTGTCGCTTCCTTGTTTTTATTTATTTAATTTTTAAATTTTTTTTGGGTGGGAGTCA
Source organism: Bathymodiolus brooksi (assembly GCA_963680875.1). NCBI lineage: Eukaryota > Metazoa > Mollusca > Bivalvia > Mytilida > Modiolidae > Bathymodiolus > Bathymodiolus brooksi. The sequence continues at coordinate 60,593,030 of OY804588.1, forward strand.
GTGTTTTTGTTTCATTGGTGTTGTTTTTGGATTGTGATAGCATATTTTGAGTATTTTTGTGCTATACCGTAGTGTAATATATCATTTTTATAAATAAAGATATCTTGTAGCGCATGTAAGATTATGTAAAAAAAATATGTAAAGATATAGATTTATTGCACTTCGCTCATGACAAATCATTTATCAGTTTCGTCAGAGTGAGAAAAAACAAAGTGTTAATGTGTGTACAGTATGGGAGTTGGGCCAAAGACAAACGAGCGAAAACATGTGAATTTGACAAATTACCTTTTTCTCTCTTTATATACACTTTGCGGTTTGATGAATTAGGTGACTGTCTGCTACATAAATGATTGGTTTGATCAGACATTTTGCGTGGATCTCTTAAAAAGTCTGAAAGGGTATTGAGGCAAAAATAATTTAACTTTAGGCAACTTTAAATTGATGTTTATTTACTTGTAGTTATTTAAGATTTCCTTTACATCAAATGTGACAGATATACAGGTATTTATTTGTCAAGAAAAAAAAAGTTTTTTAGTTCTCAAATTCATTATAATGACTTTTTGAAAGTGTAATGGAATATAAAAAAAAAAAAAATTGTATGAAAATGGAACAACTTGCATGTAATTACTGAATTAATATGAGGTTTTTTTTACACAGAGAAAATTTGAAATTTATTAAATTCTACATAATGATTTTGGCTCCGCTTTTGAAAAATGTGTTTAAGGTAATGAAATGAAAAATACATTGATCAACAGATCCTGTTTTTACTATATTTCAATTTTTCATAGTAATGCATTTTTTTATTTCGTTCTTTAGGGGGAAAAAGGGGGAGGGATTTTGAATGTGTATGATTAAATGTAAAATGCATGATTACCAGAGATTTGACCAAAGCCTGATTAAAGCAATTTGACATAAACTTGAATGTAACATACAGTATATAGTTTATATATTATTTTCATATTTTTGATAATGTGTTTGGTTTACTTTGGTTTCATCTTTTTGCAGTATTGATTTTTTCACATTGAAACTGGCATTAAACACCATAACCCCCCCCCCCCCCCCCCTTTTTTTTTTTACACATGATATTTAATGTACCTGTAGTAAAATATATGCCAGTCCAATTTTCATGGGAAGTATTTTAAACACATTTTTTGTGTAGTTTTGGTGAATTTTTTTTCTTCTAAGATCAATACCAAGAGTTGAAGCATATGGTGCTTCCCATGTCGGCAATATAATTTTGGTATTTTTTTCAAAGTTTAAATGATAAGATACTGAAGAAAGTCTGATTATCAAACAAAGATGCATTAATCGGTGCATTTAAGTGTGAAGTGTGCAGTTCACTGGCAGACAACGATAAGGCAGGTCAGCTGATGTACATGCAGGATGCATGACTAGCAGAATCGTGTAAGATGGCTCCAGCTTGGCTTACAAGAATATAGAGTAGTGGTATTCAATGCCACTTTCAATAATTTTACAGTTTTGTTATGGTTGTCCATTATCGATGGAGGAAATGGGATCAACACCCGGAAAGAAAAAAAATCCACAAAATGCCATGTGTAACCGTCATCACATCAGGTGGTGAGTCGAACTTGCAAACTTTAGCGCATACTTACAAAGTCACCCCTTTTGCAATGAAAAAGTGGCCTGATAATAGGGATGACCTCTCTGGAAAAGGAGACAAATTTAGTAGTGTTTACTATCTCAGTGCATCTGAAACCTGGTTGGTAAAGGGGTAGCTCTAGTGGTACTGAAACCTGGTTGGTAAAGGGGTAGCTCTAGTGGGACTGAAACCTGGTTGGTAAAGGGGTAGCTCTAGTGGGACTGAAACCTGGTTGGTAAAGGGGTAGCTCTAGTGGGACTGAAACCTGGTTGGTAAAGGGGTAGCTCTAGTGGGACTGAAACCTGGTTGGTAAAGGGGTAGCTCTAGTGGGACTGAAACCTGGTTGGTAAAGGGGTAGCTCTAGTAGGACTGAAACCTGGTTGGTAAAGGGGTAGCTCTAGTGGGACTGAAACCTGGTTGGTAAAGGGGTAGCTCTAGTGGGGCTGAAACCTGGTTGGTAAAGGGGTAGCTCTAGTGGGGCTGAAACCTGGTTGGTAAAGGGGTAGCTCTAGTGGGACTGAAACCTGGTTGGTAAAGGGGTAGCTCTAGTGGGACTGAAACCTGGTTGATAAAGGGGTAGCTCTAGTGGGACTGAAACCTGGTTGGTAAAGGGGTAGCCCTAGTGGGACTGAAACCTGGTTGGTAAAGGGGTAGCTCCAGTGGGACTGAAACCTGGTTGGTAAAGGGGTAGCTCCAGTGGGACTGAAACCTGGTTGGTAAAGGGGTAGCTCTAGTGGGACTGAAACCTGGTTGGTAAAGGGGTAGCTCTAGTGGGACTGAAACCTGGTTGGTAAAGGGGTAGCTCTAGTGGGAGTGGCTTTATAAGAGGGTGCTACTGTATCAAGATCAGAAGTAAATGTAAATCTAACTACCATACGATCGCTGCCATCATACGACTACCCCATCGTGAGTTTTGTCTTATGGGAGACCACTTACCACACAAGTTTTCTGAAAGATTGTAAAAAATGTATTTTAGTTCAGTTTTATGAATCGTATCAAATTAAATATTGTTATTAGATAGAGAACAAATGTTTATGCTGTGATCCAAAATACAATTATATATATATTGTCGGTACAAATTGCCATGGTAATATCATCGTAATTAATACATGTACATTTACCGGTAGTTTGATTGGATCCCCTGTACTTGCTTACTACAATACTAGTTTATACCGGTATTGTTAATATAACAACACTGGATCAAATTTTATATACAACAAACTAAAATCAAAGAAATTTTTATTTTTCCCTTGAATAAAATTAAATATAAGATTTTAAATTGTATAAAATTTGAAGAAGTTTAATATAAAAAAACCCATACGAAATGAACATTTTTCAATGTGCATTCCTTATGGACCAGTAAGATGGAATTCCGAGGATTTCTTTATCTTGATTGGAAAATAATTCGCTATTCACTGTAGAGCGACATTATAAAGTCATTACAGATTCAAATTAGAAACCATTAGTGAACCAATTCATTATTCAAGCATAATGAATGTGGGAATTTTTGTTTTCTAGATATTACCTCATTGTTTGTTTGAAATCTTGGAGAAAAAAGGGCAATGATGAGGAACTGGACACAGAAATCCATTTTACCTACTAAAATTACTGACATCAATGAGGTTTTTTTATAAGAAAATCTATTGGTAAAAATTTGTATCAAATTGTCTGTATTTTTCCATCTCATTAAACTCTTTGCTATTAACATCAAATTTTGAAGAAATTGGGTGAGGAAAAAAAATAGTTTAATGTACCGAGCCTGAAAGGAAGAAACTGAAAAATACAATTGAATTGAATTTTGCAAGTTGGGGGTGTCTCTGATCTGTCAACCTCCCGTCAGTAATCTGAGACAATAGGAGACACAAGTCTTTATTATTACAGTGTAATACTGCATCCCTGTGGCAGTCTTCCTCCTATTGTGGAGCACTTCTAAGCCATTGTTGGGTAATTACTGTCTGTCTAGGGTCGCTAACAAAGCAGTGTATTTGACAGGTTTCAGATGATGAGAGTTGTTACTGACAGGAAGAGCAGAAATTATAACTTTTCTTTTGTTTTCACACCCCCTTGTTGTCACAAACAGGTACAAAGTGTGTGTCATAATTATCACATGTTATTGTGTTTGACCAATGGGGTCGTGGGTGAATCACCATCTGCTGCAAAAAAAAATTCCAGCAAATTTTCTGTTAATTGACCATTGCAGTGTGAATAACAAAATGCTGAATTTAGATTGCAGTAAGCTTAGAAAAGGGGGGACCAGAGCTGGGACAGGGATGAATAATTGAAGTAATGATTGGATTGCACAAAAAATATTACAAGCATGTTTCAGATTGTGTCCAAATTCATTTTTGTTGAATTAACTCTATTTTTTTTTATAGAAAATTTGAATGGAAAGTCTGCAAGATATGTTGCTTAGAAACATAATTTGAAAATAAAATGCACTGGACAACATGAATAAATATATGTATAGATAAATATTCTTGTAAAAATCAAGTCTTGAGCCAAAACTGTGTTTAGAAATACATCTAAATCTTATCAAACCACAGTACAGATGTCCAGACATACACTTTTTTTTTTGCCTGCAGGTACATCATTGATTACAAGTTTTGTTGACCATGTTGTACAACTGTATCCCAGTAGGATTACTTCTGGTATCAGTACAATCATGTGTAATCTACTTTGATCAAAGGAGGGACCAGTTAATCTCCCCCTTCAAGCCAAATATTGGGGATATTATCTTGATAAATACAAGGTGTTTGCATGTCTTTGATCACTGATGCAGAAAGAGATATTGATTCCTTTGTATAATTGTAGATATGATGCTAATTTTCATTTAATATTTTCCCTAATATTGTATTTCAAGAAGCTAGGGTATGGGGGTATTAAAGGATTCAAGGTGTGTGATTAAGGGTTTGGTATATACCCGGTAGCTATAGAATTTGGTAAATCTTGAGAGGAAAATGGAGCTCATCGATTTTATGGAAAACTACTTTTGTGCAACTGTTTACAGAAGGGATATTAAGATTTTGAATACTAAGTTTTGAGCTTTTTTCAATTGTGATGTACCGGTACAACCTCTGACATAATCTTCAACTTGTTGAAGACAGTCAGTATCTGTTAGAAGTAGATTGTTATTTTTTAAAGAAAGAAAAAGATAAGGAGAGAAAAAAAAAGGTGTTTTCTCAAGAATTTAGTATAAACTTTTAATAATATATGATCGAAAAAAGTATGTTTAATATAAATATTTATAATAGAACCTCCTTGAAACTTGCCATGAATCTTCTTTCTCAAAACATTTGTTTACCGGTAGATAAAAATATAGGAAAATTTGGAAATCTTTTTTTTTTTTAGATTTAAACAAAATAATAAGAAAAATATATACATTGTATACATTTGTATTAACTTTACTATTACAAATATAAAGAAAGAAAAAAAACAAAAACAAAAACAATTTAAGATTTTTCAAAGCTAAAATATTAGAATCATATATTAGTAATTATAATGATTGATTATTGCAAGTAAAAATAACCAAGTGCCCCCCGGCCCTGTCCTAAGTAACAGAATTATAATATTTGGAAATTTACTAAAAAGATGTTATCACAGTATATTATTTGTAAGATTGTTCGGAGTTCAGTAATTTTGTTATTACCCTTATTTATTTGTATATCAATACAATGTGAATTAAACATAATGTATGGCTGTGATAAATTTCACTGACATTTTAATTGTTAATTTTTTTGTGAATATGACAGTTTTATGAAGTATTAAATAATGGGGAGAATTTATTGATAAAGAAGACAAATGTATATATTTATAGTGTACCATTTAATCTTGTATAATTTCGACAGCTTTGTGTGTACATGATGTACATACAGTATGCAATACACGTTTGAAATTGTAAAATCGATGCAAATTACATGTACTGTGGAATAAAAAAAAATTGCAAACTCAAGCAAATTTGTTTTGTATGCAGTAAAAGAACTGCAAATTCATGCAAATTTAATATTGCATTCAGTGACTTTATGCAAGAAAGTGTAATAGAGCATTCAAAACATTATTTTGTGTATTGAAAAATTATAAAAAGTATTTTAATAACAAGTCAAAATCAAACAAATGTTTTTTTTAAATAATAGTTATTAATTTATTCAGGTAGGAACATGATAGGTGTTGTACCTATTAATTAATTTAAGCCTAAGATAGAATAATGTTTGTTTGTTTTCTTGTTTACATTGAACCTATAAATGTACCAACACACCAAACTGCCCTTGGCAAGCAAAAAGACTATTTTAGGGGTCGATAATTTTTTTTTTTTTTTTGGGGTGTAAAAATAAAATTAATTTATTATCATGCCCATAAAATTGTCAATAAAAATATTATTTTTACCCTTGCTTTTTATATTTTTTTTAAATTATTTTTAATAGGTGATGAAAAAATAAAGTAAATTTGTGTCCTACCTACAAACATGTACCTGCTAATAAAGTTGAGAGTTGATAAACAACAAAACCAACAATTATATATTTTAGGCCTAATTTGTACTTTTATATAAGTAAAAATGAGATAAGATTGATGTATATTTTTACAATGAAGCACTTGATTATATAAAATGTATTTTGACCCTCTTTTTTAACACTCTACTAATTATAAAGCACAAAAAAGATCATTCAATTCTTTAATGATTCGTAAAATACATGTAAACCTAAACAATCGACTTTTGAAATGCTATTATCATTAACGGTACTTTTAACTTTAAATGGCGACTGGATAATTATTTGATTCATAAAAATGATAGATTATTAACAACTTCATATTTACTGAATCCTTTAAGGTCTTGAAATTTCCCAAAATTCAAAATATTGTTCACTTGCAGCATTTTGAACTACATGTACCTGTAGCTGTTGATTAGAGTTTCTATGGATTGTTCTCTTAATGTTCCTTCGAGGGAACCAATGGTATGAATATAGAATTGAAGTCAACTGTGGCTGGGAGAAAGAGGGTGGGCGCTACAGCTGTGTAAAGATGTAAATAGATGCCCCAGTGCAAAAAAAATGTGTCATGCTTCCCGTACAGAAATGAATCCTTACAACTCCTTATTGGTCAATGATGGCCTGTTATAAGAAATAATTTTGAACACTGTCCAATGATTTATCCTTTATTGCTTCTGGCATTTAACAAGTCTGTCCATACATGTACATGTATGTACCACCCATTTTATCTACTTATTTATTGTAAATTTGTTCACTTCATGATAATGGTTGATTGATTGATTTTTGGTATTTAACGCCACTTTCAGCAATATTTCAGCTATATCATGACGACCAGTTTTAGTGGTGGAAGAAGCCGGAGTACCCGGAGAGAACCACCAACCATGGACAAGCAACTGGTAAGCTTTATTACTTGCGGTTGTGGGTCGAGTGCACCCTTTTTTGTAATTACAAAGCTGGGTGGGAGCCCACACCGTATTGGTGATAGGCTTGTATGAGTTGTTAGGTAATCCAACTACCTAACTCATTGAGCCACCAGGGCCCTCATGATAATGGTAAATGAAATACTACTTAATATAACATCAAATATTAATCAATAATGAATAACTAATTTTACTTACTTAACATGACATTGAATATTAATAAATATTTAATAACTAATTTTATGTCGCCAGTTTCTCTGGATTGTCAATTTTTGTTTGTCCCTTCAGTATTCTCTTAATGTTTATTTACTCTAAGTATTCATCAGATATTACTGAATAACCTTGACCTAGCTATTATGCTACCATTTTAGCAGAGCTACAACAAAGTCAAACACAATTATTGGTATTGTATTGATAAAGGGCAGATTGAAGGATATCCTCAATTGCTTTCTGGACATTATAACTATATGCAATCTGATCTTTACCACACTTTGTCAGAGACCTTGTAGTATCTCAGGGTCGTTACAACAAATTGAAAAAAAATTTCACTTGGTTTCTGCATCTTTATCTTAAGTACCTTACATTTGATCTTTGGCAAATGTAATCAGATTATACCCCCAGGAGCTGAGGGAATAAGCTTATTAATTTTGGGGTCTAAAGGTCAATGGTCATGGTTACATTTGATAAAAATTAGAATGTTGATTTCCAGATATTATCTTAAGTACATATACGGTATATAGTTAAACTTGTCTAAACCGAAACCTGAAGAATTCAGAATTCTGTTTAAACCGAATTTTTAATCAAGTCCCAATATATGAAATTTTTGTTACTTTAACCTGTATAAACTTAAAAAACCTTTCTATTCTGAATGCAAAAGCTGGTCCCATGAAGATTAGGTTTACTCAGGTTTTTAGTGGGATTCCTGTTACTCGATCTTTAGTTTTATATGTATGTTTTGTAGATCGTTGTTTGTCCTTTTGTAATTTTTATTTTGGCCATTGTGTTGTCTGTTCTTCTTCGATTTATACAGATTCTGATTACCCCTTTGGTATCTTCAAACTCTTCACTGTACATGTGTACACTGTATGTGATTGTGTATATGATCTTGACTAACTCTATTGATTTTTGAGATAATTAATTAAGCTTGTGAAGGTGACTCAATGATTAAATGAAATCATCACTTTATCCTGTCTTCCATCCACGGTGCCACACTTCGTCAAAGTCAGACAATCTCATAGCTATGGTAGATACATTTTGTACTTCACTTGATCATCAAAGAACTGTGATCATTCTCCTACATTTTTTTCCAAGATAAATACTCCTTGTATTGTATCCTATCCTGCTTTATTACAAATAATAAAATATATATTTCTCAGCATGGCTGGTATACCTCCGGCATGATTGATTTTTTTTTCTGAAAATGTGAGCTGAAAAAAAAAGATATTGTTGACATGATCAAACAAAAAAAAGGAATTATTATTACATAGTTGAATTTCAACAATATAATTATGTAAAATAACATACACAATGGATTTTTTATTTGTAATTAGTCATGATCCTCAAAAATCATAATTTTTTTCACCTCTCTGATACACAAACATGTTATTATTGTATGGGGTATCATTAGTGAACAGGACTAGTGTACTACATTGTGAAAAATCCACCTTTTGGTATAAAAATCTGTGAAGCACTGCACTCGTCATTGGTGAACAAACCAAAATTTATGCATTTTGGTATAAAAGATATCAGCATCTTCGACCTATCTTAGTATCCCCCCCCCCCCAAATTTTAGCCGAATAGCAGCAATTGGACCTACCGGTTTCGTCCCCATCGACCAATAGTCCGTAAAAAAAACGTACTTGAAACTCTCTCATCCATGATTTAAAAAATCATATTTTGAGGAAAAAAATACATGTTGTATATCTACGTTTGTATATGGCTTTTTTTAAGACATATATATAATGTTTTGCCCTTTCATACAGACATTCAAATAGAGATGAATTCAGAACATGAACAAAAGGATGCAGATACCCTCCTACATACCCCCATATCTTCAGTCTCTCTGAGATTATAATTATCTAAGTTTATGGAGACAATAGCTTTATGGTGACTTCCCTGTACAGACATGTCAGAAATTATTGTATAGTGAATCACAATAACATTTACCAGCCAACGAGGTCAAGTCGTGTAACACCTTCATGATCATGCATTAATTAATTTGAGAAGTTATCACATTCGATTAAGTTCAGCAAGATAAAGACATTCTTTTCAATTTATTTAACAACTTGAGTCAGTCTTGTTTGTTAAATACCTTGATGGTGTACCGTGTTTCGGAATAGCAAGCAATTTAGTCAGTCATATTTGTTCAAAAGCCTTCGATGGTGTTTCAGAACAGCAAGATCAGTGGTTTCCAATTTAGCACTTGTTTGTTAATAAACCTTCCATGGTTTTTGGAATAGCAAGATCAGTGGTTTCAAATTTAGCACTTGACTTTGGAAAAATTAATCTTTCAAATAGATAAAAACGTAATTTGCATAAAATTAAATTGAGATCTTTATTTGGTTAATTAACTTTATATATATCAAGGTGATAAAAGCGTTTGATTTTAATGTTAAGACTAAAGTGTGAAATTCTTTGATCATTGTTGATTGGCAAATATCAGGGAGGCGGCATTCATGATCAGGAATATATTAAAAGTCTTTAAATAATTGATCCCTGGGAGTTTAAGAACATTTTGATGATGTAATAAGGTACTTAAACAAGAAATTAGAATTTCAATAAATGTGTTGAAGTAGGTTGAAGCTGAATGTAGATTTGTTTTTATTGAAGAATTATTTTGAAAATGTAAATCTTGAAACTCGTTTCTACGTTTCTAATAAAGGTGTTTGTTGTGGTGATACAGTTAATCATGCCTGTTTAACATTGCAGGTTTCAAGTTTGAAAGTTTTGCATAATATTTAATTTACTTAAAAATTAAAATTTATTTTTTATTTTTGACAATATGCAAACATGGGAGTGTTGTTAGATGTTATAGTGTATAGTCACACAAACATCCCCCTCCCCCCCCCCCCCCCCCCCAAACCCCAAGAAAGAAAAAAAGAAAAGAAAGATACAACAGACATCTAATTTTAGATTGGCATAATATTGGAAAAAACAATTAATCACCAAAATGTTTGAGTGTATATACATATAACACTGATCATGAGAGATTCTTTAGGACATTTCTCCATTTTTTTTAACCATATTAATTTTTATGTCATTTTAAAAATTGTTGTAAAATCTTAAGTCAGTCTAAAATAAGATGGCCTTATCTGTCAGTGTTTGGAGATCTAGACAACCTTTAGAATCAAGCTGTGAATGCCATACAATTTATTAATTTTTATTGCCAATCTTCTCTTATTATTGGAGTGCGAAAATATTAAATGCATATAAAACTTAGATGCCTTCCATGCTCATATATACAGTAGGATTGGCAAGTGTGTTTGTTTACGTTCATATACATGTAAATACTCGTCAGACATACATAGTTATTCAGTTATAATATCGTAAACTTTGGGCTTAAAAATTCTTTATTTCTATAATTTGTGCCCATGTTCTTACAAATAAAGTTTCTTGTTTTCGACAAGTTAAACAAGTATTTAGGTATTAGATTAGTAAACCCTGTCCTATTCAGAAGAGGAATTTTATCAAGGGACTATTATGTTGGCACTTGGCCACTCCAGGCAACCTTAGTTGCAATTAAGAATTGGTAAATATTGGTGAAAAGTATATTAACTCCAATAGGTAAAATGTTACTTTTCTCACCTGATAGCGAACAATTTTTACAGCTTTATGAGTCTACTAAATTTAAACATTTGTAACGGATTATATAGATAATCTTAAAGTTTTGATGAGCTTTGTAATGGCCATACATGTAGATCTTTAAAACCAAAGTTATTGTTGTAAGATAAATATTTATTACTATCTATAGTCAGGGCTTTCAATATTTTTCAAGTTTACCAGTACTTCATTATTTACAGTCCGTACTTCTATTAAAATTTGAACAGTTCTCATGAATATCTTGTACACCAATCAGGAGGTACCAAAGACCATTTTAGGCTGGTAAAAGTACCTGGTACTACCCTTATTGAAAGGCCTGTCTATAGTCAAGGGCATGAGAGGCCCATCTTGGCCGGTAGTTGGATCCACATCTATCTTTGCAATCGAAAAGTGAGTCTGACAAGGTGTACATTATACTCTTTTTTGTAATAAAGTTCAGGGTCATAACCAGGATTTTTTTTTTTTTAGAAGGGGGGGAGGGGGTTCAATGCACTGAAAATCTGGACTTAAATGATCATACATGTAGTTCATCTAGACTTTAATGGTCCTTCTTGGTTTAAAAGGGGAAGGGTTCGTATAAACCTCCTACTTATGGTGGGAAGTTTGTCAGTGACTTGCGGCAAGTCGTGTGGTTTTCTTCAGGTACTCTGGTTTACCGGTCGAAAATAAAATAAAACCGACCACCATGATATACGGAAATATGGTTGAAAGTGGTGTTAAACACTCATAAGAAGTACATTCCTTTTGCATTCAAAATTGTGAATGTAGTTTCTATCTGTTACAGCGTGGCCAATATCATAACAGAAATCTTTGTTTAATGTTGTTTTCTAATTGTTTTGATACTTATTAATGCATATTAACACAGGACAAAGGAAAATGTGCATGAGAATGTGAAAAATGTCAAAAGTCATTTCCTTAAATTTAATATGCTTTTACCGAAAATTAGGAAATGCTTAAGTTAAATTTGCCATGAGCGAGCAGACGGCAATAAAAAAATAAAATCTTTTAATGAATGGAAATAAAAGGAAATTTAAACTTAATTTACTACATATTTTTACATTTTGCTCAGCTTTTCTTTACTGTTACGATTTAAACAATTCTTTGATCTTTCGTCTGTACTAATCATGAACGCTCAGATGTTGTCCGTTTGTGTCTCATTAATCAATCGTAAAAAAAGAAACGAATATATTGTGATTTTAACGATTGTCTTCGGAGGTGCAGTTACATGTATTTAGTATAGCTTTATTAGAACAATTGCTATTTTGTAAACTATTAGAGACAAGAGAGAAATTGTATCCGTAGATATCTTAAACAATTACATTCTTCTTTTGTTCCCTTCTTACAGACAGGTATCCAATTTAATCCCTAAATAATTGTTATGTAGCTTCATGGTCGTTTTAGGTTTTGTAATGTCAATTTGAGATGCATATCACATTAAACGTGTTGTGGAGATGACAATTGTATAGAATTGAACACCCACTGTGAAAAATTGCTGATCTCATTTGGAAGTCTAGTTATTATTGAAATTATTCGTATAAAATTCATCATTCCTAAGGTGACAATCAATCACGTTAGATTCTTGAGACAGCAAACGTAAAATAAAGCCCCTTTAGCAAAGGCTCGTCCATAGATATTGTGTGATTTTATATTGAAATATTAGCCGATTACACCTATTAGATGCAATCTGTCATACCTCTCGGCAAAATTCATTGGTCATTATGAAGCCATCATCGACCGTTTACTATAGTAATGTGTTTTTGAGCAAATTTTACCGTAGTACATTTATTTAACTTATTATTGGTGATCATATCTCTAACAGAAATTTCACTTATTGAACAGTACATATAATTTATTCAATATTGATAGAAACCATTTTAAATATTTACTTCTACAACATTTAGTAATGAGCTAATTTAAGGCAGGCTAATTATAACCCATGAAAAAGAAAATGTCAAATGGATAAACATCATTTTCATTTCATACTCTCGCCACGGTATAGCTGAAAAATTATTGCTGAGTTGGTGTTAAACAACAATCACTCCTCAGTTTGCATTTCATTTCATTAGTTGATAGTAAAAAAAAATACAATTATAATTTTCTAATACATAATGATAAAGGATAAGAGTATTTCGACACTTCTGATTTTCCCTATGTATTTCATATAAAACTACATGTATGTATGCCAAGAACTTGAAACCTTTCATCTTTTCTAAATTATAAAAATCCAACTAAGCGTGTTGGTCTAGTACAAAGCGGACCTCATCATCATCTCATTGAAAATTAATGTGTTCTCACCATGATATAGATGAAAAATTGGTGAGTTGGCATTTAACAACAATCACTCACTCACTCTTTTACTCAGGGAGAAGACCTCTTTAGTTTATAACTTGTGTCTGATCCATTGTCTATAATTACTTGACAATAAAATATAAACTCTTTTATAAATTAAGATATACAAAAATGTATTGGAATGAAAGCTCTGTTAACATTCTGAATTTTGGTAAATTAAATTAAAAGTTGTTATTTTTTAATTTATTAAATCAACACTTTCATTTCCAAAAATATTACGGCCATTGGTTAGATTTGTAGAAAATATGAAGAAAACATATACAAAATTATATTTAGGGTCTCTTTCTTCAGATCTTCCACGATATAGCTGAAATATTGTTCATAGTGGTATTAAACACCATAACCCTTCTTCAGATCTAGATGTATTTATTTTAAGTCCTCTTTGCAAATAACATATTCCAAAATATCAGTATTTATTTAGAGACCTTATATTTTGGAAAATAAAATTGAACCAAAAATTGTCAAGAAAGAGTCTGAATTATAATTAACCAATAACATTTACTTCCATGTTTTAAATTCAGTGTAAAGTGTTGATTTTAATGTGCCATTGCAATAACATAATTGAATGTACAATAATGTTTGATAAAGTGTTGTAATTTATATGAATTTCAATATTAACAGAAAAGTGGAGATATAGGCTAAGAAAATATTTTTATTTTTAAAGTGCTGATTTTAGAGTATTGCTTTAAAAATTTCAGAATTTTTTTTCTATTATAACAGTCCTCAAAATGAAAATTTGAATTTACTTGTCCGCATCAAATTCTTGAATTTCTTTTTATATAGGTTTTACTGGTCTTGGGCGGGAGGACCAGTGTTCATCATAATGACTGTTATGACAATATTCATCAGTTTAGTGTTGATTTAAAGAGTATTGCTTGAAAATCAAAATGTTAATGTAAAGTGCTGATTTAAAAAAAAAAATTCTATAATAATGAAATATTCAGTTATAATGACATTGTGCCGTTGGAAGAACTACTGTATCATCCATAAGGTGCCCATTTGAATTTATAGATAGAATCTTGTGACAATGTCAGCTGACAGTATATTGACAATTTTACATGTATGTGTACAATGTAGTTCTATGTTAATGTGCTAATATTAAGCCTTGAAATTTTCTAATTTGTCATCGTAAAACTGCCGAAGTAGTCAAGATGACCGTCGCCCATTACAAGTGTGATGTATTGGCGCTAGGTAATTATTGACCACACCTGATGTAACGCCTTTTAGGGTAACGATGATATAACATGATGTAACGACATGGGAGGTCTCTTTAACATAGGTCATACATTTGTCGCTATCATCATAATACTTGGTCATTTGTGTGTTTTTTTCAACACCTTTTCTACAAGGTCAGACATGTTCTTTTTAACCCTGAAGGTAACTAAATATAATGATCAAAGGGTAGCAACATGTTTTGGTTGTATGTGTTATTCTAAAAACAACATTGGTCAAAAAAAGCATCTGAAATGAAAACAATATTTATACATGAACATTATACGTGTGTACATGTACATGTATTGAGAAATAGGTCAGTTAATTTACATAATTAATGCACTCGGATTTAAACAGTTGCATGGAAACTGGTATGACAAAAATGGTACTAGTAATGTTCCAAAAGCAGAAATATATTTTTCTCGAATATGTGGCATTAAATGCAGAATTCTAATTTCGTCATATCAATAAATAATTCCCTTCCTCCTCCATTTGACTCACACCCCCATACACACAAACCAAAATTGTGTCTGTCTCATTAAAGGGTCTTAATATATCATATTTGTTATGCGACCAGCAAATTACTGTGTCCAACTCATTATTGTGCCCAGCAATTTGCTCTGTCCATCCACACTTGGTTTAGATATACACTTGTTCAACTTTCCCTTGTGGACATGCGTGCACAGTGTCGTATCATGCTGTGCTCATGGTAGCCCTTCATTTCAACTTTCCCTTGTGGACATGCATGCACAGTGTCGTATCATGCTGTGCTCAGGGTAGCCCTTCATTTCAACTTTCCCTTGTGGACATGCGTGCACAGTGTCGTATCATGCCCTTCATTCATAAAATAGCAATTTACTTGTGTCAAGCAAAATACTGTGTCCACACTTGCTTTAAATATACATTTGTTCAACTTTCTCAGCTTGTGGACATGCTGCACAGGGTCGTATCATGCTGTGCTCAGAGTAGCCCTTCATTCATAAAATATGGTCAGGTCACTTGATCATGTTCTGTATATTATTGTCCAGAAATACATAATACAGTTATGATCAATAACTAATGATTTTTAAGTGTTAAGTCGCCACCATCTGTTGATTCCCAGGGTGTCCTGCCAGGAATGTCATTAGTAAACTGACCACTGGGAAGCTATAATCTGGTGATTAAGTGACTTCAACAGTGGGATCAAGGAAGATATTAATAATATACAGGTCATTATTGACCAGTGCAGAACATGTCATATCCTTGATTTATGACACAAGAGAAGATATTATGGGGAGATAATTCTGAACATTGTATGAATTGTGTGATTAAGAAGTAATTAGTATTATATTGTACAACATGGATTTACTTGGGGGAAATTATAAATCATTAACAAGTAATTATTGGTCAATAAAGAATCTGATATAGACTTAATTTATATTGTGAATATGAGGGGGGAAAAGGGGAGGGAGGGTTAGACAATAGGACTCCTGTATGGATTTTGTAGCTGTAAAATTATGTGATATTTTGCCTTTGTGGTACAAAGTCATAAAAACTGCTTTCTAGCAGTTCTTACTTCAATAATGGATTTTGTAATTGTAAAACCACCTTGGGATGTTTTACCCTTATGTTATGTTACAAAGGCATAAAAAAAACCAAGTTCTTAGTACTATACCCATGTCATGGGTTGCAGTTCAAACTTGCCATCCAATTGATCCTACACCACTAAAGTTGTTAATTCGACCCCTATTCATGACGAGGTGTACTCGATACAACATTATCTGATTAAGTTTGTCAGTGACTTGCGACAGGTCGGTGGTTTTCTCCAGGTACTCTGGTTTCCTCCACCAATAAAACTGACCGCCACGATATAACTGAAATATTGCTGAAAGTGGCATTAAACACCATAAACCAAATCAAACCAATTGATCCTGGTGTTCCCTTAAAACTAATTCATTGATACCTGTTGTACTGTATCTATTGTGTTGCATGTGTACCAGAGCTGACATGTTAGGATAACCATGCAATATCACCACACAATTCATTATTCCATCTTTCCTTAATGGAATTCAGCCACATTCCTTCTCATGACCTACATATGTGGAGTTAATATTTTGATATTCCTTGCAATG
Organism: Bathymodiolus brooksi; assembly: GCA_963680875.1. Lineage (NCBI taxonomy): Eukaryota > Metazoa > Mollusca > Bivalvia > Mytilida > Modiolidae > Bathymodiolus > Bathymodiolus brooksi. The sequence goes on from OY804588.1 coordinate 60,609,522, forward strand.
AATTGATTTTTAAGGTTTTCAACAAGCCCATCTGAGTTAAAGCCCGTTTCTTTTCAAATTTGTCATTTTTATGTCAGTAGAGGGAGAGTTGATACATATAAATCTTTCAAATAAGACACATAAATTTATAAACTACACTTAGTAATGGTGGGGTGCATCTTGATTTTGATTCGTAGCATCAACAAGTTTGTGTTTTACTGCTCAATGTATTAAACAGACACACTACAAGAGGTTGTGACTTGTATCAAAACAATTCTCGCCCAATTTTCTCCTTCATTGTGGAGTCATCTAGACAGCTGGTAACCATTATTGTTTTGATAATAACAGGAAATTCCATCATAAGAACTGAGGGTCTCGAACGTGACCAACTTCCAACCAGAAATACTTTTTTTTTTAAATCTTGTTTCAATAGGGTACTGCAAGGTTAAGCTTCCTTAATTAATTTGCACGTAATGTCCAAAAATACAGTCCTCACAATGAGCACCGATCCTACGGCCCAAGACCTGTAAAATTTCTTCGAACCTGTAAATTTTTCAATTATTTATTGAGAACTATAGAAAAATAAGAATACTTTATTGACCAATTAAGGACCCACAAGGGGCATAGCAATTACAATGATTGACAATATGGAATACATACATACAATGTACATAATAACAACAAAGAAATATTGATAATGTCATATAAGCCACCAGTGCAATTTGTTTGAATAATATAGTTTTATTTCCAGTAAAATAAACTTTTAGCAACTGTGTCAGTAGACCAGAGATGTGCAAAAAAAATAAAAATAGAAATAAATTCAATAATTTGAATCTGACCAGTAAATACAAATTTTCATTTCGAGGACTGAAAATGTGGCAAGTGAAGACCATTACTGTGTATTCTAGTGGAACTAGGTCATTTTGGGACTATAAATAACTTTGTTATTTCTTCATCAGTGAGTACCTTCATCTCTGCCTCATGATCTTCCTCTTGTTCAGTGGAGGTAAAGATAATGAATGATATTTACAGAGATTGTCTGGAGCCTCAAAACAATCTACAACAATGTAACAAAGAGATAGTGGTTGGCAGGCTGGCCTCTGTTTCTCAAGCAATTAGCATTTTACTGAGATTTCTTAACTAATAAAACAATGAACAAATCAAGTTATGTTCATAATTAGTGTTATTTTATAGAGACATACTGACTGTATAGACAATAAAGGGGGAGAAATTAGTCAGATCTATCTTACCCTTGTCTTATATATCATCAAAAACATTGTCGTAAGGTTTTAAGTGTAAAAAGAGGGGGGGGGGGGGGGATTGGAAGTAAAAAAAATATACCTGGGGTTAAAATTTAGTTTGATTTTTGTTTTGGGAGAAATTAGACAGATATATCTTCTTGCCCTTATCTTATATATCATAAAAACATTGTTGTAAATTTACTCACTTGGCTGTAAGGGGAGGGGGGGACTTGGAAGTTAAAAAATATTGGGGGGGGGGGTTAAAAATTAGTTTGATTTTCATTTTGGGAGAAAATAGTCAGATCTGGGTAACGCTTATCTTAATATAGCATCAAAACATTGTTGCAAGTTGTAAGTGGGAGGGAGGGGTTTAAAAAAATATATCCCTGGAGTTAAAATTGTGTTTGATTTTCATTTTGGGAGAAGTTAATCAGATTTATCTATCCCTTATCTTATATATCATGAAAACATTGTTGTACGTTTACTTGACTGTCTGCGTGGGGAGAGGGTCTTGCTAGTAAAAATAAATATTCCTAGGATTAAAATTTAGTTTGATTTTTGTTTTTGGGGAAATTAGTCAGATATACATGTATCTAACCCTTATCCTCTATATCATCAAAACATTGTTGTAAGTTTACTCACCTGTCTGTAAGGGGGGAGTGGGGCCTCTGGATCCATATATGAACCCAAACATAAAGTTTTCACCAAAGTAAAATGAAATTTATCATGTATTATTATTTCTTCTTTATTAATTCTTCCTAAAATAATTGAAGCGAAAAAAACAAAATCAAAGGAACTTTATTTTTTAAGCAACTCACGAAATTTTATGAATAACAATGTTAAAATTCATTCAGACATTTGAAAATTTGTGAACTGGATAAAATTGAGACATATTATATCCTACATCTGTTCGAAACATTTATTACTTCAGTAATCGGAAAATGAAAGCCGAAAATGAAAGCTTGAGCACACAAAGTTTGTATCGGCTTTCAAAAGAAGAAACTATGGGATCTCATCTTTTTGTTGCACAAGCTGTGGAGACGTTTTAATCATGCTGGAACGTTTTATTGGTAGGAATACCCATTAGGCGCCATAAACGTGTTTCAGACATTAAATATTCGTTCATTATTATACATTTACGGAATGAATATACAATGTATACTATTTTGATTTATGCCTATAGATATGTATTTTACTGTTCTTACTAAATATCTTATAAAAGCTTTTAAAAATCAACAAAATCATAATTGCATTAAAACATCTCAATGACCATGTATTAAAACATATCAGTGACCAGGTTTTTCAATGTTTACCTATTCATAAATCAAAAGATCAGTGGACTATTGAGATTTTATCTCCCATCTAATTGGCTAATCAGTGGTGGTAATCTGTATGGTCACAGGTGATTGGTCACTTTGAGTATCATGTGAGCTGTCAATATTAAATTTAGGTGATCACACAAGTAGTGTGACCAAGGGGTAAAAACATCAACAAATATAATATAATGGATTGTATTAATAAATTTGATCTCCTGAAGTGTGCCAAAATTATGTCCCTTTAGTAGTAGAACTAGCCGTTAGTGAAGACAGGTTTTCCATCAAATTGATGAAGCCTTTTCATCACCATATCTGACTAACTATTTATTATGAATACTTGTTTATATATTCCTACATTGTATGTCAAGTATCCATTATAATACTATTATTATTTTATGTTGTGTCTTTCATGGTCGGGGATAAAATGGGTCTTTTCCAAACAAAAATTAGTGTTTTTTTCCATAATTTTTTTTAGATAGATAAGACATTACTTCTAACTGACAATTTTTCTCAATTTTATTTTTTTTTTAAACACTATGACTATAATTTGAAGAATTATTGTCTGTAGCTTTACAGTGATACAAGTAGAACAAAAACAATACAAGAATTTGAGAAAAATAAAGACATTTTTATATAAAATCGGCAGGCTATTTCCTGTTTATACTGAGGATCACTCTTTATCTCTAATGCTGGCTACAAAAACTCTGAAAGCGGTCTCCTCTGGTCGTGTTGGCCAAATCCAATACAGAACTTTGGCAGCCGAAACACTTCTCAGTTTCATGCTACACTACGTACAGTGCCACTTTTCAGCTGCATAATCTGCTGCTTGTATTGATGTTAAACAACAAACAATCAATTAACCAACAACTTCACCCCCCCCCCCCCCCCCCCCCCCCCCACCTTTTCCCCCTTCTTTTACAAAGTAGTATAGATCATTTAACCTTACTGTCAAGGATTTATGCATTCATACTGAATTAGTTTAACCCTATACTATGTAAATAGTGTAATTGTATACCGCCATGTCATTGATCATGTTAGAAGTCTTAATGTTATATTAACTAGATATAATTAATAACACCTTTTTATCTTGCCTCTAAATGCTTACGAAACATTACAGGAATTTCCTAATTTCCCTTCTTTCATTAAGAAACCAAAAAATAGGTTCCGTCGGTACATCCTGACTTTTCAAAAAGAGAGTACTTTGGGGTCAAGGAGTCACCTCTGTTTTTATTAAGTATAAATATTCAAGTGTATTAAGTGACCCACCTGTCATGTGACCATTTACAAATGGTACATAAAGTAGAGGCATCCGCAAGCTTGACTGAAAGTATAGTCACACATAATTTTCTTGAACCAATGCCTCAAGGTCAAAAAACTTTTGAATGTGAGATTCGTACTCATACTCCAAAATTATTCAATCAGAATGTTCCTGAAAGCTTTATAACCGTGAGTTCAGATTAATTATTTTCTTGGGCAACTAGAAAATGGGTTTAATTTGAAATACAGTTGTAGTTTGAATTATGGTGTTTAATGCCACTTTCAACAATACATGTATTTCAGTTATATTGTGGCTATCAGTTTTATTGGTGGAGGAAACCGGAGTACCCAGGGAAAACATTACCAACCTGTCGCAAGTCACTGACAAACTTTATCACATAATGTTATATCGAGTACATGTACACCTCGCCATGACCGTGGTTCGAACTCACAACTTTAGTAGTGATAGGCACTGATTGCACAGGTAGTTGTAAATCCAACTACCATATGATCACGACGACCCCAAAATACAATTGTGTGTCCCTTAAACGTTGACTTATACTGTAATGTTATTTTCTTCTTTTATTTTCAGCAAAATGTGAGAATTCGTTAGGAATGGAGAATCTAAAGATTCCTGATTCTGCTATTACTGCTAGCTCCTCATTTGAAGATCAATCTGTTGGACCAAAAAGTGCAAGGTAATTAAATAAAGATGAATTAGTTATCTCCCCTTGTACAACCTTGACACTTCCCACAAAAATGTTCTTAACCTTGACTTCTGATATAAGCAATCTGAATTATCGAGCGTGTTAAATGGAGGGGTATGTGGTGTTTAATGCCACTTTCAACAATCTTTCAGTTATATCGTGGCGCTCCATTTTACTGGTGGAAGAAACCAGAGTACCCAGAGAAAACCACCGACCTGTAGCAAGTCATTGACAAACTTTATCACATAATGTTGTATCGAGTACACCTCGCCATGAGCGGGATTCGAACTCACACCTTTAGTGGTTATAGGCACTGATTACATAGGTAGTTGTAAATCCAACTACCTTATGATCACGATCTTGACTGCCCCCCAAGCAATCTGAAATATCATTATTCTTTGAGTGTGTTAAAATGGATGGTTCGTTCAATCCATATTATCAAAGCCACAGCATGGATTAAAGACTGATACTGAATAAAGACCCATGATTCAACAAAACTCTTCAAAATATGTAAATTTATGTACTTTATCACTGCAGATAGAGTGGTCTCATATGACTGACAAATTGTCATAAAGAAAATGTCCACAAAGTAAACATGAAAAATATTATAATGTGTTTTTGTCTGAGAAAGACAAATAGTAAATATCCTTTCATATTTGTCTCAAAAGCAACAATGTAAGCCAATCACAAAGATTATGCATAAGAAAGGAAGTGGTGTGTGTGTGTGAAAGTGGATAAAAGAAAGATTTCTTATGGATGTAATCCTGGCCCCTACAGACTATTATTTATAAGCACATGACAAATATATGACGTAAAATAATTTGTAATTAATGGAAAAATTTAAAGCATACCCAGGAAGGAGAGAAAAATGAATAAAGGAAACGCATGCAAGTACAAAAATGTCCATGTACATGTATATACACCCACCACTTATATATAGACACACTACATATTGTCAAAGGGGTTAGGTATGGTGTTTAACACCACTTTCAACCACCCACCTTTATCATATAATGTCAGTAATATCAGACTCCCTGTGATATTCTTGAAGTCACTGACAAACTTTATCATATAATGTTGTATCATGTACACCTCGCCTGATCTGGTTTCGCACTCAGAACATTAGTGGTGATATGCACTGATTGCATAGGTAGTTGTAAATCCAATTGCCAAACGATCACGACCACAAAGCTGGAAATACACTCCCCTGGCTTGTTGTAGATTGGCCTCCTTTAGATTTATTGATTGTTTATCAGTATTTTATATATATTTTTTTTCTTTGATCTCACTAAGGGATATATTCATTATCAATTGACTGACTATGATGCTGAAAATTATCTGTCTGTAAGATTTCAAACATATTTTGAGTTTCAAATTAAAATGTGTATAAAATGACATGCATTATCAATAGTATCACAGCTTGTTCCATCAGACTCGCTGTGATATTCTCGATAATGTCTATCTCAACTTTCAAAACTGCAGTTATTCTATGTTTAAGATGATCAAGTGAGCAGTATTTTAGCTATTATCATGATGAAGATAAGTTTACAAACAAGAAATTGTGTAGGTAAAAAGGTGGCAACGGGGCTGGGTCTATTCAGTGCCAGATTTAGGACAAATGAGGCCCTGTGCTAGTTAAATTATGAGGCCCCTTACTTGGGCCCTGAAGGAGGTAGACTTGGTTGGCCTATAGAGGCAGTCAGGCATACATGCTCAGGAAATTTAGGAATAGTTAAAATATTACGTTATATTAGGTCACGCATGTTCACTGCATCTGCAACATACTCGAAGCTATAATATATTACCCAAAGATAGCCCCCCCTGGCCAACGGGGCCCTGTGCTTAAGTACAATGGTGAATCTGGCACTGGGTCTATTGGCAGAAGACTGAATTGCCACAACAAAAATAGGATATAATGGAAATGTTGGGGAAATTGCCTTTCAACAGGCCAACAACCAGGCCTAACATTGGCATCGGACAAGTGATCTGTTTGTATTCGTCCTGTACAACTAGTAGACCATGTGGGAGAGGTTGTACCCTCTCTCTCCCCCCCCCCCCCCCCCCCCACTATAGAAGCTAGGTCCTATTCTATATCCCTGGGTTTCCTCATCGTATTTTGATTTTGTGAGTTATAGTATAAATAGAAAGGAGAGCAAGATCAGTTCATGTACTTACTGCGATGTACTTAAAATAATTTGACTGTAGAAGCAAAAATTAAATAATCCTGACATTGCAATCCTCCATATATTTTTGCAATTTTGTGGACTTAAAACTTGTTTTACCCTGAGCTATCAGCAACTTCTTGTTGAATTAGTCCCCATAGTCTCCGTTTGACTTCTATAAAAATTAATGTTCAGAAAAAAAAATCTTAAAAATCCAGTTTTCAAATCAACAATTTTTTTTCTAGATGTTTATTAATATATGATATATAAGAACTCTGACAATTAATTTCAAAATTTTTGGTTCATTATTAAAAAAGTTATCCATTAGGTCTCTATGTTAATTATATTTTCTAAAGTGTAAGAAATTTTGAAATTAATTGTCAGAGTTTGTATAATATATCATATATATTGTTGATTTGAAAACTGGATTTTTAAGAATTTTTTTCTGAACATTTATAGAAGTCAAACGGACTATAACACTACGTATTATACATATATTGTACCCTAGATCCTTGTGATGTTTTTCGGAGAGACAGTTTGCAAAACATTACTTCATTATCGTTTATCGTTGTTACTCGTAAGTCATTGCGATTAATTTAAGAGTAAGGGTAATTTATTTTCTTTGTACAATGTAGAATACATGAGTAATTTATATATTTTTATTATATAATTATTTCAATAGTGTGCCTCCATTAGTTTTGAAACAGTTGTGAAATTGACATTCTTTTTGATGTTCAATTTTAAGGGTGAAATGCTATTAGTAAAATGAAGTCTATATATTGTAGACATATAGGATATTACAAGTTTTAGTTGTTTTTAAGTGAGGTGCTTAATTACCAGATATTATGGCCGTGAATTTATATTGCGATCTTTTGATAGTGCAATTACGAGTCACTAATGATTTGTACAATATTTTTTGGCATGATCTTGTAGCAGTAATTTATATCTTTGTGTGTATATAATTTCATAAAGAATCTCATTCATAATCAGAGCAGAAGAATAAGGATTTTCGTCCCCATCATATCTAGAGAAGTCAGATATGGCACTCTTGCTTTTGTCGGACAGCTAGATCAGTTAAATGTTTTACAGCATACTTTGTTCTGAGTAAAAAAGTTTTCTTTCATCAAACCATATTTTATTGAATGCTCAGAAAGTAAATACACAGATGGCATAATACAAATAATTAAAGACAATTGCACCAACAATAATTGTTTGGTTGTGATGAATAAGAAAGTCTACCAGATGCTCACTAAAACTGGGGTTTTCTTGTGGTTCTGTGACCTGTCCTTCTTTATATGGTGGCCGGGGAAATCAGTCTGCGCTAACTCACTCGCCCAAAGTAAAACTAGTGAAAATTATGAAAGAAATAAAAAAATTAATATTTTGGGCTTTCGTGCAAGTAGATGAAAAAAATTAAGGCAAAGACTGGGAAATTCTGAGAAAGTTAGATTTCATTTCGTCCATCGATAAAATGATCTACAATACACTAATTTAGCAGTTCATTCTTCACAGGAAGTTGTGCATGAGTTCTTCATGCTACAGAATTTAAACATATATTTATCTGATGTTGTACTACATTTTGTATCCATTACATGACATCTGAACAATAAACAAAAATCATAAAAACATGAATACAACCTAACACATATTAATATTTTTTTTCCGAAATTGAAGTTTAAAAAGGATATATACATGTAGTTCCAAAATTGTCTCAGCAGAGGAAACGTGCTCTAAGGACTGAAAAATATATACGATTGACATTTAATGATTACATTTCTGAGGACTATTGTTTTACCACAAGTCTATGCACATTATAAACAAGAAATAGCTTTTCAGGGGATTTTCAGGTCTAAAAAGGGGTGCGCATCATGCAGCCCTGGTGACGGTAATTGGCAGCCTTTTCTTTCATCGACCTCTCAACTACGGGTATTTGTTTTTCCTTTTTCTCTACTATGGTATATGTATTTGTCTAATTTGCTTTATCGATCGATCTTTGTTAGTAAATACAATTTTGTTGCACAAAGAATTTGTTTGATTTTCATTATTTTAACCATTGTTAACTATTCTGTTGTAAGAGTTATATATGTTAAGCATTATCACTGATTAATTGAAATATTTCATGATCAATATTCTCCGAAGGATTATTTAATATTGAAAATCATCCAATATTTGAACTGAGATCGTAGAGTTACCTGATAAAAATGCTTCACTGGAACAAAAATTTGTCATCAATTAATAATGAGAAACAGGAGTTAACGATGTTTGATAATAAAAATACAGGTTATGTGAAATTGTCAAGGGGCAGCAAACTCTATATCGGGTTACTGACATCGCTACATGACAAAGCTCACCGAGTACAAAGCATATTCAATGTATCAATCTCGATGCATTTCATGGCGGAATGGATTTATTGACGTCTATCATGTTAGCTGAAACGCTGGATGCAATCTCCATAATGCGTTACAAGTGAAGCAGAAGAAACCCGTTGTTGCCAGAGTTTGTTTACCGAAATTTCATCTAAGCTTTTAGGTCAGAAAACAAAAATTTGCAAATACAACATGTATGAGATTGCATATGGTTATGTAAAAATATATTGAAAACCATAATTTTTTCATTTGTATAAGAACTAAATTAAACTGATTTTTATAACTTATGTTTGTCAATTATAGGGTTCGTCAATTTGAATTTAAAGGGACATCATGATGAAGGGAAAGATACATGAATTTACTGAAATTTTACAAAAAATGAAATGACTTTCCAATCTGATAGGAATCCATCGCGTCGTGCATTATCAATATTCGCACTGTCAACTGGTTGAAAATTTTCTTCACGGTCCTGAATTTACATATGACTAATATACTACAAATAAAGTAAGATTTCTTTTGCAAAATTCAAATTTTGCAGATGTATGCACCTTCAATCCCAATTTGTGTTAAGGAAAAAAATTATTTATTGCTTGCTGTAGTTTAACCAACAATATTTCAGTTATATCATGGCGGTCAGTTTTATTAGCAGGAAACTGTACTACCCGGAAAAAACCACCATAACTATAGACCCAAATAAATATATAGATTGATCAACATTTTTTAAGTGGAAACAAGTCACAGAAAAATCGTGGAGGCCGATAAATGAAATATTAATGAATACTTATTTGCAAGGTCTAAAAGGGTCAAAAGAAAATTACCTTGGGGAGTTGGGTGTTTGACAGATAATAAGATTAATATATATTTTTTAGTGTAAAAATGTCAAAGAAAAAAATCTTGAGAAAAAAAAAATATATGTATTTCACAGATGAATAGAAAAACATCTTGTGCCAATTTTTTTTTAACCACATGTTAGCAATAGAAGCCCTTAGTAGGTAACACATGGCCCTATATTTGATTGTCAAATGAAGGAGCAAATTGTTCAAATTAATACCTACCTGACATTTCATTAAGTTATTTAGTTCATAACCTGACCTACAGACGATGCATTTTATTACGCGAGCATGCAGAGTAAGAGAATAACATCCTCAGAGTGTTCATCTTGGTTCTGTACAGTTGTCGCCCCCCCCCTCTTTTCCAGTCCTCGAAATGAAAATTTGAATTTACTGGTCCAGTTCAAATTCTTGAATTTATTTTTATTTACATGTAGTTCTAAAAAAGAATTGAAAAATTTACTGGTCTGAACAAAGTTTTTCTGGTCTTGAGCCGGAGGACTGCTTTTCTCAAATTCACCTTCGACATACTGTTAATTGCAACTTGAATTTCTTTTCCATTCAGTTATTTGAGTTTTTTTTAGTCTTGATTGTTTCAAAATTTTATTACATTTCATTACTGAACGTGAAATTAAAGGAAAGGATTGAATTTTTTTTTTTTTTTATGAGTGCCTAACCATATTTTCAGCATTTTATGTGCAATGGAAGAATACAATTACAAATTTGATATTTCTTTAAGCAATTTATTTTTAAGGGCTAATTGTCTTGTAATCAGTGACTTGCGACAGGTCTGTGGTTTTCTCCAGGTACTCCGGTTTCCTCCACCAATAAAACTGACTGCCACAATATAACTGAAATATTGTTGAAAGTGATGTTAACCACTATAAACCCCCACCCCCTTGTCTTGTAATGGTGGTAAAACTTTTGAGAAATTTTTAAAAAATCACCTTGAGAAAATTTTAATGGCGGAGAGAATTTTTTTCTAATTTAAACATAGACTAAATATCATTGCTGAAGTCAGATTTATTTATTTGTCTTTGCATGTACATCTGCCTTCTCTTACTCTTGAGAGTTTATGTTGAACATGACGGAGCGTGCTAACCTCTTGAAAAGTAACGAAACGAGAGAAGAAATAATATACATGCATGATTTTAGAAGAAAAACATTGATTCCGTTGGAAATTTTCTTGACTATTTTCCTTCGGTTATCTGTCACCGCTTTTGCAGATAATGACCGATTGCAAATGCCTTAAAAACACAAAGTTTTTTGCGATTTTCTGAAATTCTGTCTACAGAACACTTAGCAGACCAAAAAAAAATTGTAGATAGCGTAATTAAGAGCTGACAGTTTGTATCTAAAAAAACGTAAAGTGTCTAAAAATATAGACAGAAATAAGGGTGTTATGTTAGCTTGTAGAAGGTGTCTGGTACACTGTACCAGAGATAAGAGAGTTGAATGTTCTATTTTACAAAATTTATGCATTTACCTACATGTTATTATGTAATTTTTCTACAGCTGACATCCTGTGCTAGATATTGACCTCATGGAACATTAATTTCAGTGGTTTGTTGATGGTATACCCACAAGAACCGCAAAACATAATTTCGCATAAATAATATACCTTTGTAAATGTATTAATTATTAATTGCATAACTGCATCATTTCACTGAGAGGGGAGGTTTAGGCCTGTAAAACTAGTTTAATTCTGCCACTTTTTATTGAAATGCCTGTACAAGTCCAGGAAAGTGAGCGGTCATGTGTTAGGGGGTATCGATTTTGCCTTTGTTTTTGCAAATTTTTTTTAAAATGTTTTGACTGTCTGGTATTTTTGTGTTTTTCATTTTATTACAACATGTATCACTATCTAGAATAATGAAAAAAACATGGACATAATATCTAGAATAATGAAAAAAACATGGACATAATATCTAGAATAATGAAAAAAACATGGACATAATATCTAGAATAATGAAAAAAACATGGACATAATATCTAGAATAATGAAAAAAACATGGACATAATATCTAGAATAATGAAAAAAACATGGACATAATATCTAGAATAATGAAAAAAAACATGGACATAATATCTAGAATAATGAAAAAAACATGGACATAATATCTAGAATAATGAAAAAAACATGGACATAATATCTAGAATAATGAAAAAAAACATGGACATAATATCTAGAATAATGAAAAAAACATGGACATAATATCTAGAATAATGAAAAAAACATGGACATAATATCTAGAATAATGAAAAAAACATGGACATAATATCTAGAATAATGAAAAAAACATGGACATAATATCTAGAATAATGAAAAAACATGGACATAATATCTAGAATAATGAAAAAAATATGGACATAATATCTAGAATAATGAAAAAAACATGGACATAATATCTAGAATAATGAAAAAAAACATGGACATAATATCTAGAATAATGAAAAAAACATGGACATAATATCTAGAATAATGAAAAAAACATGGACATAATATCTAGAATAATGAAAAAAACATGGACATAATATCTAGAATAATGAAAAAAACATGGACATAATATCTAGAATAATGAAAAAAACATGGACATAATATCTAGAATAATGAAAAAAACATGGACATAATATCTAGAATAATGAAAAAAACATGGACATAATATCTAGAATAATGAAAAAAATATGGACATAATATCTAGAATAATGAAAAAAACATGGACATAATATCTAGAATAATGAAAAAAACATGGACATAATATCTAGAATAATGAAAAAAACATGGACATAATATCTAGAATAATGAAAAAAACATGGACATAATATCTAGAATAATGAAAAAAACATGGACATAATATCTAGAATAATGAAAAAAACATGGACATAATATCTAGAATAATGAAAAAAATATGGACATAATATCTAGAATAATGAAAAAAACATGGACATAATATCTAGAATAATGAAAAAAACATGGACATAATATCTAGAATAATGAAAAAAACATGGACATAATATCTAGAATAATGAAAAAAACATGGACATAATATCTAGAATAATGAAAAAAACATGGACATAATATCTAGAATAATGAAAAAAACATGGACATAATATCTAGAATAATGAAAAAAACATGGACATAATATCTAGAATAATGAAAAAAACATGGACATTATATCTAGAATAATGAAAAAAACATGGACATAATATCTAGAATAATGAAAAAAACATGGACATAATATCTAGAATAATGAAAAAAACATGGACATAATATCTAGGATTACAGGGCTTTCAATAGGACATAATATCTAGGATACAGGGCTTTCAATAGGACATAATATCTAGGATACAGGGCTTTCAATAGGATATAATATCTAGGATACAAGGCTTTCAATAGGATATAATATCTAGGATACAGGGCTTTCAATAGGACATTATATCTAGGATACAAGGCTTTCAATAGGACATAATATCTAGGATAACAGGGCTTTCAATAGGACATACTATCTAGGATACAGGGCTTTCAATAGGATATAATATCTAGGATACAGGGCTTTCAATAGGACATAATATCTAGGATACAGGGCTTTCAATAGGATATAATATCAAGGATACAGGGCTTTCAATAGGACATAATATCTAGGATACAAGGCTTTCAAAAGGACATAATATCTAGGATACAGGGCTTTCAATAGGACATAATATCTAGGATAGAGGGCTTTCAATAGGATATAATATCTAGGATACGAGGCTTTCAATAGGACATAATATCTAGGATATAAGGCTTTCAATAGGACATAATATCTAGGATACAGGGCTTTCAATAGAACATAATATCTAGGATACAGGGCTTTCAATAGTACATAATATCTAGGATACAGGGCTTTCAATAGGACATAATATCTAGGATATAGGGCTTTCAATAGGACATAATATCTAGGATACAGGGCTTTCAATATTTTTCAAGTGCACCCGTACTTCACTATTTACTGGCAGTACTTTTTCTTAAAATATGAACATTTTGCATGAATATCTTATACAACACTCTTTGAAATTAGGAGGTTCCAATTGCCATTTTAAGTGGGTAAAAGTACCTGGAACCGTCCCTTATTGAAAGGCCTAAGGATACTCCTATATTTTGAACAGAATATCTAGGAACCATGTTCCTGTGTATTGTGTACAGAGTATATTGGATATTCCTGTGTATTGTGTACAGAGTATATTGGATATTCCTGTGTATTGTGGACAGAGTATATTGGATATTCCTGTGTATTGTGGACAGAGTATATTGGATATTCCTGTGTATTGTGGACAGAAATATGTGATAATCATTTAATTGCACATAGTAGGATTTAATCTGATTGATTGGTGTTTAACACCAACTTTAGCAGTATTTCAGAAAAAAATTTGCTATTAACTTGGACGGATTTAATCCAGAATAATATTATACATGTGAAAATGTATTTGTTGCTTACACATTGAGGAGAACAGAAGGCAGACATCGGCTGTAGCATAGCAAATTTTAATATTTTTTTACTGCACATACAGAATGTAGTTATGAAATCACACCCTCGAGACAGAAACAAATTCATTTTTTATGCAATTTAAATTTTATTTTTTCAGAATCAGAAAAGAAATGTATGGTGGAGCGTGGTGTCCTAAAAATATGGTATCAAAAGAATCATACGAGTATTTACAGATCGACCTTGGGGAATTAACGGTTGTTACCAAGGTCGAAGTTCAAGGTCGCTTTGGAAATGGGCAGGTAAGAAAAATGTAAAAATGTAGTGGTGTTTTGGATACCAAGTGTAGATTTGAGATTATCTTTTGTGGAAGTTGATCTATCTCAACTTGTAGGATACAGTATGTGAGACCTATTAGCATGTTAAACTGATTCTGGAGTTTTTTCTCCCTGCATTATAACTTCATTCCTTCACTTTTATGTCTGTTTATCTGCAGGGATGATTTTATTTTTCACTTAACTGATTTCGGCTATTTTCCTCCAGAGTTTTTCACAGAAGTTGCAGGTCATGATCAGAATATTTCAAAAATGGTATTTTTGAAAAGAAAGCTTAGATGGTTCAGCTATTTTCCATTGATTTTCAATCATTTTATTTTCTAACCAGAATCATCCCTAGCTTTTGATCACAATTGAGACAGAAAATAAACATTCAATCCAGCCATTAATTTCTCATGGAAAAATTGAAAATAATCCACATTTATTTGTTAGAAAAAACAATTACACAATATTAAGGCCAAAACAAAACAAAAAACATGTGTTCTGCTGACATTCTTGAAAACAATAAGATAGGTAGGTGTAGATATGCAAAACCTTTATTTATTAATTTTTTTATTTAGGGATCTGATTTTAATAGTTCTTGTTGAAAAATGGCAATAAAAAGTTTAGGGTAATGCACTAAAACATTAGGATCAACAGGGTTAACGGAAACACTGGTATTTTGGAGTTAGGGTTATGGTGTTTAATGCCACGTTCAACAATATTTCAGTTATATCGTGGCGGCCAGTTTTATTGGTGGAGGAAACCGGAGTACCCAGAGAAAAGTACCGACCTGCCGCAAGTCACTGACAAACTTTATCACATAATGTTGTATTGAATACCCCTCAACTGAGTGGGATTCGAACTTACAACGTTAGTGGTGATAGGCACTGATTGCATAGGTAGTTGTAAATCCAATTACCATACGATCACAATGGTCCCATATTTTGGGGTGTATGTTTTGTTCTGTAAAATACCAAATTACTGTGATTGATATGTACATACTGAATACAGGATAGTTTTGAAATATCTTCTGGAAATTTATCATATTTTACATATACCATAAATTTTATTTTCAGGGTCAAGAGTTCACAGAATATTTCTTGTTGGAATATCAGAGAGAAGATGGTGGGGAATGGGTTAGATTTAGGAATAGAAGGGGGATTGAGGTAAGAGGACAATGTGTATGTGGAGAGGGTGGGGTAGTGGTGGAGATGGGGGCATGGGGTAGAGAGATGGGAATTGATAGCATAATTTTACAGGGAATATCTTAATTCCTTTTATTTTCAACAATGAAAACAGTTTTAAATTTTCTCAAAAGATATTGATTTAAAGTTTTGTTTTGGATAAAAAAAATTAAAACATCACCATGTGATCAAGATCTTTGTATAAGAAAAAACTACAGACTAGACCATACTACAAAATGCATTTTAAATGATGATAACCTAGAATACACCATACAGAGTTATATGGAAAGGAATATCATTTAAAAAAAATAAGTTTTAGAAATTTTCTGAAGGATAGTCGAATTTAAAAGCTCGTTAGAGCTTGTGTTATGCTTGTTGTACATGCTTCGACTTTAAATTAAACTTATTTATTATATAGTGACTTAAAGTTTGTTTTGAAAAAAAAAAAAACATTCACATGACCATGATCTTAGTATAAAAATTACAGGCTGCAATAAATATTTGAAATCCTTTAGTTTAAAAAAAAAATGAGTTTTGAAATTTATATTTGAAATACTGACTTAAAAATTGTTTTGAAAAAGCAAACTCTCACATGACCATGATCTTAGTATAAAAATTACCGTCTGCTATAAAACACATTTTATATATGATATTAAACTAGAATACACTATACAAAATTTTTGATTTCCTCTGTAATTTCTCCCTTGTAAGAAAGCATATTTCCAATAATTGGAGTTCAACAAAATTTCAAGGACATTGATGATACCAATCTATCTAGCTTATTTGAAATTATTTTCAAACGATGGATTAAAACCTTTATAATGTTTGTTGCATTTCTTTTATTGGAAATAAACCATTGTTGCTATGAAATTTACATGAAAATGGAGGAATATAACAAAAGATCCAGAGCATTGCCATAGAATTTAAATCGGTTAGATTATAAAGATATCCAATGTGGTGTATGCATTGATTTCTGTCTTAAATTCAGTGTGATCAAATAAGTAGTATTTAATGTTGTAAGGGAGGCAACTCTTATGGTACTTTATTCAACTGGTTATTCTTGGTGTTTAAAAAAAGCTCATTCCAGAACAGAACAAAATTGGCCCTACCATTTCAACCAGTGAACAGATATGTCTAGATGCCCCCCATTTTCAATTTACTCAACTGGTTAATGTTAGTTTGTTATTCCTGCTGTGAAAAAAATAATTCCAGAACAAAATAAGTTTGACACTATAATTTTAACCAGTAAACAAATGTGTTCTGATGACCTCCAGTTCCAAGGATAATATACCTGGTTGATTGTTAGAGGTCCTACATATTTTAGTTACCGATAAGTGATGATATATATTTCGCTGTTGAAATTGAAAATTTTATGGTTTGGTTTTGTTTATGGTGTTTAACGCCACTTTCAACAATATTTCAGTTATATCGTGGCTGTCAGTTTTATTGGTTGGAATCTGAAGCCCGGAGAAAACCACTGACCTGCCGCAAGTCACTGACAAACTTTATCACATAATGTTGTATTGAGTATGCCTCAACATGAACGGGGTTAGAACTCACGACGTTAGTGGTGATGGGAAATTTTCTGTGAAATGATAACATCTGTATATAGCATACAAGAGACTGTGGTTAAATGAGAATAGTTTGCAGATATATTTCCAATAATAATTCTATCATGATTTAAAAAATTTTTTTTTTTTTTTTTTTTTTTTCAGCATTTTAAAGGGAACACAAACACTTACTTAACGGAGATGTGCGAGGTTGACCCACCAATTGTATGTAAGCGTATTAGATTTATACCATACAGTCAGAATCGAAGGACGGTCTGCATGAGAGTGGAAATGTATGGCTGCAAATGGAATTGTAAGTCTTAGGCAATTTGATTTTAAAAAAAGTTGATGGTCTCAAATCAGAAAATTAGGAAAAATCACAGAATGAAGTTCACAATTACAAATCATAGAAAATTACATTTACCAATCACAACAAAAATATTCTATGCAAAAATCAATTTAGATATAAAAAGCCTAAATCTCAAACATAGGGAAATTGTAAGCTTAGCTTAGCACACAGCAGTAAGGAATAAGAGCAGAAACTGATTTGCTTGGAATTGGGATGATGTGTCTGAGAGTGGAGCGACATATCTACTCGCAGACTGTTGCTTTAGTTAGCTTATACTATAAAAATCCAACGAAGTATGTTGGTCTACTACAAGGCAGAAATCATTATCATCTCATTGAAATGTATGTTGTTCTGAGCATGATAAAGCTGAAATATTGCTCCTACAAGGCAGAAATCATTATCATTTCACTGAAATGCATGTTGTTCTGACCATGATAAAGCTGAAATATTGCTCCTACAAGGCAGAAATCATTATCATCTCATTGAAATGCATGTTGTTCTGACCATGATAAAGCTGAAATATTGCTCCTACTACAACACTGTCATTAAAGAGCTCCGATCAAAAATGTTTGGTCAACATCCGGGATATTTTAAAGCGGTATTTTTAATGCAGACACGGATAATTATCGTAAGTATTTATAAATATACTGTGTATATAATGTTTTGAATTATGATGCTTTATGATTGTTATTATTATTAATTTCATTTTTTGTCCAAATATCATTTATTTTTGCAGTGTAAAATTAGATTTTTCTATAAGTTATAAGGAATCCGGCTTCACAGTGCCACATTTACCTATAGGCTTGGTAGGCAGAAGCCTAGGGCCTCACAATCTAGGGGCATCTGGCAAAGGTGTCTAACATTTTGACACTGTCATAGGCCTTTCATACATATGCTACCATAGCACACTGTAGTCTCTAAATAACCCTCTAATAATTGTCCTTGCACACCCGTCCTCCTCCGCTTTATCCAACTTGTTTAAATCACTCTTCCGTCTTCCTCAAGTCTTCGGACGGGGATTTGGTAGAGCCTCACAAATTGATTAGCCTAGGGCCTCTATTCATCTTAATCCGGCACTGGGTGGCCACTAAAGCAGGATTAACTGTATGTGTACAATATACTTTTTTTTAATCTATTTTTAGCTGGAATTGTGGCATACTCCATGCCACAAGGAGATAGACGTGGAGAAGTAGACCTTTACGATTTTACTTACGATGGAATTGTTTATGAGAACTTCTTGTCTAATGGAATGGGACAATTAACAGATGGACAAAAAGGAGACGGACATTTCCGATCAGACAAACATTTGGGCATAAAAGGATACGATTGGGTGGGATGGAAAAACGATTCCATTATCCGAAATAAACCAGTTGAAGTAATCTTCAAGTTTGAACAAATTCGAAACTTTACATCTGTCATTCTTCATGCAAATAACCATTTTAGTAAGGATGTCCGAGTGTTTCGAAAGGCAGTGTTATATTTCAGCGTGGCTGGTAAATTTTTTCAAAAGAATCCAGTCGTTTACAATTTCCAACAAGACCAGTGGATGGAATATGCAAGAGATGTCGAAATTAAGTTGAAAAATCACGTGGGACGATACGTCAAAATCGACATTTACTTTGACAGCAAGTGGATAATGATCAGTGAGGTGGATTTCGTATCAAGTAAGTTTAATTAAAGGGTTATGAAGAGTCTTATATGTTACTATTGAAAGGACTTTCAAGTTTACTCAAGAATATGTTTGATTTAAGCTAATTATTAAAAGATTTCCCTGTTAATTGTAACTGTATGTAAACTCTTTGTCAATATATTTATTTGGGGGCCATCTTGGTCGTGATCGTGATTGTATGGTAGTTGGATTTACAACTACCTGTGTAATCGGTTCCTATCGCCACTTAAGTTGTGAGTTCGAACCCCGTTCATGACGAGGTGTACTCGATACAACATTATGTGATAAAGTTTGTCAGCGACTTGCGACAGGTTGGTGGTTTTCTCTGAGTACTCCGGTTTCCTCCACCAATAAAACTGACTGCCACGATATAGCTGAAATTTTGTTGAGAGTGGCGTTAAACACCATAAAACCAACCAAGTTTACTCAACAAGAACTTTTTTTATTTAAACTAATTATTTAAAGATTTCTGTGTTAGTTGTAGCTGTCTGTAAACTCTTTGTTGATTGTTATTTAATGTGGGAATAATTTAATTTGATTTGAATACTGCAATCTGATTGGCAACTCTTTGTTGATTGTTATTTAATGTGGGAATAATTTAATTTGATTTGAATACTGCAATCTGATTGGCTGATCCACCTGGAGAAAATTTTGGTTATACTCGATAACCTGGGTTGGTATTGTAACGTCACCAACGTATTCATTCGCCAACGACAAATTCAAATTGTCACACGAAATAATCGTAATTAAAATTGAGGAATCATAAAAAAAAATTGTAGAAATTAAATTAAAAGGAATATTTGAAAGTTTTGAACAGGTTATACGATATAACCTGGTTTGGGGCAGTTTACGCTTAATAAACCACGAAGCAAAAAACACACTGTACCACATATAATGTTTGTTCTCTAAAAGATTTACCTGGCCAGGTGTAATTGATACAATATGTCATTAACATTACTTGCACTTCTGTCATGTCAGAGGTCACGGGTGGCTCAATGAGTTAGGTTGTTGGATCTAACAGCTCGTACAAGCCTATAACCAATACGGCGTGGGTTCGCGCCCAGCTTTGTAAATTACACAAAAGATGTGCACTCGACTCTCAGCCGCAAGTGATAAAGTTTACCAGTTGCTTGCCCAGGGTCGGTGGTTCTCTCCAGGTACTCCGGCCTCCTCCACCACTAAAACTGGTCTCTATGATATAGCTGAAATATTGCTGAAAGTGGCATTAAACACCAAAATTCAAATTCATTCTGTCAGGTCAGTGATTTTCTCCAGTTAAGAAAATGCAAAGTACAAAATATTCTTCAATATAGACACGAGTTGATTCTAGAATAAATAAAGGTAATCCGAATTAATATTTGTCAGTGACTTGCGAGAGATCGGTTGTTTTCTCCGGGTCCACAATATAACTGAAATATTGTTGAAAGTGACGTTAAACACCATAAACCAAAACAAACTACAAAAATGATGATAATTCTTATTATTTCTATTTCAGAACCAGCTGTTGGCAATATTAGTGAAGAAGTGCCTCCCCCTACAACGCAAGGGCCCTCAACTCCTAAAGTTCCACTGCGGAAAGACTTTGTCAATGAAGAGTATAATGTTCCCATTACTTATGATAACCCAGGTAAATTTAAAAATTTTTTAGTACAAT
The DNA here is from genome assembly GCA_963680875.1 of Bathymodiolus brooksi. Lineage (NCBI taxonomy): Eukaryota > Metazoa > Mollusca > Bivalvia > Mytilida > Modiolidae > Bathymodiolus > Bathymodiolus brooksi. The sequence goes on from OY804588.1 coordinate 60,630,566, forward strand.
GTACATCAATAAAAAGCAAAAAATACCACTCTGTATGAACCGTTCCAAAATACCAATCAATTAATCATAGAAACAGCAGCAAAATGGATACCCTAACATACATTTCATTTTAAAAAAATGGTTTGAATCAAAATTACAAAAACAGATTTTAATATTCGGCAAAAGATATTGGAAGGATCATGGTCCTCTTCTGCTTTTTGGAGATGTTTCCCATTGATTGGATTGAACCAGTACCAGTACGGACTGTTTTCACCACTCTTAGGCAAACCAGTTTTTGCAAGTTCAAGCGTTCTTGAAGAATCGGCATACTGATGCTACTAGCAAAGCAAAATTTGATAATTCTTATCTCTTTCTTTTGTTGAAATAACAAAACACACATTTAATTTAACTCAGATTATCCATTACATATATTTCTCTCTTTTGTAATTTTTATTCAAGTAAAATACAGTTATACCTGTTGAACACCAAAGGAGCCATTATTTAGTATATCATGGCAATGGTGCCGGATTTACCTAGGGACTCAAAATTTAGGGGGCCTCCAGCCAAGGTGTATATTATTTTTAACACTGTTATTGGACTTTCACACTTATGCTGTCATTGCATACTGTACTTTCTAAACAACCCTTCAGTAATTTTCCTACACAGTTGCATTCCATTTCAAAATATTGCAGAATTTTAAACACCCCTCATCATCTTCGCCTTTATTGAAGTTGATAAAACACACTTCCATCTTCCTCCAGTCGTGAAGGTGGGGGATTGGGAGGGGCCTCACAAGTGGGATAACCTAGGGCCTCTCTTAATCTAAATCCGGCACTGACTGGCAAGAACAAGTTACCTTTGATGAGATGATGATGACGTCTGCTTTGTACTAGACCAACACGATTACAGTATTATTAGATTTTTATAGTGCTAGTTCACTGAAATAGCAGGTCACGGATAGACATGTCGCTCCACTCGGACACATATATCCTGATTCCGAGCATTTCAAGTTATTTTGATAATGATTTAATTTATTTTCAGAACGTAAAGAAGAAAATATTTTGCCATCAAAAGAGGCTGCCCGTGATGATAATATCATTGCTATTATTGTCGGGACACTAGCTGCTTTGATCGCCCTCTTGTTTGCTATTGTGGCCTTTATAATTTGGCGACAACGACGTAGCAAGCAAAGCAATAATCGTCACAGTTTAAAACCTGCCGTTGACAGAAATGTACCCATCAATATGAATGATTTACATGGTCCACGGAACGGAAAGGTTTCCAACGGCAACGTGTATAACAGCGTGGCTACCGAGGATGTGGAGTGTGAAGCACAACTGTGTAATGGTGATAAACTATGTAAGTTTTGTGTAACTGTATCAAATCCACATCAATTCATTTATTGTATTGTATAACATCTCACAAAATTTTTGTTATGATAAAATGAAAAATAAGTAATACTACACTGTCGGAACATCCAAAATCTAATTGAAAAATCGTAGAAACATGAGCAAAATCGATATCCCTAACACACATATATGTGACCACCCACTTTTCTAGCTTGGTTCAGGTACTTTAATAAAAAGTGACAGAGTTGAACTAGTATTGTTGGCAAAAACATCCCCTCTTAGTGTAATGATACGTTTATACAAGTGTTTCTACTTGTGAGTGTCAACCCTCGCATATACCATATATATTAATAATAGTCATTACCGAGAATACATGGGGGTCGTCGTGGTCGTGATGGTTTGGTAGTTGGATTTACAACTTCCTGTGCAATCAGTGCCTATCACCACTAAAGTTGTGAGGTTGAACACTGTTCATGGCAAGGTGTACTTGATACAACATTATGTGATCAAGTTTATCAGTGACTTGCGACAGGTCGGTGGTTTTCTCTGGGTACTCCGATTTCATCCACCAATAAAACTGACCGTCACGATATAACTGAAATATTGTTGAAAGTGGCACTGAACACCATAAACCAACCAAACCAACTAGCCGAGAGTACATTACGTACAAATTATCGGTTGATTTACGTAATATATATATATAGAGAACAGCCATAAAGTATTACCATTTTTTCCTTTAATCTGAATACTTAAAGTCTTTTTCAACAGTCACGTTTTAGATAAAAAAAAAATTTGCTGAAAGTAGCGGTTGATAAAGACTGTTAACCTAGCCTAACCTATAATATAATCATATCATTTGATTATCAATAGAACAGTGAAACCAAACCTAAAAAAAAACGAAATCCTGTATAAACTGAACCTTAAAGTCTCAATGTAAGAAATCTATGTTAATTTAGACCATATAAGACCAAACACCTGTCTATCACAAACACAAGAGGTGATCCTAAGGAGGTTTGGTTTAGACAGGTTTCACTGTATTAAGAAATATGTATTATACTAGGGCCCCGGGTGGCTCAATGAGTTATGTAGTTGGATTACCTAACAACTCATACAAGCCTATCACCAATACGGCATGGGTTCGTGCCCGGCTTTGTAAATTACAAAGAAGGGTGCACTCGACTCGCAGCCGCAAGTGATAAAGTTCACCAGTTGCTTGCCCATGGTCGATGGCTCTCTGCGGGACTCCGGCTTCTTCCACCACTAAAACTGGTTGCCATGATATAGTTGAAATATTGCTGAAAGTGGCGTTAAACACAATAAATCAAATGTATTGTACTTGCCATAAGTTATTGATATATATTTATTTTTATATAATTCTAGATTCTAGAGATTATGCTGTTCCTGATGTTACAAAATCAGCATTGGTTGTGGCCTTGCCACCCCAGCCCCCGCAGCCCCCACAACCACCTATAAGGATAACGGCTAACCCAGCTCAGGGTGTGCCCATGATGATCAACTCTTTGGATAAGCCACCAACTTACGATGCACTTTATGCCGCTGCGGATGTGATAAATGTGCAGGTTCCCAACATTCCCAGTCTGCAAGGTGTCAGTGGTAATAACGTATATGCTGTACCTAATGCTGAAATCCTCCTAACATTGGAGCACTCGGTTACACAGTTCCCAAGAGATAACCTACAGTTTATTGAAGTACTGGGTGAAGGACAGTTTGGAGAGGTAATATAAAGAATTTTATCCTGCACACAGTACATTTGCTGTACAAATATGCTATACGAATAAATTTTTGCTTTATTCGTACTAGACGAATAAACTTTCCTGGTACCCTGTAGCTATGTACAGCGGAGGGCACAGACAAGTATGAAACTGGTACTAATGTAACGCGGACCACGATGAAGACACCCTTGACAACATTTATGAAAGGCGAGGAATGACGCTTGTTTCTGTCCTTTTTAGCTCACCTGACCCAAAGGGTCATGTGAGCTATTCTCATCACTTGGCGTCCGTCGTCGTCGTCCGTCGTCCGTCGTCCGTCGTCCGTCGTACGTCGTAAACTTTTTCAAAAATCTTCTCCTCTGAAAGTACTAGACCAATGGAAACCAAACTTGGTCTGAATCATTACTAGGGTATCTAGTTTCAAAATTGTGTCCGGTGATGCCGTGCACCAACCAACATGGCCGCTGTTACTAAAAATAGAACATATGGTAAAATTGCAGGTTTTTGGTAATATCTCAAAAACCGTTAGTAATATCAAAAATCTGACATGGGGTAAAAATGATCAGCACATCAAGATCTACCTACCCTGCAATTTTTAAGTAAATCTGATTACCCATCTTGGAGTTATTGCCCTTTTTTCATCAAATTTGTAAAATTTTAATGCTTTTCGTCTTATATTTCAAAAACTATAAGAGATAAAGGTTAACTTTAAATTGCAAAAATGTGCGGCATATTAAGATCTACCTACCCTGCAATTTTGAAGTAAATCCCATTACTCATTTTGGAGTTATTTCCCTTTTTTCATCAAATTTTCAAAATTTTAATACTTTTCGTCCTTTATTTCAAAAACTATAACAGACAGATGGTAAGTTGAAACTGCAAACATGCTCAGCATGTCAAGATCTACCTACCCTGCAATTTTGAAGTAAATTTGATTACCCATCTTGGAGTTATTGCCCCTTTTTCATCAATTTTTTTTTTTCCTTTTAATACTTTTCGTCTTATATTTCAAAAACTATTTAGAGATAGATGTTAAGTTTATTGCAAAAATGTGCAGCATATCAAGATCTACCTACCCTGCAATTTTGAAGTAAATCCCATTACCCATTTTGACCGATTATGCAAATTAGAAAAAAGGGGGGATGAAATTAAAAAAAAATCTTCTCCTCTGAAACTACTGAACCAATCTCAACCAAACTTTGCTGAAATGATCCTTAGGTGGTCCCCTTTCAAAATTGTGTCCATTAGCCCCGTCCTGTATCCAAGATGGCCGCCATTACTAAAAATAGAAATTTCTTCAAATGGTCAAAACTGCTCTATTTTAAGCCAGAAAGTGCCCAAATTTGAACTGTATAAGCATAATGATGAACTTTTTAACATATATTACGGGATTTTTTTATGAACTTTGAACTTTTACCGATTTTGACCGATTATGAAATTTAAAAAAAGGGGGGATGAAATTAAAAAAAAAATCTTCTCCTCTGAAACTACTGAGCCAATCTCAACCAAACTTTGCTGAGATGATCCTTAGGTGGTCCCCTTTCAAAATTGTGTCCGTCAGCACCGTCCTGTATCCAAGATGGCCACCATTACTAAAAATAGAAATTTCTTCAAATGGCCAAAACTGTTCTATTTTAAGCCAGAAAGTGCCCAAATTTGAACTGTATAAGCATAATGATGAGCTTTTTAACATATATTACGGATTTTTTATGAACTTTGAACTTTTACCGATTTTGACCGATTATGAAATTTAAAAAAAGGGGGGATGAAATTAAAAAAAAATCTTCTCCTCTGAAACTACTGAGCCAATTTCAACCAAACTTTGCTGAGATGATCCTTAGGTGGTCCCCTTTTAAAATTGTGTCCGTCAGCGCCGTCCTATATCCAAGATGGCCACCATTATTAAAAATAGAAATTTCTTCAAATGGCCAAAACTGCTCTATTTTAAGCCAGAAAGTGCTCAAATTTGAACTGTATAAGCATAATGATGATCTTTTTAACATATATTACGGATTTTTTATGAACTTTGAACTTTTACTGATTTTGACCGATTATGCAAATTAGAAAAAGGGGGGATGGAATTAAAAAAAAATCTTCTCCTCTGAAACTACTGAGTCAATCTCAACCAAACTTTGCTGAAATGATCCTTAGGTGGTCCCCTTTCAAAATTGTGTCCGTCAGCGCCGTCCTGTATCCAAGATGGCCACCATTACTAAAAATAGAAATTTCTTCAAATGGCCAAAACTGCTCTATTTTAAGCCAGAAAGTGCCCAAATTTGAACTGTATAAGCATAATGATGAGCTTTTTAACATATATTACGGGATTTTTTATGAACTTTGAACTTTTACCGAGTTTGACCGATTATGCAAATTAGAAAAAAGGGGGGATGAAATTAAAAAAATCTTCTTCTCTGAAACTACAGAGCCAATCTCAACCAAACTTTGCTGAAATGATTCTTGGGTGGTCCTCTTCCAAAATTGTGTCCAGCATTTCAGAACACCGACCAAGATGGCCGCCACAGCCGAACTTAATTTAACATAGGACCCTATGGGAAATTCCCATAAAAATCTTTTTGTCTGAAACCATTTGCTCAATAAGAACAAAATTTTGATGAAATAGTCATTGAATGGTTCTCTTCCAAAAATGTGTCTGGCGGTTCGACCCTTCGATCAATTTTTATTTACCTGCAATTTTGAAGTAAATCCGATTACCCATCTTGGAGTTCTTGCCCTTTTTTCATCAAATTTATAAAAATGACGAAGGCTACAATTGTTAATTTTTTTTACCGAAGTTATCAAGTTTTATTGACTGATGTTATTATTATACCCAGGTGAGCTATACAGGCTCCTGGGAGCCTCTAGTTGTTTAAATCTGACAAGTTTTCCGACTTTTTTGACATTGCAGGATAAACACAATATACGTACATTGTCGTTAAATATAAAATTCATTTGTACTCGCTGCGAAACAGGCCTGAAAAGCTCGCCAAAGGCTCGCTATTCTGCCTGTTTCTAAAGCTCGTACAAATAAATTTTATATTTACCGACAATGTATGTATATTGTATATATATCAATTCATTGAGAGAAAAAACTTATATTTTTTAATGAAGTTACATGATGTGGACATTTACTGGTGTAACTCTGCTACAGTTTGCAAGCCAGTAGCTGGAATTCACACCAGCATAATTAGGTCATGGTCTATTTTGTGTTCAGTTATTTGAGGTGAGAGGTACCGATAGTTGTTCTTTTTGTTGATATCAGTGTGATTGTTGACCTCCACTGTTTAAACTTTCTGTTCTTAAAGACTCACAACCGCAAGTGATAGAGTTTACCAGTTGCTTGCCCATGGTCGGTGGTTCTCTCCGGGTACTCTAGCTTCCTCCACCACTAAAAACTGGTCGCCATGATATAGCTGAAATACTGCTGAAAGTGTCGTTAAAACCTAATTAATCAATCAATCAATCAATTTTCTTAAAAAGATGTCTTAGATTACAAAGAACAGGTAATTTAATCCACCCCATTCTTCAATTATTATCACCTAACCTGTGCAACTGAAAGATTTTTTTGCAGATTTGTATTTTATTAGTTCTCAGATTAACTTTGTTTTACATTTGTTTTTTAAGTCAAACTTGATGTGGATCTTTAAGTATTTTAGATCTATGCACTCAAAATTTGATTATCAAAGTTTAAACATCAGATGTTTTCAACAAAAAAAACAGTCTTTTTATTTTAAAAAATACAATGGGTTAGGGTTATTTTGTTTAACACCACTTTCAACGATATTTCAGTTATATCTTGGCAGTCAGTTTTATTGGTGGAGGAAACTGGAGTACTCGGAGTAAACCACCGACCTGTCGCAAGTCACTGACAAACTTTATCACATAATTTTGTATCGAGTAAACCTCATGATGAGTAGGATTCGACCTTCAACTTTAGTAGTGATTGGCACTGATTGCATGGGTAGTTATAAATCCAAACTACCATACGATCACGATCAATCATCATGATAGCCCCCAGAAAAATAGAATGTACAATAATTATATTATCATAAGGCCTAGCCAATATTAAAAAATCGCTTTAACCCATATGTTAATATTAATGAGCAGACGAAAATTATTTTTGATAATTTATGAAACTAAAATTAACTTGTAATTCTAGGTACATTTATGTGAAGCTCTGAACGTGAGTGAATTTATCAACGACGATTACTTCATCAACAGAAACAGTAACCGACCTGTCCTGGTAGCCGTCAAAATGTTACGGAGAAATGCTGATGACCGAGCAAGGTATGAATTGTTTGTTTAACTTTACAGTATTTTTACCTTCTTATATGAAAGAAAGTTGTGTGTTTGTGCACAGAAACGACAGTTTTAAATAAGTATACAATTTTTGTTTTAGATTTCCGTAGATTTAATTACACTTTCCGTTCAATGCATTTGTATTTATCTTTGCTCGATATGTAAATTTTGATTTTGATTGTAGTTCACAGAGTTGAAAGTTTTCCATTAATCAGCAGATTTCCTCTTTTTTTTTAGCAAAGCATTTAGAAATAAAAACTAGGTCCAAACATGTAGAAAATAGAAGTTTAGGGCACTATATAGGGTAGAGAGGGAGGGGTGGCTTTTTTCATCAGTGAGGACTTTCATCGTGGAGTTCAGTTTCACCATCCTAATAGCATACATAATCGGCACTTTTTCAACAACAAAAGAATGGGACACCAATATATATGGAATATCGTTGGGTTTTTTTCCGAGCTTGATTATATCCATCGAGACATTTAAATCGAGATGGATATGAGAGATCGAGGAAAAAAGACCAATGATAATCTGTTTATCGCTGTTTTGCCAGAGCAATATCAGTGATGTCAAGCAGGCATGCCTTGACCAGTGCCTTAGAAACTAGCGATATTTTGAATCCTTATCAGCGGCTATCGATACGAAAAATACATGACGCGAACACCAAAGGAAAAAAATGTACAAAATAGCGATAAATTTGAATGACATAGATATAGATATCATTCCCATCTATAGAGAAGACAATATGCACCTTTAATTGTCACTTTAGTCATGTGACCCACAATGTAGGATCGCTTTGTCAGTCATTCTGGGTTACTATTTACCAATACTATGTAATCACTGATGATACAGTTTAAATCAAAACAACATTCTCATTCGGCCATTTTTGATGGAGATATGCAACTCTTTTGTCGATTTTAGCTCTTTTTGACATTGTAATATATTTGACAACACATTGTAATATATTTGGCAACAAAAAGCTTCATTCTGTCGTCTGCTCTCAATTACAATTGTAATACATTTCCATATTATTTTAGCTCTTTTTGACATTGTAATATATTTGGCAACAATGAGGTTATGTAACATACCTTTCACAAAAAAATTATATCAAAATCCATATCGTGACTTATTTTGAAAAAACTTCATTCTGTCGTCTGCTTTCAAATACAATTGTAATACATTTCCATATTATTTTAGCTCTTTTTGACATTGTAATATATTTGGCAACAATGAGGTTATGTAACATACTTTTCACAAAAAAATTATATCAAAATCCATATCGTGACTTATTTTGAAAAAACTTCATTCTGTCGTCTGCTTTCAAATACAATTGTAATACATTTCTATATTATTTTAGCTCTTTTTGACATTGTAATATATTTGGCAACAATGAGGTTATGTAACATACCTTTCACAAAAAAATTATATCAAAATCCATATCGTGACTTATTTTGAAAAAACTTCATTCTGTCGTCTGCTTTCAATTACAATTGTAATACATTTCTATATTATTTTAGCTCTTTTTGACATTGTAATATATTTGGCAACAATGAGGTTATGTAACATACCTTTCACAAAAAAATTATATCAAAATCCATATCGTGACTTATTTTGAAAAAACTTCATTCTGTCGTCTGCTTTCAAATACAATTGTAATACATTTCCATATTATTTTAGCTCTTTTTGACATTGTAATATATTTGGCAACAATGAGGTTATGTAACATACCTTTCACAAAAAAATTATATCAAAATCCATATCGTGACTTATTTTGAAAAAACTTCATTCTGTCGTCTGCTTTCAAATACAATTGTAATACATTTCCATATTATTTTAGCTCTTTTTGACATTGTAATATATTTGGCAACAATGAGGTTATGTAACATACCTTTCACAAAAAAATTATATCAAAATCCATATCGTGACTTATTTTGAAAAAACTTCATTCTGTCGTCTGCTTTCAATTACAATTGTAATACATTTCTATATTATTTTAGCTCTTTTTGACATTGTAATATATTTGGCAACAATGAGGTTATGTAACATACCTTTCACAAAAAAATTATATCAAAATCCATATCGTGACTTATTTTGAAAAAACTTCATTCTGTCGTCTGCTTTCAAATACAATTGTAATACATTTCCATATTATTTTAGCTCTTTTTGACATTGTAATATATTTGGCAACAATGAGGTTATGTAACATACCTTTCACAAAAAAATTATATCAAAATCCATATCGTGACTTATTTTGAAAAAACTTCATTCTGTCGTCTGCTTTCAATTACAATTGTAATACATTTCTATATTATTTTAGGGCTGACTTTCATAAAGAAATCAAGATTATGTCTCAACTGAAGGATCCCAACATTGTTCGTGTTCTTGGAGTATGTACACGGGAAGAGCCTCTCTGTATGATCGTTGAATATATGAAATATGGAGATCTCAATCAGTTTCTCTTGGATCATGTACCCGAAAGTCCAGTTGCTCAGGCAACCAATGCTAAGACATTGAGTTATGGCTGTTTGATATATATGGCATCGCAAATTGCATCGGGAATGAAGTATTTGGAATCATTGAATATGGTTCATAGAGACTTGGCTACGAGAAATTGTTTGGTGGGCACAAACTTTACTATTAAAATTTCTGATTTCGGTATGAGTCGGAGTTTATATAGTGCCGACTACTACAGGATTGAGGGACGTGCAGTTTTACCGATTCGATGGATGGCATGGGAAAGCATATTACTGGTATGTATGAGCTATTGTAGCATAAAACATTCTGATGAAAAGGGTATCGAGAAAAAAAAGACTTGTTAGATCTATTTTAAACTTATTCAAAATCGATAAACATGAACTTTTAAATAATACAAATATGTTTTTCGAAAAGGATATCAGAAGTATTTGGGAAATGTTTGGCCAAAGGTTTGGATTTATGGTGCTTAACACCACTTTCAACAATATTTCAATTATATTTTGGGTGGAAGAAAACCAGAGTACCTGGAGAAAACCACTGACAAACTTTATCACATAATGTTGTATCGAGTACACCTCTTCTGAGCGGGATTCAAACTCACAATGTTAGTGGTGATAGACACCGATTGAATAGGTAGTTATAAATCCAACTACCATACGATCACGACCATGACGACCCCTCAGAGTGACCAAAGGAGAGAGAGAAAAAAAACAAAAGGACAAATGGATATCAACAAAACAATAACCTAAAAACTAACGATTAAGCAATACAAGCCCCACATAAAACCGAGGATGAACTCGGGTACTTCTGAAGGGTAAGCGATTCCTTTCCGTATTTTTGTTATGAACAGTTATTTCCCATGGTTTTATTAAGTGGATTTACCCATAATGCAAAGTTAGTGAAATTATATGCTGTACAGTATAAATTGAATCTGTATTTAGTTACGACATGTCTGTTGCCTAGGATATTGAAGAAAAAAAAATAATCATTATAAAATCTTGTTGGAAAAAGCTTTCAAATTATATGATTTGTGTGCATATGAAATGGAAAAAGAAGTACTTGGATTGTATGGAAGAAGATTTTTTTTGAGATTCTTTAATCATTTGTTGTTGTTTTTTTTATTAGCTCACCTAGCCATAGGCCATGTGAGCTTTTGTCATGGGTAAGCGTCCGTCCATCCGTTAGCTTTTCACATTTAAATCTTCTTCTCTGAAACCGCTGAACAGAAATCAGCCAAACTTGCCAGAAATGTTCACTGGATGGTCCTCTACCAGATTTGTGTTTTTGGTGCTGATTTGAAATCCAACATGGCTGCCAGGGTCCATAATGTGTTCTCATTGGCTGAAATTTTAAAAATCTTCTTGTCAGAAACCACTAAGTCAATTGAATTGTGACTTTGCAGGAATGATCATTGGGTGGTCCTGTACTAAAATTGTGAATCGTTTGCCGATCGGAAATTCAAGATGGCCGCCATGACTCGACTTAGTTTAACATAGGACCCTATGGGAATTTCACATTTTCATCTTTTTTTCTGAAACCACAAAACAGATTTGAATCAAATTTGGCAGAAATGTTCATTGGATGGTCATATACAAGATTTTTGTTTTTGGCACTGATCGGAAATCCAACATGGCTGCCAGGGCCCATAATGTGTTCTGATTGGTTGAAATTTTAAAAATCTTCTTGTTAGAAACCACTAAGCCAATTGAATTGTGACTTTGCAGGAATGATCATTGGGTGGTCCTGTACTAAAATTGTGAATCGTTTGCCGATCGGAAATTCAAGATGGCCGCCATGACTCGACTTAGTTTAACATAGGACCCTATGGGAATTTCACATTTTCATCTTTTTTTCTGAAACCACAAAACAGATTTGAATCAAATTTGGCAGAAATGTTCATTGGATGGTCATATACAAGATTTTTGTTTTTGGCACTGATCGGAAATCCAACATGGCTGCCAGGGCCCATAATGTGTTCTGATTGGTTGAAATTTTAAAAATCTTCTTGTTAGAAACCACTAAGCCAATTGAATTGTGACTTTGCAGGAATGATCATTGGGTGGTCCTGTACTAAAATTGTGAATCGTTTGCCGATCGGAAATTCAAGATGGCCGCCATGACTCGACTTAGTTTAAAATTGGACCCTATGGGAATTTCACATTTTCATCTTTTTTTCTGAAACCACAAAACAGATTTGAACCAAACTTGGCAGAAATGTTCATTGGATGGTCATATACAAGAATTTTGTTTTTGGCGCTGATCGGAAATCCAACATGGCTGCCAGGGCCCATAATGTGTTCTGATTGGTCGAAATTTAAAAAATCTTCTTGTTAGAAACCACTAAGCCAATTGAATTGTGGCTTTGCAGGAATGATCATTGGGTGGTCCTGTACTAAACTTGTGAATCGTTTGCTGATCGGAAATTCAAGATGGCCACCATGACTCGACTTAATTTTAACATTGGACCCTATGGAAAAAAAATTTAAAAGTCTTCTCCTCTGAAACCAGTAAGTCAGTTTAAAGCAAACATGGGATGAATGGTCCTTAGGTGGTCAACTTTCAAAATTATGTCCTGTGACCCCGACTTCCATCCAAGATGGCAACCATCAGCGAACATAGTTTTAACATAGGACCCTATGGGAAATATATTTAAAAATCATCTTCTCTGAAACCAGTAAGCCAATTTAAAGCAAACGTGGCATGGATGGTCCTTAAGTGGTCAATTTTCAAAATTGTGTCCAGTGACCCTAACCTCCATCCAAGATGGCCACCTTCAGCAGACATACTGTAGTTTTAACATAGGACCCTATGGGAAAAAATGTTTTAAAATCTTCTCCTCTGAAACTAGTAAGCCAATATAGCAAACATGTCATCGATGGTCCTTAGGTGGTCAACTTCCAAAATTGTGTTCAGTGATCCCGATCTCGGTTCAAAATGGCCACCGTCAGCAGACATAGTTTTAACATAGGACCCTATGGGAAAATTGTTTAAAAGTCTTCTCTTCTGAAACCAGTCAGCCAATTTAAAGCAAACATGGCATGGATGGTCCTTGGGTAGTATACTTTCAAAATTGTGTCCGGTGACCACGACCTTCATCCAAGATGGCTGCCATGAGCAGACATAGTTTTAACATAGAACCCTATGGCAGTATAGGATTTGAATAGTAACTTAGATGTATTCAGCATGCAGACATTCTTAAGAGGACTTATTTATGTCAGGTGAGCGATACAGGCTCACCTGAGCCTCTAGTTTAGGTTATGCTGTTCAATGCCACTTTCAACAATATTTCAGTTATATCGTGGCGGTAAGTTTTATTGGTGGAGGAAACCGGAGTACCTGGAGAAAACCACCAACCAAGTCACCAACAAACTTTATCACTTAATGTTATATTGAGTATACCTTGCCATGAAAAGGGTTCAAACTCACAACTCGAGTGGTGATAGGCACTGATTGCATGGGTAGTTGTAAATTCAACTACCATACGATCATGACCACGATGGTCCCTCAGACTTTTCTGAGATTCTTTATTCATTTGAGATTTTGTTTAGTCAGAATGCACTCTTGTTGTAAGAATTACGTAATTATTGTTGTAATTTTGCAGGGAAAGTTTACAACAAAGAGTGATGTGTGGTCATTTGCCGTTACACTGTGGGAAGTTCTAACTTTCGCCAAGGATCAGCCATATGATGCCCTGACGGACGAAATGGTGATAGAAAATGCCGGACATTACTATAGAAATGACAAACAGGAAGTTTATTTGTCCCACCCACCTAATTGTCCTAAAGAAATCTATGACTTAATGTGTGAATGTTGGAACCGAAGCGAGAGCGCTAGGCCAACATTCCGTGAAATACACATGTTTCTTCAGCGGAAAAATATGGGATACAATCCTAAGGACGAAAAAATGAATCAGATTAAAGTTCCGATATGTTGACTAGAAAAGCCGAGTTACGTGCGGAAAACTTTAAACACTAGTCAACAAGTAGTTCGCTTAAACATACTGTGATTTTTTTTATTATCTCAATATACATGAAAAAAAATGCAGGGTGTTCAGATTAAAAGAAGACAGTATATAATAGATGAACAGACAAGCTTTAATACTATAAGTTTAATAAGTGCTATATTAGTTGTGCTAGATAATGAAGAAAAAAAATTGAGATTTTTTTTATCTCAAACATTTTTTTTTTGTCAATATGTCGCAACACTGCACAGGACAATGGGAGTAGGTAGTATTCCACAAAAATCCATTTTTTATCTGTGATGCTATTTCAAGCTCCGTTATAGAGGAGATGAAGAAACAGGGCATTGATTGGTACACGTAAAATTACTCCTGGGGTGGTGCTCCAAGGTATTGGAGGATTCTAGCGGTAGATGGGAGTGACATGAAGAACTTGTTTATGTGTGAAAAAGGACTTGTTACACATGAAGTAGACTTAATATGTTTCACAAAAATAGTTTTATGGAGGAAATTTTTTAAAACAAGATTGAGAATTGTTGTACAAATTTTAGCAGTATTTTCTTAAATTCTTGTTGTGATTATTGTAAACAACCACAATGTGATAAAAAATCGGTTGTCATGGAGATGTTTTTTTTATATTTGAATTTGAATATATTATAAAACAACCTGTGGAATGCAAAAACAAACAAGTATATTGTCCGTGGAAAAAGACTTTTAAGAATATATTTATTGTTGCTTTTTAAAGATTTTGTCATGTTCTTTTATGTAAAAGGCATATACAATATTAATTTAAAAATGATTTATTATTTTTGCAATTTTATCACAAAGTTGTGAATTTTTAAAACTTGTCATGATTTATATATTGCGCTGTTTTTTCATTCGAAATACCAGTAACATAGTGCTGCTATAAACTTCTATTCCGGTAATTGTATATGGGAATTTTTTCGAGAGAAAAGAATATTTATAATACTAAAGACTCAACTTCTCGTTGGGTAATTTAAATATATGCATGTTGTACATGTATGTAAATTGCTAAAATCCTGCCGAAGAAAATTTTTAAAAAATGAAACCATATCGCTGTCATTGTACCATTTTAAGAGCATGTATATGTATATCATAAGATCTCGATACCTGGCTTTATTGTCGTAAATCTTTCGAGTCCCAAGTTTCGTATTGAAAATTCTCGATTAAACAAAATAATAAAATTTAAACTTGGCCACAAAAGTTTATGACATGAATGCTTAATTTGTACATTAACAATCAAATAATGGTATTGAATGATAGTTTAAACAGCAACGAAAAATGTTTGTATTTCCAAATTGATTTACCTCATATTTTTTTGTATAATTAAGCATAATCAGTAGCAATCATGATTATTTTTGACACTTATTTGTTGTAGACAATATTAGCTTTAAAAATTTCTTAATTTCATATCTTTTTTATATTTGCTTTATCAAGAAATCATTTTCATCAAAGATCTGTGCCATATTGAATGAACATCAAATTATATTTTGCAAAACAAAAGAATTTCATTTATATTTTGAAGAAGAAAAAAGAAATTATCTGTTTTACTCCAGCATTTTCTTCAAAATACCTGTTTATACAAGAAATTTGTAAGTATTGAACGAGTTCTCATTTTTGAGTGCTGAAAACCCGCTATCTGACCTATTTACCAAGAAAGATTGTCTTTATATATATATATATAGATTAAAGTTAATTTCTAAAGGTCTGTGAAATTTGATTATCTTCCCTTGACCACACTCTTCAATTTATAAAATGGAGAGTTATCTCCCATGGATAACATGGAATTAAAATTGTGTACATGTTGTTTATTACTGTCATTAAATAAGATGTATTTATTGTTAATTGATTGTGCAATAACAAGAGAAAATAGTTGATCATTTATGTACATACTTCACCTCATTATTGAAATATGATTTTAGTAATAGTTTAATATTGCTAAAAAAACATGGTCAAGTGTTATAAATTGCAAGCCATATTATGAAATTACATCAATAGTTATTTTAAAAAAGAATAATATCTTCTGTAAAAAAAAATAATTGGCTAAAAAAAAACTAAATGAATCAAACATATTTTTAAATTATATTGTATTGTGGCTTAACATGAAAACTTGATTTTGTTGTTTATAAAAGTCTCCAGAATAATAAGAAATTTAATGCCATGAATATATACGCTGTCCCTTACTAAGAGGGGAGGTTGATTTTGAGCGTGATAGCTTGTATTGAAGTAGAAGAATAAAAAGGAACTTCATATAGTTTAGTTAATCGTAGTTTGTATGTTCTATAGGAGAATGTCTAATTTAAAAAGTCCATGTGATGCAAGAAATAATTATCGATTTTGCATTGGGTTATTTGTGATCAGGAGTAAATAATACATTAACTCAGTATGGTCAGTCGTAGGTTGTGAAAAAAAAAGTTTTTGATTTCATTTTTGTCCGAGCAAAACTTAACAAGACACTCAGAAATGATTATTAAGCTAATGCTAAACATTAATCAATCAATCAATGAATAATAAGGTCAAAATGTTTACAGATAAGTTTTCTACCCTTCTAGAGAAACAAAATAATTATGACCAAAAAAGTATGAACTGTAATGGAGAATAATTTTGTAAAATATTGATTTCATCATTGAAGACAAACTCGAGGAACCAAAAGTGACATTAATTTATGAAACTTTCATGAATCCTTTTATAAATATTTATTTTGTGTTAAAATTATTTTTTCGACTAGGAGGGTAACCTGATGAATTATTATTATAAGGTTATTCCAGAAACATATTGTGCACACAACATTAGATATCTACTGGTAGATGTTTTCATTTTTTGAAATGGAGAAGGAATTTTTGTAAATTTCTTTTTGAAGAAAGGATTTTAAGCTACCAATATTCAATAAAGAATTTTGTGATTTTTACATGGAAATCAAGACTGTTACTGTACAGTATTTTCAGTGCTTTGTCAAGACTGTCACTACAGTATTTTCAGTGCTTTCTCAAGACTGTCACTGTACAGTATTGTCAGTGCTTTGCTCGGACATTAATGTTATTCTGTTATTGTAGTTGAGAATATCTATATTTTTATATAAATGTTCCATTGCCACATTATTATGAACTACTTTTTTTAAAAGCTTATATTATAGAATTTTGGTGCTGTTGTGTAGCCACACATTTGTGTACATACATTTTTATAAATGCGCTAGATACACATACATGTATATTATACACATATTCAACAAAACACAAAATGAAAAAAATATTGGTCTTACTGAATTTCTTAAATAATAGACTTTAATTTTTTACATGTAAAATATTATTTTTCAAGTTGCATGTTTTTGAAAATCTGATTATTAATATTTGACATAATGGATCAAAATTTCTTTGACTGTCTAGTTTAAATTTTAACAGATTGAACAAAGAAATAAATGGTTTTCTTTACACTAAGTGTTGTACTACCACCACAATGTCTGAAGAAAAGCATTGGTAATTGACGAAAACATACTTATAGTGACGTGCAAAGTGAAAAACATCATATTTTTTCCAAAAAATTGGTTTTATCATTGGTTTGAAAGAAATGTATTGTCGGTAATCTACGTCTGATCATGCTCCAATACTCTCCACTCGTCACATGAGCAGTAAAGAGTATTGGAGTACGACGAGTCGTGGGTTTTTCGATGGTAAAAAAAATATTAATATATAGTTTTCTATGTCAACTCTTGAATTTTCAATTTGAAAATATTTTACCATTGATTATGAAAAAAATTTCATTTACTTTTCAAAAGATTGTTTTAAAAAATACAGTTAATTATAATTAATTGAAATGTTAATTGAAAGAAACCGAAACTGAACCTCTAATACTACACATTGATTATTTTCTCTTCCCCAAACCCTGTCGTAACTTTGTAAATTTCACCCATCATTTTTGCACAACCCTCGTAACACCGTTCAAAATGTCTTCCCTCTTGAGTTATAATTTTTTGTATTTTTATAGTTTGGCTATTTTTAGAAATTTCACAATCACAGAAATTAAGTCTAGTCCCATCATGATGTATAAAGATATATACTGTTCAGCTACTGGTCAGACAAGCATCACATGATCACTTGCAAGGGTTTGATATGGCCTTATTTCTCCCTATCCCTTTTTTTATTACAAAATAAGATGTGCGATTATAAATAATTATGTATTATGGGGAATTACCGGAGAGAAATATCACTTAATTGTTAACAGGTTCTTTTTGAATCATGAAATCATTTTCGACATCATTATGATGCCATAATCGGTAATGATTTAAGTAATAATCCACACAGTTGGAATTTTTTTTAATGAAATTAAATGTTAGCACCAGTGTACAATAACGCTATTTTCTCCATCTTCATTGAACTGACTCCTGAATCATGTTGGTCTATGTTGGCACTAAGTATTTCTTGTCAAGAAAATATCTTAAAATTATAAATTGAGAAATTTGAGCGAATTTTGAACGGTTTATGATATCATCATGACATTCTTAAATACTAATTTATATAGGATCATTTCACACTACTTTCAACAATATTTCTATTATAACATGGCGGTTACTTTATCAGCAGAAGAAACCCTGAATTTCCGAAGAAAACTACCAAAAGTCCTTTACAAACCTTATCGCAAAAGGTTGTATCAAGTACACCTTTCCACGGATGGGAATCAAACTTACAACTGAAGCGATGATGGGTACCGCTTGCATCAGGAAACATAAATTCAAATAGAGTACAAACACAGCCATGGAGGCCCCCTTGAATTAGAAGAAGTCTTTATTAAGGAAAGTCGGTTACATCCAGGATCATGTAGTATTAGTCTTGTTTAGTATATAGCTGAACGAAGTTTCATTTTTTTTTTAAGTGCTACAAATTTCTCAATGAGTAGAATTATGTTAATTGTTTTTATTATTGTATATTTTGTTTTGTCTGTATTGTATGTAAATAAAATGATTATAATGTGATGGACCTCTCTTTTGTTTACCTGTAATTTTGTATCTATAATTAGCGCCTTAACTAATAGTGTATAATACGTGTGTATTTTCCAGTAAGTATTTTATCATCTTGTGTGGGTAGCATACACAGGATTAGGTCTATGTTGTTTAACACCACTTTCAACCATACTTACGTTATATCGTGGCGGTTTTATTAGTGAAGAAAACGGAGCACCAGGAGAAAACCACTATACTGCCGCAAATCACTGACAATCTTTATCTCATAATGTTGTATCAAGTACACCTGGCAATGAACGGGATTTGAAATCATAACCTTAGTGATGATAAGGACTGATTGTATAAGTAGTTGTAATTCTGTTTACCAGTTGCTTGCCCATGGTCGGTGGTTCTCTCCGGGTACTTCGGCTTCTTCCACCACTAAAAGTGGTCGCCATGATATAGTTGAAATATTGCTGAAAGTGGCGTTAAACACCAAAAATCAATCCAGTTGTAATTCTAACTACTATACGATCATGACCATGATGACCCCACATACACAGGTATTTGCTTAGTAAATGTTTTGACCAGCCTGGATGGGTATTATACACAAGGATTTAAAAATTTATATGCAAATTAAAATCAGGAAATTTCAATTGTTGAAAGAAGAATTAGGATTATGGGTTATTGATGGCATTTTGAACAAAATAGCAGGCAGTTTTATTGCGGGGGGGAATTCGTAGAAAATGCATGACCTGTCGCAAGTAACTGATAAACTTCATCAAATAAAGAGCCACTTTAGTGGTGTAATGGTTAGCGTGCGAGTCCTGATCTGGTCAAACCTGCTTCTCTAAGCATACATCAATAAAAATGAGCTAACACTGGTTGGCTTGGAGTCGGATTACAGCCACATGTATCTGTGAACTGATATTTCAGACAGCTAGTACTTTAAACAGCCAACTGAGCAGAAAACAGACATCATCATCTCATCAAAAAGTAACTTGTTCTTGCTATGATATGGCTGAAAAATTGTTCACTTGGCATTAAACAACAATCACTCACTCATCAAATAAAGTTGTTTAAGTACACCAGGAATCAAACTTATAAGCTTGAGGGGTGATAGGTACATGTTGATATAAATAATGACTAAAACTCTCACAAGGGGTATGTACCCGGTATAATATATGAATTCACATTATATACACAACCAGTTGTAATATACATATATACTCATTTATTGTCTCACCTGACCCATCACTTTGTGTTGGTCCTTGTCTGTAAACTTTTCACATTTTAATCTTCTATGAAATCACTGGGCCAATTGGAACCAAACTTAGTAGAAATAGTCATTGGATGGTATTCTAAGACCTTGTTCGATCCCAAATCCACAAAAGCTATAAAAAAAAATTAAAAGAAATTAATTGTTATACAACAAAATAGTTCGATGACATACTTCTAAATACATGTATATGGTTTTATCTTTTTTATGTTTCTTTTATTTGTACATATAATCGATTGTTTTATAGACAAGTATGTTTTATTTCTAAGGGTCTTGTAGGTGTATAAGTTAATAATAAAATTTTCTTCACGCCACCATATAGCTGAAATATTGGTAAAGTTGGCGCTAAACACCAACCAGTCAATCAATTAACAAAATCTATAGGGTAATGGTCAAAGGAATTCGATTTTTTATTGTCATCACAGTAATCTAGTAATACTATCATGTAGCATTTAAACGGCAAAGTACCGGTATACTATTAATAAGTTGAGAGATATTAACCTGAGTTTCAAAAGTTTTTGAGTTTACAAGTACAATGTACATCAATAATATATTATTTTCCTCATACAATTGAAACTTTGCCAGCTGGTATAAAACACACCTTTAAATTGTCAGATGGGACAAAACGATATATATTATATTAATTCACTTATTTCAGTTACATCATGCATATGGCGGTTAGTTTTATTGGTGGAGGAAACTGGAGTACCCGGCGAAAACTACCGACAAGCTTTATCACATAATGTTGAATCGAGTACACCTCGCCATGAGTAGGATTCGAACTCACAACGTTAGTTGTGATCATTTATAGGTGATGATTACATAGGTTGTTGAAAATCCAATTACCGTACCATTCCTTACTTTATTTATGTTACTCTAAAGATACACACGTTTTTGTTTGAATTTTCAAGATGTGTTATTCTCATACACTGTAACAGCACTGGTGTTGTGATGGTTAGCTTACTCACCTAAAGTGAGCTCGAGGTAGATCACGGGTTTGAGTCTTAAGTCTGGTCAAACTAAAGACTTATAAATTTGATATGTGTTGCTTCCCTGCCAAGCACGCAACATTTCGGATCGGAGAAAGAGCAAAGACTGGTTTGCTCGGAATTGAAATCAGAATGTGTCCGAGTGATGGGACATGTCTACCCGCGGACTGTTGTTTCGGTAGCACTATAAAAATCTAACTACGTGTGTTGATCTAGTACAAAGTGTGACATCATCGTCTCATCGAATGTACCTTGTTCTCGCCATGATATAACTGAAACTGGTTCATTTGGCATTAAACAACAATAGCTCACCCATACACTGTTTCAAATACAACACTTTTAAAACACAAATTAGACACACTTTAAAAAAAAACAATTGAGTTAATGAAAACGCTGTGTTTCACCAAAACACTTGAAATGTTAAAAATTCACATAATTACTCATAAGCTACATTTATTATATTTTAGGGAAAATAACATTTCCTTCACTGACAATAAGTGCCGGATTTACCATTTTGTTTATGCGTGTCGTTGGTCTTTTTTTACGATGGGTTTTTGCTTGTGTGGTGCAATTTTAAATTTGAAGGCGTTCTGTTTCGGAGCGATTCCAGATATAATGATAAGAGTTGATAGTCTATGGGAGTGAGCCACAGAGCAGGCATTCAGGGCCCAAATAAGGGGCCTCATAACTTAATTAACACAGGGCCTCGTTTGTTCTAAATCCGGCACTGCTGACCAGTGTCGGATTTAGATAAAGAGAAGCCCTAGACTATTCCACTTGTGAGGCCCATCCCCATCTTCACGACTGGGGGAAGATGGAAGTGTGTTTAATCAATTTCAATAAAGGCTAAGATGATGAGGGGTGTTTAAAATTCTGCAATATTCTGTAATGGAGTGCAACTGTGTAGGAAAATTACTGAAGGGTTGTTTAGAAACTACAGTACGTTATGACAGCATAAGTGTGAAAGTCCAATAACAGAGTTAAAAATATTATACACCTTGGACGGAGACCCCACTATTGAGCCTATCTAGTTTTAGTGGTGGAGGAAGCCGGAGTACCCGGAGAGAACCACCGACCTTGGGCAAGCAACAGGTAAACTTTATCACTTGCGGCTGCGAGTCGAGTGCACCCTTTTTTGTAATTTACAAAGCTGGGAGCGAACCCACGCCGTATTGGTGATAGGCTTGTATGAGTTGTTAGATCCAACGACATAACTCCCTGAGCCACCCGGGCCCACCATATGAACATATACTTTCAAAGAAAAATTGATAAAGTACAGTCACATAGCATAAACAATAAATAAATACAAAAAATGGAATGAAAACGAAATAAAACAACAAAACAAATAAGCAAACAAACAAACATTGAAACAAACACCGTAAAGGAAAAACACTTAACAACACACATATAGACAAGGAAGCGGAAATAAAATAAAAATCGGTAAAAACAAAAGTAAAATTCCGAAATGAAGAACAATGCATCAAAACATACTCACACCACCTCCATCCTAACCAAACCCACGGTATGCAAACACAAATAAGGAAGAAGAAAAAAATGAAAAGGAAGACGCGAAACATTCTTTTCAACGTTAATTATGTGTAACGTAAAGTATCACCAACATCGCGCGTCACGTCTATAGGTAAATCCGGCACTACTGACAATAGGACATATTTTAGAGAATTTCGGTCACAATATCTGGCATACATAGTTTAAGTCGTCAGTCAATTTCGTATGTAACAGTTCGTCACAACTACAAAGTTGAAAACGGTGATCTGATTGGTTAATATTTATACAGTTAAAATGTCGGCGGTGTAACTGTTTCCTTCATGCTTTAAGTGATTTTATGTACATGTATCTTTATTTTTATGAACGAGTAATAAATTGTGTCACAGTCAGGCGAGGCGGGGAGGGGGGTGGATATGGCAAGATGAAGATGTGACATGTCGGATCCTTATATTGTACATTAGCCCATATTTTGGTATTTTTCTTTTGTGTTGTCACAGGGATTGGTATGTGGGACCTTCTTTGTTTACCAGAGAGACCGATTCTTGAATTGGTACCATTTCGGAATATACATTTGACTCTTTGGGGGAAAAACGGAGTTTGTGGACAGGTGTTAAATATTTGCGAGCGTATTGCGTTCATGTTCCTGTTGATCTCTCTATATTGGTTACATGGATGTATGTAGCTTTCGCCGTTGCCAGTGAAACGCGGGCTTGCCAAAACGTTAAAATCGGCGGTCTGTCTTTTCATGTTGCCTTAACCCGTTTCCGCAAAAACTTCACATTGTGATCATATTTTTCCATCTATTTTGTTTGTGTTTGTAAAATACCAAACGTTGTATAAGCTGAAATATTATTGAAAGTGGTGTTAAACACCATAAACCACAACCAAAATGAATCTTTGATTATGACGAGTAGCGAGAATGACCGGGTAGTTATGATTTTATTTTCTTTCATTTCTTAAGTTTTCTAGCTCTTATTTTTTATTATCTTCTAACATTTATATTGACTCTACATCAAACCCTTCTTCTAGACTAAGGATCCGGGTGGCTCAATGAGTTAGGTAGTTGGGTTACCTAACAACTCATACAAGCTTATCACCAATACGGTGTGGGTTCGCGCCCGGCTTTGTAAATCACAAAAAAGGGTGAACTCGACTCGCATCCGCAAGTGATAAAGTTTACCAGTTGCTTGCCCATGGTCGGTGGTTCTCTCCAGGTACTCCGGCTTCTTCCACCACTAAAACTGGTCGCCATGATATAGCTGAAATATTGCTGAAAGTGGCGTTAAACACAATAAATCAAATCAAATCAAATCTTCTAGATTAAGCACAAATATTTCATTTTCTACTAAAAATTATTCTTTTTCTATTCCTTTCTTTTTTTTCTTCTTAAAACTAGAACCGAAAATAGAGTCTAGAAGACTTCGTGATCGTATGGTAGTTGGATTTACAACTACCTATGCAATCAGTGCCTATCACCACTACCGTTGCGAGTTCGAATTCCGCTCAAGCGAGGTGTACACGATACATCATCATGTGATAAAGTTTGTCAGTGACTTGTGCCGGGCAGGTCGGTGGTTTTTTCCAGGTACTCTGGTTTTCTCCACCAATAAAAACGATATAACTAAATATTGTTGAAAGTGGCATTAAGCACTTAACCCCTTTCAAACGGGTTTAATTCTAAATCTTATGTGTCACAGAATTATCTAATCGATAGCTAGGATCAATGCGTAATTATTTTTTTTTTAATATGACAACATGTTTTATGAAAAACGAAAAAAAAATGAAATCTAATATAGTTTGCTAAAAAAGTGAAACATATATATAATAAAGCAACACCAAGTACACAAAGCAAAGTGCTAAAGAACTAAAATGTCTAATGTCGAACCAAAATGGCGACTTTACAGGTTCAAAAAAGTGTTTGACGGTCAATGTACGGGACAAAAGACCCAGATGTTACCTGTGTCACACTGGTTTTTCAGACGTTGTATATATATATATATATATATAATATCCATTTTTATGGAGCGGATGTGGTCGAGTGGTCTAGGACGCTGGACATAAGGCTAAGCGATTGGTGCTCCAGTGTATCAATGGTGTGAGTTCGAATCCCGTCGAGGTAAGAACAAAAATGTGACAGCTCAAAAATCTAATTCTAACATTGTTTGGTTTAATTTTCAGATGTATATAATATTTAGTATTAACCTAGTATCCTTAGTAACTTTGAGATCCAGTGGGACAGATATATTGTATGGGTGTAACTTGCTTAGATGTTTTATTAATATACTTTATTTCCTGTGACTGTATAATGATTTCTTCAAAATTGCTGAGTTAGATTGCTGTCAAATTATAATATTAAGTGTACATTTGTATATATACCATCTACACACGCTTAGACACATGTCTTATGTCTATCTCTAGATTTTCCTTACGAGACAAGGTAACACTGCGATTATTGAAGCTCCATTTTTATGGAGCGGATGTGGTCGAGTGGTCTAGGGCGCTGGACATAAGGCTAACCGATTGGTGCTGTACGTCTGAACATTAAACCAAACTGTTAGAATTATATTTTTGAGCTGTCAAAATTTTTGTTCTTCCCTCAACGGGATTTGAACTCACACCATTGATACACTGCAGCACCAATCGCTTAAGCCTTATGTCCAGCGCCCTCTACCACATCCGCTATATATATATATATATATATATATATATAATTTTAGAGCTACATACGTGTTTTGATTGGTTTAAAACGTTGAGGTTATTTGTCAATGTACGGAATCGAAAAATAGACGTCGTTCTCAAGGCGTCGTGTGCCGTTGTAATCAGGTGATTTTCTTTAAATGGGGCACCTTTGGGGTTATTTAAATTTATTTCCGATTATTTGCCTTATTTTTGAAAAAATAAATATATTTTTCAATATCATAACAAAAAAAGTTTGACATAAATATTTAAGAAATAAATCATGGAAGCCAGAATGTGTTTTGAGTTTTAACATGAGTTGGGCGATATTAGTATTTTATCCCGAGCCAAAGGCGTGGGATATAATTTACTTATATCCGTCAACCCATGTTAAAACTCAAACGCTCGGGATAAAAGTTACTAATATCGGCCAACTCATGTTAAAACTCAAAACACATTCTTTCGATTCTGATATGTCTAAGAGTACAAATACGGTAGTATACTTTGATGGGAAGACGGTTATTTATATTTACGCTTGAGGACACGCAATTTATGCTGCCAAATTCGAGCAGACGATAACTCATCAACATGTACATTTACAACGGAAAGAAGGATGTCATGTTAGAATTACAAGTAAACAGTTAAAAGATAAACTATTTCAAGCACATACTTTTTTTTAGCTCAAATAGGGAATGTTTTGCCAACATCACACCAACCACAGATGGCTATATTTTGATTTTTTTTTATTGGAAATTGAAACGTCAAAAACAATAAAGTATGTCATTGGCTTTTCAGCAAATATATGCACACGTATGCTCAACATACATAATATCACCATCATGATGTCACCCAGAACGAAATCTGTTACCACAAAAAATTGAAGAACAAAATATTAACCAGTTACAATTTATATAAATTTATTTCTGATCTGATCTGATCTAATTTGTAGATCGTTGTTTGTCCTTTTTAATTTTTTTTTTTGGTCATTGTGTTGTCTGTTCTTCTTCGATTTACGGATTCTGTAGCCCTTTTCACCAAAATTCTTACGATAAAAAATTGTCGTAAGTGTAAAACTAAGATTAAAAAGAGTTTCACAAAAATACTTACGATAATCTTAAGTGTAAAAACAGTCCTAACTTTACGTGTAAAACTACTCTGTCCTAAGTGTAAAATTTTGATCTTAAGAGAAAAAAAAAGAAAAAAAAGATGGACGATGTATTGGCGCTTCGATTTGAAAATAAGAGAGCAATTCATCGTTAGCGCATTTTCTATGACCGTATGTCAAGCCTATTTACACATATTGATAAATGTTTATTGAAATGTATATGGTTTAATACAAACAGACGATACAAATGGCATTGTTGTTTACTCCTTTTTGGCGTGACTAATAACAAAGTCTGTCTATAACGATGCATTCCGTACATTTACCTTTTCAATGCAGCGGTGTATCGTTTACATGACAAAAAAATCAGGATAATTCTCATTAATTTAAGATTTCAAATTGGGAACGATCGACAATCGAAAAGACTACTTGCAAACTTGGGGAGAATTCTTTTTTTTTCCATTTTGATAAAACAAGTGTGGACACAGAAATGTGCTGTCCAAAAGGCAAGTGTGGATGTCAATATTTCATATTATTAACTTTCAAAAATAAAAAATTCATGGACACAGGGGTCCTGGATTTTTTTTAATAAAAAACTAATCATGGATTATTATTTTTGCTTAAAGTCCGGTCCTGTGTTTTTATTTCAAATTTTCATCATAGCCCCCCTCCCACTCACAAGGTATATGAAATTGTATCATTAATAATAAATTAATAAATAATAAATTCAGATTTTCTATTTAAAATAAATCTCATTTACAAAACCACTGATATTTGTTGAATTTTTAACGCTGATTTAAGCTTTAGTCGCAACCAATTTTTACTTTCCTCTTGAAACTGTCGAAACATAACATTCCGTCAGCCGTGGGTCCTTATACGAAAAATTTGGCAATAAATGTGTGAAAATCTTAAAATTCTGGAGAACTGAGCTATCATATGCACAAAACAAAAACAGGGACAAAAAGATGCGTCTTTTAGGAATGGATACATGTCCTAGTTTGAATGACATAATGGAAATTAGGTGCAATACATGTACTCGAAGCGAGCAGGGGTACGATTTTTAAACCTGCCGAGTTGCATGCCTTGTGTATTATTAGTATCTATATAGGGTCGACACATGCAATTTGATGTTAACATAAGATTGTATGAATATTGACACGAACAAGTTAAGATAAGGAAAAAGTGATGAAATAATAAAGAAATAAAGAAATTTTATTGAAAATAAATTTGTAAACAGAAAGTTAGAAAAAGGGGGGTGGTCCGTGCCACGAGCGCCTGTGCTTTGTACAGGTAAGGTTATTTACTGTAAACAGATCATATACGAATTCGTACTTCGAGTTAAATAATTTCAAAATAATAATGTTCGGCCAAACACACATATCAATGATCAATAGCATTTTCTCGATTAAACTATACATTTCCCAATCGTTAAAATTCGACCGATTTCGAGAACAACGGATTCACCCGAGTTTTGCCGATTCAGTTATTTCTCTAACGGCGGGTAAAATGTTACACCCTTCCAGACAAGAGCGACAGAAGGGATAAAGAATTTTATGTATAATTTTCAGAGAATTTGTAGATATATGGACCATGCACAAAAAAAACCCAGAAATGATTTAAAGGGAATGCTACTTTTTGATTAGATTAACATTCTTCGCAAAAATACCAAAAGTAATGGGTTCATTTTTCTTAAATTCTATGTTAAGGTCAGTTCGCCATGGATCCAAAGTAAGAGTCCCGAACGCACCTGTGTTTTTTTAAAATGTGTGTTGGCTTATTGTAAGCTAGCGGTTATTGTCGTATGGTAATATCGGCTAGCTTCACGCATCTATAAACATTATTTAAGCGACACCATTAGCACAAGCTATTCGAGTTGACCGATTAATTGAGACTGTTAATAAAAACGTAGATATCGAATTTAGTGCGCACTACCCATAGCCATCATCAGGGACGCTCATAATCAAAAGATTGGAAAACCAAATTTACAATTTAAAAGTCTTGGGGGGGGGGGGGGGGGAGAAGTAAACCAAAATACATACAGAGGGCCCGGGTGGCTCAATGAGTTAGGTAGTTGGATTACCTAACAACTCATACAAACTTTTCACCAATACAGCGTGGGTTCGCGCCCGGCTTTGTAAATTACAAAAAAAGGTGAACTCGACTCGCAGCGCAGGTGATAAAGTTTTTCAGTTGCTTGCCCATGGTCGGTGGTTCTCTCCGGGTACTCCGGCTTCTTCCACCACTATAACTGGTCGCCATGATATAGCTGAAATATTGCTGAAAGTGGCGTTAAGCACAATGAATCAATCAAACCAACATACATACACAAGATATCTATAATCGGCTAAGATCACTTATGCATGAAAGAGGGGAATCTTAGTTTGATCAATAATATTATTTAGGAGCTGTAAATTTCAATAAAATAGCATTATTTTAGATAATACCATTTTGTCTAAGTTTTTGTGACTTTCGTATGCAATGTGTCACATTATGTATGTATGTGAAGATGCCATTAAACAATTTACATTATTTGGCTTATGTGTACTAGACCACATGCTTAGTTGGATTCTTCTAGTGCTAGCTCACTGAAACAACAGTCTATGGAAAGGCCTGTCGCCCCACTCGGCAACATTATTCTGATTTCGAGCCAACCAATCGTTGTCCCTTCACCTTAATGCTGCATGTTTAGAGAAAAATCAGCAAATCCAATTTTATAGTCTTTGGTTTGACTTGACCGATGTTCCAACCCCACGATCTACCGCACTCCCAAGTTCATTAGGAACAACAGCAATATTGAATAATCGCCTAATACCATTCTCGGATATAAATAGCTTCTTAGGGACAAGGGGGACACGGGGGTGGGACGAAATAAATATGACAGCAGCATTTATAGTGGGAAACGGTAAGCATACTTTGTACTAAAGACAATACTCGATATCAAAAAGCTCAGCAACCCAGAAATATAAATGATTTCGTTAACCATTACGGAACATCTGTTTTACAAATCACCACAGTTATTTTTCGCCTGTCGATTGATTTATTTTTGGTGTTTTAACGCCACTTTCAGCAATATTTCAGCTATATCATGGCGACCAGTTTTAGTGGTGGAAGAAGCCGGAGAAAACCACCGATCATGGGCAAGCAACTGGTAAACTGCGGCTGCGAGTCGAGTGCACCATTTTTTGTCATTTACAAAGCCGGACGCGAACCCGCGCCGTATTGGTGATAGGCTTGTATGAGTTGTTAGGTAATCCAACTACCTAACTCATTGAGCCACCCGGACCCCGATTTGTAGCAAGAGTAACACGACGGATGTCACTAGTGAATAAGTAAATGATTATCCTTCCGTAGCACCTGAGTTCATCCCCGGTTTTTAAGTGGGTTTGGTGTTCCTAAATCTATAGTTTTCTGTGTAGTGTTTTGTAGATCATTGTTTGTCATCCTGTTCATTGTCGCTTTGGCCATTGTATTGCCTGTTTTGGCCATTGTATTGCCTGTTTTGGCCATTGTATTGCCTGTTTTGGCCATTGTATTGCCTGTTTTGGCCATTGTATTGCCTGTTTTGGTCATTGTATTGCCTGTTTTGGCCATTGTATTGCCTGTTTTGGTCATTGTATTGCCTGTTTTGGTCATTGTATTGCCTGTTTTGGTCATTGTATTGCCTGTTTTGGCCATTGTATTGCCTGTTTTGGTCATTGTATTGCCTGTTGTGGCCATTGTATTGCCTGTTTTGGTCATTGTATTGCCTGTTTTGGCCATTGTATTGCCTGTTTTGGTCATTGTATTGCCTGTTGTGGCCATTGTATTGCCTGTTTTGGCCATTGTATTGCCCGTTTTCGCCAATTTACGGCTTCTGGTGTCTTTTCTTGTAATCCCTCTTTGCTAAAAATCAGATAAGATTGATACATTATCTGCAGATAGGAGACACCCCAATTTAGAATTCTGCTGTTCTAATGGATAATTATCAACATCCAAGAATTCTATATTAACATCATTAATAAATATATTATGTATAATGTTAAAGATTTAGCGTTATTTATTTATAATAACGCTGTTGGTATAAACATATTTATTCATGATAAACTGGTATAATGCTACAATACACACAAAATTTGCTTGAACATGACAGGATTCGGAAACAAGCTAAGCTTATACTAATAACGCTGTTCGCCCGATTATATGTGAGGCTCGGAATTTTATTCACACACGGCAGGTAATTGTATGACGGCATCATTTCACAAAGAGGGGAGGTTTGGACCCGTGATTCTAGTTGAACTCCACCACTTCTTATCAAAGTGCCTGTACCAAGCCAGGGAACGCTCTTGTATTTGTATGTTAGGGGTATCGATTTTGCCTCTCTCTATGATTTTGGCATTGGATTTTGAAACTGTTCCTACAGTGTGGTATTTTTTGTTCTCGATTTTTTAAAGAATCCCCTTGTTTCAATCTTTTTGACATAGAAAAGTATTAAAAGTGTAGATTTAAATTTAAGGTCCGAATTTGTATCCATGTATTGTTGTTAAATGATATGAACAAAATTCTTTCTAAGCTCCATCCCGTATAAATCAACAAAAACATTCATATATTTTCTTTTTGATTTTATGTTATATACATTTTGTGTATGATAAACAGACATTTGGCGATGATGCAAAAATTTGTCTTAACCATTCAATATGGTATTTATGATTTGACAATAAAATGTGGGTAACCGTAACGAATGACCTGCTACATATGAAATCAAATGAGCAAAAGGTTCAACTGGTTGGTTTATGGTGCTTAACGCCACTTTCAACAATAGTTCAGTTATATCGTGGCAGTCAGTTTTATTGGTGGAGGAAACTGGAGTACCCAGAGAAAACCACCGATCTGTCGCAAGTCACTGACAAACTTTATTACATAATGTTGTATCGAGTACACCTCGTCGTGAATGGGGTTCGAACTCACAACTTTAGTGGTGATAGACACTGTTTGCACAGGTGAGAAAACTCATTATAAATTAGATTTTATCATTTCAAATACATTTTGTTTTATTCTTAAGGATAGTACACCCTTTTATGACTATTAAATAATCCTCTTGATTTTTCGACCCACACTTACCTTTTTGATTTGTTGAAAACAACTAATTCGAACGTACTAATTTTTATTTCTTCCATATGTGTTTAACGCCACTGTCAACGATATTAAAGATTTATTTGTTGAGGAATTTAAAGAGGAGTATCCACAGAAAACCACTGATCTGTGGCAAGTTACATGCAATTTTGATTAAAAATATACATCTGACCACAGGTTGGAAAACCGGGAAAAAAAACTACCAAACACCGCTGCCACCACAAACACCATATCAAATAAAAACATAGATATCAAATTTAGTGCGCACGACGCGTTTCTGGAATAACATTCATCAGGTACGCTCAAAATAGAAAGATTGGAAAGCCAAATAATTTTAAAGTTTTGGGAACGATAAAACCAAAGGATCTACACCGGATTGGCAAAATCGGCTAAGGTCACCTATGCGTGAAGAAGGATGAACCTTAGTTTTATTAATAATTGCATTATTTAGAAACTATAAATTTCAGTGATAAATACATCTAATAAACCATGTCTGATTCGAACCCACAACATCAGTGGTAATAGGCACTGATTGCATAGGTAGTTGTAAATCCAACTACCATACGATCACGGCCACGACGACCACTTATCATTGTTATAAAACTAGTTGATTATTGGGTGACAAACTACAGGTTCACCTTGTTATTCATGCGTAGTGTGCGATCAATCAAGTTTCTAATTTTAGAAGAAAAAATATTTTAATCCAATAATCAACCAATTTACAACAATTTTAAACAGCTGTGTCTCTAGTACAGTCACACTTGTATTAAGAGGTCACTTTTGGGACATAAAAAGAGGTTCAATTCATATAACATTTTCTATGACAGGACTAGAAAAATGTGACCTTTTAATACAGATGACTGCTTAATAGATGTGACCGCATGGGCAGGTTTGACTGGATTTGACTTAAATCTTATTCCTTGTCATGTCCATTGTCTGTATATATTTGTGTCGATGCCATGACAGTTTTTTATTGGATTTTCATCTACATTTGCATTAAGTTTCTATGTATCATCAGTAAAGATGAGTTAGTTTCCCAACAGTGGTTATGTGTGTCACCTTGAGAGGTCACCTTTGAGACAAAGAAAAAGTGGCATTATAAAACAGGTGACCTCTTAAAAGAGGTTCAATTTATATGAAGCTTTCTATGACCGAACAAGACAAATGTGACCTTCTAATACAGGTGACTGCTTAATAGAGGTGACCACATGGGCAGGTTTGACTGTATTGGTAATATATTGCCAATGCCTCGTACATATCAATGGATTTCTGTGTATACTCCTCCACTTGTAGTCCGTGGTATATTTGTAATAAAGATTACCAGGGACTTTCCACAAATCGGTGGATTTCTGTGGGTACTGTTCTTTTTCTCCACCAATAAAACTGACTGCCACGAAATAACTGAATTATTGATAAAAATACGTTATGCATCTTTAATCTGATCCTTTTTTCATTAAAGGGGCATTAGCTACGATTTTGATAAAAAAAAATTATATGTTTTGGAAATTGGTAAATAGCTTTAAAATGATGAAATAAAGGTAAATATTTCACATTAAACAACCTATCGTACCACTTTTCGCCTTTTGAGAACGAAAATTGCCATCGTTTTTTCCGTATGCAACTGACCTTACTAGTGACAGGTAAAAACGAATAATTTGTATTTTGTCGCTTATTAACTGCAAACTTGCATGGTTCTTTGTCCGTAATTAACGCCGACTAAAAGCAGATTCACAGAAAATAAGAAATAAGTGCATCGTTGTACTGATTTAATGACGATTCGGCAAACTCCGTAAACAATGCCGATAATTAATAAGATGGCGTCCATTTCTTGATCGATCTCAAAACACGAGCAGTTGCACATTTTTTCCCCGATGCGCGTACATTTCATAACATTTATAAGTTACAGAAACACGTTTTATTAAAGCATAAGTCATATCTGATAGTTCTTATGGGTAACAAAAATGTTGGCAGATAATGCCTCTTTAAGTTTACTTACCGGATTTTGAGGCGTTTAAAACATATGGTTAACCATGAAATACCATGATAGAAAAATCAAACTTTTGTACATTTAAATACATTGTTTTTAGCAATATCATGTCAACCATTTCTGTTCAACTTGTTTAATCTTCAATGATCTCAATATTACATCCAGAAAAAAATATATCAGGTATGAAATTAGCATATACAACGAAACATGTCTAGATCGAACTCTGAATAGACCAGAATGCTGTATAAAAAAAAAAAAAAAAAAAAAAAAAAAAAAAAAAAAAAAAAAAAAAAGCCCAATGTAGGAAATCGTTGTTAATTTAATCTGTATGTTAAGCAGAACATCTGTCTATTTCGAACACAAACGTTGGTCCTAAGGAGGTTCGGATAAGACATGTTTCCCTATATGTTAATACATTATTAGCACTTTTGCAAAATCACTGTTATAAAATCACCATTTATTTGAAAATCCATTAATTTGTGGTTCTCATAACAAGGCAAAAAACAAAAAAGATACAAGTGGAAATGTACGGAGGCTTGTAAATACGTCTCTGAATTAAAAAAATGACGAAACACAATGATTGATTTTTTTGGTGTTTAGCGCCACTTTCAGCAATATTTCAGCTATATCATGGCGACCAGTTTTAGTGGTGGAAGAATCCAGAGTGCCCGGAGAGAACCACCGACCATGGGCAAGCAACTGGTAAACTTTATCACTTGCGGCTGCGAGTCGAGTGCACCCTTTTTTGTAATTTACAAAGCCGGGCGCGAATCCACGCCGTATTGGTGATAGGCTTGTATAAGTTGTTAGGTAATCCAACTACCTAACTCATTGAGCCACCCGGGCCCCGAAGCACAATGTGTCAGGCACAAGATGAAACCTAGAGCGAGTATAGGCATAGTGTTGATTAAACGTCGTTCTTAATTTCAATTGCATGCATGCAATAATCATAGAGTATTGCATGACATGTTTCATATCGACCCGACTATCATCCGGGGCCGTCTTCGCTGTGAATGTATGGTAGTTGGATTTACAACTACCTTTGTAATCAGTGCCTATCACCACTGATGTTGTGAGTTCGAATCTCTATCAGGGCGAGGTGTACAACATTTTGTGATCAAGCTTGTCAGTGAAAGTGGCGTTAAGCACCATCAAACAAAGATGCCAACCATTACTGTTCAACTTGTTTGATCTTCAATGATCTCAATATTACATCCAGAAAAAAATGTCAAGTATGAAATTAACATATATACATGTACAATGAAACATGTCTAGATCGAACTCTAAATAGACCAGAATGCTGTAAAAAAAAAAAAAAAAAAAAACAGTAATCAAGACCCAAATGTAGGAAATCGTTGTTTATTTAACCTGCATAAGCAGAACACCTGTCTATTTCGAACACAAAAGTTGGTCCTAAAGAGGTTCGGATTAGACAGGTTTCCTTACATTTTAATATATTATTATCACTTTTGTAAAATCACCATTTATTTGAAAACACATTAATTTGTGGTTCTTAAAACAAAGCAAAAAAGATAAAGTGAAAATGTATGGATGCTTGTTTTATACGTCTCTGAAGTAAACAAAATGACGAAACACAATGTGTCAGACACAAGATGAAACCTAACGTGAATATAAGCATAGTTTTGATTATTGCACGACTGTTCGATATCGACCCGAGTACCACCCCGAGATTTCGATACCGGACTGAATGCTTTACAGTAATATAAAATTCTACACTAGTGGAACAGGAACTGCTTACCCTTCCGGAGCACCTGAGTTCACCCTCGGTTTTTAGTGAGGTTCGTGTTACTCAATCTTTAGTTTTATATGTATGTTTTGTAGATCATTGTTTGTCCTTTTGTATTTTTTTCTTTTAACCATGTGTTGTCTACTCTTCTTCGATATACGGAATCTGATTACCCCTTTGGTATCTTCAAGCTGTTCTTCATTCTTTTGTTGCTGTATGATAATGATGTATAATATCAAAACATCACGTCTACTTCTAAGAAAATTCGGTTAAAATATGTTATTTTTTAATAAACAAAAATATTGTAGCATAGATGACCTTTTTTATCTGATGTTTTTATGAATTATTCATCTCAAATATGTGTTTGAAGAAAACCATGGTCTATTATCTGGAATTATTATTGTACCATAATCAATTAACTACCAGCCATTAAAACCTTGTTGAATCTAAATGCAAGTGGGCGGGGTTTATACCATGGTACAACACGCAGTTCTGCATGTTATTCTATAGCCTTAGCTGCGTGCCAAATGTCAATCATTTTTATTTCTGTTGAAAAACATATACATGTATACCACGTTTCTTACTCGTGATCTTCGGATTCGTTTGTTTAAATTGATTAATTCGGAAGACCCATGGTATATATGGTATTTAGAGGGCTCGGGTGGCTCAATGAGTTATGTAGTTGGATTACCTAACAACTCATACAAGCCTATCACCAATACGGCGTGGGTTCGCGCCCGGTTTTGTAAATTACAAAAAAGGTGCACTCGACTCGCAGCCGCAAGTGATAAAATTTACCAGTTGCTTGCCTATGATGGTCGGTGGTTCTCTCCGGGTACTCCGGCTTCTTCCACCACTAAAACTGGTTGCCATGATATAGCTGAAATATTGCTGAAAGTGGCGTTAAACACCAAAAATCAAAATCAAATATATGGTATTTATCTCCCTTGTTAACTCTTCTTAGCGGTGCTTGAACGTTGTGTATTCACAGGTGGTTATGCTTGTTTATTTGTTTAATGTAAATTGATAGCAAAAACAATAATATATGTAGATTGTTTTCTACAAAGACCGATATAATTATGGATCTTGCCAGGTCAACAGAAACAAAATCTGTTGCCACAAAACTCCCAAATAAAAATGCATGATAACCAGTTATACAGTTTAATATTTTGTTTAAGATTGGACAGTGTAAACATCAGACAATTGTTATTAACATTTTAATTCCAGAAGTACTGAAAACTGTTATTATTGGAGAACACACAGTAAGTACAACGTATTGTAACACCAACCGTAATTTTCAGTATTACTAATAAATATAAACAGGTTTAGTTTGTAATTACCATTCTGCGTTTAACTAAATTTTAGACTTGGGTATTTTTGGTTTTTAGCGCCACTTTCAACAATATTTCAGTTATATTGTGCCGGCGGTCAGTGTTATTGGTGGAGAAAATCGGAGTACCCGCAGAAAACCACCGACCACCCGCAGGTCGTTGACAATCTTTATCACATAATGTTGTATCGAGTACAACTCGTCATGAGTGGGATTCGAACTCACAACGTTAGTGGTGGTAGGCACTGATTGCATGGGTAGTTGTAAATCCAGCTAACATACGATGACGACCACAACAGCCCCTCAAATGATTGGCAGGCCAAATAATTTAAACGTTATTGACAGAAAGAAAACCAAAAGGCATACATGGGATTGCCAAAATGGGCTATACCTGGGAATATAATAATATATACATTATTTAGGAACTGTAAATTTCAATAGTAAATATGCCTAATGTACCATGTCAGTGCCGAAGCACTGACTACTGGGTGGATGATACTCTCGTGGACTAATAGGAGAGGTATCGACATAGTGAAAGTAATCAAATGTAGATACAATACACTGCATAAATATAGAAATTGATGGTACTTAAACTTGTTTATCATATACATGTACTTAGTACTAAATAAAGGAAATTTGCATATATAATACTGAAAAAACATTACGACTGTATTTGTCTGCCGTGACTGATATCGATATATCATCACCACTTTGTCATACTCCTTAAAATGATATTGATCACGTGACTAAAGGTTCATACTACAGAACAAGACTTTCTCATGTTTAAGTATATGATAAACATAATATGATAGGGCATTTTCCGTATCACATCCCGTATCAACCCTCTACCAATATCACCCCGAGAGCTCTCGGGATGATATTGGTAGAGGGTTGAGCTCTCGGGATGATATTGGTAGAGGGTTGATACGGGATGTGATACGGAAAGAGCCATATATATTCTCTATATATTTATAGTTGGTTATATGTGTATATTTATTGTAAATTGAATGCAAAGAGCAATAATTTATACTAACATGTGGCTTGTTTTACACAAAGACCGATACAATATCATATACAATGTATATTTTAAAATGTATTTATCAATATCGCCAGATCACCAGAAACAAAATATATTGCCACAAAACACTGAAATAAGATGAAAACCAAGTATTTGAATATTTTGTTTCAGATCGGTCAAGTGTACACATTAAATTATTGCTACTAATATTTTACTACAAGAAATACCGGACACTAAAACAAACAGTAGGTAAACGTTAGAAAAAACCGAAGGGGTAATCAAAAATAGACAATCAAGAGAACCCGGAAACATATGGTACACAGACGAAGAAAATTTTTTTTTTAACAAAAACACCACTATACGTACAAGCCGTGTAGTAATACAACAGGTAATGTTCAGTAAAACCAATCAACAAAATCGTGATCAGTATTCGGTTGCCATCCTATACTTATGGTGTTTTAACGCCACATTCAACAATATTGCAATTTTATTTTACAAGACAAAAATGTTCTTGCCCATCCTAGTGCCATGTTTTAACAACTAGATTTTTTGTTTCTAAGCTTGTTCTTGTAAAATTGAAATATTGCTCAATTGAAATTAAACATCGTTCGTTCAATCAATCAATCAATCAATCAATCAATCAATCAATCAATCAAACAATCAATCAATCAATCAATCAATCAATCAATCAATCAATCAATCAATCAATCAATCAATCAATCAATCAATCAATCAATCAATCAATCAATCAATCAATCAATCAATCAATCAATCAATCAATCAATCAATCAATCAATCAATCAATCAATCAATCAATCAATCAATCAATCAATCGATCAATCAATCAATCAATCAATCGATCGATCGATCGATCGATCAATCAATCAATCAATCAATCAATCAATCAATCAATCAATCAATCAATCAATCAATCAATCAATCAATCAATCAATCAATCAATCAATCAATCAATCAATCAATCAATCAATCAATCAATCAATCAATCAATCAATCAATCAATCAATCAATCAATCAATCAATCAATCAATCAATCAATCAATCAATACGCTATGGAAAATGAGAACGTTAACTGATACGTTTCTCTTGTTCCTATCCCATTCCACTCGTGAAATCCTCATTTATAAAGGAGGCAGTATTCTCATATTTAAATCGGGAAGGGACATATCTTATTTTGTAAAAAAAAAAAAAACAAAAAAAAAACCACTCTGATTCTATGAAAAAGTTCTCTGAAACTGATATCATCAAAATGCTCGTGTTTTTGATTGACAACATATTTGTTATGTTTGGTGGATGTGTTTTTCAACAGACAGTCGGCATACCTATGTGTACAAACTATGCTCCTCTTCTCGTCGACTTATTCCTTTATTCGTACGAGGCAGACATCATACAGGGACTTCTCAAGAAAAACGAAAAGAAGCCAGTCCGATCCTTTAATTTCACGTTCCACTATATAGATGATGTCCTTTCACTAAATAATTCTAGATTTGGTGATTTCGTTG
The DNA here is from genome assembly GCA_963680875.1 of Bathymodiolus brooksi. Classification (NCBI taxonomy): domain Eukaryota; kingdom Metazoa; phylum Mollusca; class Bivalvia; order Mytilida; family Modiolidae; genus Bathymodiolus; species Bathymodiolus brooksi. The sequence continues at coordinate 60,669,570 of OY804588.1, forward strand.
ATCGCACCTATCCCATTGAGCTTGAAATAAATGATACCATAGATACAGATAGATCTGCTTCATACCTTGAGTTACATCTCGAAATTGACAGTGAGGGGCGGTTAAGAACGAAACATTATGACAAAAGAGATGCTTTCAATTTTCTTATTGTGAACTTTCCATTTATATCTAGCAACATTCCAGCAGCATCTGCATATGGAGCATATAGAATTAAGATTGAATACGTTTTGAGTTCCGTATTGTGGTGTCCGTTACGAATACAGCATAAAAACGATGCTCGGTTCATCTTTACCTCCAGTTTGTTTGTAGGAGGGCTAGTGTCTTTTCTTACGTTATTTGTGTTTGTTCACGTATAGTGATGTACAACACATATTGTGTTGTGTTTTTGTTTTGTTTGTCTTCGTCTTGTGTACCCTATGTTGTCAGTTTCTCTGGATTGTCCATATTTGATTGCCACATTCGGTATTCTCTAACGTTTATTTATATCCTATTTTTCTTTTTTAGGGACAATTTAGATGTGGTGGAAATTCGTTATTGTTTTGTCTATTTTCATGTCGTGTTTACTACATTGCACAGGTAAGGTTATTTACAATGAATAGTTAGGGTACGTGTTATGGTGTTTTACACCACTTTCAGCAATATTTCAGTTAAATCGTGGAGGTGAGTTTTATTAGTGGCGGAAACCCTGAGTACCCAGAGAAAACCACCGACCTGTCGCAAGTCACTGACAAACTTTATCATATAATGCTGTATCGAGTACACCTCGCCTAAGCGGGATTCGAACTCGCAACGTTAGTCGTGATATGCATACTATGAATGGACAATATTCTTATTTTGAGTTATCCAATAATGAGAGATTATTATATGACATTTTCCATATCGGTCCTGGTATTAGCCCGAGACTCCCATATCAAACCCGACAGCGAAGCTGGAGGCCTGATACCAGGGACGATATGGAAAATTTCATGTTATAATCTATTTATCACATATTTTACATTGACTTTTTTTAAGCATTGACGTTTATATTGCGGAAAAAGATCTTTGAACTGGCAAATTGCGAAAATAAATCCTTAAGAGAGTTGCCTTTGTTCAACTTGCAAATATTTTTGTATCGAGTCTGGTTTCAAAAAGATACGTCGATCTGTACAATGACGTCAGAAAGTGTGTGTAAAATCTACCCATGACGTTGACATTTGAATGGAAAGTCCTATTCAACATGACGTATAAATTTGAGCTAATTTCAAGTATTTAAACTTTATTCCAATATTTTGAAATGTGTTAATTTGATTGAAATACGATTTTATCCATATGTTTATGCACCATCTTTCCTTGTATTTTGAGAATACTGCGCAAATACCGGAAGTTGAATTCGGGGGCAAATACGGATATTAGAGGGCAAATACGGATATTTGAGGGCAAATAACCAACACTGACTTCTAGCTATTATTGGACATGCAAAAACGAACATATTGCAACAAAATATGTGATAAAACGGCGTATACGAATTCGAGATAAAGATGAAAGCGTAAATATCTAATTTAGTGTACACGACGCATTTCTGGAATAACCTTCATCAGACCTGTACGCTCAGATGTAAAAGATTTGATGGAGCATGTAGACCAACGAATCTAAACAGGAGAACCAAAGTTAACTAAGATTACCTATGCTTGAATTAGATTGGCCTTAATTTGAATTAATATTTTAGGAACTGTCAATTTTCAACATAAAAGAAATTACGGACAATTTTTTAACAAATATAAAATGTACGCATAAACACTTGTTCTTGTCAATAATAAGACAAACATGTTATTTACACTATATATTTTCCATCTTCGATCTCAGTGACGTCATTAATATGTTTCTTGATGTACATCGCACTATATTTTTAGATATTTACATTTTTATTATTATCACTGGATCGTAGACTATTAGTGCCTGGGGTATCATCCGCCCAGCAGTAAGTGCTTCGGCACTGACATGGTTTATTAGGCATATTTATGCTATATTATAATTTTGCATTTTAAAAAATTCAAAATTTGACTATAGCACCCATTATGTTGAAACTTTACAGTCTACGATCCAGTGATAATAATAAAAATGTAAATATCTAAAAATATAGTGCGATGTACGTCAAGAAACATATTAATGACGTCACTGAGATCGAAGTTGGAAAATTTATACAGTGTAATTAACATGTTTGTCTTATTATTGACAAGAACAGGTGTTTATGCGTAAATTTTATATTTGTTAAAAAATTGTCCGTAATTTCGTGTATTAAACATGTGATCATGTAGAAATATTAATTTTTGGGGGGGGGGGGGCGTCGTGGCCGTGATCGTATGGTAGTTGGATTTACAACTACATTTGCAATCAGTGCCTATCACCACTGATGTTGTGAGTGAGGATCTCGATCAAGGCGAGGTGTACAATATTATGTGATAAAGTTTCTCAGTGACAGGTCGGTGGTTTTCTCCGGCTCCTCCGGGAAAGTGGCGTTAAATATCATAAAACTAGACCAAGCCAACATACTACTTCTTTTTTTTAAATGAAACTTAATTTAGACATTGATAATGTTCAGGGATTAATTTACAGTCAAACCTGTATTTAAAGGACACTCAAGGGGAACCTGAAAATGTGGCCTTTATGAGCAGTTGTCCTTTATATATACACGTTAAAATCATATGCACTATTCACTAATGGGAAAAATGAGGCTGTCCTTTTATAGACAGTGATTTACTATATAGAGGTGCCCTTTATAGACAGTGATTTACTATATAGAGGTGCCCTTTATAGACAGTGATTTACTATATAGAGGTGCCCTTTATAGACAGTGATATACTATATAGAGGTGCCCTTTATAGACAGTGATTTACTATATAGAGGTACCCTTTATAGACAGTGATTTACTATATAGAGGTGCCCTTTATAGACAGTGATTTACTATGTAGAGGTGCTCTTTATAGACAGTGATCTACTATATAGAGGTGCCTTTTATAGACAGTGATTTACTATATAGAGGTGCCCTTTATAGACAGTGATTTACTATATAGAGGTGCCCTTTATAGACAGTGATTTACTATATAGAGGTGCTCTTTATAGACAGTGATTTACTATATAGAAGTGTCCTTTATAGACAGTGATTTACTATATAGAGGTGCCCTTTAAAGACAGTGATTTACTATGTAGAGGTGCCCTTTATAGACAGTGATTTACTATATAGAGGTGCCCTTTATAGACAGTGATTTACTATATAGAGGTGCCCTTTATAGACAGTGATTTACTGTATAGAGGTTCCCTTTATAGACAGTGATTTACTATGTAGAGGCGCCCTTTATAGACAGTGATTTACTATATAGAGGTGCCCTTTATAGACAGTGATTGACTATGTAGAGGTGTCCTTTATAGACAGTGATTTACTATATAGAGGTGCTCTGTAAGGCAAGTTTGACTGTATATTGTATGAACATATATCTAAAACCGATAGATGTATAGAAAAGGGACACTTTATTTTGATATATATCTAAAGATATAAAAAAATGGATAGAAATGAAGAAACATAAATGAAACTGGAATATGAGATTGAATTATAGGTTGTTACTCGATTTATACAAGGGTCCGGGTGGCTCAATGAGTTAGGTAGTTGGATTACCTAACAACTCATACAAGCCTATCACCAACACGGTGTGGGTTTGCGCCCGGCCTTGTAAATTACAAAAAGGGTGCACTCGACTCGCAGCCGCAAGTGATAAAGCTTACCAGTTGCTTGCCCATGGTCGGTGGTTCTCTCCGGCTTCTTCCACCACTAAAACTGGTCGCCATGATATAGCTGAAATATTGCTGAAAGTGGCGTTAAAGCACCAAAAATCAATCAATCAATCAATCTTTCTACAAACCCAGTAATAAACCGTAGAAAGCAATCGACCTTCCGCAAAATCACTGAAAAACTTGATCATATATGATTTCCTGAAACGTCATCTTTATCTGAGAAACAGACTACTGGACCAGGGCTATTAAAAGATTCGCCTTATTCGATCTCTTAAAAAGTTTATATTCCGATACCAAGATCTTGTCGAAATATATTCCGTCTCGGCAGAGACGATGATAAATGATGCATTTTCATATAGTGAAAATGTATAAAGATAAGGAAGTCAACAAAAATGTCAAAAATATTTTTTTATCAATGTGTGACGTAAAATTGTTTTTGACATTTGCTTCACTGGGTTTGGTACTGCTTTGACAACTATTTTACCTATATATTTTGTTCCAGTATTGTTATAAATACTGTTATAGTGACAGCAGGAACCTTTGAGCCGTAATGAAAGCGGGAGGTTTGGCGCTTTAAAATCTGACTCAACCCACCATTTCTTTAGAAATGCCTGTACCAAGTCAGGGTCATTACGGTTTTCACAGTTTTCCGGTTGTTGACTGATTTTGTCTGTTTATATACTTATGAGTTTTGACGTTCCCTTTGTAAGATTGTTCGGAGTTCGGTAATTTTGTTATTACCCTTATTATAAGGGTGTATAATTAAGTACACCTATCCATGGTCTGATTGCAATATCAATTGATCGAGATATTTGATTGATCTCATTGTATACATAGGAATGGAGGGAAACTATAGAGAATGTCGTGGTCTCTATTTAATAAAAAGTTGTTATTTTGTGTTCAGTGAGTGAAGGTGGGATGTGATTGATGAAAACAAAAAAAACCAAAACAAATAGACATTAAAACAATGGGTTCATTTTCATTATTTTTGGTGTCAAGGTCAATTCGACATGACATGGATGCCCCGTTTGCATCCACCCATACGTCATTTAAATGGTTTGGTTTATGGTGTTTAACGCCACTTTTAACAATATTTGAATTATATCGTGGTGGTCAGTCTTATTGGTGGAGGAAATCGGAGTACCCGGAGAAAACCAGCGACCTGTCACAAGTCGCTGACAAACTTTATCACATAATGTTGTATCGAGTTCACCTCGCGATGAACAGGATTTGAACTCAAAACTTTAGTGGTGATAGGCATTGATTGTACAGGTAGTTGTAAATCCAACAACCATACGATCATGACCATGACGGCCTATTTAAATGGAAACACAAGCATTCTATATTCAACGTTGACCCTGAATTGGTTTCATTTTCATTTCAGATTGTCATTGTGGTTGTACAAAAACATGTACAGGCCCCTGTGTTAATACACCAACCGCTTGTGTTGACATAGAGGGTATGGTTCATGATCCTGCATTGAAATGTTGTGGAGGGAAATCTTGTTGTGTAGAAGCTAGCCATTGTGAGTATTGTTTGTTTGTTTGTTTGATGGTGTTTAACGCCACTTTCAGCAATACTTCAGTTATATCGTGGCGGTCAGTTTTATTGGTGGAGGAAACCGGAAACCCCCCCCCCCCAAAAAAAAACCAACCCACCGTGACTAGTCACAAGTCACTGACAAACGTTATCACATAATGTTGTACCGAGTACACCCTACCTTGAGCTGAATTCGGACTCACAATTATAGTAACCTGTAATGTATAAACATTATATTATATATTAAAAAGTACTTTAAAGTGAGTGGAGTGAGTGAGTGAGTGAGTGAGTGTGTGAGTGCAAATTAGATTGTGATGAGATGATGATGATGATGTCCGCTTTGTATTAGAACAACAGGCTGAGTTTGATTTTTATATCTCCATGTAACAACAATTCACAGTTGTTATGTCGCTCCACTCGGGCACATTATCCTCATCAAATCTTTGTTAGCGGAGAAACAGCAAGTCGTTTTTGTGACCCGACAGGTGCTCGAACCCACGATCTACAGTACACAAGATGAGAAAACTAACAAACACACCGTACAGTTGTTGTATTTTAATACACAATACCATAGCAGGGGCGGATCCAGGATTTCAAGTTAGGGGGGGGGGGGGGGCGCACTTAAAAAAATTGCGCCGAGCAGAGGGAGGCGCGAACATTTTTGGGGTATTTCGTGTGAAAAATCACGATTTTACGCCAAAAAATCATTTTTTTCCAATTTTAGGGGGGGCGCGCGAAATTTTTGGGGTATTTCATGTGAAAAATCACGATTTTACGCCAAAAAAATCATATTTTTACCAATTTTAGGGGGGGGGGGGGCGCGCGCCGGGTGCGCCCCCCCCCCCCCCCCCTGAATCCGCCACTGCATAGATATATTTTAAAATTTCAGGTGACTACCTTTGTCAAGGATATGGTGGAGAATGCTTCAGTAACGTTACACATGACTGTGCTTTTGAAATAATGCCTGCATCCCTATGTGGGCGTTGTCCAGGCTTAACAGGTTGCTGTACGAGGGGAACACTATCATTGAAGGTACTATGAATAAATGAGGGGGGACTACGAAGCGATGTGTAGTATTATTTCAATGCTGTATATTTGTAAAATGCCACGGGTCTTGTTTTTCTTAAATTGTTTTTTTTTTCATGAAACACACAATCACAATAACCTGACAAACGGATTTGATTTGATTTGATTTTTGGTGTTTGACGCCACTTTCAGCAATATTTCAGCTATATCATTGCGACCAAATTTTAGTGATGGAAGAAGCCGGAGTACCCGGAGAGAACCACCGACCATGGGCAAGCAACTTGAAAACTTTATCACTTGCGGCTGCGAGTCGAATGCACCCTTTTTGTAATTTACAAAGCCGGGTGCGAACCCAGGCCGTATTGTTGATATAGACTTGTATGAGTTGTTAGGTAATCCAACTACCTAACTCATTGAGCCACCCGGCCTGACAATAGGACATGTACAGTCAAGTTTTCCGTCGAATTGAAATATCTTTTTCAATTCATAGAAAAGAATATAACCATACACCATTCATTAAAGACGAGGGTTGCAAAAGAAGAAAACATCCATGCCTTTCTGGTGTGTGGCGTCTCCTTTGATGGTCATAGAACAGAGAAGTTTCACGATTCTTTATACCCACCGTCCATAGCAAGTTACAATGTTACAAAGGAGATAATAAATTACATTTAATATTTACACCACACAAGATGGATAAAAATAAATAAACAAATACATTAATGCTATACAAAGGAAAAAAACGCCACTTAAGCACCCCCCCCCCCCCCCCCCCCCCCCCCCCGCAACAAACAAACAAAACAAAACAAACAACGATGACATAATATCTTATTTTTTGATTCTGGACAAAACTTCTCTGCTCACGCAAAAGCAACTCAAGCAAGGTTACGATGCTCCTAGGTTGAAGTCATCGCCACAAAACTTCCACAGTTGTCATCACGAACTGGTTGAACGTTACAAATTATACATTTCTCAAATGACAATTGATCTTTTCCGAGTCGTATATCATTCAGCCTTATGCGACTTTTATTGGGAATATAGAAAAAAATGTATGCAAAGGACATATATGTCCCCCATGGGGCTCGGCCAGTGATAGACACATAATTCCTTGGGACCAAGAGGGTTACAAAAAATATTCCCTTCACTTTCTCTCCGTTACAAGGAACAATTGCCTGTGACGTTGTGGAACATTGAAATATCATTAAAAAACCTTTCTGATTAGCTCCCTTTGTTCTATCCAAATATATTTGCGAATATGTCATACATGTGTGAAGGGTGCTTCAAATTAAACAAGACAATTTGTTGAAATGATAAAAATCCTATTTAGTATTTTCTTCTCAAATGAACCATTGATCAATGAGTTATGCAATGTAATTAAAATTAGTTGTTTTTTGCCTACCACCTCTACCCACCCTCCCCCACCCCTTTGCGATACACAAACATCAAACGACATACCCGTATGGGGTCACGTCATGCTTCGTTTTTTTAGCGATGAGCTTATTACATCTTCAGGTATCAAAACCTGAGTAATTGCCAAGAGCTGTTTTCCGATTGGTCAATATATTTGACTGTCTTGCATATGATTGGACGGTCATGGAAGAATAGTTCTTATAGAATTAATGTATATCGTTGTCATGATTCGTTCATAACTCGATGAACCTGTTTTGTATAAGTATTAAACGGGTCTTTTCAGGAGTTCATGCATGTGTAAATGGTGCCAATGCACCCACAAACTTTACATAAAGGTAATTCGGACATTCATACAGTTTGTGAATGCATCGTCACCGTTTACACGTGCATGAACTCACGAAAAGAAGCTTTTAATCCTATAATGAAAGGTTACATCACATGGACCCAAACAGGATGTTGTTAGATGTTCGTGTATCACCAAATATAAATATATATAAAATATGCAACAAAAATATTATGTAAGTTAGATCGGGAGCTATGAAGTCGTTGGGGAGACCTTTTGTTTGTTTGTTCGTTTGATGGTGTTTAACGCCACTTTCAACAATATTTCAGCTATATCGTGGCGGTCAGTTTTATTGGTTGAGGAAACCAGAGGACCCGGAGAAAGCCACCAAATTGTCGCAAGTCACTGACAAACTTGATCACATAATGTTTTATACCTCGCTCTGATCGAGATTTGAACTCACAACATCAGTGGTGATAGGCACTGATTGCATATGTAGTTGTAAATCCAACTGCCATACGATCACGGCCACGACGGCCCCAGGGAGACCTTTTGCAACATTACACTATATATACAGTAATATGCAGTATGTTAGTTAGATACACATGTATTATATTGAGTGACTGCAAGCTACAAATTACATTAGGCTATTTTTGTCTTTTTTTTAGGTCAATCTAAGTTGATAACAGATATCTCAGTCTATATTGTACGTGAAGATGATATTAAAAAATGGACATTTATACTTTGGCTTATATTTATATAATTTTATATACATCTGAAGAAACTACAAGCAAACTTACTTTCAGGCCAAAAACCAATACATGGGGGCACGGCTAAGCGTGCTTAACGCTGTGGTCACCCCTGACCCTGTTATATGTGAGAGTTTACACATTTTACTCATATGGAAAACACTTGCATGACCACATGACTTCAATAAGAAGGGAGGTTTGGACCCATAAAACTAGCTTAGTTCCGCCACTTTTTATGGTACCAAACCAGGAAAGTGGGAGGTCATATAGGTCAGAAGTATTGATTGTGGCTTTGTTTTAAAGATATTTCCATTGGATTTTGTAATTCATTTAATTTCAATAATATTTCGGAGCGAGGTGGATGGCGACGTCAAGTTTTGTAAGCTTGAAAATTGAAACAGGATTATCCAAGTCAATTAACCACCGACAAACAGCAAGTCACTGGCAAATGATATCGTACATGTTCTCCGTGCCAGACCATTTTTTTTTCATATACGAAATATATAAAAGCTGATGAAAAAACAAAACAAAAAACCATTGCTCCCTCCCCCTAAGATTAAATGGTTGTTCCTTAATGTTATATCGAGAACAATGGGCAGGCCCCAGATTGGAATCGAAATCGCACTGATGGTATAAGTAAATATAAATCACACTATCATACGATCGAAGCTACGATTACCCCTAATACATGGGGTATACGGTATATCTGTAGTATATATTCTAGACTGAGGCATTATGTGTGTGATTTTATTTATTAGCACAAAAATGTTATCACATTTCACCATATTTTCATCATAGATTTCATTCTCTGCATCATCGATTTGTCCATCGACTTCATCGATTTATCCATCGGCATCATCGATTTATCCATCGGCATCATCGATTTATCCATCGGCATCATCGATTTGTCCATCGGCATCATAGATTTATCCATCGGCATCATAGATTTATCCATCGGCATCATCGATTTCATCCTCTGCATCATCGACTTGTCCATCGGCATCATCGATTTCATCCTCTGCATCATCGACTTGTCCATCGGCATCATCGATTTATCCATCGGCATCATCGATTTCATCCTCTGCATCATCGACTTGTCCATCGGCATCATCGATTTATCCATCGATTTGTCCATCGGCATCATCGGCATCTTTGGCGGAGTTCTGTCACACACTCCTTCGTCTATTTTCTGTTCTTTGTTTCCTTTGCACACTGCCTTCTTGTCTTTTACATTACAGCCCTTTGGGTAGAGACAAGGTGGAGTTAGTTTTACTAGGCCTGAAAATATATGTTAAACCATAACAATAAACACATACACATGGAAATAAACACATTCATGTGGAAATAAATACACATATGGAAATATACACACATATATATTGAAATAAGGCACCGACTATTTGACTTTTGGGGGGAGGCAAATTTTCACACGAATCAAAAATTATATTTTTTTATTGGACAAGAAAGTCGGCAAGTTTGTTTTTCAAATTTCACTGAAATTCTTTATGATTTAATGGTTGTTTTCCTTATCTGGGTTCGAGATACACAAGCATGATTGTAGTTAGACTCGGTAATACCAATGGAAGATAGAGGACACCTTTCAGGGACCAGTTCCTGGTATCAGAGCAGACACCATATTTGGATAAGGCCGTTCCCATTTATTATACAAATATAATTTGATGATATCATTTAATAGGATATTCACATTAAAATTGTATCCAATTGAAATAGAAAAATAACATTATTATAATTGTCAATTTTCTTTCTCGTCCATTAACGTTGCTTCGGTGTCAACAACCGATCGTTCAAAAACACAATTTATTACGTTTTTTCGACTGCAGACGACCATCCTCCCATTAAATTTGACAGTACTTATAAGCAAATTTTGAATTGATAGCCTATGTATTTGTATCATTTCTCGGTATTAAAATGATTTTTTTGATTTTTGATTGATTGATTGATTGATTGATTTATTTTTGTATCAAACTTATCTATGTCCGTGGAACATCCTCTATATACAAACTTACCATCAGCTTTACCATTTACTGAAAGCAAAATAGAAACGTATAAAAATTTAATAAAGATGTAAGTATTCCAATAATAATACTTGACATGTACCAGGATTACAGGAAAAACCTAATATTGCATAAAAACAGGGGGTTAGGGTTATGATGTTTAACACCAGTTATATCATGGCGGTCAGCTTTATTGGTTGAGGAAACCATCGTAGCTGGAAGAAACCACCGACCTGCCGCAAGTCACTGACAAACTTTATCACATAATGTTGTATCGAGTACACCTTACAATGAGCGGGATTCGAACTCCGAACTTTAGTGATGATAAGCACTAATTGCATAGGTAGTTGTAAATTCAGCTACCATACGATCACTACCACGACGGCCCTTATATTGCATATGGAGAAATGATTTTTGCATATGAAGGGATTAGTAATGCTATGCAGAATGGATTTTTGCTCTCAAGCAGAATTCAATTAATGCATATTCAAAAGTAGTTGTTACATCGTTACCGTGCCATAACAGACACTTTGTCCATTAACATATATAACCCTTACTTTGGGGAAAATAATATCCTCAAACATAGGGCGGGTGGAAACAACAGACCAAACTAAAATAAAAATACTGAATTTCCCAAATTTTCTTTGATAAGGCAGTTGTTGCCTCTATGATGATAAGCATATTTTATCCTGTACTTGTTCTATTTGAGCAAGCAAATTACATTGACATGATAATTTTTTGCTATTTACTATCACTGACCCAAATATAGCTTTTTTTCTGGTACCCCTTCCACATGTTACCTGTTGAGCTTTAGGAACCTAGTTGTAAATCCAGTTCACGTCTTGCTGACGGAAATATCGAAAGGGGCAATCAAGGGATAATTATATAATTCAATTATTTAATTCAAAATATGAACATCGATGGATTAATGTGATTTTTCTGCAGGATAAGCACAATGTTAATGCATTGTCTTAAAATATAAAATTTGTGTGATTTGGCGCAAAACTGAGGAAAGAGTCTACCATTATCCCAATTTTTAAGCCTCATACTGCACTAATTTTGTCTATTTATATCTTACCTCTTGCTATATATGGTACAAAATCACGGCAGATGTCACACATACTGTTGGGCTGACTAAGTGTGTCTAGTGGTTTATTCACTGAAATTTTAAAACAAGAGACTAATAAACATTGAAGATGAGGTACGCCACTACACACAGCCTGAAGATTCAACATGCATTACAAACCACAGGCGCTCGTGGCACGGACCACCCCCCTTTTTTCTAACTTTCTGTTTACAAATTTATTTTCAATAAAATTTCTTTATTTCTTTATTATTTCATCTCTTTTTCCTTATTTTAACTTGTTCGTGTCAAAATTCATACAATCTTATGTTAACATCAAATTGCATGTGTCGACCCTATATAGATACTAATAATAAAAGGGGGTGGTCCGTGCCACGAGCGTCTGTGTTACAAACGAGTCGTATTTCGTATCAGGATGTACGTGTTAAAATCTCTACATCTACGGATAGGAACGTAAATAACTTATAATATTTACATTATAACACGAGGGACAGTGACTATTGCGATATCTAGTAGTTGTCTTGTCGGTTTCACTGAGGCAGGAAACCGAGGTATGCCACTTTCAACAATATTTCAATTATATCGTGGCGGTCAGTTTTCTTCTCTTCTTCTTTGGTTACGGAAAACCATCAACGTACTGATGTTTATTTTCCGGCAAGGATGAAACCGGAGTACCCCCAAGAGAATCACCGACCTGCCGCAAGTCACTGACAAACTTTATCACATAATGTTGTATCAAGTACACCTCGCCATGAGCGGGATAAATAATAGAAAACTTACTGTAATTTTTGCTGTAGTAAAATTTGAAGGCATCACCAGTTACATTATAAATAGACATACAACTTGTCATATCTGTACCGATTTTTCTGCAAAAGAAATTAATAACAACAAATAAAGTATCTCTTCTGTTTAAACATTTGTTAATCATGACACTGTTATTTTCCAATACAGGCACAATTTCTGTTGAATTCAAACTGTCTTTTAATTTAATTTTAATTTCTGAATCTATTGAGAACTATACATATAACTATTTTTTTTTCTCGTATTTTTAATGCAGTACAGGCAGGGCCGCCAAGAGAATTTTTGGGTCCCAGGGCAAAAGGAAACTTGGCCCCCCTCCTCCAATTCTCCAAATAATGATACTCAAACTAAGTCCACCACGGTGTGTCATAAGCAAGGAATCAGTACAACAAAAATGAATTGATGAATTGTCATTTAGAAAACAGCTTTCTACTTGTTTATTTGTCTGGACCCTTAATTATAATGAACTGGTACATTTATTCAACTCATGGACCCCGGGGCGACGCCCCGTCTGACCCCCCCCCCCCCCCCCCCTCTCAGTGGGCCCGAGTACAGGTCTAGTAATTAAAACAACAAAAAATGCAGCATATAACACCTACTGTTAGTTCAGTACTGTGTCAAGTCTACCAGTAAAAACAATTACAAACAGTGTGGTACATGTTCGTAAAACTACCGACACTACAATACAGGGGCGGATCCAGGGCCCCCCCCCCCTAAAATGGGAAAAAATATGATTTTTTGGCGTAAAATCGTGATTTTTCACACGAAATACCCCAAAAATGTTCGCGCCCCCCTCCGCTCGGCGCAATTTTTTTAAGTGCGCCCCCCCCCTAACTTGAAATCCTGGATCCGCCCCTGCAGTACACATTCGATAGTGGGTTATGGTTATGGTGATTAACGCCACTTTCTACAATATGTCAGTTATATCGTGGTGGTCAGTGTTGTCGGTGGAGGAAACAGGAGAAAACCACCGACCTGCCGCAAGTCGCTGACAAACCAGTAGATAGTGTATTTCAATAATAAATAACACTATACTCAGGGTAGCAGCGTATCATATTTCCGTAACACATGTGGGGCAAATCGAAGGGTTATTTGAGGTATATAAGCATTTTCAAAGATGGACAGTAGACTGTTTTTTCCCCAAGTGTGTTCATTGCTATCAATACTGTAAAATATTCATTTATCTTATCATTTTGGATAGTTTTGACGCGTCAGGTCCATTGCTCACAACTTCGGCTGATTCCGTATCTCCATGGAGGTAACGGAATCAAACAATGTTTGCTGACTGGTACCATGTCATCAGAACACAGAAATGGTAAATTTCAAAGTTTGATAAACAATCAAGTAAGTTTTGAAACCTATATTTTGTCGTATTTCATAATTTGAAGAAATTTTGGCAGGGATTTTATACGTCAAGTCCTGGTTGCGTCGGTCTGACTACACAATTACTTCTGCATAATCTAATGCTATAATAGGGGTAATGGATCAGAAACATTGCTTATCAAGAATGGAGTTTTGACAAAGAAATATGTTTAAAAATCATCTCCGGAATTGCTTAAAATCTTTTTCGACTGCAGTCTAGGGTTATAGTGTCTAACGCCGCTTTCAACAATATTTCAGTTAAATCGTGGTGGTCAGTTTTACTGGTGGAGGAAACCAGAGTATCCGGAGAAAACCACCGACCTGCCGTATGTCACTGACAAACTGTATCACATAATGTTGTATCGAGTACACCTCGCCATGAGCGGGACTCGAACTCACATCTTTAGTGGTGATATGCACTTATTGCATAGGTAGTTGTAAATGCAACTACCATACGATCACGACCACGACGGCCCCTAGAAAAAAGAGCGATTGAGTCCGATATGTATATCCATGATATGTATATGTATATCAGGAAACTATTGATAATCTATTCATTTGATTTACATTTTGTACTATAAATACCTGAGGATAATGAATTGTCCTTCAATTTTCACACACTCTAACTGTAACACTTCACCTAACATGTCCAGCATGCTTCCTTTACCAGTAAAATCGAAGTCCCATACTCCAATAGAAACATTCCCTTCACTAACCTTGAAAGTTTTACCGACCCAGCTACACGGATAATGATGTGAATCCTTGAAGCAATTGACTACAAAATACAATTGGGACATTTTATGTAAATTTAGAATCACTAATCATAGATTACCTATTGAGGGGGAGGGGAATTTTGGTGTTTAACTCCACTTTCAACAATATTTCAGTTATATCGTGGCGGTCCGTTTTATTGGTAGAGGAAACCGGAGTACCGATTACATATTGAACTTGGAAGGTGGAAACAATAGGACATGCCCCCTCTGTGACACAAATGGCATTGGAGATGAATTTCATCATATTTTACAATGCCGATACTTTGAGCAAAGCCGTAAGCACCTCATTCCAAGTTACTTTAGAAAAAGGCCAAATGTTCTTAAATTTAAACACATTATGACCGTAACGAAAAAATCAGATCTTTTTAAGTTATGTAAAATGATAAAAGTCATAAATGAAGGTATTTGTGTTACGGGCTAATCCATGTGTTCATATATTTCTGCTTCCCTTTAATTGTATATATTTATAAATAGCTTTGTAATTCGTTATACCTATGTAATCCGATGGTTTATTGAGAAATAAAGATATACAGACAATATATTATAGGAATCAACCTCGCTAACAAATAAATGTTTGACAGTCTACATGTAAAAGTATGGAAGCCGGATCCGGCAATTTCGACTTTTTGTCTTACTTATTAATTAGGGAGTGAAAGCAAAAATGCGAAATATTGTACCAGCGAAAGTGCGAAAAACTCTATTGTCAGAAGAACAAGCGAAATAAATTCTCGAAGGGACTAGTTTTTAATTCGCCATTTTCGTTTGACTATTTCGACTTTTCGCCTTTTTTGCCCTAATAAGTTTGCAAGATTAAATGTCGAAATGACTACATACGGCTTTTATAGAAAATATTTCGACAATATGATTAGAATTATTTAAAAAAGTTATGATTTGTAATTTCTGAGAGCTGTTATAATGTTATAGCATTCGTAAATAAACTTTGGAGAAACCCGAAGGGGCAATCCAGAGACAATGGCATTTTTGGGCACATGCACTTGTTAAGACACAGGACGAAGACAAACAAAGCAAAAAGACATAACACAATACAGAAAACTAAACAGATGAATTCTTGGTTAACTGTGATCATTTTGGTGACTTTGTCTAGCAAGCCATTTTCATTGCTACGTTCCTTCTGTTTCTTGGAAGTCGCTACTCCAGCTACACTAGAGGTCGATGACAACTTATTTTTCTCTGCACAGAGGAACGAAATTCCTACCTTTTGCACTGCAGGAGTCGAGTACAAAATGGACATGATCACAATCTCATTGTAAAGCAGCTTGTTCTCGCCATGATATGGCTGAAATATTGCTCACTTGGCGTTAAACAACAATCACTCACTCTCTTTTAAATAATTCTCTTTACACAGTTATATACTCAACATACGGTAAAACCTGTCCATGCGGTCACCTTTATTAGGCAGTCACCTGTATTAAAAGGTCACATTTTTCTTGTCCTGTCACAGAAAATTTTATATGAATTGAACCTCTTTTAAGAGGTCACCTGTCTTATATGGTCACTTTTTCTTGGTCCCAAGGATAACCTCTTAATACAGATTTGACTGTATATAGATTTATTACTGTCAAGAAATATCTGGGATAATGTATAGTTTTAAATAAACGTTAGAGAATACCTAAGGGGCAATTAAACATGCACAATCCAGAGAAACTAGCAACATAGGGTACACAAGACGATGAAAAAACAAAACAAAAACACAACACAATATGTATTGGACACCACGCAAACAAACAAAAACAGAAAACGTAAACACGACATGAGCCTTCCTACAAACAACTGGAGGTAGAGACGAACCGAACGTCGTTTTTATGCGGAAGTCGTAACTGACATCACAATACGGAACAGAACGTAAACACACGTAATAGGACAACACAAAAAATGAGCAACACCGACCCCACCAAAACAGCGGGGAGTTAATTCATCACAGGAATTACTAACAAATATTGTGTACGTGCAACTTACCTTCAACAACAATTGTCATAGACACCAAAAAGCAGAGTACAATAATACTCTTAATAACAGCCATTTGTATTATAAAATAATAATGCAAAATGGCGTCTGTTATGAAGGTGATCTTTTTTTGTCATTAAATAAGCTGTTGCAATAGCAGTATGTATAAATACACATGTCACTTGTACAATTGCGAACGTGACTTTAAGAAAACGTTAATCGATGACTTTTCTGATTAAACAAAATCATTTAAACTTTGTTTATTTATAGATACAGTGAACCGTAGTAAGAATTAGTAAGAGAGAAAGTATCAAATTATATTAGCACGTTTCTGGAATCACGTACGCTCAAAGTCGAAGTGTTGGAAAGCGAAATAATTTTAACGTTTTTGGAGAAAGTGAACCGAAGGGCTTAATCAAATAGAGTCGCTAAAATTGGCTACGGTCACTTATGCCTGAGAGAGGAGAACCATATCAGGGGCGGATCCAGGATTTCAAGTTAAGGGGAGGGGGGCGCACTTAAAAAAATTGCGCCGAGCGGAGGGAGGCGTGAAATTTTTTTTGGTTTTCGTTTTAAAAATCACGATTTTACGCCAAAAAAATCATATTTTTTCCCATAATAGGGGTGGGTGGGGGGCACCGGGTGCGCCACCCCCCCTGGATCCGCCCAGGCATATATTAGTTTAAATAATAATTCTATTATTTAAGAACTGTAAATATCAATAGAAAATATATTTAATAAACACAGACTACTTGGTGGGTAATACCCTCAGCATTGCTCAGGGACTAATAGATTTAAATGAACAAAAGAGACTATACAATTTTACACTTGGGCCTAATAAAAACGTAGATATATATCTAATTTAGTGTGCACGATGCGTTTCTTAGAATAACCTACATCACGTACGCTCCAAGTCGAAAGATTGGAAGGCCAAATAATTTTAAAAGTATTGTGAGAAAGTAAAGCAAAGGGCTTAAATAGGATCGCCAAAATCGACGAATGTCACTTATGTCTGAGAGAGGAGAACCTTAGTTTAAATAATAATTATATTACTTAGGAACTGTATATTTGAATAACAAATATATCTTATAAACACTGACTACTTGGATGATACTCTCATGGACTAATAGATGTAAATTTATTAAATGAACTAAAGAGACCATCTGATTTTACACTTGGACCTATATTAAGGTGGTGGAACGGTGATATTATTGCTGAATTTCAGAGCCATAGTACATCTTCAATAACGAGCATAAGAAGAGTTTGAAGATACCAAAGGGGTAATCGTAATTCTTAAATCGAAGAAGAACAGACAAACACAATGGCCAAATAAAAAGAACAGACAACACAATGGGTAAACAAAAAGAACAGACAAACACAATGGCCAAATAAAAAGAACAGACAAACACAATGGCCAAATAAAAAGAACAGACAACACAATGGCCAAATAAAAAGAACAGACAACACAATGGCCAAATAAAAAGAACAGACAACACAATGGCCAAATAAAAGAACAGACAAACACAATGGCCAAATAAAAAGAACAGACAAACACAATGGCCAAATAAAAAGAACAGACAACACAATGGCCAAATAAAAAGAACAGACAAACACAATGGCCAAATAAAAAGAACAGACAACACAATGGCCAAATAAAAAGAACAGACAACACAATGGCCAAATAAAAAGAACAGACAAACACAATGGCCAAATAAAAAGAACAGACAACACAATGGCTAAATAAAAAGAACAGACAACCTAATGGCCAAATAAAAAGAACAGACAAACACAATGGCCAAATAAAAAGAACAAACAACACAATGGCCAAATAAAAAGAACAGACAACACAATGGCCAAATAAAAAGAACAGACAAACACAATGGCCAAATAAAAAGAACAGACAAACACAATGGCCAAATAAAAAGAACAGACAAACACAATGGCCAAATAAAAAGAACAGACAAACACAATGGCCAAATAAAAAGAACAGACAACACAATGGCCAAATAAAAAGAACAGACAAACGCAATGGCCAAATAAAAAGAACAGACAACACAATGGCCAAATAAAAAGAACAGACAACACAATGGCCAAATAAAAAGAACAGACAACACAATGGCCAAATAAAAAGAACAGACAAACACAATGGCCAAATAAAAAGAACAGACAAACACAATGGCCAAATAAAAAGAACAGACAAACACAATGGCCAAATAAAAAGAACAGACAAACACAATGGCCAAATAAAAAGAACAGACAACACAATGGCCAAATAAAAAGAACAGACAACACAATGGCCAAATAAAAAGAACAGACAACACAATGGCCAAATAAAAAGAACAGACAACACAATGGCCAAATAAAAAGAACAGACAACACAATGGCCAAATAAAAAGAACAAACGGACAATGATCTACAAAACATTACACATAAAACTAAAGATCGAGTACGCAACACGAACCTCACTATAAACCGTGGGTGAACTCAGGTGCTCCGGAAGGGAAAGCAGTTCCTGCTCTACGAGTGTCAACACATTCCCAACATATGTATATTGCTGTTCCACATTTCAGTCTTTGCATAATAAGAGCTTGCAATAATGAACATAACTCATGATACCGTATACATGTACCTACATGCGAGCGAGTTATTCTTGTTTAACTCCAAGAGAGTGATTTTCGACTGTAATCACGGTAAGAATAAGTTTGGTTTTTTTTGACGAGAAGATGATTATGAAAGGAAAGTTTTAAGCAGCGACGATCACCAATATCAAAAGCGAACACCATCTCTCACATCAAGTCAATCTGGCTGAGGGGAGTTAATAAAAAGGGTAATTCAACAATGGCCGCTCCTATGTGAAACTCTGATATGGAGATGGGTTTATCCATTGTACTTATACTTATGTACTAATGTGTGAGGGAATTATCCCTTGTACTCGTGTACCTTTGTGTGAAACGGGAATACTGTTGTGATTATGTATGATTTATGGATTTACATCAGGAAGGTCAGTAATTTTTTGGGGGGTCACTGGTTTCCTCCACTAATATAACCGACTACCACCATATGACTGAAACAGTTTTGAAAATAGAATTAAACAACCACAACACTGACCCTGAACGTACACGACGGGTGCCACTAGGGTAGCAGGAACTGCTTATCCTTCCGGAGAACTCCCTTTTTTGGTGGAGTTCGTGTTGCTCGATGTTTACATTTACTGTGTAGTGTTTTGTAGATGGTTTGTCCTTCGAATTGCAGATTCTGATTACCCCTTTGGTATCTTCAAACTCTTCTTACACCCCTATATAAGAGAATTTGTATATAGATGCTTATTGAGTCTAATCAAATTCTCTTTCCTGGTCCAGAATAAATAATAAAATCATTTACGGGGGGGGGGGGGGGGGGGTACAAAATGTGATAATTCAGTTAATTCAAGAAATAGAAATGCAACAAATTACTCTCTCAGCTAAAATTTAAAACCAACGAATACAAGAATGATTGACCTGTGAATACTAAAAAACAACAACCAAAAAAACCAAACTCGTCTCTCCCCTGCCAATTTTTTGTGTGAAATATTCTTCAGAAATAAATTAAATCAATGTACCATGAAACTGTACCTTGTCCATCATTCAAGCATAGACCAAATATGGTGAACCTAGGTTGTAGAAACTGACCTAATCATGATAACTTGGTGTAAATTTAACAATGTACGTAGACCCTGAAAATGAAGACAAGGTTAGGTGACACATGCCCAGCTGACACGTACCCTTCTTGATAAATGTGTGGACCAAATAAGGTGAGCGTAGGTTGTATGGTAGTTGAGAAACTGACAGAATCACGGAAACTTGATGTAAATTTAACAAAGTCAAGTTCAGGAGACACATGCCTACTCACCATGATCAATGTACATGTGTGGACCAAATATGATAATGGAGAAACTGACCGAATCACGAAAACTTGACATTGTTTACCCTGTTGCTGGAAAAGCAATACCTATCACAGGCGAGACA
Source organism: Bathymodiolus brooksi (assembly GCA_963680875.1). Taxonomy (NCBI): domain Eukaryota; kingdom Metazoa; phylum Mollusca; class Bivalvia; order Mytilida; family Modiolidae; genus Bathymodiolus; species Bathymodiolus brooksi. The sequence continues at coordinate 60,690,343 of OY804588.1, forward strand.
AACACTGTTGAAATGGAAATAAATTGGAGAAACCGCATGGGTGGTGTAATGGTTAGCGAGCTTTCCTCGAATGCAGGTTCAAGCGGGTACAACTAAACAGAGTCCGGTAGAGTCAGGAGAAGTCCGGAGGAAAAATATTAGTTTATATGTATATTAAATGATGTATTCCTGTGGTATTGGTTGTTTTTGATATATTTCTTATAATTTCCAACAAAATAAACAATAGGTTTTTATTGAAATATACAAAAATGGCGGGTATAGAGTCTGGAAGGAATATCATCGATTTACAGCATGTATTCTGTACATTTAATGATTGATTATTATTGCCGATCACCTTGTATATTTCAATAAAAACCTATTATTTATTATTTATTTTGTTTGAAATTATAAGAAACATATAAAAAACAACCAACACCACAGGAATACATCATTTAATATACATATAAACTAATATTTTTCCTCCGGACTCTACCTGACTTCACCAGACTCTGTTTAGTGGTACCGGGTTCAAGCCAATATTGGGAAAAACCAAAGACTGTAAAATTGGTATTTGTTGCTTCTTCGCTAAGCACGCAGCATTAAAGAGAAAGAACAAAGACTTGTTGGCTCAGAATTAAGATAATGTGTTCGAGTGGGGCGACATGTCTACCTGCAGACTGTTGTTTCAGTGAGCTAGCATTTTAAAAATCCAACTAAGCGTGTTGGCCTAGTACAAAGTGGACCTCATCATCCTCTAATAGAAAATTAACTTGTTCTTGTCATGATATAGCTGAAAAATTGCTGAGAGGGCGTTAAACAACAATCATTCACTCACTCCATTGGAAACAAAGTGAAACAATAAGTTCACATGGCCGTAAAAAAATAATCTGTAATACAAAATGTTTTTTCTGCTTTATGCAAAAAGTATACTTCTACATTAACACTTAAAAATAAATTTTTAACTATGTTATTTTTATTTCACTTTGGTTTATACAAAGTATTTGTAAGTACAACAGATATATACATATATTAACAACACAATCTCACGATGATTGCGCTTAACGTATTAATTTTGTATAGTTATGTAATAAAATTACAATCTATCTATAAAAAATAAACAATGAGCAAAATACGGTCAAACCTGTATTAAGAGGTCACCTGTGGGACAAAGAAAAAATGGCCTTATAAGTCAGGTGACCTCTTAAAAGAGGTTCAATTCATATGAAATTTTCTATGACAGGACATGAAAGGGTGACCTTTTAATACAGATGACTGCTTAATAGAGGTGGCTGCATGGGCAGGTTTAACTGTATTGGGGAAAAATATGCCAACATCTTTTGAATTGAATTTTATAGCTATCTGATTAATATCACATGTTAAATACACTACGGTCTATTAATAACTAACACCACTCATTTCAAGTTTACAACCAGAAGAACTTCAGAATTTTGTTATCGAGTTCGGTCGCTGGCAGTAAAGGAAGAGCCGGACATAATACAAAAGTTCAACTGGACTAAAGGTTAAAAGTAGTTCTGTGACGATTTTAACTGATTGATTGATTGATTGATTTATTTTGTTTAACGCCACTTTCAGCAATATTTCAGCTATATTATGGCAACCAGTTTTAACTGACCGTAGAATATTCAACATATAATTTTAATCAGATTAATTTTAAAACTCACTAAAAAAAAAAATTAGACTGCATGAACGTGTGCGAGTGATATGTCGAAAAAACAAGTTTGTTTTGTTTTACTGCAAATCATCCAAAATCATCAATTAATCAAAGCACTGACTTCACGAAATGGAAGCTCGTGTGTAAAGAATTGTTTATCATTTAAAATTAGTGAATGGTTTATTAATAATCGATGATTCTTTATTTGTTGACATAACAATCATTTTATAGTTCCTCAATTGGATTATACAGGTTATATTTTCTGACATAGGTATTAGTTTACAAAGGATTGTATTTATTTTCATGGTCCTGTTTATTCAGGATTCTGTTTCCAAAGAGTAATCTTTATTCAGAATTCTGTATACAATAGATTCATGTTTATTCAGATTCTGTATACAAAGTATTCATGTTTATTCAGAATTTTGTATACAAAGTATTCATGTTTATTGAGATTCTGTATACAAAGTATTCATGTTTATTCAGAATTCTGTTTACACAGTATTCATGTTTATTGAGATTCTGTATACAACGTATTCATGTTTATTCAGAATTCTGCTTACAAAGTATTCATATTTATTCTGATTCTGTATACAAAGTATTCATGTCTATTCAGAATTCTGTTTACACAGTATTCATGTTTATTCAGATTCTGTATACAAAGTATTCATGTTTATTCAGAATTCTGTTTACACAGTATTCATGTTTATTAAGAATTCTGTATACAAAGTATTCATGTTTATTCACATTCTGTATACTAAGTATTCATTCATGCTTATTAAGAATTCTGTTTACAAAGTATTCATGTTTATTAAGAATTCTGTTTACAAAGTATTCATGTTTATTCAGAATTCTGTTTACAAAGTATTCATGTTTATTAAGAATTCTGTTTACAAAGGATTTCACTTTATTCAGTGAGTACAGGTTTCACTGTTAATATTAAAAACAAATGAACACGTACAATTTACATAGTATTACATATGTCACTAACCTGACCTTAGAGAACCATAAATTTTATTTTATTTGTAATATTTATATCACGGTTTTCTGAGTAAACTGGATAAACAATCAAATGTGAAGCGGTGAGATTATTTAAACCGCTTAACTCCGAAAACTGTGGATTAATTATTTGTAACATGAAGCCATGCAATATCAAATATTGCACGGTTCTCTGAGAGTAATAAAACTACAGCCCAGATTTAAAGTGTGCAATATGTCGTATCTGCGTGTATTATTTCATAGTTCTTAGCTTACATTCTCGTATATAAACCATAAACAGACCAAAGGAAGAGAATGCATTCATGCTACAACTTTTAACATACAATGTAAGGTTTATTCAATATAGAGTATATCTTCATACAAACATTCTAATTTTACCACTTTTCTAAAATATTTACCGTAATTTCTAACAAATAATAAGGTGTGTATATTAGGCCAAGTAAAATTGATGGATAGATTATCATTCATGCCCAGTCTAAAAAAATCATTTTATTGGTTTATTCTTATGATGATTTGTATATCGACAATGAATTGTCATTTCTGGTTCCACTTGGGTGCTGACATGGCCATGATCACATGGTAGTTGGATTTACAACTACCTATGCAATCAGTGCCTATCACCACTGACTTGCGACAGGTCATGGTTTTCTTCGGTTTCCTCCACCAATAAAACTGACCTCCACGATATAACTGAAATATTGTTGAAAGTGGCGTTAAACACCATCAAACAAACTGGTTCCACTTGTCATCTCCTCTGTAATCATATTCCAGTCAACAATAGGAATAATAATTCAAATTTTTTTTTGACAGGAGGGTATATGTAGACTATTAAAAATTGAATATTGTTTTTGACGAAAAATCATGTCTTCCACACCTTTGTGGAAGTCAAAAAGGGGCAATAACTTGTTCAAAAATGGTCTGATCAAAATGCTGTAACAATATGCAAGGAATTCTCTTCTAAAAAGTAGGAGCACAAACTTTTGTGACAGACAGGACTAGAAACAATGATTAATACTTGTGTATGAGTGTACTATCAACCAAAAAAAAAATCCTATGACATTTCATACTATAACAAATAAGAAAAAAAACATACCCCCCTGCCCCTCATTTGCTTAAGAAGGATGGACGATAATTATGACATTTCATACTATAACAAATAAGAAAAATACCCTTGCCTCTCATTTGGTTAAGAAGGGTAGATGATAATCTATACACATGTTTACTTGGACTCAAAGATATGATTTTTTTTTTTACATTACGAATAAAGAGACAAAATGATGAATATTGCTTATTTGTTGTGATTGTCATGTATGAAGGAACGCACGAAAAAATATAAATGAAGATAAAACATGTGAGATTCATGAAAATGTCAGAACTGAAATACCATTACGTGAGATTTCGTTGGCTTTCATGTCAGATCTATCTATATCTGATGGCTTTTTTTTAACAAGCGGCTAAAATATTTTGTAATTTTTTTCTTGCCAAATCGCAAAATTTGACACCTAAAGCCATCCAATGTATTTCCATATATATATATATATATACCTCAGAATGGCACACATACAACCTAAATCATTCTTTGACATTTCTTGCATGCTACAATTTGCAAGATCATAGAATATTTATAAATATACATACATTTTTTGCATACGATTTAAAAAATTCATTGACACACGTAATATTGGGTTTAACCCTGAGCTAATACTACATATACACAAACATTTTTTTTAACTGTTTTTAATTTCAAATTTATTTTGTGCTTACAAAATATATCAATGTATTGTGGTACCGTATTTGTGTGTGTATAATGTGCAGAATGTTTCCCAGAATGGTGGGTTAGGGTAAGGATTATGGAGTTAAACGCTGCTTTCTACAATATTTCAGTTATATTGTGGTGGTCATTTCTATAAGTGGAGAAAACCGCAGTACCCGGAGAAAACCCCAGACCTGCAGCAAGTCACTGACAAACTTTATCACATGATGTTGTATCGAGTCCCAGAATGGTGGGCAAGGGTGTATTTTGATTACCAATGTGCTAAGGAAGCTTTTTTTCCCCACACTATCAAGACAAATTAGGACTTCCGGTGTCAAAAATGTTTTACAATAATGCTGATCCCCAATCTTATTTTGTCACTGGAAACACAAATATAACTCAGCAATGTGTTTTTGTCACTGGAAACACAAATATAACTCAGATATGTGTTTTCTAACCAATAATGTTTGTATGCACAATTGTGCTTTATTCACAGCAGTATACTGTAATCAAGGGACTATTTTAGTTTTTCTACACCCCCTCCCCCCTCATATATTGTATAAGGATTAGGGTGGGGTATCTGTGTTAATTGTCACCTTCAACTGTCCTGACACTGCTATGCTCATTAAGGGGAGGAAACCCATTATAGTTATATAGAACAGACCCTTTCAACCCTCGCCATGGGTAGGTTTATTCGGAAACCTGAACGTTTGAAGTGGGTATCTGGGCTCCAACTAAGGTCAGTGGCATTAGGCTTGTGGTATGAAGTCATGTGACCATAACCACTGGGCATCATAACAGGTGTTAGTGTTATGATTATGCTGCTTAATGCCACTGTCAACAATATTTCAGGCCTCTTAACACTATTGTATTACATCTACCAAGTTTGTAGAATATGACAATTAGATGAAATCAACATTATATAAAACATCCTAAAATATGATGTTTTTTTTATTCAAATTAAAAATGAGGCATTGCACATAGATAAAATAAACATTTAGTCAGTTTCATGTTGAAATTGAATTCCTTTATTTGATGATTGGAAATTTTACTCAAATACTAACCAGCTGAATCTAGATTTAATTTTTTTATTATTTTTGGTGTTTTAATGCCACTTTCAGCAATATTTCAGCTATATCATGGCGACCAGTTTTAGTGGTGGAGGAAGCCGGAGTACCCAAAGAGAACCACCGACCATGGGCAAGCAACTGGTAAACTTTATCACTTGCGGTTGCGAGTCGAGTGTACCCTTTATTGTAAAGCCGGGCGCGAACCCACGCCATATTGGTGATAGGCTTGTATGAGTTGTTAGGTAATGCAACTACCTAACTCATTGAGCCACCCGGGCCCTACCAGCTGAATCTAATTCTGCTAGTAATTCTGTTATGAGATATTTTTAATAAGACAGGGTGCTCTCATTACTTTTTAAACATGATAATCTGATGTAAACTAAAAGGCTATTTAGTGAATAACTATATTGTATTTGAAGTGTTGCAGCCGTAAATCATCGTTTCTACTGTCGCAAATTGAGTTTACCTCGTTACTATGTCCATACGAATCTCTGAAAAATTCTTCAAGATAGAAATTGCTGGAAAACTGAAAAACAAACAAGTTGTTGCAAAATGAAAGGAAAAGGTTGGCAGAATGCATCGCCGAGAGATGTATATGATTCTAAACAGTTCACAAAATCTAAAGAGTGATTATAGTTTGATTTCTCCCACAAAGTTTAAAATTCTGAGTGGTTACACAGTGAACATGAAAAAACCTGACAAGTGAGATCAAGGTCATGACCTTAGAGCTATAAATGAACTATCTACATTGTATATAAAATTGAAGTATGAATAATACTAACTAAATTGCTAAGTTTTCACTCGAGTATCTTTCAGTAACTCAAGTCCAGAAAACTTGTCAAGAAAATACTGAGTCCTATATTGCTAGTAGCCATTGAAATGAAGCAGACGACACCACAGTTCAATTTCAACATGAATTCTTACCAAGCAACTACTGTTAGTGTCGTTGTGTAATCAATATTCATGTATATACGTTTGTTTCCAGTCTTATCCATCCTGTCCATCAAAGTTCGTTCCTGTAGTATCCATCACGGCCATCAAATTGCACGTCATTTTCTGCACACGATGTAACAAATGTTTAGCAAAATGATATGTATTTATCTCATGAAAATTTTATGACTAAATAATTCACTATCTTTTGCTTTTGTGATTCCATATGTGTAAATACAAATGTAGTCAAAATTTGTTATCTGGAAGTCCTTGAATTTATATTGACGTAAATATTGAGTCTGTTCGTACTAGTTTTAAGCTTAAAATGTCCCAGGTAATCTTTGCTATTTTGAAGAAAAATCATGTCCCTTTGACACAACCAGGTTTTAGTGTATTCCAAAGTGTCAATAGTTTTGAGACGGAAACTGTCCCTTCGACACAACCAGGTTTTAATGTATTCCAAAGTGCCAATAGTTTTGAGACGGATACTTTTTCTTTGACACATCCAGGTCTTAGCGTATTCCAAAGTGCCAATAGCTTTGAGGCAGAAACTTTCCCTTCAACCCACCCAGGTTTTAGTGTATTCCAAAGTGGCAATAGTTTTGAGACAGATACTCTCTCTTTGACACAACCAGGTTTTAGTGTATTCCAAAGTGGCAATAGTTTTGAGACAGATACTCTCTCTTTGACACATCCAGGTTGTAGTGTATTCCAAAGTGCCAATAGTTTTGAGACAGATACTTTCTCTTTGACACAACCAGGTTTTAAGAGTATTCCAAAGTGCCAATAATTTTGAGAGATTGATTTTTATAATTTGTTTGTTTTGTTATCAAATTCTTAATCCAATATTCAATGCATGATTGTGTTTATTCAAGAATGGCAACAATGGCTATAAATAGAAGCAGCAGGTGCCGGAAAATATTTCGACAACTCCACATAGACATTGTAGAAATCGAAAAGAATGGAGATGACTTGAAACAAACGTAATACTGATGAAAATATGTTACATTTCTAATAAAAACTAATGCAAATATGACATGATGAAAAAACAAATTATGAAAACGACCTATTTCTTTTTGTTTTTCTTCCCTGGGTCCGGCGGTTGTTTGGGAGCTTGAGTCCTTTGTTCGTCCAACCGACTAGATTGAACTTTTTGTATTAAACTGAAAAAATCTTCATCTGGTACAGTAGGAGCTGGTCTAGTAATTGGGATAGCACTTCTTTGGTCCTCCATTCTGGTTCCCTGTTAAAAGATATTACAATTTAAACCAGGTGGTTAACGTTGTACGATGTAAGTTTGAAATGCATTAATTCAGATCATATTTATTTTTCATTATATCTATTTTATATGAGTAACATGGTGGGTGTTTTATTAGAAGCAGGAACTACCCTTGGGGAACACCTGAGTTTACTCCCGGTCTTTTGGTGGGGTCTGTGATGCTTTTTTTTTTAGCTTGTTGTGTTATCCTATTGTGTGTCTTTGGGTTATGAGTTCCGTGTTTTGTTATGATTTTCGCATATTAAAGATATGCAGTTCGTCTTAAATCTTCAGTTGTTTGTGAGAGGGGTCCTTGCTTGCATTGTTTGTGTATAGCAGTGTCCAGTGCATGCTGTGTTGTGTTTTTGTTTTGTTTTCCTTTGTCTTGTGTACCCTATGTTGTCAATTTCTCTGGATTATCCATTTTTGATTGCCCCTTCGATATTTTCTAGTGTTTATTTACACCTGTGAACAATTTACCTGTGTGAGTCAGATTACCTCAAAGGTTTACAAACATTTAAAATGAACAAAAAATTATATGTCAATAATACAAGAAGTTAACTCATTTTTTATCTCTCATATTGAATTTATGAAGGTACAGTGTATATTTGTTATTAGTCAGAAAATTAAAAAACTTGAAAATCCTAATCGCATTGGTGGTATAATGGTTAGCATGCTCGATGCGATTGGAGTAGATTGTGGCTTTGAGACCGTTCGGGTCAAACCAAAGACCATAAAATTGGTATTTGCCACTTCTTCGCTGAGCACCCAGTATTAAGAAGTAAGACCAAAGACCGGTCGGTTCAGAATCATTTAGGAATACTTGGTTTACACATGATTTTCAGCATAGTTTTCAGTTTAATCTTGACGGGGGAGGAGTGTGGCAAATATGATATTTGAAGTAGAGTTATCTTTCTTGAATTGTTTTATTTCTCTAACTTCCTTTTAAATTTGTATTTACAAATGAACAGACACATTCTAGATTTAAATACTGTAAGTTTAATAACTTGTCTTGATGTTGCTTTATAACTTTAGTGGTTAAAAGACATACTTTTAAACAACGATTTCATTTGGCCTCTTTTATGCTTAAAACGGTAATACATAATATTGCTATGCATTTTTCTGAAAGGGAATTTCCTACGGAATTCATTAAAGAAAACTCATCAAGAACAGACGAACAATATTATAAACACATTGGGGCCTCTTGTTTGGAAATTTCAGAAGGATCGTACAACTAGAACTAAATTTATTGCACTGAAACCATTGTGTCTACTGATGGGCAACAAGGCCAAAAAAAGAGGACAGACCAATTACATAATATGACAGCAAAATTGTTTCAGTCATAAAAAAATCAAAGGGGGCATTGTGGTCATGATTGTATGGTAGTTGGATTTACAACTACCTATGCAATCAGTGCCTATCACCACTAAAGCTGTGAGTTTAAATCCCACTCATGGCGAGGTGTACAACATTATGTGTAAAAATTTGTTAGTGACTTTCTCCATCAATAAAACTGATCATCACAATATAACTTAAATATTGTTGAAAATGGCGTTAAAACACCATAACCCTGACCCCTATGAAAATTGATATCATGATTGAAGGCAAATTTACTGTGCAGCGCTTTTTAATATCGAGATAAATGCAACCTTAATCTGATGAAAGAATATTAGTCAGCATAGGCAATCATGTTGTGTTAAGAATCTTTTTTTACTAACCTGACATTATAGGCGACCATGTTGTGCTAAGAATCTTTTTTACTAACCTGACATCACATTAACATTTCGAAAAAGTTAAGACGACCATGGAATGCCACAAATCTTTTTTTTGTTTTTTTGTTTTTGTTTTTTGTTTAAAGTGTGATATTTTTTATTGAAATCTGTACATTTGTTAGTTGAATACATAAGGTACCGGTACCTTATCCCGGCCTCGTTAACATTAGTAAAGCAGATAACATATAAAGATGTTAGTATTTGTTAGTAATTTACATACAGAATGGCATACTATTTCTATTAGAATAACATGACAGAAAATACCAAATAATGTGATTCCACATAAAGATGAGTTTTTCAATCATAATAAACCAAATTAACAAATATACAGATAATCAAAAAATAGGGTTTTAAGTAGTTATAGAAGTAAAAGAAAAAAATGGAAAAAGTTTAATTTATTGAGTTTTTTAAGGCATAAAAATAATTTTTTAAAGAGAAAGAAAAAGTTTTTTAATTTGCTTTGATGAATAGGTAATTTTAGCATTCATAAAAACAAAAGGCTATTTCTTTTCTATTATGTTATATACAGAATGAATATTTGTATAAATCTTTATATCTAATTAAACAGTAAAGTGAAAGCATTCCATATCTGGTTGAAAAAAATCCATTTTTTTTATTTTTAATAGCAATAGATTTCTCAATGTTATTTTGTGACTGTATTTTCCTCTGCATTGTGACCAATGATAATTTTTTCTGAAAATATTTACAGTTAAAAATATACTGCTTTATTTGTAATAAAATGAGGTTGATAGCATCTCCTCGAGACGATTTTGAAGTATCACCAAAAAGAAAAAATTGCATAGTAAATGGAATACTAACACCATTTGACAATAACCAAGAATCAATTTCATCAATAAAAGCTTGTACAATCTCACAGTTCCAAAATAAATGTTCTATAGTTTCCTTATCTTCCTGACAAAAAGTACAAAAGGCATTGTCTTTTACTTTAATTTTATACAGAAATTTATTTGTTCCTAGGATACGTTGGTTAATTCTGTACTGTAACCATTGTAGTTTGGTATTTTGTGTGACTATAAAAGGTAGTTTGAATATTTCTCTCCATTTCGTTTCATCTAAACCTAAGGCTAAAATTTCCTCCCACTTTTTCTGACCATTTGACACTATGTTATTCCTTATTAGTAACAAATACATATCCTTAGTTCCCCTTTTACTCTTCAAAATGGTCTTAACAAACGAAGGAATAAATGGGGTAAGTAGCTTATAACTATTATACACATTTTGTTTTCCCGCATGTTTAACAGCTGAAATTATACTATTAAATTTCATAATATTTTTTGAAATGTTAAATTTTTCCTCTAATTGATCAATGGAGAGAAATTTTCCATCTTCTGACATAATATCATTAACAAAACAAATACCTTTTCTGAACCAGTCTTCATAGAATACTGGTTTGTTTTCTATTTTTATAGTTTTGTTCATCCACAGTGGAGAAGACAAAAAATATTCCCATGTAAAGTTTTCTTCTTTATCATAAAAGGTGTTCCAAGTATGGAACACATCTTTCCAAAATTTATTTTTTACAACATTTTCTTTTATGTAAGAAATATAACCATTACCAAAATTGAATAATTTTTCCTGATTTATTGTCGAAAATAAGATATTATCCCATTTACATTCAGTTCGAAATAGCTTTCTTACCCAGGTTGTTTTTAGGGCTAAAATAAATAAATTTAGATTAATCATTTTTAATCCTCCTTCACAGAAGTCTTTTTGTAACAATTCCTTTTTAACTCTGTGCACAGGTGAACTCCATATAAAGGTAAAAATAAGCTCGTTCACCTTCTTTAAGATGTCTTGAGTAGGATTAGGCAATGTAATGATTAGGTGATTTAAGACAGGTAAAATCAGAGTTTTTACAACAGTAATCTTTCCAATGACAGTAAGATTCCTTTTTGACCATATCTTAATTAGTTTTTTTATTTGCAAAATTCTCTCATTATAATTAATATTTACAATTTTATCCAAATCAACATCAAAATTAATACCCAATAGCTTGAAGGATGTTTTACCCCAGGATAAGTTTCTGTGTTGACCTAAAGTGTCATTACTGTATTTTTTACTCCCAATCCATACTACTTGTGTCTTGGTAAAATTAATGTTTAACCCAGAGAGTTTTGCATACCAATCTAATTCAAGTAAAGCTTCATTTAGAGACTTTTCACTGCCATCTAAAATTAATGATGTGTCATCTGCAAACTGTGATAACTTATGTTCAATCCTTGCCACATTTATACCACCAATATTTGTATTACCCCGTATCTTAATGGCTAAAATTTCTGCACGTAAAATAAAAAGATATGGCGATAACGGATCACCTTGTCTACAACCACGGCCTATTTGAAAAAATTCTGAAAGATTACCACCCTGAATGACTGCTGATGATATATTATTATAAAATACTTTAACCCAGTTTATAATAGATTCCCCAAAGTTGAAAAATTTTAATACAGATAAAAGAAAGTCCCAAGATATAGAATCAAATGCCTTTTCAAAGTCTATCAAAAGTAACAAACCAGGTATGTCGTTTTCTTCTGTAAATTGTAGCATATCATAGATTAATCTAATGTTATCTCCAATGTATCTTCCACTAATAAAACCTGTTTGATCTAAATCAATCAACTTTTCCAGAACTCTCTTCAATCTACTAGCAATAACACCAGAACCAATTTTGTATACAGTATTCAGTAGTGATATTGGTCTCCAATTTTTGAGAAAGTGTCTTGGTTTGTTATCTTTTGGTAAACATGTAATGATTCCCTGTTTTTGAGTTACTGATAGCTCACCTAAAAGTGACCCAAAATTTATAGAATTTACAACAAATGACTTCAAATCTATCCAGAAAAATTTGAAAAATTCTGTTGAAAAACCGTCCGACCCAGGTGATTTATTATTATTCATTTTTTGTAAAATCTTACTTGCTTCATTTACATTTATTTCCCCTTCTAAACTTAATTGTTCATCTAAAGACAATTTATTAAAGTTTAAGTCTTTTAAATCTCTTTCTAAATCACTCACTTTACACCCATTTCCTTCTCTAAATTTATATAGTTCTTCATAAAATACCTTTGTTTCTTTCAAGATATCAAATTGTTTAGTTATAGTTTTGCCATCATCCCTTTCTATTTTGGGAATTATTTTACTAGTAAAATTTTTTGATTCTAGCCCACAAAAATATTTTGTAGGTTTTTCCCCCTCTTCAATCCACTGCACTCTAGAATGTATTATTTTACCCTTTATTTTTTCTTTTCTTATATTTTCTAAATCTTGCTTCTTATTCTCTAAAAGTTGTATGGAGGCTTGGTTTACATTACATTCTAAAGTGTCAATATCTTTCAATAAATCTCTTTCTATTTTATCTCTTTCTTTTCTCTTGTAGCTTGAATAAGAAATAGTTTTGCCTCTAATTTCCATCAACAGTGTTTCTAGAAACAATTGACTATTAATAGTGAAATGAAGATCATCGTTAGAAATTTCATGTATATTCTCAAAGTTATAAACCAAGGCACCATACTGTTTTTTAACCTCTAAAATATTTTTTTTTACAATATTACTATATTCCAAATCATAAAGTAATGAATTGTTGAACTTCCATAGTCCTTTACCACGCACAAAAGGTATAAACTCTAATTCTAAAATTACCATGGAGTGATCTGAATGATAACTTGGTTCAATTTTACAGTTTACTAAATTTGTCAACATACTATCAGGAAAAAGAAAAAAATCAAGTCGAGCTTGTTTAAAAGGTGTCTTTTTTCTCCAAGTATATCGTTGTAAACCTGGAAAAAGTTCTCTAAAGGGGTCCACTAGGGAGCATTGATCTACTATTTCAATAAGTTTATCTCTAGCATTGGGGTTATTAACATGTAAATAGTTGTAACAATCAATATGTGGGCAAAGTACCAAATTAAAATCACCACAAAGTAAATAACGTTCATTTCCAAAATCTTCAATGATATTCATAATCTGATCATAGAAATCAGGATTGTCCATAAAGTGACAGAAGTGTAAGTTTCTGTTTATCAATTACAACATCTAATGCTAAATAATTACCATTCAGATCCCTTTTCTCTTTCAGGACTTCATATTCAAAATTGTTATTAAACAGAATTGATACCCCCCCTGGAATTTGAAGAAAAAGATGAAAAGAAACAATCAAATCTCCACATAGATCTAATACTAGACTCTATTTCAGAAGTAAAATGTGTGTCCTGTAAGCAATAAATGTTGTAATTTTTGGATTTTAGAAAATGAAACACATCTTTTCTTTTTTCAATTTTACCAAGGCGTTGACAGTTAACTGTTAGAAATTTTACGGAACCCATTTCAAGGGGAATATAATTCTTCTAAATAAGTAGATATATACAAAACTCTGACAATACATATTCATCAAGCAAATAAGAATAGAACTATTGTAAATGTAAATGAATTTTTCAAAATATTCTTTTGAAAATAACTGAAAAAATGATAGATAAAAACATGTATTTAGAACTAAGATGACAAGTGTCATAATATACCTGTTGTAAACTGGTACAATATTTGCAAAATCTGCAGTAAAATTTTTAATCAATTGTATAACATTATTGTTTTTTTTTATACTTGAAGCATAAATATATTTATGATATTAAATATTTAATACAATAAAGACAGATCTTTTCAGTTGTCTAAATATTTTTCAACATCAACAATTTAAAGTTACCACCCAGGACGTTGTGAAGGCCGTTGTCTGAGTTTAAAGTTAATGTCATCATACATCTGAAACTTCGTCTGTAATCCATTCTCTGTTCTACCATAAATGCCACAATTAAAGTACCACACCTGGTCGAAGCGCTGACTTCGTTCTAGTCTTTTGATAAGCTCCATGTTCCTTTGTGTGACGTCATCCACAAATTTCACTCTTCCTTTCAGTTCCTTCCTTACCCGCATTACACTCCTTTTTACATCACTACTGAACAAGCGCACAATTAAAGGGCTCGGCTCATGTTCTGCTGGTAGCCTATGTATTGCTACTACATCCCTTTCTTCTAAGGTTACATTCAGATCTCGTTTGACCAAATTAATAAAATCCTGACGTAGGTTTTGCTTCTCTCTCCTAGGAAAGTTGAACACTGATATTGTTTTTCCTCGAGTACTGCTCGTTGTAGTTGCTGCTCATATTTGCTTGCTTAGCAACTTGTACTGTTTCTGAAAATTCTTTTTTGATTGATGTTATTTGGGCTGTACCTACTTCTAGTCTCTTTTTCAAGTCTTCATTTTCAATACTAAGTGCCTCAACCTTTTCTTCCACCATCTTTTTTACTAACCTGACATTATAGACGACCATGGTGTGCTAAGAATCTTTTTTACTAACCTGACATCACATTAACATCTAAAAAAGTTAAGACGACCATGGAATTTCAAAAATATTTTTTACTAACCCGACATTATAGACGACCATGGTGTGCTAAGAATCTTTTTTACTAACCTGACATCGCATTAACATCTCAAAGAAGTTATCATCTGGGACGTTTTCTTCTTTTTGTTGTAGAATTTGATCAATTACATCCTGAGAGTTTAATCCTGGGAATCGTAAATCTGCCCGCTGGTCGTCCATTCTAGAACTCTGTATCCCAGCAACCATATCTAAGAATTCTTGAGCACCAGGAGATGAAACTAGAATTGACAAAATGCTAGTCTTCAATTACATGTATCAATATCTTCATCAGTTTTTACATTACAAACAAGAAATGTGTGCATCACAAAATACGTCCATCTATATAAATCATCAAACAGTATAATGGTAATGACCCCAAAATAAATAGGGTTCTTCCCCTTCCACAGGGGAATCATGTGGCCAAGTTTGGTAAAGATCCAATATACAGAAATAAAGTTATTGTGTGGAAACGATCCTGTTGTCAAAATTTTTATTTATAGTAACTGTGACCTTGACCTTTGACCTACTGACTCTAAAATAAATAGGGTTCTTCCCCTTCCACAGGGGAATCATGTGGCCAAGTTTGTTAAAGATCCAATATACAGAACTAGTTATCGTGCGGAAACGACCCTGTTGTCAAAAATTCTATTTATAGTAACAGTGACCTTGATCTTTGACCTAATGACCCCAAAAGATTCTTCCCCTTCCACAGGACAATCATGTGGTCAAGTCTGGTAAAGATCCAATATACAGAACTAAAGTTATCATGTGGAAACGACCCTGTTGTCAAAAATTCTATTTATAGTAACAGTGACCTTGACCGTTGACCCCAAAATATATAGGGTTCTTCCCCTTCCACAGGGGAATCGTGTGGCCAAGTTTGTTAAAGATCCAATATACAGAACTAAAGTTATCGTGTGGAAATGACCCTGTTGTCAAACATTCTATTTATAGTAATGATGACCTTAATCTTTGACCTAATGACCCCAGAATAAATAGGGTTCTTCCCCTTCTACAGGGGAATCATGTGGCCAAGTTTGGTAAAGATCAGATATACAGAACTAAAGTTATTGTGTGGAAACCTGTGTGGACGGGCGTATAAAAAGGGGCCGTCATGGTCTTAATTGTATGGTATTTCGATTTATAACTTCCTATGCAATCAGTACCTATCACCACTAAAGTTGTGAGTTCGAATCCCACTCAGGCGAGGTGTACTCAATACAATATTATGTGATAAAGTTTGTCAGTCACTTGTGACAGATTTTCTCCGGTTTCATCCACCAATAAAACTGCCTGCCACAATATAACAGAACTATTGTTGAAAGTGGCATTAAACACCATAACCCAAACCCCTACATTACAAAATAGTTTTAATGTTGCAAAGTTTTGAATACATGTCAAGATGTTAACAGAGATGAAAGTGATGACTGATACATAAAGAAAGAAGAGAATACGCCTTATACAGTGCCATTTAAAACCTTCATTTTCTAGCTGTTTGGACAGAGCTCGACACATTTTATTTCTAAGTATTTTGCTAAAAAAGAGGAAATTCACTGATAAGACGAATACAGTCAAACCTGCCTTAAAAGGACACCTCTATATAGCAAATCACTGTCTATAAAAGACATTTTTCCCATTAATAAATAGTGCATATGATTTTAACCTGTATATAAAGGACAACTGCTAATAAAAGACAAATTTTCAAGTTCCCATGAGTGCCCTTTATATACAGGTTTGACTGTACTTTCATATCTATTTTTAAAAAATCACACAATTCTAAAGGGATTTTCAAACAATTGATGAACCAAATACATTAAACAACATTATTAATTACATGAATGCATCCTTTTCCTTTGATCTTTTTATGGTTTATATATCAGAATGTAAGCAACAGCTAAGAACTATGAAATAATAAAACCTAGATACGAGATATTGCACACTTTCTGGGCTGTAGATTTATTACTCTCAGAGAGCTGTGCAATAATCAACGACCTAGATGTGATATTGTCTGGCTTCATATTACAAATTATTTATACCATAGTTTTCCCTGTTAAACGATTAAACAATCTCACGCTTCATGTTCGATTGTTTAACCGTTTAACTCGGAAAATCGTGGTATAAATATCACTTATTACATGGATGACTGTGAAATTACAATATTTCCAAGTGAAAGAAATATAGTATAACTAATCGTAGATTTTGAATATCAAAAGAAGACCACGAGTGACCGAAGTACGCATAAGGATTAAACGAGTGGGCAGAATTTGTTCCGTCCACGAGTTTAATCATTAATGCGTATTCGGTCACGAGTGGTCTTATTTTGATATTCAAAATGTATGATTTAGTTATACTGTTTATTATATAGACTTTCAAAATTTCTTATATTTTTTTTTATTTGTATATTTCATTCCACGCATATAAATCTACGAGCAATGATACTAAGGGGTACAGCTGGAAGGATCTGCCATCTTGAAAATGTGAAATCCTACATGTCATATTTACAACAATGCACAAAAATAATTAAAATGCTTACCTTGAAAACTTATTTTAGTTAAATTTGATCAAAATTGAAGCGAACACAAAGCCAAATAACGTCTAATCTTTACGTTTCAAAATGGAAGTCTTCATATGACGTCATGTTGGTTATGTGCCAAAGTAATTTTTTCAGTTAATAAACGTACATGTATGTGTATTCACCGTAATACAACAAGGGACGTAACCACCACACTTATAGTTGTGTAAAAGTAGTTCTGGCGGGAAAAAAAACTGATATCTCACATGTGAGATATGGGAATTTATTTCACGGATAAACCCCCATAATTCATACCTATCTACATAATACAGTTATTTCACCCAGTGAAATAAAAAGCTTATTTCACTGCTTGATGTCACAGTTCCTATACTGGCACAACATACATCGTTCAATTTTTAAAATTTATATATACCTGTGACACGTTTACTTTTATCAATATCTGTACTAGGGGTTACAGGGTCAATCTGGATGGAACAACGTTGATCATCGAGACGTCTGCTCTGGAACTTTGATAACAAATCGAAAAAACTATCGTCATCAAAAGATACCTACAACAACAAATCAAATGTCAAGATTTTTCTACGCCAAAATAATTTTGTAATAATTTTTTTTTTTTTTACTTTGTATTATTGTTATTATATATCATATTTACGCAATGCCTATACCAGCGCTGCTCTTTACTAAAAAAGTAAAATCACGGACACTGGAGATTTTATGGAAACTGTGTGATGTAGAAGCGCAACAACACAATGAAAATTAGTAATAATTGTAGATTTTCGACTAATTTCATTGAATTCTTACCAACATATATAGATCATGGTCATTATGAAAAGTTTGAAATGTAAACATTTATTTCAAATAATTCATGAAAATAAATACTTGATATGATTTACTTTTCAAAATAAATAGGAACATATATATAACAGTCTTTGCCTTAATTTTTGTTCACCTACTTGCCCGAAAGCCAAATTAAGAAAATTTTTCCATTTATTCAAACAATTTATTTCATAATTTTCACGTGTCCGAATCCAGTTTTACTTGTCTTGGGCTTCGGGCAAGTGAGTTAGTGCGAAAACTGATATAAGGGTCATGTAATATACACTGAATTTTACACAAAAGGTACACCCTATTATCCTTCACTCCCCTCATTCCAAAAAAAAAAATGCAAGCTTCAAACCGGCCTCTTTTAGTAATCAGGTAACACATTGGCATAACAATAGTTTAATATTTTATGCAAATTTCTATGGAAAATCATAATATTTCATTGGACAGACAGCTTTTGGTACTTTCCCATCACTTTCATAATCTCCATCTATTCTTCAAGCAACATGTGATAGTTTTTATTTAAATCAAACCCCACACGTAGCAATGCCCACTGAGACTGAACTCTTTTGCCCTTCTAGAAAAATGTTAACATCTGCTCCTGCTACAAACTGTTGCCATTCTAGAAAAACTTTAACATCTGCCCTGGTTGAGATAGTACATGTCAGATTTCTACTTCATGACGTCATGAACATGAAATTGATGAGTTATGAAACAAAAAATGAATTTCGATTCTACAGCATTCAGTATACGGTAAATTCAGAAACTTGTGCATGATTTTATAAATGCAAATTCAAGACCACCATCAAAAATATGAAGTCAAATTATTGCCATTGTCGTTGTAAAAAAAGTAAAACTTATGTGAAATAAAGGTAAAATATACATTATATATATATAACACTTTCCTTGTCCTTTTCATAGGGTGAGGCCATGGCCGTGATCGTATGGTAGTTGGATTTACAACTACCTGTGCAATCAGTGCCTATCACTACTAACATTCTGAGTTCGAACCCCGTTCATAGCGAGGTATGCTCGATACAACATTATGTGATAAAGTTTGTCAGTGACTTGCGACATGTCGGGGGGGGGGGGGGGGGGGGGGGTGTTTTGACACTTTTACAACGGAAAACTGTAAAATAATTTACACCTTTATTGCTTCTCATGTGACCTCGTACCAGGAAATGACATTGTAGCTACCGCCGAGTTATCAATTATACACGAACAAAGGGAGGCAAATCACATATTTCAAATAAAGCAAGAAAACGTATCAAGGTTTAGAAAAAAGTTGAATCATCCACGACTTAGTCTCGGGTGATAATTTGTTCCCCTCACATGATTATTTACGATAACAATCATGCAAGGGTGGGATATTTATATTAACACTTTCTATGTGTGGTCAATATAAAATCAATTCCTTTCTCTTATACGGAACATCCTGGCATTACCGTCTTTTTGAGTCTATTAAACGCACTGGTGCATAGAACGCACCCCCTTTCCTCCCCAAAAAATCTGAAGAAAATTCTAGTTCCTATCTATAGAACGCAGGGAGATTCAGTAAAACATTCACGGCAGAAATCCTCGTTCAAACGACAAAATACTGCTTACCACAGATCACATATTTGTTTATCCATGTATTTTTGATAAATTTTAGACAGGGAAATGTTAAATTAGTTTTGTTAAAAGAGTTTAAACCGATCATTCTACATTTTGCAAGTGAAAATTAGCTGTTTTGTGAATGCAGGAAGTTTATCGGTAATGTTTAATTTGAAAACAAGTTCAAAACGGCAATGAAAATGATACGGATGGAGCAGTTGATTTTTTTGTCGTTCTTTACGTGAATTATGGTTGTTTTAAATAATAAATCTGTAGATATGTTTAATCTTTAATCAGTATTAATTCATCAAATAATGAACCGTTCGTGTGATCAAAGATAGGCAAGCTTGGGTCAAGCTTAAAATAGGAAGTAATTACGATCGATTCAAATAAAGAGAAAACAATACAAAAGTAATAACATTAATTAAGACCTGATCAAAGAGATTATAATTTCTTTTGAAGTGTACTCATATTGTACCAATGCTACCATGTAATATATAATATTGACAGGTGTCCCAGTATGTTCAATTATCTTTTCACACCTTGTTATGCAATATACGGTCCTTGACCTTGTCAACTGCTGTAAAAATCGATAATTCAAACAAAGGTTCAATACCCAAACACAGGTAATTTCACCCCAGGAAAAAATAGATTGAAAAAAAGTAAAATATCACACGTCTGATAGCAAACATTTGACAGTTATTCCTGCATTCATATGGACAATTAGTTCCGAACAACAACACCAATGCACAAGTATGATTATTGACAAACATCAAGAATATTTACATACCTTTCAAAAAGGCAATGAACAAGCAATAAATATAATTTTTATACAATTTTATTTTAAATAACACATATATAATGAACACAATTAATGTTATTTGAACATTAATTCATCGATCATTGGGAATATTGCTGTCCGTGAACTCGAAGCTATGCTACCGGCAACTCTCTGCGCGACCTGAAAAGAAGTGTCTGATACTTGCTCTTATGCATAAAACGCATCCCACTCACAAATTATCATTTTAAAGCATAAGACCGCGTTCTATACGTACCAAAAAACGGTAGAAAATTGAAGGGATGAATTTTACTACTATATTTTTAACTTCTGTTGCTAGATGTAGTCAGTGATTGTAGTTTTTGTGATAATCACAACCATTGTCACTTTCAAAATGGTGGCACAACATTAGAAGTTGTATTCAAGGAGATTTAACTGTACGTATAATAATGGAAAGCTTGAAAAAAAAAAAAAAATGGACGAATGTGTCCATAGAATACATATGACCCACTTCTAGTTAAAGTATACAGGTCCAAAATATTGAATTAGGCCTTCCTTTTTTATGGTCCCTGACCTTGTGTATAAATTTCAAATGAAGGGGAACTGATGTTACTGAGTGGAAACCAAATACGGGATGCAAGGACTAACGTAAAGACGTGGATAAAATCGATGTCCCTTACGACTAACGGCAAGTGCATAAGAAGTATACTGTCAAACCAGCCCATGAGGTCACCTCTATTAACCAGTCACCTGTATTAAAAGGTAATCTTTTTCTTCTCCTGTCATAGAAAATTTTATATGAAATGAACCTCTTTGAAGAGGTCACCTGTCTCAAAAGACCACTTTTTGTTTGTCCCAAAGATGACCTTTTTAATACAGGTTTGACTATATATGATTTAAATTAGCAAAAGCAGAAAAATAATCGTGATATTGACCTGTTGTATGGACTGAAGTTTCTCTTTGCTTTTTTTGCTACCCATTGTAAATTCTGCTTCTGTTGATACACTGGCAGCCTTCTGAAACTTAGGCATTTTTGGTCTAGCACCACCATTCATTAACTCTGCCTGTAAAATTGAGGTATCATTTTTGTAAACACTATACATGTCAAAAAAAATAAATTCTGCCTGTAAAATGAGGTATTATTTTCGTAAACACTACATGTCAAGAATATTTTTTTTTCTGCCTGAAAAATGAGGTATCATTTTTATTAAATACTACAAGTCAGAAATTGTTTTATACTTCTTTTTTCTCTCTTCAATATATGTGCACATAATATATCAAATAATCCTACAGTCAAGAAATAGTGTACATATACTATGTAAAATGTAATTTTGATAATGCTTTGTAATATCAGTTAGGGTTATGGTGTTTAACACCACTTTCAACAATCTTTCAGCTCTATTGTGGCAGTCAGTGTTACTGGTGGAGGAGTAGGAGTAATCACAGAAAACCAACGACCTGTCACAAGTCAATGACAAACCTTATCACATAATGTATGTTGTATCGAGCACACATCGCCATGAGTGGGATTCGAACTCACAACTTTTGTGGTGACAGATAGCACTGATTGCACAGGTAGTTGTAAATGCAACTATTATACGATCACGACCATGACGACCCCTCCGTAATATCAGTTCGTTTCAGTACAAACATGTAATATAAACTAAAAAATATTCAATATAGAAGAAAGACCAAGACAACACAATCCCACTACAAAATCCTAACAAATTACACAATATGATATACATGTATATAACTGATTGTAGTCCTATACATCAATAAATTCCTGATGTGAAAAATCTTATTGTGATATTGATTTTATGAAATTCGTCATATCTTTTGCTCTAAAAAAATATGTTGGTTAAAAAACATTTAATATATTTCTATCACTGATTTTTCCCCTTGTTAGTTGATCTACATTTAAAAACTAAATTGGTGAAAAAATGAGGAATAATACAAGGGCTATCGTCTTGTGGCGTCTTGATATAAACCACAGCAAGTTACCATCTCTGGTTTGGAGCATTAAAATTTGATAAAAATAAGAGACCGTAAGAAAAGAGATCGAGAAAATCCATTGACACTCTACTGGAAGCTCTCGCCTCAATAAAATGAAGCAAAAAAAAAAAAAAAAAGCACCAAAATTGGGGAAAAAAAATGAAAATTATATAAGTCTTCCAAACATGCAAAATTTCAGAGTCTTTTAGACCCCTTTCCGAAATGCAATAGCTAATGGAAAAATAAAAATGAATTTACCCCTTTTTGGCCGTTTTTATGTCAGAAATGGCAATACAGTCAAATCTGTATATAAAGGGGCAGTCAAGGGAACCTGAAAAGTGCCTTTTATATACAGGTTTAAATTATATACATTATTCATTAAGGGGAAAAATGAGGCTGCCCTTTATAGACAGTGATTTGCTATATAGAGGTGCACTATGCAAATTTTTTAAAAGGGCTTTTTCTAGGCAATTTATTTTAATGCTTCAAATATCAAAAATTAATCAACAATAAACGCTCCACAAAAACCCCTCTTGTATGGAAATAAGTATGGCTACAATTCCTAAATCAATTCCAAGCACTATTGTGTACTAAGGATCAGTGTATCAAAAATGGAAGGGTCAGTTAACTAGAATTAAAGCTACGGCCAAAATTATTACGTCTACAGACAGATGAAAAAGACAGACCCTGTGATTCAGCTAGGCACCGGTCTCAGGCCATTTACCCACATTTTCAAATTGTCCTTTTAAAACTTTATAAAAATTATTTAATTATTAAAGAATGTCCTGAAGAAATTTTGATAAGACTGGCAATTGTCCTGAAGATTTCAAAATCCAGCTGAAACACTGCAGATCATTAACATAAAAGGACTGCATAATTCTTCAGGTTAGTGTTAGGGTTATGGTGTTTAACACCACTTTCAACAATATTTCAGCTATATTGTGGCTGTCAGTATCATTGGTAGAGGAAATAATGTTGTATTGAGTACACCTTGCCATGAGTGGGATTTCAAAATTCTTCAGTCATATAAAAATGACAGATTTTGATATGATAGCAAAATATTACAACAGGTTGGATGTCATTCTTTATCCGGAGTTGTCGTTCCTGCTACGCTACACTCCATCTCTGTCAACGCCCATTTTACAAGATTTTTGTAAAATTTAGAAACAGTAAAAAAATGTACTTAAAATTGTTTTAATTATTGTAAATATCAAATAAAGATGAAAATAAATCACTTATTTCAAATCAATTCTCTCTTAAAAATGATTTGTGATCGTTTTTAACTTTTTAATTTTTACCTCTGCAAAATACAAGAAGTGGGGGGGGAAAATCATTTTTAAGAGAGAATTGATTTGAAACGAGTGATTTATTTTCATCTTTATTGATATTTACAATAATTAAAACAATTTTAAGTACATTTTTTTTTGTTTCTAAATTTTACAAAAATCTTGTAAAATGAGCGTTGACAGAGATGTTGTGTAGCGTAGCAGGAATGACAACTCTGGATAGAGAATGGTTGGATGTAAGTAAAGCTAACATTAATTCTGGTAGATATATCCAAAACCCTTGTAGTTGGTAGTTGAAGCAGTAGCCGTGGTAACCATTGTAAATAGTCTGAATATGCATTCAATAGACCATTTGCATATTTCCAACTAGAGGCTCCCAGGAGCCTGTATAGCTCACCTGGGTATAATAACAACATCAGTCAATAAAACTTGATAACTTCGGTAAAAAAAATTAACAATTGTAGCCTTCGTCATTTTTATAAATTTGATGAAAAAAGGGCAAGAACTCCAAGATGGGTAATCAGATTTACTTCAAAATTGCAGGTAAAAAAAAAAATTGATCGAAAGGTCGAACCGCCAGACACATTTTTGGAAGAGAACCATCCAATGACTATTTCATCAAAATTTTGTTCTTATTGAGCAAATGGTTTCAGACAAAAAGATTTTTATGGGAATTTCCCATAGGGTCCTATGTTAAATTAAGTTCGGCTGTGGCGGCCATCTTGGTCGGTGTTCTGAAATGCTGGACACAATTTTGGAAGAGGACCACCCAAGAATCATTTCAGCAAAGTTTGGTTGAGATTGGCTCTGTAGTTTCAGAGAGGAAGATTTTTTTAATTTCATCCCCCCTTTTTTTCTAATTTGCATAATCGGTCAAACTCGGTAAAAGTTTTAAGTTCATAAAAAATCCCGTAATATATGTTAAAAAGCTCATCATTATGCTTATACAGTTCAAATTTGGGCACTTTCTGGCTTAAAATAGAGCAGTTTTGGCCATTTGAAGAAATTTCTATTTTTAGTAATGGTGGCCATCTTGGATACAGGACGGTGCTGACGGACACAATTTTGAAAGGGGACCACCTAAGGATCATTTCAGCAAAGTTTGGTTGAGATTGGCTAAGTAGTTTCAGAGGAGAAGATTTTTTTTTAATTCCATCCCCCCTTTTTTCTAATTTGCATAATCGGTCAAAATCGGCAAAAGTTCAAAGTTCATAAAAAAATCTCATAATATATGTTAAAAAGCTCATCATTATGCTTATACAGTTCAAATTTTGGCACTTTCTGGCTTAAAATAGAGCAGTTTTGGCCATTTGAAGAAATTTTTATTTTTAGTAATGGTGGCCATCTTGGATACAGTACGGCGCTGACGGACACAATTTTGAAAGGGGACCACCTAAGGATCATTTCAGCAAAGTTTGGTTGAGATTGGCTCAATAGTTTCAGAGAAGATTTTTTTTTAATTTCATCCCCCCTTTTTTCTAATTTGCATAATCGGTTAAAATCAGTAAAAGTTCAAAGTTCTTTAAAAATACCGTAATATATGTTAAAAAGCTCATCATTATGCTTATACAGTTCAAATTTGGGCACTTTCTGGCTTAAAATAGAGCAGTTTTGGCCATTTGAAGAAATTTCTATTTTTAGTAATGGTGGCCATCTTGGATACAGGACGGTGCTGACGGACACAATTTTGAAAGGGGACCACCTAAGGATCATTTCAGCAAAGTTTGGTTGAGATTGGCTCAGTAGTTTCAGAGGAGAAGATATTTTTTTTTATTTCATCCCCCTTTTTTCTAATTTGCATAATCGGTCAAAATCGGCAAAATTTCAAAGTTCATAAAAAATTCCGTAATATATGTTAAAAAGCTCATCATTATGCTTATACAGTTCAAATTTTGGCACTTTCTGGCTTAAAATAGAGCAGTTTTGGCCATTTGAAGAAATTTCTATTTTTAGTAATGGTGGCCATCTTGGATACAGGACGGCGCTGACGGACACAATTTTGAAAGGGGACCACCTAAGGATCATTTCAGCAAAGTTTTGTTGAGATTGGCTCAGTAGTTTCAGAGGGGAAGATTTTTTTAATTTCATCCCCCCTTTTTTCTGATTTGCATAATCGGTCAAAATCGGTAAAAGTTCAAAGTTCATAAAAAATCCTGTAATATATGTTAAAAAGCTCATCATTATGCTTATACAGTTCAAATTTGAGCACTTTCTGGCTTAAAATAGAGCAGTTTTGGCCATTTGAAGAAATTTCTATTTTTAGTAATGGCGGCCATCTTGGATACAGGACGGCGCTGACGGACACAATTTTAAAAGGGGACCACCTAAGGATCATTTCAGCAAAGTTTGGTTGAAATTAGCTCAGTAGTTTCAGAGGAGAAGATTTTTTTTTAATTTCATCCCCCTTTTTTTTATTATTTCATAATCGGTCAAAATCGGTAAAAGTTCAAAGTTCATAAAAAATCCCGTAATATATGTTAAAAAGCTCATCATTATGCTTATACAGTTCAAATTTGGGCACTTTCTGGCTTAAAATAGAGCAGTTTTGGCCATTTGAAGAAATTAAAGGCGGCCATCTTGGATACAGGACGGCGCTGACGGACACGATTTTAAAAGGGGACCACCTAAGGATCATTTCAGCAAAGTTTGGTTGAAATTGGCTCAGTAGTTTCAGAGGAGAAGATTTTTTTTTAATTTCATCCCCCCTTTTTTTAAATTTCATAATCAGTCAAAATCGGTAAAAGTTCAAAGTTCATAAAAAATCCCGTAATATATGTTAAAAAGCTCATCATTATGCTTATACAGTTCAAATTTGGGCACTTTCTGGCTTAAAATAGAGCAGTTTTGGCCATTTGAAGAAATTTCTATTTTTAGTAATGGTGGCCATCTTGGATACAGGACGGTGCTGACGGACACAATTTTGAAAGGGGACCACCTAAGGATCATTTCAGCAAAGTTTGGTTGAGATTGGCTCAGTAGTTTCAGAGGAGAAGATTTTTTTAAAATTTCATCCCCCCTTTTTTTAATTTCATAATCGGTCAAAATCGGTAAAAGTTCAAAGTTCATAAAAAATCCAGTAATACATGTTAAAAAGCTCATCATTATGCTTATACAGTTCAAATTTTGGCACTTTCTGGCTTAAAATTGAGCAGTTTTGGCCATTTGAAGAAATTTCTATTTTTAGTAATGGTGGCCATCTTGGATACAGGACGGCGCTGACGGACACAATTTTGAAAGGGGACCACCTAAGGATCATTTCAGCAAAGTTTGGTTGAGATTGGCTCAGTAGTTTCAGAGGAGAAGATTTTTTTTTTAATTTCATCCCCCCTTTTTTAATTTCATAATCGGTCAAACTCGGTAAAAGTTCAAAGTTCATAAAAAATCCTGTAATATATGTTAAAAAGCTCATCATTATGCTTATACAGTTCAAATTTGGGCACTTTCTGGCTTAAAATAGAGCAGTTTTGATCATTTGAAGAAATTTCTATTTTTAGTAATGGCGGCCATCTTGGATACAGGACGGCGCTAACGGACACAATTTTGAAAGGGGACCACCTAAGGATCATTTCAGCAAAGTTTGGTTGAGATTGGTTCAGTAGTTTCAGAGGAGAAGATTTTTTTTTTATTTCATCCCCCCTTTTTTCTAATTTGCATAATCGGTCAAAATGGGTAATGGGATTTACTTCAAAATTGCAGGGTAGGTAGATCTTGATATGCCGCACATTTTTGCAATTTAAAGTTAACCTTTATCTCTTATAGTTTTTGAAATATAAGACGAAAAGCATTAAAATTTTACAAATTTGATGAAAAAAGGGCAATAACTCCAAGATGGGTTATCAGATTTACTTCAAAATTGCAGGGTAGGTAGATCTTGATGTGCTGATCATTTTTACCCCATGTCAGATTTTTGATATTACTAACGGTTTTTGAGTTATTACCAAAAACCTGCAATTTCACCATATGTTCTATTTTTAGTAACAGCAGCCATGTTGGTTGGTGCACGGCATCACCGGACACAATTTTGAAACTAGATACCCTAGTAATGATTCAGACCAAGTTTGGTTTCCATTGGTCTAGTACTTTCAGAGGAGAAGATTTTTGAAAAAGTTTACGACGTACGACGGACGACGACGACGGACGCCAAGTGATGAGAATAGCTCACATGACCCTTTGGGTCAGGTGAGCTAACAAGGTCCAAATATCTATTATTTGTAAGAAAATTCTCCTCAAATTCTTGTTTTTGCGTGGAATGGGCACCGTACTAATCTTAGAATCAAACCAGGAATGCACATAATGGTCTATTGAAAAAAGCTCACCCAAAGGCTATAAGTGTATATTATATTTTATTTCCTTTTATATATGTTCATGAATGTAACAATTAAAAAAGCAGTATAGTCATCTAAATTATACTTACTTTCTTACACTGAAAATCACTTTGACACAATTTAAAATTATTGAACAAGGTCAAGGTCAATTAATATATAATTTAAGTCGGTGACGACCAAAAGCCAAACATATGAGCAACTTTTAATTAATGAAAATATCTAAGCAAATGGATAAGAGTGAGTGAGTGATTGTTGTTTAATGCCAAATCAGCAATTTTTCAGCAAGAACAAGTTAATTTTCAACGAGATGATGATGAGGTCCGCATTGTTTAGACCAACATACTTAGTTGGATTTTTATAGTGCTAGCTCACTGAAACAACAGTCTGTGGGTAGACATGTCACCCCACTTTGACACATTATTCTGATTCCGAGCCAACCAGTCTTTGCTCTTTCTTCTTAATGATGCGTGCTTAGAGGAGAAGCAACAAATACCAATTTTATAGTCTTTGGTTTGACCCGACCGGGACTCGAACCCATGATCTACCTCACTCCAGGCAAGCACGCTAACCATTACTCCACAGATGCAGTTTAATAGATAAGACTAGTATCATATGATGTCCATATGACTTCTGACAATCCTTACAAATCTTTGCTCTTTCTCCTTAATGCTGTATGCTTATTGGAGAAACAACAAATATCAATTTTATAGTCTTAAGTTTGACCCGACATGGGGTAAAACCCATGATATATCACACTCTAGGCAAGCTTGCTAACCATTACACCACTGATGCGGTCAACTTCGAAAAGAATGAATGTTTTCGTTAAATTATTCTGTTGAATATCTTGATCGTGAAAAGAGTGTAGGGTACACAGAGTGAAAAAACAGAAATAAATACCTCATATAATATGCAAGAATATAAAAAAAAAAATGGTCTGAACGAGAAATAAAGATTTTACCTTTTTATCTGGGGTTAGTTTCATTAACTCCATGTTCTCCATACTGTGACGTCTAAATGGTCGCCTCGCTAGAGAAAAAAAATATAGAATAAATATATTAACCAGAGGCTCTCAAGAGCCTGTATCGTTCACCTGGTAATAAAAAAAAACCAATTGGTCCTATGTAAAAACTATGTCCTGCGTCATCTTGGAATTACGATCAACATAAAAAACACAAAGTTTGTAAAGGACCTTCCAATGATTGATGCACAGTTTAGGTTCAATCAGTGCAATAGCTTCAGAGAAGAATATATTTCTGTATTTTCCCCATATGGTTCTGTGTTAATACTATGACCTGTGGTGGCAGCCATCTTGGATTTCCGATCGGCATAAAAAACACACACCTTGTAGAGGACCTTCCAATGATCATTCCTGGGCAGTTTGGTTTCAACTGTCCAAGTGGTTTCAGAGAAGAAGTATTTTGAAACATTTTTCCCATAGGGTCCAATGTTAAACTAAGTCCTGCCGTAGCCGCCATTTTGAATTTCATATCGGAACAAAAAACCTAACGTTTGTAGAGGACCATCCAATGAACATTCATGTACAGTTTGGCTTCAATCATATTTGTAGTTTCTGAGAAGAAGGCATTTGAACATTTTCCCATAGGGTCCAATGTTAATCTATGTCCTGCGGTGGTGGCCATCTTGAATTTCCGATCGGCATAATAAAACAGAAACTTTGTAGAGGACCTTCCAATGATCATTCCTGGGCAGTTTGGATTCAATTGTCCAAGTGGTTTCAGAGAAGAAGCGTTTTGAAACATTTTTCCCATAGGGTCCAATGTTAAACTAAGTCCTGCCGTAGCCGCCATTTTGAATTTCATATCGGAACAAAAAACCTAACGTTTGTAGAGGACCATCCAATGAACATTCATGTACAGTTTGGCTTCAATCATATTTGTAGTTTCTGAGAAGAAGGCATTTGAACATTTTCCCATAGGGTCCAATGTTAATCTATGTATTGTGGTGGCGGCCATCTTGGATTTCCGATCGGCATAAAAAACATAAAATTTGTAGAGGACCTTCCAATGATCATTCCTGGGCAGTTTGGTTTCAACTGTTCTAGTGGTTTCAGAGAAGAAGCGTTTTCAAACATTTCCCCCATAGGGTCCAATGTTAAACTAAGTCCTGCCGTAGCCCCCCATTTTGAATTTCATATCGGAACAAAAAACGTAAAGTTTGTAGAGGACCATCCAATGAACATTCATGTACAGTTTGGCTTTAATCATATTTGTAGTTTCTGAGAAGAAGGCATTTGAACATTTTCCCATAGGGTCCAATGTTAATCTATGTCCTGCGGTGGTGGCCATCTTGGATTTCCGACCGGCATAAAAAACAGAAAGTTTGTAGAGGACCTTCCAATGATCATTCCTGGGCAGTTTGGTTTCAACTGTCCAAGTGGTTTCAGAGAAGAAGCGTTTTGAAACATTTTTCCCATAGGGTCCAATGTTAAACTAAGTCCTGCCGTAGCCGCCATTTTGAATTTCATATCGGAACAAAAAACGTATTGTTTGTAGAGAATCATCCAATGAACATTCATGTACAGTTTGGCTTTAATCATATTTGTAGTTTCTGAGAAGAAGGCATTTGAACATTTTCCCATAGGGTCCAATGTTAATCTATGTATTGCGGTGGTGGCCATCTTGGATTTCCGATTGGCATAAAAAACATAAAATTTGTAGAGGACCTTCCAATGATCATTCCTAGGCAGTTTGGTTTCAATTATCCAGGTGGTTTCAGAGAAGAAGCGTTTTGAAACATTTTTCCAATAGGGTCCAATGTTAAACTAAGTCCTGCCGTAGCCGCCATTTTGAATTTCATACCAGAACAAAAAACGTAAAGTTTGTAGAGGACCATCTAATGAACATTCATGTACAGTTTGGCTTTAATAATATTTGTAGTTTCTGAGTAGAAGGCATTTGAATATTTTCCCATAGGGTCCAATGTTAATCTATGTCCTGCGGTGGCGGCCATCTTGGATTTCTGACCGGCATAAAAAACGGAAAATTTGTAGAGGACCTTCCAATGATCATTCCTGGGCAGTTTGGTTTCAACTGTCCAAGTGGTTTCAGAGAAGAAGCATTTTGAAACATTTTTCCCATAGGGTCCAATGTTAAACTAAGTTCTGCCGTAGCCGCCATTTTGAATTTCATATCGGAACAAAAAACCTTAAGATTGTAGAGGACCATCCAATGAACATTCATGTACAGTTTGGCTTTAATCATATTTGTAGTTTCTGAGAAGAAGGCATTTGAACATTTTCCCATAGGGTCCAATGTTAATCTATGTCCTGCGATGGCGGCCATCTTGGATTTCCGATCGGCATAAAAAACAGTAACTTGGTAAAGGACATTCCAATGATCATTCCTTTACAGTTTGGGTTCAGTCAGTTCATTAGTTTCGGAGAAGAAGATCTTTGAAATTTCAGCCAATCAGAGCATATTATTGGCCCTGGCAGCCATATTGAATATCCGACTGGAACGAAAAACAGTAACTTTGTAGAGGACCATCCAAGGAACATTCCTGCTAAGTTCGGTTCCAATCGGCCAAGTGGTTTCGGAGAAGAAGCTTGAAATGTGAAAAGTTTACAGACGACAGACGACAGACTACAGACGACAGACGACGGACGCCAAGTGATGGCAATAGTTCACCTGGACCTTTGGTCCAGGTGAACTAAAAAAAACCCAGAAAATACAGTTTGCAAACAGCCATTTTTATGATTGATTGATTGTTTGTTGTTTAACGTCCAGCGGCAAATATTTCATGTACATGTATAAACAGGACAAGAACGAGTTCAACAATATCATAAAACTCTACAGAAAAATGGAGGGAATGGGAAAACTGATCCAGTTTAGGCCCTTTGGTTTACGTACTCCCAAAACTTTTAAAATTATTTGGCTTTCCAGCCTTTCGACTTTGAGCATTCCTGATGAAGGTTATTCCAGAAACGTGTCGTGTGCACTAAATTTGATATCTACGTTTTCATTGCTAATGCTGAGGTATACACGATACAAATTTACGTGATCCAGTTTGTCAGTTACTTGATGCAGGTTAGACGTTTTCTCTCTGTCTCTGGTTTTCTCCACCAATAAAAATGACCACAATGATATAACTCAACTGAACCAAAGGTTCTTTTCTCATCACATCAACTCTTGTATTACTCTTATAGCAAATATTTTATTAACTATAAAAATACAACATAATATGGTCGCAAAATTTTGCAGTTGTAAAAAAAGAGCGAAAAAAAGCCAATAGCAAGGTCGTTTTCGCAATCAGTGCCTATCACCACTAACGTTATGAGTTCGAACCCCACAGGTCAGCGGTTTTCTCTTAGTACTCATCTACCAATAAAACTGACTGCCACGATATAACTGAAATATTGTTGAAAGTGGCGTTAAACACCATAACCCTAACCCAATAGCAAGTCAATTCAATTCATGTTTAAACCTTATTTCAAAAGCATGTAAGACTTACATAAGGATAAATCTGGTTCGTCTTTGGATTGTATATGGCTGAAAAGTAAAACAAAATAAGGTAAACATATCTCGGAAAAGTATCTCTTTTTTTTTTTGGCTTATTGTAAAATAAAAAGAATATTTTCGACTTCTACCAAATAGTGACTGCCTTCAACAAGTTGAAAGATTGTGTCAGAATACTGTTTCATTAGAAATAAGCCTGTGCTATCAAGATTGCATGGTAGTTGAATTTTTTTAGAAGACAATAATCTCCATTTTAGAAACTAATGAATTATGGGAAATTTCCTGTATACCAAATTTGAAAAACCTGTTTAATCAATGCCTGTTGATGATGGCGGCAACTGTTACTGTTATTCCTATTCTAATGCATTACAATTTTTATTAAACTGAAGGGGACAATTTAGGAGATAACTGTATAGTATTTTAAGCTTTGCGGATGTAAATTGTTGGTTTAATGGTCGCAAATGGACCGCAAAAACCAAGATATATGTCCACAAAGCTTAAAATACAATACAGTTATCTCCATTCTAATGCAATACTGAACATAAAACCAGAGGCTCCCAGGAGCCTGTAATCGCTCACCTGGATCAAAGCTGCTTTCAAAAACAACGCAACTGCACTGCGGCAGCCATCTTGATGGGAGAGCACGACTGCTGGACACAATTTTGGAAGAGGACCATCAAATGACTATTCCATCAAAGTTTGGTTCTAATTGAGCTACTGGTTCCAGACAAGATGATTTTTATGTGAATTTCCCATAGGGTCCTATGTTAAACTAAGTACAGCTGTGCAGCCATCTTGGTCAGAGGGTGGGACCACCAGACACAATTTTGGAAGAGGACCATCCAATGGCTATATTATCAAAGTTTGGTTCCAATTGAGCAACTCAAAGGTTCCAGACAAGAAGATTTTTATGTGAATTTCCCATAGGGTCCTATGTTAAGCTAAGTTCGGCTGTGGGGGCCATCATGTTTGAAGGGCCGAACTGTCGGACACATTTTTGGAAGATAACCATCCAATGACTATTTCATCAAAATTTTGTTCTTATTGAGCAAATGGTTTCAGACAAGAAGATTTTTATGGGAATTTCCCGTAGGGTCCTATGTTAAATTAAGTTCGGCTGTGGCGTTCATATTGGTCGAAGTTCTGAAATGCCAGACACAGTTTTGGAAGAGGACCACCCAAGAATCATTTCAGCAAAGTTTGGTTGAGATTGGCTCAGTAGTTTCAGAGGAGAAGATTTTTAAAAAATTTCATCCCCCCTTTTTTCTAATATGCATAATCGATCAAAATCGGCAAAAGTTCAAAGTTCATAAAAAATCCCATAATATATGTTTAAAAGCTCATCATTATGCTTTAACAGTTCAAATTTGGGCACATTCTGGCTTAAAAT
This sequence comes from Bathymodiolus brooksi, assembly GCA_963680875.1. Lineage (NCBI taxonomy): Eukaryota > Metazoa > Mollusca > Bivalvia > Mytilida > Modiolidae > Bathymodiolus > Bathymodiolus brooksi. The sequence goes on from OY804588.1 coordinate 60,724,401, forward strand.
AGAGCAGTTTTGGCCATTTGAATTCTGATTCTTAGTTTTTTGTCATAGTGCTAGTTCACTGAATTCTGATTCTTAGTTTTTTGTCATAGTGCTAGCTCACTGAATTCTGATTTCAAGCCAACCAGTCTTTGCTCTTACTCTATAATGCTGCTTCCTTAGTGGGAAAGCAGCAAATGCTAATTCTATAATCCTTGGTTTGACCCGACTGGGGATCGAACACACGATCTATTGTACTTAAATCAAGTACGCTAATCATTAAATCACGAATGCGATTTTGTTTATTCGAGGTAAAACTGTTGTCTCCCATGATAAAAGTTTATATATATATATATACATATATATATACAACGTCTGAAAAACCAGTCAACGATCAATCTTACGGGGTGTTGGATCGTTACGGTATAACGATACTATACAAGTAAAACAATTATAAACGTCTAAAATGGTTTGTAAAACAACACCAAGTACACAAAACAAAGTGATAAAGAATTAAACACTTCGTAGAATGACAAAATTTTCGGCCCACCGAGGGACTTTATCAATGTCTAATTAAATAAAATCTCGAAACAATATGGCGACTTTTCAAATTTCAAAAAAGTTTTTGACGGTCCATGTACGGCACAAAAGAACCAGAAGATGCACATATGAAACTACATGCATAAAAGAATGGAAATCCTACATATAAATCAATAAAAGTACAATAACAATAATATAAATATACAATAGGGCTACACATTTAAATAAATGTTAAATTAGAAATAAAAATAAATATAAAAATGAGACATTATTGGTAAATGTATCAAATAGCACTGTCAAAATATTGTTGAAAACGGTATGATACCCAAACTCATTCAAAAAAACGGCCTGCCACAGTGTGGAATATATACTTTGGGACAATAGAGCAAACTGTATGTCCTAATACGACTGGAGGAGATCAACACGAATAGGAGTCAAGAGAGGATATTACTTTTTCTCATTGATTCCATTCGGTGATAAGGTCTTAAGTTTTCTAATCCAGAAGCTTTCCCTTTCCTGTCTGCTTTTATCATCCCACTTGGGGTTATGGTCAATTATGGTGACCTTCAGTTTGCCGAAAGAATCATGGTGGCCCGTCGATCTGAGATGTCTGCTGAGTGGAAGGTCAGGTTTGCAATTTGCATCGCTTCTGTGGCCATTCAAGCGTTTACTAAGTTGTTGTTTAGTTTCTCCGATGTATTGAAGACCACAAATTGAACATTCCAGGAGGTAGATAATATTTTCTGTCTTGCAGTTGGCATTGCAGTATATGATGAATTTTTCTCCTGTATGTGTGCTGCTGAATTTTTGTGTGCATTGGATGTTTTTGCACGTCATACATCGTCTCGAATCACATTTTTGACACTGACCATTGTAGGCAGATCGAGGGGAGATGTCAGCTCTCACCAAGATGTCTTTCAAACTTTTGGGTTTCCTGAAGGCCAAGACGGGTGGTTCTTTGAAGATTTTACACAGTTCTGGGTGTTTTTGTATGGTTGTCCAGTGCTCATGAACGATGCTGGATAAATTACTGAGCGCAGGATGGTATGTAATGACAAATGGCACTCTGTTGTTCGCGTTCTTTTCTTTATATTGGATGAGGTCTTTTCTGTCAATACCACTTGCTTTGTTAAAACAATGGTTAATGCTCGCATTGTTGTAACCCCTCTTTTTTAGATGACATTTCAGTTCCCCAAGCCGTTTTTTGGTGGTTTGTTCGTTGGAGCAGATGCGTTTGATTCGGAGAGCTTGGCTGTACGGAATACTTTTGGTGCAATGTTTAGGATGACAACTCTGTGGGGACAGGTACTGATGTTTATCTGTCGGTTTGTTGTATATGTCAGTTGACATAATACCATTTTTTTCACAGGTGGTGTAAGTATCCAGAAAGGAGATGTTATTTCTAGATGTTTCATGGGTGAATTTTATAGTGGGGTGAACATTATTGGCGTGGTCAAAGAAACGATTGAGGTTTTCTTCCGACTCGGTCCACTTCATGTCAACGTCGTCTATGAAACGAAACCAGGAAAGTGGCTTGTGAGGTGCAGATTGTATGATAAGTTTTTCAAGCTTCCCCATGAAGATGTTGGCGTATGAAGGTGCCATCTTTGTTCCTATAGCTGTTCCGTTGATTTGTAAAAAATGCTCTCCATTAAATGTAAAATTGTTATGCTTCAGTACCAATGTGAGCAACTGGACAAGACATTCCGTTGGTGGTTCTTTCACGGCTCTTTGGTCCCAGGCCTCTCGACATGCTTCGATACCGTCATTATGTGGGATGTTAGTGTATAATGACGTAACGTCCATCGAAACAAGAATGGTCCCCGAAGGAAGGGGGTTCATGGATTCCATTTTTTGAAGATAATCGGTGGTGTCTTTCAAATGTGAAGGTAACGCTTCTACATGAGGTCGAAGGTGGAAATCGACGAATTCGGAGATTTTTTCTGTGGGGTGCCCATTTGCTGAAACAATGGGTTTTGAGATATATATAAATATATGATAGACTCAAATCAGCGTCCGGACTCAGATCGGTGTCCAATGACATCATTATCTCGAATAACGGTCCGATTTAACGGTATTCTCAAATCAGCATCCTTTCCAAATTCTCAGATTTAGTGGTTAGGGTTGGTGTTATGGCATATGGCGGTGACGTCATTGGATGTCGAAAGTGAGAAATGGCCATAGATTTGAGAATTGGATGCTGATTTGAGAATTTGAAAAAGGACATAGATTTGAGAATTTGAAAAAAAGGACAGATCTGAGGTACAGATATCTGTGATGTAGAAATCGGACATGGATTTGAGGATTGGACGTCGATTAGAGTCTTACATATATATGTAAATGACTTACATATCTTGTAGTTCTGTGATACCTAAAGCTTTCTGTAAATCTACTAAATTCATTTCAGCAGTTAGCTGGCCTGTCTCATCACCAATCTATTAAAAAAAACAACGAATTATTATAATTTCTTGATTGATTGATTGTGTTTAACGACACTTTCAGCAATAGGCTTGTATGAGTTGCTAGGTAATCCAACTACCTAACTCACTGAGCCACCCGGACCCTCGAGTAACACTACAGATGTTTTATAAGAAACAAGAACTGGTTACAATTTGCAAGCACCTGCGTTCATCCTCAGTTTTTTGGTGGGGTCCGTGTTGTACATCTTTTTGAGTTTAATGTGTTGTACATGTTGTATTGTTTGTCTTCTTTCTGTGTTTTCTTCCCAATGCTGCCTGTGTTTCTGGATAGCTCATTGTTAATTGTCCCTTCATTTTTCTCTAACATTTAAAAACAATTAAATAAATTGATCAAGGTCCACATTGTTCATCTATTTGAGTTTTACGAGTTGTATGTTTTGTTTTGCTTGTCTTAGTGTCTCTTCTTCAATGTTGTCCGTGTCTTTGGATTGTCCATTCATGATTGCCAATTAGTTGTTCTCTAACATTTACTTAGAAACAATCAAACAAATAAATCAGGAAAAGTTCTTATATAACTCTACAGAACACCTTACTTCTCTTGATATTTTTAGATGTGTATTTGCATATGGTAATGCCTCTTCATGGTGTCCTAATGCCTTGTGAGCATTTCCTAAACTCCAGCACGCCCGTCCTTCACCAACACGATCCTCTAATTGTCGCGCGATTTCTAAATGTCTTAAATGATATTCTATAGCTTTTTCATAGTCTCTTAATAAAGTATAAGTATTTCCTAAACTATAACAAGCTTGAGCCTCCAACGCTTTGTCACCTAACTGTTTTGCTATCAGCAATGATTTCCTATAAAGAAATATAATAATAATAATAATAAAAATAACAGGTAAAATAATTATGCTAATTAATGTAACATCTTCAAGAAGAAGAAAAAAATAATTAACCCACTTACCATAGTCTTAACTTTACATAGAAAAAAAATCCCGTAATCAAAACCTGCATATGTCTTAGGGGTATCGATTTTCCCTCTTTCTACGATTTTCCGATTGGATTTTGGAACTGTTCCGACAGAGTGGAATTTTTCGGTTTTCATTTTATCACAGTATGTTTGAGACAATTTTTGTTGATTATTAAATAAACAAGTCCATCTCTGCAAGACAAATCCTTAATATCCATATGATTAAGATACTGTATAAGTGGTTACATTTTGTGAGGGTTTTATTTTTGCTATCTTCGTGAGGACAATAAATGGTTGAAAATAAAAACCAGCAGAAATACTCTCATTTATATTGTTGATTTTTTTTACCTGAACACAAGCACGAATATGAAAACTAGCGAATACCTTAGAACTTCATATCAGCGAATTTTACCACGATATAGTAGTGGCCGCGATCGTATGATAGTTGGATTTACATCTACCTTTATAATCAAAGCCTATCAATGCTAAAGTTATGAATTCGATTCAGGTTCACGGAGAGGTCTGCTCAATACAATGTTATATGATAAAGTTTGTTAGTGACATGTGACAAGTCAGGTGGTTTTCTCTGTGTACTCCGTTTTACTCCACTAACGGATGAAACCATGAACCACGAAACCTGTCTAAACCGAACCCTGAATAAAACAGAATCTCGTATAAACCGATGTTAAAATTAAGTCCTAATCTAATGTAGGAAACCTTTGTTAAATAAACCTGTATAACCAAACACCTGTCTATTCCGAACACAAAAGCTGGTCTCCAGAAAGTTCGGTACAGATAAGACAGGTCTCACTGTATATGTAATTAACGCTCATAACATTTTTTTCATACAGATGAAATTACTCTCCTTCCAAATCCAATCTCATTTAATTCGGAACATATGATATGTATTTTGTTAGAAAATAAATATCCTGTTATTAGAGAATTTCCTCTTGTTAAAAAATCTCCCGTTATTCCAAAACTTATAGATTAATATATGGTTTTTAAGAATCATACTCCAAACGTACAATGGGCCCGGGTGGCTCAATGAGTTAGGTAGTTGGATTACCTAACAACTCATACAAGCCTATCACCAATACGCCCTGCTTTGTAAATTACATAAAAGGGTGCACTCGACTCGCAGCCGCAAGCGATAAAGTTTACCAGTTGCTTGCCCATGGTCGGTGGTTCTCTCCTGGTGCTTCGGCTTCTTCCATCACTAAAACTGGTCGCTATGATATAACTGAAATATTGCTGAAAGTGGCGTTAAACACCAAAAATCAATTAATCAATCCAAACGTACAATGACATATCAAAAGATCTTTTCCAAAATTGGTAATCACATATTCCAGACGTACAATGACATTGCAACCGGCTTTGTCCAAAATCGGCAATCACATTATATTCCAATCGTACAATGACATGTCAACATCGTTTGAACATCAACGATAAAAAAAATCTGTCGCCTTCAATAAAATTCATACACAAAACAATTCCACTCGTCATTGTTTGAAAACGTCTGCATGTAACAAAAATATGATTATTAGTGTTAAGACTGACAGCTAATGATGTAAAAGAGGAAAGCACGTCTTAATCAAGGTGTAACTATATTTGTTTCAATATTTATAGATATACATGACGTAGACGTAATTAACACCTTTAAGACTTTTACGTTTCGTCACCTTTTATTTCAGATATGGAATGTGGTTTTGATTAAGAGTAGGTGCAGTACATATTCCTCTGAATCATCTTATTGTTATACAATGTATTTATGTTAGTATGCCCAAATATGGGTGTAAGACATGGTGTAGTGAATATTACTCTGAATTGTTATACAATGTATTTATTGTCAACCATTACTGTTTAGGCCACCCTTTAACAAAATGTTAGAATGCCCAAATATGGGTGTAAGACATGGGCAGGTACATGTTGGTATATTTTTTTCTGTTAAAATTTGGAATAAGATACTTTATTACTGTATAACTTCAAAATACATGTATCCAGTATAAATTAAAAAAACAAAAAAACTTTTTGTTTTTGAAAAAAAAAAAAAAAAAAAAAAAAAAAAAAAAAGAATGAGGCACCTCTCTCTCTTTTTCTAGTAGGTCACATTGAGGCAAACAAACAATTTTTTAATCATGGCCTTATTAAACAACCTTATTCAGAAAAAACTGCCGGGATCTGCTAATCTGGGTCACGGGTCACTGTAATCGGGCGGCTGTATCGAGAAACAGATACGGTGTTGAAAAAACTGTTGATAAATGCTATAAAATTTTATGATTGTCTTCAAGAAATATGATAGACAAAACCATGTGTGAAGTTTTATGACGAAATATCTCCGATTTCTATGTAAATTTACGAGTTGAAGTGGGGAAATTTTATGCTAGATTTCTAAAAATCTTCTACTCTGAAACCAGAGGTAAATTTACTTTAGCGATGTATTTTTATCTTGGACAAGAATAATGAGTGTCCTGATTGGATGACCGATTTAAAACACACTGACTCTGCATGGTAAAAAGATGCATGTATAAGAAATCTGTTATATTTATTCATTTGTTTGATTCTGGAATATTGTTGATCATTGATTTAAACAAGAAAAAAAGGGGGGGTGAATTTTATTTGTGAATTTTACAGTTTAAATAAAAGTTATGTTTCGACAGTTTAAAGAGAAAAATAAAAATTTGTTGCGACTAAAGCTTAAATCAGCGTTAAAAATTGAACAAATATCAGTGGTTTTGTAAATGAAATTTATTTTAAATAGAAAATCTGAATTTATTATTTATTAATTTATTATTAATGATACAATTTTATATCCCTCGGGAGGGGGAGGGGGGCTATGATGAAAATTTGAAATAAAAACACAGGACCGGATTTTAAGCAAAAATAATAATCCAGGATTAGTTTTTTATTAAAAAAAATCCAGGACCCTGTGTCCAGGATTTTTTTTTTTTAAAGTTAATAATATGAAATATTGACATCCACACTTGCCTTTTGGACAGCACATTTCTGTGTCCACACTTGTTTTAAAAAAAAAAAATTCAACAGGGTACGACTACTATTTAGTATGGATTAATGTACACCTAGCTTAAATTCTATAAAAAAAATTGTCAGTGAAAAACAATATAAATACTTTGTTGTCATGGACTGAGTAGGATAAAAAAATAAAGATGAAACACTGCTCTATTCATTAGATCATATTTGTGTGCCACAACTAGCACCATATACCTGCACCTTTATCGAAACAGGGCCCGGGTGGCTCAATGAGTTAGGTAGCTGGATTACCTAACATCTCATACATGCCTATCACCAATACAGTGTGGGTTCGCACCAGGCTTTGTAAAATTACAAAAAAGGGTGCACTCGACTCACAGCCGCAAGTGATAAAGTTTACCTGTTGCTTGCCAATGATCGGTGGTTCTCTCCGGGTACCCCGGCTTCTTCCACCACTAAAACTGGTCGCCATGATATAGCTGAAATATTGCTGAAAGTGGCGTTAAAACACACAAAAAAAAATCAAAATCCTTTATCGAAACCTATCGCCCAATCAAATTATCAGATTGGTCAGCAATTGGAAATTTTGCAAAGGGGTACAACAGGGACCCCAATTCCAAAATTTCCCATATTTGGTTGGTATATAACATACACACTGTTTTGATCTATTTCAATGAATGGAAATATATATTATCTGTGGTTTGTTTTGCAAGAGTGAATTTTTCCGAGCATTATCACATCGAAACGAAGTCTGAGATGTGAGATGCAATGTCCATTTCTAGCAAAACATATCAATGATAGTATTTTTATCAAGGATTTGGTAATATGACGTCACATTAAAAAAAGACAGCGATAGTTGCTTGATAATAGATATTATTACATTCATAGTTTTATACAGTATTACAAAACCATATAATTCGGGTTTTTTTGGTGATAAATCATCATATTGCATGGCAGGTTTTCATATTGAATGATCTATTTAGTGCAGTCTTCACGGTTAACCACAGGCCCAACAGCCCAGGCCTGTAAAAATACCATTTGGCATGTAAGAATTTTATTTACAGGCCGATGTAATCTATTTTAAAAATTCTCAAAATGATGGTTCGGGCCTGTGAGCAAAAAAGTTTATCCTGAAGACAGTTAGCGGTGGCCGAAATCCCGGCAAAATCTTAAAATTTACTAGCCAATCGTTTTCTACGTCCGTTGCAATGATGTCACACAAACACAAACAGAAAGTGGCACAGAAGTTTTACAAACGCAAGCAAAACGTTTGTACACACAGAATCAGTAAAATAAATTTGTACACACTGAATTAGTAAAAGTATCTATGATATTAAATGGATCAGCTCATAGGTTTTTGGATTTGAAAATAAACATTATTACATAACAAACAATCCATAAAAATCAATCAAGGTACAAAAAAAAATTATGCTAAATGTAAAACAATTACAGCACTTCATTTTGTGCAATATGACGTGTTATGGAGCACTGAAAAGCAATATTGGCCACGGCCTTCTGCCTTGGTCAACATTGCTTTTCAGTGCTCCATAACACATCATATCGCACTCAATGAAGTGCAATAATTGTATATTATAATATAGACCTTTTTATTCTTAAAAACATGGGCGCAGCCATTATCGACTTCCGAGTATGTCCGCCATTAGTAAAGTGTCAAAATCTTATGTTCTCTGGGTTTATCGATACGCCCTGATTGTATTTCTCAGATTCTGGGTTATCAACAACAACAAAATTGGTGAAGTCATCTTACAAATACTGTCATCATTATACCCGACATCACATTACCAGATCTCAAATGTATGTATTTCCGTCCCCCTAAATGTCTATGAAGGACAATTCATTGACACAGTACCCATCTGATTGAATGGTTTGTAATTCTGTACTAGCCTTACCTGTAATCATCACAGGCAGCCTCAAATTCATTGAGAAATATATGAGCGTTTCCTAGGTTACTGTATGCTCGTCTTTCTGCAGACTTATCACCAAATTCTTTAGCGATGGAAAGTCTCTGAAAGGAGCAAGAAACGTAAAAAGAAATAAAATTCATAAATCGTAAAGCTTCTTTAGTCTAGTATTTTAAACTTGAGATCTTATTTAAAATACAGTTTGACGTATACGTTCTGGGGTGCGTCTGCAAATGAATTCATAAGATTTTTTCCAAATTGAATACATTTCTTCGAATCATATCTTAAGATGTATTTCAAGATGATTAAGAAACTATTCAAAATGGCGGACAAAGAAAAATGTGATGAATGACTGAATTTTGTCCTTTTTATTTCGTTATACACACAAGAGTTTACATTTGCCACCTTCAGTTTTGGCAGTCGTTATATAATCCACATGATATAAATGGGAAATTTAAGTATCTCCTCTTGTTTTTATGACAAAACCAAAAAAACAATGATGAAAATATATTTACTCAGTATTGTACCATTTTTTTTTAAATATTAAACATAGACCATTTTGTAAGACTAACTCTAACACAGGCTGTCAAGCAACTTTTGATGAAAAATATATAGGAAAGTTGAAAAAATATAGGAATTTCTGTTTTCAAATATAGGAGAAATAAATCATCTGAAGAGGCAATTATACACATACATGTTACATGAAAACATTATTTACTGACATTTTAATGAATGAATATCTTATTATTACTGTAACAGACAATCATTTTTTAATTTTTAACTAAAAGTTAGTCTCCACCTCCCCTTATAGCCAACCCTAGCTCTCCCCATTTTAATTAGAAAGACCAGTGTACAAATGATGACAAGATAACTTTTTTCATCAAACATATGATTTTTTAACAATAAAAATTGATATTGATTATTATAATTGAATAGATAAAAAAAACACTGTAAGATACCAACCATTTAATTGTTTTTGGATAATGTAAGATTGAAAAAATGATATTCTACAAAAATGTTCTGCTTACAGGTATGTAATTAGACTTAGTAAATCCTTTCATGTATAAAACTTTGGTTTTAATAGCTTATACCTTTCAAGGGCTTCAAGGTGAGAGCAATAAAAGCAATTGCTCTGATTATGCCTTATATGTTTCAAGGGCTTCAAGGTGAGAGCAATAAAAGCAATTGCTCTGATTATGTATTAATTCTTAGTTTAAGATGAAAAAGAACATCCTATGTACAATTACTACAAATCTATTTCACTATGGTGACATGGTTGGTACTTTACAATACAATCCTTCACAATAACCACAAAGCAATACCTTTGCCAATATTATTGAAATTAATCAAGTTACTCAAAATATAAAATTATAACAAGAATTCTGAGAGTATTGCACATAGTAATACTTTGTCCCCTACCGGCCGCAAAAATCAGAGGACCTAAAATATTAGAAGTATCATCTTGCAGTGACTAGATTTTAAAATACAAGTTCAAGGGCCATAACTCAGCCAAAAATCATTCGACCGGAATGAAATTTGAACTTAAACTTTAACTCATCTAGATATACCCACATACCAAATATCAAGTCAATATCTCAAAGGACGTAAAAAAAAAGTCTATACAACTTAAAATTTGAACAAAAGATACAAGTTCAAGGGCCATAACTCAGCCAAAAATCATTCGACCGGAACGAAATTCGAACTTAAACTGTAACTCATCTAGATATAGCCACATACCAAATATCAAGTCAGTATATTAAAGGACGTAAAAAAAAAAGTCAGGACAATTTAAAATTTTAATGTGACGGACGGAACCTAAAACTATAGTCCCCTTCGTCTTTCGCCGGTAGGGGACTAATAAAATCACTAAATGACAAGTCTTATCAGCAGTGGGCATTTAATGTCTCTTCTTCTTTGCTTCTACATTTACAGCTTTCTCAAGATTCCTCCTTTTTCTTGATTGTACAATACATATTAGTAGTACAATCATAGTACAATAAATGAATAGTACAATAAAAGTACAAAAAGGTTTTAGTACAAATATTGTACAATATATAAGTAGTACAAGAATAGTAATATAAATTTATGGTACAATAAAAGTACTATATTTTAATTGTACATGAGAAGTACTGTTGCAAAAGCAGCTGTGTATATATATAAATGTACTTATACAGTGTGCTGGAAATGTATGTAAAACAATACACTGTTTTGACAGGTACATCCAAATGCCAGCTCTTATTTCTGAAGGAGGCACATTGCTTACTAACTTTAACATAACATATTCTACTATTGCTAAATGTTGTCAGTTCAATGATACAGATTTGGTTGTTTGTGAATAACTTTGAATATTGAAAACATCAAAAACACTAACGATACATGTATACACATCCTTTCCATTGAAATATACATTAAATTTACAATTTGTTGTTTTTCATATTTCCCCATTACTGATACAAACAACCAATATCAAGAACTTAATCCACAGCTTTCACTGTTTTCATTATCCATTCTTTTTTTTTTCTTTTTTGTACTGGAATATAGGAAAAGACAGGAATCTTAGCCCTAATACAGGAAAATATAGGACACTTGACAGCCTGCTAACATTCTACGATCTTGAATGCAACCCTGGTGTTAAGTATACAGTAAAGTTCGTTTATAACGAAGTCCAGGGAACTCTCGATCTTAGTTAGTTATAGGCATCGTTCGTTTATAAGAGAAACTATGTAGAATGACCTCCCCTTTTGAAAATCGTACTGTAGAACTTTGCTGGCTCGAACTCGAAGGGACTGTCAAAATCTGTTCTAGCTATCGGTAGTTCGAGTCACCAAGGTCGCGTAATTTTAGAGAGATAAAAATCTGGTTCTGACCCAGGCAGTTTCATTACGCTATGATAACTGATGCACAGTAAAGTGGGCCTTTATCGTAAAAAAAAGACTACGGCTTCTGAATACCTCTTTGGTATCTTCAAATGTTCCTTAGAAACATTTTTTTCAACTTTGTTCACGATCTATTTTATAAACAGGAAATATGAGGTCGGGTATTAACACTTGGATCGATTTCGGTGTAATGCTGATAATTCGGATATATATTTTTAATGACCAATTTTAAGATTGTAGCCATTTTCCTTTTTTTTTATTTGAATTTGAAGAATAATTGTTTCTTTTTGGTATTATATACACATAAAAACTCAGGTTAATCGAAATTTCAGAACGAGTATATTTCTTTTGTTTTTGGTATTTAGATGAACCTTGAGACCACACAGTTTGTTGTTTAAATAAAGAGTCTATCATCAAAGAAAAAATAAACAATAGCGAATGAATTAATCTCACACATGACTTTGTTTTTAATTTCTTTAGCTTGTGCATCCATTCATTAAAATATAGATTACGTTTTATTAATTTTTAATGCAATAAATTAGTGCGTGTGTAATTAATTGACAACTTGTTAATCACAACCCATTTTATTGTTTGAATATTTTAAAGAAAAGTCTTGATTGATATCATTAACAACATCAAAGGTGGGATTAATGATTTTTCAATTATCAATAACGGAAGTGTCAAGTGCACTTGACCATTCTAATATGTGATCGTCTGTGCATAACGGAAGACAGATAAACGATTTGTTTGTTCAGCAATTTTCTGTTATATCATGTCAATTTTGAGTAATAAAAACGTTGTTTGGGTTTAAAATTCTCTTCGTTATAAGCCTGATTTCGTTATAAAAAATTTGTTATAGGCCTTCACAAATACATTGTTTAAATAGTGATGGGACCGGGGATTTATCTTTACTTCGCTATAAGCCTGTTCGTTATAAACGAACTCTACTGTAATTGGTTGAAAATGCAACACAACAAAACATATACAATGTAACATATTCTATGCCTATCTCAAATCTGAAACTGGTCGGAATGTTCACTGTTGTAATCGGTTGGATAATAAAATATTATATAAAATATACTGTCTTCAGTGGAGGGTGTTACAGTAGATTACCACACAAGGAAAACAATCTCAACCGAGACGACAGTCCAGGGCGATATTTTTTTCCGAGTGTGGTCATCTACCATCTACCATTTTCACTGAAGGAAGCATGTTTATTATTATACTGACATTTTAATGGTAGATTATTAAAACATATAAATCTATGTATTGATTTTGTAGTGTTTCATTCCATTAATATTTAACCGCCACCATATAACTGAAATATTGTTGAAAGTGGCATTAAACTCCATAACCCTAACCCAACCCATTCATTTTTTAACAAACTGCAAACAATAGGCTATTGATACGGAAATGACGATTTCAGAGCAATCTGCAAATATCGGATGGACAGGGTGATATTTTTCAGATTCGGCAATATAGATTACATTTCTAAATGCACATACCTCTTCATGGTAACGAATAGCTAATTTGAAATTTCCCAGTAGGTAATGTGTGTTACCAAGGTTACCACAAGCACGACCTTGTGCAGCTTTATCCCCAAGCTCTTTCACTAATCGTAGGTTTTCTCTGTAATGTAGATAGAAAACATAAATTCAAAAACTACTATGAATTCTAATATGGTGTGCTACTTTCGCTTTGTAAACAAAACTATTCTGAAAGTAGCACAATTATTTTTAGCACATGCACAGAGTCTTATCGGTGTTTTCCAGTGTATTTCACTATTTGATTGCATAAACCAGCAATTCTAACATGACGTCCTTCTTTCGCTTTGTAAACAAATAAGCCATTTATCAATTGGGCATAATCTCATTAGCACATGCGTCGGTGCATGTGACTGACTTTCCCGTCGTAAATGTACATGTTGATGAATTATCGTCTGCTCGAATTTGGCAGCATAAATTGTGTGTCACATTGTCCGCAAACGTAAATATAAATTACAGTCTTCCAATCAAAGTATACTACCGTACTTGTACTCTTAGACATATCAGAAACAAAATAATTCATGGAATTTCTTAATTAAAGTAATAAAAATAGAAATTAATAATGTTTTCTTTGAATCTTAATGGAATATTTGTCTTAACTATGTTTAAAAAGTCATATTTTCTTAAATGGGGCAGTCCTCGACAAACAGCGTTTATGGCTGTTCCGTTAACTTCGACAACCAATCTATCAACTTTGACATTTGTAATTTGTCATCTTCTGGTTGTAGTTTTTCTTTATTTTCCTTTTTTTTTTTTTAAATATTTTAATGATCATGATATTAATGAATTTTTTACTTACTCATAATAATCAGCAGCTTTTTGTAATGCCTCCCTGACTTCCTGGGGAAATTCCCCTGGATCTTGGTCACCACATTTCCCCATGTGCTTCCCTTTGGCATGATAAACATTTCCTAAGTTATACAGAGCTCTTGCTTCTCCTATCTGGAAATGTAAAATAAAAATGTTTATTGTTCTGGATTTTATGTGAGGTGTTACAACCAAGGTCAATGATCTTATCTTAAGAATTAAAATTAGATGTATGTTGTATTTTTTATTTATTACGTCTAAGACTAATGTAAGACAAAGTTTGTCAGTGACCTTCGACAGGTCGGTGGTTTTCTCTGTTTTACTCCACCAATAAAACTTCAAGTTCACTTAAACTGACAAAAAACTTTTATGATTCACGATTTACATCTCTTCTTGATATATTTTGATTAGTTATCAAGAAAATGATATCAATCAAGCTTGGATTATTCTTTATGTGTTTTGAAAAATTGAGTTTCTTCAAAATCAAGAAGATTACATTAATGGAAAAAAGTCAGAATATAATAAATGTCACAATGGACGCTTTACTTGAAAGTGGTGATAATGATTGATTCATACCGACTGTACAGGGTTGGGGATATTTACCATTCTATGACAAGGCATAACACTTAATACACCAGTCTAAAGCTATTGAAATACAGTCACCTCTATTTAGCAGTCACCTGTATTAAAAGCTCACCTTTTTTTTGTCCTGTCATAGAAAATTTCATATGAATTGAACCTCTTTTAAGAGGTCACCTGTCTCATATGGCCACTTTTTCTTTGTCCCAAAGGTAACTTTTTAATACAAGTTTGACTGTATTTTTGAAAGTGACGTTAAACACCATACCCCTTCTCCCCCTATGCTATTGATATGTACCCTATCTGACAGCTGTCTTGAGATTTCCAGATGACGTAGACAACAGGCAATGGCTTCATCAAATTTCTGTAACACCTTTAAAGTGTTGCCTAAATTTCCACTCGCCTTGGCCTCGCCTATCATGTCGCCTAATGTTCTGAAAAATAAATCAACACAACAATACAAATATCAAATTTATAGGGGCAGTCGTGGTCGTGATCGTATGGTAGTTTGAATTATAACTACCTGTGCACTCAGTGCCTATCACCACTAAAGTCGCGAGTTCGAACTCCGTTCATGGTGAGGTGTACTCGATACAAGATTATGTGATAAAGTTTGTCAGTGACTTGCGACAGTTTGGTGGTTTTCTCCGGGTACTATGGTTTCCTCCACCAATAAAACTGACCATCATGATATAACTGAAATATCGTTAAAAGTGACTTTAAACATCATAAACCATCAAAGTCATACAGTTCATTTGACTTCTATAAATCTCCTGAAAAAAATGCTACAGGAAATAAGCGTAACCAGTAATTACATGTAAAAACTGAAAAACAGTAAATACACGTAATCCCTAATAGCATTAGTAATTACTCGTATTTACTAAAATTGTTCAGGAATTACACGTGTGACATATATAAATTGCTAGAACAAAATTAAAGTTTTACACTTATTTACTGACTGATCCTTACATATTGTAAACAATGTTCTAAGTATCTATTAATATAGAAAAAAAAAATAGGGATATTATTTATTTTACTCGCATTTTTTAATCTGGTATTTAAAATGTTATACTTCTTAAAAGGAACTCGTATTCGTCAAAATTTAGCTAAAGGCTAATTTTAATATAATATGAAATGAACAACGATGTGAATACTTACTCACTTACTAGTACTAGTATATAATAAGAAGTTTGAAGATACCAAAGGGAGGTAATCAGAATCCGTATATCGAAGAACAGACAACACAATGGCCAAAAGAAAAAGTACAAACAACGATCAACAAAACATACAAATAAAACTAAAGATCAAGTAACACGAACCCCACTAAAAACCGGGGGTGAACTCAGGTGCTCCGGAAGGGTAAGCAGTTCCTGCTCCATTAGTAACACCCATCGTGTTAATCTAGTTACAAACCCGTTGATAAGTCATGAACGAGGAAAGGACCGGAAGTAAGTATTAGTTAATGAGACACAATATGCTTGTCATGATGTACACAGTTGTACATAATGGCACAGAACAATTCAAAAGAAAGAACATTTGCAGACGAATTCTACCAACGTTTTAATAACTTTAATAGTTCAATAAAAGGAAGAAGATGAACAACCACATTTGAATGACAAACATTCTGATAATGCACCCAGGGCTCACCAAACCAGCCTTGGTTTCAATGAAATCGCCCAATTTCTGTCAAAAAGCGAAATTTTAGTCGCCCTGTCAGTCTTTTCAAGTCCGTATTTTTTTCACCAATAATCATACTTTTTCTTCAATATTCACATAAAAGGAGCTCCCATGTTCCTGAAATTTGACCCAAACAGGGTTTGATGTTCAATATTTCATTCCAAACTCGTTAATTGCATCCTTTTTAAGATCATTGTGCAGCACGTTCGTTTTGTGAAAGGTAGGGGAACATTCGGTAGTAGGGAAAGAAACGTTAAAATTTGGATCGATTTTCGGAAGTCTCCCAGATTTTCCCTCACTTCGTCCTGCAGTCAAGAGAAAGAGAAGTCAAGTCGCCCTGTTTTTACTATGTGTGGTGAGCCCTGAATGCACCCAATAATACAAATAGTAATGTTAACTCTGTAGATGATAACAATTCAAATGATATTCCTGTATCTATGGATTGTGAACACGAATGCACTATATGTAATTCTCTATTTCAAACAAATGAACAAGACAAATACACATGTGAACGTTGTACAAGATCAAACCACATACAAAGAGAATGGATAGCAAGTGGTAACAGTTTATCAAAACAGGCAGAAAGGATGATATCCAGAACCAATCAGATTTTACGACCGATTGATATTGGGGATAATGTCACCATATTAATACCTCGCGTCAACAGTGGACGTGGCGATCCCCGCGATATTTTATGCATCGTAACACATTTTAGGTCGTACACCGAACAATATAAGCTGGGAACTAGACATGGACTACTAAATTCAACTTTTTCTAGGAACCAATTCATGCCGTAGCCGAGGTCGATTCGAACACTGAAATTAGCGTCCATGAGGCAGTCCTCTTACAGTCAATAGGAGACGGACAAAGCTTTGTTAATTGCAGTTGCAAAACGGGTTGTACAAGAAAAACTTGTTAATGTGTGAGATCAAATGTTATATGTAATCCAAGGTGCCATAATAGCAACTAGTGCCAAAATAAGTGATGAACTTTATAATATTGATTTTTAGGACTCATATTTTCTTATCTTACATTTGTACATGTAAATAGATGATGTTTTACCTGTAATTACTGGTTAAACTTATTTACTGTAACATATATACGAACTTGGAAAATTAATTTCAAAATTTTCAGCCAATTATGGTAATAAAAAAGTTGCCCATTGGGTCTCTATGTTAATTAATTTTCTGAAGTATAAAAAAATTGCATGGAGTAAGTACAAATGGTGTAAGAGCCACATCATCAAAACAAAAGCAAATAGACATATGCTTTCAATGTATATTTCACTGTACCATGTGAGATTGGACTTTCAAATATTAAAGAATTGACCATCAACTAATACTGTGTCCAAAGTCACATGGCACAATGAAATACACATTCAAAGCAAACAATTTATGGGACAGGTCTTACACTATTTGTACTCACTCCATGCAGTTGTTTACACTTTAGAAAATAGAATTAACATAGAGACCTAATGGAAAACTTTTTTTTATTAATTGACAAAAAATTTAAAAATTGGCAAAACGTATTATGTTTCAGGCAAAACCAATTGAATATGTCATATCTTCCATTAAGATGGAACAACTGTTCAAATTTCAATTCAATTGGTGGGAAAATGTGTCTTTATTTGCTCTAGATTTGTAGATGTGTTTTATCCCCTATGATCTATTTATAGTGGCAGCAGCCATGTTGGATTATTGTCAATCTCATCTGATACAATATTGAGAGTAGATAACCTAAGGATGATTCAGCCCAACTCTTGTTTAAATTAATTGGTCAAGTGGTTTCAGAGGAGAATGTTTCAGAAAAAGTTAATGATGACGGACGACAGATGCCAAGTGACGGCAACAGCTCACATGACACTAAAAGTCAGTTGATCTTAAAATAGAAAGCAACTGCACCATGGTGTAATGGTTAGCGTGCTCACCTCGAGTGCGGTAGATCGTGGGTTCAATTCCCGATCGGGTCAAACTAAAGACTATAAAATTGATATTTGCTCCTTCTCTGCTAAGCACGCAGCATTAAGGAGAAAGAGCAAAGACTGGTTGGCTCGGAATCAGGATAATGTGTCCGAGTGGGGCGACATGTCTATCCACAAACTGTTATTTCAGTGAGCTAGCACTGTAAAAATCCAACTAAGCATGTTGGTCTACCACAAAGCAGACCTCATCATCATGTCATTGAAAATTAACTTGTTCTCACCATGATATAGCTGAAAAATTGCTGAAGTTTGCGTTAATCAACACTCATTCTAAAAATAGTTGGTTCTAAGGGTGTCTAGCTTAGACAGGCTTCACTGTAACACCACCTCAAATTGGATTTATCTATCAAATAGCTTGGTGCATGTAAACTGTCAATTAGCATCGGGAACATGTAGCAGATTTTATTTTTTATTTAGAGGAATGTGGGTGTCGACTTAATAAATTCCATCACTGTTGGCATGTTTGGCATTTTAAAGACATATTCCATTACATAATTTACCATCGGTAAAAAAAACAGAAACAAATGAACCATATTACATAATATACCATCGGTAAAAAACCCAAATCAAATGAATCTGCATTACATAATTTACCATCGGTAAAAAACCCAAATCAAATGAATCTGCATTACATAATTTACCATCGGTAAAAAACCCAAATCAAATGAATCTGTATTACATAATATACCATCGGTGAAACAACATAAACAAATGAATCTGTATAAAACCAAAATAAAATCAAATAAATCTTTATCTTAAATCAAAAGAATACAGGTAATAAAATCGTAATCAAGTCAATTAAGTTCATTTTCATTTCTAGTATTGTGTAATATTTAATGTTATTCTAAAAGTTATCATAAAAATAAATATTATACAATCATGAAATGTCACATGTGCATATCTATGTTTCTAAAAAGTGATCACTCAAAATTAATCAAATCTTTTGTATGTTTTATTGTATGTAGAGATCAACCATCTCAAGATGAATTGAGAATTCCTGTCCTAGAACGAAACTATTGGATAGGAATGTCAGAGGAGCTTGAAGATTCAGAAGAAGAACAGACATGGACAAATGGACAAAAGAAAAAGGACAAAGACAAACATTAGCTGATAAAACAAAACACTATGTACAGAAAACTAAAGATTGAGTCACACAAACCCCACTAAAAACTATGAGTGAACCCTAGTACTAAGGAAGAGTAAGCAGTTCCAGCTTCACTAGTAGCATCCCTCATGTAAAATCACAAACCCTCCCTTCTTGATAGAGCTATTTTTGCAATCCTCACGATGAACACCGACCCTACTTTGTTTGGACCAGTAACTTTTTTTAGTTTTTATTTAGATATATGGCTAAAATAAATTCAAGAATTTGATTCGAACAAGTAAATTCAAATTTTCATTTCGAGGACTGTTTATGGGTACCTTTATGCCTCTTGGTTTGGAAACAGGTAGGGCTTAAGTCTCAAAAATCAATCTGAACCTTTATTCTGTATCATTTTTTTAAATTCCAAATGGATTGGTCAAACAGAACTTCAAAAAACATTGTTGTACAGACAGAAAACGATGAAATCCATACCACAATATGATTGCAAACATATTGTGGATGTATAAACATGGCACAGATTAATAATTAAACTCAAAACATCTTTGAACCTTTTGTTTTGAAATAGGTTTTGCTTAAGAACGAAAAATATTTTCAAACTTATACTCTGCACCAAGATTCATTGTTTCAAAATTGCAGAAGAATTAATAAAAAAATATTGTGAAAAAAAATCTACCGTATGGCGTATGTACAGGTATTTTGAAGCGCAGAAGGAAAACCAACTAAATCCATACCATAATACAACTGCCAGCATATTGTGGTTGTACTAACATCTGCACAGATTGACATTTCGACTTAAAAAGGCCACATCCTTTCACAGAAATGACAACATAAACATGGACAGTATAAAATCAGGGTTTGTGAAATGTTTATTTAAAGGGGCATTATCTGCCAAATCGTAAATTTTTGTTACCCGTAAAAACTATCAGATATGATTGATGCCTTAATAAAACGTGTTTCTGTAACTTATAAATGTTATGAAATATACGCGCATCGGGGAAAAATCGTGCAACAGCCAACTGCTTGTGTTTTGAGATCGATCAAGAGATGGACGCCATCTTATTAATTATCAACAGTGTTTACAGAATTTGTCGAATCGTCATTAAATCAGTACAACAATGCACTTATTTCTTATTTTTTGTGAATCTGCTTTTAGTCGGCACTTTTAGTCTGTGTTAATTACGGACAAAGAACCATGCAAGTTTGCAGTTAATAAGCGACAAAATACAAATTATTCGTTTTTACCTGTCACTAGTAAGGTCAGTTGCAAACGGAAAAAGCGAGGTCAAATTATTTGCTTGCAAGGAAATAACTAATCGATGGTAATTTTCGTTCTCAAAAGGTGAAAAGTGGTTCGATAAGCTGTTTAATGTGAAATATTTACCTTTATTTCATCATTTTAAAGCTATTTACCAATTTCCAAAACATATAATTTTTTTGGTCAAAATCGTAGCTAATGCCTCTTTACCAGTCTACTAACTAAGAAGTTCTAAGAACCTGAATGGCTTCTGATTATCACTTTGGTATCTTCAATCTTATCTATTACTCTAAGTATTAAAATGTCTATACAGTCAAACCTGCTCATGTGGTCACCTCTATTAAACAGTCACCTGTATTGAAAGGTCACCTTTTTCTTGTCTTGTCATAGACAATTTTATATGAATTGAACCTCTTTTTAGAGGTCACCTGTCTTATAAGGCCACTTATTCTTTGTCCCAAGGGTGACCTCTTAATACAGGTTTGACTGTATTTACAATTAATAAATCTACAATCTATTGATTTGGTTTTTGCTAGTAATTATTTTTTCCCATAATTCTTTATCTTCAAAGATATCTTTCTTTTGACTCTTTGCATTGAAGACCGAATGAAACAAAATCAATCTTATTTTTTTTCTTGAATTTTCAAGAAACCAGTTTTGTTGAGATACATAGAAATTTGCCATTTTTCAAGTAATAGCAGAGATATGAAATTGAGCATTTAATATGTCTATTTCTCTTCTTCTTCTACCAAATACCCCGGTACTCACTGTCTTCATGAAGTTGAAGATTATGTCAGAGGTTGCTAATGACAATTGAAAATGGTTAACATTATTTACAGATTTCATAGATCAGTGTATTTAATAGAGGAGACAACAACCTTTGATGCTTCAAACGAGCAACTCATAACTATGTGCTGTTGCAAGCCTTTGCCAGTTAAATATTGCAGGAGGGAAAACCATTCTTGTCTATCTCGAGTCTTTCAAGGAGTGATAATGAAAGATGAGGAATGCATGTGCCATGATGGTCTCAAGGGTGGCTTAAGGTGGTACCATACACTACAGGGAGATAACTCTTTAAAATCAGTTGAACGTTTTGATCATATGATGTTTGTATGCAGATTTCAAGCATCTCGGTGATCAAAACCACAGAGAGAAAAGCTGCTATGTGGCTAGTGAATTTATAGCTCTGAGTCTGTTGGTTGGAATTTGTTAAAATTTTGATATTTATTACAGTGGACATATTCAAACACACTGCCAAAAAAATAAGAAAATTAAACAAGCAGATCAAATTTTACCTGAAGTGTATGGTACCACCTTAAGTCTTTTTTAGTAACAGCTCACATTTTAACAATCTAAATATTCAGAAATCTTTTTACGATTTACATGAATTTATTGATATATACATGTATATCTTATATACTGTGTTTTTTGCATGTTTATAGTACATTTTTGTAATTTGATATCAGTTTTCTCAGAGAGACATAGAATATTCACTGAGTTTAAAAAGGGAGACATACAATATTCACTGAGTTTAAAAAGGGAGACATACAATATTCACTGAGTTTAAAAAGGGAGACATACAATATTCACTGAGTTTAAAAAGGGAGACATACAATATTCACTGAGTTTAAAAAGGGAGACATACAATATTCACTGAGTTTAAAAAGGGAGACATAGAATAGTCACTGAGTTTAAAAAGGGAGACATAGAATAGTCACTGAGTTTAAAAAGGGAGACATAGAATATTCACTGAGTTTAAAAAGGGAGACATAGAATATTCACTGAGTTTAAAAAGGGAGACATAGAATATTCACTGAATTTAAAAAGGGAGACATACAATATTCACTGAGTTTAAAAAGGGAGACATACAATATTCACTGAGTTTAAAAAGGGAGACATAGAATATTCACTGAGTTTAAAAAGGGAGACATACAATATTCACTGAATTTAAAAAGGGAGACATACAATATTCACTGAGTTTAAAAAGGGAGACATAGAATAGTCACTGAGTTTAAAAAGGGAGACATACAATATTCACTGAGTTTAAAAAGGGAGACATACAATATTCACTGAGTTTAAAAGAGACATACAAAATTTATTGAGCTTAAAAAAAATTCAGTCAATTTAGGCAAAAGAAAAAAAAATATTATATTTGTTTCTGCTAATATTCTTGAGAAGAAAGAGGTTAGAAAGATAGGCAGAATTTAAAATTTTTTTTTTTTCCTTGGTCATGTTGGTTACATATGACAAGAATCTGACTAACAGTCAGGCAATAATGTAGACACAAAAATTAAGGTCAGTAGGGTTAGCAGAAACACTTTTTTTTTGGGGGTCTTATTAACATGATTAATAAAATTATAAGGAATTTTATGAAAATTCTGAAATTTAAAAGTGTCATTACAGTGAAACATCTCTAAATTGAACGCTGATTAAACCAGAATCCTGTATAAACCAAGCTTTAAATAAACACCCAATATAGGAAATCTTTGTAAAGTTAAACCTGTCTATTTCGATCACCTGAGCTGATTCCAGGGAAGTTTGGTTTAGACAGGTTTCACTGTAGTCCGAGATTGTAGGTTCGAAAGTGAAAGTCAAATGGCAAAATGATAGAGTATAAGGCAAAATCGTGCTGTAATCGAGTGTAACACCACTTTCTGAGGGTAAGATGGTTATGAATGAATAGAAAAATGATTGGTGAAGCGATTTATATAAGGGTTTCTGATAGAAATTAAAATCTGATAGCCACGAAACGTGGAAATGTGCCGACCCAGAGTTGGAGTGTTAAATCCGCTGTTTTCCTTATGGAGAGCGCTTTGACGTTCCAAGGCTCCAGCAAGTCGAACAAAAAGCCGTCGGACGGCAGAGGAATCTCAGACTAGTTTCACTGTAGTATTTTTTTTTCTTCTCATTTCTGTTTTTGAGTGGTAGACACTACACAAAGTGTAATAAATGTAATAATTAAACACAAGAATGAGAAATTAAATATTTATATAATTACTGTAAGGAGAAAAACTTGCATAAAACTTTTAATTTAATATATTATATTAGAAATTCAAGCATATGTATGATTCATTTTTATTTTTCAGTATTGCTATTATAAATTGTTAAAGAACTATTTTAAGTTTCATTTTCATAATATCTGCAGTTTTTGAGAAGGGTGCTATTAAATATTTCTTATAGCTTTCTATTTTAATATATGTCTACCAGTGAAAACTACGGTAACTAGATTGCCATAAAAGAATCATCCAACGACGACTCCTGTACAGTCAGATTTCTATGAGTTGCATTATGGGTGTTTTTTAAAAATATATCCAGCATGGGTTAGGGTTGTGGTGTTAATGCCACTTTCAACAATATTTCAGTTATATTTGTTGCATTCAGTTTTATTGGTGGAGGAAACAGGAGTACCCGGAGAAAACCACAGACCTGTTGCAAGTCACTGACAAACTTTATCACATAATGTTGTATCGAGTACACCTGGCCTGACCTGAGTTCGAACTCGAAACATTAGTGAAGATAGGCACTGATTGCATAGATTGTTATAAATCAAACTACCATAAGATCATGACCATAACGGCCCCCTATATCCAGCAGCCGTGGCCACAAAAACACAAACATTGTATAGGATCATCAAATAAATATTCCTGTCAAGTTTCCTTTCAAATGATTTAATGCTTTCCAAAACGAGGATGGAATGGTGAAAATCTAGAAAATGCACACAATGCTTAGAGCAGATGCCAAGTGATGTGAATAGCTCACATGACAATGTCACATGATACTTCAACAGGTCATTTGTTAGGTTGTTTATCAAGTTCTAAAATAAAAAATAAAAATCCTGGACTAAATTATCATCCAAGAGCTTGAATGATTTTACATAAATTTGTTAAATAAACGTTAGAGAAAACCGAATGGCAAATCAAGAAAGGACAATCCAGAGACGATGGCAACATTGGATACACAAGACACAGGACGAAGACAAACGAAACGAAAAACACAACACAGAAAACTAACACGACCCCACCAAAAACCGGGGATGAACCCAGGTGCTCACAATAGGTAAGCAGTTTCTGCTTCTTATAAAACACCCGCCATGTTACTAATATAATAATCTTAATATATACATGTACAAATATCTTGGCAGTGGTAGAGGAAAGAAAAAAATCGACTTAAAAAGTAAAAGATCCACTGTCATTTGAGCTATGGATATTTCGTAACGGTCAACCAGATCGTTTGCTACAAGTTATAGGGTGTCTAGCAAAAAGCCTTTACTATCTTACCTAGCCAGGGTGAGATCTAGTTTATGGTAGTCCAAAGCTTTGCCATACTCCTGCAGGTAGAAATAGGCATTGCCTAGTTGACTGTATATGGCACTAAGTGTTTTTAGATCATTTGTCCCTGCCTGCACTGCTGCTTCAAAGAACTGTACCCCTGTCTGGCAATCTCCTGCTTTACATAGTCTCTCCCCTTCTAGAGCAAGCTCCATACAGGAACAGTCCATCTACAAAATAAAAGTATGTAAAAAAATCATTCCATGCATGTGGATATTTGGTATAACAGCAGCATGTTAAATAAAAACCTCTATTAAGCCAAAACATAGTAATGTAGTGACATAAAAACGCCATGTAATCATCTAAAAGGCATTTTCCTAAGGAATTTGTTGAAAAAACTTCATCATAACAGATGAAAAATACATGCTCCATTTGCAAAAAAAACCCAGCTCACACCTTATTTGGCACATTGAGGCCTCTTGTTTGGAAACGGGTAAGGCTTCAATCACCTTAATCAATCCTAACCTTTTTTCTGTGCAAATGATCATTGGGTAAAAAATTCATAAAGATCAGTCAACTAGAACAAAAGTTATTGCACAGAAACCACTGTGTCTACAGATGGGTGCCAACAATGATGACAACACACTACTTTATAAGATAATATGACTGCATAATTTGCAGCCGTATAAAAACAACTAGAATTAACCCTCTGTTGACGACAACGACATTCTACTAAGATAATATGACTACAAAATTTGCAACCGTATAAAACAACTAGAATTAACCCTCTGCTGACGACAATGACATTCTACTAAGATAATATGACTACAAAATTTGCAACCGAATAAACACAACTAGAACAAGATATGATTATAATCTAACGATTATGAAGTCTCCCAAACCGGCCACAGACAACCAGTTTAAAAAATAAATTAAAAGCTAGCTTTGAAATCGAACAATGTTGAATTTTTGCGGTATTGTGACGGCCATTTTGAAAATGGCGACCGGTAGAAATTTTTCAATGTCGGGAATCAATTCAGGACGTTGAAATCGAACAATGTTGAATTTGTGCGGTATTGTGGCGGCCATTTTGAAAATGGCGACCGGTAGAAATTTTTCGATGTCAGGAATCATTTCGGGACATCATAATCTAACCATATATGAAATGTCGTTAAAATCGGACAATGTTGAATTTGTGCGGTATTGTGGTGGCCATTTTGAAAATGGCGACCGGTAGAAAT
Organism: Bathymodiolus brooksi; assembly: GCA_963680875.1. Lineage (NCBI taxonomy): Eukaryota > Metazoa > Mollusca > Bivalvia > Mytilida > Modiolidae > Bathymodiolus > Bathymodiolus brooksi. The sequence continues at coordinate 60,750,550 of OY804588.1, forward strand.
TTGTCGATGTCAGGGATCATTTCGGGACATCATAATCTACCCACATATGAAATGTCGTTGAAATCGGACAATGTTGAATGTGTGCGGTATTGTGGTGGCCATTTTGAAAATGGCGACCGGTAGAAATTTTTCGATGTCAGGAATCAATTCGGGACATCATAATCTACCCACAAATGAAATGGCATTGAAATTGGACAATGTTGAATTTGTGCGGTATTGTGGCGGCCATTTTGAAAATGGCGACCGGTAGAAATTTTTCAATGTCGGGACATCATTATCTACCCACATATCAAATTTTGATGATATCGGACAATGTTGAATATTTGCGGTATTGTGGCGACCATTTTGAAAATGGTGACCGGTAGAAATTTTTCAATGTCGGCAATTAATTCGGGACATCATTATCTACCCACATATCAAATTTTGACAATATCTGGCAATGTTGAATTTTGGCAGCCATTTTGAAAATGGCAGACATCTACAAAATTTTGAAAACGCAGAATTGCTCCTCTAATGGTGACCTATCACTATGTCAAATTTTATGTCTCTATCATTATTCATTTAGAAGTTATCAACATTAATGTACGAAATTTCAACTTTCCCATTGGATTCTATAGTAACCCCCACCCCCTTTGAACCCCTCAAAATATGACTTTGACCCCCTTTACCACAAAGCTGAAAACTTTAGGACCAACTAGAAACATATATCTATAACTCCACAAAGTTTCATGAAATTCTGTCCAGTAGTTCCTCAGATCTGCCGTGGACAAGTTCATGGTCCGCGGAAAGAAAGGAGAAAGAGAAGAATAATAATAATAATAATAATAACTAGAATTGCCATTGCAAAGCAATAGCGGACGTCACCCCACCCCATTATTTTGGTACCTCGGTTTCCATGGTAACTTCATTTTGAATTTTATCAACACGCCAAAAGCTTCCACACACTACGGTGAATATTCCTACGATGTTTTATGAAGTTTGATGAAAAATCTAATTTTTTTTTAAATCCCCCTTTTTTTTTATTTCCATGGCAACTGCGGCAAAGTTTGCCCAACCGATTGCAATTTTTTTGGCTTATCTCATTCAATTAGATGTGGATGTGACAGGAAACATTACTGCAAAACTTTGTGAAGTTGGAAGTGAATTTAACATTTTTTGCACCTTGGTTACCATGGCAACGGCCGCCATTTTGAATTTTTTCAACCCCACAAAAGCTGCCACACACTACAGTGGACATTCCTACAAGGTTTCATGAAGTTTGATGAAAGGAATCCAAAATTATTTTAAATCCCCCCTTTTTTGTTTCCATGGTGACTGCGGCAAAGTTTGTCCAACCAATTCCGATTTTTTTGGCTTATCTCGTTCCACTAGCTGTGGATGTTGTTCCTATCAAGTTTCATCAATTTCTGTTTGGCGAGTAACCTGCTATGATCATTTTTGTGTTTTTCAATTTTTTAGCATTTTGGCCGTTTCCATGGCAATGGCAGCCATTTTGAAAAAATCAACCCTATACAGCACAACTTCACATGGCATATGATATTCCTACAAGGTTTCATAAAGTTTGATCAAGGCATCTCCGAGAAATAGAGCGGACAAAAATGTGTGGAGGAATAATAATAATAATAAGAATAATAATAACAAGATGAACTGTGAGCTAATGCTCACCTATGATACCCCCGCTCTTCGGCAAACAGGAAGTAGGAATCTGACGGGTCCAAAAACGCTTCCCACAATATGGCATACCTATATGAAGCTTGTGACCAAATATCAGATTCCTGTCATCAATAGTTGCTGAGAAAAATGCGACGAAAAATGTGCATATATGTTCAATGTGTATAAAAAACAACAAAGTCGGCAAACAGGAAGTAGGAATCTGACGGGTCCAAAAACGCTACCCACAATATGGTATACCTATATGATGCTTGTGACCAAATATCAGATTTCTGCCATCAACAGTTACTGAGAAAAATGTGACGAAAAATATCTTGGACGGACGGAAGGACGGACAGAGGTAAAACAGTATACCCCCCTCCCCCTTCGGGGAGCGGGGGTATAATAATAATAGTGAAAAAGAAACGTAGAATAGCAATACGTCACCCGACTGCGTTCGGGGTGACAAAATAATAATAAGAAACGAAGCAAAAACAATAAGTCTCCCAAACTTTGTTTGGGAGACTTAATTAACCCTCTGTTGACGACAACGACATTCTATTAAGATAATATGACCGCACAATTTGCAACCGTATAAAACAACTAGAATTAACCCTCTGCTGATGACAACGACATTCTACTAAGATAATATGACCGCACAATTTGCAACCGTATAAAACAACTAGAATTAACCCTCTGTTGACAACAACGACATTCTACTAAGATAATATGACTGCAAAATTTGCAACCGTATAAAAACAACTAGAATTAACCCTCTGTTGACAACAACGACATTCTACTAAGATAATATGACAGCAAAATTTGCAACCGTATAAAACAACTAGAATTAACCCTCTGTTGACAACAACAACATTCTACTAAGATAATATGACAGCAAAATTTGCAACCGTATAAAAACAACTAGAATTAACCCTCTGTTGACAACGACATTCTACTAAGATAATATGACAGCAAAATTTGCAACCGTATAAAAACAACTAGAATTAATCCTCTGCTGATGACAACAACATTCTACTAAGATAATATGACTGCAAAAATAATTTGAAGCCGCATAAAAACAACTAGAATTAACCCTTTGTTGACAACAACAACATTCTACTAAGATAATATGACAGCAAAATTTGCAACCGTATAAAAACAACTAGAATTAACCCTCTGTTGACAACAACGACATTCTACTGAGATAATATGACAGCAAAATTTGCAACCGTATAAAAACAACTAGAATTAACCCTCTGTTGACAACGACATTCTACTAAGATAATATGACAGCAAAATTTGCAACCGTATAAAAACAACTAGAATTAATCCTCTGCTGATGACAACAACATTCTACTAAGATAATATGACTGCAAAAATAATTTGAAGCCACATAAAAACAACTAGAATTAACCCTTTGTTGACAACAACAACATTCTACTAAGATAATATGACAGCAAAATTTGCAACCGTATAAAAACAACTAGAATTAACCCTCTGTTGACAACAACGACATTCTACTAAGATAATATGACAGCAAAATTTGCAACCGTATAAAAACAACTAGAATTAACCCTCTGTTGACAACAACGACATTCTACTAAGATAATATGACAGCAAAATTTGCAACCGTATAAAAACAACTAGAATTAACCCTCTGTTGACAATGACATTCTACTAAGATAATATGACTGCAAAATTTGCAACCGTATAAAAACAACTAGAATTAATCCTCTGCTGATGACAACAACATTCTACTAAGATAATATGACTGCAAAAATAATTTGAAGCCGTATAAAAACAACTAGAATTAACCCTCTGTTGACAACAACGACATTCTACTAAGATAATATGACTGCAAAATTTGCAACCGTATAAAAACAACTAGAATTAACCCTCTGTTGACAACGACATTCTACTAAGATAATATGACTGCAAAATTTGCAACCGTATAAAAACAACTAGAATTAATCCTCTGCTGATGACAACAACATTCTACTAAGATAATATGACTGCAAAAATAATTTGAAGCCACATAAAAACAACTAGAATTAACCCTTTGTTGACAACAACATTCTACTAAGATAATATGACAGCAAAATTTGCAACCGTATAAAAACAACTAGAATTAATCCTCTGCTGATGACAACAACATTCTACTAAGATAATATGACTGCAAAAATAATTTGAAGCCACATAAAAACAACTAGAATTAACCCTTTGTTGACAACAACAACATTCTACTAAGATAATATGACAGCAAAATTTGCAACCGTATAAAAACAACTAGAATTAATCCTCTGCTGATGACAACGACATTCTACTAAGATAATATGACTGCAAAAATAATTTGAAGCCGCATAAAAACAACTAGAATTAACCCTTTGTTGACAACAACAACATTCTACTAAGATAATATGACTGCAAAATTTGCAACCGTATAAAAACAACTAGAATTAATCCTCTGCTGATGACAACAACATTCTACTAAGATAATATGACTGCAAAAATAATTTGAAGCCACATAAAAACAACTAGAATTAACCCTTTGTTGACAACAACAACATTCTACTAAGATAATATGACTGCAAAATTTGCAACCGTATAAAAACAACTAGAATTAATCCTCTGCTGACGACAACGACATTCTACTAAGATAATATGACAGCAAAATTTGCAACCGTATAAAAACAACTAGAATTAATCCTCTGCTGATGACAACGACATTCTACTAAGATAATATGACTGCAAAAATAATTTGAAGCCACATAAAAACAACTAGAATTAACCCTTTGTTGACAACAACAACATTCTACTAAGATAATATGACTGCAAAATTTGCAACCGTATAAAAACAACTAGAATTAATCCTCTGCTGATGACAACAACATTCTACTAAAATAATATGACTGCAAAAATAATTTGAAGCCGCATAAAAACAACTAGAATTAACCCTTTGTTGACAACAACAACATTCTACTAAGATAATATGACAGCAAAATTTGCAACCGTATAAAAACAACTAGAATTAATCCTCTGCTGACGACAACGACATTCTACTAAGATAATATGACTGCAAAAATAATTTGAAGCCACATAAAAACAACTAGAATTAACCCTTTGTTGACAACAACAACATTCTACTAAGATAATATGACTGCAAAATTTGCAACCGTATAAAAACAACTAGAATTAATCCTCTGCTGATGACAACAACATTCTACTAAGATAATATGACTGCAAAAATAATTTGAAGCCGCATAAAAACAACTAGAATTAACCCTTTGTTGACAACAACAACATTCTACTAAGATAATATGACAGCAAAATTTGCAACCGTATAAAAACAACTAGAATTAATCCTCTGCTGACGACAACGACATTCTACTAAGATAATAGGACAGCAAAATTTGCAACCGTATAAAAACAACTAGAATTAACCCTCTGTTGACAACAACGACATTCTACTAAGATAATATGACTGCAAAATTTGCAACCGTATAAAAACAACTAGAATTAATCCTCTGCTGACGACAACGACATTCTACTAAGATAATATGACAGCAAAATTTGCAACCGTATAAAAACAACTAGAATTAATCCTCTGCTGACGACAACGACATTCTACTAAGATAATATGACTGCAAAATTTGCAACCGAATAAAAACAACTAGAATTAATCCTTTGTTGACAACAACATTCTACTAAGATAATATGACAGCAAAATTTGCAACCGTATAAAAACAACTAGAATTAACCCTCTGTTGACAACAACGACATTCTACTAAGATAATATGACTGCAAAATTTGCAACCGTATAAAAACAACTAGAATTAATCCTCTGCTGACGACAACGACATTCTACTAAGATAATATGACTGCAAAATTTGCAACCGTATAAAACAACTAGAATTAATCCTCTGCTGACGACAACGACATTCTACTAAGATAATATGACTGCAAAATTTGCAACCGTATAAAACAACTAGAATTAATCCTCTGCTGACGACAACGACATTCTACTAAGATAATATGACAGCAAAATTTGCAACCGTATAAAAACAACTAGAATTAATCCTCTGCTGACGACAACGACATTCTACTAAGATAATATGACAGCAAAATTTGCAACCGTATAAAAACAACTAGAATTAACCCTCTGTTGACAACAACGACATTCTACTAAGATAATATGACAGCAAAATTTGCAACCGTATAAAAACAACTAGAATTAACCCTCTGTTGACAATGACATTCTACTAAGATAATATGACTGCAAAATTTGCAACCGTATAAAAACAACTAGAATTAATCCTCTGCTGATGACAACAACATTCTACTAAGATAATATGACTGCAAAAATAATTTGAAGCCGTATAAAAACAACTAGAATTAACCCTCTGTTGACAACAACGACATTCTACTAAGATAATATGACTGCAAAATTTGCAACCGTATAAAAACAACTAGAATTAACCCTCTGTTGACAACGACATTCTACTAAGATAATATGACTGCAAAATTTGCAACCGTATAAAAACAACTAGAATTAATCCTCTGCTGATGACAACAACATTCTACTAAGATAATATGACTGCAAAAATAATTTGAAGCCACATAAAAACAACTAGAATTAACCCTTTGTTGACAACAACATTCTACTAAGATAATATGACAGCAAAATTTGCAACCGTATAAAAACAACTAGAATTAATCCTCTGCTGATGACAACAACATTCTACTAAGATAATATGACTGCAAAAATAATTTGAAGCCACATAAAAACAACTAGAATTAACCCTTTGTTGACAACAACAACATTCTACTAAGATAATATGACAGCAAAATTTGCAACCGTATAAAAACAACTAGAATTAATCCTCTGCTGATGACAACGACATTCTACTAAGATAATATGACTGCAAAAATAATTTGAAGCCGCATAAAAACAACTAGAATTAACCCTTTGTTGACAACAACAACATTCTACTAAGATAATATGACTGCAAAATTTGCAACCGTATAAAAACAACTAGAATTAATCCTCTGCTGATGACAACAACATTCTACTAAGATAATATGACTGCAAAAATAATTTGAAGCCACATAAAAACAACTAGAATTAACCCTTTGTTGACAACAACAACATTCTACTAAGATAATATGACTGCAAAATTTGCAACCGTATAAAAACAACTAGAATTAATCCTCTGCTGACGACAACGACATTCTACTAAGATAATATGACAGCAAAATTTGCAACCGTATAAAAACAACTAGAATTAATCCTCTGCTGATGACAACGACATTCTACTAAGATAATATGACTGCAAAAATAATTTGAAGCCACATAAAAACAACTAGAATTAACCCTTTGTTGACAACAACAACATTCTACTAAGATAATATGACTGCAAAATTTGCAACCGTATAAAAACAACTAGAATTAATCCTCTGCTGATGACAACAACATTCTACTAAGATAATATGACTGCAAAAATAATTTGAAGCCGCATAAAAACAACTAGAATTAACCCTTTGTTGACAACAACAACATTCTACTAAGATAATATGACAGCAAAATTTGCAACCGTATAAAAACAACTAGAATTAATCCTCTGCTGATGACAACAACATTCTACTAAGATAATATGACTGCAAAAATAATTTGAAGCCACATAAAAACAACTAGAATTAACCCTTTGTTGACAACAACAACATTCTACTAAGATAATATGACTGCAAAATTTGCAACCGTATAAAAACAACTAGAATTAATCCTCTGCTGACGACAACGACATTCTACTAAGATAATATGACAGCAAAATTTGCAACCGTATAAAAACAACTAGAATTAATCCTCTGCTGATGACAACGACATTCTACTAAGATAATATGACTGCAAAAATAATTTGAAGCCACATAAAAACAACTAGAATTAACCCTTTGTTGACAACAACAACATTCTACTAAGATAATATGACTGCAAAATTTGCAACCGTATAAAAACAACTAGAATTAATCCTCTGCTGATGACAACAACATTCTACTAAGATAATATGACTGCAAAAATAATTTGAAGCCGCATAAAAACAACTAGAATTAACCCTTTGTTGACAACAACAACATTCTACTAAGATAATATGACAGCAAAATTTGCAACCGTATAAAAACAACTAGAATTAATCCTCTGCTGACGACAACGACATTCTACTAAGATAATATGACTGCAAAAATAATTTGAAGCCACATAAAAACAACTAGAATTAACCCTTTGTTGACAACAACAACATTCTACTAAGATAATATGACTGCAAAATTTGCAACCGTATAAAAACAACTAGAATTAATCCTCTGCTGATGACAACAACATTCTACTAAGATAATATGACTGCAAAAATAATTTGAAGCCGCATAAAAACAACTAGAATTAACCCTTTGTTGACAACAACAACATTCTACTAAGATAATATGACAGCAAAATTTGCAACCGTATAAAAACAACTAGAATTAATCCTCTGCTGACGACAACGACATTCTACTAAGATAATAGGACAGCAAAATTTGCAACCGTATAAAAACAACTAGAATTAACCCTCTGTTGACAACAACGACATTCTACTAAGATAATATGACTGCAAAATTTGCAACCGTATAAAAACAACTAGAATTAATCCTCTGCTGACGACAACGACATTCTACTAAGATAATATGACAGCAAAATTTGCAACCGTATAAAAACAACTAGAATTAATCCTCTGCTGACGACAACGACATTCTACTAAGATAATATGACTGCAAAATTTGCAACCGAATAAAAACAACTAGAATTAATCCTTTGTTGACAACAACATTCTACTAAGATAATATGACAGCAAAATTTGCAACCGTATAAAAACAACTAGAATTAACCCTCTGTTGACAACAACGACATTCTACTAAGATAATATGACTGCAAAATTTGCAACCGTATAAAAACAACTAGAATTAACCCTCTGTTGACAATGACATTCTACTAAGATAATATGACTGCAAAATTTGCAACCGTATAAAAACAACTAGAATTAATCCTCTGCTGACGACAACGACATTCTACTAAGATAATATGACTGCAAAATTTGCAACCGTATAAAACAACTAGAATTAATCCTCTGCTGACGACAACGACATTCTACTAAGATAATATGACTGCAAAATTTGCAACCGTATAAAACAACTAGAATTAATCCTCTGCTGACGACAACGACATTCTACTAAGATAATATGACAGCAAAATTTGCAACCGTATAAAAACAACTAGAATTAATCCTCTGCTGACGACAACGACATTCTACTAAGATAATATGACTGCAAAATTTGCAACCGAATAAAAACAACTAGAATTAATCCTTTGTTGACAACAACATTCTACTAAGATAATATGACAGCAAAATTTGCAACCGTATAAAAACAACTAGAATTAACCCTCTGTTGACAACAACGACATTCTACTAAGATAATATGACTGCAAAATTTGCAACCGTATAAAAACAACTAGAATTAACCCTCTGTTGACAATGACATTCTACTAAGATAATATGACTGCAAAATTTGCAACCGTATAAAAACAACTAGAATTAATCCTCTGCTGACGACAACGACATTCTACTAAGATAATATGACTGCAAAATTTGCAACCGTATAAAACAACTAGAATTAATCCTCTGCTGACGACAACGACATTCTACTAAGATAATATGACTGCAAAATTTGCAACCGTATAAAACAACTAGAATTAATCCTCTGCTGACGACAACGACATTCTACTAAGATAATATGACAGCAAAATTTGCAACCGTATAAAAACAACTAGAATTAATCCTCTGCTGACGACAACGACATTCTACTAAGATAATATGACAGCAAAATTTGCAACCGTATAAGAACAACTAAAATGACTCCACTTATAACAATGACATTCTACTAAGATCATATGACCGCAAAATTTGCAGCTGTATAAAAACAACTAGAATTAACCCTCTGTTGTAATAAATAATTGCATAGATTATCAATTTTCTGCAAGTCTGTCAAACAGGACGAGAAAATCAATTGCATTTACTTAACAGAAACTCTTCACTTGACTTTGAAACGACCTCCATATTTAACATTGGCTGTACACACAATATATTTTACCATGCTGTGATAAATGGTTCTGCTTATCGGAGCATGTTCTGGGATGCATTTATGATTAAAGCTGATAACAGAATTACCGAACTATGAACATTAACACAGTAATTAGATTGTTACTTATTTGAGCATGATACTGGAGAAAAATTTGCAACACACGTAATAATAATATTCCACTAAAGGAGTGATGGCATGCAATATTATACAATTAATGACTTTTAATGAGGTGGATACAAGGATTTATTAACCCAGGAACATTATATTTACCGAGGTCAGATGGTCGAGGTAAATATATTATTCTTGGGTTAATAAATCCTGGTATCCATCAAATTGAAAGTCATCAATTGTTTTATTATATGACACATTTTATATGTTGCTTTTACCCTTAAAATAAGCTTTTATTACGACGTTTTCTTTGGTTTCGTATGATGCAAGACGTTGGAATGTTATATTCATGCACGTTACGTCGCGTGAGGTGATTATAACGTTTCATCAAAGAACGTTACTAGGGATGTCAGCTAATCAGAAAAGACATTATCTGAAGTCATATAATAAATGTAATTGAAATAAAAGGTTTTTTTTGGGGTTTTTTAAAAACTTTTTCAAATGTAAAGGTAATTCAAATGCAAGTCTTTTTTCAATTTTTGAAAATAATAACTTTGGAATCCGAAATACAGGGATGATTCTGGCAAGAAAATAAAATTACTGAAAATCAGTGAAAAATAGCTGAAACCATCTAAAAAATAATACTCCCTTTCAAAAGCTCAATTTTTAACCTGTTCTGACCACGCATGTCCTGCAACATTCGGAATTTATTTTTCAGAGGAAAATAACTGAAAAAAGTCATACCTGGAAATGACCTAAGCCACCATTGAAAGAGGCCTGATTAGCATTTTACCCATGGGCATTGATACTACCAGTACACTTATTATCATAAAGTTATCAAAACGTTTGTACAATTAGTCATGATCAACCAGACACAGTTCACAAAAATGTATTTATTGTCACAATTCCCAATTCTCTTGTTTTATTAAGGCTTAATAAAGAAAATTAGGGTAGCATACTGAAATTAAGGGCTTTGTTAAGTGCAGCATGATACTACCGCTGCATGACAACCAGTGTAAGTTGATTGGTCCTTTATCTATTTTTATATTAAGGCTAAATAAAGAAAATTAGGGTAGTATACTGAAATTAAAAGGCTATGCTAATTGCAGCAAGATTATTGATACATACCATCACAGTATGTCAACCAGTGTAAGTTGATTGGTCAGTGGAAAATATGAACCTTGTCGTGACCCTATACAGGTTGTTGTGAAAATATGAACCTTGTTGTGAAATCAAAATAGATTGATCTTCTGGTCAGGTATACCAGTGCAGTGAAATCAAAATAGATTGATCTTCAGGTCAGGTATACCAGGGCAGTGAAATCAAAATAGTAAAACCTGCTCATGTGCTCACCTCTATTAAGCAGTTACCTGTATTAATACAGTCAAACCCGTGTTAAGAGGTCACCTTTGGGGCAAAAAGAAAGTGTTTTTTTAAGACAGGTGACCTCTTAAAAGAGGTTCAATTCATATGAAATGTTCTATGACAGGACAAGAAACTAGAGGCTCAGTGGGCTGAGCCTGTGTCACTCACCTTTCATTCTGCTTTGAGGAAACTTAATACACAACTTTCCATACATGTAGATGCTTCCTACCAAGTTTCGGTTCATTTGACTAGGCAGTTTCAGAGGAGAAGATTTTTTAGATATCGATCAATCAGAAACAAGAATTGCCTGTGGTGGCCATGTTTGTTAACCGATCGAGACGAAATGAGCAATCTTCATAGAGAACATTCTATAGATGCTTCCTGCCATGTTTCGGTTAATTTGGCCAAGCAGTTTCAGAGGAGGAGGTTTAACAAAAATTGGCCAATCAGAAACAAGAATTGCCTGTGGAGGGCCATGTTTGGTAATGGATCATAACAAAATGTGCACGCTTTAGAGAGGACCTTCCATAGATGATTCCTACTAAGTTTCAGTTCATTTGGCTGATGGGTTTCAGAGGAGAAGATTAAAATGTGAAAAGTTAACAGATGACAGACAACAAACGACGGACGCCAAGTGATGCCAAAAGCCCAATTGCCTTTGGCACGGTGAGCTAAAAAGAATATTAAAATGTGAATACCTACATGTAATGTATAGTATAAACATGTCACACTATATCAGCATTAGTTAATTTCTAAGGGAGATAATGGCAAGTTATCTTTCTTTTAACAGTTTAATGCAAGAGTTATCTCCCTTTTAACAGTTTACTACAATGGAGAAGATTAAAATGTGAAATGAACCAATCAGAAACAAGAATTGCCTGTGGTGGCCATGTTTGTTAACGGATCGGGATGAAATGAGCAATCTTTATCGGGGACCTTCCATAGATGCTTCCTACCAAGTTTCGGTTCATTTGGCAAAGTGGTTTCGGAGAAGATTTTTAAAAATCCGCCAATCAGAAACAAGTATTGCCTGTGGTGGCCATGCTTGTTAACGGATCGGGATGAAATGAGCAATCTTTATAGATGACCTTCCATAGATGCTTCCTCCCAAGTTTCGGTTCATTTGGCTGAGAGGTTTCAGAGGAGAAGATTAAAATGCAAAAAGTTAACGGACGACGGCCGCCAAGTGATGGCAAAAGCTCACTTTGCCTTTGGCAAGGTGAGCTAAAAAGTGACCCTTTAACACAGGTGACTGCTTAATAGAGGTGACCACTTAAGCAGGTTTGACAGTATGTCACATTTTTCTTGTCTTGTCAAGAGAGAATTCCATATGAATTGGACCTCTTTTAAGAGGCCACCTATCTTATAAGTCTACTTTTTTTCTATGTCTCAAAGGTGACCTCTTAATACAGGTTTGACTATATATGTAATAAATTTTTTCAATTACTTACTGCAGGTCAGAAATAATCTACTAGTATTTCGGCTCTCTGCACCAAAAAACTAACTCTCTGTGGCAATATAAATACAATATTGTTGAAAAAGTCCGTCATTTAATTACTTGCTGCAGGTCTCTGCATCAAATTTTTTTTTATTCTCCATCACATCACGGCATACAAAATATCATATTGTTGAAAATTGCTTATCAAAAGAATTATTACTATTGACATCAAGAATCTATTAAAGAAATATGCATAGTAAATATTGATTAAAACAAATGCCATATATCAACTAAAAAATCGTTAATTTGGACTATTTGATGTCATTATATTATTCCCATGTCACTGTAAACAGAGTATTGTTTTTCTTCATATCGAGGGCGATAAAAATCAATCACATTTGAAAACAATTCTATTTTTTAGCACCAGGGAATTTAAATGGTGTATATTGACCTCTTTATAATATTCAGGGCATAATATTTATCTATATTTCATTCTTTAAACTTCTAGCTATTATTTATGTTATTAATCAAAGCACTGAAGTGCTGCTCTAACAGCACTTTTATTAGCATACATATAGTTCTCTTTATTCAGGGCATAATATTTATCTATATTTTATTCTTTAAAGGCATACAGTCACTCAAATTGATTTTTCTTGTTTATATTAAAAGTTGCCAATATTCGATGTTTTATAATAATAAAATGTTCTGAACAAGAAGCCAGGTTTAAAAAATATGCTATAATGTCGTAATTAGTGAAAAGAATTTGAATGTCTGTTGGTAAAATCGCCATTAACACACCTAATTATAAGTCGGTTGATTTTCCGAATTTGACGGACACTGATAACTGCTATAAATAACTAGGAAGCATGCTTTTCATGTAAATTTGTTATAATTAATATAATTTAAGAAATATATATATGAAATTGGATCTGGGGTAATCAGTTAATATTATAAAATGGTATTTAATAAGAACGACACTTAAAATCTGAAATACATGATGTAATCAATAAAAACAAACCCAAACTCTGCAAAGCCAAAGAGGCCTGATAATGGGAAAATTGTAAACAAATTGTATTGCATATTATTGACAACACTTGAGTTGTCTTGATTATATTTTTTTCGAAAAAAAAAAGTCATGAAGTTCATTATTTTAGTCTCTAATTTAAAAGAGATATCACCTAGCGTTTTCTCCTAAAATAAAAAGAGAATAATATAAAAAACGATGATGCAATTCTACTGTCAAAATACGATTCGGCTGTAAAAAGATACTAAATTATGCTTACCGTATACATGTTGAAAAATGGAGTAGGTCGGTATAACACTTTTTAAATTTTTTTTTACACGAAATCCTCATATTTGTGTCGTTTTCGTGTAGAATCCGTCAATATTTTTGTTTGTGCCATACATGTGCTTTTCCTTCCGCAAACAATTTCGCACATGTGCAAACGCTTTACCGAATAGGTTCACTTTGTAGGTCACGGAATATATGAATATTGTACGGATTAACGTTGAATTCTTTAATGGATACAAGAAAATCAAAAAGCGACGTACCGTCTTTTTGTGTCTATTAAACACACTGGTGCATAGAACACACCCCCTTTCCTCCCCAAAAAATCTGGGGGAAATTCTAGTTGCTATCTATAGAACGCAGGGAGATTTAGTAAAACATTCACGGCAGAAATCCTCGTTCAAACGGCAAAATACTGCTTACCACAGATCACGTATTTGTTAATCCATGTATTTTTGATTTTTAGACAGGGAAATGTTAAATTAGTTTTGTTAAAAGAGTTTAAACCGATTATTCTACATGTTTCTAGCGAAAATTAGCTGTTTTGTGAATGCAGGAAGTTTATCGGTAATGCTTAATTTGAAAACAAGTTCAAAACGGCAATGAAAATGATACGGATGGAGCAGTTGATTTTTTTGTCGTTCTTTACGTGAATTATGGTTGTTTTAAATAATAAATATGTAGATATGTTTAATCTTTAATCATTATTAATTCATCAAATAATGAACGGTTCATGTGATCAAAGATAGGCAAGCTTGGGTCAAGCTTAAAATAGGAAGTAATTACGATCGATTCAAATAAAGAGAAAACAATACAAAAGTAATAACATTAATTAAGACCTGATCAAAGAGATTATAATTTCTTTTGAAGTGTACTCATATTGTACCAATGCTACCATATATTATATATTATTATGCTTTCTGTAAATTTCTTCTGTAATATAAGTTCATACGATATTTTGGCATATATCACAAAGAATTATATAGCATTGATATACTATGCGAAAATAGTACATCTACTATGCCAGTTTCACACGGGGAAGGTTGGGTTTTCAGCTGTCTGTCAAGCTATATATAGCTAGTCCACGTGCAAGGGGGCGGATCCAATCTGTCAATCTATCATAGTCGTCTATTATTCATGTTACTGTTATATTTTTAAAGCCTTAAATGAAACAAAGAATATTCTCACACTTTCAAGACTATCTGATCCAATATATCAGTCACCAATATCAGGACCTCCTTTATTGTAATAGTTCTCAATATATTTTGTCTATATATAACAGTCAGCATAATAATACTAATAATGTTGTGTTAGCAATGACTATGCCATATAGTGGTCAGGGATGAAGACATAGTGCACTCCCCTTCGGGTTGTGCACTATGTCTTCAACCCTGACCACTATATTGGCATAGTCATTGCTAACACAACATTATTATATAAATATTGACAGGTGTCCCAGTATGTTCAATTATCTTTTCACACCTTGTTATACAATATACGGTCCTTGACCTTGTCAACTGCTGTAAAAATCGATAATTCAAACAAAGGTAATTTCACTGCAGGAAAAAATAGATTGAAAAAAAGTAAAATATCACACGTCTGATAGCAAACATTTGACAGTTATTCCTGCATTCGTATGTACAATTAGTTCCAAACAACACCAATTGACAAACATCGAGAATATTTACATACCTTTCAAAAAGGCAATGAAAAAGCAATAAATATAATTTTTATACAATTTTATTTTAAATAACACATATATAATGAACACAATTAATGTTATTTGAACATTAATTCATCGATCATTGGGAATATTGTCGTCCGTGAACTCAAAGCTATGCTACCGGCAACTCTCTGCGTGACCTGAAAAAAAGTGTCCGATACTTGCTCTTGTGCATAAAACGCACCCCCACCTACAAATTATCATTTTAAAGCATAAGACTGTGTTCTATACGTACCAAAAAACGGTATTTCATTCATTCTAGGCTATTTACGTATGATACAATGAAACATTTCAACTGCAATTAGTATAAAACATCGAATATTGGCAACTTTTAATATAAACAAAAAAATCAATTTGAGCGACTGTATGCCTTTAAACATTTAGTTATTATTGATAAGATTTTATTAATCAAAGCACTGAAGTGCTACTCTAACAGTACTTTTATTATTTTGCTTTAAATGGCATATTATAAATAGTTCTCTTTATTCATGGCATAATATTGTTCTATATTTCACTCAATCTATTTATTATTAATCTTATTAATCAAAGTACTGAACAACACTTTTATCATTTTAAAGTTTTCCAAGATGTTATGTAAATTTAATTCCTAATTTTAACATGACGTACTTCTTTCGCTTTGTGAACAAACGAGCGATTTATCGATTGGGTATAATCTCATTAGCACATGCACTGGTGCATGTGACTGACTTTTCCGTCGTAAATGTACATGTTGATGAATTATCGTTTGCTCGAATTCGGCAGCATAAATTGTGTGCGACATTGTCCGCAAACGTAAATATAAATTACCGTCTTCCAATCAAATTATACTACCGTATTTGTACTCTTAGACATATCAGTATCTAAATAATTCATGGAAGCCAGAATGTGTTTTGAGTTTTAACATGGGTTGGCAGATATTAGTAAATTTTATCCCTCGCCTCTGGCTCGGGATAAAATACCAATATCCGCCAAACCATGTTAAAACTCAAAACACATTCTGGCTTCCATGATTTATTTCTTAATTTTAAATTCATCTCTAGAAATATTCTATGATCTGAAAAAAAAAGATTTTAATTCAACTCTACATTAACAATCCAAGATTAAAATTCAACTCAAGATCAATAATTCCAAGATTAAAATTCCTTTCAAAACAGTTCAAGATAACAAGTGAAACCAAACCTCCTTGGGACCACTTTTTATGTTCAGAATACATTGCATAAAGGTGTTTGGCATTTAATTAAAAAAGATACATACATTGGGATTTTGTTTATAGTTCGCAATTTACAGTATTCTATTTTATTCAGTGTTCGGTTTAGACAGGTTTCAGTGTAATTCCAAAATCTAAATTCAACCATAGACAGGCCAAGATAAATAATTCCAAAATTTTCAATAAATTCAACTCTCTACTCTAGTCCAGATACAAATCCAAGACGTTCCATAAATTCAAAGATTTTCTCAGATTCTCAGACTACTTTACGTTCAGACAAGTCACTGAGTAAAAAAAAAGTGTATCTGTAATAAGTAAGAATGTTATTAATTTTCTAACGAGGTCAAGTATTTCAAAAAAGATTTCTTATTTTTCTTACTGTGAAGAGCTCTACCATTAAATATCATTTTATGTCTTAAGTAAATTAAACGATATCCAATTTCCAATCCACTCGAATGTTTATTAGGTTTAAAGAAGTACATCGGGGAAATAATCGTTGAATTACATCTCCTAAGAATAAATATATTGTATGTACTACCGTAAATATTATATATTAAGACACCAACCTTTGTGGATTAGAACAAAAGAGGTCATAGAAGACAGATTACTTGCTTAATATAGATTTTATGTATTTTGAATCTGACTGACGTCAGTGATGTGAAAAGTTGCATGGATTTTCAAATTGGTTCATTCAGTTCACAAATTTATATAAAACAGCAACAACACAAACATGATGAATAATATTTAACAAATAGTTCATGGCACTGATGGACATATGGCAGTTAACGGACAGGACTGGGTTGCACAAACTTCAATTAATTTTAAGTCTCAATTAAGCCTTAAGTGTAAATTAACTTCATGTACATTCCAAGTAAATTTAAGTGTCAATTAAGTTCTAATTAACACTTAAATTTAATTGAGGTCTGTGCCACCCAGTCCTGGTCTGAGGGCCCGGGTGGCTCTGAGTTAGGTAATTGGATTACCTAACAACTCATACAAGCCGGGTCACAACCAGAGGTTCTCAAGAGCCTGTATCATTCACCTGGTAATAAAAAGAACCAATTGGTCCTATGTAAAAACTATGTCCTGCAGTGGTAGTCATCTTGGAATTACGATCAACATAAAAAACACAAAGTTTGTAAAGGACCTTCCAATGATTGATGCACAGTTTAGGTTCAATCAGTGCAATAGCTTCAGAGAAGAATATATTTCTGTATTTTCCCCTTATGGTCCTGTGTTAATACTATGACCTGTGGTGGCAGCCATCTTGGATTTCCGATCAGCATAAAAAACAGATACTTTGTAGAGGACCTTCCAATGATCATTCCTGGGCAGTTTGGTTTCAACTGTCCTAGTGGTTTCAGAGAAGAAGCGTTTTGAAACATTTTCCCCATAGGGTCCAATGTTAAACTAAGTCCTGCCGTAGCCGCCATTTGGAATTTCATATCAGAACAAAAAAAGTACAGTTTGTAGAGGACCATCCAATGAACATTCATGTACAGTTTGGCTTTAATCATATTTGTAGTTTCTGAGAAGAAGGCATTTGAACATTTTCCCATAGGGTCCAATGTTAATCTATGTCCTGCGGTGGTGGCCATCTTGGATTTCCGATCGGCATAAAAAACACACACTTTGTAGAGGACCTTCCAATGATCATTCCTGGGCAGTTTGGTTTCAATTATCCAAGTGGTTTCAGAGAAGAAGCGTTTTGAAACATTTTTCCCATAGGATCCAATGTTAAACTAAGTCCTGCCGTAGCCGCCATTTTGAATTTCATATCGGAACAAAAAAACAAAAAGTTTGTAGAGGACCATCCAATGAACATTCATGTACAGTTTGGCTTTAATCATATTTGTAGCTTCTGAGAAGAAGGCATTTGAACATTTTCCCATAGGGTTCAATGTTAATCTATGTATTGCGGTGGTGGCCATCTTAGATTTCCGATCGGCATAAAACACAGAAACTTGGTAAAGGACATTCCAATGATCATTCAGTTACAGTTTGGGTTCAGTCAGTTCATTAGTTTCAGAGAAGAAGATCTTTGAAATTTCAGCCAATCAGAGCATATTATTGGCCCTGGCAGCCATGTTGAATATCCGACTGGAATGAAAAACAGTAACTTTGTAGAGGACCATCCAAGGAACATTTGGTTCAAATTGGCCCAGTGGTTTCGGAGAAGAAGCTTGAAATGTGAAAAGTTTACAGACGACGGACGCCAAGTGATGGCAATAGTTCACCTGGACCTTTGGTCCAGGTGAACTAAAAAAGGGTGCACTCGACTCGCAGCTGCAAGTGATAAAGCTTACCAGTTACTTGCCCATGGTCGGTGGTTCTCTCCGAGTACTCCGGCTTCTTCCACCACTAAAACTGGTTGCCATGATATAGCTGAAATATTGCTAAAAGTGGCATAAAACACAAAAAATCAATCAATCAATCAGTCCTAGTCTGTCACCTACAAAATATTATATAGACCAAAGCGATTTTGAGGTCTATATACATTTTAGTACATAACATACAATGTATGCAAATGCTTTAATTTGATTGGGTGATTAGTGTACTATTTTTGAACAGTTTATGCTTAATCTTGGCAACAAGTGACTGACTATACCTAGCGACAGACAAGAACTATATCAGTTTGAAATGATTTCCCACTGGAACCATAACTGTGGAATAGATTTTCCTGCATTATTTTTTATATATTTTTGGCAAGATTTACCTCTCTTAAAATAGACGGTGCTATAGTCTGTTTATCGGTTACTGTCAACATGGCAAGGTTTGGCAATTTTGTAATCATTACCAGGTATTATAATGGTGAATTTGAATGAAATGTTATGTACTAAACCTATTATTGTCTTTTCCTTCGGGAACAATTTTCCTATTGCATTGTCTGATGAGAATATAGGAAAACAATTCCCTCGAGAGAAGACAATGATAGAATAGTAGTATTTTGGGAGTGACATACCGATCCATAGACTGCCATTGAATACAAAGTACAAATGTACCATGAATTGTTAGTTTAATAGTCATGTCTATCATTTCGTTTTCATTAGTCTAGTTACTAACATAATAAAATATGATGAAAAGTGTGTGTTCTATTTCCTAAGACATGTACAGGTATATATGCACGAAAGTGCTTTAAATTGGCGAGTGGGCAATTTTTCAGCTATACCGTGGCAAGAACAAATTACATTCGATGACAACCCACAGTACTCGAGTCGAGCATGTAAACCAATACAACAATCATGTGTTATGTCTTAAATATATTAATGATTTGAAAGTAAACACTTAATAAAACAACTCCTCTGTCAAACCAAAAACATCTATATACAGAAATGACTACAACTGAAGCCAAAATTAATGGAAATTAAGGTCCCAGAAAACACACTTTTTGGTACCTTGGGGCCTCTTGTTTGTAAACGGGTAGAAACCCCCATATCAAATCCCAATCTTTATTCTGTAGCTAGGATCATAGTGCTACACTTTCAGAAGGATCAGTCAATTGGAACAAAAGTTATTGCTCGGAAATCATTGCGTCTACAGACGCACGACAAAGACAAACCCATAACAATATATTTAGCACCAAAATTTGTGTTGTCATTTAAAATGTGGCAAGGATAAAACGGTTAATAGGACACCTCATTCTCCCCCTCTTGATATTTATATCACCGCTGGATAAACAGAAAAAAAACAAACATTAACAAACCTGCACACACATATACCTTCCACTTTGATTTGATATGAAAATCCACTTGATATTTTGACGGACTTGTAACGATTGAATAGTGGGGGTCTTAATGCATTATCTCGTTTAAAGAATCTTTATCATTATTGCATGTAACGCCACTTTCAACAATATTTCAGCTATATCGCGGTGGTCAGTTTTATTGGTGGAGGAAACCGGAGTACCTGGAGAAAACCACTGACAAACTTTATTACATAATGTTGTATCGAGTACACTTCGCCTGCGCGGGATTCGAATTCATAACTTTAGTAGTGATGGGCACTGATTGCATAGGTAGTTGTATATCCAACTACCATACGACCACGACCAGGACGGCCCCTTTAAAAATAAAGAAGCTTACCAGTACATTATTACTGACAGTGAATGAAATTCCATTTTTAATGTCCTTAAATTGTTTTTAATGTTTTTCCAAAAGTTTATAATCCATCAGATTAATCATCCTTTAAAATCTTTTAATGAAAATAAAAATGTAACATGCAGGCCTTTCAGTAAGAGAGAGGAGGGGGCGGGAGAGGGGTACTATGTACTTTTACCCACTTAAAATGGTAATTGGTACCTCCTAATTTCAAAGACCAGAGTTCCAGATAATTTTCAAGTCCAAAGGGTAATTACCCCCTACTTTTGAAAATGATGGGTATTTGCATATTTCCTTTGCACTGTTGTACTCTCTACCTCAGAAAAGATTGCTTACATGTACACCTTTAAAATTATGTTTGACACAAGTGTTATTCAATAAACGCAGGATGCAAGTGAAATGTATATCTCTGTTTAATTTGACACGATTGTGTCATGTTTATTAATAAAATGTTGTAAATATTTTGTTTTTTGCTCGTCGACTTCGGCAGTTTTCACAGCCGATTTGATAATGTCATCAATGATTCCTTTAACTATACTGTCACTAGACACAGATGAAACTGTCAGGAACTTAAGAATAGAATTTTCCGTAGCGCTCTTGCGCTTAGTAGCACGCTTATTCATGTTCTTGCTCATTTTTGGTAATCCCTCATTTTCAACGAACAACGTGTTCCCAAATTTACTTTCGTTTTAGTTCTTACTTATTACGCAAACCACATTTATTTGTAATATTGGCCGCGATTGGATGATTTATCGTAAACATCCAATCAGATCTCTTTTGACATCGATGCTTAGAAAGGCAAACATTCGGTACCCCTCGGATGTATACGCTCTCTCCTTCGAAAAGTATAAAGGGAAGTAATTACGGGGAATTTCTCAAAGACAAAAATGTATTGTTATGTACACGACTGTACAAGTACGCTCCGAATTTGGAAAGTTTGCTTACACAGCAATATGTATGTGTAATGTGTACACTCTGATCTGATAATACCTGCGTTTTTACTCGTTTTCATAGCGTAAAAAACGCAAATACACAGCTTATCTGGAGCTCTGAAAGACTGTTGTATAAGATTTTCATGAAAAATGTTCCAATTTTAAGAAAATGTACCACCTGTAAATAAGTGAAGTATTGGTATACTTGATAAAAAAATTGAAAGCCCTGTAACATGGCTATAAAAAAAAAAAAAAAAAAAAAAAAAAAAAAGCAAGTCCTACCTTTTATCAAAGAATTAAGTAACAGATGTGATTGACTCTGGAAGTTTTTATATATTAATCTACTAATCTATGAATTGTCTGATCAATATAATGTCATACATCTGCCACATATTCCTAATTTGGTTCTTTTGAAAAATGAGATCAATATGTGTTTTTTTCTTTTAGCACCTTATACATATACATTGTATACATAGAGTTATATCCCCTTTCTGTGTGGTAGAACATTTATAATGTCACCTTTTTTTTGCAGCTATAATATACTTAGTTCGACTGTGCGAGAGCTTCAGGGTTTATTTGAAAAGGAATTAACAACAAAATTGACAGCACTAAAAAAGCAGTTAGAGAGATCTATAGTGTTCACGACATCCAAATTCGAACTACCGATGTTCGACTGTATACAGGGGCGCATCCAGGATTTCAAGTTAGGGGGGGGAGCACTTGAAAAAATTGCGCTGAGCGGAGGGAGGTGCGAATTTTTTTGGGGTATTTCGTGTGAAAAATCACGATTTTATGCCAAAAAATCATATTTTTTACAATTTTAGGGGGGGTGCCTCCCCCCCCCTGGTATACATATTGGATGATGTGCATCATTTGAATCTCCAAACAAACTTTCTCTTTCAGAGCTGCTGCAAGTTGTGTTTTAATTTATATGGAAGGAGCGTGACATTCGTCAAGCATGAAGTGTACATATGTATCTTCGTTCTGCACAACCAGTGATGGGGTTGTACCTTGCAGCAGAAAAAGAAGGTACAATTTCTACACACTGCAGTTCATGCTAATAAGAATACTTTAGTATTGACAGGTGGTATACTTTTTGTTAAAATTTGAACATTTTTCATAAATGTTATACAACATTTTAAAATAAGAAGGTCCCAAAGACCATTTTAAATGGGTAAAAGTACCTGGCACAACCCTTTTTAAAATGCGTGAAAAAACAGTTTGCAGATATCAAAGGGATAATCAGAATCTGTAAATCGAAGAAGGACAGACAACACAATGGACAAAAAGACGAACAACGATCTACAAAACATTACACATAAAACTAAAGATCGAGTAACACAACCCTTCTAAAAACTGGAGGTGAAATCAGGTGCTCCGGAAGAGTGGCAGTTCCTGCTCCACTAGTGGCACCTGTCATGTTACTCTAGTTACAAACCCGGTGATAAGTCATGAACGAGGAAAGTTCATTAAGTACTGATATTACAACATACCTTTTAAACAAATTTGAAAATTCTCCTTTTAGTTCATTTTTCCTATCATATATTACAACCTAACTAGATCTACAGGTTCATGCATATATAAATTAAAAAATTACCTGTAACCCTTTGTGGGCCTCAAGTTTCTAATACATTATGGACTATATCCTGATAACTTTCAATACTAACTTGATCTGTACAACGGAATAAGGAAACAAAAACAATAGAATGGAATAAGTGTTACATGTATGTATCTATGAAAATACGTAACTTAAAACAATAGGTACAAGGGTTAAGGGCTATGGTGTTTGACACCACGTTCAATTAAAACAATAGGTACAACTACAAGGGTTAAGGGCTATTGTGTTTGACACCACTTTCAATTAAAACAATAGGTACAACTACAAGGGTTAAGGGCTATTGTGTTTGACACCACTTTCAATTAAAACAATAGGTACAACTACAAGGGTTAAGGGCTATGGTGTTTGACACCACTTTCAATTAAAACAATAGGTACAACTACAAGGGTTAAGGGCTATGGTGTTTGACACCACTTTCAATTAAAACAATAGGTACAACTACAAGGGTTAAGGGCTATGGTGTTTGACACCACTTTCAATTAAAACAATAGGTACAACTACAAGGGTTAAGGGCTATTGTGTTTGACACCACTTTCAATTAAAACAATAGGTACAACTACAAGGGTTAAGGGCTATGGTGTTTGACACCACTTTCAATTAAAACAATAGGTACAACTACAAGGGTTAAGGGCTATGGTGTTTGACGCCACTTTCAATTAAAACAATAGGTACAACTACAAGGGTTAAGGGCTATTGTGTTTGACACCACTTTCAATTAAAACAATAGGTACAACTACAAGGGTTAAGGGCTATGGTGTTTGACACCACTTTCAATTAAAACAATAGGTACAACTACAAGGGTTAAGGGCTATTGTGTTTGACACCACTTTCAATTAAAACAATAGGTACAACTACAAGGGTTAAGGGCTATTGTGTTTGACACCACTTTCAATTAAAACAATAGGTACAACTACAAGGGTTAAGGGCTATGGTGTTTGACACCACTTTCAATTAAAACAATAGGTACAACTACAACTTACAAGGGTTAAGGGCTATGGTGTTTGACGCCACTTTCAATTAAAACAATAGGTACAACTACAAGGGTTAAGGGCTATTGTGTTTGACACCACTTTCAATTAAAACAATAGGTACAACTACAAGGGTTAAGGGCTATGGTGTTTGACACCACTTTCAATTAAAACAATAGGTACAACTACAAGGGTTAAGGGCTATTGTGTTTGACACCACTTTCAATTAAAACAATAGGTACAACTACAAGGGTTAAGGGCTATTGTGTTTGACACCACTTTCAATTAAAACAATAGGTACAACTACAAGGGTTAAGGGCTATGGTGTTTGACACCACTTTCAATTAAAACAATAGGTACAACTACAACTTACAAGGGTTAAGGGCTATGGTGTTTGACGCCACTTTCAATTAAAACAATAGGTACAACTACAAGGGTTAAGGGCTATTGTGTTTGACACCACTTTCAATTAAAACAATAGGTACAACTACAAGGGTTAAGGGCTATGGTGTTTGACACCACTTTCAATTAAAACAATAGGTACAACTACAAGGGTTAAGGGCTATTGTGTTTGACACCACTTTCAATTAAAACAATAGGTACAACTACAAGGGTTAAGGGCTATTGTGTTTGACACCACTTTCAATTAAAACAATAGGTACAACTACAAGGGTTAAGGGCTATGGTGTTTGACACCACTTTCAATTAAAACAATAGGTACAACTACAACTTACAAGGGTTAAGGGCTATGGTGTTTGACGCCACTTTCAATTAAAACAATAGGTACAACTACAAGGGTTAAGGGCTATTGTGTTTGACACCACTTTCAATTAAAACAATAGGTACAACTACAAGGGTTAAGGGCTATGGTGTTTGACACCACTTTCAATTAAAACAATAGGTACAACTACAAGGGTTAAGGGCTATTGTGTTTGACACCACTTTCAATTAAAACAATAGGTACAACTACAAGGGTTAAGGGCTATTGTGTTTGACACCACTTTCAATTAAAACAATAGGTACAACTACAAGGGTTAAGGGCTATTGTGTTTGACACCACTTTCAATTAAAACAATAGGTACAACTACAAGGGTTAAGGGCTATGGTGTTTGACGCCACTTTCAATTAAAACAATAGGTACAACTACAAGGGTTAAGGGCTATTGTGTTTGACACCACTTTCAATTAAAACAATAGGTACAACTACAAGGGTTAAGGGCTATGGTGTTTGACACCACTTTCAATTAAAACAATAGGTACAACTACAAGGGTTAAGGGCTATTGTGTTTGACACCACTTTCAATTAAAACAATAGGTACAACTACAAGGGTTAAGGGCTATGGTGTTTGACGCCACTTTCAATTAAAACAATAGGTACAACTACAAGGGTTAAGGGCTATTGTGTTTGACACCACTTTCAATTAAAACAATAGGTACAACTACAAGGGTTAAGGGCTATTGTGTTTGACACTACTTTCAATTAAAACAATAGGTACAACTACAAGGGTTAAGGGCTATGGTGTTTGACGCCACTTTCAATTAAAACAATAGGTACAACTACAAGGGTTAAGGGCTATTGTGTTTGACACCACTTTCAATTAAAACAATAGGTACAAGGGTTAAGGGCTATTGTGTTTGACACCACTTTCAATTAAAACAATAGGTACAACTACAAGGGTTAAGGGCTATTGTGTTTGACACCACTTTCAATTAAAACAATAGGTACAACTACAAGGGTTAAGGGCTATGGTGTTTGACACCACTTTCAATTAAAACAATAGGTACAACTACAACTTACAAGGGTTAAGGGCTATGGTGTTTGACGCCACTTTCAATTAAAACAATAGGTACAACTACAAGGGTTAAGGGCTATTGTGTTTGACACCACTTTCAATTAAAACAATAGGTACAACTACAAGGGTTAAGGGCTATGGTGTTTGACACCACTTTCAATTAAAACAATAGGTACAACTACAAGGGTTAAGGGCTATTGTGTTTGACACCACTTTCAATTAAAACAATAGGTACAACTACAAGGGTTAAGGGCTATTGTGTTTGACACCACTTTCAATTAAAACAATAGGTACAACTACAAGGGTTAAGGGCTATTGTGTTTGACACCACTTTCAATTAAAACAATAGG
The DNA here is from genome assembly GCA_963680875.1 of Bathymodiolus brooksi. Taxonomy (NCBI): domain Eukaryota; kingdom Metazoa; phylum Mollusca; class Bivalvia; order Mytilida; family Modiolidae; genus Bathymodiolus; species Bathymodiolus brooksi. The sequence continues at coordinate 60,777,249 of OY804588.1, forward strand.
TACAACTACAAGGGTTAAGGGCTATGGTGTTTGACGCCACTTTCAATTAAAACAATAGGTACAACTACAAGGGTTAAGGGCTATTGTGTTTGACACCACTTTCAATTAAAACAATAGGTACAACTACAAGGGTTAAGGGCTATGGTGTTTGACACCACTTTCAATTAAAACAATAGGTACAACTACAAGGGTTAAGGGCTATTGTGTTTGACACCACTTTCAATTAAAACAATAGGTACAACTACAAGGGTTAAGGGCTATGGTGTTTGACACCACTTTCAATTAAAACAATAGGTACAACTACAAGGGTTAAGGGCTATTGTGTTTGACACCACTTTCAATTAAAACAATAGGTACAACTACAAGGGTTAAGGGCTATTGTGTTTGACACCACTTTCAATTAAAACAATAGGTACAACTACAAGGGTTAAGGGCTATGGTGTTTGACGCCACTTTCAATTAAAACAATAGGTACAACTACAAGGGTTAAGGGCTATTGTGTTTGACACCACTTTCAATTAAAACAATAGGTACAAGGGTTAAGGGCTATTGTGTTTGACACCACTTTCAATTAAAACAATAGGTACAACTACAAGGGTTAAGGGCTATTGTGTTTGACACCACTTTCAATTAAAACAATAGGTACAACTACAAGGGTTAAGGGCTATTGTGTTTGACACCACTTTCAATTAAAACAATAGGTACAACTACAAGGGTTAAGGGCTATGGTGTTTGACACCACTTTCAATTAAAACAATAGGTACAACTACAAGGGTTAAGGGCTATGGTGTTTGACGCCACTTTCAATTAAAACAATAGGTACAACTACAAGGGTTAAGGGCTATTGTGTTTGACACCACTTTCAATTAAAACAATAGGTACAACTACAAGGGTTAAGGGCTATTGTGTTTGACACCACTTTCAATTAAAACAATAGGTACAACTACAAGGGTTAAGGGCTATGGTGTTTGACACCACTTTCAATTAAAACAATAGGTACAACTACAAGGGTTAAGGGCTATTGTGTTTGACACCACTTTCAATTAAAACAATAGGTACAACTACAAGGGTTAAGGGCTATGGTGTTTGACACCACTTTCAATTAAAACAATAGGTACAACTACAAGGGTTAAGGGCTATTGTGTTTGACACCACTTTCAATTAAAACAATAGGTACAATTACAAGGGTTAAGGGCTATTGTGTTTGACACCACTTTCATATTGTTGAAAGTGGCGTCAAACACCATAGCCCTTAACCCTTGTAGTTGTACCTATTGTTTTAATTGAAAGTGGCGTCAAACACCATAGCCCTTAACCCTTGTAGTTGTACCTATTGTTTTAATTGAAAGTGGTGTCAAACACAATAGCCCTTAACCCTTGTAGTTGTACCTATTGTTTTAATTGAAAGTGGTGTCAAACACAATAGCCCTTAACCCTTGTAGTTGTACCTATTGTTTTAATTGAAAGTGGCGTCAAACACCATAGCCCTTAACCCTTGTACCTATTGTTTTAAGTTACGTATTTTCATAGATACATATGGTGTACTTATAATGTTAGATACATGTAACACTTATTCCATTCTGCTGTTTTTGTTTCCTTATAATTCCATTGTACAGATCAAGTTAATATTATTTTATATTAACAATATTATAACGTGGGGGTCAGTTTTATTAATGGAAGAAACCAGAGTACCTGGATAAAACCAGTGACTTGCAGCAAGTTATTGATGAAAATGATCACATAATGTTATATCGAGTACACCTTGCCATGAAAGGGATTTGACCCTCACAACCATCAGAAAAAAAAACTTGTATCATACATAATATGTATGTAATACAAGATGTACTTAAGTCAGAACAAATTTCGTGACATAGTCTGCTTTCAATGCTGGAAAACTCTCATGACGTCTTTGTAAACAAATACAAAATCCTATTGGGGAATACCTCAAAGTAACGCTTTATGTTTGTTTTATATTGCAGGGAACTGTATCATTAACAACATGTCAGGCCGAAAAATTTAGTCAAGTAAACAAGAGAACATGTAACAGCATGAAGATGAATTGATTTGAAAAAAGAAAAACCTTTTTGATGGCAATGTTACTCTATAGGTTATATTTAAGCATTTCTATATTTAGTGGGTTAGAGTTATGGTTCTTGAATGCCATTTTCAACAAATATTCAGTTATATCTTGGTAGTCAGTTTTATTGGTGGAGGAAACCAGAATACCCTGTGAAAACCATCGATCTGCCACAAGTGACGTCACTGACAAACTTTATCACATAATGTTGTACCAAGTACATCTCCCCTGGGCGGGATTCGAACTCACAGCATTAGTTTTAAGCAGTAAGTGCATGTAAACTTCTAGCAATTATTTTAACTTAAGCATTTTTCAACCCTCAGACAAAACTGTTCCCGTCTACCTGTGTACCTAAAGACAATCAACAAAGTCCCTGTTTTTGACCTTGTCAACTAACATGTGTACTATAACCATGATAACAGCTAGAGTTCAAAGTTCACTGTACTGTAGAGTTGACAAGGTCAAGGACAGGGACTTTGAACTCTTGTCAACTAACATGTGTACTATAACCATGATAACAACTAAAGTTCACTATAGTTCAAAGTTCACTGTAGAGTTGACTAGGTCAAGGACAGGGACTTTGAACTCATGTCAACTAACATGTGTACTATGACCATGAAAACAGCTAGCTAGAGTTCGCTAGATGTCAAAGTTTACTGTAGAGTTGACTAGGTTGGACTAAACAATACTATAATGTTCACTTAACAAAACAACTGTCAAACTAAATCTATGTATAACTGCATCAAACAGCTTCGTCCCACAGTTCTACGTTTTGTCTGCCATTCAATACACCCGATGTTCGTCTCCCGATTGACACTCACTTTTACCCTTTTTCTCTTTGTCTGTCAGGTGATCAATACTATGAATGTGTAAACTAGCTATTATTTTCTTGTCTAAAGCAATCTGCTCTCATCTAAATTCATGGATCCGTAGAGGTTTTATTTTCATTATCGGGGATTAAAATTAATTAAAATCTATGATGAATCAATCATTATTGCTGTGTATCGGGACATTTTTTTTTCCCCTTTCAAAAGTTTGAGGTCATTGGATATGATATCTCGGTAATCAAGTCTTAATCAAAGTGACGAAAAGCACACATGGATGATCGCTTTAAATAACATGCTGAAAATTCACACAGATAAAAATAACATTGCATTAACACTTAGATCTGTATAATAAAACTATCATTCTTTTTATGCTGTGTTGTGGCAGACATTTTTAGCTAACCATAAAAAAACCATTGAGTTCAAGGGATTTAATTCATTCTAAATGTGCAATAGGCCAAGTGTTTTCAGATAACATTCTTGAAAAAAATTAGGATAAAGTAGGGGTTTTTTTTTTTTTTACCTCGGTTCTATACAAGACAAGAATCTGACTTTAGAGTACTTGTCCAAAAATGGCATTAACAATGTTAGGGTAGGCACTTAAAATTAGGGTCGGTAGGACTAGTGGAAACACAGGTATTTTTTGGTCTGACAATAGCGATGTAACAGAAAACATTCGAGAACACAAAGAATCATTAAGCGAATTGTTTGAAAAATGTCTTTGTTAATTTTCTGTTTTAAAGGAAACAATAATTGGAAACAACCATCAATTCATGTCAATAGTTAATCACAATTATAAGTTTTCTAATTTACTGTAACCTGTATCGAAAGCCTGGGTGGCTCAATGAGTTAGGTAGTTGGATTACCTAACAACTGATACAAGCCTATCACCAATACGGCGTGGGTTCGCGCCAGGCTTTGTAAATTACAAAAAAAGGTGCACTCGATTCGCAGCCGCAAGTGATAAAGTTTACCAGTTGCTTGCCCATGGTCGGTGGTTCTCTCCGGGTACTCCGGCTTCTTCCACCACTAAAACTGGTCGCTATGATGTAGCTGAAATATTGCTGAAAGTGGCGTTAAACACCAAAAATCAAATCAAATCAAATCAAATCTGTAACCTGTATCTAATATGTGAGTGACATTGTGACGGCACGTAACTGACATTTGATCTATCTTTCCTGAATCATTTGTCCATATAGATTCTTGTTCGATTACCAGTGGATTACGATAATTTTCCACTCAAGATAGTTTTTCAAGTTTTAAAGCTTTTAGCGAGAGCTTTAAAATTTGAAAAATTTAACCATCGAGAGTGTAGAAATATCATAAATATCACTGGTAAGAGAATGAGAATCTGTTTCTCCTATAACCAAAACGGTTTGATCTAGCTTTCCTGCATCATTTTGTACATATAGACAGACTTCGATATTAACGTTTGTCCAATTGTCCGGTACCAGTGAAAACTGACGTCGGACAAGTAGATCTTGTATTACGGTTGTCCGACGGGACAAGTGAAAAAATCAGAGATTCCCAAACGTGCCGGTACGACGGACAAATCTATTTCCACTGATACTGGGTTTGTTGTATAAAAAAGCTCTGCTTGATCTCCAATTTGTCCATAATTTATTTTGATTAAAACTGAAGTGAAATGCCAGATCAAAACTCTTTTATTGTATCATTTATCGTTCCTCCATGCTTTGATGAAGTTAAAGGACATTGACAAAATTAAATCGCAATCTCAGAAACGCTTTAATGAACGGAAATATCAATATTTGAAATATAAGAACAAAAATCACTCTGGAACGGACACGTAAAAATTATCGGATATCAATTTGGCACCAAATTTAAACTTGTCTTTTGTGCAAAATATGATAGAGGACTTGATTTAGGCTTTTCGGAAATATTGAAACCTTTGAAATGGACAAATATTACAAGCTTTTTCCTGATCTGGTTGAAAAGATCCACTAAAATTTGTAATTTCTCTGTGAATTTAGATAAAATACTTTGCTTTATTTATATCACAGGCACTTGTTTCTGGTAAAAAAAATATACCTAGATACTGGTATATATAGTATCTAGGTATATTTTTTTTTACCAGAAACAAGGATTTATATAACAAATATGAGTTATTCAATTGGTATTGGATCACAACACAGTAATATTTCAAAAGGAAAAGGGGGGTACATATAAAAATCACTGGTATGCAAGACTCCAATCAAGGTAGACAGAAATAAAAATGTGACATTGAATATATGTCCTCAAGGTAGTTATGAATAAAAAAAACCCAGAACAAATCAGTTCAGGCAGCTTTAACTATTTACTAAATTTGTGCAGGGTATGCTAGAGGGTTCGTGCAACAATGTTTCGATTAATCGCAATTGACTTCTCCCAGAAGTCTCCCCACTTCTCTCTGTTGTCTCCCACTTCTCCATGTGAGCTCTCTGAAAGTAGTGGGAGCCCTGGATAATTATTCTCTAGTTTTTGTAATTTTTATTAATTTTTTCAGACAACTAAATGATTGAGTCGGACAAGTACTTTTTTTAGTTAGTTGTCCGAAGGGACAAGTTGAAAAATATGTTAATGTAGAGGCCTGATAGATTCTCCTTCTGCTACCAGTGGATTACGAGATTTTTCGTCGAAATTGTGGAGAGGGGAGATATAATAATCCACTAGTATTAAGAAACTGAAAATCTGTTTCTCTTACCATGGTCGGTGGTTCTCTCTGGGTACTCCGCTTTCTTCCACCACTAAAACTGGTCGCCACAATATAGCTGAAATATTGCTGAAAGTGGCGTTAAACACCAAAAATCAAATCAAATCAAATCTGTTTCTCCTATGCCCAAAAAGTCAAAATATTTTAAATTTGTTTAAAACGACTATTGAAAGGAAATTGGTGTGAATTGTCATGATGAAATTTAACCACTGTGATGATTGAAAATATTTAGACCAACTGGTTATTTTAAACACGCTAAGAATAGGAGAAAACTTTGTTTTATAATATATTGTATATTCTAAAGATGATGTTCATTCATGGTATTCCTCGTCCTGAATATAGCTGAAAAATTGCTCGCTGGACGTTAAACACCAATCAATCAATCAATCAATCATTCATGGTAAGCATTGAAAAAAATGTGTCATTTACATTAGTGACTAGTCATGTACCATCATTTTTTTTTGCACAGCTCTGTAAAAACAGAACTCAGTATACTGCAATCTATATCTCAATTTAGCCATCAAGCTAATTATATTTTGAACATACATCACAGTTACAATATAACTTTCTAGTACATGGAATTGACTAATTTCAGCAGTAAAGAATTTACTTGCAGCAATTATCGGAAAACAACCAATTCATGTCAATAGACAATAGTTAATCACAATTATATGTTTTCTATTTTACCTTGACCTGCATCAACTATGTAATATTGTGATGCCACTTAACTGACATTTTACACTCATGTTTGATATTTTGCACCAATGCTTGACATTTCACACTTATCTTTGACATTTTGCACTCATTTTTGACATTTTGCATTTGTGTTCCACATTTTGCAGGCATGCCTGACATTTTGCACTTATGTATGATATTTTGCACACATTCAACATTTTGCACTCATGTTCCACATTTTCCAGTCATGACTGACATTCTGCACTCATGTTGGACATTTTGCACTTATGTTCGACATTTTGCACTCATGTTTGACATTTTGCATTTATGCTCAACATTTTGCATGCATGCTTGACTTTTTGCACTCATGTGACATTTTGCATGCATGCTTGACTTTTTGCACTCATGTGACATTTTGCATGCATGCTTGACATTTTGCAACAGTACAATAAAAAGTCAGTCTTGATATATATAACATATTGCATATGTATATAGCATCTTTTAAGGTCAAAAGGTCATTTTCATAACAATTGTCTGATATTCATATGCATGCACACACAAAGAAGTTACATTTTTGAAGGTTCATTGTCAATTGTGAAAATCATGTTGTGATGCAAATCATGCATGGAAAAAATATGATATCATTATATCTCTAAACTAAAGAATACAAGCAACCGTGTAACCATTACATATTGAAAATTAATCAATTTACAATGAATTCATCTCAGAACAAAAAAACAAATTCTATTGAAGGATCAAGGAGCTATTTTTCTTTATCGTCGTAACACACAATATATATACTGAACTTTCCTGTTCAAAGGCACTGAGTTAACACGCTTTTAGCGAAAAAGAAATTTTGCTGAATGTAATCCCAGGGAACTATTTATTGCTTTATAATGAATTTGCACTCGCGATCGACAGACAATGCTCGGAATATAAATTTACAGTCTAATAATGATATATTACTTATGTGCAATTTTCAAAGGAATAATAAACTTGTGCTACACTCCCATAACATCTGACAAAACTCGATAATAGGTCATGTCCAGATGATCTCACGATAAGTCAATGGAAATTGCTCTCGTAAAATCTTAACAGTGTCTTTCATGCTTTTTTCATTATTGCCACAATGCATTTTGAGGTTTCTGATTGGATGATTTTTTGTTAAGTATTCGTCAGCTATCAGGCCTTTATTAAAGATAACAATATTCTTGCTCTTTCATAAATGATTCAGCAATCAGACAGCAACGTTGAATAAAGAGCAAGAAAAAGGGATTTTGGCTAAAAAAAATCATATCTTGTTACTTTAACTATAACAAACGGAATCAGTAAAAGGTAATTACCACAAACTTGCTTCACAAAGAAATATTTATTTTAGGTATTTCCAATATACTTCAGGTTTATTGAAATGTAACAAATTGAAACCATATTAAGGATACCAGTTGTATGTACATGTATTTACACAAACTGCTTCACAAAGAAATGTATGTTACGGTATTTTTAAAGCTTCAGGTTTATCAAACGTGACTTAATGAAGTATCAATGGATGCCCTGAAATTACATGTATTACACACTTAGTAGTGACACTGACAAATTTCCATTTCTCCGTTATTTTACTTTATTTTACTGCATTTATCGATTCGTTTTCTTCGTTTTTGTCAATACATTATCGTTCATGGTTATTTAAGATGACAAGACAATTACTGATGTAATCATATTCTGTGTTTTATGTCTCCTCTCTATTGGTATTCCCGACTACCTATCTTATCTAGATCAAAGACTAAAAAGTTTTTTTCCATGCAAAGCTAAAAGAAAATCAATGTCACTATACTGTTTGCTGGTTTTAATCTTCATTCCTAAGGAATGTATTGTAAGTAAATGCTTACACAATGGTAAAAAAGTCTCATTGTACAATGTAACGTCTTCATCCCTAAAGGGACGTATTGTAAATAAATGTTTACAGTTTCATTGTATGGAACAACCATTAAACTTCTAGGGGCGGGGCTATGCTGTTTTTCTTGTTGCCAAATTTTATAAAAAAGATTAAATTGACCTGAAAGATACAAGAAAATAAATAATCTGATCCTACAGTTTTTTCACCAAGAATTTTGAGTAAAAATTGCAAACAAAATTCTTATTGGTTTCGCTGGAAACTTTCGGGTGAAAAATATTTTTTTGCCTCGGGTGAAAAACTACAATCCCCCCTCTCCAAAATTAAATATTCTGTACTTGAATAGGTTCTTATCCAAGAATCACAAAAAAAATCTCACAACTTTCCTGTTTCCCTCATACAAAATAATTTTCATTTCCTTACCATTTGGGAAGCTGTTATCATTTAGACATTTTATTTTCTATGAGAGCCAATGGTGAGCTCCACAAAATGATTTATGTTACAAAAATAAGTACCTTTTTTAAGTCAATCCCTGTACAAAGGCTTAGCATTAAGGAGTGGTTGGCAATCTGTCATAGTATTTAATTGAAACGTATAAAACGAAAAAAAAAATCAAAGATGGCAGCATTAATATCAAAGATACATCAGCCAAGTTGATATTAATTTAAAGGAAAGTGCTGCTTTTTTTTCCCGAAAGAACGCAAAAAAAAGGACAGAACTAGAATTGCACTATCCCTCGCCCCCAGAATTCTTGTAAATGATTATCATTATTAATATCAGTTTTAAGCTAATACCTATACAACTAGAGGTTCGAAAATCTCAGGAGCCTGTAATTGCTCACCTGGTTTTCAATTTGACTTCTTAATTTCATACAAAAATTTCAGCTGATTTTTTTTTGCCATTTGAAATTTTTGCTCATATAGTAATGGGAGCCATCTTGGATCAAAAGTTAATATGAGCAGAAGATTTTCTCCTCAAAATCGGTATATATTGGTTGAAATTTTTTTATCAGAAAAACCCGAAATAGATGTTAAACTACTCATTGCCATGTAGGTGCTGTTAAAAGCTAATCTCATTTTGACCTATAATAAAGCAACAATAGACAATAAAAAAAGAATTCTATATTTAGTAACAGTCGCCATCTTGAATGGAGGGCTGGGCTGTCAGATATAATTGTAAGCAGAGTTCGCGAAATGTGTCAGTCCTGCCAGACATGACCAGCAAAATTTGGGCAGATTTTGCTAAGGACTGACACAAGATTGGTATTTTGCAATAGAAAATTAATGAGGACTGACATTTTTTTCACTAGGACCACCAAACCCATATGCAATTTCACGAACTCTGTGTAAAGGGACCACCCAAGCACCATCTCAGCCAAATTTGGTTTAATTTGGTTCAGCAGTTTCAGAGAAGGGGTTAAACCGGTTAATGGGATCCTAATAACACTCCACTTCTTGATAATTGTATCTCAAACGGCAATACAGATAAGTATAAATTATACGTAAATGATTTACAGTTGACGGAAATAAGTTGCCACCTTTAAAATTCTCTGTAAATTACTTTCAGCTAGATGACAATTCCTATTTTCCGGAAGATATTGAAAACTATTTCCTGACGAGAAACTCAACCAATATTAGTCAATGACAGTCTACAGCTTCGTTGGAATAAAAACAATTAAGGGATTATAATACGAAGTTTCCAATCTATAATGATGCCATTCAACTTTTGAAATAAACAATATTCTTGAAAGGTATTACATCTAAATATAGAAATCGTAATACAAAACAAAGGGTTTGATGTTGACAATGGTCTTCAGTTGTGATTTGTAAATTTCATATTATATTACTTGACTGCCTAAAATCACTTCACGTCCAAATACCATTTACACATGTTTATATAAGAGGTCATTCTTATCTTGTTTTTACGTAATGCTGTTATGTCAATTTAAAAAGAGGCCACAAAAAAATCAGATAAAATTAACGCATGGTTTTTTTCCGGCCCAGAATCCAGAAAAAAGCTAATAATCAAGATTTACAAATTGATTTTTTTATCAGGTTGGCCAATATGAATTTTAAACTAGAGGCTCAGTGCCTCCCACTGAGTCTGTGTCTCTCGCCTTTCATTCTGCTCTGAGGAAACTTAATACAGAACCTTCCATACATGTAGATGCTTCCTACCAAGTTTCGGTTCATTTGGCCAAGCGTTTTTAGAGGAGAAGATTTTTAAAAATCGGTCAATCAGAAACAAGAATTGTCTGTGGCGGCCATGTTTGGTAATGGATTATAACAAAATGTGCACTCTTTAGAGAGGACCTTCCATAGATGCTTCCTACCAAGTTTCAGTTCATTTGGCTGGGTTTTCCGAGGAGAAGATTAAAATATGAAAAGTAAACGGATGACAGACGTGAAGTGATGGCAAAAGCTCATTTGCCTAAGGATTGATAAAAAGAATATTAAAATGTGAATACCTACTTGTAATGTATAGAATAAACATGTTACACTATATCAGCATTAGTTAATTTCTAAGGGAGATAATATCAAGAGTTATCTTTCTTTTAACAGTTTAGGCAAGAGTTATCTTTCTTTTAACAGAGGAGAAGATTTTTCGGAAATCAACCAATCAGAAACAAGAATTGTCTGTGGTGGCCATGTTTGTTAATGGATCGGGACGAAATGAGCAATCTTTATAGAGGACCTTCCATAGATGCTTCCTACCAAATTTCAGATCAATTGGCTTTGCGGTTTCAGAAGAGAAGATTAAAATGTGAAAAGTTAACGGACGACAGACGACGGACGCCAAGTGATGGCAAAAGCTCACATTGCCTTTGGCAAGGTGAACTAAAAAAGTAGATGAGTCCATGACATGAAAAAAAAATCGTACAATGTAAATCAATAAAAAAAAAAAAAAAGCAATCAAAACCACATCTTGAGTATCAAAATATCACATACATTTGTATAGATCAATAAGATCTTGGAACTATTTCACAATTTGAAGAAAAGAAAATTCTATTTTGATACCAGATTTGGATGAAATCAAAACCACATTGTTGAGTATCGCAAGATGTTCAAAATGTTTTTCTATACTGGTAAATTGGATTTCGGTCTGAAACAGCGAGGATATCTGTAACAAATTTGTCTGCCATGAACGATGTCTTGAAGATATGCAAATTTTATATTAAGATGCAGCATATGGTGCGAATTTTTATTAATATGCATAATACCATATTAAAAGAAAACCCCTATAATATAACATAAACTTACATATAAGTATCCAAAATCCTGCATAGTTAAAAAATATATAATATATATTGATCAACATTTCTTGTGGAATTATTCCAATTCAGTATCGTCTAATCCCTAAAAAATCTCTGCCAACTGATCGATAATATCTCAGCTCCGTAGCTGTGCCTCAATTACTTTCATTGGATACTCGTCAAAATGTGTTAATATCAAAAACATAAATATTTGGCAGAACATTGTCAAACAATAAAGGGCCTTGAAGTATGTATAATAAAACAGACAAATCAAAATTCCATTAATTCAGTTTGTTTTAATCAACTAGTAACAGAAAATCAATAACTTTTTCTACAATTGTATATCAGAGCCATATGTATGCACACACAGAACTCGGGGGGGGGGGGGGGGGGGGGGGGGGGGGGAGAGGAGAAAAAAGACGGCTTAATTTCAATAATCACTCCTATGAGGCTTGCTTCCTTTTGTCTCAGGATTAAAAAATGATACAACTGTTGGCTCAACTATAGAAATTGTGTTAAAAGAATAATAAAAAAACAAACCGCTGCTTGATCGTGATAAAACAGTTTTATATTACCAATATTTATAATAAATAAAAAGGTTGCCAAGTCTGACCAAATATTTATAAGAATGGTATATTAAGGTTAGAATTTTGTAGTTAAAATCTCTGTCTGATTGCAGCTAGCTGCAGAACCATAGCTTTAAATGGTTAAAAATAAAATTTTACTTTGCACTGCAGACCGCAAAAAATAAAATAAAATAAAAATAAAATAAATTAAATAATGACCATTTAGAGCTACGGTTCCACAGCTAGACTGCAGCATGTTAGAATAAACACAAATTTCATGCAGAATTTCTCTTATCTTTTTAATCAACATCCCCTATAATAATAAAGGGCCCGGGTGGCTCAATGAGTTAGGTAGTTGGATTACCTAACAACTCATACAAGCCTATTACCAATACGGCGTGGGTTCGCGCCCGGCTTTGTAAATTACAAAAAAGGGTGCACTCGACTGGCAGCCGCAAGTGATTAAGCTTACCAGTTGCTTACCCATGGTCGGTGGTTCTCTCCAGGTACTCCGGCTTCTTCCACCACTAAAACTGGTCACCATGATATAGCTGAAATATTGCTGAAAGTGGTGTTAAACACAAAAAAATCAATCAATCAATCCCCTATAATAATCATGTCCCCATATTTCTTCCATTTCATTACAATTAAAAGTAAAGGGCTACTGTACAGAGAGGGAAGCATGATAAGACCACAGCATGTCAACTATGGAAAGTTGAACAAGTGTATATTAAAAGCACACAGTGGACACAGTATTTTGCTTGACACAATAAATTGCTCGACACAGTAACATGCAGAGAACAGTAATTGATTTGCTGAATGTACTTATACTTGTACTATACTCTTTAAAATCAGGAAGTATCAAATACCATTTTAAACAGGTAAAAGTACCTGGTACCGCCCTTTATTGAAAGGCCTGCAAAAATGTACATGTTGAGCTATTTTTGTTCCATATTCTATAGCACACTGGTACATATAAATGAGGTTATATCTTGCTCTGCATCCAATCAGAAACAGTTAAATCAGAAAATTGAGGTAATAGATGACACTGCTCATTTTTTTTTTTTTTTTATAAAAATATATAAATTTTCCCATGTTACCAGAGATATTTTAACGAGAACCAACTAAAATGACATACAAGTGCATTCTTTATTGTTTTTCGTAAAAAATGATGAGTCAATTATTTTTCATAAAAACTGATGAGTCAGTCATTTTTCGTAAAAAATGACGAGTCCGTTGTTTCGTAAAAATGATGAGTCAGTTATGTTTCGTAAAAAATTATGAGTCCCAAACACAAGTGATGAGTCCAGAACTCATGCAGACGAGCTACAGCTACAAGGTGTAATACCACTAAACCCAGGAACCAGTCGAAAAGGATGTATGATAAAGTAGTATGTAAATACAAAATGAATTCCTACATTGTTGGATAAAAAAAACCCTATTTATTAGATACTGCAAAATACTGAATGTCAGCAGACACCTACAGATATTAGGATAATTTTAAGCCCATATTTGATGACCTTGTGGTTTTAAATAAAACTACAGATGTGTTGGAACGACACGAATGTCCCCGCCGTGAATATTAAGGAGGCTCGCAAATGCTTCACCCCTTTTTAATTCCCTCAGTAATAGACTAAGAATAAAAATGAATTTCAAAGTTGATCTGTAACTTATGATTATACACTCTCATACCAAAAATCAAGTCAATATCTCAAATCATAGTGAAATAAAGTGGTGACAACTAAATATTTGGTCAAATTTCAAAGTCTAAAGGCCATAACTCGGTCAAAAATCATTGGACCGGAACGAAATGGAAACTTGATCTGTAACTCATCATTATACACTCATATACCAAACATCAAGTCAATATCTCCAGGCATAGCGAAAAAAAGTGGTGACAACTAAATATTTAGCTAAATTTCAAAGTGCAAGGGCCATAACTCGGCCAAAAATCATTGGACCGGAACGAAACGTAAACTTGATCTATAACTTATCATTATACACCCAAATATCAAATATCAAGTCAATATCTCAAAGCATAGTGAAAAAAAGTGGTCGCAATTGTTTTATTTCGGAATTACGGACATAGGTAACATATATGTCTCGGTCACTTAGTGGCGGGGACATTTAAAAATGATTGCATTGGAAAGAAACCACCTGAACTTGTGTTAAATCGAAAGTGAAAGTAGGGTTTATGAGGGTAGGCAACTTCAGACTGTCTGTTCTTTCTTATATGCCATTAAATGTATGTTGATTTTCGGAGGTTAGCTTCCAATTAGATACCCCTTCCATGAGATACATGTAAGAGTGTCACTTATATCAAACTTCAGGTGAAACCTGCATGAAAGCTCAATAAGATTTTTTTTAACATAGAATGCAATGGAGAATTCTTTAGTGGTATTACTCCTACAAGTGTCTCTGAGTTCCATCTTTTATAACAATGTAATACAAATTTTGTCAGATAGTAAAGAAGATCAGACTACACATGTTGTTAATCTATGGCATAAGATCACAGACAACCATCAACAGACTGGAAATAAAATTGTGTTCATTGATGCATTTTGTATACTGTAGAATAAAACAGAAACCAACATCATGTTTATGAATAAGATTGGGCAGGCCCTCTTAATTCATAGGGTTAGGGAGTTAGGGTTTTGGTGTTTAATGCCACTTTCAACAATATTTCAGTCATATCGTGACGGTCAGTTTTATTGATGGAGGAAACTGGAGAAAACCACTGACCTGTCGCAAGTCACTGACAAACCGTATCACATAAAATTGTATCGAGTACACCTTGCCAAAAGCGAGATTCGAACTCACATTAGTGGTCATAGGCACTGATTGCACAGGTATTTGTAAATCCAACTACCATATGATCAAGAACATGATGGCCCCCTCAATTCATAAATATGAGGTAGATTTCCAACATTGGTGGAGAAAACCGCAATGTTCAGAGAAAACCAGTTTTTTTTATCTATATTAAATTGTAATATACAAATTTGGTACATAATGATAACGCAAGCTTTCAATGATTTCTTTTACCAATGGACACACAAAGGGAAGAAGAAATTAAGAGAATGGGGGGGGGGGGGGAAACCACTATTCCCCCTCATCTTTCATCATAAACTTTATTTTTTCAGAACAGTATTTGGGTATTTTAAAGTATTTGTCACTAATTTTTTTTCTATATACCAGTATTTCATTTCAAATTGCATATTTTTCAAAAAAGTTATCCTGAGGGTCAATTTTTTTCTGACTTTTATCCAAATATATATTGACAAAATCAAAAATGTAATGTACAAAATGTATGTAATTTTCTGAAGCATGGTTTTGAAATAGTGACGATTTAAACACAAACTTAAATCATTGGTACTCAAAAGTATTATCATTGACATTTGAAATTAAATTTTATAAATAACTTGTGAACTTTTAAAGTTCTTACATGTACATTATAAAATTTTGCTGAAAGAAGAAGATAAAATTATATTTAAGAAGAGTTTGAAGATACCAAAGGGGTAATCAGAATACGTAAATCAAAGAAGAACAGACAACACAATGGCCAAAAGAAAAAGTACAAAAGGACAAACACTGATCTACAAAACATACACATAAAACTAAAGATTGAGTAACACAAACCCCACTAAAAATCGGGGGTGAACTCAGGTGCTCCGGAAGGGTAAACAGTTCCTTACCCACTAGTGGAACCCGTCGTATTAATTTAGTTACAAACCCAGTGATAAGTCATGAAATTGTGGTTTTGCTAAATAAAAAAAAAAAAATCAAAATCGAACAAGAATTAACTTTGAAATAATCTTTTGAAAAATTTTAAACAGTAAAAAAATGACAATGATGAATACTTTTTGCATATCTCTATAAATCAATTGGTTCATTCCATTTCCACACATATACAGGTATATGTATCAATAATATGTTGTACAGTAAAAATAGCTGAACTCAGTTAAATAACTGAAAACAACCATCCCTGTTTAAATTTGTTCTATACAAGATTCCGGTTTATTCAGTGTTTGGTTTACACAGGTTCTACTGTATTCCTCTAAAAATTGTAATTTTATCTTACCTGTTTAGTCTCCATAAGACTCTATCCCTGTTGGTACAGCTGTATCTTACACTTTACTCTTCCCATAGCTCAGTAACACTGCAATAAATAAAATCCAGTATAAATTCAGTGGGAAAAAATTATATTTACATACCGATAAATATATACATATTTACATTATATATATTTTTTCTCTCTTGTTGACTAAACTTTCCTTTAATAGATTTTTTTTCAAACTGAATGAAGTCACTGGAATGCATTTCTGTAAATATTTTTTCTCTCTCTTAAAACTACCGTTTTTCCTTCGATTCAATAGTTTACAAAATGAATGAAAACGCTGAAATGCATAATTTTCTGTAATTTTATTTTCTCTCTCACAAAACTAACCTTTCCTTCGATACAATAGTTTACAAAATGAATGAAGACACTGAAATGCATTATGTTCTGTAAATATTTGTTCTCTCTCAAAACTAACATTTCCATCGATTCAATATTTTTTTAAAAAATATGAACGAAGACGCTGAAATACATTTTCTATAAATATTCCTCTCTCAAAACTAACCTTTCCTTCTATTCAATAATTATTTACAAACCAAATGAAGACGCTGATATACATGTTCTGTAATAATTTTTTTCTCTCTCACAACTAACCTTTTGGCTTTTCTTCGATTCAATAGTTTATACGAAATGAAATGCATTCTACGTAGACCATGTCAATATCATATTCCTAACTAGACTGTTTGTCTTCCTTGTATACGAGTGCTTTCTGTGTATTGATTATATGACTATTACACTAAGTAACAAAACCAATAACAACAATTAAATATTGCTTAATATACTATATTTCTGATGTATGTCATTAACATATGGTTAAAAATGATTTTTTTGTATTTATACCGATGGTACATTATATATTGACGGTACATTAAACATGTCAATACTTAGTTATTGTTCTTGACAAATGCTAATAGGCTAAACTATTTTGTTTTTCGTCACTTTTGTAAAATTGACCAAGCGATTGTCAGTCTCTTGTAGTGGCATTAAGAAATATTCAAGGTTAAATCAATCTTGTTTTCCGTCACTTTTGTAAAATTGACCAAGTGATTGTCAGTCTTGAGAAGTGGTATTAACAAACAAATGTTCATCATGGTTAAACCAATCTTGTTTTTTGTCACTTTTGTAAAACTACACCTGGTTTATAAATACTATATAACCCAAGACGCCCACGGAAGCCGATTTAGGGGCCTCTGTTTTAGTACATCTTATTTGTTGAAAAAGTAGTGAAATTATGTTAGGAGTTTATGCATAATGATAATGAACTAAATGTGTGTGATGGGTGTCAAAAGAAAAATGTTTCTGCAACTATTGCAAATATTTGTAGTCAAACCTGTGACCTTCCAGGGAACAGTGAAATATGGTCACATAAGCCAGGTGGTCACGTAATACAGGCTTAATTGATATGAAATGCACTGTGAAGGGATATAAAAATTAAGGTCACATAATAAGTGATTAACGTCCTCGAGTTTTAAAAAACATCTTTAATTATTTTATTGCTATTTTGTATTCATAATTAAATAATTTTTGTTGAGATACTGACATTTTTTAAACACAATTAATATTTTATATCGTTAATCACTTATTACAAATGTATCAAGGATTTGGTAATGTGATGTCATTATAACGTCATATTAAAAAACAGCGATAATACTATGTGCGTCCTTGACAACGCTTAGCGATAATTGGAATCATCTCGGCGCTTACGTGATATAAAATATATTGGTTTTAAACATCAAAGGGAAAATAAACAAAATAGCGATAATACAAGTTATTGCTTAATAGAGGTGGTCCCTAAAGCTGGTTTAACTGTATTATACACGTCACATATACAGTCAAACCTACCATCATGTGGTCACCTCTAATAAAGAGTCACTTGTATTAAAAGGTCACTTTTTTGTTAGTCACAAACCCAAAGTTGACCTCTTAATACATGTTTGACTACACATCATCCACATGTTACTTCCTCGTTCCTATAGTAATACTAAAATAAACAAATCATAATTTGTTTTTTTAATTAAGTATCAAAACCAATATTAACAATAAAATATTGGTTAATATACTATATTTATGATGTATGTAATTAATATCTTGTTAAAATTGGGGTTTTATCTATATTGCTGTTACATTGTAACAAAATAAATCAATACTTTTTTAAAGTTTAATGTTCAGTTAGAAACTAGATACCAGGAAATATGGAAAATGCCATGTTATAATCTTTTTATCATATATTTTCAACTAAAAAGATTTAACCTGTAGAAAATCAAAAAATACCATTAACAACAAAAATTTAATTCAACAACTCAAAAACAATGTTGTATAACTTGTGGAATTTACTTCACAATTATGGATTTTTAAAATTGTCACCATAAATGTTTATGGTCACATTGCCAATAGATGCATTACTCATCATAGAAAATCAAAAAATACCATTAACAACAAAAATTTCAAAAAATTTCATAAAATTTCAAAATTTTCAATTTTTGTTTTGTTTTTTAATTTAAAAATATTCATAAAATTTTAAAACTTTCATAAAATTTCAAAAATTTCAAAAAATTTTCAAATTTCAAAAAGATTCCAAATTTTCATAAAATTTCAAAACTTTCAAAAAATTTCATAAGATTTCAAAATTTTCAAAAAATTTCAGAACTTGTTACTAAAATATTTATTAGTATATAATAAAAGGGTTGTGATACGAGTTTTACAATGAAAATCATTATCGGACCTCATATCAGCCCCCGTACCATGGGGTTCAAAATACCATATGACACCGGGCTTGAGAACTGACACTCAGAGTTGGCGGTATCAACCATACAAATTACACCATATGGCATATCATCATAAAATATATGATAAATAGAGAATATTATATGGCTCTTTCCGTATCACATCCTGTATCAACCCGAGACACCAATATCATCCCGAGAGCTTTAGCTCGAAGGATGATATTGGTCGAGGGTTGATACGGGATGTGATACGGAAAGAGCCATATCATAATATGTTTATCATATACATTTGTACTTAAACATGAGAAAGTCTTGTTCTGTATTATGAATTGTGACGTCGACGTAGTCACATGATCAATATCATTTTAAGGGGTATGATAAAGGGGTGATGATATCGATATCAGTCACGGCAGACAAATACAGTCGTAATGTTCTTTTAGTTTATCATATATTTAGTGGTAAATACAGTAGTTTTGAATATTTGATAAAGTGCCAGATGCCTACCCTTTATCATACCCCTACCCTGTATACTTTCCTGTTTAAATATATGAAAATCGAGAAAGCATCAGAGATGCAACAGCCGAGTTGCAAGTCATAATCATTTGGTCTTGTTTTATAAATAAGTAAGAAAATAAAGAATAAATATATGGTTTAAGGGTGGGGATCTCAACCATTAAAAAGTTCACTTCAGGTAGGGGATGGGGTATGACCCCCGGGGCCTGAGCTATAAGGCATTTAATTTGCCTAGTCACCCTGATCATAAATATATATGGTTTAGGGGTGGGGATCTCAACCATTAAAAAGTTCACTTCATGTAGGGGGTGGGGTATGACCCCCCCAGGACCTGAGCTATAAGGCATTTAATTTGTCTAGTCACCCTGATCATAAATATATATGGTTTAGGGTGGGGATCTCAACCATTAAAAAGTTCACTTCAGATAGGGGGTGGGGTATGACCCCCCCAGAGCCTGAGCTATAAGGCATTTAATTTGCCTAGTCACCCTGATCATAAATATATATGGTTTAGGGGTGGGGATCTCAACCATTAAAAAGTTCACTTCAGATAGGGGGTGGGGTATGACCCCCCAGAGCCTGAGCTATAAGGCATTTAATTTGCCTAGTCACCCTGATCATAAATATATATGGTTTAGGGTGGGGATCTTGGTCACATTTTTTAAAACAGATTTCCCAGCGGGGTGGGGCTGAGCCCCGGGGATAAAAATGTTGAATGCACAACTTCACATTGGCATCTCCACCCATACCAAATATTAAGTTTCTATCTTTTGTAGTTTCAGAGAAATGTGTAATTCTCAAAATATGTACTTTTTCTATAAAAAACCACGATTTTACAAGAAAAAAACAATAGATTAATCTGAATTTCGAACTCGCTCTAAATAATAGTGTAATAATGCTTCCTACCAAAAATTATGTTGATCGGCCAAAAACTAAGAGTGCTATTGTGTTAACGAAGATAGGCTAACATACGCCCGCCCGCCCGCCTTTCGCCTAAAGGCCCTCTGGATGATATTGGTTTCTCGGGATGATACGGCATATGATACGGATTTTGCCATGTATTATTCTCTATATTATATATATGCAAATTTCCTTTATTTAGTACTAAGTATATGATAAAATGTTTTATCCTAAATTTGCTACATTTAACAGCTAAATAAAGGAGTCCTATAAACAAATGCTATATTCTACTGCTACATTTAACAGCTAAATAAAGGAGTCCTATAAACAAATGCTATATTCTACTGCTACATTTAACAGCTAAATAAAGGAGTCATATAAACAAATGCTATAGTCTACTGTTACATTTAACAGCTAAATAAAGGAGTCCTATAAACAAATGCTATATTCTACTGCTACATTTAACAGCTAAATAAAGGAGTCATATAAACAAATGCTATATTCTACTGCTACATTTAACAGCTAAATAAAGGAGTCCTATAAACAAATGCTATATTCTACTGCTACATTTAACAGCTAAATAAAGGAGTCCTATAAACAAATGCTATAGTCTACTGTTACATTTAACAGCTAAATAAAGGAGTCATATAAACAAATGCTATATTCTACTGCTACATTTAACAGCTAAATAAAGGAGTCATATAAACAAATGCTATATTCTACTGCTACATTTAACAGCTAAATAAAGGAGTCATATAAACAAATGCTATATTCTACTACTACATTTGTAAACATAATAGATACAAGTTTTTTTCTGACAGCTCTTTTTGCATTTAATTATCGGTAAAGCAGTAATACGATATAAGCTTACAGAGCTCTACAATTCATGATGAGAATATCATGGCGATATTATATCGGCACAGATCCTTGAAATTCGCCTCGAGATGAGTCTTAGAGTCACCATTTTCCGTTGGGACTCGGCAAGGTTTTTAAATTTTAGATCCTTAATATGGTGGGACTTGCCAAAATTCACTCTAACAACAGTCCACGAGTAGACAATGCAAGTTCTTCCAATCAGACACTTTATCCTGAATCCGAACCAACCAAGCTTATAAATATTCAAATAATGTTCAAATTAAAAATTCCTGTATGCAAGTGAAACGGGTATGATCCTTTGCCTTAGGAGGAACATAAGTAGGTACATGTATATAACCACCTCTGCAAACTGCATTAGTGGAGATCTACTGGACCAGGGCTATAAAAAGATCCGCCTTATTCGATCTCTTAAAAAGTTTATATTCCGATACCAAGATCTTGTCGCAATATATTCCGTCTCTGCAGAAAAGATTATAAACGATGGATTTTCATATAGTGAAAATGTATAAAGATAAGGTGTCAACAAAAATGTCAAAAATATTTTTTTTATCAATGTGTGACGTAAAAGTGTCTTTGACATTTACTTCACTTAGTTTGGTGCTGCTTTGACAATTGTTTTACCTGTTTTGTTCAAGTATTGTTATAAATACTGTTATAGTGACAGCCGGAAACTTTGAGCCGTAATGAAAGCGGGAGGTTTGGCACTTTAAAATCTGATTCAACCCACCATTTCTTTAGAAATGCCTGTACCAAGTCAGGGTCATTACGGTTTTCACAGTTTTCCGGTTATTGACTGATTTTGTCTGTTTATATACTTATGAGTTTTGATTTTCCCTTTGTAAGATTGTACGGAGTTTGGTAATTTTGTTATTACCCTTATTTAGCTCAATTGGTAGTTTGGTTTGGTCTGGTTTATGGTGTTTAACGCCACTTTCAACAATATTTCAGTTATATCGACACGGGTCAGTTTTATTGTTGAAGGAAATCGGAGTACCTGGAGAAAATCACCAATCTGTTGCTAGTCACTGTCAAACTTTATCACATAATGTTGCACTGAGTACACTTCGCCTGATCAGGGTTCAAACTCATAACGTTAGTGGTGATAGGCACTGATTGCATAAGTAGCTATAAATCCAACTACCATATGATCACTACCACGAAAGGCCCCTCAGTTGGTAGAGCAGTGCCTTATAATACAATCCCATCCAGGTACATTGCATTTTTCGTACATAAAATATGTTCTACTGTTACAGTAAGATCTTAGGTCATAATTGACAAATGAGAAGTAAATGTTATGAATCCCCCCCCCCCAAAAAAAATAAAATGAAAATTAACAATTTATTTTATCCTAAAAATTTGTGACGTATTTTCTTTTTCCATCTTTGGTTATGATGCTAGTTGTTCCCTTTAAATTTGTCATATACTGTTTTAATTATTTTCCCAAACCTTGTGCCAAGTTGTGGATAATCATGTTAACTACAGACATTAGTCAAAAGTATTCAGAAGCTTTCAACTTTCCTGATATTTCACACAAAACTGTAATGTAAATTTTTTCTAATCCTGCAATCAAGTCATTTCTGAATATGACAAAAAAAAATTATCAACAAAAACAGAAAAGTATGTAGTTTTTAGTAATCATTTTCTTCTTTACATTTCTGGCCATCCTTCACTACTGAATATTTCCTTGAAGTATGTTTTTAAAATCCTTACGATTTAAACCCAGACTTATATTTGCAATTATTTGTCTACAAAGATACTAGCTGTACAATGTATCCTTGTATTGTGTTTTGAGTGTATTCTAAAAACATTATGCATATAAAATTGTTATGTTTTGAAATTATTTTTTATAACATTGTGGAGAATTGCCTCCCTCTAAGTATATCTAGATCTTTAATTTGTTTGATTGATTGATTGGTGTTTAATGCCAACCTTAGCAGTACTTTAGGGTTAGCGCTATGGTGTTTAATGCCACTTTAAACAATATTTCAGCTACATTTTTGCATATCGTGGCAGTGTTTTATTGGTAGAGGAAACCAGAGAAAACCACAGACTTGCCGTTAGTCACTGACAAACTTTATCACATACGGTTTTTACAGTTTTCCGGTCGTTGACTGATTTTGTCTGTTTATATAATTACGAGTTTTGACTTTCCCTTTGTAAGATTATTCGGAGTTCGGTAATTTTGTTATTACCCTTATTTATAATGTTGTATCGATTACACCTCGTCTGTGTGGGATTCGAACTCACAACATTAGTGGTGATAGGCACTGATTGCATAAGTAGTTATAAATCCAACACCTGCTGTCTTTAAATTCATTGTTTTGAACACCTGTATATATGGAGGATTTAGTTATCGCCTTTAATTTTATTACGTACTTTGTTTATAACACACTGCACCTGATGTGCGTGCATCATAAATTGTGCGAAGCAGAGATAGTATTTCATAAATTGAGCTTTTCCGTGCATGACAGCTTCATATGATTATAATAATCACTCATAGTCAACAATGTGAGATAGGACAATTCCACTCCAGGGCTTCACATTTTCAAGTCAGAAACAAGGCTTGCCAAGTTTCCTATGAAAGGAAATGTAAATCTGAGGGTGGAATTGTCCAAGCATCTTACATTGTTGACTATCATTAATCACTTAAATTATCACATCATTTGACAAATTATCAGATAATTAACTTGAAAATGGCTGTCAATGGAAAAAATGTTTTACCTTTTATTATTATCCATGTGGCTTAATGAAAAATAAATATGTCAATGATACTCGAAATTGTATGCGTTTAATTTCTATATCTTAGATACAAAAACAGTAAATAAGCAACTTGAAAGTATTAATACAGTACTTTGTAGTTTGAAGTGATCACAAGTTCAAAATGTTTGAAAGATTCGGAGAAATGGTTTATTATGCAACGTTTTCATATTGTGATGAAACGTTTTTCGCACTGTGACATGCATAAATCTCATATTGGTACCTCACATAGAATATGCTTATCATACATGTACATTTCAAGTGAGAAAATGTCTTCCATAGGGTCACTTGTCCAATGAAATTATTGGAATTATGCCACGGTTAAAACTACATGTAGGGGCCCTTGTGGCCGTGATTGTATGGTAGTTGGATTTACAACTACCTGTGCAATCAGTGCCTATCACCACTAAAGTTGTGAGCTGAGTTCAACCATCGTTCTCGATACAACATTATGTGATAAAGTTTGTCAGTGACTTGCAACTTTGGTTTCCTCCACCAATAGAACTGACTGCCACGATATACATTTTTTTGTAACTGAAATATTGTTGAAAGTGGCATTAAGCACCATAAAACAAACCAAACCAAACCTAAAACTACATGTATGCAATAAATGGCATTAAGCTTCCTGCAATTTTTTTATACAGTTGAATCTCCTTACGTCAAACTCGGTATACTCGAAAAGTCAAAAAAATGTCTGAAGTCCCGTTTTAAACTTGAAGCTTTTCGACTTAATTTACTTCTCTTATCTCAAATTTCGATAAAATGTGTCAAAATTTCCGGTTTCTCAAAGTAACTTTTCAGTCCCTAATATACAAATCCATTCAGATTATGTTCTGTATGTCGAAATAATCATTTAAATCAATTAACAGAGCTGTTCAGGTGTCAACAGCATGACCTCCTTACGCTTACCATTTACTGCATCAGTTGAGATTTATTTTGATAACCCGTTTATTATCATTTGTAAGGAAATCAATTGGATTTCTGAATTGAAGCTTTGAACAGAAGTGATAATCATATGAATGAAACATTATATAATGATAAATTTCAAAGAGCTTGAATCATTGATGTTGTGACACCCTGAGTATAGCAAAAACTCTGAAGTCATGAAACAGCCCGCTGTGTTCAGCAGTAACTTTGATTCTTTTTAATGAAACAATATTCATTTAAATGTTGAATGCACTGTTCAGAACATCTTCGCTAGCCAAGGGTTACGATCCGCTCTACTCATCTTCACCCTTGGCATCGTTAAGACAGATTTTCGAGGTCACACGGCCACGGTTTATATGTAATGTAGCTAGTGGTAGCTGCAACCAATCAGAACAGGCTTTACAAAAAACACATGTTCTGTAGGAAAAATGTCAACAAAATAAAAATGCAAAAAATCGTCAGTCCGGCACGATTTTGATAGTATAAAAAAGTTTGTACGATTAGCCGCTACACTATTCGTACAAAAAGTTTGTACGAGGAGACACTGCCTATTATAATCTCGAGTCAATTTTCAGGGCATTCAAACGAAAGGAAATGAAAGCCTTGCGTCGATTGGCTGAAATTGACATCATTACAAGGGGCGTAACTGTCAAAATCCAACAGGTGGTAATGCGCGGGAATTACGAAAATCCGTCTAATGATGCCAAGGGTGAAGATGAGTAGAGCGGATCATAACCCTTGGCTAGCGAAGATGTGTTCAGAATAGCATTTCAACATTTTAAGCTGCGTATCAGTTTTTACAAAAGAATAATGAAAGATATTTTTTTTTATTAGTGTTCGATTACGTGGTATTTATAGATTTCTATGAAAGGTATTGTTGACAGTTTCGTAATTTTTAAATACATGATTGTGTATTGCTATAACCTACATGTACATGTATTGTATGAACATGATGTAATCAAATGCATGTTTCTTTTCTTAGAAGATTCCTAACGATTATTGAATATATATCTGGTAAAATTCAGATAATAACACCTCATCAGAGAAAATTTTGATTCACTAATTTTTTTCAAAACAAATCAATACATACGCACGTGTTAAAAATACGTACAAATGATGATCGATATACAGTATTGTAAAAGACAGACAACAATAGTTTGCATCCACATTTATCAAATTTACATACACCTGACAAAGTTGTCTGTCCTTCTTAATCTCCGATTTCCTTTAAGTCAAATTTCGGATAATTCAAAATTTTTCATCGGCTTTGTGAACTTCGAGATAACGAGATTCAACTGTATTTAATATTACAATACTTTGAAACTCCCAACATTTTTCATAAGAATTCCGAATTTATATTTTCAAATAGTTAAAGAATAATCAATACAGATGTTGTATAATCTGAATCATTTATATATTATAATTACCACATTTTAATTTGTACAAAGTTTCACAATTTGTAAAGCACCTGCACTCGATGACTCACGACAGCATCAGCGTGATGGATTTTTTTCCCCCTTGTTGATTAACGATAGAAGAAGATTGTGGGAGTATTTTCAACCTACACAAATGTACTTTCATTTATTTTGTTAGCAGCAACGGAACATTTTTTCCGATTAGTTTAAATGTTAACTTTGCATACAAATGGATAAATGAGTAAGGTTTTATCCTTGATTTAGTTTACAAGTAAATTTTTTTTTTATTCCGATTATAATCTATTATGCCTCTCCGATTATTTCAGATAATCGATTATCATTTTAAACCGATTGCCCATTACTATCTCTCCATCAACTCCACAAAGCACCGTCTGGAAGTGCAATAGGTTAGCAGAAGAGACATTTCTAGTGCCAAAATCTCCAAAGAATAAGCGAGGGGCCGACTTCTTTGTTAGAAATTTTAAAACTGAAAATGTCAGTAACAATTGAAAATAAAAACTAAAAGCATGGGCAATGTCGAAGTCATTGTGATATCAATCTAACAGAAATTCTATAAGTCATACGAGATGTTTAAATTGTCTGTTAGTGGGTTGTGAAGATATATGCACATTGGTATACTAGACCTAGTATAGAAAATTGTATAAAATTAATTTTTTTTGCACATAATTTTGTGGTCGATTGGTTGGTTTATGGTGTTTAACACCACTTTCAACAATATTTCAGTTATATAGTGGCGGTCAGTTTTATTGGTGGAGGAAACCGGAGAAAACCACAGAACTGTCGCAAGTCATTAACAAACTTTATCACTTGTATCGAGTACACTTCTCCATGAATGGGGTTCGAACTCACAACTTTGGTGGTGATAGGCACCGATTGCACAGGTAGTTGTAAATCCAACTACCATACGATCACGACCACCCCCATTTAGTGTAATTAAATATGTCAACGATACAAGATTCTGAAAACAAATTTATTTGTTGTCAACTTTTCCATTAAAATCAGTAAACCTCTGGTGAGAAAACTTAATATTCTATTTATCACAAATGAGATGGTGTGGTGGAAAACAAGGTGAATGAATCACAACTATCTTAAAATATTTGTTGTACTCAGGATGGTTTATAACAATATGCTGTCTGACTACCAGCTAATCACACTACAAATCAGACCGCTGAATTATAGTTATGCATACCGCTTTAATAGAATCAATTGGTGAAGTACGATTTGGGATAAAAGGGCTGGAATAAAGAATAAAGATTTTTGTACTGCATTCCTTTATATCTGTATATGCAGTGTAACATTTATAAGCACTTTTCTTTTTTCTTTATTTGATATTTTCTAATCTAACAATCATTGAACAATTTAATTATGGTTTTTTTATCATTTTATTGATAATATTTCATTGACATGCTCATTATTTGAGCAACATGATTGGTTTAAATAAAGTTGTCTTGTCTTACACTGATAGTGCATATATATTATATATGTGGATAGTAAATTTACAGCCACTGACCCTGACTGGGGTTTTTAATTTTATTGAATTTTTCAGATAAAATTAATATTATTGTTGCTTGGATACACTAGATATAAAACAATGGATGACATTAATGACAGTTCCCCGTCTTGCTAGTAATGATGACAACACCCACATACCTACCATTGTCAAATTTGTAAACTTAATCCTCTTACATTTATTTGTTAGTAGATGGAGGAGGGAAGTTTGTATTCGATTCTCGCAAGTAACATGAGATTTGACGAGAGTGGACTATTCCATTCAAAGGGTTAAACTCTATTTTATGATAATCTAATTTTTTAATTTTGATAGAAAGAAACTTCAATATTTTTTATACAAAGTAAAAACATTCAATAATTATATTTTCACCTTTTTCAAAAATAGCCATTTTAAATCAATTAAAAAATATAATATTTTATTTCGAAATCTGCCACCCCTTTTTCATTATTAAAAACGTAAACAGAACGATCCAAGATGTCAGCGCCCATGTAAAATTAAAAAAAGGACTTTTACAGAAATGCCAGTCCTCATGGAAAAACAGAAAGATATTTTCTTTGTAATCCATTTTTAAGATGCTTAAATTTTATAAGGACACACTCGGAATGAACATATAATAATAATTTATTTAACGCATTTTACGAATTTAGTGTAATGTATCACAGGCACTTGTCTCTATATGATATTGGTACATTTTTTACATTTTTTTGCAGAGACAAGTGCCTGTGTCCTGTATACTGATTACTGACTGACATACTAGTCTGTAGTTTGTAACACTCGCCACAAACACTATCTCAAGGACCATTGCATGAAACAAGTGTCCATGGCCTGTAGTGTATTATCTGTAAAGAATTCTTGTATGATCAACATTGACAGTCAAGATCAAGACAAGAGTGCCTGTCGTACCTGGTCAAATCGCCCCTCTGCAAAATCGGCCTCGTCAATATCGGCCCCACATTAATCAAAATAGCCCCAACATTTTTTACTGTGTGCTTAGCGGAGAAGCAACAGATGCCAATTTTATAGTCTTTGAGTTTACCCGATCTGGGCTCAAACCCATGATCAACTGCACTCGAGGGTAACACGCTAACCATTACACCACAGATGTGGTTATTATTTCAATTAAAACACCATGTATAATTTGAAAGATATTATAGGATTAAACGCATTTTTTCCAGAGTTTATTGATGTATAACCTGGACCAAGTCCAGAGTTGCAGATAAAAAAAAATTCCTGTCAGACATTGGGTCCTGCAAGTAAGAGAGTTTTGCCAGACCTATCAACTTTTTGCCAGACCTACTTTTTTTTTAGAAATTTTTTAATATTTCACTTTCAATACAGTATGATTAAAGGGACAATCTTAAAGCCTTGACACAGCTAACGACTACTACGACCAGAATCAGATTAAGGATATTGCCAAAGGGGGGTTAGTGACTGAGACCACATTCAATTTAGATAGCTCTGCAACATCAAATAATCAATACTTCATATTAGTAAGATTTTATTATTCCTCTAATGAGTATTTTGATATCAAGTCGTCATTTGTTTGTTCATTTTGTCCTTCCATTTTCAATTAAAGGACCGCCCCGATCGCCTCTCCTTTTCATATGCCGACCTTTTGGCTTTTTTATTTTATTTAGGTAGTGGGTGCTTTTTTCCAGATTTAGACCCCTCCGTAAACTTAATTGGCCATGCAGCCATAACGGAAATGATCAAATTACAATTTACAACGATTACCGATAGGATACGAAATAAAATACGGAATGGGAACTGGTTCCCGAAATTTAGCATAAACAGAAAGGAACAGAAATTTTTACTGATTTGTTTACGACTTTTGACTTTATTAACGATAATCAAAGATCCTTCGCTTAGGGGTCTAAGAGGTAACCAGGACCGACAGAAATTTGATTTTTGACAGCCCCAAGCAGTAAAAATGTTTGCCGGTCATTAGGTCTGACACAAAGACGTCATTTGGCGGACCCTCTAAAATTCTGCCCCCTAGGTCCGACAGGGCCGACGGTTAGCTGCATCTCTGCAAGTCACTCACAAACTTACATAAAAGTCTGTCCTGGACTTTTATGTAGGTTTGTGAGTGACTTGGTCCAGGTTATGCATCAATAAACTCTGGAAAAAATGCATTTAATCCTTATAATTCTGTAACTAAGTTTTTTTTTTCATTTGTTTTAAAAATTTACCTTTGGGGATCCCCAGTATGCACACATACATTCCATTGATGTGTGTCGGCCATGTACAGTGTATAACAAAATGAACTAACCTTGTTTTCCTACATT
This sequence comes from Bathymodiolus brooksi, assembly GCA_963680875.1. Classification (NCBI taxonomy): domain Eukaryota; kingdom Metazoa; phylum Mollusca; class Bivalvia; order Mytilida; family Modiolidae; genus Bathymodiolus; species Bathymodiolus brooksi. The sequence goes on from OY804588.1 coordinate 60,807,289, forward strand.
GATATAGACGGTGATGTAATTAAGTTACTGATATTTTCCAATTTGATGGCATTTTGCATTTAGCTACTCAAACAAGTAAAATGCCCACAAAATCGTAAAATAAATCAGTAACCAGCTTGTGTCAATCAGCATCCCTTGTAAACAACATCACAGGATGACAATATATTACAAAAGTCAAAGTCAATAGATGGTTGTCTTAAGTATTTTTTCCGGAATTTTTTTTTTATGTCAACAATACCAGCTTTTTTTTTCATTGGCATTTATTTTTTTATTTCATATCTAACAATAATTGTCAATTATTAACAATAAACATTGTTTCTTTTATCTTTTTTTATTATCGGGAATCCAAGCCGCCATTTTGTTTACATTACGAAAAAAGTAGTCCGGTGAACATCGTCTATCGAAAAATAAACTGACAAAACCCCGCCTCCATAAACGCTTATACCCAATCAGAGTATAGGATTTCTAATTATGTAAATCATATAAGAATTATTATGTATTAAGATTATCAAACTGATTTACAAACAATAACATATCATATGAAAATATTGATCTCAAGTTAAATACCTTATAAAAGTAATTAGAATGATGTAATCATGTTCGGTCGGATCTCTCATGATTTTTTTTAATGAAAATATGTGTACATAAACATATAGGGCGAAATTATTGTACATAGCTCAATTTTATTATCAAATTAATTTCTTCATTTCCGTTTTTTGGTACGTATAGAACGCGGTCTTATGCTTTAAAATGATCATTTGTAGGTGGGGTGCGTTTTATGCATAAGAGCAAGTATCGGACACTTTTTTTCAGGTCACGCAGAGAGTTGTCGGTAGCATAGCTTCGAGTTCACGGACGGCAATATTCCCAATGATCGATGAATTAATGTTCAAATAACATTAATTGTGTTCATTATATATGTGTTATTTAAAATAAAATTGTATAAAAATTATATATATTGCTTTTTCATTGCCTTTTTGAAAGGTATGTAAATATTCTCGATGTTTGTCAATAATCATACTTGTACATTTTTGTTATTGTTCGGAACCAATTGTCCATACGAATGCAGGAATAACTGTCAAATGTTTGCTATCAGACGTGTGATATTTTCCTTTTTTCAATCTATTTTTTCCTGGGGTGAAATTACCTGTGTTTGGGTATTGAACCTTTGTTTGAATTATCGATTTTTACAGCAGTTGACTAGGTCAAGGACCGTATATTGTATAACAAGGTGTGAAAAGATAAGTGATCATACTGGGACACCTGTCAATATTATATAATATATTGTAACATTGGTACAATATGAGTACACTTCAAAAGAAATTATAATCTCTTTGATCAGGTCTTAATTAATGTTATTACTTTTGTATTGTTTTCTCTTTATTTGAATCGATCGTAATTACTTCTTATTTTAAGCTTGATCCAACTTGCCTATCTTTGATCACATGAACAGTTCATTATTTGATGAATTAATACTGATTAAAGATTAAACATATCTATATATTTATTATTTAAAACAACCATAATTCACGTAAAGAACGACAAAAAAATCAACTGCTCCGTCCGTATCATTTCATTGCCGTTTTGAACTTGTTTTCAAATTAAACATTACCGATAAACTTCCTGCATTCACAAAACAGCTAGTTTTCACTTGCAAAATGTAGAATAATCGGTTTAAAATTTATCAAAAATACATGGATTAACAAATACGTGCTCTGTGGTAAGCAGTATTTTGCTGTTTGAACGAGTTTCTGCCGTGAATGTTTTACTGAATCTCCCTGCATTCTATAGATAGGAACTAGAATTTTCTCCAGATTTTTTGGGGAGGAAAGGGGATGCGTTCTATGCACCAGTACGTTTAATAGACACAAAAAGACGGTACATTAATTAATAGGGGCGATTTTGATTAATGTGGGGGGTGATTTTGATAAATGTTGGGGCAATATTGACGGGGGCGATTTGACTTCCATTTGTGCCGGTGGCCCAATAATCCTAGCAGGCTAGCTATTTTAATGAATATGATCCCTGAAACTAGGTACAGGTCTTGTTATTAAGTGTCCCCTTTAAGGTTAGGGTTATTGCTGTAAATCCTCTCTTTCAGTTTCAGATACATTTACATTGTAACTAGAAAACTTTAAAAATGAAAGCCTAGACAAACTGTCTGGTGAAATTTCTAGCTGTGGATAATACTTTAATAGGTGTCTAGACAATTTAATTAAAATAAAATCTGTAACTGCTCCCTTTTTCTAAAGATCTAGCAAACTTTTGTGACCTGACTATTCGGGCGATGCATTACTTTAAGGACTGTATTGCATCCTTGGTTATTTTATACTGTGTGAAATGTAACGGGAGATGTTTATCTAAGTTAAAGACTGATCCTGTTGGTTCCCAGATTGGGTAGAATCTACTTTGGCGGACACTGGCAGTCAGATATTGTAATAATCAACGCATATGACCCACAACCTTTCATTTCGTTACCATGCTGATATGAAAACAAAAGGGTTAGAGTTAGGGTAGGGTTAGAGTTAGAGTTAGGGTAGGGTTAGAGTTAGAGTTAGGGTTAGGGTTAGGATCTGCTGAAGTAGAAGTACTCCCCCAGATTTGGCAAGATATTTCATATGTACAGCAATTTGATAAATTTAGGATTAAATGATAATGATTGATGGGTTTATTTAGAATTCATTACAGTAATAGTACAAATGATACAGATGTAATAGTAAGACTGCCATCCAATGACATTGTCTGCTCTTTGAATCTGGGTCTCTCACCCCATCAGGACTGCTCAGTATATTTATATGCATGGGATGTCCCGTTCGGGTCGGGTCTTTGAAGTGCCCAGCGTATAATTAGCAAATCTACGAAAGTCAACTATTTTTTTAAACAAGTGAATAGTAACAATATTAACAGAAGAAATAGTAAATGTGCACAATGATATTATTTTAAAAAAATTCCCCCATCACAGAAAGTTAAAAACAAGTTTTTCTATTATACATTTTTAAAAGCATAGATATTTTTGAGAATAAATTACTTGTATAATAATATAATTTTTTCTTCAAACAAAAATGTTTTAAAAACAAATGATGTCAAATTGATCCTTTCCAAATGTATATTGAAAAAAAAAAACTAAATTTGTTTTGAGAAATATCTATTATTTAAAGTGTTTTTATTTTTGCACTTTTTTTGTTTTTTTGTTTGTTTTTTTTTTATTTTATGGCATTGTTGTACACATCTTAGACATTATATATAATATACATGCATGCAAACTACTAATTAGTTGAAACTTGCTGTTTATTGTCATTTCACATATGCATTATATACTTTTTAGGAAGAAGATGATCTTCCTTATGAAGAGGACATTTTACGGAACCCATATTCTGTTAAATGTTGGCTTCGATATTTGGAATTTAAGAAAGATGCCTCAAGAAATGTGGTTAACATGATTTATGAAAGAGCCCTTAAAGAACTACCTGGAAGGTAACATCTTATAAAATAGAGTAATAAAGGAAAAATTTGAAGATACCAAAGAAGTAATCACAAGCCGTAACAGTCTTTGCCTTAATTTTTTTCACCGAAAACCAAATTTAGAACAAATTTCTATTTATTCAAGCAAATTCTTTCATAATTTTCACTTGTTCGAATCCAGTTTTACTTGTCTCAGCCTTCGGGCAAGTGGGTTAGTGCGAAGACTGCATAATTTGAAAAAAGACAGACAATGTCCAAAAGAAAAAGGACAAAAAGGTAAACAATGGTTGACAAATTAATAATTACACAGAATATGAAAGATTGAGCAACACAAACCACACTATAAAAACGAGGGTTAACACAGGTACTCCAGAATGGTAAGCTGTTCCTGCTCCACTATTGGCATCCATTGTGTTACTGTTGTTACAAACCTGGTGATAAGTTATCAATGAAGAATATAAGATAATAAGGGTAATAACAAAATTACCGAACTCCGAACAATCTTACAAAGGGAAAGTCAAAACTCATAAGTATATAAACAGACAAAATCAGTCAACAACCGGAAAACTGTGAAAACCGTAATGACCCAGACTTGGTACAGGCATTTCTAAAGAAATGGTGGGTTGAATCAGATTTTAAAGCACCAAACCTCCCGCATCTCCATCAATGAAGAAATGAGAGGATTTGAATATGACAAGCAGAATACGTCCATAGTCATTAATGACACAGATATTCTGTAAAAATTAATCAAGACATGTTGCCGATCGTAAATCTTTTGAAATGTATGATGACTTCAACTTAACCATTAGGAACCGTAGGTTCAGTAGTTTCCTGTGTTAGCAGGGCAAATTTCCTCTATCAAGGAAATCATGATAGGAACTATCAGTTCTTGAAAGGTAAATAAATACTGGAACTATGTCAGAGAAACAGGGATACAGTGTGTGGTTGGTTTTGATTATGTCACTTATTATGTAACTTGCCATAACAATAAGATTGAACATGAAAGCATTTTTTTTCTGAAAATCAAATGATAAGATACAGCGTTCTTCATCTTACAATTACTGTGATGTCTTCAGTTTTGCAGTAGCTGAACCAGGAAGGGTAGGGAGTATGGCTCGGGATACTATTTTTACAGAAAATGGGATACACATGTGCGTATCACCACTAACGTTGTGAGTTCAAATCCTGCACATGATGAGGTGTAGTCGATTCAACAATTATGTGATAAAGTTTGTCAGTGACTGTGGTTTTCTCCGGGTACTCTGGTTTCCTCATCCAATAAAACTGACCGCCATGATATAAGTGAAATATTTCTGAAAGTGGCGCTAAACACCAAAACCCTAACCCTCATATTATGATGTTTTCTTGTTAACACAGCAATAATAATCATAATGTATGCTGGTTAATACAACCCTAACTTTCTTATTATAATGTTTTCTTGTTAACACAGCAATAATAATCATAATGTATGCTGGTTAATACAACCCTAACTTTCTTATTATAATGTTTTCTTGTTAACACAGCAATAATAATCATAATGTATGCTGGTTAATACAACCCTAACTTTCTTATTATAATGTTTTCTTGTTAACACAGCAATAATAATCATAATGTATGCTGGTTAATACAACCCTAACTTTCTTATTATAATGTTTTCTTGTTAACACAGCAATAATAATCATAATTTATGCTGGTTAATACAACCCTAACTTTCTTATTATAATGTTTTCTTGTTAACACAGCAATAATAATCATAATGTATGCTGGTTAATACAACCCTAACTTTCTTATTATAATGTTTTCTTGTTAACACAGCAATAATAATCATAATGTATGCTGGTTAATACAACCCTAACTTTCTTATTATAATGCTTTCTTGTTAACACAGCAATAATAATCATAATGTATGCTGGTTAATACAACCCTAACTTTCTTATTATAATGTTTTCTTGTTAACACAGCAATAATAATCATAATGTATGCTGGTTAATACAATCCTAACTTTCTTATTATAATGTATGCTTTTTCAGTTATAAACTATGGTACAATTACCTAAAGTTAAGAAGAAGACAAGTTAAAGGGAAATGTGTAAATGACCCGGCAGTAGAAGATGTTTGTAATGCTCACGAGAGGGCTGTTGTATTCATGCATAAGGTATAATAATTTGATATAGGCTTCTGCGAAAATTAAACAGCTCATCTTAGAAAATCCACTTACCATCTTTTTGTGTCTATTAAATGCACTGGTGCATAGTACGCACCCCCTTTCCTCCCCAAGAAATCTGGGGAAAATTCTAGTTTCTATCTGTAGAACGCAGGGAGATTTAGTAAAACATTCACGGCAGAAATCCTCGTTCAAACCGCAAAATACTGCTTACCACAGATCACGTATTTGTTAATCCATGTATTTTTGATACATTTTAGACAGGGAAATGTTAAATTAGTTTTGTTAAAAGTGTTTAAACCGATTATTCTACATGTTTCTAGCGAAAATTAGCTGTTTTGTGAATGCAGGAAGTTTATCAGTAATGTTTAATTTGAAAACAAGTTCAAAACGGCAATGAAAATGATACGGATGGAGCAGTTGATTTTTTTGTCGTTCTTTACGTGAATTATGGTTGTTTTAAATAATAAATATGTAGATATGTTTAATCTTTAATCAGTATTAATTCATCAAATAATGAACCGTTCATGTGATCAAAGATAGGCAAGCTTGGGTCAAGCTTAAAATAGGAAGTAATTACGATCGATTCAAATAAAGTGATAACATTCATTAAGACCTGATCAAAGAGATTATAATTTCTTTTGTTTGAAGTGTACTCATATTGTACCAATGCTACCATATATTATATAATATTGACAGGTGTCCCAGTATGATCAATTATCTTTTCACACCTTGTTATACAATATACAGTCCTTGACCTGGTTAACTGCTGTAAAAATCGATAATTCAAACAAAGGTTCAATACCCAAACCCAGGTAATTTCACCTCAGGAAAAAATAGATTGGAAAAAGTAAAATATCACACGTCTGATAGCAAACATTTGACAGTTATTTCTACATTCATATGGACAATTAGTTCCGAACAACAACACCAATGTACAAGTATGATTATTGACAAACATCGAGAATATTTACATACCTTTCAAAAAGGCAATGAACAAGCAATAAATATAATTTTTATACAATTTTATTTTAAATAACACATATATAATGAACACAATTAATGTTATTTGAACATTAATTCATCGATCATTGGGAATATTGCCGTCCGTGACCTCAAAGCTATGCTACCGGCAACTCTCTGTGTGACCTGAAAAAAAGTGTCTGATACTTGCTCTTATGCATAAACCGCTCCCCACCTACAAATGATCATTTTAAAGCATAAGACCGCATTCTATACGTACCAAAAAACGGTATCTATGTAATAGTAATAATTGTCCAGATAAGGACAAACGTTGTTTTCTTACATAAATGTCCTTTGTCCTTATAAGTATGTACAGTCAAGCCTGCTTTAGTGACCACCTCTATTAACCAATAACTTGTATTATGTGACTTTAAATTTTATTTCCCTTCGCAGTGCATTTCATATCAATTAAACCTGTATTAAACGACCACCTGTCTTATGTGATCATATTTCACTTCTCCCTTGGAAGGTCACATAAGACAGGTTTGACTGTATCACATTATAATTTAAAGTGTCTGAATTAATTCTTTGATGGTTTTGACAAGTCAGGCACACCTTATTACCGTATTTGGCTCTGTATAGTGTGCATTGGTGTATAATACACACCTCTTCTATAGTTCTATCAATATTTTTTGCTAGAAGTATGTAACCACTGATTACATTGACATGATTTTCATTGTTTAATGAGTATTATGCAAAACAATATCGCATGGAATCCAGTGATGGATATAAGGGTAGGGTTCTGGATTCATGCATGGAGCCTGAAACTGTTCAATTCCACCATTACATAAAAACAGGAAATATAAGATATAAGTAATACATTTTAGAAAACAACATCCTTTTTTGCTCTTTTGATTATTTGGTTTCTGTTGTTTGAAATTGTTTTGCCAGAACTGATTTGTGTGGTATTTCACCACAACAGTCTTTTTATCTTAAGCAAAGTTTGGATATTTTTTATCAGCAGTAAATATGCAATAGTATATAAAACTTGGTACAGGTGATCAAGAATATTTTGTAGCTTTTATTATCCCCTCGCCAACGAAGTTGCTAAGGGATATAGTAACACTACCGTCCGTCCTTCCTTCCTTTCATCCTTCCGTCCGTCCGTCCTTCTGTAACATCCTTGTGAACACTCTAGGATCAACATCCTTCAATGGATTTTGACCAAACTTGGTACATATTTAGTCCTTAAGAGAATCTGGAACCCTATTGATTTTCAAGGTCATAGGTCAAAAGTCAAGGTCATTGGGTCAATTTTTTACCGCATAACATCCTTGTGAACACTCCAGAATCAACATCCTTCAATGGATTTTGACCAAACTTGGTACATACATAGTCCTTAGGAGAGTCTGGAACCCTATTGATTTTTAAGGTCAAAGGTCAAATTTTTTGCCCTTGTTATTTATGTATTATCACCAACAGGTAACACAGATTATAATCTAAGGCTTTCATATGAACAACATGTGTAATTGATTTTCAGATGCCAAGAATATGGTTGGACTATTGTCAATTTTTAATGGACCAATGTAGGATCACAAAGACAAGAAGGACCTTTGACAAGGCCTTGAGGGCCTTACCCATTACACAGCATTACAGGATCTGGCCACTGTACCTTAAGTTTGCCAAAATGTATGACCTTCCTGAGTCAGCTGTTAGAGTTTACAGAAGAAATCTCAAGGTAATTTAAATATTTAAAAGTTTATTTTAAGGTGAATTTGTTTTGCAGTGTGCAGTATGTTAAGCAATTTAAGGTAAAGAATGTTATTTTCCAGTGATTCAGTCTCCCATTTGTTACTTCCCTTTTCATAGCTTAGGGGTTATTATGTTTCACACCACTTTCAATAATATTTCAGTTATATCATTGTAGTCAGTTTTATTGGTAGAGGAAACCGGAGTACTCGGAAAAAACCACAGATCTGCTGCAAGTCACTGACAAACTTTATCACATAATGTTGTATCGAGTACACCTTTAGTGGTGATAGGCAGTGATTACAGAGGTAGTTGTAAATTCAACTATCATACGATCAGGACCACATGTCCCTTCCCTTTACATGTTATTTTAGCTCAAATAAATGGTCATCTCAGTAACAGTCAGCAGCCCATCCAAGTGTTCTTAATAGAAGATTGTACTAATTAAGCTATCAAATTATTAAATAATTAGCTAATTAATTGTAAATTATTACAAAAATTCAACAGCATTACAAAATGACCGCCATGTTTTCCAATAAATTACCTTCCAGTAACAGTAATTTGCGAATCATTACGGACCAGAAATGACAATCTTAAATAAGTGGTCACTTGTCTTATGCAGTCATTTTCCTGTGTCCCCATGGTGACTGTTGAACACAGAGGATTAGGGTTATAGTGTTTAGTGCCACTTTCAACAATATTACAGTTATATCATGGCGGTTAGTTTTTGTTGGTGGAAGAAACCAGAGTACCTAGAGAAAATCAGCGACCTGTCGCAAGTCACTGACCCATTGGATACAAGTTTGATTGCGAGTGAGTGACTGTTGCAATTTTTCAGCTATATCATGGTGAGAACAAGTTTATTTTCAATGAAATGATGATGAAGTCCATTTTGTACTAGACCAACACGCTTAGTTTGATTTTTATAGTGCAAGCTGACAGAAACAACAGTCTGCGGATAGACATGTCGCTCCACTCTGACACATTATTATGATTCCGAGCCAAACCGTCTTTTCTCTTACTCCTTAATACTGCGTGCTTAGCGGAGAAGTAACAAATACCAATTTTATAGTCTTTGGTTTGACCCGATCGGGACTCGAACGCACGAGCTACTGCACTTGAGGAGAGCATGCTAACCATTACACCACCGATGCGGTTCAAATTTGATTGTATCTTCATGTACATATATATAACCCTTGACATTTACAGTTGCAAAAAGAGAATACAGAAGGTTATATAGAATATTTAAAATCTATTGATTGGTTGGATGAAGCAGCAAAACGATTGGTTAACATTATTGATGATGATGGTTATGTGTCTAAAGAAGGAAAATCTAAGCATCAGGTAAGGGAGATAATTTCGTCGAATACATTAATTTATTTTAAATTTGGATTACTTTAAAATATATTTTGGTTTTATTATTTTGAAGAAATTTACAATATGCAAGTTGAATGAAGTATATGACTTTAGATTGAAATTAATTTATTATATATAAAAAATTTGCTTGATTTTTTTTTGGTGGTTTGGAACATTACATGGTAATTTTCTAAATGTCAACCAAATACAATAGTTCCCACCTCTTATGAAGCCACTCCCACCAAAGACCACCCCTCTTATCAGGTCAGATGAACTGAGATATTAAAATACTATTAAATTGTCCTCCTCAAGAGAGGCCACCCCTTTTATAAGGCCATTTGTTTAGCAGTACAGAAGGGGTGGTCTTATAAGAAGGGAACTACTGTATTTGCAAGGTAATTTCCCCAAAATATTGGATTGAACAAAGAAAAGTGAAAATTAAAGTGGTATATACAATGATACCTGCATAGCACTGATCCATCACTTGCATTTAATGATTTTGTTTTAACTCAAATGAGGAGCCGCCGTGGTCGTGATCGTATGGTAGTTGGAATTACAACTACCTATGCAATCAGTGCCTATCACCACTAACGTTGTGAGTTCGAATCCCACTCAGGTGTACTCGATACAACATTATGTGATAAAGTTTGTCAGTGACTTGTGGCAGGTCAGTGATTTTCTCTAGGTACCCCGGTTTCCTCCACTAATAAAACTGACTGCCACGATATAGCTGAAATATTGTTGAAAGTGCTGTTAAACACCATAACCCCCCCCTTTAAATAAAATGAGGATATTGACTTATTTTTTTCTTTTGTTTTCAGTTATGGAATGAACTTTGTGAACTTATTGCCAAGAATCCAGACAAAGTGACATCATTAAAAATTGAACCAATCATACGTCAAGGATTAAAACGGTATACTGACCAGATTGGTGTACTTTGGAATTCAATGGCCGACTATTACATCAGGGGTGGACATTTTGAAAGGGTAATTATTAGTCCAATGTTACTTTTGTATGGCTAATGAATAATAATCACTACTTTTTGCATATTCACACACACAGAGCTGAAACTTGATCTATTTGGTTTTGATATTCAATATTTTATTCCAAGCCTATTAGTTTAAACATATTTTATTGATTAATAAATAATGTTGTACAATAAGATAAATTTCAATATACATGTAATATAATTTACAAAGGGATTTGAAAACAAGTTTAAGAAAACCTATATTAATTCGTTTCCATGGTATATATATCTTTACAATAATAAAAGTATGATCTCGAAGTTTAAAGTTCAAACCTATTAATTACAGGGGCCGTCGTGGTCGTGATCATGATCGTGATGGTATGGTAGTTAGATTTATAACTACCTATGCAATCAGTGCCTATGACCACTAAAGTTGTGAGTTCGAATCCCGCTCATTGCAATATATACTCGATGCAACATTATGTGATAAAGTTTGTAAATGACTTGCGATAGGTCAGTGGTTTTCTCTGGGTTTCTCCAGTTTCTTCCACCAAGAAGACTGACTGCCATGATATAACTGAAAATTGTTGAAAGTGGCATTGAAACACCATAAAACAAGCCAAAGCATACCAAACTATTAATTACATCTTTGTTAAGATCGTTGACCAGCATGTTTGTTTTGTGAAAGGTAAGGGGCATGCGGTAGCTATGAAAAAAATGGTTTTGAAATTCATTGTTTATGCCAAGCTGTTTTGTTTACACCTTTATTAGGATTGTTGAGCTGCAGATTTGTTTTGCGAAAGGTGAGGGACATGTGATAGGTAGGAACGAAATTTTGAAATAGCTACAAACTCTTCTCAAGACTCCCAGATTTTCATTCACATTGCCTTTTAAGTCAACTGCAAGAGAAATCAAGTAGCCGTCCTGTTTTTACCAAGTTCGAACTCTGATGAGTGAGAGATGTTTTTCAGCTAAATCATGGTGAGAACAAGTTAATTTTCTATGAGATGATGATGAGATCCACTTTGTACTAGACCAACATGCTTACTTGGATTTTTATAGTGCTAGCTCACTGAAACAACAGTCCGTGGATAAACATGTCGCCCCACTCCGACACATTATCCTGATTCCAAGCCAACCAGTCTTTGCTCTTTCTCCTTAATGCTGCGTGCTTAGCGGAGAAGCAAAAAGACAAATACCAATTTTACTGTCTTTGGTTTGACCCGATCAGTGCTTGAACCCACAATCTACCGCACTTGAGGCGAGCACACTAACCATTACACCACCGTAAGTAACTTCCTTAGATAGCATGAAGTAAAAATTGTGTACATTCTGAGGTGCTTAAAGCGGGATTGGGCTATTCTGATAAAATGGATACTAACGATTATATATCTTACGATTTTCAGGCAAGAGATATTTATGAAGAAGCTATAGAAACAGTGCTAACAGTTAGAGATTTTACACAAGTTTTTGATGCTTACGCAGAATTTGAAAAGAATGTTATGAGTGCTAAAATACAAACAATGGAAGAAACTGGTGCATCAGAAGAAGGTATCCATATTTATTACCGTATTCAGTCACATGTAATGCTCACTTTTTTCTCAGAAAAAAAGTGTATTAATAATACATTTATAATAAGAAAGTATATAAAAATAAACCATTTATTTTTAAATCAAAATAGATGGCATGTATTAGAGCATTATTTTGTAGTCCGAACTCAATGATGTTAACAATCAGCCACCCAGACCTTTGTTGTATTGTGTATTTTTTTCTAATATTTTCCTTTTAGTAAGAAATGATATGGATGTAGGTGAACATGAGAGACTATCCAACTTCATACATGTATTTACATGTATATACAATTTAAAGAAAGGGAACAGTGCTATTATTGCTATTCCACATTCCACATCACAGTAGCTTCTTCGGTAATGAGTATGACTCATTCATTAAAATGAGTGTGAAACTGGCCAAAGCTGATGGGTACCTCTGTATATAAACGCTACATCTGGGCAACTTTGTCATTTTTATGTTATTTGGTGCTCAGAATTTTATTTCCGAGATGTGAGCCATCAACAAGAAAACAAAATACAGGTGAAGTAATCTTACAGATACTGTCATCATTGTGCCTGACATCACATGACACGGCTATACATAAAGACAAAGAAAACACCACAATGCATAAATGATGAACATAAAGTCTTCATTAAATTGTTTGTCTCTGTGAGATTTAAAAATTATCAACTATTTGTATTTTTAGATGACCTTGACCTTGAACTTCGACTTGCCCGTTTAGAGAATTTAATGGACAGAAGATTATTACTTCTAAACAGGTAAAAGATTTTCTTTAGATTAGCGAGAGGTACCATAACTTTTATCATTTTAGTTCCCGGGTGGCTCAATGAGTTAGGTAGTTGGATTACCTAACAACTCATACAAGCCTATCACCAATACGGCATGGGTTCGCGCCCGGCTTTGTAAATTACAAAAAAAGGTGCACTCGGCTCGCAGCCGAAAGTGATAAAGTTTACCAGTTGCTTGCCCATGGTCGGTGGTTCTCTCCGGGTACTCCAGCTTCTTCCACCACTAAAACTGGTCGCTGATATATTGCTGAAAGTGGCGTTAAACACAATAAATCAAATCAATCATTTTATCATTTACTTTCTATCTTAAATATATGTGTCACTTTATGTATATGTACTGATTACAGTAGAGGATCCACGAAAATACAATTTTTTCTCAAACCACAACAAACTTAAATGAATCAACAGTACTTCACTACTAAGCACATATTGTTCTGTTCAGGTGTAGTCTAACTGCGTACTCAGGCCAAAAAAAAAAAAATGTGTGTTTCCGATTGCATGGTCTTCAAAATTAGGGTCGGTAGGTATGGATTTTTTATTTATTTATTTTTTTAATTGCTTTCCAACTTTTCAAAATATGTAGACAGCGATAGTGTTTTGAAAGTTCGGATTTCTGGAGAGTGGTCGCACTTCTCTTTCCATATGGAAAGGACTGTTGACGTCCCTTCCATTATAGGATTGTTGAATCATTAATACTGGTTCCAAACATCGATCAAATGTACAAGGAAATGAAGAAAATTCAAACAGGAAACCGGTCTTTAATAAATCCGTTTCAATTAAGCGCTTATCAGAAAGCGTCAATATCGCAACAGTCAAGCGTCTATTGTTGAAGTCGGAAACAAACACGGAAACGGAGACGAATTTCCGGATTTTGCCGATCTATTATTTTTTTTGACATAAAAAATGTTAGGGTTGGCGGTAAAATTTTAGGGTCGGTCGATCGGAAACACACATATTTTATTCTTTTGGCCTCATACAATTTGAAAATTATTCATGTACATAAAAGAAAGTAAAGATGGACATATTTACAATCAAGAGCTTGTAAAAAAACTATGAAACTTAGATAATATAGTTAGTTAGTAAGAAGTTTGTAAAATGCCACTGATTGGGAATCATTGTATCATTTATTTGATTGATTTTTTGGTGTTTAATGCCACTTTCAACAATATTTCATCTATATCATGGCGACCAGTTTTAGTGGTGGAAGAAGCTGGAGAGAACCACCGACCAAGGGCAAGCAACTGGTAAACTTTATCACTTGTGGCTTCGAGTCGAGTGCACCTTTTTTTGTAATTTACAAAGCCGGGCACGAACCCACGCCGTATTGGTGATAGACTTGTATGAGTTGTTAGGTAATCCAACTACCTAACTCATTGAGCCACACAGGCCCTTTGTATCATTTAAGTTGAACACATATTCTGCAGGATTTTACTTGTAATCCAGTTTTTGTGTGCTGGTCTAGTACAAGAAAACACTAAATTGTTCTCTCCATGATATAAGTAAAAATAAATCTTGACATCACATCACGTCACTCTCTGCATGTTTTTTTCCCCGAAAATTGGCCTAAAAATTATAAAACCAACATTTGTGTTAATTGGCTATTATTGGTCATTGGTAGTCATTGTTGCCACATTGAGGGCCTGGGTGGCTCAATGAGTTAGATAGTTGGATTACCTAACAACTCATACAATCCTATCACCAATATGGCGTGGGTTCGCTCCCGGCTTTGTAAATTACAAAAAAGGGTGCACTCGACTCGCAACCACAAGTGATACAGTTTACCAGTTGCTTGCCCATGGTCGGTGGTTCTCTTCGGATACTCCAGCTTCTTCCACCACTAAAACTGGTCGCCATAGCTGAAATATTGCTGAAAGTGGCATTAAACACCAAAAATCAAATCAACCAAATCATATTTTATTATTTTATTTACAGTGTACTTTTAAGACAAAATCCTCACAATGTTCATGAGTGGCACAAACGAGTCACATTGTTTAAAGATAAACCAAGGGAGGTAAGAATGTTATTACTTTTTTGTAATGTTTTTTGAATTTTTTATCATTCTAATTTACTTGAGTCAATATATTATTGAGAAGTAAAAGCAATGGGTTAATTTGTATTACCGGCATTTTGAGTTCTGATTTAGTGACAAAAGGACCAGAAGTGAATTTAATTACTATAGTTACCTTGAATTCATTAATCTTGAATACTTCATTTGCTTTGAAATCTCTGAAAATATGTTTGGCATCACCTATAATGTAGCAGATGTTGACTCTTAGCATAAGTTCAACAACACAAAAAGCTATGTCTGATGCAGAAACAGGTTTTCAGAAAAGTTAAAATAGAGAATGGAAATGCTTGAATTTTTTAATTTAAAGCTATGCACCATAATATAATAGTTATTCAGGTGTTGGGTAGGGTATATAATGTCACATTCCCGGCTTCAGATATATATACCCCTCGCTTGATGGTTCAGGGTATTTAAATAAATTGGAGCCGGGAATGTGACAATATATGACAGCAACTGAATAACATATAATGTCACTCTAGATCAGACAAAATAAAAGAAAAATATTCTCATATCATAGATTTTTCTTGACCTTATATTGAATTTAAAAAATAATATTTTCTAGAAATACATATACAATATACATACATTGTCGGAAAATATAAAATTTATTTGTATGAGCTTTAGAAACAGGTAGAAAAGCGAGCATATGGCGAGCTTTTCTTGCATGCTTCACAGCGAGTGCAAATTAATTTTATATTTAGCGACATTTATCCTGCAATAGCAACAAGTCTGAAACAAATTGTCTGAAAATAGCTGAAACAAGCGTCGTTCTAATCGTTTTCAATGGTGTCATCTGTAAGTAAGAGCTTATACTGTTACCGTTTCTTTCTGTAGCTCTACATGAATCAGGTACCAGAAATGCTTTATTAGGTCCATGACCTAATAACACTAAAGTTTATTTGACCCCCTTTATTAGTACTCAAAATCATATAATTGCAGGATAAAACATTAAAACTAGATTGCATGTGATAATGCATATGAACTTTATTTTTTTGGGATAGATAATAAATACATACACAGAAGCAGTACAGACAGTGGATCCAAAGTTAGCCACAGGGAAGCCACACACTCTCTGGGTGGAATTTGCCAAATTTTATGAAAACGCTGGTCAAATAGAAGATGTATGTACTTATTTTATTGGATATATATAAAATCTAACATGGGGGAGTATTTGATAGGGAGAATCTGACACCCGAGGGTAAGATTTCAATCGTTCTCTTATTCTGCAAGCTTCGTCAGAGAACGATGAATTATTTCGATTCTGATATGTCTAAGAGTACAAATATGGTAGTATACTTTGATTGGAAGACTGTGATTTATATTTACGTTTGCGGACAATGTCGCACTTAATATATGCTGCCAAATTCGAGCAGACAATAATTCATCAACATGTACATTTACGATGGGAAAGTCAGTTACATGCACCGGCACATGTGCTAATGAGATTATACCCTATCGAGAAATCACTCGTTTTTTAACAAAGCGAAAGAAGGACGTCATGTTAGAATTCCTTATAGTGTACACAGTGTTTGATTCTATATTTCTTACAAAAAACATTTTTTTATCCACACTTGCTTCAGGATTTGGTCAAGATGTGTCCTAACCATTCTGTCTTATGAATTTGAAATTGAAAATTATTATAGTTCCTTCACTGAGTGTAAAGAAAATGTCACATCTATGATACAACACAACCTGTGTACATATTCATACGCAGTTGCTAATGGCCTCTATCCCTATCTCAATAATATTCTATTATCAATCATGCAGCCTCACAGTTATGATATAACACGACTCGTGCACATATTAAAATAGACAACATATGTCATTGGAAATACCGTTCTTTGTCTTGGGACAGGCAAAGTTTAATGATTTGTGTTATTGCAATTAGTTATTTTGTCAACCTTTACATTTTATTTAAAATTCAACAAATTTTGTTTTCTGTCTTTTGTTTACTTCATGTATTTAAAATAAAAGGCTAATATTATTTTTGTTAATTTTTCAGGCAAGAGTAATATTTGACAAAGCAGTTAAAGTTCCATATAAACATGTAGATGACCTAGCCTCTGTGTGGTGTGAATGGGCAGAGATGGAAATTAGACATGAGTATGTGTTTTTAGTTTTGTGGTTTAAATATAGTCAAACCTGCCTTTCCGATCACCTTGAATTAGTGATCTTTGTCTTTAAACAGATTTGATTGATTTATGATTTATTGTATTTAACGCCACCTCTTTCAGCAATATTTCAGCTATATCATGGAGACCAGTTTTAGTGATGGAAGAAGCCGGAGTACCTGGAGAGAACCACCGACCATGGGCAAGCAACTGGTAATCTTTATCACTTGCGGCTGCGAGTCGAGTGCACCCTTTTTTGTAATTTACAAACCGAGCGCGAACCCACACCATATTGGTGATAGACTTGTATGAGTTGTTAGGTAATCCAACTACCTAACTCATTGAGCCACACAGGCCCTTTCACACTTTTTTTTTTTTTTTTTTTTTTTTTTTTTTTTTTTTAAGTGTGATATTTTTATTGAAATCTGTACATTTGTTAGTTGAATACATAAAGTACCGGTACCTTATCCCGGCCTCGTTAACATTAGTAAAGCACATAACATATAAAGATGTTAGTATTTGTTAGTAATTTACATACAGAATGGCATACTATTTCTATTAGAATAACATGACAGAAAATACCAAATAATGTGATTCCACATAAAGATGAGTTTTTCAATCATAATAAACCAAATTAACAAATATACAGATAATCAAAAAATAGGGTTTTAAGTAGCTATAGAAGTAAAAGAAAAAAATGGAAAAAGTTTAATTTATTGAGTTTTTTAAAGGCATAAAAATAATTTTTTTTTTTTTTTTTTTTTTTTTTTTTTTTTTTTTTTTTTTTTTTTTTAAAGAGAAAGAAAAAGTTTTTTAATTTGCTTTGATGAATAGGTAATTTTAGCATTCATAAAAATAAAAGGCTATTTCTTTTCTATCATGTTATATACAGAATGAATATTTGTATAAATCTTTATATCTAATTAAACAGTAAAGTGAAAGCATTCCATATCTGGTTGAAAAAATCAATTTTTTTATTTTTAATAGCAATAGATTTCTCAATGTTATATAGTGACTGTATTTTCCTCTGCATTGTGACCAATGATAATTTTTTCTGAAAATATTTACAGTTAAAAATATACTGCTTTATTTGTAATAAAATGAGGTTGATAGCATCTCCTCGAGACGATTTTGAAGTATCACCAAAAAGAAAAAATTGCATAGTAAATGGAATACTAACACCATTTGACAATAACCAAGAATCAATTTCATCAATAAAAGCTTGTACAATCTCACAGTTCCAAAATAAATGTTCTATAGTTTCCTCATCTTCCTGACAAAAAGTACAAAAGGCATTGTCTTTTACTTTAATTTTATACAGCAATTTATTTGTTCCTAGGATACGTTGGTTAATTCTGTACTGTAACCATTGTAGTTTGGTATTTTGTGTGACTATAAAAGGTAGTTTGAATATTTCTCTCCATTTCGTTTCATCTAAACCTAAGGCTAAAATTTCCTCCCACTTTTTCTGACCATTTGACACTATGTTATTCCTTATTAGTAACAAATACATATCTTTAGTTCCCCTTTTACTCTTCAAAATGGTCTTAACAAACGAAGGAATAAATGGGGTAAGTAGCTTATAACTATTATACACATTTTGTTTTCCAGCATGTTTTACAGCTGAAATTATACTATTAAATTTCATAATATTTTTTGAAATGTTAAATTTTTCCTCTAATTGATCAATGGAGAGAAATTTTCCATCTTCTGACATAATATCATTAACAAAACAAATACCTTTTCTGAACCAGTCTTCATAGAATACTGGTTTGTTTTCTATTTTTATAGTTTTGTTCATCCACAGTGGAGAAGACAAAAAATATTCCCATGTAAAGTTTTCTTCTTTATCAATAAAGGTGTTCCAAGCATGGAACACATCTTTCCAAAATTTATTTTTTACAACATTTTCTTTTATGTAAGAAATATAACCATTACCAAAATTGAATAATTTTTCCTGATTTATTGTCGAAAATAAGATATTATCCCATTTACCTTCAGTTCGAAATAGCTTTCTTACCCAGGTTGTTTTTAGGGCTAAAATAAATAAATTTAGATTAATCATTTTTAATCCTCCTTCACAGAAGTCTTTTTGTAACAATTCCTTTTTAACTCTGTGCACAGGTGAACTCCATATAAAGGTAAAAATAAGCTCGTTCACCTTCTTTAAGATGTCTTGAGTAGGATTAGGCAATGTAATGATTAGGTGATTTAAGACAGGTAAAATCAGAGTTTTCACAACAGTAATCTTTCCAATGACAGTAAGATTCCTTTTTGACCATATCTTAATTAGTTTTTTTATTTGCAAAATTCTCTCATTATAATTAATATTTACAATTTTATCCAAATCAACATCAAAATTAATACCCAATAGCTTGAAGGATGTTTTACCCCAGGATAAGTTTCTGTGTTGACCTAAAGTGTCATTACTGTATTTTTTACTCCCAATCCATACTACTTGTGTCTTGGTAAAATTAATGTTTAGCCCAGAGAGTTTTGCATACCAATCTAATTCAAGTAAAGCTTCATTTAGAGACTTTTCACTGCCATCTAAAATTAATGATGTGTCATCTGCAAACTGTGATAACTTATGTTCAATCCTTGTCACATTTATACCACCAATATTTGTATTACCCCGTATCTTAATGGCTAAAATTTCTGCACATAAAATAAAAAGATATGGCGATAACGGATCACCTTGTCTACAACCACGGCCTATTTGAAAAAATTCTGAAAGATTACCACCCTGAATGACTGCTGATGATATATTATTATAAAATACTTTAACCCAGTTTATAATAGATTCCCCAAAGTTGAAAAATTTTAATACAGATAAAAGAAAGTCCCAAGATATAGAATCAAATGCCTTTTCAAAGTCTATCAAAAGTAACAAACCAGGTATGTCGTTTTCTTCTGTAAATTGTAGCATATCATAGATTAATCTAAGGTTATCTCCAATGTATCTTCCACTAATAAAACCTGTTTGATCTAAATCAATCAACTTTTCCAGAACTCTCTTCAATCTACTAGCAATAACACCAGAACCAATTTTGTATACAGTATTCAGTAGTGATATTGGTCTCCAATTTTTGAGAAAGTGTCTTGGTTTGTTATCTTTTGGTAAACATGTAATGATTCCCTGTTTTTGAGTTACTGATAGCTCACCTAAAAGTGACCCAAAATTTATAGAATTTACAACAAATGACTTCAAATCTATCCAGAAAAATTTGAAAAATTCTGTTGAAAAACCGTCCGACCCGGGTGATTTATTATTATTCATTTTTTGTAAAACCTTACTTGCTTCATTTACATTTATTTCCCCTTCTAAACTTAATTGTTCATCTAAAGACAATTTATTAAAGTTTAAGTCTTTTAAATCTCTTTCTAAATCACTCACTTTACACCCATTTCCTTCTCTAAATTTATATAGTTCTTCATAAAATACCTTTGTTTCTTTCAAGATATCAAATTGTTTAGTTATAGTTTTGCCATCATCCCTTTCTATTTTGGGAATTATTTTACTAGTAAAATTTTTTGATTCTAGCCCACAAAAATATTTTGTAGGTTTTTCCCCCTCTTCAATCCACTGCACTCTAGAACGTATTATTTTACCCTTTATTTTTTCTTTTCTTATATTTTCTAAATCTTGCTTCTTATTCTCTAAAAGTTGTATGGAGGCTTGGTTTACATTACATTCTAAAGTGTCAATATCTTTCAATAAATCTCTTTCTATTTTGTCTCTTTCTTTTCTCTTGTAGCTTGAATAAGAAATAGTTTTGCCTCTAATTTCCATCAACAGTGTTTCTAGAAACAATTGACTATTAATAGTGAAATGAAGATCATCGTTAGAAATTTCATGTATATTCTCAAAGTTATAAACCAAGGCACCATACTGTTTTTTAACCTCTAAAATCTTTTTTTTTACAATATTACTATATTCCAAATCATAAAGTAATGAATTGTTGAACTTCCATAGTCCTTTACCACGCATAAAAGGTATAAACTCTAATTCTAAAATTACCATGGAGTGATCTGAACGATAACTTGGTTCAATTTTACATTTTACTAAATTTGTCAACATACTATCAGGAAAAAGAAAAAAATCAAGTCGAGCTTGTTTAAAAGGTGTCTTTTTTCTCCAAGTATATCGTTGTAAATCTGGAAAAAGTTCTCTAAAGGGGTCCACTAGGGAGCATTGATCTACTATTTCAATAAGTTTATCTCTAGCATTGGGGTTATTAACATGTAAATAGTTGTAACAATCAATATGTGGGCAAAGTACCAAATTAAAATCACCACAAAGTAAATAACGTTCATTTCCAAAATCTTCAATAATATTCATAATCTGATCATAGAAATCAGGATTGTCCATATTGGGTCCATAAAGTGACAGAAGTGTAAGTTTCTGTTTATCAATTACAACATCTAATGCTAAATAATTACCATTCAGATCCCTTTTCTCTTTCAGGACTTCATATTCAAAATTGTTATTAAACAGAATTGATACCCCCCTGGAATTTGAAGAAAAAGATGAAAAGAAACAATCAAATCCCCACATAGATCTAATACTAGACTCTATTTCAGAAGTAAAATGTGTGTCCTGTAAGCAATAAATGTTATAATTTTTGGATTTTAGAAAATGAAACACATCTTTTCTTTTTTCAATATTACCAAGGCCTTGACAGTTAACTGTTAGAAATTTTATGGAACCCATTTCAAGGGGAATATAATTCTTCTAAATAAGTAGATATATACAAAACTCTGACAATACATATTCATCAAGCAAATAAGAATAGAACTATTGTAAATGTAAATGAATTTTTCAAAATATTCTTTTGAAAATAACTGAAAAAATGATAGATAAAAACATGTATTTAGACCTAAGATGACAAGTGTCATAATATACCTGTTGTAAACTGGTACAATTTTTGCAAAATCTGCAGTAAAATTTTCAATCAATTGTATAACATTATTGTTTTTTTATACTTGAAGCATAAATATATTTATGATATTAAATATTTAATACAATAAAGACAGATCTTTTCAGTTGTCTAAATATTTTTCAACATCAAAAATTTAAAGTTACCACCCAGGACGTTGTGAAGGCCGTTGTCTGAGTTTAAAGTTAATGTCATCATACATCTGAAACTTCGTCTGTAATCCATTCTCTGTTCTACCATAAATGCCACAATTAAAGTACCACACCTGGTCGAAACGCTGACTTCGTTCTAGTCTTTTGATAAGCTCCATGTTCCTTTGTGTGACGTCATCCACAAATTTCACTCTTCCTTTCAGTTCCTTCCTTACCTGCATTACACTCCTTTTTACATCACTACTGAACAAGCGCACAATTAAAGGGCTCGGCTCATGTTCTGCTGGTAGCCTATGTATTGCTACTACATCCCTTTCTTCTAAGGTTACATTCAGATCTCGTTTGACCAAATTAATAAAATCCTGACGTAGGTTTTGCTTCTCTCTCCTAGGAAAGTTGAACACTTTGATATTGTTTTTCCTAGAGTACTGCTCGTTGTAGTTGCTGCTCATATTTGCTTGCTTAGCAACTTGTACTGTTTCTGAAAATTCTTTTTTGATTGATGTTATTTGGGCTGTACCTACTTCTAGTCTCTTTTTCAAGTCTTCATTTTCAATACTAAGTGCCTCAACCTTTTCTTCCATCTCATTCTGAATTTTTATGATTTTTTCATTCATCTTTTTTTCTAACGAGGACTCAAACTTGCTAAAGAGCTTTTTCACAATACCAGTGACAATATTTTCTAAGTCAGAAGTCTTGACAAGGTCTTTTGTCATTTCATTCAGATCATCTTTTGTAGTTACATCCCTCAAGCTAATTTTAATTTCTTCAAGATCTTTTTGAAAGTTAATTAGTCCCGATAGATCATGACTGGTGTTAGAGTCGTTAGAGACTTCAGAGTGAGTTCTTTTTGCTCTAGGCTCTTTGTTACTAGTGTCTTTCATTTTGGCTGCTAATAATGTCTGAACTGTTTTTACTGGATTAGGTTGACCAGGTTTACTCACAGGTCTAGTTGGAAGTATTATTTCCTCCAGGCATATTATTATGTATGTGAATACTATCTACTTTAGAAAATCCAGAATTTCACAAATTTAACATGAAAATTAAGTCTTAAATTTCACAATTTTATGGCTTAAAAATCCATATAGAGGTTCTTCATTCCATTATGCATCACTTTATCACAAAAATATATAAATCCACATCAAATTAACAATGGATTTTGCAAAAAATGCAGGAGCTGACTTTTAGTGTGTGAACAGCTCGACGGCCATTTTGATATTTGTATCTCCAACAACATATTTAAAAAAAAACCGATAGAAAACCTGCACAGATTGGCTTCAACTCAAAAAGAACACATGCTATCACAAAAATGTATGACAACATAAACATGGACAGTACAATAGCAGAATCAGTGAATGTTCATAGTTAACTGACTACTAGCTAAGAAGGTAGAATATAGTGGTTAAAGACCATTACTCTTAGGACAAAGAAATATCATAACTGATGCTTCTAACAGATTTAATATCAGTTAGTCATAAACGTATAAGGAAATTGATCTTTATGAGAAACCAGAGTAAATAGGTCACCATTTTTTGTTTATATTTACAGACACTTTGATGAAGCTTTAAAGTTGATGCAGAAAGTCACAGTTCCACCATCACGTAAAGTGGCTTACCATGATGAGGTAAGTCTTATTCCCAGTGTGTAAAATTCTCTGATTGTCATTGACTAACTACACATCCATAAGGGGCCGTCGTGGCCATGAACGTATGGTAGTTGGGTTTATAACTACCTATGTAATCAGTGCCTATCACCACTGATGTTGTGATTTCGAATCTCGATCAGGGCGAGGTGTACAACATTATGTGATAAAGTTTGTCAGTGACTTGCGACAGATTGGTGATTTTCTCTGGGTACTGTAGTTCCCTCCACCAATAAAACTGACCTTTACGATATATCTGAAATATTGTTGAATGTGGCGTTAAACACAATAAACCACTAAACCATCAATATGGCGTGTGACTGAATTAAACCAGTTAATGTGATCCCAATCCTTCCTCTCTAATATTTGGATCTCTAATGACAACACAGATATAAACAAACAATAAAAGACCTGTACCTATAGCAACAAGTCCGAAACAAATGCCAAATTGTCTGAAAATAGCTGAAACAAGCATCGTTCTAATCGTTCTCAATGGCGTCATCTGTGACGTAAGAACTTATACTGTTACCGTTTCTTTCTGTCGCTCTACATATCTGATTTAATTAACAGTTTATTCTCAAAGTATTTACATTTGTTTAATGAACAGTAATTTAAATATCTTTTTGAATCCAGATGATTAATTTAAATCTCCTTCAGATTAACAGGTATAAGAGAGACAATTATACATTATTTATACTGCGCATATATCGTGATAGCTAAATTGACTTTTTGAAGGTGACTTATAGGTCCATTGAGCCGGGTGTAATTATTGTGAATATCATATTATGTAATTATGTCTCCCCTTCGAACTAAGGGAGACATATTGTTTTAATCTGATTTTTTTCTTCCGCTTCTTCTGCTTCTTCTCAGCGAAGCTTGTTCGGACCATAACTTTTTTGTCTTTCCAGATAGGTCAATTATATTTGGTATGTGCGTGCATGACCATAAGGCGATGTGTCGCGTACCGTAATGACCTTCGTGGGACGTTGACCTTTGACCTCAAGGTCAAATAATTGTTTTTTAAATAATATTTTCTTGTCCGGGCCATAACGTTAAGGGGAGACATAAGTTTTAGGTATCTAAAACAGTTCTTCCTAGTTATGTATGTTTTACACATGTCACTATGATATACAATTTACTTACTTACTTATACTACGTTTTCACTGAAAAAGACCGCACACTATCACAAAAATGAATGACAATATAAACATGGACAGTACAATAGCAGAGTCAATGAATGACAACATAAACATGGACAGTACAATAGCAGAGTCAGTGAATGCTCATAGATAACTGATTACTAGCTGAGAAGGTAGAATATGTTAGTTACATTATTTTGAACCTACCAATGGGTAAATTTGTACTTCAACAGAAACTGATAGAAAGATATTAAAATTGGCACATCATTAGTCATGTAATGGTGGGTTGTTGTCATGACAACTATAACATAATACTGATAGTAGTATGAATGTTGTTGACATTTTATTTTGTAGACAGAATCAGTACAAGATAGAGTACACAAATCACTTAAAGTCTGGTCATTGTATGCAGATCTGGAAGAAAGTTTTGGTACATTTAAGGTAAAAATTATACAAAAATTAAACCTTGTAATGAATTCAGCAGAACTCTTTATCTCATGTTGAATTAACAGTGTTAATCAAACTTTTAACTGACATTGAGTTTTTTCATCTATAAAATTTGATTTTATCTTTTTATAATATATGGAGATTGCCTTGGTAGTGTAATAGTAAGCATTCTTGCCTCGAATGGAGAAAAAATCGTCAGTTTTTTCCCATGTTGGTTGAAATAAAAAAAACTATATAAATTGATATTTGCCAATTCTCTGCTAAGCATACAACATTAAGTAGCAGAGAGATGAGAGACTAGTTGGATTTGAGTCACTAATGCATCCATGTGTAACAATATGTATACCTGCTAACTTTTGTTTTAGTGTGGTATTACTCGATAAAGATCTAGCTCAGCACGTTGGTTTAGAACAAAGTAGACATCATCATCTCAAAAAGTAGCTTTTTCTTTGCTATGTTATATCTGAAATTCTAACATGACGTCCTTCTTTCGCTTTGTAAAAAAACGAGCGATTTATCGATTGGGTATAATCTCATTAATAGCACATGCGCCGGTGCATGTGACTGACTTTCCTGTCGTAAATGTACATGTTGATGAATTATCGTCTGCTCGAAATTGGCAGCATAAATTGTGTGCGACATTTTTTGCAAGCGTAAATATAAATTACCGTCTTCCAATCAAAGTTTACTACCGTATTTGTACTCTTAAACATATCAGAATCGAAATAAATCATAAATATTCTCATTTACCTGTATTACCTATCAGTGGTTCAATAGTTAGCATGCTCACCTCTAGTGTGTTAGACCGTAAGTTCAAGCCCCGTTTGGGTCAAACCAAAGACTGAAATTGGTATTTGCTAAGCATGCAGCATTAAGGAGTAAGTTGAAAAAACTGGTTGGCTCGGGATCAGGATAATGTGTCCGAGTGGAGTGATGTGTCTACATTTGGACTGTTGTATCAGTGAGCTAGTACTATAAAAATCCAACTAACGATGTTGGCCAAGTAGAAAGCGGACATCATCATCATCTCATCGAATGTAACTCGTTCTTGCCATGACATAGCTGACAAATCGCTCCCTTGGCATTAAACAACAATAACTCTCTCACTTCTCAGATTGATGGATTTATTTATGCCATACATGATTATTTGAAATCATTCTTTTTCAGACATGTAAAACAGTATATGACAGGATTATAGAATTACGAATAGCAACACCACAGATTATAGTAAACTATGGCTGGTTTTTGGAGGAAAATAGTTATTTTGAAGAGGCTTTCAAAGGCTATGAAAAAGGAATTGCTTTGTTTAAGTGGCCCAATGTATATGATATATGGAACACCTATCTAATGAAATTCATAGCCAGATATGTAAGTATGCCAAACAAGTATTAAGGCCAAACAAAAAAAATTATTAGCTTCTCGGGCCAATTTCCAAAAAATTTGATGAGGCAGGGAGGCATCTTTTTGTTGTTGTTGTAATAATCAGTGTTGGTTCAAATGCAGTGGCAGCTTATACCGGAAACAACCATGCATGCCTTCGACATAAACGCTTTACTGACAATGATCGCGATCAACAAACTTACGGATTGAACCGGAGCGGAGCTGAAAAAATTCCGGAAACGGACACAAATTTGTTTTTCCCAATGTAAAAACGATCAATGCGGCAGTAAAAACACACACACGGCGGTGCCTGAGAAGCTAACAATTAATTTTTTTTGGCCTAACTGTAAGCTCAGAAATTTTTGCAATGTTTAATTAATAAAAATTAATGCAAACACATTGAACGGACGAAGATTGCAGAAATTAAATATCGCATTTTGAAATACATTTTCTTCTTTTTGTACTAAATATTTGATATGTCTCCCTTTGATTGTATAATTATAAAAAAAAGAAGCATTTTCTTTTTTCATACTAAGTGTTTGAATTGTCTCCCTTTGATGGTGTACAATCAGTATGTACAAGGTCACATGAGAAGCAATCAAGGGGTAAATTATTGTTTGTTTTTATAACAGTTTCCTGCTGCAAATGTGTCATGATAAACTGAAATATAAAAATGAAATGTGGTTTGTTTATCTTTTTAACTTAAACATGTTTTCATACTGCATAATAATAGGTTATTATACAGTGTTATGTATAATATGGAAATATATTGTACGAGTCTGTATTGTATTGAAACCCATACAGGTTTTCAATACAATACGGACGAGTACAATATATTTCCATATTGTACATAATTCTGTATAATGACCTATTTATTATACAGCTGAAATGATCAATACTATAACAACAATTTTATGTTTAACTTTTAATACAGTCTAAATAGAACAACTGCACAACAGTATTTCGTTAGGAAAATGTTCTGTATCAATACAGATCTCGTAAACTCTAAAAATGAATTAAAAACAGCAAAATAACTGATCAACAATTATTCTAAACAACTTTCTATTTTTTCCTCAAACTGGTTTTTTTCGGTACTTGTGTCTCCACAAAATTCTTAATTTCATCGTCATTTAACATTTTCTGGTTTGTTTTGTTTACTAGCAGACGACAAAAATCAACTAGTTACTTCCCTTACATAATGTACAATATGAAAAAAATACGGACTTATCGGGATGTCGAATACGGAAAAAATGTGGCTTCCGGTTGTACAATACGGGAATAATAATGTACGGTCACATTACTTAAATGGGTGTTTTTGATTGAATTAAAATTATAGCTGTATAATAAGTGTCAATAAATTATATGAATTATGTATCTCCAATGTGAAGGTTTTCAGACATCTACCCATGGCCTGGGATTTTACTGTTTAATTCATTGTGTAAGCTTTACTCCTCCATCTTTTAAGTGTGGTTATATGTAATATAGCTGAAAAATTACTGAGAGTGACGATTAACACAATTCTATGGCTGTGAGGTAAAAAATCACAGTGTTATTCCTTCATTTTAAATTTTGTTTATTTTCATATGCAATGAACCTCTTTATGTCTTGTGTTATCAATTATAGCAATATTTATGCCATTTTGGACACAAAATCCAAACTTGGCTTTTCGGTCCTAAAACTTTGGAGTACAAGTTATGTACATTGTACTTACACTCTAAACTCTTTCAATCAGAACATCTTATACACATGTACTTCCAATCCAAGTGTTTTGATTGGCTCAAGTACAAAAAAGATTGCATATGATAAATTGTTTATGTCAGAAAGGCCTGGTGATATTTAAATTTTAGAGGGGTGGCTATGTTTTTCCCTTATGCCAGAATTTTTTTTCACATTTTACCAAAATTTCTTATGGAAAACTGCAGGGTCAGATTTTTTAATTTTTGCATCTTTCAGGTGAAGATATCTTTTAATTTTTCTCTTTATTTTACCAAAATTTCTTGTTCAAAACTACAGGGTAAGATATAATTTTTTTTTGCATCTTTCAGGTCAAGATATCTTTTCTATAAAATTTGGCGACTGAAAAAAACAACTCTCCTTAAAATTTAAATGGTTATTCCCTTAGTACATATAAATCTGCTAACACTGCCTTTTTTGTGACATTTGTGACAAGTCATCTTATTTTATTTCAGGGAGGAACAAAATTAGAAAGAGCAAGAGATTTATTTGAACAATGTTTAGAGAACTGTCCACACAAATTTGCTAAAGGTATATACATATGCATATATAGCAAGCCCTGTCTAAAGCCAACAACATTGGAACATACTATTTTGGTCATATTAGACAGGTGAAAGATTTCAAATATTAGGACTACATTTGTTCTTGTATATTACAATGGTTTCTATTTTATTTATTATGAAAAGAATGTTTAAACAGTGATGGGCATCAATTCCACCAATATCAACAGATCGATCAACCACCTCTCATCTTAGCTTAACTCACTGAACACAAAAAAAACCCGCAACATATGACGTTGTAAATCCAGATCCTGGCTTGGGACAGGCACAAAAATGTTGCTGGGTTATACAGACAAGTTTCATTGTTACTGAAGCTATCATTTTTAGCGGTTTATATATTCATTTTACAGAGAATTTTAATAAGGAGATAGAAATTGTGACTCTTGCCATGGTATAAAATATTTAAGAAAAAAAAGATTTTAGCATGCAAACAATGACTATAAATTATTAAAAACTCGATGTTGATAAGATATCTACGTTTTTATCAGAAGTTTATTTAAAGATTTATTCTGATTTTATTATACAAAATGGCCACCATAGAAGTGGAATGAATGTGTGAAGACAACTATGTTTTCTAACCCATCAGTTAAAGGGGCATTATCTGCCAAAATCGTAAATTTTTGTTACCCATTAAAAACTATCAGATATGATTGATGCCTTAATAAAACGTGTTTCTGTAACTTATAAATGTTATGAAATGTACGCGCATCGGGGGAAAAAGGTGCAACTGCTCGTGTTTTGAGATCATCAAGAAATGGACGCCATCTTATTAATTATCGGCATTGTTTACGGAGTTTGCCGAATCATCATTAAATCAGTACAATAATGCACTTATTTCTTATTTTCTGTGAATCTGCTTTTAGTCAACGTTAATTACGGACAAAGAACCATGCAAGTTTGCAGTTAATAAGCGACAAAATAAAATTATTCGTTTTTACCTGTCACTAGTAAGGTCAGTTGCATACAGAGAAAGCGAGGTCAAATAATTTGCTTGCAAGGAAATAATGAATCGATGGTAATTTTCGTTCTCAAAAGGCGAAAAGTGCTACGATAAGCTGTTTAATGTGAAATATTTACCTTTATTTCATCATTTTAAAGCCATTTACCAGTTTCCAAAACATAATTTTTTTGGTCAAAATCGTAGTTTTAATGAAATTATTATAATTTATTAGATATCTACTTTGTTCTATTTTTTTGGATAGAATTGAACATTTAAATAAATTAGAAAAACTCCAGAACTACGAAAAATTGTAACCAGAACTCAAGGTCACAGTGAAAAAAACTTTATTATCAGATACAGTGAAACCTGTTTACATCGAACCCTCAATAAACCAGAATACTGTATAAACCAAACTTTAAATAAAGTGCCAATGTAGGAAATGTTTGCTAATTTAATCTGTATAAGCCGAACATCTGTCTATTCAAAACACAAAAGTTGGTCCTAATGGGGTTCTGTTTAGACAGATTTCACTGTAAATTTTGGACAGCCATTAATTTGCTCTAATTCAAAAAGAGTGACATTGTCTAGGTGGACATGACATGACAATGTTACGACACAGCCACCAAAACTATGCTACCATCGCTGACGGTACTTGTCTTTCTTTTTATCGCTAATAATACATATTTTTTTCTTTTTTAGCAATTTACCTGCTGTATGCAAAGCTTGAAGAAGAGTACGGTTTAGCACGACATGCCATGGCAGTGTACGATAGAGCCACCAAAGCTGTACTGCCACAGGAACAATATGAGGTTTGATTCAGATGACACAAATCATTTTTTTTATATTCATTGAAGAAATTTTAGTGTTTCAATGTTTTAGTGTCTTAATATATTTAAAGATAAAAATTGCTATTATTTTTTAAGACAAAATTTCATAGCTTTCCCATCATAGGATCTGATTATATAGTGTGTTAGTTCTCTTTCTGTCTGATACAATAGTCCTTTTGCATATTCCCACTTTGATTCTAAAATTATTGTTTTTTTTAAATGAGAGTTATTTCCCTTACATTGGATATACTGGTACCTATTCCATGCAAGAACAGTAGAAAGAACAAAGACTTTATTTTCTGATAATTTGTTGATATTTGTATCTTGTAAAAAATCAGAGAATAGTTTTATATAAAATTTACAAGTTGTTACAATTTTAAACTTTTGTATAGATTATGGGAATTATTTTTTTCATTGAAATTGCATTAAAGAGATATGTAAAATGCATGATTTAAAAATCGAGTCAGAAATAAGAAAATGGTCTACTTAATGTGATGAAAATTGTCAGTTATGTTTTAGATTGCTTGTTACGTTCTTCCGTTTCTCCACCAATAACACTGAAATATTTTTGAAAGTGACATTGAATATCCATATAAATCCAATCAATTTTCTTTCTAATAATAATTCCATAGACGTGTCATGTAGAAATCAATGTTCCAAATGTTGTCCATTTTATGTGTGCTTGCTTCAGGTATTACTCATTTCAAATCTGATGTCTCATATAGATTGATTGATTGTTGTTTAATGTAAACTTTACTAGTACCGATATTTCAGCCATATCAGGGCATGAACAAATTTTATAAATTTGCATCATATACAAAAAAATTCCAATTGAATTAAATACATGTATAAAGAAAAAAATAGTTTCTTCTCTATAAATGAACACTTAACTGACAGTTGCATTTCTTTGGGAGACTTTTGTAACAAGTCTGTTATATATAATTTTCTTTTTCAGATGTTTAATGTGTATATCAAAAGAGCAGCTGAAATATATGGTGTGACTTATACCAGACCTATTTATGAGAAAGCAATAGAAGTATTACCTGATGAACAGGCCAGGTATGTTTTAATATTAGTTTCTTCTGTCGTGCTTACTGCATGCAAGAATATGTAGATCAGTTGACCTTAACTGTAATGTATTCATTAATTTCAGTTAGTTTGCAAAACAGTAGTCTCCCTTCTTATAATGCCACCCCTTCTGCAATGAAAAAGTGGCTTTATAAGGCCAAACAAAGAAAATTATTAGCTTCTCATACCAATTTCCAAAAATTTTGATGAGGCAGGGAGGCACCTTTTTTTGTTGTTGTAATAATCAGTGCAGTGTTGGTTCAAATGCAGTGACAGCTTATACCGGAAACAACCATGCATGCATTTAACATAAATGCTTTACTGACAATGATCGCGATCAACAAACTTACGGATCGGACCGGAGCAGACCCGGAAATGACTGGAAACGGACACAATTTTTTTCCCCCAATGTAAAAACGATCAATACGGCAGTAAAAACACACATGCGGCGGTGCCTGAGAAGCTAACAATTATTTTTTTTTGGCCTAGAGGGGTAGCTTTTCATGAGGAGGCCATTTTAGTAGTATTTTACTATAACAGGGGGGGGGGGTTGGTAGTGGTCGTAAATGTATGATTTTGAATTTACTACTACCTATGCAATCAGTGCCTATCACCACTAATGTGAGTTCGAATCCTGCTCGTGGTGAGGTGTACTTGATACAACTTTATGTGATAAAGTTTGTCAGTGATTTGTGAAAGGTCTGTGGTTTTCTCCTGGTACTCCGGCTTCCTCCAATAAAACCTAACGCCACGATATAGCTGAAATATTGTTGAAAGTGGCGTTAAACACCATAACCCTTATTCCCTACTATAACAGTGCATCTGAAGTCTGGCCTGATAAGATATGTGGCCTTTGGTTGGAGTGGCCATATAAGAGAGGAACTACTGTATTGTGATATGCAAGTACAGGTTAATGATATAGCAATGCTAAATAGTAGCAAGTGCTGTTGATAAACGACAACTATTTCCGCACATACAAAATCCTGGTAGACATAGCGGACATGATCGACGATAGTAGTCCATATCCACTTTTGACAAACTTACCTGACAGAGTTACCTATCTTACTTAAACACTATTTCACAGATGACTGAAGTTTGTTGTAACCGTTCTGTGAAATATTTGAGATAACCAGATTCGACTTCAATATTTTGATATATCAAAATATATCAGGCCAACTTTCTTCAATAGAATTAATATAAAAACAAGTGGATCAGTTTTGATTAGAATCTGACAGTTAAGATTATTGCATTATAATTTTCATAGGTATTTAAAAAACACTTTCAGAAAAAATCAGTCCCAAATTAAATCTTTGGCATTTTAAACAGTGGGTAGCTATGATCTCTCAATTGTTTTTTATCTACAGGGAGATGTGCACAAGATTTGCTGACTTGGAGAGAAAGTTAGGAGAAATTGACCGAGCTAGAGCCGTGTATTCTCATGCTTCACAAATTTGTGATCCAAGGGTAAGTGTGTGTGTGTGTGTGTTTGTCTGTATATATTGTGAAATCATACTCTGACATTGTCTATTTTTATAGAAAAAATGATTTTTACTCCACAGTAGCAGCTTTTGAATGCTTGAATTAGATTCAAGTTTAGCATATACTTGACTTATATTTGGATAGATTGGTTTGGTTTTGGTTTTGGTGTTTAACGCCACATACAAAAATATTTCAGTTTTATCGTGGCAGTCAGTTTTTTTAGTGGAGCAAACCGGAGTACCCGGAGGAAACCACAGACCTGCCGCAAGTAACTGACAAACTTTATTGCATAATGTTTTATCGAGTACACCTCGCCTGAGCAGGATGCAAACTCACAACGTTAGAGGTGATAGGCACTGATTGCATAAGTAGTTGTAAATCCAACTACCATACGATCACGACGGCCCCGGAAAAATATGTGTGTTTAGCTTGACTTTTAACAATATTTCAGTTTTTTCCTTGGTTGTCAGTTTTATTTGTGGAGGAAATCAGAGTGACAGTATCTTTTTGTTACTACTATTATATTCAACAGGTATGAAAAGGATTTTTTCAGATGAGCTTGTGAAAATCTTTTGAATTTATATGAATTATCTCCCCTATTTAGAGGTTTTTGATTGAATTTTTGGATCTTCATTTACCTCTTGCTGATATTATTCGTTACACAGTATGTTAGTGACCTAATACAATATATACGGGGTCAGTAAATTCCATATGGGGCGAGAGCGTATCTAATACGATGTATGCGGGGTCAGTAAATTCCATACGCTCTCGCCCCATATTGAATTCACTGACCCCGTATATATCGTCCTAGGTCACCAGCACACTGTGTAACTAATGTATCTTACTGATTACCTTTGAATGAAGGATTTAGATGTAATGGCATCAAAATTAATAAATATGTAATTTTTTGTGTTGTGTGTAAATGATCAGGTGAAGTGATCCATATGTGACGTCATGTTTTTTTTTAAGAAAAAGGGAAGATAACTCTACTACTCTCCGTGTATTAAAAAATACTGACCGTGTATTGAATATACACGGTTTCCACGTGTTCACTTTAAACCAATGATATTCCTAGGAGTTTGTAAGAAGTAAGATATCTATAATATACGGATGATATTCAGTTTTTGTAATAATCCATTTACCGTACTTACCCAATGTATAAATAAATATAATTGTTTTATGTTAAAGGTGGCACCACAGTTTTGGCAGATCTGGAAGGAATTTGAGATTAAGCATGGTAACGAAGATACTGTAAGAGAAATGTTACGAATCAAACGCAGTGTACAAGCTATGTATAACACCCAGGTAAAATGTTATTATGTAGAAATACAAATTAATAGTATATTTACAGTAAAACATTTTAGTAAGAGAGGATGTAAATAAACATGAGAGACTATCCATCTTTACACTTAGACACAATTAATTGTAAAAATACTTGTTAAATCTTCTATGTGAAGTGAATAAACATGTTCATTCAAAACAATTCAATGCAGGATATTTCATTATTGAATATAAGTTGCAAATTTTTTTATCTTTCGTATGCACTTTAGTTTGATGAAAGACGACAAGTAGTGTTCATTTCCGACCTTTTAAACTGACTTGAAAGTGGGGGTGGGTGACACAAGAATGTACCGTACTTGTATTAATTATCATTTTGAGCGAGTGAGTGGTTTGGTTTACGATGTTTAATGCCACTTTCATTAATATTTCAGTTGTATCGTGGCAATCAGTTTTATTGGTGGCGGAAACTGGAGAAAACCACCGACCTGTCGAAAGTCACTGACAAACTTTATCACATAATATTGTATTGAGTACACCTCTCCATGAACGGGGTTCGAACTCACAATTTTAATGGTGATAGGCACTGATTGCACAGGTAGTTGAAATCGACCACAATAATATTGACAGCAGTTAAAAACAATTATATTATAATAACTGAATTTGTTATGATTATCACAATTATAGAACATAATTTCAAAAATGTTGGTTTTTTCAGAAGTAGAAAATGTCCCATGATGCAGCAGTAGTTTCTGCAATATCAAATCAAGTTTTTTTTAAATTGGCTTTTTTTATGTTGTAATATTGAAATTAATTCTTTAGTATCAATTTTTTATGCTGTTTAGGCCCCTTTGGTTTTCTTGCTTCCAAAGATTTTAAAATTATTTGGCTTTCCAATCTTTTGACTTTGATCGTAACTTGATGAAGGTTATTTCAGAAACATGTTGTGTACATTAAATTTAGGAGATAACTGTATTGTATTTTAAAATTGAGTTTACTGGCGACAAGCTAGCAGAGCCAGTAAACTGATATTTGCGACCATTAAATCGACAATTGATGCCCTGAAATTTTCAAATACAATACAGTTATCTCCATTCTAATGTAATCATGTGTATAAATGTGTATTGCCACATTATTGACAAGATGACGTAAGTGGTAATCGGCTAAAATTCTAAAACTATCTCATGATATTTTCAAACGTGGAATTGATACCGTGAAAATTACAGCATTGTCCAATCACAAACCAGGAATATTAAGCAACTACATTAAATTAGATAATTACATTCTTAATAAACATTTCATTTTTCATTACAGGTGAATTTTATGTCATCTCAGATGTTAGCAGCAGCAGCAGGGACAAAGGGAGATAATCAAGGTAAACAAATATTAAAATAAATTGAATATTTGGTAAAAATGTACAAATTAATATCCCATGGTCAAAAAACAAAATCTGAAGCAAGTTAACCTACATGCACCTGCACCATTGCAGAAAGAAGAATATAATTGAATGTTAAGTAAATTATCAGAAAATCTTTGTCCTCATTCAAACGTTTCTGCCACAAAGCCTTCATCCATGTTTTATTCTATCAAACCTGTGACATTAAATCTCAGATGTAGCATCGTGTAACAGATTCAATACAATAAAACAATGATGAAGGCCTTCTCACCAAAACATTAGAATGCAGACATAGACAATATACATATATTATTTATTTGTACGAGCATCAGAAACCGGTAGAGAAGCAATCCTGTGGCGAGCTTTTCTACCCTGTTTCGCAGTGAGTGCAAATTAATTTTATATACATATATTGTATTTATCCTGCAATGTCAAAAAGCCTTAAAACAATTGCAATATTTTCTTATAAAAGCAGAAACAGGCGTCAGTCTGATCAGTTTTTACAGTGTCCTCTGTGAAGTCCATGCTCATAGTGTTATCATTTCTTACTGTCGCTCAGCTTAAATCAGGTACCATAAAAACAATATCTTGATCAGGGACTGTATATAGCAAACATTTTTCCAGTCAATGCAACTTTAACTGCTCAAATAGAACAAGCTAAGGTTAAAAGGATTTTCTGATAAGTTTTATTCAGCAATATCGTTGATAGTGGCATTAGACACCATACACTTGGACACAAATTAAGATAAAGGAATAACGCTTTTTATGCTGTTCTACATTTCACTGTCCCAGTAGGGTCTTCAATAATGAGTATAATACATACCCTAAAATGGACATGAAATGGCTCAAGTCTGTAGTTGAGCAGTACTCTTTACCTTTGTTAATAAATGTTTGTCATTTTGATGTCATTTGGTGTATAGAATTTCATTTCCCACTAGGGGGAGGGAGGGGGGGGGGGCTATCAACAAGAAAATAAAACATGAGTGCAGTAGTCTTACAAATTTCTTCATCAAGATTATAGCTATAAATTTCTTCCATTAAGAATATATCTACAAATTTCTTCATCAAGAATAAAGCTACAAATTTCCTCATCAAGAATAAAGCTACAAATTTCTTCATCAAGAATAAAGCTACAAATTTCTTCCATTGAGAATATATCTACAAATTTCTTCATCAAGAATAAAGCTACAAATTTCTTCCATTAAGAATATAGCTATAAATTTCTTCATCAAGAATATGGCTACAAATTTCTTCATCAAGAATATGGCTACACATTTCTTCATCAAGAATATGGCTATAAATTTCTTCATCAAGAATATGGCTACAAATTTCTTCATCAAGAATATAGCTATAAATTTCTTCATCAAGAATATAGCTATAAATTTCTTCATCAAGAATATAGCTACAAATTTCTTCATCAAGAATATAACTACAAATTTCTTCATCAAGAATATGGCTACAAATTTCTTCATCAAGAATATGGCTACGAATTTCTTCATCAAGAATATAACTACAAATTTCTTCATCAAGAATATAGCTACAAATTTCTTCATCAAGAATATAACTACAAATTTCTTCATCAAGAATATGGCTACACATTTTTTCATCAAGAAAATAGCTATAAATTTCTTCATCAAGAATATGGCTACAAATTTCTTCATCAAGAATATAACTACAAATTTCTTCATCAAGAATATAGCTACAAATTTCTTCATCAAGAATATAACTACAAATTTCTTCATCAAGAATATAACTACAAATTTCTTCATCAAGAATATGGCTACACATTTTTTCATCAAGAAAATAGCTATAAATTTCTTCATCAAGAATATGGCTACAAATTTCTTCATCAAGAATATAACTACAAATTTCTTCATCAAGAATATAGCTACAAATTTCTTCATCAAGAATATAACTACAAATTTCTTCATCAAGAATATGGCTACACATTTTTTCATCAAGAAAATAGCTATAAATTTCTTCATCAAGAATATGGCTACAAATTTCTTCATCAAGAATATAACTACAAATTTCTTCATCAAGAATATAGCTACAAATTTCTTCATCAAGAATATAACTATAAATTTCTTCATCAAGAATATGGCTACAAATTTCTTCATCAAGAATATGGCTACAAATTTCTTCATCAAGAATATAGCTATAAATTTCTTCATCAAGAATATAGCTACAAATTTCTTCATTGAGAATATAGCTACAAATTTCTTCATCAAGAATTTAGCTAAGTACTACTGATGTGATGTTAAACAACAATCAAATATGATAGATTCTATATATTCATTTACAAGTTCATTGTTATTTTTGTTCAGAAACAGGACAGACAGACGATATGAAAAGATTGGAAGAAAAAGCCAAACAACTGGCAGAAGAATCTCTACGAGACCAGCCCAAACAGGACAAAAATATTCTGTTTGTTAGGTAAGTAAGGGGTAAACAACTGCCAAAGAAATATTTAAGAGACCAATCTAAACAGGACAGAAATATTTTGTTTGTTAGGCAAGTGAAATTCCAAATAAACAACAGAAGAATCTGTAAAATAAGCCCAAAACCAATCAGGACAAATATTTTCTCTACCAATCAAACTTACTGCCACGATATTACTGCCATATTGTTAAATAAAAGTTGCATTAAACACCAATAATTTACAATTTATAACCCAATATTCATTCTTTCATTTTAATCATGATTACAGTACCATTTTGTTTCAATTTGTGAAAAAAGGTCAGAAAAAAAATTTGTTTACAGTTATTAAATATGAATTCGTTGTAAATATATGTTATCATGTTTTTTTTTCCTTGATTACCTAGGAGTAATGCTACTGATGAAGAACTTGGTGAAATGACAAAGACGACGAACCCCGATGAAATTAATATTGATTCTGATTTCTCCAGTGACGAAGATGAAAATGTTGAAGGTATGTGATCTTTGTACATGAAATACAAGACAAAAAAATCAAATAGGTCTTTAACGTTGGTAGCCGCCAAGGACGCAATCATATGATGGTTGGATTTACACCTAAATCTATTATGCAATAAGTGTGATTTCTGTCTAAGGTGTACTTGATACAACTTAATGTGATAAAGTCAGTCACTTGTGGCAGGTTGGTGGTTTTCTCCTGGCTACCCCAGCTATCTCCACCAATGAAATTGTTTGCCACGGTATAGCTGAAATATTGTTGAAAATAGGTTGGTTTAGGTTTGGTTTATGGTGTTTAATGCCACTTTCAACAATATTTCAGATATATCGTGGCATTCAGTTTTATTGGTGGAGGAAACCAGAGTACACGGAGAAAACGACCGACCTCCCGTAGGTCACTGACCAACTTTATCACATAATGTTGTATCG
The DNA here is from genome assembly GCA_963680875.1 of Bathymodiolus brooksi. Taxonomy (NCBI): domain Eukaryota; kingdom Metazoa; phylum Mollusca; class Bivalvia; order Mytilida; family Modiolidae; genus Bathymodiolus; species Bathymodiolus brooksi. The sequence continues at coordinate 60,846,833 of OY804588.1, forward strand.
AGTACACCTCGCCATGAACAGGGTTCGATGTGGCAACTTTTAGTAGTGATAGGCACTGATCGCATAGGTAGTTGTCAATCCATCTACCATCCGATCACGACCACGACGGCTCCTGAAATATTGTTGCAAATAGATTGAGATACATGAAATACACCTATTTAATATAAACTCTTCTATACATGTCTTGGATAATTAGACTTCAGATTTTACATTTATTTTATGCTTTTTTTTTGTAGTTTATCTTTCTGCCTTTAAACTGAAACACATTAATTAAAAACAGTACATTAGTGACTTGTAGCATTGGTAGTTTTTCTCTTGGTACCTCAGTTTTCTCCATCAATAGTATTGATTGCTACAATATAACATAAATAATGTTGAAAGTAATGTTGAACACTCAAAACTTGTTACTCTGTTATAAAGTATTTTAGTCTAAACATATTTTATTTATCATTAATTAATTATAACATACATTACAACATATACATCAATAATGGGGCCGTCGTGGCCGTGATCGTATGGTAGTTGGATTTACAACATTATGTGATAAAGTTTGTCAGTAACTTGCGGCAGGTTTGGTGGTTTTCTCTGGGTAATCCGCTTTCCTCCACCAATAAAACTGACCGCCATGATATAGCTGATATATTGTTGAAAGTGGCATTAAACACCATAAAACCAAAACCAAACCAAACCATCTTCTTTAAAGGGATTCAAAAACAAGTTATAAGAACTTATATTAAATTTGCTTCTTTAAAGTATATTAAAGGACCTTTTTTTTAATGAGGAGATGTAATATTTCACTTGCTGGTAGTTATATGACAGAACCAAATGTATATGTAATGGGAACACTCCTCTATCAAAGGTTATAAGAACCAAAATAGGTTCATAACCACCCTCCATTATCTGCATTACAGGATATTTCCTTTAGTTCAGTTGGTAGAGCACTGACATACAATACGAGAGGTCTCGAGATCGAATCCCACTGGGGACATTTGCATTTTTCTGAGATAAAGCATATTCTACAGTTACACATAATACAATGTATAAATTTTCTCTGTTGACAGAAGTTCAAGTACAGCATGTTCCAACAGAAGTGTTTGGTGGATTAGCTCCCGAGGAAGAGGATTAAAGAATGTAATCCACTTTCTTGTACACTAACAGACTAACAGACAAAATATTGCTGTTAAAATATTGATGGAATAAATTGGTTCATTCTATTTATCATCGCAATTGGTTTTTTTCTTTGATGTGTAAATTATTTGTGAATGGATGTTACATTTGTTATTCTCCGGTAATACACAAATAGATATACTGTTTGGTGTAGAGAGCATTATTATGCATTAAGAATTGGTCCAACACTAGTATTGACTATAGACAATTTTGCCATTAAGGTTAATGTAAGTAGTGAGTGAGGGATCGTAGTAGTGAGTGAGTGATCGTTGTTTAACATCAAGTGTGCAATTTTTTCAGCTACATGTATATCGTAATGAGAACAGTCTATAAATTTACTTTATTTAGACTTCAGAAGTTACAGGCCTATGCTTAGATTTGATTTGATTTGATTTTTGGTGTTTAACACCACTTTCAGCAATATTTCAAATATATCATGGCGTCCAGTGTTAGTGGTGGAAGAAGCCGGAGTACCCAGAGAGAACCACCGACCATGGGCAAGCAACTGGTAAACTTTGCGACTGCGAATCGAGTTCACCCTTTTTTGTAATTTACAAAGCCAGGTGCGAACCCACGCCGTATTGGTGATAGGCTTGTATGAGTTGTTAGGTAATCCAATACCTAACTCATTGAGCCACCTGGGCCCTTTATACTTAGAAAATAGCAAAATTTTGAGTACAATTGAAATAAAAAGTCAATTAAGCTTACTGGACAGATAAGATTTTTACCGGCAAGGAGCATTAGGACCAGTGGTAAAGTCACAGACTATGAGAACAAGTTACATTTTGATGAGATGACACCACTTTTTACTAGATCAACACAGTGAGTTAAATTAGTGAGGTAACTCACTGAAACAACAATCCATGGTTAGACATGAGTCTCCATTCAGACCAATTAATCTGAATCTGACCCCAAATAGTTTTTGTTCTTACTCCTAATACTCTGTGCTTAGAGGAGAAGCATCAAATACCAATGTTATTGTCTTTTGTTTGACATGATGGGTCTGGAAACGATTATTAGTTGGCTTGTACAAGATCACTAACTGTCAACTACATGGAAGTACAACGTTTACATAAAAAACAGACTGTAAACGGAATTGTAATCTGAAATTACTATTGCAGAACATGTCCATTGCTTGAATTATCGTTGTTATACAGTAAAACCTGTCTAAGCCGAACTCCTTTGGGACTGGATAATTTGTTCAGTTTAGACAGGTGTTTGGTTTACACAGGTTCAAATTACAAAGACATTTAGTAGATGGGACTGTAAAATCTGTCTGGTTTAGACAGGTTTTCAGTTTAGACAGGTTTCACTGTAATTATGTAGATTCAAGATTGAACAAAATTAAGCCCACTGTATGAGGGTCCAAAAGATAAATAGCTTCAATGAGAAACCTTTTTCAAAATATCTCTTAGAACTAAATTAATTGTATTTGACATTAAGCAGCAATATAGTATGAAGATTCAATCATTTTGTACAAATGAATGTTCAGGGGTTCCATCGGTTCATATCCTGGGGGTCAAAATTTAACATATGCTAAGAAATGAAATGCAATCTTTTACAAGAGAGATAGAGACTCATATGGGCCTCTGGTTTAACTGTTTTTTTTTTTTCAATTTTGGCTACTGGAGATCTAGATATCAATAATGGAAAAAAAAAGGTAGATATAAAATTTAATAGGCACAACAGGTATGCTCAAAATCAATAAGATTGGAAATGAAGATTATATAAAAGATTAAAATATAAATGAGGGTTTAGATCCAATTAATTGTTTTTATCCTGCCACATTTTTGTGCCTGTCCCAAAGGTGAACCATGAGTGCCATTACTTTCTGTCATTGTTATCATTTCTATGACTGGAAATTTGAGGAGACCTAGTTTGTGTTGCTGTGATTGCTTATATTGATATCATCTGGTATTACTGTCATGTAAGTTACATGTCATTGTTTAATCACTTGATAATGGAATTCATGAATTAATCCTAGTTACAAAAGTTTGAAGATACCAAAGGGATTATCAGAAGCTGTAAATCCAAGAAGAACAGACAATACAATGGCCAAAAGAAAAGGGACAAAGACAAACAATGTCCTACAACACACTACACAGAGATGTTATTATAAAGATCAATATATACTATGTGTATGCCCAAATAAGGTGGTGGAATGGTGAGCGTGTTTGCCTCCAGTGTGGTAGATCGTGGGGTCGGGGCAAACCAAAGACTAAAATTGGTATTTGTTGCTTCTCTGCTAAGCATGCAGCTTTAAGGAGTAAGAGCAAAGATTGGTGGGCTCGGAATAATGTGTCCTAGTTGAGCAACATGTCTACCCGCGGACTGTTGTTTCAGTGAGTTAGCACTATAAAATCCAACTCAGTATGTTGGTCTAGTACAAGCAGACCTCATCATCATCTCATTGAAAATTTGTTCTCTCCATGATATAGCAGAAAAATTGCTGAGTTGCCGTCAAACAACAATCACTCACTCACTCCAAAATAAGGTCCAAGTGTTGATCCCTTATGTACTCCTATCCCCATTGAAATCCTTTGCTTTCAGTTGTTCAGTTGTATTGTACTTTCTTTATATTGATCCACAAGAAAGGATATGTATAATTCATGTGATTACAGTAACTGGATAATGGTGTGTTCTCAAAGGTCAATCCACAGAGCTGTCCATCACGTTCCCAGGTTGTGGATAGGCGTTGCTCTCTCGATGAGGATGTTTTCGAGTTATACAATACAGGGGCGGATCCAGGATTTCAAGTTAGGGGGGGGGGCGCACTTAAAAAAAATTGCGCCGAGTGGAGGGAGGCGCGAAAATATTTTGGGTATTACGTGTGAAAAATCACGATTTTACGCCAAAAAATCATATTTTTTCCAATTAAGGGGGGGGGGGGGCGCCGGGTGCGCCCCCCCCCCCCCCTGGATCCGCCCCTGCAATAGAAAGCCTGAACATGGACAATACTGAGTAACATGTTGGGAGTGCTACGTTTGCTGCCCTTTTAAAGACCTGTTTTGAGGATTTTATTTTAAAAGTAGACACATTAATATTGTAGCCGCTAAAAAGACTCTTCCAATGGCAGCCCAAAGTTTTCTCGATTGTCCCATTCCTCCCTTTTTATTGAAGTGCTGTACCAGTCTAGGAAAGTGAGCGGTCATGTATTTGTGTGCTTTAATTTTTCTATTGGATTTTGGAGCTGTTCTGACTGGGGTATTTTATTAGATTTTGGAGCTGTTCTGACGGGTATTTTATTAGATTTTGGAGCTGTTCTGACTGGGGTATTTTATTAGATTTTGGAGCTGTTCTGACGGGTATTTTATTAGATTTTGGTGCTGTTCTGACTGGGGTATTTTATTAGATTTTGGAGCTGTTCTGACGGGTATTTTACTAGATTTTGGAGCTGTTCTGACGGGGGTATTTTATTAGATTTTGGAGCTGTTCTGACTGGTGTATTTTATTGGATTTTGGAGCTGTTCTGACGGGGGTATTTTATTAGATTTTGGAGCTGTTCTGACTGGGGTATTTTATTAGATTTTGGAGCTGTTCTGACTGGGGTATTTTACTGGATTTTGGAGCTGTTCTGACGGGTATTTTATTAGATTTTGGAGCTGTTCTGACTGGGGTATTTTATTAGATTTTGGAGCTGTTCTGACTGGGGTATTTTATTAGATTTTGGAGCTGTTCTGACTGGTGTATTTTATTAGATTTTGGAGCTGTTCTGACTGGGGTATTTTATTAGATTTTGGAGCTGTTCTGACTGGGGTATTTTATTAGATTTTGGAGCTGTTCTGACTGGGGTATTTTACTGGATTTTGGAGCTGTTCTGACGGGTATTTTATTAGATTTTGGAGCTGTTCTGACTGGGGTATTTTATTAGATTTTGGAGCTGTTCTGACTGGGGTATTTTATTAGATTTTGGAGCTGTTCTGACTGGTGTATTTTATTAGATTTTGGAGCTGTTCTGACTGGGGTATTTTATTAGATTTTGGAGCTGTTCTGACTGGGGTATTTTATTAGATTTTGGAGCTGTTCTGACGGGTATTTTATTAGATTTTGGAGCTGTTCTGACTGGGGTATTTTATTAGATTTTGGAGCTGTTCTGACGGGTATTTTACTAGATTTTGGAGCTGTTCTGACTGGGGTATTTTATTGGATTTTGGAGCTGTTCTGACTGGTGTATTTTATTGGATTTTGGAGCTGTTCTGACTGGGGTATTTTATTAGATTTTGGAGCTGTTCTGACTGGGGTATTTTATTAGATTTTGGAGCTGTTCTGACTGGGGTATTTTACTGGATTTTGGAGCTGTTCTGACGGGTATTTTATTAGATTTTGGAGCTGTTCTGACTGGGGTATTTTATTAGATTTTGGAGCTGTTCTGACGGGTATTTTATTAGATTTTGGAGCTGTTCTGACTGGGGTATTTTATTAGATTTTGGAGCTGTTCTGACGGGTATTTTACTAGATTTTGGAGCTGTTCTGACGGGGGTATTTTATTAGATTTTGGAGCTGTTCTGACTGGTGTATTTTATTGGATTTTGGAGCTGTTCTGACGGGGGTATTTTATTAGATTTTGGAGCTGTTCTGACTGGGGTATTTTATTAGATTTTGGAGCTGTTCTGACTGGGGTATTTTACTGGATTTTGGAGCTGTTCTGACGGGTATTTTATTAGATTTTGGAGCTGTTCTGACTGGGGTATTTTATTAGATTTTGGAGCTGTTCTGACGGGGGTATTTTATTAGATTTTGGAGCTGTTCTGACTGGTGTATTTTATTAGATTTTGGAGCTGTTCTGACTGGGGTATTTTATTAGATTTTGGAGCTGTTCTGATTGGGGTATTTTATTAGATTTTGGAGCTGTTCTGACGGGTATTTTATTAGATTTTGGAGCTGTTCTGACTGGGGTATTTTATTAGATTTTGGAGCTGTTCTGACTGGGGTATTTTATTAGATTTTGGAGCTGTTCTGACTGGTGTATTTTATTAGATTTTGGAGCTGTTCTGACTGGGGTATTTTATTAGATTTTGGAGCTGTTCTGATTGGGGTATTTTATTAGATTTTGGAGCTGTTCTGACGGGTATTTTATTAGATTTTGGAGCTGTTCTGACTGGGGTATTTTATTAGATTTTGGAGCTGTTCTGACTGGGGTATTTTATTAGATTTTGGAGCTGTTCTGACTGGGGTATTTTATTAGATTTTGGAGCTGTTCTGACGGGTATTTTATTAGATTTTGGAGCTGTTCTGACTGGGGTATTTTATTAGATTTTGGAGCTGTTCTGACGGGTATTTTACTAGATTTTGGAGCTGTTCTGACTGGGGTATTTTATTGGATTTTGGAGCTGTTCTGACTGGTGTATTTTATTGGATTTTGGAGCTGTTCTGACGGGGGTATTTTATTAGATTTTGGAGCTGTTCTGACTGGGGTATTTTATTAGATTTTGGAGCTGTTCTGACTGGGGTATTTTACTGGATTTTGGAGCTGTTCTGACGGGTATTTTATTAGATTTTGGAGCTGTTCTGACTGGGGTAGTTTATTAGATTTTGGAGCTGTTCTGACGGGTATTTTATTAGATTTTGGAGCTGTTCTGACTGGGGTATTTTATTAGATTTTGGAGCTGTTCTGACGGGTATTTTACTAGATTTTGGAGCTGTTCTGACGGGGGTATTTTATTAGATTTTGGAGCTGTTCTGACTGGTGTATTTTATTGGATTTTGGAGCTGTTCTGACGGGGGTATTTTATTAGATTTTGGAGCTGTTCTGACTGGGGTATTTTATTAGATTTTGGAGCTGTTCTGACTGGGGTATTTTACTGGATTTTGGAGCTGTTCTGACGGGTATTTTATTAGATTTTGGAGCTGTCCTGACTGGGGTATTTTATTAGATTTTGGAGCTGTTCTGACGGGGGTATTTTATTAGATTTTGGAGCTGTTCTGACTGGTGTATTTTATTAGATTTTGGAGCTGTTCTGACTGGGGTATTTTATTAGATTTTGGAGCTGTTCTGATTGGGGTATTTTATTAGATTTTGGAGCTGTTCTGACGGGTATTTTATTAGATTTTGGAGCTGTTCTGACTGGGGTATTTTATTAGATTTTGGAGCTGTTCTGACGGGTATTTTACTAGATTTTGGAGCTGTTCTGACTGGGGTATTTTATTAGATTTTGGAGCTGTTCTGACTGGTGTATTTTATTGGATTTTGGAGCTGTTCTGACGGGGGTATTTTATTAGATTTTGGAGCTGTTCTGACTGGGGTATTTTATTAGATTTTGGAGCTGTTCTGACTGGGGTATTTTACTGGATTTTGGAGCTGTTCTGACTGGGGTATTTTATTAGATTTTGGAGCTGTTCTGACTGGGGTATTTTATTAGAATTTGGAGCTGTTCTGACGGGTATTTTATTAGATTTTGGAGCTGTTCTGACGGGGGTATTTTATTAGATTTTGGAGCTGTTCTGACTGGTGTATTTTATTGGATTTTGGAGCTGTTCTGACGGGGGTATTTTATTAGATTTTGGAGCTGTTCTGACTGGGGTATTTTATTAGATTTTGGAGCTGTTCTGACTGGGGTATTTTACTGGATTTTGGAGCTGTTCTGACGGGTATTTTATTAGATTTTGGAGCTGTTCTGACTGGGGTATTTTATTAGATTTTGGAGCTGTTCTGACGGGGGTATTTTATTAGATTTTGGAGCTGTTCTGACTGGTGTATTTTATTAGATTTTGGAGCTGTTCTGACTGGGGTATTTTATTAGATTTTGGAGCTGTTCTGATTGGGGTATTTTATTAGATTTTGGAGCTGTTCTGACGGGTATTTTATTAGATTTTGGAGCTGTTCTGACTGGGATATTTTATTAGATTTTGGAGCTGTTCTGACGGGTATTTTACTAGATTTTGGAGCTGTTCTGACTGGGGTATTTTATTAGATTTTGGAGCTGTTCTGACTGGTGTATTTTATTGGATTTTGGAGCTGTTCTGACGGGGGTATTTTATTAGATTTTGGAGCTGTTCTGACTGGGGTATTTTATTAGATTTTGGAGCTGTTCTGACTGGGGTATTTTACTGGATTTTGGAGCTGTTCTGACTGGGGTATTTTATTAGATTTTGGAGCTGTTCTGACTGGGGTATTTTATTAGATTTTGGAGCTGTTCTGACTGGGGTATTTTATTAGATTTTGGAGCTGTTCTGACTGGTGTATTTTATTAGATTTTGGAGCTGTTCTGACTGGGGTATTTTATTAGATTTTGGAGCTGTTCTGACTGGGGTATTTTATTAGATTTTGGAGCTGTTCTGACTGGGGTATTTTATTGGATTTTGGAGCTGTTCTGACTGGGGTATTTTATTAGATTTTGGAGCTGTTCTGACTGGGGTATTTTATTAGATTTTGGAGCTGTTCTGACTGGGGTATTTTATTAGATTTTGGAGCTGTTCTGACTGGGGTATTTTATTAGATTTTGGAGCTGTTCTGACTGGGGTATTTTATTGGATTTTGGAGCTGTTCTGACTGGGGTATTTTATTAGATTTTGGAGCTGTTCTGACTGGGGTATTTTATTAGATTTTGGAGCTGTTCTGACTGGGGTATTTTATTAGATTTTGGAGCTGTTCTGACTGGGGTATTTTATTAGATTTTGGTGCTGTTCTGACTGGGGTATTTTATTAGATTTTGGAGCTGTTCTGACTGGGGTATTTTATTAGATTTTGGAGCTGTTCTGACTGGGGTATTTTATTAGATTTTGGAGCTGTTTGGACTGGGGTATTTTTTGTTTTCCATTATATTTTCTGTAGGCCTAGTGTTGAATATGTTATCCTTGGACATATTCATGAAATCATTGATCGATAAACGACAAACATCATGGCCAGAGCAAATTGTATTTGATGAAATGATAATGATGTCCTCTTTGTACTAGACCAACACGCTTAGTTGGATTTTTATAGTGCTAGCTCACTGCAACAGAAGGCCGCGGGTCGACATTTTGCTCCACTCTATAACATATTATCCTGATTCCGAGCAAACCAGTCTTTAATCTTACTCCTTAATGCTGCGTGCTTAGGGAAATAACAACAAATACTAAATGTTATAATCTTTGGTTTGACCTGATCTGGGCTCGAACCCACTATCTACCACACTTGATGCAAGCGCTCTAACCATTGAACCACCAATTCAAAGCGGTTTCCGGAGAGGTAATTCAAAGCGGTTTCCGGAGAGGTATTTCAAAGCGGTTTCTGGAGAGGGACGATAAAAACTCAAAAGTAAAAAGTAAAGAGCAGAATCTAGTACAAAGCAGATTTCTACAGAACAGTGTGTTTTCGTACAGCGGAATGACTAGTGTCTAGCTCCTGTATGATTAAAAGTATCAATTTTCAGAAATGGAAACTTAGATTTACATGCTTATATTTGAAACATGTCTGCAGTCAGTTGAGACACTAAAATCTTCAGAATTTATCAAACAATTCTAGAAGGCGACAATATAATTTTTGAATGTGTAGATTAACTGACTTTATTGTATAAATTCACTACGGAGATTTAATCAAATGAAAAAAACAACAAAAAACACACACTGTCGGAACTGTTCTAAAATCCAAAAATGCCCCCCAAAAAATTATTTATTAAATTGATTTATTATTTGTTTATCTTAAAACTGTAGAATTTGTTGATTAATCTATTTAAGAACGAATATTATTGAAATTCTACCCGTCACGGTTACGAGCACCTTATGGAAATCAGCAATCAAAAGATCTTATAAACAAATTGATTTAAAACAATAGTTTTGATCTATGCCCAATTTGAAAAAAATAAATGTTTATATATTGATAACATGATTGTATTTAGTAACTAAAGACAACCATTGTTTTTCAATGGACACGTTAATTGGTTTATAATGATTAATTGGCATACTGTTATATTTAACGTACCGTAAATGTTCCCCCCCAAAAAATAATATAGAAATTTATATTTAGTGGCTTCACTTCCAAACATTTTCTTCATATCACAGATAAATTAAATATTGTGATGTCACAATCCAGATATGAGAACGGATTTCCTGTGAATGACATTTGTAAATATCAAAAATATAATAGTATACACAAAATCATAATCGGTAGGGTCCACAAAAATAAATCGGAGAAAAGTCACTCCAGATTATAAGAGAACGGATTACCTGTGAATGACATTTGTAAATATAAAAAATCAAGGAATAAATAAATACAGATGCATAATCTGTAATGTCAATATAAAAATGGGGGGGGGGGGGGGGGGAGTATAAATTGAAAAAAATCAATAACTCTGATATAGAGAATGGCAGGCAGATATGGCATTCTGAATGAAATAAGTATAACCACAAAAGTGCACTGTATTAGTCAAGGATCAAAGATGAAGAGCTGAGAGAGGATCGAAACCTTTGGCACTCTAAGATGCTGTAATCTAGTCTTCAGTATATACATTTCTCCATATAAATCAAAGGGGCCGTCTTGGTCGTGGTCGTATGGTAGTTGGGTTTAGAACTACCTAAGTATCAATGCAATCAGTGCCTATCGCCACTAACGTGGTGAGTACGAACCCCGCTCAGGCGAGGAGTTCTCGATACTACATTATGTGATAAAATTTGTCAGTGACTTGCGGCAGGTCGGTGGTTTTCTTCGGGTACTCCAGTTTCCTCCATCAAGAAAACTGACCGCCTCGATATAACCGAGTTCCATGTTGTGATATCCGTTACGATTTCCGCATGAAAAGCTATGTTCGGTTCGTCTTGACCTCCAGTTGTTTGTAGGAGAGCTCATGTCTTATTTACGTTATTTGTCTTTGTTTGCGCATACTTGGTGTCCAACACATATTGTTTTGTTTTTCTTCGTCTTATATGCTGCTAGTTTCTCTGGATTGTCCATTGTTGATTGTCCGTTCGGTATGCTCTATTGTTTATATATACGACACAAGAACACAAATGTTTGGGATTATTCAATATATTCCGATTGTATGGTATGTTTTTGGTTTTCATTTAGCTACTCTCATAGAACTTTAGCTGTTTGTTTTCTTCCATAGACGAAAGCTAAAATATTTCGAAGCCTTTCTCATAGTCATGGCCTCTAAACAATGAGTACTGCTGCTAGCAATCAGGTAATGAAAGTCAATAGTCCAATTCAAGCTAAGAACAAATACATGTATATATGTTCAGTCAAACCTGCCCACGTGGTCACCTGTATTAAGCAGTGCCTGTATTAAAAGATCCCTCTTTTCTTATCCTGTCATATAACATTTTTTTTCTCAATGCTCCAGATGTGACCTCTTAATACATGTTTGACTGTACATACTTTGTGTGAATTGATTATGAGTATTTAACACCACATTCAACAATATATCAGTTTATCGATTGTAGATATGAATCCTATTACGATCGCATTAACTGCGCACTCTCCTCTAGGGAAGAGGGATTATAAATTCCCGTATTTGTGCTACTAAGGGTGAGCCGCAGAAATATGTAGCTATTTTTTATTATCTAAAAATATATCAATTGGCTGCTAATTTCAAACCTTATATCATTTTTCATACCTAAAATATGACTAGACCCCATATTTTATCGGAAGTTCTTGCTTGTTAGAATACTTTATCTGCCCTACTAAATTGCTATTAATGTTGAAGATATCTGTATTTTCCACAATAAGATACGAAGATGTATATATTTCTGAAATGGGAAATGCATGAATAGGGATCGTGGAAGTCCCAGCTGCACACCCATGCCCATATCCCTTATTCCCCTCTTATATGAATTTAATTGCTTTATTCTTTTCTGGAGTAGACCTGATTTTTTTTTATCTTGTTTGTTAGAAGTCTTATCTGCCCAACTAAATAGCTATTAAAGTTGAAGATGTCTGTCTGTATTTCCCACAAAAATATATGAAGAGGTATATATTTCTGAAGCCTGCTAGATGTACGAATATTCGACTAAAGTTGGTACTGATAGACTTCGGTTTAATGTAATCTAGATAATTGATAATAAATGGTGATTACAATCTCATATGCTATCAACTTCTCCTGTATAACAACAACGTCTTTAAATACACACGGTTGAGGTCTAGTACTTTAATTGATGTGTAAATATATATAATACGTAGAAACATGGCCGCCAGCATTCCTCCGTCTGATCAAACAGGAATAGGTGGTCCAACACCTTGGCCGGCAAATCCAGGAAATGTTTTAAAGACAGCTGAAGACAAAATAGACAAACCTGTTGTAAACGGCAGTAAGAATACCAATCCGGTAATCAACGAAGGAAATGGGACTAGTCAAATAAACGGCACGAAACAATCTGGAACTGGTTCTACTACTCAAATGGCTGGATCAACCACAACGTTACGCTCGCAAGGAGCTGATACAACCGGAAAAATGGACACAAAAGAAACATTCGACAACAGAATTGGTCAAACACCCGATAAAATGACTCCAAATGGTTCGAAATCTGTGTCATATCCTATTGGAGGTATGGATCCGTTGCATGATAATGATACTAAACGACAACCGAGACCAGCCTCGGCAAAATCAATGGCTGATGTTTTAAAATCTGACATAATGGTTTGCCCTATATGCGATAAGGAAATGTCTGCGCCAAAGACATTACCGTGTCTACACTCTTTCTGTGAAGCTTGTATTTCTAATAATGTTGCTAATCTCAAGGATGAAGATCCACATTGTCAAATCAGATGTCCGGTTTGTGAAATTCCCGTTTCTAATTCAAGAAATTACGTCGACGCCAAAGTTTTTGCGGAGCGTTTACCACCAAGTCTCTTCATTTCATCACTTTTAATTCAGAAGCAAATGAAGTTGAAACAGTGTAAACCATGTAGTAATATTGGGAAAAGAACAACCGCTGATTCGTGGTGCTCCTACTGTGCGGAGACACTATGTACAGAACATTTAGCATACCACAATGCATTGACGTCACCGTCGACACATCACATTTTCAAACTAGGACAAATCGAGAAAAATCCACAAATTGCAGAGACATCTGGCAAATGTAATTACCACGAGTATGAACGAATCAAATATTTCTGCCAAGACCATAAAGCGACTTGCTGTGAAATATGCTGGAAAACGACACACGAAATGTGTGATGTAGAATCCATAGAACTTGCAGCATCAAGTGTGAAGCACAAACCTGAGACAACTCGATTGGTTGGAGATTTAGAAACTATGGGGACTCATTCGGAACACATCTTACAAGACCGGAAGCGGAACATTGATGATCTTGAAAAGCAGAAGTCGAATGAAAAGAAATCTATACAGAAAATGCGAGAGCAGATAAATGAACACTTAGATAAACTTGAAAATAACATGATGGACGATCTGGATAAAATACATCGTCAAAAATCGAAAGAAATCGAAAAAGAAATCAGTCTGTTTGAACATAAACAACAAAGTGTTTCCTTCTATAAGTTATTATTGGAAAGCGTTCTGAAGAACTCGACTGATGTTTTAGCTTTGACGGAACTTGCAAAAATCAGGTACCAGGCTAAAATCTTGGAAGAAAATCTTTATCATCGAATTTCGAAACTAAAGCGAATGGATTTTGAACTTGTCTCAAACAATCTTACGGAAAGCATGGGAAGATTCGCCGAGGTAGAAATTAAACAAAGACCCATAACTCCACCCCCGTCGTTCGAATCTCGCCCAAAACAAAGTGGAATTCTAACGCCAAGAAATAAACTGATACATTCGAGGCGTGACAAGGGAAATAACTTTCTTGTACTTCGGTACTCTAGCAGTAAAATAACTGGTGGCTGTTCTATGAAAACGTCACTTATTCTAGTGGATAATCGTGGAAAAGAAATCCGTGGATATTCGAGAGAGGGACACAGAGAAGAAAAGCAGGTATTTTCATTCAAAACAGAATCTGAAGGTAACCCGTATGATGTCACAGTTCTGCCGCCGCGCAGATCAACTGAAATACTAATTACTACAATACCTTTGAAAAACCGTTTGCAAATTTTAGAATTTGGAGACGCTCAAAATGTTAAAGGATCAAACTATAAGACAAATGGAAAATGCTATGGGATATCTTATATGGACGGATATATCATAGTAGCCTGTCTAACTAAACTAGAAATATGGCGAATGGATGAGGACTACAACTTGATGTTTAAAAGAAGTCTTTTAACCAAAGGAGACCATGTCTTCTATGTTTGCGCCGCCGACAATAGAATCTATTATACTGATTCTGCCGATAAAGGATCTGTCGTCTGCACAACATTAGATGGTACGGATATCTTCGCATACAGTCACCATAGCTTGCGCATGCCAATGGGGATTGTGGTCGACCACACAGGAAGCCTTTATGTTGCAGGATATTACTCGAACAATATTCATGTGATAAGCCCCGAGGGTGTCCTGATGAAAATAACGTCTCCGAAAGAAGCACACTTCAACAAACCTATTTTTCTAATGGAAAATGAGGGTAAGATATTTGTGACGTATGACAAGCACAAACTTACGTCACTTCATTAACAATTAAATTGATTTCTGATTTTCTTAGGGTTTAATTTATTTGCTGTGTTTTTATTTGATATCCTTATTAAAATCAAGTGTTTAAATATCATTCTTGATTTTTTTTTATTAAAAAATAAGTTACATCTCACCCATGACGAGTTGTAAGAAAGTTTGAAGATATTTACATCTCACCCATGACGAGTTGTAAGAAAGTTTGAAGATATTTACATCTCACCCATGACGAGTTGTAAGAAAGTTTGAAGATATTTACATCTCACCCATGACGAGTTGTAAGAAAGTTTTAAGATATTTACATTTCACCCGTGACGAGTTGTAAGAAAGTTTTAAGATATTTACATCTCACCCATGACGAGTTGTAAGAAAGTTTGAAGATATTTACATCTCACCCATGACGAGTTGTAAGAAAGTTTGAAGATATTTACATCTCATCCATGACGAGTTGTAAGAAAGTTTGAAGATATTTACATCTCACCCATGACGAGTTGTAAGAAAGTTTGAAGATATTTACATCTCACACATGACGAGTTGTAAGAAAGTTTGAAGATATTTACATCTCACCCATGACGAGTTGTAAGAAAGTTTGAAGATATTTACATCTCACCCATGACGAGTTGTAAGAAAGTTTGAAGATATTTACATCTCACCCATGACGAGTTGTAAGAAAGTTTGAAGATATTTACATCTCGCCCATGACGAGTTGTAAGAAAGTTTGAAGATATTTACATCTCACCCATGACGAGTTGTAAGAAAGTTTGAAGATATTTACATCTCACCCATGACGAGTTGTAAGAAAGTTTGAAGATATTTACATCTCACCCATGACGAGTTGTAAGAAAGTTTGAAGATATTTACATCTCACCCATGACGAGTTGTAAGAAAGTTTGAAGATATTTACATCTCACCCATGACGAGTTGTAAGAAAGTTTGAAGATATTTACATCTCACCCATGACGAGTTGTAAGAAAGTTTGAAGATATTTACATCTCACCCATGACGAGTTGTAATAAAGTTTGAAGATATTTACATCTCACCCATGACGAGTTGTAAGAAAGTTTGAAGATATTTACATCTCACCCATGAAGAGTTGTAAGAAAGTTTGAAGATATTTACATCTCGCCCATGACGAGTTGTAAGAAAGTTTGAAGATATTTACATCTCGCCCATGACGAGTTGTAAGAAAGTTTGAAGATATTTACATCTCACCCATGACGAGTTGTAAGAAAGTTTGAAGATATTTACATCTCACCCATGACGAGTTGTAAGAAAGTTTGAAGATATTTACATCTCACCCATGACGAGTTGTAAGAAAGTTTGAAGATATTTAAATCTCCCCCATGACGAGTTGTAAGAAAGTTTGAAGATATTTACATCTCACACATGACGAGTTGTAAGAAAGTTTGAAGATATTTACATCTCACCCATGACGAGTTGTAAGAAAGTTTGAAGATATTTACATCTCACCCATGACGAGTTGTAAGAAAGTTTGAAGATATTTACATCTCACCCATGACGAGTTGTAAGAAAGTTTGAAGATATTTACATCTCACCCATGACGAGTTGTAAGAAAGTTTGAAGATATTTACATCTCATCCATGACGAGTTGTAAGAAAGTTTGAAGATATTTACATCTCACCCATGACGAGTTGTAAGAAAGTTTGAAGATATTTACATCTCACCCATGACGAGTTGTAAGAAAGTTTGAAGATATTTACATCTCACCCATGACGAGTTGTAAGAAAGTTTGAAGATATTTAAATCTCACCCATGACGAGTTGTAAGAAAGTTTGAAGATATTTACATCTCACCCATGACGAGTTGTAAGAAAGTTTGAAGATATTTACATCTCATCCATGACGAGTTGTAAGAAAGTTTGAAGATATTTACATCTCACCCATGACGAGTTGTAAGAAAGTTTGAAGATATTTACATCTCATCCATGACGAGTTGTAAGAAAGTTTGAAGATATTTACATCTCACCCATGACGAGTTGTAAGAAAGTTTGAAGATATTTACATCTCATCCACGACGAGTTGTAAGAAAGTTTGAAGATATTTACATCTCACCCATGACGAGTTGTAAGAAAGTTTGAAGATATTTACATCTCACCCATGACGAGTTGTAAGAAAGTTTGAAGATATTTACATCTCGCCCATGACGAGTTGTAAGAAAGTTTGAAGATATTTAAATCTCCCCCATGACGAGTTGTAAGAAAGTTTGAAGATATTTACATCTCACACATGACGAGTTGTAAGAAAGTTTGAAGATATTTACATCTCACCCATGACGAGTTGTAAGAAAGTTTGAAGATATTTACATCTCACCCATGACGAGTTGTAAGAAAGTTTGAAGATATTTACATCTCATCCATGACGAGTTGTAAGAAAGTTTGAAGATATTTACATCTCACCCATGACGAGTTGTAAGAAAGTTTGAAGATATTTACATCTCATCCATGACGAGTTGTAAGAAAGTTTGAAGATATTTACATCTCGCCCATGACGAGTTGTAAGAAAGTTTGAAGATATTTACATCTCACCCATGACGAGTTGTAAGAAAGTTTGAAGATATTTACATCTCACCCATGACGAGTTGTAAGAAAGTTTGAAGATATTTACATCTCACCCATGACGAGTTGTAAGAAAGTTTGAAAATATTTACATCTCACCCATGACGAGTTGTAAGAAAGTTTGAAGATATTTACATCTCACCCATGACGAGTTGTAAGAAAGTTTGAAGATATTTACATCTCACCCATGACGAGTTGTAAGAAAGTTTGAAGATATCTACATCTCACCCATGACGAGTTGCAAGAAAGTTTGAAGATATTTACATCTCACCCATGACGAGTTGTAAGAAAGTTTGAAGATATTTACATCTCACCCATGACGAGTTGTAAGAAAGTTTGAAGATATTTACATCTCACCCATGACGAGTTGTAAGAAAGTTTGAAGATATTTACATCTCACCCATGACGAGTTGTAAGAAAGTTTGAAGATATTTACATCTCACCCATGACGAGTTGTAAGAAAGTTTGAAGATATTTACATCTCACCCATGACGAGTTGTAAGAAAGTTTGAAGATATTTACATCTCACCCATGACGAGTTGTAAGAAAGTTTGAAGATATCTACATCTCACCCATGACGAGTTGTAAGAAAGTTTGAAGATATTTACATCTCACCCATGACGAGTTGTAAGAAAGTTTGAAGATATTTACATCTCACCCATGACGAGTTGTAAGAAAGTTTGAAGATATTTACATCTCATCCATGACGAGTTGTAAGAAAGTTTGAAGATATTTACATCTCACCCATGACGAGTTGTAAGAAAGTTTGAAGATATTTACATCTCACACATGACGAGTTGTAAGAAAGTTTGAAGATATTTACATCTCACCCATGACGAGTTGTAAGAAAGTTTGAAGATATTTACATCTCACCCATGACGAGTTGTAAGAAAGTTTGAAGATATTTACATCTCACCCATGACGAGTTGTAAGAAAGTTTGAAGATATTTACATCTCGCCCATGACGAGTTGTAAGAAAGTTTGAAGATATTTACATCTCACCCATGACGAGTTGTAAGAAAGTTTGAAGATATTTACATCTCACCCATGACGAGTTGTAAGAAAGTTTGAAGATATTTACATCTCACCCATGACGAGTTGTAAGAAAGTTTGAAGATATTTACATCTCACCCATGACGAGTTGTAAGAAAGTTTGAAGATATTTACATCTCACCCATGACGAGTTGTAAGAAAGTTTGAAGATATTTACATCTCACCCATGACGAGTTGTAAGAAAGTTTGAAGATATTTACATCTCACCCATGACGAGTTGTAAGAAAGTTTGAAGATATTTACATCTCACCCATGACGAGTTGTAAGAAAGTTTGAAGATATTTACATCTCACCCATGACGAGTTGTAAGAAAGTTTGAAGATATTTACATCTCGCCCATGACGAGTTGTAAGAAAGATTGAAGATATTTACATCTCGCCCATGACGAGTTGTAAGAAAGTTTGAAGATATTTACATCTCACCCATGACGAGTTGTAAGAAAGTTTGAAGATATTTACATCTCACCCATGACGAGTTGTAAGAAAGTTTGAAGATATTTACATCTCACCCATGACGAGTTGTAAGAAAGTTTGAAGATATTTACATCTCACCCATGACGAGTTGTAAGAAAGTTTGAAGATATTTACATCTCACCCATGACGAGTTGTAAGAAAGTTTGAAGATATTTAAATCTCACCCATGACGAGTTGTAAGAAAGTTTGAAGATATTTACATCTCACACATGACGAGTTGTAAGAAAGTTTGAAGATATTTACATCTCACCCATGACGAGTTGTAAGAAAGTTTGAAGATATTTAAATCTCACCCATGACGAGTTGTAAGAAAGTTTGAAGATATTTACATCTCACCCATGACGAGTTGTAAGAAAGTTTGAAGATATTTACATCTCATCCATGACGAGTTGTAAGAAAGTTTGAAGATATTTACATCTCACCCATGACGAGTTGTAAGAAAGTTTGAAGATATTTACATCTCATCCATGACGAGTTGTAAGAAAGTTTGAAGATATTTACATCTCACCCATGACGAGTTGTAAGAAAGTTTGAAGATATTTACATCTCATCCACGACGAGTTGTAAGAAAGTTTGAAGATATTTACATCTCACCCATGACGAGTTGTAAGAAAGTTTGAAGATATTTACATCTCACCCATGACGAGTTGTAAGAAAGTTTGAAGATATTTACATCTCACCCATGACGAGTTGTAAGAAAGTTTGAAGATATTTACATCTCATCCATGACGAGTTGTAAGAAAGTTTGAAGATATTTAAATCTCCCCCATGACGAGTTGTAAGAAAGTTTGAAGATATTTACATCTCACACATGACGAGTTGTAAGAAAGTTTGAAGATATTTACATCTCACCCATGACGAGTTGTAAGAAAGTTTGAA
Source organism: Bathymodiolus brooksi (assembly GCA_963680875.1). Taxonomy (NCBI): domain Eukaryota; kingdom Metazoa; phylum Mollusca; class Bivalvia; order Mytilida; family Modiolidae; genus Bathymodiolus; species Bathymodiolus brooksi. Next base: position 60,866,452 of record OY804588.1, read on the forward strand.
GATATTTACATCTCACCCATGACGAGTTGTAAGAAAGTTTGAAGATATTTACATCTCACCCATGACGAGTTGTAAGAAAGTTTGAAGATATTTACATCTCACCCATGACGAGTTGTAAGAAAGTTTGAAGATATTTACATCTCATCCATGACGAGTTGTAAGAAAGTTTGAAGATATTTACATCTCGCCCATGACGAGTTGTAAGAAAGTTTGAAGATATTTACATCTCACCCATGACGAGTTGTAAGAAAGTTTGAAGATATTTACATCTCACCCATGACGAGTTGTAAGAAAGTTTGAAGATATTTACATCTCACCCATGACGAGTTGTAAGAAAGTTTGAAAATATTTACATCTCACCCATGACGAGTTGTAAGAAAGTTTGAAGATATTTACATCTCACCCATGACGAGTTGTAAGAAAGTTTGAAGATATTTACATCTCACCCATGACGAGTTGTAAGAAAGTTTGAAGATATCTACATCTCACCCATGACGAGTTGCAAGAAAGTTTGAAGATATTTACATCTCACCCATGACGAGTTGTAAGAAAGTTTGAAGATATTTACATCTCACCCATGACGAGTTGTAAGAAAGTTTGAAGATATTTACATCTCATCCATGACGAGTTGTAAGAAAGTTTGAAGATATTTACATCTCACCTATGACGAGTTGTAAGAAAGTTTGAAGATATTTACATCTCACCCATGACGAGTTGTAAGAAAGTTTGAAGATATTTACATCTCACCCATGACGAGTTGTAAGAAAGTTTGAAGATATTTACATCTCACCCATGACGAGTTGTAAGAAAGTTTGAAGATATTTACATCTCACCCATGACGAGTTGTAAGAAAGTTTGAAGATATTTACATCTCACCCATGACGAGTTGTAAGAAAGTTTGAAGATATCTACACCTCACCCATGACGAGTTGCAAGAAAGTTTGAAGATATTTACATCTCACCCATGACGAGTTGTAAGAAAGTTTGAAGATATTTACATCTCACCCATGACGAGTTGTAAGAAAGTTTGAAGATATTTACATCTCACCCATGACGAGTTGTAAGAAAGTTTGAAGATATTTACATCTCACCCATGACGAGTTGTAAGAAAGTTTGAAGATATTTACATCTCACCCATGACGAGTTGTAAGAAAGTTTGAAGATATTTACATCTCACCCATGACGAGTTGTAAGAAAGTTTGAAGATATCTACATCTCACCCATGACGAGTTGTAAGAAAGTTTGAAGATATTTACATCTCACCCATGACGAGTTGTAAGAAAGTTTGAAGATATTTACATCTCATCCATGACGAGTTGTAAGAAAGTTTGAAGATATTTACATCTCACCCATGACGAGTTGTAAGAAAGTTTGAAGATATTTACATCTCACACATGACGAGTTGTAAGAAAGTTTGAAGATATTTACATCTCACCCATGACGAGTTGTAAGAAAGTTTGAAGATATTTACATCTCACCCATGACGAGTTGTAAGAAAGTTTGAAGATATTTACATCTCACCCATGACGAGTTGTAAGAAAGTTTGAAGATATTTACATCTCGCCCATGACGAGTTGTAAGAAAGTTTGAAGATATTTACATCTCACCCATGACGAGTTGTAAGAAAGTTTGAAGATATTTACATCTCACCTATGACGAGTTGTAAGAAAGTTTGAAGATATTTACATCTCACCCATGACGAGTTGTAAGAAAGTTTGAAGATATTTACATCTCACCCATGACGAGTTGTAAGAAAGTTTGAAGATATCTACATCTCACCCATGACGAGTTGTAAGAAAGTTTGAAGATATTTACATCTCACCCATGACGAGTTGTAAGAAAGTTTGAAGATATTTACATCTCACCCATGACGAGTTGTAAGAAAGTTTGAAGATATCTACACCTCACCCATGACGAGTTGCAAGAAAGTTTGAAGATATTTACATCTCACCCATGACGAGTTGTAAGAAAGTTTGAAGATATTTACATCTCACACATGACGAGTTGTAAGAAAGTTTGAAGATATTTACATCTCACCCATGACGAGTTGTAAGAAAGTTTGAAGATATTTACATCTCACCCATGACGAGTTGTAAGAAAGTTTGAAGATATTTACATCTCACCCATGACGAGTTGTAAGAAAGTTTGAAGATATTTACATCTCACCCATGACGAGTTGTAAGAAAGTTTGAAGATATTTACATCTCACCCATGACGAGTTGTAAGAAAGTTTGAAGATATCTACATCTCACCCATGACGAGTTGTAAGAAAGTTTGAAGATATTTACATCTCACCCATGACGAGTTGTAAGAAAGTTTGAAGATATTTACATCTCATCCATGACGAGTTGTAAGAAAGTTTGAAGATATTTACATCTCACCCATGACGAGTTGTAAGAAAGTTTGAAGATATTTACATCTCACACATGACGAGTTGTAAGAAAGTTTGAAGATATTTACATCTCACCCATGACGAGTTGTAAGAAAGTTTGAAGATATTTACATCTCACCCATGACGAGTTGTAAGAAAGTTTGAAGATATTTACATCTCACCCATGACGAGTTGTAAGAAAGTTTGAAGATATTTACATCTCGCCCATGACGAGTTGTAAGAAAGTTTGAAGATATTTACATCTCACCCATGACGAGTTGTAAGAAAGTTTGAAGATATTTACATCTCACCCATGACGAGTTGTAAGAAAGTTTGAAGATATTTACATCTCACCCATGAAGAGTTGTAAGAAAGTTTGAAGATATTTACATCTCACCCATGACGAGTTGTAAGAAAGTTTGAAGATATTTACATCTCACCCATGACGAGTTGTAAGAAAGTTTGAAGATATTTACATCTCACCCATGACGAGTTGTAAGAAAGTTTGAAGATATTTACATCTCATCCATGACGAGTTGTAAGAAAGTTTGAAGATATTTACATCTCACCCATGACGAGTTGTAAGAAAGTTTGAAGATATTTACATCTCACCCATGACGAGTTGTAAGAAAGTTTGAAGATATTTACATCTCGCCCATGACGAGTTGTAAGAAAGTTTGAAGATATTTACATCTCGCCCATGACGAGTTGTAAGAAAGTTTGAAGATATTTACATCTCACCCATGACGAGTTGTAAGAAAGTTTGAAGATATTTACATCTCACCCATGACGAGTTGTAAGAAAGTTTGAAGATATTTACATCTCACCCATGACGAGTTGTAAGAAAGTTTGAAGATATTTACATCTCACCCATGACGAGTTGTAATAAAGTTTGAAGATATTTACATCTCACCCATGACGAGTTGTAAGAAAGTTTGAAGATATTTACATCTCACCCATGACGAGTTGTAAGAAAGTTTGAAGATATTTACATCTCACCCATGACGAGTTGTAATAAAGTTTGAAGATATTTACATCTCACCCATGACGAGTTGTAAGAAAGTTTGAAGATATTTACATCTCACCCATGACGAGTTGTAAGAAAGTTTGAAGATATTTACATCTCACCCATGACGAGTTGTAAGAAAGTTTGAAGATATTTAAATCTCACCCATGACGAGTTGTAAGAAAGTTTGAAGATATTTACATCTCACCCATGACGAGTTGTAAGAAAGTTTGAAGATATTTACATCTCACCCATGACGAGTTGTAAGAAAGTTTGAAGATATTTACATCTCACCCATGACGAGTTGTAAGAAAGTTTGAAGATATTTACATCTCATCCATGACGAGTTAATAGAAAGTTTGAAGATATTTACATCTCACCCATGACGAGTTGTAAGAAAGTTTGAAGATATTTACATCTCACCCATGACGAGTTGTAAGAAAGTTTGAAGATATTTACATCTCACCCATGACGAGTTGTAAGAAAGTTTGAAGATATTTAAATCTCACCCATGACGAGTTGTAAGAAAGTTTGAAGATATTTACATCTCACCCATGACAAGTTGTAAGAAAGTTTGAAGATATTTACATCTCACCCATGACGAGTTGTAAGAAAGTTTGAAGATATTTACATCTCACCCATGACGAGTTGTAAGAAAGTTTGAAGATATTTACATCTCACCCATGACGAGTTGTAAGAAAGTTTGAAGATATTTACATCTCATCCATGACGAGTTGTAAGAAAGTTTGAAGATATTTACATCTCACCCATGACGAGTTGTAAGAAAGTTTGAAGATATTTACATCTCACCCATGACGAGTTGTAAGAAAGTTTGAAGATATCTACATCTCACCCATGACGAGTTGCAAGAAAGTTTGAAGATATTTACATCTCACCCATGACGAGTTGTAAGAAAGTTTGAAGATATTTACATCTCACCCATGACGAGTTGTAAGAAAGTTTGAAGATATTTACATCTCACCCATGACGAGTTGTAAGAAAGTTTGAAGATATTTACATCTCACCCATGACGAGTTGTAAGAAAGTTTGAAGATATTTACATCTCACCCATGACGAGTTGTAAGAAAGTTTGAAGATATTTACATCTCACCCATGACGAGTTGTAAGAAAGTTTGAAGATATTTACATCTCACCCATGACGAGTTGTAAGAAAGTTTGAAGATATCTACATCTCACCCATGACGAGTTGTAAGAAAGTTTGAAGATATTTACATCTCACCCATGACGAGTTGTAAGAAAGTTTGAAGATATTTACATCTCACCCATGACGAGTTGTAAGAAAGTTTGAAGATATTTACATCTCACCCATGAAGAGTTGTAAGAAAGTTTGAAGATATTTACATCTCACCCATGACGAGTTGTTAGAAAGTTTGAAGATATTTACATCTCACCCATGACGAGTTGTAAGAAAGTTTGAAGATATTTACATCTCACCCATGACGAGTTGTAAGAAAGTTTGAAGATATTTACATCTCATCCATGACGAGTTGTAAGAAAGTTTGAAGATATTTACATCTCACCCATGACGAGTTGTAAGAAAGTTTGAAGATATTTACATCTCACCCATGACGAGTTGTAAGAAAGTTTGAAGATATTTACATCTCGCCCATGACGAGTTGTAAGAAAGTTTGAAGATATTTACATCTCGCCCATGACGAGTTGTAAGAAAGTTTGAAGATATTTACATCTCACCCATGACGAGTTGTAAGAAAGTTTGAAGATATTTACATCTCACCCATGACGAGTTGTAAGAAAGTTTGAAGATATTTACATCTCACCCATGACGAGTTGTAAGAAAGTTTGAAGATATTGACATCTCACACATGACGAGTTGTAAGAAAGTTTGAAGATATTTACATCTCACCCATGACGAGTTGTAAGAAAGTTTGAAGATATTTACATCTCACCCATGACGAGTTGTAAGAAAGTTTGAAGATATTTACATCTCACCCATGACGAGTTGTAAGAAAGTTTGAAGATATTTACATCTCACCCATGACGAGTTGTAAGAAAGTTTGAAGATATTTACATCTCGCCCATGACGAGTTGTAAGAAAGTTTGAAGATATTTACATCTCACCCATGACGAGTTGTAAGAAAGTTTGAAGATATTTACATCTCACCCATGACGAGTTGTAAGAAAGTTTGAAGATATTTACATCTCACCCATGACGAGTTGTAAGAAAGTTTGAAGATATTTAAATCTCACCCATGACGAGTTGTAAGAAAGTTTGAAGATATTTACATCTCACCCATGACGAGTTGTAAGAAAGTTTGAAGATATTTACATCTCACCCATGACGAGTTGTAAGAAAGTTTGAAGATATTTACATCTCATCCATGACGAGTTGTAAGAAAGTTTGAAGATATTTACATCTCACCCATGACGAGTTGTAAGAAAGTTTGAAGATATTTACATCTCATCCATGACGAGTTGTAAGAAAGTTTGAAGATATTTACATCTCACCCATGACGAGTTGTAAGAAAGTTTGAAGATATTTACATCTCATCCACGACGAGTTGTAAGAAAGTTTGAAGATATTTACATCTCACCCATGACGAGTTGTAAGAAAGTTTGAAGATATTTACATCTCACCCATGACGAGTTGTAAGAAAGTTTGAAGATATTTACATCTCGCCCATGACGAGTTGTAAGAAAGTTTGAAGATATTTACATCTCACCCATGACGAGTTGTAAGAAAGTTTGAAGATATTTACATCTCACCCATGACGAGTTGTAAGAAAGTTTGAAGATATTTACATCTCACCCATGACGAGTTGTAAGAAAGTTTGAAGATATTTAAATCTCCCCCATGACGAGTTGTAAGAAAGTTTGAAGATATTTACATCTCACACATGACGAGTTGTAAGAAAGTTTGAAGATATTTACATCTCACCCATGACGAGTTGTAAGAAAGTTTGAAGATATTTACATCTCACCCATGACGAGTTGTAAGAAAGTTTGAAGATATTTACATCTCACCCATGACGAGTTGTAAGAAAGTTTGAAGATATTTACATCTCACCCATGACGAGTTGTAAGAAAGTTTGAAGATATTTACATCTCATCCATGACGAGTTGTAAGAAAGTTTGAAGATATTTACATCTCACCCATGACGAGTTGTAAGAAAGTTTGAAGATATTTACATCTCACCCATGACGAGTTGTAAGAAAGTTTGAAGATATTTACATCTCATCCATGACGAGTTGTAAGAAAGTTTGAAGATATTTACATCTCACCCATGACGAGTTGTAAGAAAGTTTGAAGATATTTACATCTCACCCATGACGAGTTGTAAGAAAGTTTGAAGATATCTACATCTCACCCATGACGAGTTGCAAGAAAGTTTGAAGATATTTACATCTCACCCATGACGAGTTGTAAGAAAGTTTGAAGATATTTACATCTCACCCATGACGAGTTGTAAGAAAGTTTGAAGATATTTACATCTCACCCATGACGAGTTGTAAGAAAGTTTGAAGATATTTACATCTCACCCATGACGAGTTGTAAGAAAGTTTGAAGATATTTACATCTCACCCATGACGAGTTGTAAGAAAGTTTGAAGATATTTACATCTCACCCATGACGAGTTGTAAGAAAGTTTGAAGATATTTACATCTCACCCATGACGAGTTGTAAGAAAGTTTGAAGATATCTACATCTCACCCATGACGAGTTGTAAGAAAGTTTGAAGATATTTACATCTCACCCATGACGAGTTGTAAGAAAGTTTGAAGATATTTACATCTCACCCATGACGAGTTGTAAGAAAGTTTGAAGATATTTACATCTCACCCATGAAGAGTTGTAAGAAAGTTTGAAGATATTTACATCTCACCCATGACGAGTTGTTAGAAAGTTTGAAGATATTTACATCTCACCCATGACGAGTTGTAAGAAAGTTTGAAGATATTTACATCTCACCCATGACGAGTTGTAAGAAAGTTTGAAGATATTTACATCTCATCCATGACGAGTTGTAAGAAAGTTTGAAGATATTTACATCTCACCCATGACGAGTTGTAAGAAAGTTTGAAGATATTTACATCTCACCCATGACGAGTTGTAAGAAAGTTTGAAGATATTTACATCTCGCCCATGACGAGTTGTAAGAAAGTTTGAAGATATTTACATCTCGCCCATGACGAGTTGTAAGAAAGTTTGAAGATATTTACATCTCACCCATGACGAGTTGTAAGAAAGTTTGAAGATATTTACATCTCACCCATGACGAGTTGTAAGAAAGTTTGAAGATATTTACATCTCACCCATGACGAGTTGTAAGAAAGTTTGAAGATATTGACATCTCACACATGACGAGTTGTAAGAAAGTTTGAAGATATTTACATCTCACCCATGACGAGTTGTAAGAAAGTTTGAAGATATTTACATCTCACCCATGACGAGTTGTAAGAAAGTTTGAAGATATTTACATCTCACCCATGACGAGTTGTAAGAAAGTTTGAAGATATTTACATCTCACCCATGACGAGTTGTAAGAAAGTTTGAAGATATTTACATCTCGCCCATGACGAGTTGTAAGAAAGTTTGAAGATATTTACATCTCACCCATGACGAGTTGTAAGAAAGTTTGAAGATATTTACATCTCACCCATGACGAGTTGTAAGAAAGTTTGAAGATATTTACATCTCACCCATGACGAGTTGTAAGAAAGTTTGAAGATATTTAAATCTCACCCATGACGAGTTGTAAGAAAGTTTGAAGATATTTACATCTCACCCATGACGAGTTGTAAGAAAGTTTGAAGATATTTACATCTCACCCATGACGAGTTGTAAGAAAGTTTGAAGATATTTACATCTCATCCATGACGAGTTGTAAGAAAGTTTGAAGATATTTACATCTCACCCATGACGAGTTGTAAGAAAGTTTGAAGATATTTACATCTCATCCATGACGAGTTGTAAGAAAGTTTGAAGATATTTACATCTCACCCATGACGAGTTGTAAGAAAGTTTGAAGATATTTACATCTCATCCACGACGAGTTGTAAGAAAGTTTGAAGATATTTACATCTCACCCATGACGAGTTGTAAGAAAGTTTGAAGATATTTACATCTCACCCATGACGAGTTGTAAGAAAGTTTGAAGATATTTACATCTCGCCTATGACGAGTTGTAAGAAAGTTTGAAGATATTTACATCTCACCCATGACGAGTTGTAAGAAAGTTTGAAGATATTTACATCTCACCCATGACGAGTTGTAAGAAAGTTTGAAGATATTTACATCTCACCCATGACGAGTTGTAAGAAAGTTTGAAGATATTTAAATCTCCCCCATGACGAGTTGTAAGAAAGTTTGAAGATATTTACATCTCACACATGACGAGTTGTAAGAAAGTTTGAAGATATTTACATCTCACCCATGACGAGTTGTAAGAAAGTTTGAAGATATTTACATCTCACCCATGACGAGTTGTAAGAAAGTTTGAAGATATTTACATCTCACCCATGACGAGTTGTAAGAAAGTTTGAAGATATTTACATCTCACCCATGACGAGTTGTAAGAAAGTTTGAAGATATTTACATCTCATCCATGACGAGTTGTAAGAAAGTTTGAAGATATTTACATCTCACCCATGACGAGTTGTAAGAAAGTTTGAAGATATTTACATCTCACCCATGACGAGTTGTAAGAAAGTTTGAAGATATTTACATCTCACCCATGACGAGTTGTAAGAAAATTTGAAGATATTTAAATCTCACCCATGACGAGTTGTAAGAAAGTTTGAAGATATTTACATCTCACCCATGACGAGTTGTAAGAAAGTTTGAAGATATTTACATCTCACCCATGACGAGTTGTAAGAAAGTTTGAAGATATTTACATCTCATCCATGACGAGTTGTAAGAAAGTTTGAAGATATTTACATCTCACCCATGACGAGTTGTAAGAAAGTTTGAAGATATTTACATCTCGCCCATGACGAGTTGTAAGAAAGTTTGAAGATATTTACATCTCACCCATGACGAGTTGTAAGAAAGTTTGAAGATATTTACATCTCATCCACGACGAGTTGTAAGAAAGTTTGAAGATATTTACATCTCACCCATGACGAGTTGTAAGAAAGTTTGAAGATATTTACATCTCACCCATGACGAGTTGTAAGAAAGTTTGAAGATATTTACATCTCGCCCATGACGAGTTGTAAGAAAGTTTGAAGATATTTACATCTCACCCATGACGAGTTGTAAGAAAGTTTGAAGATATTTACATCTCACCCATGACGAGTTGTAAGAAAGTTTGAAGATATTTACATCTCGCCCATGACGAGTTGTAAGAAAGTTTGAAGATATTTACATCTCACCCATGACGAGTTGTAAGAAAGTTTGAAGATATTTACATCTCACCCATGACGAGTTGTAAGAAAGTTTGAAGATATTTACATCTCACCCATGAAGAGTTGTAAGAAAGTTTGAAGATATTTACATCTCACCCATGACGAGTTGTAAGAAAGTTTGAAGATATTTACATCTCACCCATGACGAGTTGTAAGAAAGTTTGAAGATATTTACATCTCACCCATGACGAGTTGTAAGAAAGTTTGAAGATATTTACATCTCACCCATGACGAGTTGTAAGAAAGTTTGAAGATATTTACATCTCATCCATGACGAGTTGTAAGAAAGTTTGAAGATATTTACATCTCACCCATGACGAGTTGTAAGAAAGTTTGAAGATATTTACATCTCACCCATGACGAGTTGTAAGAAAGTTTGAAGATATTTACATCTCACCCATGACGAGTTGTAAGAAAATTTGAAGATATTTAAATCTCACCCATGACGAGTTGTAAGAAAGTTTGAAGATATTTACATCTCACCCATGACGAGTTGTAAGAAAGTTTGAAGATATTTACATCTCACCCATGACGAGTTGTAAGAAAGTTTGAAGATATTTACATCTCATCCATGACGAGTTGTAAGAAAGTTTGAAGATATTTACATCTCACCCATGACGAGTTGTAAGAAAGTTTGAAGATATTTACATCTCGCCCATGACGAGTTGTAAGAAAGTTTGAAGATATTTACATCTCACCCATGACGAGTTGTAAGAAAGTTTGAAGATATTTACATCTCATCCACGACGAGTTGTAAGAAAGTTTGAAGATATTTACATCTCACCCATGACGAGTTGTAAGAAAGTTTGAAGATATTTACATCTCACCCATGACGAGTTGTAAGAAAGTTTGAAGATATTTACATCTCGCCCATGACGAGTTGTAAGAAAGTTTGAAGATATTTACATCTCACCCATGACGAGTTGTAAGAAAGTTTGAAGATATTTACATCTCACCCATGACGAGTTGTAAGAAAGTTTGAAGATATTTACATCTCGCCCATGACGAGTTGTAAGAAAGTTTGAAGATATTTACATCTCACCCATGACGAGTTGTAAGAAAGTTTGAAGATATTTACATCTCACCCATGACGAGTTGTAAGAAAGTTTGAAGATATTTACATCTCACCCATGAAGAGTTGTAAGAAAGTTTGAAGATATTTACATCTCACCCATGACGAGTTGTAAGAAAGTTTGAAGATATTTACATCTCACCCATGACGAGTTGTAAGAAAGTTTGAAGATATTTACATCTCACCCATGACGAGTTGTAAGAAAGTTTGAAGATATTTACATCTCATCCATGACGAGTTGTAAGAAAGTTTGAAGATATTTACATCTCACCCATGACGAGTTGTAAGAAAGTTTGAAGATATTTACATCTCACCCATGACGAGTTGTAAGAAAGTTTGAAGATATTTACATCTCGCCCATGACGAGTTGTAAGAAAGTTTGAAGATATTTACATCTCGCCCATGACGAGTTGTAAGAAAGTTTGAAGATATTTACATCTCACCCATGACGAGTTGTAAGAAAGTTTGAAGATATTTACATCTCACCCATGACGAGTTGTAAGAAAGTTTGAAGATATTTACATCTCACCCATGACGAGTTGTAAGAAAGTTTGAAGATATTTACATCTCACACATGACGAGTTGTAAGAAAGTTTGAAGATATTTACATCTCACCCATGACGAGTTGTAAGAAAGTTTGAAGATATTTACATCTCACCCATGACGAGTTGTAAGAAAGTTTGAAGATATTTACATCTCACCCATGACGAGTTGTAAGAAAGTTTGAAGATATTTACATCTCACCCATGACGAGTTGTAAGAAAGTTTGAAGATATTTACATCTCGCCCATGACGAGTTGTAAGAAAGTTTGAAGATATTTACATCTCACCCATGACGAGTTGTAAGAAAGTTTGAAGATATTTACATCTCACCCATGACGAGTTGTAAGAAAGTTTGAAGATATTTACATCTCACCCATGACGAGTTGTAAGAAAGTTTGAAGATATTTAAATCTCACCCATGACGAGTTGTAAGAAAGTTTGAAGATATTTACATCTCACACATGACGAGTTGTAAGAAAGTTTGAAGATATTTACATCTCACCCATGACGAGTTGTAAGAAAGTTTGAAGATATTTACATCTCACCCATGACGAGTTGTAAGAAAGTTTGAAGATATTTACATCTCACCCATGACGAGTTGTAAGAAAGTTTGAAGATATTTACATCTCACCCATGACGAGTTGTAAGAAAGTTTGAAGATATTTACATCTCATCCATGACGAGTTGTAAGAAAGTTTGAAGATATTTACATCTCACCCATGACGAGTTGTAAGAAAGTTTGAAGATATTTACATCTCACCCATGACGAGTTGTAAGAAAGTTTGAAGATATTTACATCTCACCCATGACGAGTTGTAAGAAAATTTGAAGATATTTAAATCTCACCCATGACGAGTTGTAAGAAAGTTTGAAGATATTTACATCTCACCCATGACGAGTTGTAAGAAAGTTTGAAGATATTTACATCTCACCCATGACGAGTTGTAAGAAAGTTTGAAGATATTTACATCTCATCCATGACGAGTTGTAAGAAAGTTTGAAGATATTTACATCTCACCCATGACGAGTTGTAAGAAAGTTTGAAGATATTTACATCTCATCCATGACGAGTTGTAAGAAAGTTTGAAGATATTTACATCTCACCCATGACGAGTTGTAAGAAAGTTTGAAGATATTTACATCTCATCCACGACGAGTTGTAAGAAAGTTTGAAGATATTTACATCTCACCCATGACGAGTTGTAAGAAAGTTTGAAGATATTTACATCTCACCCATGACGAGTTGTAAGAAAGTTTGAAGATATTTACATCTCGCCCATGACGAGTTGTAAGAAAGTTTGAAGATATTTACATCTCACCCATGACGAGTTGTAAGAAAGTTTGAAGATATTTACATCTCACCCATGACGAGTTGTAAGAAAGTTTGAAGATATTTACATCTCACCCATGACGAGTTGTAAGAAAGTTTGAAAATATTTACATCTCACCCATGACGAGTTGTAAGAAAGTTTGAAGATATTTACATCTCACCCATGACGAGTTGTAAGAAAGTTTGAAGATATTTACATCTCACCCATGACGAGTTGTAAGAAAGTTTGAAGATATCTACATCTCACCCATGACGAGTTGTAAGAAAGTTTGAAGATATTTACATCTCACCCATGACGAGTTGTAAGAAAGTTTGAAGATATTTACATCTCACCCATGACGAGTTGTAAGAAAGTTTGAAGATATTTACATCTCACCCATGACGAGTTGTAAGAAAGTTTGAAGATATTTACATCTCACCCATGACGAGTTGTAAGAAAGTTTGAAGATATTTACATCTCACCCATGACGAGTTGTAAGAAAGTTTGAAGATATTTACATCTCACCCATGACGAGTTGTAAGAAAGTTTGAAGATATTTACATCTCACCCATGACGAGTTGTAAGAAAGTTTGAAGATATTTACATCTCACCCATGACGAGTTGTAAGAAAGTTTGAAGATATTTACATCTCCCCCATGACGAGTTGTAAGAAAGTTTGAAGATATTTACATCTCCCCCATGACGAGTTGTAAGAAAGTTTGAAGATATTTACATCTCACCCATGACGAGTTGTAAGAAAGTTTGAAGATATATTTACATCTCACAGAAAAATAAAGATCGAACAATGCGAACCCCACTAATGCTGGGGGTGAATATGTGACCCCCGTCGTGTTGCACTTGTTACAAACCCTGTGATAAGTCAAACATGAAGAAAAGACCTGATTATGATTACGATAAACATAACATTTTTCGTTGTCATTTGTGACACAGATGTTTTGTAACGGTTAACCAGGTCATTGTAAGCATAATTTTTAACGCATCTAATGTTATATCTGCCGATCAAATGTAACTTAGTTTAATAATATTTTATTGTACATAAACAATAGGATTGGACAGCAAGTTATACCAACTTATATGATGTCCTCTCCTTACAAATTATACACATGAATTAATGACAGCAAAACAAAACACAGACACTAGACATTTAACATTTTTGACACTAGAAGAAAGTAAGTACAAGTGAAAAAGTGAAAAAGTGAAAAATTGCTGACATTAGCCCTAAAATCATTTTGATTGATTTATAAAAGTTCGAACTTTTCCAAATATTTTGGAGTTGACGTCATAACTATACTTGTCGTTCCCAAAGAGCAAAGTTTCAATATTGATATTGATATCGTCGCAATTACTCAGAAGTGTTCTTCTTTCGTTCAGGTATAAAGGACATTCTAGAAAATAATGTATAGCATCTTCAAAAGAAGCACCGCAATTACATTTAAAATTATTTATTATATGTATTTTTGACAGATCGGCATTGAGTGAGCTGCATTGGTGTCTAAGTCTAGTATGTAATATACTTAGTTTCCGTGGGCCTTCATTATAATACTTTGGGGTTTTATAAATATCAGCTTTCACTCTGTTTTCAAACGAAGATAATGTAGGAGAATTTCTTATTAATATGTCTAGATTGTTCCAAAGCGAAACGGTAGATGGAATAAATGAGCTTGCTGATGTTCTCATTCTGCATCTGGGTGGAACATAATTCTGATTATTTCTAAGGTTATAACTATTTATATCTGATGTAATTGGAGGTAAACAGTTAAATAAATAAGGAGGGCATAATTTATTATGAATTTTATAAAAAGTAGTTAATTTACGAGTTTCCCGCCGATTGGCTAAAGTTTCCCATCCAGTCTCAAAATATAATGAATCCTTACTAGCAAATGTTGTCAGACCTGTTACAATTCGTGCCGCTTCTAATTGTATTTTTTCTAATTTTTCACTGTCCCGTTCATAACACCCATCCCACACTTCACATGCATATTCTAGAACTGGTCTGATAAATGTAAGATAGATATTTGACAAAGGTTGTTTAGACAAAATAAATTTTAATTTACGAAGAACATTTACTTGTTTTAATGCTGATCTAGCTATGTTTTCAATATGTACAGTCCAGTTTCCATCAGATACAAATATTACACCCAGATGTTTATGATTATCAACAAGTTCAACTGATTCGTCATTAAAAACGTATGTTTAATTCAGGAATATTAGTATTATTTGATATTATAAGGGCTTTAGTTTTTTTAGGGTTAAAGTATACAAGCCATGTTTTTGCCCATTGATCCAATATTTGTAAATCATTATTTATCTCAATTTGCATCAAGTCAAAGTTTTTCCCAGAGTATGACAATGAGGTGTCGTCAGCAAACAGTCTCGCCAAATTGCCTAAGTTATCTGTAATGTCATTAATATATAATAAAAATAATAAAGGGCCAAGTACAGATCCTTGGGGTACACCTGCTTTGACAAGACCAGAATCTGATAGTTCATTATTAACAAACACAAATTGCCTTCTACCACTTAAATAATTTTTAAACCAGATCAAAAGGTCGCCCGATATCCCATACGATTTTAATTTCTTAATAAGCCCCTCATGCCAAACTCTGTCAAAAGCTTTTGAATGTCACAAAATATTAAAATAGTTGACAATCGTTCATCTAAATTTTGACATACTCTATGATACATTTCTAATAATTGGTATACAGTAGAATGACCACGAATGAATCCTGATTGGTAGGCATACAGAAGAGAATGTTCAAAAATAAAATTATATGTATACTTATATACAGCACTATGGGGTAATATGACACCATTGTCGCTGACGACCTTTGTTAGTTACCAGTTTTTAAACTTAACACACATGTCAATCACACGTGACTCGATCGTTGTTTTTACAGATGATGGTGACGAACAACTCCTGGCAAGCACTCCCAATAGATCTTATTGGATAACAATAGGATTGAAATCGGGATATCATTGAGGGATGATTTGGGCATTACAGAACGAATATGAATGTAAATGAACATGATGAATTATTATTATATTAAATAATAATAAATCGAAGACTTTAAAGTCTATTCTTTATCTCATCACATTTCGTATAGTGTTTCGACAATGATATGATTTATTATATATATTTATGATTGAAATTTAATGTAATTTTTTCAATTAAGATCAATCATCTTCGGACAGAAGTAGCCTTAGTGTTATATTCTCATTAATACCCTAGTGTCCCAATATAAATGAGATATGGACTACAAAAAAATCAAGGAAAAACAATACTGGGACACTGAGCAGATAAGGGAAGTTTCTTGATCGTTCTGTAATTTTTTTTTTTTTCTTTAATAATACTAACAACCAACCAGCATATATTGTAACTAAAAGTACATGATCCAAACCCAATGTACTAACAAAACCTAGCCAGTCTCGGCAAACTGAAGGGCAATCTTAGATCTCTTATCTATATATGTGACCCTTGGCTACCAATGAGAATAGTTGAATTTGGCTATGCTATTTAGGAACTTCTAACTCCCAAAGACTCCCAAATTATTTGACTTTCCTATCTTTTGACTATGAGCTAGCGTACATGATGAAGGTTATTCCATAAACTCTTTTTGCTCACTAAATTAGATATCTACGTTTTTAATAGCTGTACAACAGTTTCACAGATCAAATTCTATCAAAATATTGTATTGTCACGTGTTATATTCACAAATGTGTTGTGAACTGCAGCGCAATGTGTGTAACACCAATCAAGATAATAAAACAAGTTATCCAATTCGTGTCAGGAAAATAAATCAGAGTAAAGCGGCAATACAAAGATAATGAAAAATGATTATTTCCAATACGAAGCTAAAATGCAGCAAATAATCTAACAACACTATTTCACACACAAGATGAGAATGAGACCAAGAATCTCGGATGGGTAATGAAAACGTGGATATCAAATTTAGTGCGCACGACGCGTTTCAGGAATAACCTTAATCAGGCACGCTCAAAATCGAAAGATTGGAAAGCCAAATAATTTAAAGTTTTGGGAGCAATAAATCCAAAGCGCCTAAACATGATCGGTTAAGGTCACTTATGTCTGAGGGAGGAGAACCTTAGTTGTTTAAAAAAAAAAAAAAAGTACATTATTTAGGAACTGTAAATTTCAGTAATAAACATATCAAATAAACCATGTCAGTATCGAAGAACTGACCCTCGGGGACTAATAGTCCACCAGCAGAGGTATCGACCCAGTGATTGTATCTATTGCCATTTCAATGAAGTCCGCACTCTCTGAGACTGTCCAGCAATCGCAGAATATACACCGGAAGCATGTCTTATATTAATCAGATATGGACATTCATGGCATCTATAAAATGTTTGAACTTTAGGCTTTTTGTATTCCTTGGTAAAATATGTCTGTTTTAAGAGATTAATGGAATTAACTTGTTTGATTACTATGTCAGAAATCAGATGACAAATACCGAAAACTGACACTTATTCGAGCAATTTTAAGTTAGAGGATTTGCAACTAATGGTGTTTAACGCCACTTTAAACAATATTTCAGTTACATCATGGTGGTCAGTGTTGTCTTGGTGGAAGAATCTGGAGTTCCCGAAAAAAACTACCGACCTGCAGAATGTCACTGAAAAAATATCATCCCATAAGGCTGTACCAAATACATCGTCCCATCCACGGGCAAAAATCTAACTCCCAATTTTAAATAGTGGTGATAGATAAGATACCGGTTGTATAGGTAGAAGTAGCCCAAACTACCATACGATCAAAACCACGACGGCCCCTTCTTTGATATGTGAAGAATCGAAAGTTGTCAGAAAATCATCAATATACCTGTGAGCCGTCATGTATCACTAGTGCGGTTCGTGTTACTCGATCTTTATGTGTGTGTTTTATAGATCATTGTTTGTCCTTTTGTACTTTTTATTTTGTCCATTGTGTTGTCTGTTCTTCTTCGATATACGAATTCTGATTACCTCTTTGGTATCTTCAAACTCTTCTCACTAGAAGAAGTTAGATATTTAGATACAAGACAGTATGTTCAATCAGTTCAGACATGGAAACGACACGTGGAACAATCTCTTCCTATTTCGTTATTATATGTTGGTTAATTAACACAACAATAGTATAGCCAGCTTGTGCTAAAACACACAATGATAAGAGCATACTTTCAAACATCTTTCATGTCAAGTCAAATAGGACAGTTATCACACACGAACTTTTGTCCTATATTTTGACATACAAAAGCTGACATAATAAATAGTTGCAACTCTATAAATATATTCTCAAAACTTCGCATGCGATAGTTCAATTAACTCAAGTAACTCAAGTGTTTATTTGCGGTAGCAAAATTCGCGTTTCGGCAAGATTGGGTATTTGGCGGGACAG
This sequence comes from Bathymodiolus brooksi, assembly GCA_963680875.1. NCBI lineage: Eukaryota > Metazoa > Mollusca > Bivalvia > Mytilida > Modiolidae > Bathymodiolus > Bathymodiolus brooksi. Next base: position 60,884,560 of record OY804588.1, read on the forward strand.
TTTACGAATGGTTACATAAATATGCAAAATACATTTTTACCATTGCCGAAAAAAGTGCAAGATTGTGTATATGTTATTTTTCATATTCATTTTATGGAATGTATTACAAAATGAGTGATTATTGAGTTATTTTTGCTCTGACGCCAAATGAGCAATTTTCCAGCCATAGCATGGCGAGAACAAGTTACATTTTGATGAGATGATAATGATGTCCACTTTGTACTAGAACAACACACTTAGTTCGATTCTTATAGTGCTAGCTCACTGAAACAACTGTCTGAGAGTAGACATGTCGATCTACTCGCACACATTATTCTGATTCCGAGGCAACCAGTCTTTGTTCTTACTCCTTAATGCTGCATGCTTAGCGGAGAAACACCTAATACCAATTTCATAGTCTTTGGTTTGACTCGACCGGGGCTCGAGCCCACGATCTACCACAATCGAGGCGAGCATGCTAAACATTACACCACCGATGCGGTTTATATTACATAATGCCAACTATTTTTTGTTTCATAAATAAAATACCATTTATATTTGATGCTTTCAAATGGGTGAGGGTGGACAGACATATGAGAAAGCATAATAGTGATAGTGGTATCCATGACCATAATAAGATTTCAACCTCGCTTTCGCTATTTTTATTTGTCTACATTAATTGGAAGCTATTGGACAATGAACAAAAGTCTGTCCTCGATTGTGATTGCCATTGCCAGGAACATTAATGTTTGCGATAAAAATTCAGTACCAAAAAAAAAAAAACAACAAAACAAATAAAAATGAATCAAAAGAAAATGGCGGATTTTTATACTCAGTCCTAAGATTGATTGTATCGTGAAATGCAAATTACGATCTTTTCGTGACATATTTTAAGATATCAGTCTGAGAATTATCATAGTGATCCTAAAAAATGTACTCAATATGACTTTGAAATTTGAATTAAAAACTCAATATTCAATTTTTACCGGATAATAATATTAGTCTTAGTGGCAACGGTGGCCGCGATCGCACGCTAGTTATAGTTGCATCTCTCTAAGCAATCAGTGCTTATTACCACTCAAGTCTGTGAGTTTAATTGCCGCCTCTGGGTGCGGTGAACTCGATGCAACTTTATGTTCAGTGATTTGTGGCAGGTAAATGATCTTCTGCTGGTTATGTTGGATCTGAATATTGTTGCTCATCATCAGTTTCATACGTTTTTCAGCTATATCATGACTAGCTGAAACATAGGGGAAGGGGGAGCCCAGGCAGTTAAAGCGAACAAGCGATGGAACCGCTAATACTTGTGGTAGATATCGGGCGGGAACCCACGTCAGTCTTGTAAGGCTTTGGGTAAGAAACCAACAACCATAGCAACTCAACCTTCAATTTTTGTGGAAATTCCGCAACGGGCACCCCCAATAATACTGACCGCCATGATATAGCTATTCTTCCAACGATAATTTTTATTTGATGGAAACAAAGACTTATTAGCAACCAAAATCAATATTGTTGATTAAAATTAACTTTAAATGACCCGGTTCTATTTCAAGCCTCATAGCTATAGGTATTATCTTATTATGAATTAATAGGATCTTTTATTTGTTGTTGTTTGGGATTATATTGCATTTTATTTCATCGCGATACGAAATAGACATAATCATATCTATCCATCATATAGGGTGTACTTTACTGTTATATAGTATATGGTGTACGGAAACAATGTATATGATTTGATATCTACAATGTATGTTGATACATTTAAACCTGCCAAATACCAAGCATTTTATTATCCCAAAACTGAGGGTTGGTCAAAATATATAGCAATTAAGATACTTCTGAAGAAGATGAATTCATTTCCATATTTAAAAAAAAAGAATTGTGCTCAAAATATTCATATAATGATCATGAAAGTTCTACAATTTTTATCACTAACGGATAGGACACGTGAACTAAACTATGCATTGATACCTTATGCGTTCCTCTTTCAATATGGATGGATTTGATAAAATAGGTTGTGGTATAAAGAATGTAATTGATCAATATTAAAGCTTTTAATTCATCAAGATTGTAGTATACTTTATTGTTTAACCATGCCATTCATTTTGTCTTGAACTTGGACAAAAGCTGTACCAAATTACAACGTATTTAAATGAGCAATCCAATCTACTATAATTCAAAATGGCTGACATATCGAGAGCTGGAACAGCGCTTACTGATGGAGGTAGATCTCAAAAGGGAGCTGTAGATTTGACAAAATGTACTCTTTGCTCAAGAAACTACACTGCACCTAAGCAATTACCATGCCTACATTCATTTTGTGAAGAATGTATTATAAACAATCTAAAATCATCGTTGGATGCAGATGTGACAGCCCAGTTGAAATGTCCAGTGTGTTTGAGTCCTCTTCCGGATGCTCATTCAAAGGATGTCAACAGTTTGATTCAGAAGATTCCCACGGATCATTTTATATCTGCATTGATGGTACAGGAAGCCCTGAAAAACCAATCGTGTAAATCTTGTCAAATAAACAACAAGAAGACCGATGCTGCATCATGGTGTTCATACTGTGCAGAAGCAATGTGCGAGGAACACGCAGTCCGCCATAATGCAATGACACCACGTGATACTCACAATGTAACCTCCATCGCCCAAATTGAGAAGAATCCAGCACTTGTGTACCCACCAGCGTTTTGTACCAAGCCTAAACATGGTCATAGAAAATTGGAAAAGTATTGTATGGACCATAAGAAATTATGTTGTGCCGATTGTCGTTCGATTTCACACAGTGAGTGTCGCATTGCCGATATCAAGCATGCTGTTGATGCTATGAAAAATGCGTTTGGAGTAACTGCTGTAGACAAAATGAAGATGGAGGTAGATGATATAATACAGAACCAGGAACGAAGCATCGCAGATTTGAACAACCAGAAAACACAGAAGGAGACAGCAATCAAGACATTGCGCGATGAAATAAACAAACATCTAGATAGTTTAGAGACTAACCTGAGAGATGAGCTAACAAAAGCACATGCAGCAGAGGTAGACGATCTGAACAAAGACATTAAAAGTTTTAAAGATAAGGGAGCTACCCTGGTACACTACAAAACTCTTGCTGAAGGCGTTGGAAGATCTATCACAGAGGCTCAAGCTTACCACCAAATTGAAAAGCTTATTGAACAAGTTAAAATTCTGGATGAACACGTTTACCATAAGAAATCAATAATTATGAAAACAGAATTAGATATTGTACCAGCGGATATTTCTTATCAAATTACAAAACTGGGCGAGGTGAAGGTCAGGCAGTCGAAACCGCACATTGAAGGTAAGGAAGATAGCAAAGCCTCCATTCACACTAACCATAGTACAATAATTGAAAGGGAAAGAAGGAACACATTCTTAGCTCTGAAATTTCAATGTAGTTTTATCTCTGGTGGCATAAGTCTACACTCTAATCTGTTCCTAGTAGATAATAGGGGAAGAGAGCTTCGGTCTTATACAGAATACGGGAAACGAGACCCAACAATGACATTCTCACTTCCGGGAAATCCTTTCGATGTAGCTCTACTTCCACAAAAACGGAAACACGATGTAATAGCAATAACATTTCCGAAGGACAATCAAATTCAACTTGTCGAGATTGGAGATATTTCTCTTGAAAAACAACTAAGACATTTCTACAAAACTCCCGATAAAGGATACGGATTAGCCTCTACAGGAACGAAGCTAGTAGTTGCGTGCAAAACAAAGCTGGATATCTGGGACATAACGGAGGACCATAAGCTCATGCATGAAAAGTCAATTCCAACAAAAGGTGACAAGGTCAAATATGTGGCAGTGGCAGACGACAGTCGAATTTACTACACTGATTCGTCAGAGAGAGGAAGTCTCAACTGCGTAAATATGGACGGTGTCAATATTTTTCAATATTCACACAAAAGTTTAAAACTTCCAATGGGTGTAGCAGTTGATCAGAAAGGTCACGTATATGTATGTGGCTTTCATTCGAACAATGTACACCAAGTGTCACCGGAAGCTAATTTGTTAGAAATCATGACGCCAGAAGATCCACACTTTAGGAAACCAATTGCTTTGATTCTGAACGGCGGTAAGATGTTTGTGTCGTATGAAAACAACTCCATAACATTACTGTGACCAAGATGGTACCGGTTTTAAATTGTTCACTTGTTTGTTAAAATATAATACAGTGAAAGGTGTATAAGCTAAAATTGAATCTAATCCGAACAACTGTGTATTCGGAACAAAAAATGTTGGACAAAATGGTATTCGGTGAGATTAAGAGATGTTTTACTATAACAATCTTTCATTTCTGAATGTTTGCTAGTTAGTATTTAAATAAACTTAATCTAAATACATATTTTTATGGTTCCCAGTCTTGTATTGTTCTAGTTGGTTGTTGGATGGATCAATGTTTGAAGATACCAAAGGGATAATCAGATGTCGTAAATCTAGGACATACAATACAATGACCAGCAGAAAAAGGACAAAAGGTCAAACAATGATTTACACTGTACAACAAACTAAATATTGAACAACACAGTTATTGGTGTTTAACGGCACTTAAGCAATATTTCAGTGAAATCGGGGAATTTAGCTTCTCGTGAAGGAGACCAAAAAATACATAGAAAAAACCCACCAATCTACTGACAAAGTTTTTCACAGCTTAAGCGATGAAAGGGACTGCTTGCATACGTTTATGTTCAATTAAAATATGCTATAATTGAAGACCTGAATGTGTGGGTTAGGGTTGAGGATATGATGCTTAACGCCACTTTCAACAATATTTCAATTATATCGTGGCGGTCAGTTTTATTGATGGAGGAAGCCACCGACCTGTCGCAAGTCAATGACAAACTTTATCACATAATGTTGTATCGAGTACACCTCGCCTGAGCGGGATTTGAACTCACAACGTTAGTGATGATTGCATAGGTAGTTTGTTTTAAATCCAACTACTATGCTATCACGACCACGACGGCCCCCATGGTGGAGAGTAATATGTAAGAGTCCAATTTTATTTTAAACCGCCATTGCAAATGAAACAATTAAAATTGTACACTACGTATTTGATTCATTTTCAACCTATTTAAAATGCTTCTCTCAATGCTAGTCGAATTGAATCATTGAAAATGATATACGCACAGGGGCAAATCCAGGATTTCAAGTTAGGGGAGGGCGCACTTAAAAAAAATTGCGCCGAGCGTAGAGAGGCGCGAAAATTTTTGGGGTATTTCGTGTGAAAAATCACGATCTTACGCCAAAAAAATCATATTTTTTCCAATTTTAGGGGGGGGGGGGGGGGGGGGGGGGGGGCGCACCGGTGCGCCCCCCCTGGATCCGCCCCTGTTTGCATATTTAAGTTTGCGATATACGTTGTTTTATTTTACCTTGATATTTTGATAAGGAATGTACATATTAAAACACAACATTAAATACACCGTTTTGAAAATATAAAGTCAACTCTTTCTCGATTTACTTCATGAAAACACTAACCAGAAATCGATTAACTTACCTCTGCGCATACGTACAGTTGCCTTTGAACTAGCAAATGTGTGTGTGTGTGAGGTGGGGGGGGGGGGGGGACGGATGAGAATAATACTATATATCGGTCTCACGAGAATTCAGGCGAATTTATTGATAATGTGTAATACACAAGAATCAAGAGACACATAAATCCATTCCATACTCCTTTCTATTTTGACATTTGCTTGCAGAGAGTTTTTCTAAATTTCTTTAATGTGATTTTAAAATACAATTGTTGTTAAAAAGAGTTTGAAGATACCAAAGGTGTAATCAAAAACCGTAATTCGAAGGAGAACAGACAACACGATGGCCAAAAGAAAAAGTGCAAAAAGACAAACAATAATATACAAAACACAGATATTAATACATGCAATCATATACAACAAGAAATATACTTGTCTTCCTACAGAAAAAAGTGTAAGCGGAAAATTTATCACAATGTATATATTAATCCATATTTGCGATATGTAGGCAATAGCCTTGAATGTTATGTCGAATTTATAATAATTGCCCCATTTTCAGCTTAAACTTTTTATTTGTTGTCTTTTCAATGGTTCACTTCACAGCGTTACAGATGAAAATAACACAAAATTGCAAACACTATTTATATCACTTTACACATTTTTCTTACAAAATTTGAAAATGGGCAGTTTAAACACTTACGTGTTTGGTCTTCAATATTTACATTTTAGTGGTATTACTAGGCGCACATTTATCCTTTTTAGAATGAAATAGCGCTTTTGTGGGTTTTTTTCGACAGCAAATTAAAATGAAAAAATAAATGAAAATCGAATATATCACATTAACTGGTTCAACATCACCACATTTTTGTGACTATTCCAAGAGGATCTGAATTTCCAACGTAATATGTTGTGGTCTTTTTTTAATGTTCAATGAGTGACGGGGAGAGGTGATTGTTTGTTTTGTTGATATTAGTGAAATCGTTGACCATCACTGTTTAAACTGTCTTTTCATAATAAAATAGGACAAGTTTGAAGATACCAAAGGTGTAATCAGAAGTCGTAAATCTAAAATACCAAAGGTGTAATCAGAAGCCGTAAGTCTAAGATACCAAAGGTGTAATCAGAAGCCGTAAATCTAAGATACCAAAGGTGTAATCAGAAGCCGTAAATCTAAGATACCAAAGGTGTAATCAGAAACCGTAAATCTAAGATACCAAAGGTGTAATCAGAAGCCGTAAATCTAAGATACCAAAGGTGTAATCAGAAGCCGTAAATCTAAGATACAAAAGGGGTAATCAGAAGCCGTAAATCTAAGATACAAAAGGGGTAATCAGAAGCCGTAAATCTAAGATACAAAAGGGGTAATCAGAAACCGTAAATCTAAGATACCAAAAGGGGGGGGGGGGGGGGGGGGGGTAATCAGAAGCCGTAAAGCGAAGAAGAACCGACAAAATGCCAAAAAAAGGACAAATATTTATGACCAATAATATGTCAACTTTACGTTTGCACAGAAAATCATCGCTGAACATTGTTCAATCCAACGTAAATGTTTCACTTCATTACTATTTAAATAAAACAATTACATTTTACAATGTTGTGTGAATATAAAGGGATTGTTAGGGCTCTAGTTACACCGGGTCTAACGCTTGTCATTTTTGTATGTGGTAATTGTATCATATTCCAATACACTAGAATTTAACTTTAATAAAAGAGGGTTAATGATCCACGAGAACATGCGTTATTAACACACGTTTAAAAAACAAAACAGAAATAAATTTCTTGATTTTATCTACGAAGTAACCTGTATTGGAAATTACTGAAGTGATCGCTTCTATAACTATGACAAAATATTCGGTCTTTTAAATTTGAATGAACACGTGGTTCGTAATCAGGATTAATACCACAAATACTTTCATTTGTTTTCGTGAAATTGTAAAATTAGAAGAATAAAACGGAAAGTATCAGAGGAAAATACAGTCTACGTTAATATTTGATACTAGATATGTCTTCTAGTAAGTCAGAAAAGGTAAAACAGAGCGAAAAGGCACCACAAACAACTAAAACCATACGACCTAAGGATTTGGACAAATCGCATGATCTTGGTAAAGACAAAAAGAAATCAGATTCAAGGAAAAAGTCAACTGCATCAACCGATGATAATTTGGATCCGACCGACGTCGGTGAGTTAGTAATATGTGCTCTTTGTAAACATGACATGTGCTCACCTAAGTATTTACCATGTCTGCACACCTTCTGCGAAACCTGCATAACCAAGCATATCGAACAAGGGAAATCACAGTCTACAAACATGCACGTCGTTTGTCCGACATGTGAACATCACATTTCCGTACCGAGGGCATCCGACGATACCAAATCTTTTTCTGAAAGTCTACCGGTAAATACGTTAGTTTCATCTTTGCTAAGTAAGAAAGATTTAGCACAAAAAATATGTAAGAGGTGTAAGTTACACGGAAGAGATACCAAAGCCGACAACTGGTGTGCTTATTGTGCGCAGACGCTATGTGATGAACATTTGGAATATCACTTATCGTTGACTAGTGGTCGACATCCGGTTTATGAAGTCGATGAGGTTATTCGTAACCCAGACATTGGATTTGCTGCAAAGAAATGCAGATTCCACGAAAAAGAAGACATGAAGTTATTTTGCAACGATCACTGGAACGTCTGCTGCAACCTCTGTTCCAAACGATTGCATGGTATGTGCAACACATGCATGATTGAGTACGATACGTCAACCATAAAAACACACGGTGAAGTCAAAACTTTGAAAAGAAAACTCGATGCTATGGCAAGTCATACAGAGAAACTTCGACAGGATATTCTTAGCAACATGGAGGCCATCAACAAACAGGTTGCTCACGAGAAAGAGAACATTAAGGAATTCAGGATCCAAATAAACAAACGTTTAGATGACCTCGAATCACAACTGACCAGTGAACTTGATGCAATACACACTGAGAAAATCAAAGAACTGGAACAAGAAGCGAAAATGGTTGACATGAAGCATAAAACAGCGTTGATGTATAAAACAATGTTGTCGGTTGTTCTCAAAGATGCTTCGAACATTCAAACTCTCACAACTCTGTCCGATATCAGACAAAATACGCATCGTTTGGAAGACGAGCTACGATTGGATAAATACAAACTACAAAAGATAGGCATTCAAGTTACGCTTAGTCACGAGACGTTTAAACATATGCTTAAGATCGGAAGTGTTGCATCAAAATATACTAGGCTACGCAACTCACAATCTCCGTCACGACAAATTAGTACTATGACGAAGATGTATTCTCCTAGATTGGGAACCAGTGTAAAATTTCAAATATCTCCAAGAAGTTCACAATGATACACTGATCCCTAGCTCTATTCATTGTTGTGTTTGTTTTGTGCCAAGTGAAGTGGTTTTTCTCTCTCCACAGTTACATTTAATGAGACAGGCAACCTGTTTGAAGGACGAAGTCCTAAAATTTCAATAATACAATGATCCGTACAAGTTATTATCTTTTATTTTGAATGAATTTTGTAGCTGATTTGTTATGGCTGTTCCGTTCATTTTACCTACGCCGCTCTTCCGTCGAGAGTTTCGTAGAAAGAGATTTTTTTATTAGAATTTTATTTCAAGTTTATTTCGATTTTGCATAGAGTAAATAATTAAAAAATTGGGAATTTTTCATTGAAATATATTTCTTTTGCGTTTCTAAATATCAATTGATCTATTTTTTTTTAAACTTCCGGTAAACAGATATTTGGCTATCAATATAGAAAGGAGGAAAAATCAGACAGCCTACCGTTAAAAGGACTTCGTCCTTTATTATACATTTTAATCCGTATATGAGTTTTATTTACAAATACATTCACTTTTTAATATCTTAATTTATTGTCTATGTAACTACTGTTGTATTAACTCTTGATAGAATTGAAATGACTTACGTTTTTTTGCTTGAAACAGTTTAATTGTTATATAAGTTATTGGTTTATGGTGTTTAACGCCACTTTCAGCAATATTTAAGTTAGACCGTGGCAGTCAGTTTGTATTGGTGGAGGAAACCAGAATACCCGGTGAAAACCATCAACCTGTCGCAAGTCACTGACAAACTTTATCACATAATATTGTATCGAGTACACATCGCCATGAACTCGGTTCGAACTAATAACTTTAGTTGTGGTAGGCACTGATTGCACAGGTAGTTGTAAATCCAAATACTGTACGATCACGACAACGACGGCCCCTAGATAGAGATGTTATTGGAGCTGATCAGTTCATGCTCACAAATGGTTCTTTTGATTTCGCTTTGGGATTTTATATGCATTGATAATTACACATAAGTTATACATTGAGAACCAGAGCTCAAACAATATACCTGCTATAACCGGAAAGCTTGAAGATATCACAGAGGTAATCAGAAGCCATAAATCGAACGATGAAGAATATAATTACTAAAGGGAAAAGGACTAAAAGAACATACAATGATCTACAAAATACTACAAAGAAAACTAATGATCGAGCAACACGAACCCCACTAAAAACCGGGGAATGAACTCAACTCTATAATGGTAAGTAGTTCCTGTGCCAACAGTAACACAATAAGCTTTATTTAACAACTCACATGTGGGGAAGCGACCTTTTTTATCCACTGCAAGTGCCTCGCTTAGAAGCGTAGTGCTTGAACATCCTCCAAAAATAAAATGTTTATATTAGGAAAATACACATGGCTCATCTAACACTATTCACGATGGACTGAAATTGTCTTGATTTAAGGGTATAGTAAAAGTACTGAATAAACTAAATACTATGACAAAGGTGACTGCCTCGAGTGCAAAAGATCGTGGGTTCGATCCCCAGTCAGGTAAAACAGATAACTAGTAAATTGGTATATTCTACTTATCCTTTAAGCACACACAATCAAGGAGGAAAAACACCTAGCTTCGAGGCATGGTCCTGTGCTGGAGTTGACAGACATATGTCTACCTTTAGAATGTTGGTGAGTTCGAACACCGCACAGGTGAGGTGTACTCAATACAAAATTATGTGATAAAGCTGGTCAGTGACTTGCGAAATGTGGGTGATTTGCTCCGGTTTCCGCCACCAATAAATCTGACCGCCACGATATAACTGAGATATTGTTGAAAGTGGGGTTAAACACCATAAACCAAACTAAGCCATCTGAATGTTGTTTCAGTGAACTATCGTTATATAATCAAACTCAGTGTGTTGATCCAGTACAAAACACACCTAATTATTATCTCATCAAAAGTAACTTGTTCTTGCAATAATATAACTGAAGAAATGGCTCACGTGGCGGTGAGTACCACCCAGTCAATTAGTCACTCTTTCACCGATTATAATGGTATATACATTTCTACATTAAGACAATACGGAATTCATTTGAAACTTAAACTGTGTATGATTGACGTAAGTCGCATAACATAAGAATGCCATTTTAATCATAATCAACCAAGACCATTGATATTTTTTTTAGTCTAAAAATAGATAAAAAAAAATCAATGTGAATCAACCTGGCCTGCAGTTCCAAAATCAAATATCAAAATCGTAGAGACAGCCAAAATCGATACACCTAACACTTTATGTACCTTCCTGGTTTGGTACAGGCACTTCAGTAAATAAAAAAGTGTGATGGATCCAAACCTAACAGTGGTTTCTTTTATTCAACAGTCATTAGAAATGAGGAATGGAGAAATGTAATCTTATAAAAAAAAGCATTTTATATATATATTGCTTCAGTCCAATTGAAATTGGGCCCAGGTGACTCAATGTGTTAGGTAGTTGGTTGACCTAACAACTCGTGCAAGCCTATCACCAATACGACGTGGGTTCGCGCCCGGCTTTGCAAATTACAATAAAGGGTGCACTCGACTCGCAGCCGGAAGTGATAAAACTTACCAATTGTTTGCCCTTGGTCGGTGGTTATCTCCGGGTACTCCGGCTTCCTCCACCACTAAAACTGGTCGCCACGATATAGCTGAAATATTGCTGAAAGTGGCGTTAAGCACAATAAATCAAACCAATCAGCCAATTGAAATTTTGCTTGGCAAGTAAATAAAGTTTAAGTTATTAGCAATTTATTATTTTACGGGGACCGTGGTGGTCGCGATCGCATGGTACCTAGCTGAATTTACCACTACTTGCTATGCAAGCAGTGCCTATCACCACTAAAGTTATGAGTTCGAATCCCGCTCATAGCTAGGTGTACTCGATACAACATTATGTGATAAAGTTTGTCAATGACTTGCGATAGGTCCATGGTTTTCTTCCAATACTCCAGGTTCCTCTGCCAATAAAACTGACCGCTACGATATAACTGAAATATTGTTGAAAGTGGCATTAAGCACCATACCATAACCTATTTTTTGCACCTGGAGTTTCGTTTTCCAAGAATAATTGATATGACATTAACTCAATGTGTAATGAGAACGTCTTTAAGAAAATCAAGCCTTTCAAGTTTTTTCATTAACAATCAAGAGAAATGAAATTGACCAACAAAAGATACTAATAATAATAATAAATAAATAAATAAATAAATAAATAAGTGAATACAAAAGTCAAAAAATAACAAAACAATAAAAACAATCTATCTAAGAGCTTCAATGTCTTATTTACATTATTTGTGTTTGTTTACGTATAGTGGTGTTTTTCTGCTTATTGTGTACCCTATGTTGTCAGTTTCTCTGGATTGTTCATATTTTATTTTCCCTTCGGAATTCTCTAACGTTTATTTATATCGCCATTTTATGAATGCCTGAACGTATTTAAAACGTTTACCTAATTGTTGAAACAGAAAGTGATTTTTAATTTTATCGACAAAACATTTTTAACAATATATATTATCAATGTTTTAATAAAACAATTATATCGTGTAATATAAGCTTTTTTTGACAAGATATGACAACGCAAGCTAAAGAGGCCGTCCGTATTTGTTCAGGGAATATTTAGATATATACAGCATAATCAAACGATATACTCCAATGAATATGCGTTGACTTTATGCTTTTCATAATCTTGCTGTCTATATTTCGGCGCAAAAATATAATCTGAATAAATATTTTATTATTTTATTAAATCACAAGATCTTATCCCTTTCGGATACTCTTTATTCTATTGTAAACTACCGATAAATAGTTTACACGTACTAAATACCGAAAAACAAACATTATATTGCAGTTTCGGGAAAAACGGGCAAAAAGAATTGAAACGATAAGAGAATTGACCAAGACAAGTCTAAATTCGTCATTTGACAATGATAAGTCGTCAGGAAGCTTAACAGGAAACCAGTGTAAGTCGACTGGCCGATAATGGATTATTCAACCTCCCATCCAAGAGTATAAAAATCAGAATTATCGAAATGGAAAATATAGTAACACAAACTATATGTAGATGAAACAAAGAGCACACTCATATTTAAGGAGAACACACAAATGATACAACGATGACTGACGTGCTATGCAAAGCAGAATTAGATGCTGATATTATTGAACAGTCATCGCATGGCGTAATTGAATGTCAGGATACAATTGAACCGTCATCGCATAACACAAATGAACAGTCATCGCATGACATAAATGAACATCAGGATATAATTGAACCGTCATCGCATGGCACAAATGAACAGTCATCGCATGGCACAAATGAAAACCAGGATACGATTGAACCGTCATCGCATAACACAAATGAACAGTCATCGCATGACATAAATGAACATCAGGATATGATTGAACTGTCATCGCATGGCACAAATGAACAGTCATCGCATGGCACAAATGAAAACCAGGATATGATTGAACAGTCATCGCATGATACAGATGGACACCAGGAACGTCTGATTAGATGCCAGCTTTGCTCCAATGATATGCACTTGCCAAAAACTCTACCGTGCTTACATTCATTTTGTGAACCGTGCTTAGAAGGCTACATCGAAAATGAAAGAGGACGATCAGGAAAATCATCCATTTCGTGTCCTTCTTGTGATAACATGGTGGTCATACCACGTGGTAACGCGAAAACACGGGAATATGTGGAACAACTACCAATAAATACACTTGTGTCAACAATTCTAAGCAAATCTGAAAAATACACAAGTTCCTGTCGTGATTGTAAACAAGACTTAAATGGAACAATTAATTGGTGTTGTTACTGCGCACGTGCATTTTGTGACGAACATATGCAAAGCCATGTACGAGTGACATCAACAAGACAAGTTCATCCAACAGTCAAGTTAGGTGAAGCAGGAACGAATAAATCAACAATTAATTTTCCGTATCAAAAATGCCCAAATCACTCAAAAGAGAACATGGACCTATTTTGTAAAAAAGAGTGGGCACCTTGCTGTCAAGCTTGTTGTAAGACAATACATAAAAAATGCAACACAGAAGGAACTATTTTTCCAATGTCTGTGGCTGCAATGAATGTTAAAGACAGTAAACAAGCGATCAATCTGAAGGAATATCTAGAGACGTTGCGAATAGAAACGGAAAATAATGCGATGTTGTTCATTGTGCATCTCGACAAACTTCAGATTCAGCGAGATAATATTAAAGAAAGCATTTCTAAAATGCGGAAATCTGTAAACGAACATGTAAATTATCTCGAAAACAATCTTCAAAGAAAACTTAGGACAATTTACGAAAACACACGCACGGATTTAGAAGAGTGTAGGGATAGCGCAGATATTAAATTCAGTACATTGTTGTTTTTCCTACGCCTATTGGAAAACATACAAATTCATTTGTCAGATACACAAGACATATTTGAAATGTCCCGTATACGTGAACAAACAAAGAAGATTGAATCTGATTTACAAACTTTGAAAAGCAAGGCTAGAATTGTTGAAATATCAGTAGGAACATACGTTGATTCTTTTCTACAAATAACACGAATGGGTACTATTCACAGGCGTACAAAGTCAAAACGTGAAAGGCAGTCGCGATCTGTATCCGTTCAGAGCTTCACGTCTAACCAACAGGAGAGTCAACAAGAGACGATTCAAAATCATAACGGTAGTCAAAAAGATCTTCAAGTACCACAAGAAGAAGCAACAAGACAGAAGTCAGAAAATCAAAACAACATTGACGAAACAAAAGACACTGACAAACATAATTCCTATACCGGAGGGAAAACAGAACAAACCGTTCAATCTGAAATTAAGGATGGAATTGAAATATTTGATACAGAAACGACAGAAGGTATTCCCAACGGTTCACCAAATCTCGATTTCGATGCCGAATCATCAAAAGACGAAGAAAAGGATGATCAATTTTCTTTTCTAAAGTGCCAACTTTGCTCCGAAGACATACACACGCCAAAAATTCTACAGTGTTTGCATTCCTTTTGTGAAGCCTGCCTGTCAAGAGACATGACGAAACAACTTCAACAATTCAAGGCAATAAAATACACTTGTCCATCGTGTAGGTGTGTTATAGTAATCTCACGTGGTCGATTTAATGTGAAGCAATTTGTAGAGTCGTTACCTACAAGTACACTTATATCTACTATCTTCAGCGAAAGAGCAGTCAAAACGAGGCTCTGCAATGGATGTAAAAATGATTCGAATCACGCTATCTATTGGTGTGGTTACTGTGCTCAAGTCTTCTGTGTTGAACATTTTAAATATCATAAATCACTGGCGTCAATTAATCACCGAACATCTATAATATTTTTCAATGATTTATGTAAGAACCAGTCTGAAAATCATTCATCATATCAAAAATGTCGGCATCACAAAAAGGAAAATCTTGATTTATTTTGTAAGAAAGAGTGGACGCCATGTTGCCGCGTATGTCGTAAGATGCTACATTCAGTTTGTGATAAAAAGGGGAGTGTTGTTCCGATATCAGTTGCTACAAAGACTATGAAAGAAGGTGATCATTCTAAAAATTTGAAAAAAAAGATAGAAACCTTCCGCGAAGATGCAAAATCTATTTCTAAGAATCTTAGTAAAAATCTGGAAGAATTGGAGGTTGATTTAAAAAAGAGTAAAGAGAGTATTGTGAATAGCCGTGAGTGTATCAAAGAACACCTCAGTTATCTCGAAAACGAACTCGGTGATGAGCTAAAGAAAGCATACGAACACACAAGAACTGAGATAGAAGTTCAAAGAGACAAGGCAGAGATTAGATTAAGGAAAGTTATCCATTATCAGGAAATGATTGAAAATATCTACATTCATTCGTCAGAAACACATGCTTTAATGGAATTATCCAAACTACAAAATCAAACAGAGAACTTGAAATCTGATATACATACCAGTCAAATGAAATCTAGAACGTTTGAGTTATCACTGCAGTCTTATATCAAATACTTTAAAAATATAAAGAAAATGGGTGTCATTCAAAGACATACAACAGCAACATGCAAACTGGATACGCTACACGTACCCGTATAGAATAGAGATGTACATAAGATGGTTCGGAAAACATCAGTAAAGACATGCAACAGCAACATACAAACTGGATACGATACACGTACCCGTATAGCATAACGGTGTACATAAAATGGTTCTAAAAAAAATCAGTGTAACTTTCAAAAATGATTTTCACTATGTCATATTATAAGACCTAATATAGATTGGATATATATATAATACAATTTTGAGATGCTTTCACATTTCTTCATTTTGTCAGGATTGTAGTAACAAATAATGGGAAATTAATGTTAAGAAAAGTTTGAAGATACCATATGTGTAATCAGAAGCCGTAAATCGAAGCAGGGTAGATAATACAATGGCAAAAAGAAAATAGTCGCTTTCTAAATTTTGTCACGATTGTAGTAACAAAGAATGGACAACTAATGTTAGTCACTTTCATCTAATTTTCAGTAATATAGTGACGACCAGACTTAATTGAATATAGAAGGTCGCACAGTTATAACGAGTGTAGTTCACGACCGTAACCAGGTTACTAGAACGATTTAACGGGACGTCACAGTTGTTATGACTGTCCATGGCCAAAACGCAACGCCTTTAGCCACCCATACTCCTTAAAAAATATATAAGAAGAGCATGAAAATACAAAAAGGGTAATCAGAATCTGTAAATCAAAGAAGAACATACAAGGCATACAAATGAAACTAAAGATTGAGTAACACGAACTCCACTAGAAACCGGTGGCGAACTCAAGTACTCCGGAAGGGTAGGCAGTTCCTGTTCCACTAGTGGCACCCATCGTGTTAATCTAGTTACAAACACGGTGGTAAGTCATGAATGAGGAAAGGACCGGGAAGTATTTACGTAAACTATACATTTAATATGTAGTGGAGTAAACATTAAAGGCGCACTTTTGGGTATTTGCAACAACATGAATAAGGGTAATAACAACATTACCGAACTCCGAACAATCTTACAAAGGGAAAGTCAAAACTCATAATTATATAAACAGACAAAATCAGTCAACAACCGGAAAACTGTGAAAACCGTAATGACCCTGACTTGGTACAGGCATTTCTAAAGAAATAGTGGGTTGAATCAGATTTCAAAGCGCCAAACCTCCCGCTTTCATTACGGCTCTATATTTTATGACAAATCCAAATTAGAACCCGGATGAAAACGACACCAGAAGTGTGTAAAATGAAAAACATAGAATATCAGTTCCAAAACCCAATCGAAAATCGTAGCAAACGGACAAATAGTTGTTTGTATCCCCTTACTCTCCTGAATTTGTGCAGACATTCAATAACAGTGATAGGGGGCTCCTCAAGAAAAACGAAAAGAATCTAGCCCGACCCTTTAATATCGCGTTCGGCTATATAGATGATGTCCATATGTGTTAAAATTGACCATGGATATGTTCTATGTGTCGTAATCACAAACTGGTCATGTCTTCAATCATGACTTATTACCGGTTTTGCAACAAAAATAACACGACTGATGCCACATGTAGAGCAGGAACTACTTACCGTTCCGGAGCATCTGAGTTGACCCTAGATTTTTAGTGGAGTTTGTGTTGATCAGTCTGTAATTTTTGGTGTAGTGTTTTGTAGATTATTGTTTGTTCGCTTGTCATGTTTTGGTCATTGTATTGTCTGCCCTTCTTCTAATTGTGGCAGGGCCAGGGTGGCTCAATGAGCTAGGTAGTTGAATTGCCTAACAACTCATACAAGCCTATCACCAATACGGCATGGGTTCGCTCTCGGCTTTGTAAATTACAATAAGGGGTGCACTCGACTCGCAGTCGCAAGTGATAAAGTGTACCAGTTACTTGTCCATGGTCGGTGGTTCTCTCCGGGTACTGCGGCTTCTTCCACCACTAAAACTGGTCGCCATGATATAGCTGAAATATTGCTGAAAGTGGCGTTAAACACCAAAAATAAAAAATAAAAAAATCTAATTGTGGGTTCTGATTACCACTTTGGTATTTTCAAGCTTTTCTTAAACTATTTTAACTTTCTCTCATGAAAAGAATCGAAACGAAACAGATGATTACTCGACAAAACCCGGTACTGAATTCATGCTTTCATGCTACGGAAGAGTAAACAGTTTCTGTTCCGCTAGTGGCATCCGTTGTGTTAATATGACTAACTGAACATATCCGTGGTCACATGTGACACGGATACTCAGTAGCGGTTCACCAAGTCATGGTGGCGACCGTAAAACTATCGATGTGATGACTTCAACTTATAACCACTAGGAACCATTGGTTCAGTAGCGTCCTTGCTAGGCAGCAACATTCTATCAAGGAAATCATTATAGAAACCATATGTTGTTTATGTGTCTTAAAATTTTAAACTATAATTAATAATGGGAAACCATGAAGGATAAATATTAGTTCAAAACGTCTTTACAAAAAAGTGCATACTGCAATTTTCAAGACGTATTTAAGTCATAATTGTGAATTCTATGGAATTTTTGGCACTTTTTTGTTATTAGTTCCATAAAATTAATTAATTAAAAAATTGTTAGGGATCTGTCAATCGTAATTTATTTTTATAAATACAATTAAATGAGAAACAAAAAATACCACACTGTCGGAACAGTTCTGGAACAGTTCATTTCATTCGATTCTTTAATATCTAAATGTTTTAATTTGGTACATTTTATTGTTTATTGGCTAGTTTGATATTTAGTGTATTCCTGTTTTAAATCTCTGTATACCCAGTTTATAGGCTAGTAACTTTCATTCAAATCTTTTTATTAAAACAATGAGAAAATATCGATTTAACTCTTATTAATAGATAGAAAGCATTTTTACAAAACTTTCAAACAAACTATTAAATTGAACAAAGAATCAATGTAACATTAGCTTTCTTTAACACCATATCACCAAGGCGAAATGAAGGGGCCTGATAGGATTCTTCAAGGGGTGAAATATATTAGAATTGGGAAAATGATATTGTATTGTGTGTGGTTGGTTTTATTTTTGCAAGTTTGGCTGATGAAATTTTATAAATTTCATTATCAAAGACAGCATAAAAAGACATTATTTAGCTGTATTACCATAGGTTTATCCTTACCGACACTCTTTACCATAATTCATTCTGAGACTTCCGGCAAGTCAATATTTTCTTTCCGAAAGGAAAAGGAAAATACATAGTACGCTTCAGTTATGGAAGAGGGAAATGAAAACGCGTTCAACCAACATCCAACGATGCCAAATGACCAAGACAATCAATACGAGACAATATCCAGGCACCAAGAAAGTCAACAACAAAATCGACCTTTAAGCAACAAAGTTAATATTGAATCAAGACATAAACAGGTGCCCAGTATGGAGTCTGAAAATAGAAATAGCCCTGATGGAAAGGACGCCAAACCGGAAGATACACCGGAAACAAATGAGCCTGAAACTGAGCCACCAGGGCATGAAACTGTTCCAGCAGTTCATACCAGTGAAATTGTTGGACACAAACATTCTGCTACTCCTAGAACAAAAGTCCACACAACAGACCCTTCAATGTCAAGAGAAACTACTGATGTCTCATTAGACCTTGAACTAGAAGGACCAACACATGATGCGAAAGAGGCTCAATATCTGCTGGTAAGGTGTCAACTTTGTTCGCAAAATATGCGCATGCCAAAAATGCTTCAGTGTTTACATTCTTTTTGTGAGCATTGCCTGGAGGGATATGTTAAGAAACTTGTTGATCGCTCCAAGACGACAACGATTACGTGTCCGTTATGTCATACTGTAGTTTTAATTTCGCGTGGTAAGATTAATGCGAGGGAATACGTTGAATCACTTCCTATAAGTACAATTGTGTCTACCGTTTTAAGCAAAAAAGCGGCCATAACGAGACTCTGCAATGTTTGTAAAAGTGACGTGAATCGGGCCATTTGTTGGTGTGGCTACTGCGCACTCGCATT
Organism: Bathymodiolus brooksi; assembly: GCA_963680875.1. Classification (NCBI taxonomy): domain Eukaryota; kingdom Metazoa; phylum Mollusca; class Bivalvia; order Mytilida; family Modiolidae; genus Bathymodiolus; species Bathymodiolus brooksi. The sequence continues at coordinate 60,904,376 of OY804588.1, forward strand.
TTGTGACGAACATGTACAATATCATAAACAACTGACGTCACTAAAACACCGCCACCCAACAATAAGTTTGGACGATATAGGTAGAAATAATCCTACCATGATGTTTCCGTATCAAAAATGTCATTTTCACAAGAAGGAAGACCTTCATTTATTTTGTAAGGAAGAATGGGTCCCATGTTGTCATGTCTGCCGAAAGATGCTTCATAAACAGTGTGACGTGCAGAAAGGAAGTGTTGTTCCCCTCTCAGATGCTGCAACAAAAGTGAAAGACGGAAGACATGCCAAGAACTTAAGCAAGAGACTGGAAGCTTTACGCGAAGAATCGGAAACGATTTCAGAAGATCGCATAACAAATCTTGATGAACTCGAACTTCAACTCAGACTCGGTAGAGAAAGCATTTCAACAATTCGCAATTGTATCAACGACCATCTGGATCATCTTGAAGATGGATTACATGACGAACTTAAGGAAATATACGAGCGTACCCGAACTGATTTAGAAGAAGAACGAGACAAGGCAGAAATAAAATTACGCACTGTTGTCCATTTTCAGAACATCCTGGAGAACATACATATTCATTCGCCCGACACCCAAGCCATAAGTGAAATGTCCCATCTACGCCACCAAACTAAGTGCATGGAATCTGATGTACGCACGTTTAAAAGAAAAGCTAGAACATTTGAAATTTCAATTACAACATATGCTGAATATTTCAAACAAATATCGCGTATGGGGGCACTCCAAAGACGAGAAATATCAGCATACAAAATGGCACCCGGTTCCAGCACCAACAAGAACAAAAACAAACTTCTATAAAGCTGGATCTAAATCGACACTTTAAAATAGAACATTATTGTCTATTTTCTGAGGTAGAGTTCTTGTCTTTGAACACTTTAGTTATTAGTTATAGATGTAATTTAAAATAGTTTTTTTCTTTAAAAATATATAGTGTTAGCTTTATCAAAATAGTATCTTTCTGGAAGCCGACATATTTGAAAATGCCACTCAGATTTTCTGAGTACGTATTTATATTAGAATAGTAAAAACAAAGATTAACAATTATAGGGAACATGACAAAAATAAATTACAATTCGGTTACCAGGACAACAACAGTGTAACATAACCCACAAAAGAAAGAAACAAAGAAAAAATTAGAAAACATGATCTACGTATTGTAACATTTAGGCGGTAAGCCGTTTATTTTAGTATTAGTTGCCAATATTATACTTGAATGAGCAAACTATTTTTCCTTACAGACCCCCTAAGTGTATTGCCAGTACTTGCTGTTTAAAGGGAGATAACACTTTTGTATATGTGGATATCTTTTTGTCTTTTGCAAGGGAATAAATTGATTATTTTATTTTGTGGCTAATATTAGTTATGGTTTTTGGTGTTTAATGCCACTTTCAACAATATTTCAATTATATCGTGGCGGTCAGTTTTATTGGTAGAGGAAACCGGAGTACTCAGAGAAAACCACCGACCTGTCGCAAGTCACTGACAAACTAAATATGTTGTATCGAGTACAGTGTCTGATATTACACTAAGATCTAACAATATGTGGTATCGGGTCAAATATCAAATAAGTGACAAATCATTGACAAGTGTATGAAATTCTACTTTTTTTAAGCCAAGAGCTTCCAATTGGGGTATGAAGATTTCCCGATGTTAATCGATACAGAATGGTAGATTACCAGATAAAATTGTAGCAATGATAATTGGTATCTGATATTGCACTAAGATCTAACAGTATGTGGTATCGAGTAGAGTGTCTGATATTACACTAAGATCTAACAATATGTGGTATCGGGTACAGTGTCTGATATTACACTAAGATCTAACAGTATGTGGTATCGAGTCCAGTGTCTGATATTACACTAAGATCTAACAGTATGTGGTATCGAGTACAGTGTCTGATATTACACTAAAATCTAGCAATATGTGGTATCGGGTACAGTGTCTGATATTACACTAAGATCTAACAATATGTGGTATCGAGTACAGTCTCCGATATTACACTAAGATCTAACAGTATGTGGTTTCGGGTACAGTGTCCGATATTACACTAAGATCTAACAATATGTGGTATCGGGTACAGTGTCTGATATTACACTAAGATCTAACAATATGTGGTATCGAGTAGAGTGTCTGATATTACACTAAGATCTAACAATATGTGGTATCGGGTACAGTGTCTGATATTACACTAAGATCTAACAATATGTGGTATCGGGTACAGTGTCTGATATTACACTAAGATCTAACAGTATGTGGTATCGAGTCCAGTGTCTGATATTACACTAAGATCTAACAGTATGTGGTATCGAGTACAGTGTCTGATATTACACTAAAATCTAGCAATATGTGGTATCGGGTACAGTGTCTGATATTACACTAAGATCTAACAATATGTGGTATCGAGTACAGTCTCCGATATTACAATAAGATCTAACAATATGTGGTTTCGGGTACAGTGTCCGATATTACACTAAGATCTAACAATATGTGGTATCGGGTACAGTGTCTGATATTACACTAAGATCTAACAATATGTGATATCGAGTCCAGTGTCTGATATTACACTAAGATCTAGCAATATGTGGTATCGAGTACAGTGTCCGATATTACACTAAGATCTAACAATATGTGGTATCGGGTACAGTGTCCGATATTACACTAAGATCTAACAATATGTGGTATCGAGTACAGTGTCCGATATTACACTAAGATCTAACAATATGTGGTATCGGGTACAGTGTCTGATATTACACTAAGATCTAACAATATGTGGTATCGGGTACAGTGTCTGATATTACACTAAGATCTAACAATATGTGGAATCGAGTACAGTGTCCGATATTACACTAAGATCTAACAATATGTGGTATCGAGTACAGTGTCTGATATTACACTAAGATCTAACAATATGTGGTATCGGGTACAGTGTCTGATATTACACTAAGACCTAACAGTATGTGGTATCGAGTACAGTGTCTGATATTACACTAAGATCTAACAATATGTGATATCGAGTACAGTGTCCGATATTACACTAAGATCTAACAATATGTGGTATCGAGTACAGTGTCTGATATTACACTAAGATCTAACAATATGTGGTATCGAGTACAGTGTCCGATATTACACTAAGATCTAACAATATGTGGTATCGAGTACAGTGTCTGATATTACACTAAGATCTAACAATATGTGGTATCGAGTACAATGTCTGATATTACATTAAGATCTAACAATATGTGGTATCGAGTACAGTGTCCGATATTACACTAAGATCTAACAGTATGTGGTATCGGGTACAGTGTCCGATATTACACTAAGATCTAACAATATGTGGTATCGAGTACAGTGTCTGATATTACACTAAGATCTAACAGTATGTGGTATCGAGTACAGTGTCTGATATTACAATAAGATCTAACAATATGTGGAATCGAGTACAGTGTCCGATATTACACTAAGATCTAACAATATGTGGTATCGAGTACAGTGTCTGATATTACACTAAGATCTAACAATATGTGGTATCGAGTACAGTGTCCGATATTACACTAAGATCTAACAATATGTGGTATCGAGTACAGTGTCCGATATTACACTAAGATCTAACAATATGTGGTATCGAGTACAGTGTCTGATATTACACTAAGATCTAACAATATGTGGTATCGAGTACAATGTCTGATATTACATTAAGATCTAACAATATGTGGTATCGAGTACAGTGTCCGATATTACACTAAGATCTAACAGTATGTGGTATCGGGTACAGTGTCCGATATTACACTAAGATCTAACAATATGTGGTATCGGGTACAGTGTCCGATATTACACTAAGATCTAGCAATATGTGGTATCGAGTACAGTGTCTGATATTACACTAAGATCTAACAGTATGTGGTATCGAGTACAGTGTCTGATATTACACTAAGATCTAGCAATATGTGGTATCGAGTACAGTGTCTGATATTACACTAAGATCTAACAATATGTGGTATCGAGTACAGTGTCCGATATTACACTAAGATCTAACAATATGTGGTATCGAGTACAGTGTCCGATATTACACTAAGATCTAACAATATGTGGAATCGAGTACAGTGTCCGATATTACACTAAGATCTAACAATATGTGGTATCGAGTACAGTGTCCGATATTACACTAAGATCTAACAATATGTGGTATCGGTCACATATCAAGTAAGTGACAAATCATTGTGAATTCTACTTTTTTAAGCCAATAGCTTCCAATTGGGGTATAAAGATTTCCCGATGTTAATCGATACAGAACGGTAAATTACCAGATAAAATTGTAGCAATGATAATTGGTGTGCAAGAAGAGTTTGAAGATACCAAAGGGGTAATCAGAATCCGTATATCGAAGAAGAACAGACAACACAGTGGCTAAAATAAAAAGTACAAAAGGACAAACAACGATCTACAAAACATGCTCATAAAAGTAAAGATCGAGTAACATGAACCTCACTAAATAAATCCAGTGTAAATCCTGGCAATTCTTTATATTCTTCTTGGAAACTTTCTTCTTTGTTGTGATCTATAATGTCAGAATGCGGAGAAACAACAAATACCAATTTGATATTCTTTAGTTTGACCAGGACCTGATCGAAAATCCACAATATACCGCGCCCTCGTTGTGAAAACGCTAACCATTACACATCCGATGTGCTTGAATTCGGGGTAGATTCCTAAACCTAAACATATGAAACCCACAATGACCTGGTATTTGAATTCGAAGATTGTCTTCTTTTTCTTGACATTTTTTGGCTATTCTTATTAGCAAGCCAAACTATGTTAAGGAAACAGATCTAAGAAAGGACACACATTTGCTCTAATTTGGTCAGGCTTATTATTCTTAATAGAGGGTATATGCTCTATCTAAGCGTTATTCGATAACAGAAAATGAGTAATCTGCGTTTTTGTCAAGATAATACAATAATTATATTTACTTGATTTTTGCATCATATCAAAGAAACGTTAGAAGATACCTAAGGGGTAATCAATGGGGTAATCAGAGGGGTAATCAGAGAATCAGAGGGGTAATCAGGGGGAAATCAGAGGAGAGGGGTAATCAGAAGAGTAATCAGAGAGGTAATCAGAGGGGAAATAAGAGGAGAGGGGTAATCAGAGGGGAAATCAGAGGAGAGGGGTAATCAGAGGAGTAATCAGAGAGGTAATCAGAGGGGAAATAAGAGGAGAGGGGTAATCAGAGGAGTAATCAGAGAGGTAATCAGAGGGGCAATCAGAGGGGTAATCAGAGAGGTAATCAGAGAGGTAATCAGAGAGGTAATCATAGGAGTAATCATAGGAGTAATCAGAGGGGTAATCAGAGGGAAATCAGAGGGGTAATCAGAGAGGTAATCAGAGGGGTAATCAGAGGAGAGGGGTAATCAGAGGAGTAATCAGAGGGGTAATCAGAGAATCAGAAGGATAATCAGAAGGGTAATCAGAGGGGAAATCAGAGGAGAGGGGTAATCAGGGGGGTAATCAGAGGGGAAATCAAAGGAGAGGGGTAATCAGAGGAGTAATCAGAGAGGTAATCAGAGGGGCAATCAGAGAGGTAATCAGAGGGGTAATCAGAGGGGTAAACAGAGGGGCAATCAGAGGAGAGGGGTAATCAGAGGGGTAATCAGAAGCCGTAAAGCGAAGAAGGTACAGACAATACAATGGCCAACAGACAAAAGAAAATAGACAAACAATGATCCACTAAACACTACTTAGTGAGACTTGCCGCTGACAAGATTCAATTTGTACGTTCAAAATAAGAATTATTATAGCCGTGTAACCTCGCAATATGTATAACACATAACATACATTACCAATAAAATATTTTACACATACATGTATATTTAACAGAGATGAAAAGAGGTAGAAACAATATAAAAAAAAATACATTAAAAGATAAGATCGAGCATAAAATAAAAAAACCAAAAAAGTACTACTCCATCCGAACAATTTCAAAATCTAATATGAAAATCGTAGTCGCAGAGGCATAATCGATACCCCTAACACATATAAACACGACAGCTCACATTACTGGATTATTACAGGCACTTCAATAAAAAGTGGCAGGGCTAAGCTAGTTTTATGTATCGAAATCCTCCCCTATTTTTCTTGAATTTCCTTTTGACAAAGATTGAAATATAACAAACGAGAATTAAATTTCAAAAGACCACAGTCGCAATTGTCTTTACGCTAATTCTTTTTATTTGATTGTATGAAAAGGGCTCTTGTCTTCAAATTCTGACAAGCAAGACATATTTGGGTTATTGTTGTCGATGAGTCTTTAAGTATTTCAATGTATCGTATGACAATAAAACTAATTTCTGACAATTAGAAAAGCAATAATGAAACAATATACTAGCCCTATGGAGGGCATATCGCTACAGACTTCAGTATTTGTTAAACCACTAGAGCATTTAAACAGATACTATTTATTCGATTCATTAAAGAAGAATAGAGAGCCTAATAAGCTGAAAAACTATTAATGCGTACCGATTTTATCAGTCTGCAGTAGAGTACTCTAATGGCCGTAGTATATATGTAAACATATCTATTGGTAACGTTAAAAATGGCGGCCAAGCAGCCGACAGTTGATTTTACAACTAAGCCAATTGAAGCTGAAAAAGAGGATGAAAAAGAGGATGCTGGGAAGTCGTGTGTTAACATTTTGCTTTGTATTCTTTGCGAAAAGAAAATACGAGTACCAAAGTGCTTACCATGTTTACACTCATTTTGTGAACCATGTTTGACAAAGTATGTGGAAAAGATTATTAAACAATCGAAAGGGAAAATAGAGATCATTTGTCCAGAATGCAAAATGATAGTGTTTCAAACGTTAGGTAAACTGAACGGAAAATCATACTCAGAAAATTTACCGACTGGTACCGTCTGTTCCTCTTTACTCATAGAAACAGCTATGGAAGAAAAGGTATGTCATTTCAACGATGGTTGCAAGAAAGAGGCTGTTACTTGGTGTGGGTACTGTGCAAATGCCCTATGCATAGATCATACCGACTTGCACCGTCAACTGACCACAATGAAAATATATCATTCCACTATCGAACTTCAAGATGCTGCAAAAGTTAAATTTCCTTTCCAAAAGTGCGTGCATCATCCAAAGGAGAACGTCTCGTTCTTTTGTCCACGTGACTGGAGTACATGTTGTCATATATGCGGAAAAATACAACACAAAAATTGCTATTTCATGAATAGAGGAGTAATGCCAATTGCAGATATTGCACCAGAAATTAAGGAAAATCATACGACTAAATCCCTAGATCCGCAGCTCGATACCCTTGAAGTAGAAGCCCAAGAGCTTTCAAATGACAGACAGAGAAATCTGTCACGGTTAGAACTACAACATCAGAAGGGAAAAGATAACATAGCGAAGTTTAGAATTGCCATGAATGAACACCTTGATCAGCTGGAAAAAGATTTGAATGAAGAATTTGATGCTAAGTACGAAAAGGTTAAAAATGACTTTGAAAAGGAAAAAATTATAATAGACACGAGATTACGGACAGTACAACACTATAAAGAAATGTTAGAAGCTATCAATTCAAAGTCTACAAATTTACAAGCAGTCACAGAACTCACAAAATTAAAAGAACAAACGGAAGCTGTAAATTGCGACGTTCAGCAAAGGAAACGAAATTTAAAACGCATGGAGTTGTCATTTATTCCTTTACACGATCTGGAAAAGACACTGCCAAAAATGGGTTCGGTACAAATAAAGGAATTTGGTCGTCCATTAGGACAGTGGACTCTTAGAAGGGCAAAAACGTCACTAATGAATTAATTTTGTGTATATTATAGGAGTATATTTATTATTATCTATTTTCCAAATGGGTTTTCACTTTGTTTTTTTTTTTAAATTTAGATGAAACATAACATTTAAGTACTGCCACCATAGAGTTTAACGGAAAGACAACTGCCTGACTGCCATCTTTACACACGTGTCATGCACGTGTACTCAGTAATACACAACAAGGCTATAACTTAGGCATATCAAATTTAAAGTAACTAACAAAAATGAGGTAAAACTAGTTAATATCCACAATCTACATACATTTTTTGTTTAAATACTTGCACAATTGTATAACAAAGTAAGATAAATTCAGATTTAAACTTAGCGATTACCAGGAAATGACGTCATATCATACAGATTACTAATAAGGGACCGATCTTCTTTTTTTTTTTTTTAACTTTTGTTCTACTTTTTTAACTATATTTTTTTGTATGAAAAATCTGTAATTTTTCTACAAATTTTGAAAGTACAGAGTCAAATTATTATCTTTTTTGCATCTTTCTTTCAGGGCAAGATATTTTTTTCTATAGAATTTGGCGATATAGTGTTGTTTAAGAAAAACATACCCTCCTTAAAAGTTAACTGATCGTTCCTTAACTATCAACAAAACAGCCAGATGCATAAATGTAACATTATATATTTCAGTTGTAAAATTTAAAAGTAAACGATCGTTCTGGCTCGTTATTAAACATTGTTTATGACTGACCCTGAAAGGTTAAAGCGACACTTCATTACTTTATGGATTTAATAGAACAATGGAGATGTTATCGAACCAAAAAAGTTAATCACGCGTATAATGAGCTCATTATTTAACATTTAGAATAACCACAAAATGATAGAAGGCATGTTGATAGAAACCATGGTGCTTTTTCCGCTTGTAAAGTACACTATTGATTGGTTTTGGTCGGTCAACAAGTGAAAACTTGCACCGATATGGTAGATCTGATTGGGAGCTTTTCGACTTCTTGTATCATCCTTGAAATATAATGTGCAGTTATATTTTTAAATCAGCATTCTTGAATAGTTTGTGTGGCCGCCGGAAAAAAATCAAACTATTATTCATAAGAATTATAGTATTAAATTAACCCTCTTATTACCTCCCCTCTCCCACAATATTGTTTTTATGCCAACCTTAAAATTCAACCAGCTTATGTAGATGTAGCTGTATATCCAGAGAATAAATGTGTGATTGGTGAAATTTTCGGCTATCAAAGCTAAATAAGTTTAGTTGTAACTGTATATGATATCGGATAACTTAAGTACGTACGTGGACCCATACAAATATGGCAGTATCCCGCGTCCTATAATACGTTGAAAATAATTTGTTAAATTTTTAGTACGGTCTTATTTTTCTATATTGTATTAAGTTTTCAGTAAGATATTGTTAGATTATGTTAGAATATTTTAAGATGTTTTTAGTTTGATGTGCATTTAACTTTTGTTGTTCAAAATAAAAAGTTATCAATTTTGATTATTTGTTTAATTATTGTCACATAAACCATGCAGAAATTTGAAATGCATAATCTATGTATTCGCCTCAGGTGCGGTAGATTGTAGGTTCGAGTCCCGGTCGGGTCAAATCATTAAGGAGAAAGGCTATACAGCTCGGAATCAGGATAATGTGTCCGAGTGGGGGACATGTCTATCAGCGGATTGTTGTTGCAGTGAGCTAGCACTATACAAATCCAACTAAGCGTGTTGCGTGCTGTTCTAGCACGAAGTGGACCTCATCATCATCTCATTGAAAATTAACTTTTTCTCGCTATGATATAGCTGAAAAATTGCTAAGTTGGCGTTAAGCAGCAATCACTCACTGAGTCACTCATCAACCATTCAATGAGTTGGTATGCATCACCTTCCGTCGTCTTTGACCAATTATTAAAATATAGCTTCGAGTTGAGTGAATTTGAATTATTAACAGGACCACAATGGCCGCGATCGTGTGATAGTAAGATTTACAACTACCTATGTATTCAGTGTCTACCACTATTTAGACTGCATCGGTGGTGTACTGGTCAAAGTGATCGCCTCAAGTGCGCTAGATCGTGAATTTGAACAGCAGTCCGCTCAAATCAAAGAATGTAGAATTTTCCAGTTTCTTCGCTAAGCACGCAGCACTAAATGGGAAGAACAAATATTGATGGGCTCGAAATCAGGATTATGTATCCCATTGAAGCGACATGTCTACCCGCGGACTGTTGCTTTAGTGACCTAGCAATATACAAATCCAATAATACATTATGTAGTCTAAAACAAAGCGGACATCGTCATCATCATCTTATCATAATCTAACTTGTTCTCACCATGATATAGGTGAACAATCGATAGGTTGACGTTAAACAACAATCACTCACGTATCACCACCAATATTATTGTAAGTTCATATACCTTCCGTACCCAGGTGTACTCTGTGCAACTAAATATGAAAGTTTGTCATTAAGATGCTACATGCTAGTGGTTTTCTCCACTGACCTCCAATTACCTTTACCAAATACGACTGATCACCATGATACAACAGAAATATTGTTGACATTGACGTTAAATACCATAACTTATATAACCCTAGATAAAGATTCTATTTTATTGGTGTTTTACACGATTTCCATATCAAATGATGGTATGGTCGTTTAACAGTAACACGACGAGTGGTGCCTCTAGTGGAGAAGGAACTGCTTTCCCTTTCGGAACACATAAAATCTACCCAGCTTTCCCTTTCGAAACACATGAATTTTCCCATTTTGTATGTGCTTCGTGTTGTTTAATCTTGTAGATCATAATTTGTCCCTTTTCCTTTTGCCGTTGTATTGTCTGTCCCTCGATTAGTCGCTTATGATTATCTCTTTGGTATCTTCAAATTCTTCTTACAAAAACACTCCATTATCATGGTCGATATTACAATCTACCAGATTTCCACCAACATCAACATTTCTGCTTCATTGAGCAGTAACAATCTACTAGTATTTATATTGGTTGATTGACTGATTATTGATTGACGTACAGCGAGCAGTATTTCAGCTATATTCAGGAGGAGAGCAAACCATGTACAATATAAAAAAAACCCCTATACAGTCAGGAGAGAGGGGTTAGCCTACCGGGACAACAACTTTTGACTGCTACTGGAAGAGTATGAAAAGTTGGGTAAGGGAGGAAAAACGGATTTTTTTTGTAGCGCCTACAATGCTACTACTCCTATGCGAAATCTACAATAGATGTCTGTAACGTGCCGGAAGCGCGGGCCTCTCTAAGCACACTACACACTTTGGTTCACGGTCTGACTTTCCTTATAATAACCCGACAACACAATGATACACCTATTTTACAATATACCTGCGTCACAGTAAAATGAATATATATTACATGTTTTACCTGATGAAACTTATTCCAGAAACGCGGCAGCCACGCTAACTTAATTAGATATTTAATTGTCATGACTATAATATTCTGCTAAAGTAACAGCAAGCAATATAAATAATGCTGGTTCCTGTAACGATAATAAATTGGTCGAGGCCGAATTGAAAGTAACAGTTTGTATCACACCCAACGAATCTGGATGCGTTTCCCTCGATCCCAAGTTTCTTACTTTAAAAATTTGTTTTTATTTCCATAAACCTTGAAAGGTAATATCGCAAGGAGTGAATTTATCAGTTTACTAAGCAGATTAGATCAAGCTAAAGCCAAGCAAAGACAAAGACAAAAATAAAACATTCAATTTACATTTCAAAAGAACCATTCATTTAGAACATTACACAATATTTAGTTGACATATATACAATAATATGTAGTACATCCGAATAGTCAATTTTTGTAATAAATTATTTCAATAAAAACGTAGATATCAAATTTAGTGTGAACAACGCGTATCTGGAATAAACTTCATCTGGAACCCTTAAAACTAAAATATTTTAAAGCAAAATAATTTAAATATCTTTGGGAACAAGCAATCCAAAGTGAAACAGTATAAAATGGCATCTGGTGACAACCCAGTGAAAACAGGGAAAACCAGCCCCCAGCATATCGTTTCAAAACTACATACAGCATCATCTAGAGCTTCTTTGAATTTAGTGAAATGTAAAATGTGTGGAATGAGTATGCGTGCACCAAAACAACTTCCATGTTTACATTCGTTCTGTGAAATCTGCCTTATAAATCATCGTACAAACATTGCTGATGAGCAAAATAAACTAAAATTGGACGTGTCATGTCCAGAATGTGGATTTCTCGTTTATACAATAAAGGAGTCGAACAATATTAAACAGTTTGTTGAAGATCTCCCCACGGATTCGGTTATCTCGAATTTGTTGAGTGAACGTGCGGTGGACTCTGATCTTTGTGCCTTTGTCACCGGTTGTAAGGTGTTAGCCTCGTTTTGGTGCGGATACTGTGCTATTCCATTGTGCGATGAACATAATGAAATTCATTCGACGTTAACAACCACAAAGATTCCTCATATCACTACCTCTTTCAACCAGAGAAGAAACATATGCTTTCCATTTGAATCGTGTACATTTCATGGGGATGAAATGTTGAATTTCTTTTGTTTAGAGGATTCAACTCTTTGTTGCAAGCTGTGTCGGAAGTTTCAACACAGAACATGTGATCGGATCGGACAAGGTGTTCAACCTATAAACTCGGCGGCGGTGTACATTAAGGAAAACCCGTGTTATCAAAAACTGAGTCCGTTATTAGACAAGATCAAGATGGATTGTGTAACGCTTTCAGAAGACAGACAACAACAAATTGATGAACTCGAAAAGCAATTAAAACAGGGGAAATCAGAAATATCTCTATTGAGGAAGTCCATGAATAAGTATATTGAGGGAATAGACGAAACTGCAAGATCTGAATTAGATACAGCATATCGTCAAAAAGTCAAAGCTGGTATTGAAGATAAAGACGAAATAGACGTATTGTTACGATCTGTTCAGTATTATAAACAGATTCTACTAAACATTCATAAAAGATCGACTGGTACCCAGGCAGTTCCAGAACTGGTTCAACTAAAACAGCGAGTGGACAGTACGGAGAAAGCTATGTCGAGCAAACGATTGACGAGCAGTTGTTATGATTTAAGTATTAGAACAATGAAAGAACCATCTACGTGTATACCACGAATGGGATATGTACGCAAAGTCCGGGTGGAAAAACCGGTATCTCGATCCAGGTCTGCGAAATTCTAAGTTATCGCTCTTTTCTAGTTAGGTCATCCGGTGTAGTAAGGAACCGAAAAGGTTCTAATAAGAAGTAAGCACAACGTCCCGTCTGGCTGTAAAAAAATATATATTTATTGTTCTTATCATAGGCATTAGTGGACCAGGCAATCTAATAAAATAACATATCTTCAAAATCGTATTAAGAGTGTCTTTTTGATTGACAATGAATAATTACGGGATTTTATTTACAAAAAACTATCATGTTCGATTTTTGTAATTTAAGCTATAATTTGAATAAATTACTATATTTTTTTAAAATACATTGATAATTTACAATACTCATAAACTGCAATGATCGATATCAACATGTGAAGGAAAAAAAAAATTTGATATTTTTTTTTATTGAATTGACCTTTGAATAGGTGCCTATATAAAATAAAAATAAAAAATAAAAATGGAAAAAAAAATGTGTATTAACAATAACAAGCACAACAATTGTTTGGAACACTATTTTTTCTCAAACTAAAGAACAGTCAATTACACGGAACGAAAACACACAATACATTCTATTATGTTCTATAATTTGGATCAATGACTTAGTTTTACTGTAACTCATTTCAAATATATGTGGTGATATATCGTTATTGAATGCATGGTATATTCTGTCGAGGGAATTTCAACATTTAGAAAATTTGGTCAACAACTGGAGATGTCGAATAAACTTTTTACCACGTCGAAGGGACCATCCATTAAAAAGCGTCCAGTGTCCAACGGGTCCGTTCGGAGTGAATCGTCAGAAACACCATGTTCAGCCATTTTAAGTTTAACAACTTGCTATCTATGTAAAAAGGATATGTGTCGTCCGAAACATTTGCCTTGCATTCATTCATTCTGTGAATCTTGTATAGAGGTATTTGTTAATCAAATCAAGGAAAACAAGATTTCATCACATATTTCTTGCCCTGTATGTGACATGCCAGCGGCAACCATTGCGAGTGTTTCACCAAAGGAATTTGCCGAAAATTTACCGACTAGTACCCTTATTTCTACCGTGATGAGCAGGAAGTGTGCATCATCACCATGTTGCGGTCGTTGTAAGTCACGTGGAAGAGATTCAAAGGCTGCTTCCTGGTGCGGATATTGTGCGCAGGCGTTGTGTGAGGAACACGCAGACTATCATCAAGATCTTACTACAACGAAAGTTCAACATCCGGTAGTTAAATTGAAGGACATGCTTACCACGGGAAATTTTGAATTTGTTCGTAAATGTAAATTTCATCACAATGAAGAAATGACACATTTTTGCAAAGATGAGTGGACTCCGTGTTGTCCTGTCTGTTCTAAGGGAATGCATAAAGGCTGCAATGTTGTTCGAATTCAACAAGTTGCTACAAATATTAAGATGGACCCGAGCACATCGCATTTACGCACGGCGATTGACTCTTTAGAGAATGAAACGCACAAGTTATTCAAAGGTCGTCAGAAGAATATTGAAAGAATAAACGAACAACTACAAACTGAACAGGAATTACTCAGAGGATTCAGAGAGAAAATAAACAGTCATTTAGATGAGCTTGAAGACAATTTGGCAACTGAACTAGAAGCAAATCATACTCAGAAGCGAAAGGACCTCGAAAAGGAAGCAAAAACATTCCAAACGAAGAACACCACACTCAACTACTACAAGCTGCTCTTAGACAGCATTCAGGAAACATCTGGAAATTATCAAGCTGTACAGGAACTGGCAACAATTCGCGCGCAAACCAAAATAATGGAGAATGAAATTAAAATTACGTCGGCTAGGCTAAAATGGATGGATCTGACGGTTACGTATCCATACGACCTAGTGAAATCCATAACGAGGCTTGGGTCTATTCAGCAGAGAGTGACACATCTGGGTCGTGTTGGAACTCCCAAGTCCACACCAAGATAAAAGATTTAAAGCCTACTTGGGTGGAAGCACATTTTTCATTTGCGATCCATGTTTGAATTCAGTCTTTGATCTTACAATTCAGCTTAGCAGTTTAAAGAATTACGTGTGTTTTGCTTTTTTCTTCGCCACTTTTTTAATAGTGTATTTTGTGTAGATTTTATTTCATTTATTTCAATATTAAAAAGATTAAATCAATGTAGCGTCATTTTGAATTATACATACTCAATTCTTTGTTTAGCATTTTTTCTGCAAAATATTTTTCTGCGTGGTTTGAAAAATATAAACATTAAGAGCTGCTGCAAGATTTACAACAACTAAAGTTCTCCTCCATCAGGCATATGTGACCTTAGCCGATTTTGGCTTTCCTGTTTAGGCCCTATGGTTTTCTTGATCCCAGAGGAACTTTTATATTATTTGGCTTTGCAATCTTTTGACTTTGAGTGTACATGATGAAGGTTATTTTAGAAACATGTTGTGTACACTACGTTTTTATTACACTACACGGAATGATCGGGAAATTCTCTAAACACAAAAATTATTTACCGCTCGCCTTTAGGACCATTTGTGAATATCCCGATTCTCCTTTTTTTCCCTTTTTTTAAAAAATGCAATGGGATTTTTGGCTGATTTTTTTTTGTCCGCTTTACTCTACACACCCCTTTTTGTCAGGGTTTGGATTCGTCTCCAGTGACGAGTTTTGTACTTGTTACACCACTCATTATTAGCTTTCAGTAACACAACGCTGATCACCCACTTATATGTAAGCATTGACATTTTACTTAATTGTATAACCGCATCATTTCACTATGAGGGTTCATAATATTAGTTTAACCTCTCAATTGTTTATTGACGTATATGTGCCAAGCCAGGACGAATAAAAAAAAACCCACTGAAAACTAAAAAAACAAAGAACGTGATACCGATACCATCATATGCTGTTACATTTCAGTTTTTACTGCACAGTCAGACCTGTATTAAGAGGTCACATTTGGAACATAGGAAAAGAGGCCACATAAGACAGATGACCTCTTAAAAGAGGTTCAATAAACAAAGAACGTGATACCGATACCATCATATGCTGTTACATTTCAGTTTTTACTGCACAGTCAGACCTGTATTAAGAGGTCACATTTGGAACATAGGAAAAGAGGCCACATAAGACAGATGACCTCTTAAAAGAGGTTCAATAAACAAAGAACGTGATACCGATACCATCATATGCTGTTACATTTCAGTTTTTACTGCACAGTCAGACCTGTATTAAGAGGTCACATTTGGAACATAGGAAAAGAGGCCACATAAGACAGATGACCTCTTAAAAGAGGTTCAATAAACAAAGAACGTGATACCGATACCATCATATGCTGTTACATTTCAGTTTTTACTGCACAGTCAGACCTGTATTAAGAGGTCACATTTGGAACATAGGAAAAGAGGCCACATAAGACAGATGACCTCTTAAAAGAGGTTCAATAAACAAAGAACGTGATACCGATACCATCATATGCTGTTACATTTCAGTTTTTACTGCACAGTCAGACCTGTATTAAGAGGTCACATTTGGAACATAGGAAAAGAGGCCACATAAGACAGATGACCTCTTAAAAGAGGTTCAATAAACAAAGAACGTGATACCGATACCATCATATGCTGTTACATTTCAGTTTTTACTGCACAGTCAGACCTGTATTAAGAGGTCACATTTGGAACATAGGAAAAGAGGCCACATAAGACAGATGACCTCTTAAAAGAGGTTCAATAAACAAAGAACGTGATACCGATACCATCATATGCTGTTACATTTCAGTTTTTACTGCACAGTCAGACCTGTATTAAGAGGTCACATTTGGAACATAGGAAAAGAGGCCACATAAGACAGGTGACCTCTTAAAAGAGGTTCAATAAACAAAGAACGTGATACCGATACCATCATATGCTGTTACATTTCAGTTTTTACTGCACAGTCAGACCTGTATTAAGAGGTCACATTTGGAACATAGGAAAAGAGGCCACATAAGACAGATGACCTCTTAAAAGAGGTTCAATAAACAAAGAACGTGATACCGATACCATCATATGCTGTTACATTTCAGTTTTTACTGCACAGTCAGACCTGTATTAAGAGGTCACATTTGGAACATAGGAAAAGAGGCCACATAAGACAGATGACCTCTTAAAAGAGGTTCAATAAACAAAGAACGTGATACCGATACCATCATATGCTGTTACATTTCAGTTTTTACTGCACAGTCAGACCTGTATTAAGAGGTCACATTTGGAACATAGGAAAAGAGGCCACATAAGACAGATGACCTCTTAAAAGAGGTTCAATAAACAAAGAACGTGATACCGATATCATCATATGCTGTTACATTTCAGTTTTTACTGCACAGTCAGACCTGTATTAAGAGGTCACATTTGGAACATAGGAAAAGAGGCCACATAAGACAGATGACCTCTTAAAAGAGGTTCAATAAACAAAGAACGTGATACCGATACCATCATATGCTGTTACATTTCAGTTTTTACTGCACAGTCAGACCTGTATTAAGAGGTCACATTTGGAACATAGGAAAAGAGGCCACATAAGACAGATGACCTCTTAAAAGAGGTTCAATAAACAAAGAACGTGATACCGATACCATCATATGCTGTTACATTTCAGTTTTTACTGCACAGTCAGACCTGTATTAAGAGGTCACATTTGGAACATAGGAAAAGAGGCCACATAAGACAGATGACCTCTTAAAAGAGGTTCAATAAACAAAGAACGTGATACCGATACCATCATATGCTGTTACATTTCAGTTTTTACTGCACAGTCAGACCTGTATTAAGAGGTCACATTTGGAACATAGGAAAAGAGGCCACATAAGACAGATGACCTCTTAAAAGAGGTTCAATAAACAAAGAACGTGATACCGATACCATCATATGCTGTTACATTTCAGTTTTTACTGCACAGTCAGACCTGTATTAAGAGGTCACATTTGGAACATAGGAAAAGAGGCCACATAAGACAGATGACCTCTTAAAAGAGGTTCAATAAACAAAGAACGTGATACCGATACCATCATATGCTGTTGCATTTCAGTTTTTCCTGCACAGTCAAACATGTATTAAGAGGTCACCTTTAGAACATAGGAAAAGAGGCCACATAAGACAGATGACCTCTTAAAAGAGGTTCAATAAACAAAGAACGTGATACCGGTACCATCATATGTTGTTGCATTTCAGTTTTTCCTGCACAGTCAAACATGTATTAAGAGGTCACCTTTGGAACATAGGAAAAGAGGCCACATAAGACAGATGACATCTTAAAAGAGGTTCAATAAACAAAGAACGTGATACCGGTACCATCATATGTTGTTGCATTTCAGTTTTTCCTGCACAGTCAAACATATATTAAGAGGTCACCTTTGGAACATAGGAAAAGAGGCCACATAAGACAGATGACCTCTTAAAATAGGTTCAATTCATATGAAGATTTCAATGACAGGTCATGAAAAAGGTGACCTTTTAATACAGGTGATTGTTTAATAGAAGTGACCGCATGGCCAGGTTTGACTGTATACTATGTACATTTGCATAAAACACGCACTAACGTTTGAAGAAAATATAACACGTCATAATAATGCTGTTCATACTTCCTTAAACATTAAGGCTTGGGCCCATCAAACTAGTCAAGGCGGTACCATACACTAACTCTTTAAAATCAGTTGAACGTTTTGATCATATGATGTTTGTATGCAGATTTCAAGCATCTCGGTGATCAAAACCACAGAGAGAAAAGCTGCTACGTGGCTAGTGAATTTATAGCTCTGAGTCTGTTGGTTGGAATTTATTAAAATTTTGATATTTATTACAGTGGATATATTCAAACACTCTGATAAAAAAATAAGAAAATTAAACGAGCAGATCAAATTTTACCTGAAGTGTATGGTACCACCTTAAGCACCACTTTCTATTATTGAAGTCCATATGCAAAGTCAAGACAGTGAACAGTCATGTATTATACATATGTGCATTATGGGTATTATTTTGCCGAACGGATTTTGGAGATGTTCCGAAGTTGTAGTATTTTTTTGTTTTTCCTTTTATTGCTTTGAAGGCGAATAATGTGTCCGAGTGGAGCGACATGTCTACCCGCGGACTGTTGTTTCAGCTAGCACTATAATGATCCAACTCAGCGTGTTTGTCTAGAATAAAGCTGACATCATCGTCATCATCTCATCAAACTGTTCTCGCCATGACAAAGCTGAAAAATTTCTCACTCACTAATGATATTAATTTATAGCATTAAGAAATGATAGCATTTATTATATTTGAAAATAAATTTTCATTTGAATACTAGAAAATTAGTATTTTTCGTAAATTTATTATTCGCATAAAAAGTTTCAATAAAACGAAAACCAAAAATACCACACTGTCGAAATAAATCAACAATCCAATAAAAATCGTAAGAAGATGCAAAGCTTCCCCTAGGGCACAAATACATGACCGCTCCCTTTCCAGGATTGATACAAGAACTTCAATGAAAAAAAGTGGCGGCGTTAAACTTGTTTTTATGGACCCGAACCTTCCCTCTTAGTGAAATAATGCGACCATGTCAGCGCTTCCCACATGCGAGTAAATGCCAAACCCCAGATATAACCGGGCGAACATTATCATCATAAAGAAAGTTATAATCTTGAACATTATAGATAATATATTTAATCTTCGTGACATAGAAGTTGTCATACGCATTATTAGCAATGTTAGTTCTAGTAAAGAGAGTCGATGGCCTCAACCATTATTTAAATATTAGATAGTATATACATACAAGGCCATCGTATGACACAATAGTGAAACAATAGTCAACTGTGAAACAAAATCTAATTACAAATACCATCTTTCGTTATCTGTACGCAATTGACACCATACTTTCAAACAAGGTGCTGATATATTCGAAAGAAAAGTTTCGAAAGATAAGATTAGAAAATTCTAAAATTGTAAAAGCCATTGTTTTTTTAACAGTTTAATACTCAGAATAAGGTGACGTTGTAAAAAAAAAGTCTGAATACAAACTGCCTGATCGAGCGTAGCGTATGAGTAGAGAAATATAAACTCCATACGAGGGAGTGGTTGGTATATTACTATCGAGGTATACATGTGGAAAATGTAAAACAATGAATAATTATATTAAATGCAATGCTATATATATTTGTTAACAGGTTTTTGTAATTTGAAACAAATAAAATGACACTACTACAATAGGATATTTACCCAAGCTGTTAATTTCTGTATGGATCATTTAAGTGCGTATTGCACTGTTTGCTGGAAATGAATGCATAAAGTGTGCAATGTGATTTCAATAGAACATGCTGTACGGATTGTGCATAAATCTAGAATAACCCTTGACCTTGAACATAAGATAGATTATCTGCTGGTGAAAGTCAAGGACACCTTACAGGAACGGAACGATCTCTTAGTAGACATTGAAAAGCAACGAAACATTTCAATGAACTCTTTCGGAAGTCATTGGATAATTATATCAATTCTTTGCAAGCCAATCTTGAACTTGACATCGAAAATCATTTTTGTCAAGCAAAGAAACAGTTAGACAAAGAAATTCATGATTTTGAAAACAAAAATTTTAATTTTGAACATTTCCAAAAATTAATGAAATCAATTAATGAATTTTCGCAGCCTATACAGTCTTTGTCAGAACTGACTGACATTCGTCAACAATGCAGTGAAATGGAAGAATCCATCCGACAGTCCTTCTTTCAAATGAAAAACATTCGTTTGTCGGTTTCTTTCATCAGTATACAACAGATTGCACATGTCATATCGAAAATTGGATCGACACTAATCACTGAAACATCTAGAACCCTGAATGAATCTAATAGATCTCGACGTAGTTCATATAATTCACATTCTTCACGTCGTTCAACACACCACTGACAGTACAGGAATTAGTCAAATTGACACAATATTTGAAGAGAGATAACTCTAGCAGAAAATAAAATCATCAGTTTAGCAGGAATACTGGTCGGGGAGTAGTTATCGCCATTTTTTACGTTTTTTATCCAATATTTTTAAGAAGCAGTCGAGAAACCTTTGTTTCACCCCATTATTATTTTGCATGAACCATAATGATTTACCTACGAAATGAATTTTCATAAAGGAGAGCGCACGCTGATCGGGGATCCATTATTACGATGCTGCGTTTTTTAACAGAAAATGGCCGCAACAGAAGCAGTTCTCGTCAACTTTCAGAAATATTGTTTTTTGTGAAGCTATAGCATCAAAAGGAAAGAAAAACGACATTTTAGCAAATTAAAACCCTTTCTTAAAAAGTTTACCGGTTTTTGTGTTAGTTTGTAGAAAACTGATAATTATTCATCGCTGTTTTAAAGGCTGTCATGCCATCCCCACGCCGCTCCCCCATTCCGTAAAATACATTCTTTTCAACAGTGGTTTACCTGATAATTTTCATTTTATTGATGAAAAGTAATAATTCCAGTTTTTCTAGAATTAATTTTAATATTTTGTCCATGTGTTATGCCCAATGTGATAATATAGGATCCATGTATAAATTAGCGGTCAAGGTAATTGATGACGTAAACAGTGCATGCGCAGGCGACCATTTGCATTCACATGGAATCTATTTTTATTCTGCAACTGGGAGCATTTTGGATTGTAGGGATGAGTAATAAGGCAAAGTGTGACACTTTTTAGAAAGATCTTAAAGATTTGTAGAGATAAATTGGAAATATGGTGTCACTAGATTCTCCGATGATCATTCCATGTTTTTTTCTATTTTAAGAGTACCAACACACGTGACCCTCTGTTGATGTTATGACAGAATGTGAGGTGCAGTAGGGTTTTTACCCGATTTTAACAATATTTCACAATGAAATTCGATAAAAATTAATACGAAGGATTGGTACGGCGTCCTTTAATGATGGTGAAAAAATCAGAAGAAAATTCGCGAGCGCTCGCGCTAAATGAGACAGTTGGCGAGAATTGCTTCTTGGCGAGAACTACTCCCCGACCAGTAGTGCTCTCACAAGTGCGTATTCAGAAAAGAACAATAATTGTAAAAGTAAAATACTCAAGTTTAGGCTTCGTGGATATTGTAACCTACCCTATTTTTATGCTTGTTCCATTTTTGTTTATAGACGTGTTTCCCTACTAGCCAAATTACGTTGTCAAAACGTTGTGACAACGTAGCTTTTTCGTTGTTACAACGTAATAATTTTACGTTTTAACTACGCCGATTTGTAGACTCCCCTGGACGTAAATACCACGTTGTGGTACTACGTAGTAAAAGACCATTATACAACCAAACGACAACCATGACCATGTAAGGACGTTTACACAACGTAACCACCAACCATCACAAGACCTTTATACGAGGTAATTACAACTAATTAAGGACGTTTACACAACGTAACTACCAACCATCATAAGACCTTTATACGAGGTAATTACAACCACCAAAGGACCTTTACATGACGTAATTACAACCACATAGGGACCTTTCGACAACGTAACTACAACCACCTAGGGACCTTTACACAACGCAACTACGACCACCTAGGGATCTTTACACAACGTAACTACGACCACCTAGGGATCTTTACACAACGTAACTACGACCACCTAGGGATCTTTACACAATGTAACTACGACGACCTAAAGACCTTTAGACGACGCAACTACAACCATCTCTTTATAGTTATACAACTACAATATACAACCCTAAAAGGACTTTTATAGCCAAATTACGTTGTCAAAGCATTGTGACAACCTAATTTGGATAGTAGGGTAACTATAATCACATTAAGACCGTTACACCATGCAACTACCAACTACATTATTTTTTGTGTATTTAAGGACCTTTTGTGATGTTCTTATTTCCATCCCATGTTCTTAATTTTTTTGAGTTAACTAATAAAATATAAAGTTCTAAACATTTATTAATCCAAATTATTGCAACTTTTACAGATGATGAAACACTCTTTCTACTCTCAGACTCCTCCCATCATAATCTATTTTAAAGATGCCAAAATGTTTAGATGTAATTATTATACAAATATAAATATGTCCAGTAATAATAAATATATCAGATTAAAAAACATGTATAATAAATGTACTAAAAATCTTTATCTTGTGAATGTTGCATTTGACAAAATTTTAGATGTATATAGATAACATCTCTAGAAGTAATGAATAGGTACACATCCAGTGGAGGACATACATTTTAAGCTCCCTGAACTATTATGTGGGCCCTTTTGCAGCCAGCAAGAATAACCAACAAGGTCAAAAGGGCCATGAACAGGGTGTTGGGGTGGAGTCCTTGACAATGGGCCAAACATTGATCCCTTTCCCACCAGCAAAGAGGTCTGGGTAACGGAAGGTATCTTCTTCAATGGTGTTGTTCCATGGGAGATCCTGATAATTGTTTTTTTTTAAATTTAACCACTATATCTCAGATTTTTATTGCTGTACTGGGTTATAAGCATTTTATGCTAGAAAACAAAAATATCTCAATAAATATGGGAACTGAAGCACTAGTTGCTGGCTAAGGAAACAGCAGAAATACATGTATACATATAAAAATATCACCCTGCTTAGGCCTGCTAACTATGGACCAAACTTATAAGAACAACTTGACTTATACATCTATTCTTTAGTTTAACATTAAACACTAAAAAAGATATAATAGAAAATTACCAAAAACGAAGAAAAATTTGTAGGAACCAAGATCACACCACCCAACATCAATACACAGAAAAAAGAATTTGTTCATTCTTTAAATTACTAGAGATGAAGGTCATTAGAGGGGGATCGTTAGGATAAAGAGGTGATAGTCTTGATTTTTGGTGTTTGAATGCACAAGCCAGAGGAGTGCAGCCTGAATTAAGAATTCATATGTCTGTTTGTGGTTTTGATTGGTTCTAACATAAGGACTGAGCTGTCAAACTATTAAGCTGTGCACCAACGAAGGATTCGAGGATCCAACTGCCAAAATGTAGGCTATGAATAGATTCTGGCTAAGTCAAGGAGCCCATACAGCTTGGGATTCAAGTGCTGAAACCCCCCATACAAGTTTGGAAATTTTACTAATTACAGGGACATTTTGAGGCCATATGAAATTGGAATTGGAGCATATTCTAAGGTCAATATTAAGTACTTTAACCAATTGACTTATGATTCTATTACTAAAATAGCCTTATTTTAATAACAAAGACTTAAAAAAACTCCATTAATTTTGTTGAAAAGTTAGTTCATTAAAAAAGTTGTTTCCAGGATATAAGGGGCCCTGAAGCATAAGCTTCATAGTAAGATCTACCAGTGTACACATCCCAATCCTGAAAAAGCTGTAACCCCAAAATATTCTTGTTAATTGTATATAAAAATATAACAAAGAGCAATAATCTTTTAAGCTTAGCAATTCAAAATAAAAATATCAAAACCAATATATCACATCCCCTACACAGTACAGAGAAAAAAATATAACCCTAATTTTTCTTTCTTTCTTAATGAAATAAAAGAACTGCCTAGCGCATAAATGCACGACGTATCCCCTGCACTTGCATAATATTTAGTTTTATATATTTATAGAAAGCAGCCTTGCAGTCTTAATGTATAACATACTTTATTGAAGGATGGAGTAGATTGCAGCATGACCTGAATAATATACAGGAAGTACTCCACTTTGAACACTGTGTAAACCTCTGATGTAAATATAGATTTTCTCCCAAAACCCTTGCTTCAAATATTTCCATGTAAGAACCCATCCAAGATAATGATAATTACAAGCCACATGCAAAAAATTATTCAAATCTATCCATGTTTACTAAAGTTATCGCATAAACAAGACACAATTCTCAAAATTGGTGATTTTTCAACCAAAAACTATGATTCCCCCCCAAAACCCTTGCTTCAAATATTACCATGTAAGAACCCATCCAAGATAATGATAATTACAAGCCACATGCAAAAAATTATTCAAATCCATCCATGTTTACTAAGTTATCGCATAAACAAGAAAGTGTGACGGCGGACAGTGGCTATTTCTATATTCCCCACCGCTATCGCGGGGAGATAAAAATATATATTATTAAATATGGGGGCAGTCGTGATTGTATGGTTGTGGGATTTATAACTACCTATGCAATCAGTCCACATCACCACTAATGTTGTGAGTTCGAATCCGCTTAGACGAGGTGTACTTGATACAACATTATGTGATAAAGTTTGTCAGTGACTTACGGCAGGTCAGTGATTTTCTCTGGGTACTCCGATTTTTCAACCAATAAAACCGACCGCCATGATATAAATTAAATATCGTCGAAAGTGGTGTTAAACACCATATGGCATAACCCTAACTCTATCTATTAATTATCCGTTTAACATGATAAATCCAATAAGAAAATAATGAAACTTGTATAAATACACACAATCATATAAATCTGAAAACAAATCAAATACATTTGTACTTTAAATGTTAAATTTCAATTTATATACTGGCATACAAATCATGATTCTCATTCAACCAATCAATTTTCATTCACCATTATATTATATCATACTATCCTGGGTACTCCGGTTTCCTCTACCTGTCTACGATTATAAACATAACCTTATAATTAACTCTAACCCACATTATCTCAACCATACTGATACTGATATAAATCACAAAACTTGCATACATAAAAAAAACCACATACAAATTCTAACATTTGGTCAGCAAAAAAATGTAAGATATAAAAAACAATAAAGTTAAATGAACAATGAAAGGTTTCCTTAAACTATAAAGTTTTTTTTTCTCCATCAAGCATCTGGAAAGCTCCCCTCATTGGTGGATTGGTTCTGAAAAAAATAATATGATATTAATATTTTCAGCTAAATTGAACAACTTTAGGGGTGAAAGTATTTTTAGTAACTATTTTGATCATGATCAGAAGCTTGAAATTATTATATTTAGGAGATCATAACTGTATTGTATTTTAAGCTTTGTGGATGTAAATCGTCGGTTTTACGGTCGCAAAATGTGTTTACCTAGCGACGCATAGCGTAGTTAGGTAAACAGATATTTGCGACTGTAAGTGAGGACACATTGTAAAACCTATAATTAATTGATTATAACTCGGAAATATATTGCTAAAGAAAGAAATCCAAAAACAGTGACCAAACATATAGTTATGTTAAATTTTATTGATAGGACAAATCTAGAAAAGATACATCTCCATTTATGTAAAAAAAACACCATGGGAACAGAGGAGAATTAGAAGAGAAATAGTACAAAAAAAGTGCAGTTCAAACATTTAGATCTATTGCAAGACTACAATATTATCAAAATTAAAACCTAATTTTATAAAAAGCATTACAGTATGTAAAACATTAGACTCGGAAAGGAACTTACACTTAATATGCAACAAACTAAATATCTCTATATTAAAAATTGATTTAAGACAGTACTTATCTTGCTGTTTTTGATATTTGTTGTTGATATAAACATATCATGTAAAATGTTTTTCATGATCTCATTTCATTAACGAGAAATTACGAAAATTACAAAAGCACATATAAGCAATCAGTGGGGAGGAAATTTATATCGATCAATCAGTGGTGTGATCTAATTAAATAGCAATTAAGCTGCATAATCACCCATGCCCAGTACTTCTTTACTGACCAATATTACAAAAAAAAGGTATCTTCAGTTATTATACTTTTATTATTTCTACACTTAATATAGAAAACTTTAAAAAGAAAAGAAGAAATGAACCAAAAAAATAAGTCCATGTTACAAAGCTCTGACAAAGGATCATATTTAATATAATTATTTACTCTTGGGAATGTTAGGCATTTTTTCTGCAGTTTTTTTTACATAACTATATCCCTTATTAATTGATTTCTCAAAATTTCATTACAGGTACTGTAGTTAATTTGTTTTTGAGGTGGGATCTCTATCAGATACATTTTTTGTAGGTTGACCTTTTTAAAATTTGTTTATTTTGATATTATAGTCAACCGTAACTCATGATATCTAACATACATGTAAATCTCTTCTTAAGAAATGTTCTGTATTTGAAGTAGATTGTGTACATGTAATTAAATGTAACAAGTTCATCTAAAGAACCCTTTGTTTCTGTAATAGCCACACACTGTAAATATGGGAGGAGCTCTATTGGTATAAGTGTATGCAGGTACAAATAATGTATCATTAACTTACTTTCATTAGTTTTATATATATCAATATGTCCTTTGTGCATGAAATCTAATTTCTGGTTCATCATGGTAGCTTTCGTGATCCGATAGAGTTTAATCCCTATAAAATTGCCTCAGGACTAGATTATTTGATAGTAAAATATAATGTTGATGTCTGGCTAGAAGAACATGAAATTGATTACCTCTGATTACATGATGGTGAAATTTGCTGTTGTCTAGCTATAGCTATGTGTTGATCGGTCTGACATTACAGGACATGAAGCAGGTGACATCTGTGGTTTCCAATATTACATGGGGGCAGGAATTATTTCGACTGGTTTGCTATGTTGAAAAGTCACATGGTCATGATCAGTTACATTTGTACATGTATGTGCCTATAACAGCTTATAATCTCAAATCCAATTGTACTTGTTTACCACTTTTACAGAAATGAACCAGCTCTGAAATTATAAAGAAGAAATTTAAGTTATTTTATTCAGTCTCATTTATATATATCATCATACTGTCTTAACAATAAAAAAAAAAAAAAAGAGGCTACTGCCCCCTGCCTCCTAATACAAATGTAGTATAGCCAGAAATGAGGTGCCATTTGATAATTTGCATATCTAAGATGGGGACATCATAAGGAAGTCTGCAATTTTCATATGATCTACATTAAAGATATAATTTCTAATTGCATGCATGTTATTTTCTGAACTTGAAAATGATACCTTTGGCTTAAAATAAAAATTTAAGTTAAATCAAGCTGAATTAATAAAATAAATGAAATACAAATTAAATGTTCGAGGTTCCTGGACAAAATGAAAATCGGATGCCTCTAACCTTCATCTGATCTTAAGAGTCTATGTAAAAATGTCTGTAATACATGCAATTGAGGCTAATGAGGGAGACTTGGGGTCAATTACTTTCAAATGTAATCGATTACATTACAATTACTTTGCAATTTTCATGATTACATTACATTACGATTACATCAATTTTCAAATGTAATCGATTAAATTACAATCACTTTGTAAATGTAATCGATTACATTACTGATTACATTTAATGTCATGACAACCAATATATTAGTGTTTTATGTTATTTTGTCTCGTGTGCATCTGTCTAATATCTCTTCTTTTCTTTAATGTATTTCTTAATCAGAACTATGAATTACAATTCAGTTGTAATGTGATCATTACATGCAATAACAAACAGTACATTGTAAATTAATAACAGCAATTCTCATTTTCCTATTTTTCGTAAAATATGTCTTCTCTTATTACTATATATGACCAATATTGATTCCATCTTATACTATTAGTAAATATTATAACATACATTTGCACATTTTAATAATATATATATATCAAATAATTTCAAACATCCTGTGAAAGTCTATTGGGGATAATAAACTAGCAGTTAATTACCTGATAAAATTTGTAATTAAGGTATTATTTATGACACCAAATTATGTAACAATCACCATTACTAAATTTCACACCATTTGAATGTTTGTCCTTGATATATAATTCAGAAGATAATAAAACAAAAATCATTCTGATTCTAAAAACTTGCTTAAAAATGTACATAATTTCTCAGTCTAGTAAATATGAAAACTAAATCCTTAATTTATGTAAATAGGTTTAATAAAATATCCATTACAAGTTGCATAGTAACCCACAAGTAATGAACAAATTATCATATAATCCAATATTAAAAGGAAAATCAGCACCAAAATAAAATGCAGAAATATCACATATATCTGAATATCAGATACAAGCCCCATTAGAATATTCTTTAAAAAAAAAAAATCAAAATTTTTACAAATATTACAACTTGTTATTTATCAGTTAATTTGTAATATACATGTATACATGTACGAGCATCATAAATAAATATTTCTGAAAATTATAATTTACATTTTTATATAATATCTTTATTGAAATTTAAATCTCTTTTTAAACTAAGAAATATGAAAACTAAATCCTTAATTTATATAACTTGTAATGGATATTTTATTAAACTTATTTACATAAATTAAGGATTTAGTTTTCATATTTAGACTGAGAAATTATGTACATTTTTAAACTAAGAAATCTTCATGAGATACCTGTTTTGGTTTATAAAAAACATGTCTTTGTCTTATGCAAATCATGAGGACATGGTGATAGTCTTTCATAGAAGCAATTTCATATATATATGAAATCTTGAAAGTTGAGTCAGATAATTTAAATTTTTAGAGCTTGTTGTGTTTTACACAAGCCGACAAACTGTTTTCACTGAATTTTTGAAACCCTAAAGAAATTGAAATTGAGATATTATTTGTTTGGATATCAAGTTTTAATCAAGTCATAATTTATACTTAATATTTTTTGTAGCTGTGATAGTTTTGATTGCAATTAAGCATATAATAATATCTACATTATTTATTTAATAAATTTCATGAAGAAAATTCATTTACATAAATCATACATTAAATATCTAAAGACATATATGTTTCAGTTAAGACAAAATAAGTCAAAATGATGAAAAGTAATCTAAATGTAATCAGAAAGTAACCATGATTACAGGGTCAAAATGAATGTAATCAATTACATTACGATTACATTAGTCCGAGATTCCTTTGTCGTTTAACGGCATTGATAATCTTGCTGTAGCCGTTCAACGACAGAGGGTGATACATACGGAAACCATCAAATTTGCCTCACAGCCATAGTATCGGCACATTTCCACGTTTCGTGGCTATCGGATTTTATTTTCTATCATAAACCTTATATAAATCGCTTCACCAATCATTTTTCTATTCATTCATAACCATCTTACCCTCAGAAAGTGGTGTTACACTCCATTACAGCACGATTTTGCCGTTAGATCCTATTATTCCGCCATTTGACTTCCATTTTCGAATCTACACACGTGATCTCGCGATACTAACTGAATGATGACAGCAACGCATTGCATGATGGGAGCTAATTAATGCAGCGTGCCAAATTATTTGGAGCATTATTTGCATACGTAAACAACATTCAAATCACATGGAAGACGATACATTTAAGCGTATTCTGCAGGACAAACAGTCCATCTACAGATCAAAGAAGAGCAGAAGGAAATTATACAGAATGTGTTGGAAAGAAAAGATTCAATGGCAGAGTGTTACCAACGGGCTTCGGAAAGAGCATGTGTTACGTTCCCCCTTTTTGTTTTTGGACAAGGTACTACATTTTTTTCTTCTTATGGTTATCTGTAATTCACTAAATTTGCTGTTAAAATCATTACCAATCAATATAATCACTGTATTAAATTTTATGTTAATTGTTCTGCCTTAACAGGCGCCTATGATAGGCAATAAAAATATTTGTTTGTTTGTTTATATGCAAATTATCTCCCATGATACATTGCGGTAATCGTAGTTTTCTCGTAGTCACGTGACAAATGTTTGAAAAATGGAAGACAAATGTCGAAATCATAGGTTCTAAGGCAAAATCGTGCTGTAATGGAGTGTAACACCACTTTCTGAGGGTAAGATGTTTATGAATGAATAGAAAAATGATTGGTGAAGCGATTTATATAAGGTTTATGATAGAAAATAAAATCCGATAGCCACGAAACGTGGAAATGTGCCGATACTATGGCTGTGAGGCAAATTTGATGGTTTCCGTATGTATCACCCTCTGTCGTTGAACGGCTACAGCAAGATTATCAATGCCGTTAAACGACAGAGGAATCTCGGACTACGATTACATGTAATCTAAAAAATATCCGATTACAGATTACATTCGATTACATGAAAAATGTAATCGATTACAACCGATTACGATTACAAATTACGATTACCCCATGTCTGCAATGAGGCTCGACACAAAATTTAACAATGATTGAAATTCTGAATGACATTTCGTCATTTGGCGTCAACACAGACACAGTATTTTCTTAAATCAATTTGGATTGCTCATTCATAGATGTAATTCTATTGACTAACCTTATATTTATAGCTTCTAAACTCGAGGCTGTTGTATGTTCGGGACATCAAAGAAATTGTTAAAATTGTCACAAAACATCAAAATGATTTGAATTTTGGTAGCAAATTCAAACTCCGGAAATAGCAATAACTTTCTATTATCGAATCGTTGACGGACACACTGAATTTCCGCATTGTAGGAAAAGTACTTCTAATTTTTGGATATGGTAATTTTATTGCAAGTAATTAAATCTTGGAGATACAGACAATGGACAAAAGTATGCACACGCTTCCAATTTACCCTATATATTTCATATAAAACTACAGCTTTTCAAAATATTATCTTGAAATCAATTCACGTCCGATTTTAATCATTATTTCATCAAGGAAAGCAGAAAGATATGTAGTTTATAGTAGTAATTTTGAAATAACTTTTTGAAGCATGTTTTTCAAATCGCCATGATTTAAACACAAACGTAAATAATTTTTCTACAAAGGTACTATCTATTAAAGCATTGTATTTCGAAAGAAATTAATTCAGTTGTGTGTTTAGCTTGTATATTCTAAAAATGTTTATCATAGAAAATTATTTTGAAATTATACAGTAAAACTACATACAATTTTGTTTTTATTGATATAAAAATTATCGAAATCGGGTGTGAATTGACTTCAGGATAAGCTTCTGAAAAATTGTAGTTTTATATGAAATATATAGGGAAAATTGGAAGCATGCGAATACTTTTGTCCATTGTCTGTAAATTTGTATATATTGCCTTATACATCACGTTCTACTAAGTTCAGTGGAAAGAAGAACGATTAACGATCAAGAGGTCACCTTTGTCTTTGTCTTTGCCACCGATTCGATCCTCGTACATGGCGTTTTTATTATGTTTTTTTTTTATTGCTATTGATATACAACTATAGCCAGTTGTATCATCTTAACGCAAACTTTGAATGTAGCTAAATAACAACACAACTTAGTCACATTTTTACTGATGAACCTGGAAATGCAAAAAGTCCCTATCAACCATGCATTTTTGGAATCAGGAGATCAACTACTATCAAATTCAAAGTCATATCTAGGGAATACTATCCAATTTGAACAATTCACTTTTTAATTAAGATCCTTTCCCTTTTCCAGTGAAATACCTTAATGATTTATCTTTATATTAAAATACGGTTGTCTGACAACGACTTGCATATAAAATATATCCTGAAATACGTTACCAGGACGTAAAAATTACGTTTGAGCTTTTACGTTAACATCAAGACCATATCCGTACGTAACAAAAACGTTCAAACTACAGTGTCACAACGACTTGCATATAACGTATTCTGAATACGTTACCAGGACGTAATAATTACGTTTGAGTTTTTACGTTAGCATCAAGACCATATCCGTACGTAACAAAAACGTTGGAAAGTACGTTGTCACAACGTCTTGCATATAGCGTATTCTGAATACGTTACCAGGACGTACAAATTACGTTTGAGCTTTTACGTTAGCATCAAGACCATATCCGTACGTAACAAAAACGTTGGAAAATACGTTGTCACAACGTCTTGCATATCACGTATCTAAAATACGTTGTGGCAACGTAATTTTCACGTAAGAAAGGGACCTGACCAAACAGCAACCAAACTGCAACGTTGTGAATACGTAGTGTACTAGCTGGGTTGCTACCAAAGTTTTATTTTGTTGTTCTTGTTTTGTTTACCAATCATATAAAATGTATGCAGTACACTCGAAATTCGTCGATGAAAATGTCATGTGCAGTGTAGCGCTTTACCGGAAGCAGATTGGACAGGACTGACGTTACATTCGTGTTGCGGGAAAATTACTTGTTTATGGATTTTAATAAAAAATACAATCATTCTGCACTTCGATTTAGTGTTTTTCTTTACATAACTGAATGACCTTGACCCAACTTCCTCTACGCC
Organism: Bathymodiolus brooksi; assembly: GCA_963680875.1. Lineage (NCBI taxonomy): Eukaryota > Metazoa > Mollusca > Bivalvia > Mytilida > Modiolidae > Bathymodiolus > Bathymodiolus brooksi. The sequence goes on from OY804588.1 coordinate 60,937,412, forward strand.
ACACCACTCGAATTTCGACGATGCGCAAAACATGCCATAAAAATAACAAACGGGAAAAACAATTAACGTTGCTTAGTGAAATATATTGAAGAAAAATCACTTACCTTTATGTCGGGTTGTCCACAAAAATATCCATCCGTATTTTTCAACTCTATTTAACAATTTTTGAATCCTCATTTTTTTAAAGTCACAACAATTCAACAATTGAAAGAAGTCAACAGTTCATAAAAACGCTAAAATGAACATAATTACAGCTTGTTTCTCCAAGATAGCAGGGGTTTTCCCAACTTTTACGAAGGCTGGAAGTGACGTCATAATGTAGAAAAGTGCGCGTGACGTAAAATCGACGAAATACGAGTGTGGACGAAATTCGAGTGGTTGGCGAGATACAATAATATTTTGTGTTGAGTAAAGTGTAGATTTAATTGCCTTTTTGAGGAACCAAGTTTATTTTGGCCCATAAAGCTTAACACCGCCACTTTTTGGAAGTACTTGAACTGAGCCAGGACAGTGAGTGGCAATGCATATGTGTCTTAAAAGGGTATTGACTTTGTCGCCTGTTTCTGTTCTGACAGTGTGGCATACTTGGTTTTTATTTTATATATTCTACACCCTCACTCCCACTGGATTTCAAAATGATACTATGTTGTGTTAAACATTTTATGCATACGTCTACAAATGCAGCACAGCTGTGTTAGAGCTTGATTTTAAAGAGACATTTTACTTTATTATATATTTGCTTTTCACTCATTGGATTTTGAATCCACACCAAATGTACACTACAGTACCTATTCCCTTGGCCTTATAATGGACCATTTAGACCCCTTGGACAAATTCACTTTTTAAACAAATATAGCCCTTATTTTGTTTTACCTTAGTGATACCTTGTCAGGTCAGGCGAGGCTGAAGGTATACATTATACGACGCGCGCCACATGTAGAGCGGGGACATGAAATCATTCCCGGTTTTTTTATTCATTTTGCAGAAATCTAACATAGCATTTTACTTTTTTCCATTCCATATAATGATTTTCATGATACAGTCGCAGGAAATAAATATCACAATCATCTTAAACAATTGAGAGGCATACGATCTAACCCACTGGATCCTGAACGGACACTATATTAGTTGGTTGGTTTTATCTTTGGTTTAACGTCCGGCTACAGTCTGTGGGTATTGTGGAATAATGGTCATTCTTGGAGACTAGTGATCCGTCGGTTTTATTCTCGCTTTTCTTTAATAACGCCTTGATACTGCTGAGTCGGTAGCAAAGTTTGAAGATACAAAAGGGGTAATCAGAAGCCGTAAATCGAAGAAGGACAGACAATGCAATGGCCAAAAGAAAAATAACAAAAAGACAAACGATGATCTACGAAACAATAGAGAGAAAACTAAAGATCGAGCAATGCGAATCCCACTAAAAAAAACTCATCAGGAAGGGTAAATAAGCAATTCACGCTCCACATCTGGCACCCGTGGTGTTAATCTAGTTATAAAAGCGGTGATAAGTCATGAATGAGGAACGGACTGGATTGTGATTACCACAAATGGAACATATCCGTGGTCATTTGTGACACAGATATTCCTTAATGGTTAACCAGGTCATGGTGGCGACCGTAAAACTTGAGAAATGATTACTTCAAGTTAACCATTAGGAACCCTTGGTTCGGTAGCTTCCTTGTTAGCAGCAACCCTCATCAAGTACATCATGATAGGAATCACACGCTCTGGAATATCAGATCAACTGAGAAATATATATTCCATATGCAGGTGCTTCTGGAATGTTGCTACATATAAATGGAAAGTTCACAATAGGAAAATTGAAATCATCTCAAAACGTGTCGTTCTGAACCGTCACTCATTGTCAAGTTCGAGGTATAGGTCAATGCATAAACCAGACATTGCCTTATCTGTGGTATCCTTATTTTGCAATTTCAATGGGATAGATGCGATCAACAAAATAACAAAATGTTTTTAGTGAAAGAACATCATCTATATAGCGGAACGTGAAATTAAAGGATCAGGATAGCTTCTGTTCGTTTTTCTTGAGAAGCCTCTGGTTGACATATGCCTTGTACGGATAAAGGAACAAGTCGCCGAGAAGAGGAACACAATTAGTACCCATAGGAATGTCGGTCTGTTTTAAATATCTAAGGGGCCGCGGTGGTCGTGATCGTATGGTAGTTGATTTACAATGAACTACCTGTGCACTTAGTGCATATCACCACTAAAGTTGTGAGTTCGAATCCCACTCATGGCGGGGTGTACTCGATACCACATTATGGGAACAAAAATATAAAATTGTATTCCTTGCTTCTCCACTAAGCACGCAGTATCAAAATAATGTGTTCGATTAGGTGACATATCTATCATCGGACTGTTGTTTCAGTGAGCTGGCACAATAAATATCAAATAAAGCATGTTGGTCTAATGGAAAGCAGACATCATCATCACCTCGCGGAAATGCAACCTGTTCTCTCCGTGATATGCCTGAAAATTTTTTGACTTGGCGTTAAACAACAACCACTCACTAATGTGTAAAAAAGGAAACGACTTCTACTATCTTTCATCTTATATGCAGTTTTCCTGATATAAACAAGCCAATTAAGGCTAATAATCCGGCGTGGCATTTCTCAGGATCAGGCGTAGATGAGTATTTCATATATGGAGAATGATGGGGTTTATGGTATTTAACGTCACTTTCAACAATATTTCAGTTATATCGTGGCGGTCAGTTTTATTGGCTGAGGAAAACCGGAGTACCAGGAGAAAACCACCGACCTGCCGCAAGTCACTGACAAACTTTATCACATAATGTTGTATCGAGTTAGGAGATTGGCAACCCACTTTCAAGTAAATGTGTCGTCATTGATAGAGCTCAAATATTGCTAACTTGGCGTTAAACAGCAATCATTCAATCTGCAGATTAATAATACACAAATTGAGAAAGAGATCTGACAGTTTATTAAGATATATTAATATGGATGCATGCATATCCCACAAACGTTGAAAACGGTCGTACATTTTAACATACATTGTCAATTATCTCCCTTTAAACACGGAGTAATAACCCCGGATTTGTCGATTCAATTTATATTGAGAATCCATGCCTACAAATTGCAAAGACGTCTTCTTAATGTACGACAACCGAATAACTCATGATTGACATTAATAATGTTCCGCCAACATAATTTTTTTTTATTGTACATGTAACAACGGACTTTTTATCATTAGCAGATTTTTAGGACTTAAAACAATCTTTCATTTACATTTCGAAATATTAATATTCGCCATTACGAATATTTTTCAGTTCTCTTTCGGCTGGTCCTAAATAAATTTATTAACATATCATATTACGATTGTAAGTTCATAATGCTTTGGGCACTTTTTTGTTTGAGAATGGATCTGGACGGTGATGTTCCCGGACGGATTCTACCGATACACAAGTTAACAAAAACTCATTTAAACGCATCTGTACGCAAATAGAACAATAAATACAAGATAAGAATAACAAGAATAAACTTACAAAATTCAACAAATTCTAAAATGCAATAAATTTGAAGCCTTAAACATGCTATCACAATTATATATGTTTCATAGTTGTGCCTTATCGTTCACACTGTCCTTATCCCCAGTCGGGATGGATAGAAAAATGCCGAGGTACTGACGCATGTGGTCTAATGTAGTGAGAGCTCCAATTCTCCACCCTATGTTCTTTGTATTCCGGAAGATGATGCCATGTGGTATGCATCCATCTGTTGCTTCTAGTGGCAGGAGAGAGTAGTCGAATGTAGTTAAATTTACCTAAGCCCCTCGGAACTTTCTTTTTTGTGTGTCTTGGCTTAAACTGTGGTTGTTGTTCCATTTTCCCATCACCTCTAAAATAATTAAGGAATATGCATTAGCATAGAGATAAGAGTTTATATATATATATCTATATATATAGATATATATATACGTCTGAAAATTAAACCAAACAGTGTTAGAATTAGATTTTAGAGCTGTCAAAGTTTTGTTCTTCCCTCGACGGGATTTGAACTCACACCATTGATACACTGGAGCACCATTCGCTTAGCCTTACGACCAGCGCCCTAGACCACTCGACCACATCCACTCCCTAAAAAGGAGCTTCAATAATCGTAGTGTTACCTTGTCTCGTAAGGCAAATCTAGGGATAGACGTAAGACATGTGTATAAGCGTGTGTAGATGGTACATATATACTTAATATTATAATTTGACAGCAATCTAACTCAGCAATTTTTAATATATTGTATAGGATAATGAAGAATTCACTATACAGTCACAGGAAATAAAGTATATTATACAAACGTCTAAGCAAGTGACAACCATACAATATATCTGTCCCACTGGATCTCAACGTTACTTGCGATACTAGGTTAATACTAAATATTAAATATATGTCTGAAAATATATATTTGGTCAGCAATATCTGACATGCATTTTCTATTACTAGTATATGTATTTACGTTCTAAGTTTAATGTTGTGATGTCCGTTACGATTTCCACATAAAAACGATGCACGGTTGGTCTTTTTAAGGAGGGCTCATGTCTTATTTACATTATTTGTGTTTGTTTGAGGATAGTGGTGTCCAACACATATTGTGTTGTAATTTTGCTTTGGTTTTTTTCGTCTTATGTACCGTTTGCTGTCCCTTGGGTATTCTCTAACGTTTATTTATGATAAGCATCAATCTACTTTTTAAATAATATTTAAAACTTACCATTTTCTATCCCTTTTCTCTCATGTGTAAGGGTTTATTATATCATGGCCATGGTTAGTACCTATCACCACTAAAGTTGTGAGTTCGAATCCCGTTCATGGCGAGGTGTAAGTTTGTCAGTGACTTGCGACAGGTCGGTGGATTTCTCCAGGTACTATGATTTCCTTCACCAATAAAACTGATCACCACGATATAACTGAAATATTGTTGGAAGTGATGTTAAACACCATAACCATAACCTTTAATATTTAAGTTAAGCCTGATTTCAATACATACTCTTCTAGCGTTCTAAGAACTTGTTGGAGCCTCTTCTTCTGTTCAGCTACTGATATACCCATTAGCTTACTACCAGCTAACGAGCTGAAGAACCTTAGAGCAACCTGTCTTTCTGTAAATAAAATGATTAAGAAAACAACCCATCAGTACAGCTGATACGATATCCCCGAGTGTATGGTTCCTATCATGACTTCTTTGATAAAGGTTGGTGCTACTAAACTACGTGTTCCTAGTTGGGAAGGCGAGGTCATCACTTTGAAGGTTTTTACGGTTACCATCATTACTTGACTACGTGTTCCTAGTTGGGAAGGCGAGGTCATCACTTTGAAGGTTTTTACGGTTACCATCATTACTTGACTACGTGTTCCTAGTTGGGAAGGCGAGGTCATCACTTTGAAGGTTTTACGGTTACCATCATTACTTGACTACGTGTTCCTAGTTGGGAAGGCGAGGTCATCACTTTGAAGGTTTTTACGGTTACCATCATTACTTGACTACGTGTTCCTAGTTGGGAAGGCGAGGTCATCACTTTGAAGGTTTTACGGTTACCATCATTACTTGACTACGTGTTCCTAGTTGGGAAGGAGAGGTCATCACTTTGAAGGTTTCACAGTCACCATCATTACTTGATTAATCGTTATATAATACATCTGTATCTATAAGGATACGTTGTAGCAACCAATTCTGGCTTATATCCAACGGTAGAGAGAACACCGTCGATTCATTGACGGTTTGCGAGAGCAAATTTGAAGCTCTCAACACTAGCTGCGCACACAACGGAGTCTTCTTGATGGTTCCAGTCAATTAGGGTTTTAACAAAGAATGAATTTGAGAATTGATGTGTTTTGCTTGATGGAATGTCAAAACACTTTGTACTGTTATTCACTTGTTTTTCGACGATGTTAGTTGCTTAAGTGTCGTAACCACAATTTTGTCCTTTCTTCATTCATGACTTATCACCGGAAATGTAGCAAGAGTAAAACTGTGATTTCCACTAGTGGCTTATGAACTGCTTACCCTTCCGGAGCACGCGAGATCATCCCCGTTTTTAGTGAGGTCCATGCTGCTTATTCGTCAGTTTTGTAGATCATTTTGTCCTTTTGTCGTTTTTCTCTTGGCCGTTGTATTATCCCGCCTTTTTATTACCCATTTGGTAGCCTCAAACTTTTCTTACAAGTAACCTAAAATCACTGCAACATGATTGTTATGGTATTCATAACTTGAGAAGACGAATAAAATTAAAATTCAGAAATATTAATTACATTTTGTATCTTTAAAAACAATAGCATAAACACAAATATCTAATAGTTTTCATGAGTTTTCAAATGTAGGAGTGAGGTGTGCATACAATTTTTTGCTGAAATAGTCTATAGATGCAAAAAAGGGCAATATTTCCTTAAAAAACGGGCATTTCAAACTTTCGCAACGATATGTGAATCTCAATATTACAATAAGCAAGTATGCATTCAAAGCTTTTGTGATGGACAATCGGACAGGACGAAAACAATATGTTGTTTCCACCAAGGTATAATTCTTACCTTCCTCGGTTGCGTGATCTAACCATCTCTCAACAGTATCTTTGGCATCTGGTAAAAGCGATTTCTTTAGTGTGTTGTCTAACTGATGTTTCTTTTCCGTCATGCGCAATAAACGCTCAATTACCTTCCGGTCTGCCTGTGGTGCCAACTTAAAGTAATGTTCAGCTGTCCTGACAGTATGGGGTTGCAATGATTTTTGAAATTCCTAAATGAAGATAAACAAATACAATCAAACCTGTATTAAGAGGTCATCTTTGGGATAACGAAAAGTGGCCTTATAAGTCAGGTGACCTTTTAAAAGAGGTTTAATTCATATGAAATTTTCAATGACAGGACAAGAAAAATGTCCTTTTAATACAGGTGACTGATTAATAGAGGTGACTGCATGGGCAGGTTTGACTGTACATCAATGTCACGTGAGCCATTTTTATTTCGATATCACATGTTACAGCATTACGGCAATGTGGCCTTGAATGTCGGACAAAAAAGCCAAACGACATGTTGAATGAGTCAGCACACGACATTATGTGGTACAACAATTTGTATTAGCTCCGTTTCAATCTGTGTTTGGACTTTTCAGTCTGTATTTAGACTAGTTGTCTGTAAAGGCTCCGTTTGCATATTCATAAAACAAATGGCAATTTCTAATGTATTTTAACTTGTTAGTTTGTTCTTATAGAATAAGGGTCCGGGTGGCTCAATGAGTTGGATTATCTAACAACTCATACAAGCCTATCACCAATACGGCGTGGGTTCGCGCCGGGCTTTGTAAATTACAAAATAGGGTGCACTCGACTCGCAGCCGCAAGTGATAGTTTACCAGTTGCTTGCCCATGGTCGGTGGTTCTTTCCGGGTACTCCGGCTTCTTCCACCACTAAAACTGGTCACCATGATATAGCTGAAATGTTGCTGAAAGTGGCGTTAAACACAATCAAAATCAAATCAAAAAATCAAAATCTTATAAAATAATGTACAGATGTGAATGCATAATACATTATAATTTCAAAGGGCTAATAAACAGACGATCTTTCGAGTGGATCGCCTGCAGCTGAACAATATCATAAAATAAAGATACAATATCAAAAATGTTTTAGAAATAACATTCAAAATGACAATTCTAATCTGTAAGGACATGTTGATGATAGCTTCCACTTCAAACGGAAGGATGTTAATAATTTATCTAAAAAAAAGTCATACGTGAATAGATCACCAGAAAAAAAGAAAGGAAAATAAAGATTATTAGATTAGTAACCAATTTCCTTAATCGAGCTAATTGCCATGCGTTCAAGTGATTTTCTTTCTATTCCTTACCTTTCGGATCTCTATTTCATGGTCATCCTCAGTTTTTTTTACTTCCGGTTTAGTTGTTTTCAGGTCTGTGACTGCTCTTTTTAATTCTTCCGGTACTTGATGTATTGCGACTGATGGTGGTTTCTTTAAATCAGTTCGGGATCTTTGAGGTTTCATAACGGTAGGTACGGCAGTTTTTTGCAATAATGGTCCGTTCATGGTTTCGGGTATTTTCGTCAATTCACGAGTCATTCCATTGGTGGGTGAATTCTTACCTTTTCGTAATTTTATATTCGGAACTGAAATATATAAAAACAGCTAGAAACGTCTTTGTATGTCCTTTTCATCCCCAATAAAAAATACAAATTATGTAAAGATTTTATTGGCAAATTTAAGAAAAAACTATTCATTTTTGTCCCTATTTCAGGGCGAATGGGTATATCCACCTTAAGTTTTTAAATTTCGAGACAGCTAGCCACGCCATGGGGGTTCACCGGTCAGTTCCTTATACCTGTCTAGTCTGTTCCCCCAATCAGATCTGGTAATCAAGATACAGATGAAACATTGCTGAACGTGACGATCAATACGCATAACCCAATAAAACAACCACATATTTCAGGAGCCGGTGTTCTAGAGCCATTTCCCCCCCTAGCCATCTTTCCCCCCGGAACAATGGCTATATAGCCATATTTCCCCCCGGAACATTGGCTATATAGCCATCTTTCCCCCTTCCTTATCAGGGGGGGGGGGGGGGGGGTGGCTTTATAGTAGAATTTCCCCCCGGAAAAATGGCTATATAGTGGGTTTTCCCCCTAAATGTTATTTCTAATCTATTATAAATAAGTTATGATTTATTTGCATTAAGATACATTTATTCATTATTATTATTATTATTATTATTATTATTATTATTATTATTATTATTTATATACTTAGAGTAAAATACATATACATTTTTATTATGCATGATGCATGACTTTGTAAGACATGTATCACCTACCCTATATCGCATCCCTACTCGGGTGCTATTTGAAGAGTTATACATGATCAAACTTATACCACATGCTATGTCAAGCCTTGACCAATATCACCCCTAATATAAGATAATACTAATACTAATACTAATAATAATAATAATAATAATAATAATAATAATAATTAGATGACATGAAGATGGAAACTATCTCTAAGGACCCCGCCGTTGCAAATAAAGTCAATATCATTATTATATAAAATTTATTTTGTCAAGAGACAACATATTGACAATGAAACATTATTACAAAGCACAATTCTGTGACATTGAGGTTATCATTAACACCAAAATCAAGTATTTATTTCTGCATTTAATGCTGTAAATTTCATGAAAATCAGATAAGGAATGACTTAATGAGAATGTTATGAAAATAAATGGTTTTATATGAAATATATAGGGAGGATGGCAGAAACGGAATCACTTTTGTCCACATACATAGAACAGATAAAGCTGACTCTTTTAAAACACATGATTTCACTTTCGGTTCTTTGTGGGAGGGTAGTGATGCTTCATGTTTTGTGTTTTATTTCTTTTTGATTTCATGTTTCACTAGTGTTATTTTTGTCTATCCGAATCGTGGTTTTATACTTTTCCCTGTGATTGGTATGTTACCTTTTATACTTTTATAACTTTTTATATACAGGTATTCATTAAATACACAATTTTTTTTTACACCAACAGGATTTGCTAATGACTAAATACACATCGATTATATCATATGAACTCAAATAATATCGGGGGCCCTCGTGGCCTTGATCATATGGTAGTTGGATTTACAACTACCTATTTTGATCGTTTGTTTATATCTGCATTGAATTGGAGTTTCTAATTACGTGGGTAATTAGTGCACATTACCACCAACGATGTGAGTTAGAATCCCTTTCATCGCGAGGGGCCTACTCGATACAACATTATGTGATGAAGTTTGTCAGTGACTTGCGGCAAGTCAGTGGTTTTCTCCGGGTCCTCCGATATCCTCCTCCAATAAAAACTGACCACCACGATATAGCTGAAAAATTGTTGAAAGTGGCGTTAAACACCATCAAACAAACAAACAACCAAACAAACAATATCGACGAAGAGCTCTTCAATTTCGGAGGTTTGCACAGTCATAATACAAATGTACATATTTGAAAATCTAACAATTGTGATTTTGTTCCTTCTGAAAAAAAACTCCGGAATAAAATATGCAAAAGATATATAACTAACACCATTGGAGCATGATAAGAATCTAAAATAAAGGAGAAATATAGTATCAGAATACATACATTTTATGTCGAGCAGATCTAGCTATAGAAGACTAAGTTATGTTGTTGAAATACAAATATCATTAAAGATATTATAGCCGTGAATTCATTATAACTGAGGGTATGCATTATCATCACAACCTAAAAGTTGTCAATTTAAATTTTACGAAAATGTTGAGCATGCGCTGTACATTTTCCGGAAGTTGGGATTTTGCATTTTTTTAAACTTTTATTACACATATCAATTAGGAGTCAATTCCTGCAGATTCAATATGGTTAAGTTTTTTTCCTGACACTGATTGAGTTTTCGTCAGAGGTGAATCTTGTGTTTTCTGCAATATTGCATTTTGTTATATTTCAAAATTAGGGCAAAAATTATCAAGATGAGACTGACAGGATTGCTAATGGATGAAACAATAAATTCAAGATATCAATGACTGAATACACAATTGTGCAATCTGACGAACTAGTGTTAAATAGTGTATAAAAATAAACAAACAAACAAAAATCAACTAAAAGGTAAATGTGAATAAAAAAACAAACATTCAGATTTGGACAAATGAATGCTGTAAAAAAAAAAAAAATGAAAAATACATATTAAAAAAAAAGATAATTTTTTCCTGAAAAGTATATTAATACTTTCTATGATCACTACGTACATATTGGGTTATATTCGATATGAACATTACATTAAAAAGAAAAATATCGTTCAACGTGTATATAGAAGCTATCAAATTTCTTCAAATTAAAAGCTTTGTTTCCTTTTAATTTGGAAAATAGTTAAGGGTATGGATAAAACAAACGAAATGCTAGTTCATTTTGTTGTGACTGGTTACATTGTCAACTATTATTGTTTAACTTTTATTTTTCATATGAAAATACTTTTTTTAACCAATAAATAATGAATTCACAGCTGTGTGTATTGTATATTACTAAAAAGTTTAAATCTACTTTTAATTTTGCTACAAGGAGAATATAGAAATGAGACTGAAATGTGGTAAAGATCTGAATCATGGAAATGTTTGATGTCTTACATTTAGTACTGCTGGACGAACCTGAAATTGGCATTAAGAAAGATCAGTTATGAATTTGTTTTGTCCAAAGAGTATTTAATTTCATTCTTTATTTATTTCATGAGGATTACATACAGTCAGAGGTTACTAGTAGCTCTCCTAAACATAGATAAATACAACAGCATCGTGAATAATACTAAAGAATACAAATTAATGAAGAGAAAAGACAAGACAATACTATAATTCAAGACAAGACAAATCTCTCTCTCTCTCTCTCTCTCTCTCTCTCTCTCTCTCTCTCTCTCAAAGGTGATCATTATAGATAATAATAAGGTAATGATAAGGGAAGATCAGTTGTTTATAAGAAAAACAAATTATAATGGCAAGTGTGGGTAAAATAAAATAATTACTGGTAAAATACTGATTATAAAGTATTCTGACGAGGAAAAACTCTCATTAAAAAGTATTATCGAATAAACCTGTGAGTAGACTTAATAAATTCCAAAGAATAATGGTCTCTTAACCAACAGATTATACCTTCCTAGCTAGTAGTCAGTTAACTACAAGCATTCACTTTAATGTAACGGTATATGTTAACTACGAGCATTCAATGACCCTGCTATTGTACTGTCTATATTTATGTTGGCATTCATTTTGTTTTAATAGTGTGTGGTCTTTTTGTGTGGAAGCGAATCTGTGCAGGTTTGCTTAACGCCTGTTTATGTCGACACTGTAGTTGGAGATCAGGTTATCAAGGGGAGACGGGTGAGAACCATTAACAGATTTAACACCGCCACAGTTGTGTACATGTCACAAGCCAGGGCGTGGAGTCCCAACTTCGTGGTCTCTTTTATGTGCAATGATCTGAGGTGGTAAGTTGTTGTTAGTCTTGTTGATATTGGTAGAATTGTTGACCATCGGGTACATATTTAAGATTTTTCAGAAGGGAATACAATTTTCTGTTTTATTTTTATATAAACTTCATAAAGAAATCGAAAAAACGGAAACAAAAAATCGCTTCCTGTCACCTTTAAACTTTCCTTTCATACATATATACTAATGTGGAATGTGGTCGTACGGATGAACAGCTTTAGTGGATATCATGCTGTTTTCATGGTAAAATATGCAACAAATCATACGTTTCAAAACTATATGCGAATCAGTTTGCCTATTGTGATCAGATATATCATGTTAGGGATCAATCAGATATATCATGCTAGGGATCAACCAGATATATCATGCTAGGATCAATCAGATATATCATGCTAGGGATCAATCAGATATATCATGCTAGGGATCAATCAGATATATCATGCTAGGGATCAATCAGATATATCATGCTAGGGTTCAATCAGATATATCATGCTAGGGATCAATCAGATATATCATGCTAGGGATCAATCAGATATATCATGCTAGGGATCAATCAGATATATCATGCTAGGGATCAATCAGATATAACATGCTAAGGATCAATCAGATATATCATGCTAGGGATTAATCAGATATATCATGCTAGGGATCAATCAGATATATCATGCTAGGGATCAATCAGATATAACATGCTAGGGATCAATCAGATATATCATGCTAGGGATTAATCAGATATATCATGCTAGGGATCAATCAGATATATCATGCTAGGGATCAATCATGTTCTTATTCTTATTGGGTTAGGATTATTGTTATTGTGTTTAACGCCATTTTAAAACAATATTTCAGTTATATTGATGGACGAACCTGAGTACCGGGAGAAAACAACCGACCTGACGCAAGTCACTGACAAACTTTACCACATAAACGAACCAGAGTACCGGGAGAAAACGAACCACCGACCTGACGCAAGTCACTGACAAACTTTACCACATAAACGAACCAGAGTACCGGGAGAAAACCACCGACCTGACGCAAGTCACTGACAAACTTTACCACATAAACTTGTCTAATCCGAACACCAGTCTATTCCATACAAAAAGATCATTCCCAAATGGTTTTCCGTGGAGACAAGTTTTATGTTTCAAGTATCAAAGTTGTGGTTTTACCTTTTGATGCATAACCGATATATAGAACCAAGAGGTGTATTGGCCTTTGTAGAAATGTAAATAATCTGTTTATACCCCCCACCCCCCTTTTTTCTTCTTTTTTTTTAGGTCTGGAGGGTTAGATTGAAAATACTTACGTGACATTTGTCTACAAATCTTCTCAGGAGGAGTAGGGGGTTTCTTCATCTCATCTTGAATATAAAAAAAATAAAAATAAAACTTCAAATGTATATTTCTGTTAATAGTTCACATCAATAATATTCGATGAGTTATAATGGTCACATGATTTTACCAGAAAAAGAAAAGGTAATAATTTTGGTCTGTATAAACACGCGTATCTCTCACCTCTGACCTGCTCGTCTCAAGTATGGTAGATTATTGGTTCGAGCCCCGGTCGGGTCAAACCAAAATCTATAAAATATGTATGTGTTGCTTCTCCGCTAAGCACGAAGCATTAAGGAAAAAGAGAAACTGGTTGGCTCGAAGCATAATGATGTGTTCCAGTGGAGCGACAAGTCTACCTGCGGTCTGTTGGTCCAGTGAGCTAGCACTATAAAAATAGAGCTGCAATAATGTAGCTCCTGTGACAAACTTGTGTCTCGGCAGAGCTACAACGTGGTCCCATTCGTTACAATGGAGCAAAAAAAAAAGTTGCAGTTGAAACATAAAAACTCACTATTTACGCTTCAAACATTTCATTATAACAATTACTGATGATCCCAGTCCTTGTTAAATCGGTTTGGCTGAGAAATATATGCTTTTCAAAGTTAGCAACAACCTTGTTCAAATTTATCGATCGTTTTCCATAACCGGAAACTACGGAAGGCGGAGCTTTTCTAAATATGGTATTTCTTATTACAACCTGATGTAAACATTCCAATCGTAACTACTCGGCCATTCTCGCTACCCTGTTATTTGCAGGGTAGCGAGAATGGCCGAGTAGTTACGATTGGTAAACATTCACGCCTAAATCGCCAAATATGGTATCGACATCCAAATAGTGAGGCCGAAATGACGAAATTCAAAATTTTCAAAGAGAAGATTTTATTTTGTGGGAATTACATTCTAAAATACTGGTAGGTGATAAAAACTTGTTATAATAATGGACAAAAGGAAAGGTTATGTCTTATTATTGATAAATGCAGGCGTCAGAAGCTCTGTAAGCGAGCGCAAAAAATCTCGGCGGCTGCTCCATTACGTGTAATGGCATCCCGTTATAACCCTTGCGAGTAAGCGAGCATTTAGGGTTTTATTATTAGAACTATAAAAATCCAACTCAGCGGACATCATCTTCATCATATCGAATGTAACTTGTTCTCGCCACGATATGGCTAAAATAATTGCTCATTTGGCTTTAAACAACAACCACTCACTCACAATCACTCACTCACTTATAAAACTAGTTACTCACTCAGTAATTGGACAATGTAATTGATGGCAGTAAATTTGTTACGACTAAATAAATATTATGGCAGACTTAAGTGGTTTAGAGAACACCAGATTAATGGCAGTTGTCACAGTTTGCAGATTATCTACCGTTTCTAATGTGTGTATTTATGCAGATAATCCTTTAATCCACGCAGCCATAATCCACATAATCATATATTCATAGTTAGCTTTCCTATTTAATTAATTTTGACTAAAATTGACGAATAAATCCTTATCGTATTTAATTGGTGTTTGAGCCATTCAAAATTGAAATTAATAATTAAGGTGTTACAATAATTTGTGCATATATGACCACATGTTTATTGGAATTTTTGGAAAAGATCATGGCATACCCTGTTTAAGATATATCGACAGAAAGTGCAACGAATGATACATTTGAGAGCATGCTCTGCAATGTTCAAACAGTGACAAAGTGTCCAAAGAATATCAATAGCCCCCCCCCCCCCCCCCACACACACACTTGCAGTGCCAAAGAAAAAAAGGAGCTAAAGTTAGGAGATGTAATTTTAATAAGGTTGATTGTATAAATGTATAAGACGTTTAACTTGATACACCCGCCCAAGGCGAGGTATACATCATTATGTGATAATGATGGTCAGTGAAGTGACTTGCGACAGGTCGATGGTTTTCTCTGGGTCCTCCGATTTTCTCCACCAATAAAACTGACCGCCACGGTATAGCTGAGATATTGTTGAAAGTGGCGTTAAACACCATAATCCTAACCCTAACCGTTACATCTTAACTTGAACATCAATTATTTATTATATTAATAGTGGTAAATTTCGCTTAATGATTAGAAGGGCCATAAATAATAATAATAATTGTATTGTCAAATAAACATCCATACATGTTTGTGACCAGAAAAAAAAAAAAAAATGAATGTAAACAAGATATCTCAATATATCATGAAAAAATTAAGAGACTTCTGTCCTCAGTTCTAATGACTTTATTATGTAGAAGCCTATAATTTTGACTTGAGCTGTAGTTGTAGGATTTATAGATATGAACTCTCTATGACAAAAACATAATGAAAAGAAAGTGTAAACATTAATGGTCAGCCATTCCACCAATATCAAGAAGAGTTTGAAGATACCAAAGGGAGGTAATCAGATTCCGTTAATTGCAGAAGAAGGACAAACAACACAATGACCAAAAGAAAAAGGACAAAAGGACAAACAACGATCTACATAATATTTCATAACTAAAGATCCAGTAACTCCATAAAAAAGCGGGGGTTAACGCAGGTGCTCCGGAAGGGTAGGAAGTTCCTGCTCAACATGCTCTGCAAACGAAAACCAAGCGGTGTATACTGACCTGTAATACAGACGTCTTCATCACCGGTCATATATCTGGGTGGAACATTCCAGCTGTGAAACATCTGAAAAAATATATATAAAAAATGTGGTTTTTAAAGACAACATCTTCAGCTTTGAGCTTCATTAAAAATAAATTTTTAAAAAATATAACTGAAAAACACGTATTCTTAACTGAAAAAAAAATCTTAATTAAGATTTTTGAGATGTCGTTTTTTTTCTTCTTCTTCAGAAACGTATATATTTTCTAGTTTTCTACATATAGATATCGGCTGTGGGTAGAAATATAAGCTTACCTGTACGAGTGAATTCGAGTGGACGAGCTTATAAGATTCACATTTTGTCACATCGAGTGTCTGATATTTGAAAGCTTCTATCGTCGAATGATAGGTTTTATCTCATTTTAAGGTATGTGGAGAGTACATAGTTTAAAAACAAAACTGAGGTGTCTTAAAGAAGAGATAACTTCAAGAAAACTGTGACGTAATTATAATTCCAAAGACCGTGAAATGAATTCCGTAATAAATCCGAAATAAGACCATTCTGAGATATTAGTCTCTATAAATTTATTTTATAGAAAAAAACAGTGCCATTATTTCATATTATAGCTCGTTTTAACATATATTTTTTCAACTCGTGACGAAGGTTGTTTCTTTTCAATTTAATTGTAAAAACAATCCAAAAATACTTTGCACGCCCATATAATCCCTAATATCGTTAAAATATCACTTAAAAGGGTCGAAATGAATTTTTGTCCAGGAAGCAAAAATTCAATTATTGGAAAAACCGCAAGATATGACAGAATTATCAACGAATTATGTCACTTTTACAAAGTTTCATTGATAAAAACCGGGTTGATGTTTCATAAATAACATTTATTGAACCAATTGCAAGTTTTCATGAGATACAAAAAATTACCAAAATGAGCTTTAATATCCCTTTATAAGGGCGAGTGGATAATTAGAGTTTAATATGGTTTGGTCGCTGATATTATTTCCCCACCCTGGTGATATGCCTGGGTTAGCTCTAGTAACTCCAGAGTGCTGTCAATCTAATCGGAGTTGTGCTTTTGAATATATGCTGGTTCGAGACCAAAACTCCAGAGTTTCTCAAGTTGAACTCCACAATAGAGTTTATTGTTCAAATGGGATTCTAGTATTTACGGAATCTAGTTCCACCTGACTTACACCCGTACAGAACAAGCGTTAGTTCATTACATCTAAAGTTAATACAGAAAATAAACCTTTCAAAACAAAATATGGGTATAGGAAAGCCGATAACGTGGTTTCCATACGCGACCCAGGTTTTTTGTTGTTAGGGAGTATAATCTAATCGAGTGGTCTGTGGACCACCTTGGCTCACAGCGGATACAGGATAGAGCCCTGATAGTGGGTCAAGAAGCCCGGAGACTCGGGCAATTACAGCCATTACTAGCTATTATTCTGATAAATAAAATGACGTGTAACATATGCTATTATTTTCTATGGGGGGGGGGGGGGGGGGGGGGGGGGGGGGAAGATACACAACGCCTCTCTAGGCTTCAAATATCGAACATTTGTGTAAATATCAACTTTAAAAGATTCAAAATGGATACAAATAATAATAATACAGTGATTTTCACTTACTATACCAATGTGTAATATATATTTTAATCTATACAATCAAAATAATTGTGTCATTTTAATGTTGTATGATATCAATTTATAACTAGTTCCACACTTGACAAAACATCAATAGATATATTTAATGTTTAAGGTTTTAAACCGAGAAAATTTATTAGATCACAGTTTAAAAAGCTATACTCGTCTCTTGACTACGGGCTACGAATATTTCTCAACTTACAAGTCAGTTATTTAATACAAACATTTAATAATATAACATTTAAGGTTTTATTAAAACTTGTGTGTACCTTGATACATGTAGTAGGTTAAAAGGGGTGTCATTTCAGAGCATAATAGTGACGTATGTGTACTATGGTGGGGTTGATGTGGAAGAAAGGGGGGGGGGGGGGGGGGGGGGGGGGTATTGTACTTGCACTAAGTACTTATAAAATTTATTTGCAAAAGAAAGATTGTTATTAAAGTAATTAAAGTATAAAGTATGCAGATGCTTACGGCATAGTTCTTTTGGGTTAGGGTTATGGCTGTGGTGTTTAACGGCACTTTCAACAATATTTCAGAGTTCTTTTGGTCTATGGTCTATGGTGTTTAACGTCACTTTCAACAATATTTCAGTTATATCGTGTCGGTCAGTTTTATTGGTGGGGGAAACCAGAGTACCCGGAGAAAACCAACAACCTGTCTCAAGTCACTGACAAACTTTATCACATAATCTTGTGTCGAAAACACCTCGCCATGAACGGAGGGTTTCGATCTCACAACTTTAGAGGTGAAAGGCATTAATTGCATAGGCAGTTGTAAATCCAACTACCATACGATTACGACCAAGACAGCCCCCTTTATGTAGGGATCCCTTTCTTGAGCCACCCATCTTTCATTATTTATTAAATCTTAAACATACACTTAATATACCCATAAGGTCACAATTTTGTATGTAAACAATGTTATTAATTTGGACACCTTCCTAGTATTAAATGGTCAGTTATTTGGCATTAAGTAGTCAGTTATTTGGCATTATATTGGGTGATTAAGAATATTGATAGAAGATAAATATATTTACTTATTAAGTCTGACCATGGAGACATGCCTACTTATATATATGTATGTTAAATACATATTGATACGTTTATTTCATTCCACAACTCTATTTATTGTACGTATACGCAGGTGTCGATACAACATTTATAAAACGGTAGATTGTGGTCCAAATTTATTCTGTTCTGAGGAAAAGTGGGGTGTGGTGTTTAACGCCACTTTCAACAATATTTCAGTTGTTTTAGATAATATTTTCAGCGGTCAATTTTATTGGTGGAGGAAACCGGAGTACCCGGAGAAAACCATCAACCTGTCGCAAGTTGTACATAGAAGTATTTTTGCATTAAGGGCTCTATCAAGATAAAAAAAAATATTTAGAAAAAATTCAATTGATATTTTCGCTAGCCATATCGACGATTTACTATAACGAATAATGAAGTTTACTGGGTATGTTCTTATATAAAACATATTTTACTGTCTGTACTTCTATAGAGATAAATGGCCAAGAATACCAAAACCGCATCGGTGGCGTAATGGTTAGCGAGCTCGCCTCGAGTGCGATAGATCGTGGGTTCGAGCCCCGGTCGCGTCAAACCAAAGACTATAAGATTGATATTATTTTCTTCTCCGCTAAGCACGCAGCATTAAGGAGAAAGAGCAAAGACTGGTCGGCTCGGATTCAGAATAATGTGTCCGAGTGGAGCGACATGTCTACCCACGGACTGTTGTTTCAGTGAGCAAGCACTATATATAGAAAAAAAAACCAATTCAGCGTGTTGGTTTAGAACAAAGCGGACCTCATCATCATCTCATTGAAAATTAACTTGTTCTCGCCATACTATAGCTGAAAAATTGCTGAATTGGCGTTAAACAACAATCACTCACTCAAGAATATCAAGAAAAAAAAATAGCCATAATTATTCAATCTATTTTATGTGTAAATGTCCTTGTCTACATTTATTTACATGTACTTTGTATAATGGGCGTTCTCTAATAGTCAGTCCATGAAAAAGTTGCCAAGTTAATAAATTACATTGATTTTAACTGCATAATTACATGTAAAATAATTGTTGAAATCTATACAGTCTGTGGGAGACGGTGGTATTTAAACCGTCCTACCTAATCTTTCCACTATTTATTATATACTAAAAAGTAAGTCAACTAAACTTCAGATCAATAAATTTTTGGTGTATTAATTTAACAAAACAATATTTCAGCATTTTCATATTTCACAATTTTCCTATTATTTTTGTAAATGTATCATTTAAGCAGATTTATCGATTCTAATGCAGTATCGTCCTGAATAATGCATGAAATTCTGCTCGCTGGACGTTAAGCAATAACTAATGATAGTCTAAAAAAAAGGGGGGGAGGGTAAGAGAACTATTAAAAAGGTCCATATTTGTCTTTGAAAGAACGGTTACGGTTGAGGAATTAAACGCCACTTTCAACAATATTTCAGCTATATCGTGGCGGTCAGTTTTATTGGTGAAGGAAACCAGAATACCCGGAGAAAATCACCGACCTGTCGCAAGTCACTGACAATCTTTATCACATAATGTTGTATCGAGTACACCTCTCCTGAACGGGATTCGAACTCACAACGTTAGTGGTGATAAGTACTGCTTGCACAGGTAGTTATAAATCCAACTATCATACGACGACCCCTTAAAGAGGGAAGATGTGGGTCGTTCGAGGTCAGCATTCGCCTTGATGATTCTTTAAAGGAAGGCAGATTTCCTACATAAATCAAGAGTGCCACATACGAATCAGGTGAATAAAGTTTATCTTGGCAACAAATCTGTTTACCAAAATTTTAAATTTAAATACATTCAAATAAACAACATTAAAAAGTTTTAAAGTTATACACTGCACCGTTGATTTAATAGATTAAGTTATACCAACACTTCAAAACAACAATAATTAAATTCTACAAATCTTTAGTACTGGGAAATTATGTTCTAAATTCGGATGACCCATTGCAAGGCTACATTTTCCGACCCGATCCAATTTTCACCACTTTAAACTTGTGACCGATTACACAGTGGTCAATATGCTGATCTCCTTGTAGTTTTTTTTTTACATGATACATCGTGATTGATTGTAAGTTTGTTCTCATCCCAAATATAGCCGAAATACTCACTTAACACTCATGAATGCACTCGACGGTTATGGTTAAAGTATTTAACGCCACTTTCTACAATATTTCTGTTATATCGTGGCGGTCAGTTTCAATGGTGAAGAAAACCGGAGAAAACCACCGACCTGCCGTAAGTTACTGACAAACTTTATCACATAATGTTGTATCGAGTACACTCTGCTTGGACTGGATTCGAACTCACAACTATAGTGGTGATAGGCACTGATTGCATAGGTAGTTATAAATCCAACTATCTTACGATCACGGCAACGACGACCCTTGTAAAATTAAAGCCTTGCTTCTTATAAGTGAAGGCAGCAATAACTCTTTGGTTGGAATAAATTAAAAGTCCGCGCAATATTGCCTCTGGTTTGCATATAATTCTATAATATTATTGTATCATTGCTGTCTAGATTACATGTATTGAGAAGCCTAAAATTTCAAGCACGAATATTCTGAGAGCTGATTGTTGATTGGTTTATTAATGTCCAATGAAATGAGTTCATACATATATTCAGGATGAGAACAAGTTAACCAATATCATAGAACTCCATGTACACAAATTTTAGGGAGGGATGCGACAACGGGTGAGTGATTGTTGTTTAACGCCACTTCAGTAATCATTCAGCTATATCATGGCGAGAACAAGTTAATTTTCAATGATATGATGATGAGGTCTGCTTTGTACTAGACCAACACGCTTAGTTGGATTGTTATAGTGCTAGCTCACTGAAACAACAGTCCGCGGGTAGACATGTCGCTTCACTCGGACACATTATTCTGATACCGAACCAACCAGTCTTTGTTCTTTCTCCTTAATGCTGCGTGCTTAGCGTAGAAGCAACAAATACCAATTTCATAGTCTTTGGTTTGATCCGACCGGGGCTCGAACCCACGATCTACCGCACTCGAGGCGAGCACAGCAATTTCTGACTGCGTTTGGAAAAGTATGAAAAGTTGGGAATGACGTTAAATTTAGCCAGTTATTGCAGCTACAATGTTTATAGCCTTTATATATACAAATGAGGATTTGTAATGTGCAGGGAGAGTGGAACTCTCTAAGCGCGTTGCCCAATATGGTTCGTGGTTAGGCTTCAGTACTAAGCCTCGTCGAGAATACACCCTTTCCAACAATATATAGACGGGATGAGCAGCTCTGTGAGTAAACACTGGGTACCGTCACCAGCACGCCCGTGTTTTAGTCCATGTACAGTCAAACCTGCTTAAGTGCCTACCTCTATTAAGCTATAACTTGTATTATGTGACCTCAATTTTTATTTCCTTTTAACAGTGCATTTCATATCAATTAAACTTGAATTAAGCGACCACCTGTCTTATGTGACCATAGTTCACCGTTCCCTTGGAAGGTCACATAAGACAGGTTTGATTGTATATAAAATTAAATGTCAGCAGCTAGATTTAGTCCAAGGAAAGCCAAAGTAACGTTAAATACAATTTCAATAATTTAGATTGCACATTTTGTTATATATTACTTAAAACAAGCAGATCCTTCCTTTAGCTAGGAAATCAAATCTGATGTGCACATAATAATGACGTCGAAACATTTCTCGTCTTTAACCAATGGAAAGCGATGGGGGAAAATATGTGTTCAAAATTAGTAAATTGTAAAATGAATAAGTAATTGCTCAAACAATTGTTGATATGAGTAAGAACATTCCTTTTGCAAGATGTATTGTTGTTTGACGACAAGTGTGCAACATTTTGGCAATATTCAAAACAATAACGGGCTTTGCACAAACATGTGCACTATTCCTATTTTTAGGTAAATAGATGGAACCAAGAAGGGTCGGTGATTGTATATATGGATTATGGATGTGACCAACGAGTTACCAAGGACCAGTCTTAACAAGCAGTTGCACGGAAAGTTTGGAAGACACCACAGGGGTAACCAGAAGCCGCCATTCGCAGAAATACTGACAATGTAATGGTCAAATGGAAAAGGACAAAAGGACAAACAATGATCTATAAAATACTACACAGAAAACTGAAGATTGAGCAACACGAACCCCACTAAAAACGTAAATTCAGGTGTTAGGAATTGTTGACATTGTTGAGCTTGCTGTAAGGTGTAAGGCACGTAAGATTATTGTAAACACAGTCCACTCATCTTCTTCGGTCTTTTGTGAGATTTGAGTATTAGTGACCTTCCACACAAACAATGCAAGGTCTTTGTTCCTACCCTGGGTGATAACGAGTACATGTCCATTGTATTTATTTATTAGATTTTTGTCTGACCATTGATTGGCACGTCACGGCTATTCACACGAGAAAAACAATATAAATAACGAATAATCAATCATTTAAATGTTTCGATATTACAGATAATGTTAAAAAAATCTGCAATACACAATTGCGCTTACCTTGATTTATCTTGAAGTCGTGTGTTCCCCAAAATTAATATAGTATCAATTCCCCATATTATATCGCCATTAGAACTATCTGTCGGGTATCTTAGCGACAATTGAAGTACAATTAAGTGGCGATTATATCAACGTCATTCCACAAAAAAATTCTGAACAATTATATTTAATTGTCTATATGGTTCATTGCGCATGTGTCTATTGAAATTGGATAGAACAGAAGAGATGACAATTTAAATAGTACTTTCACTACAAAATTTATATAAGTACTTACCTGTAAAAATAATCGAATTTAAATCTCAAAATAAAAAGACATGCTTTCATGTTATTTTTGTCATAATATTATGACATTTTCACTTGTAATTGAATATATTGTCTAATTAAAACAATATTCTTATTTTTCTTTGATAGAATATTGCTTAAAGAAGCAAGAGTGACAAAATTGTTGCAAAAAATGAAAATTAAACATAAAATCGCAAAAAAATAAATGATAAAAATGATTGAGTGATTGATTGATTGATTGATTGACTGGTGTTTAACGCCAACTCCAGCAATATTTCAGCTATATTGTGTCGTGAACAAATTATATTATTAACCTTAGACACCTACAAGATCCTTAGAAATAAAACATAAACCATACTTGTCCGCAAAACAACCGGACTACATGCACAAACAAGAGAAACACCAAAAAGATAAAACCATGAAATGGATTAAATAATTAAATAAATAAAGACTTGATTACTTTAAGACAAATAATAAGTTGATATTTCCATAAAGATACATTTTAGTCTTGACTCCTGTTATTACAATTCTTTCTTAAATATCCTTTTTTTTCTTTAAACAAGAGTCGTTGTGGCTGCGATCACATGGTAATGTTTGGATTTATATGTCCCTATAGACCTTTTTATTCTTAAAAACATGGGCGCGGCCATTATCGACTTCCGAGTGTGTCCGCCATTAGTAAAGTGTAAAAATCTTATGTTTTCGGGGTTTATCGATATGTATGGTTTCTCCAGTACAGGTGTCACAATATACTGTTATTTCGGCTTGAAATTCAATGATAACACCTGCTGTGAAGTGATTTGTAAACGGAGATATAATGACAATGATATAATGACAACAAATAAATTACCTGGTATGCATTATTATTTTTTTTTAATTACCGTTATTTTCCCCATACAAAATCATTGAAAGGTAACAGTACATATTACCACTAACTCATCTACACGAACCTTTTTCAATATCATGACATTATATTTTGTGTCTCCAAGAACGAATTTCAAGACAATTTTACCTGAATAGAGTAGTTAATTCCATACTTCTTTCAAGACAATTATTACCTGAATAGTGTACTTATTTCCAAAATTATACCTTGACAGAGTAAATTATTTTGATTTACTTTACTCAGACAGATACAATAATAAACTAGATTGATTGATTGGTGTTTAATTTGGTCGCCAAAATAAATTAGATTTTGTATATTAGTGATATTTTATATGCTATTTTTAAACTTGGTACGCATATCAGTGTGAAAAGGGGTGTGTATCTATTGGGATATAAATCCTACCTGATGGACATGGGGCTTCGAGAGAACATCAGCTACGGTCTCCCTCTTCCGCTGAAATGGCTGAAACAAAAACACATGGAAAAGTTAAAAGAAAATCGCATAGATATATCTTAAAACTAAATTAATTTACAAAACCAATCGTAGGTTAGAAAATAGTTTCACTGTTATCGCTGTATATTTTCACACCACATTGAATGTTACATTGAATGTTTCACACCACATTTTCAAACACTGACACAAACCTGAATAAAAGCGGAAGTGTTCCTATGTAAAATTCTACTACCACATCCATTAGTAGGTAAGAAAGCAATCTAATCAAAATTACATCTCCGCACTTGTAAACAACCGATAAAAAATAGGGAGCCACGGGCGTAGCTTCGGGCCAAATATTACCGAGGCGGAGTCCAGAAGCCACCACATTTTACGTAAGGAAAATACATTTTTTCGTTTTAAGACAAGTAGTTATGACCTATTTTAATCATATTACAATAACTATACAAATTTTATTCTTCTATTACCACTGAGCATGCCAGATTTAAAAAAAGAAAAAAGAAAAATGAAACGCCTAATTCGTGCAGGTTTCCTCAATGGAATCTACGGCACTGGGAGAAAGTGCGGAGATCTAATTTTAATTAGATTGATAAAAACGCTGCTTTACCCAGCGTGCTCGCCTCATGAGCTCGCGTAAAAAACCAAATACTAATATTAGTATATGTTGTTTTTCCGCTAAGCATGCAGCATTAAGGAATAAGACCAAAGATAAGCCTCATAATCAGCATAATGTGCCCGAGTTGAAGCGACATGTCTACCCGTGGATTATAGTTTCGATGAGATAATATTTTAAAACTCCAACTAAGTGTGGATCATCATCCTCTCATGTAGCTTGTTCTCGTCATGATATACCAGAAAAATTATCCACACCATGGCGTTAAACAACAATCACCAATTGAAATGAATCTGCAAAGGTGTTTTATCTTGTTTTTTTTTATAACCTATACATATATGAAAAACACTGTTTTCATATTCCACATTTTTAAAATGTTTTTTTCTTATTGTTGTGAAAATTGAAATTGGTTTTCAATACTGTATACATGCTATTCTTGAGGAAACCCCACTTACTTCTTATGACAATTACAGATACTATTTCTACCCCTCCAGAGCCCTCTATAAATTAATCAAGTTCTATATTTTTGCACACTTTATCCGTCGTCATGATATATAAAGCATCTTAATATACATATTTCAATAACTTCTAGCAATTAACCCGCTATTTAAAATCGAATACCAAATGGTAGACACACAGGTACATTGTGGATTTAATATCGGGTACCTGTATTTAATTTATTGGGTGGTTCATCGATTTTGACACTGTATAAACATTCATTTTTTGTCTGATTATGGCACTTTAGGAAAATGCATAGAAACTAGTGTAATTAATCAATGACTGCATTACAAAAGAACCGTAACTAATCATTATATTGTTTTTGAGCCAAAACCATATGAAAATCCCATATAATATAAAAGTTGATTAAAGCTATTGATCTGGTACCCATTCATTTAGCAGGTCATGGTATACAGTATATAATTTTCCGTGAACTGGTACCTAGATCAGCAATGCACACAACCAAGGTACATCTTCAGATATGTTTTTGTCCATCAACATTCTGAATTTCCAAAAACCTAAATCTTGCTGTTCTGCCATTGGACTCTTTTAGAGTTTTTATGATTCGTTCATGAAAACCCATTTTAACGTTAACCAATTCATTTATAATATATAGAGTACAATTATTGCAATATAAATATAATAAACGATGGTATGATTTGCACAAAGCAAAATATACCGCCACACATGGCCTGCCTTAGAGGTGTAGGGCCCAGTGCTGTTCTCTGTAAAACCTGTAATGTGTTGTTGTGTGTACTTGAACAGCCAAGAGTAGATAACTCTAGCCTGGGCCCCTTAAGCCCGGGTCCCAATTGAGCCAATTTGACTTAAGGCCAGCCCTGCCGCCACATAACCCATTCCACTTATTTTTTAAAGCAATTTGAATTATGATGATAGACGACAGCGATGATGACGAGTATGAGTTTGTATACTGCTATTTAAGCATTGAAAGGGAAGATAACTCTTATAAAATGCTTCAGAAACAGATCAAAGTTGCTGTATGAAATTCCTGGGAGTTTTATATATTACTTCTAGGAAACTCCAAACATTTTTGCAATCATATTTATATTTTTTACGCCACTAGTAAACTCACAAGCAGTGATAAATAACAATTAGAACATGCCATTGATCTTCGAACTTTTGACCTTTCTTAAAATTTAAGATCAACAGTGTCATTGGTTAAGATTTTACTCTTCTTGGGATTACAGTTAAAATGAATTATTTTCCAATTAGTTTGAGGTAAAACCGTAGATTGACTGGACTATTTGGTGGCTTAATATGTAGGGTAAATAATTAAAGGGGGATAACTCTCATAAATATTTATCAGAACCTTCGATTTAAACGAGACGAAGTTGCAATATCATGCAGGTGACGCTTTGAGCCAAGCTTCGACACCTTTTAGAATTTAGGAGGAATAGTGAACGGTACGTGGGGAGAAATATTTCTATCATTAAAGTGAAAAACATTTTCGACATCGTTGTCATCATGTACCATGCGTTGGCAGCAGTGCCAGATTTAGACGAAGATAGACACTAGGCTAATCCATTTGTGAAGCCCCCCCTCCCCCAACCCTCACGACTAGAGGAAGATGGAAGAGTATTTTAAACATTAAATAACATAAAACCGAGGACGATGACGAGTGTTTAAAATACTGCAATTCTGAAATGGAGTGCAACTGTGCAAGGAAATTTAATGACGGGTTGCTTAGAGACTACAGTGCGTAATGACAGTATTTGTATGAAAGGACTAGGACAGTGTCAGAAATATCCTACTCCTCAGATTGAGGCCCTCTAGATTTTGAGGTCTTAGACTTCAGTTTGTCAAACCTATTGGTAAATTCGGCACTGATTCAAAATGTTTTGCCACACTGATATTTTGAAAACACTAATTACCATAAGAATATCAATATATCTTTTCTACATCAAAACAATGAGAAATCTTAATTTATAAAAATTCAAATATTATTGTTATTTATAGGTTCTAAATATGAATTAAATAACAAAATAAATAATAAAATAAAAAAGAATTACAAAAGGTAATAAAAATGGTGAAAATCTTGTAAAATAGCGTACCTCAAAAATAAAATAAATTGGAAAACACTAATTAACGTAAAGATACTTAGGAAACCAGAACAGACAAAACAACAGGGTATAAAAAAAACCCCACAATTTAATTAAATTGAAATTAAACTCTAAGCAAAAAAAAATAAGAAGAAGGATAATATAAAGCTTTCTTACCTCAGAAGCAAACAACCTCACCATCTTTATATATCAAGTAACGTTAAATAATGGTTTCAAATTTCATTATAATCAGTTGTATTGAACGGCTCACATCCCCAAACACCTAGCCCAACGTTTAATTCAAGGTTGGCAGGTTCTATTATAAATGATTGTGCATATTGAATTTCGTCCTATTAAAAATCTCAGTTATAATTTAATCAAATTATATATATTCATGTTGAGCTAATATTTAAAGTAATTACATGAAGTTAAACGACGTTTGTAAACACAACATGGATCACACTTATTTAATGTTTGATCCTGAATATTCAAATTTAGATAGATATGTGAAATGAATACAACTTGTAAGTTTCAATGGTAATCATAGTTTATACAGGGGTATTGTCGTGGAACATATATCAAGTAAAATGTAGTCCATTTGATCCTCAATTTTCAAATATAGGGGAAATATGGACCGAATTCATACATGTAAATATAACAGGTATACATTATTTTAGGCTGTTTGGTCCTTTATATTCAAATAAAGGGAAATATGGACCGAATTCATACATTAAGAGGTATGCTTAATTAACGTTGCTTGATTCTGAATATTCAAATATAGGAAGACATGTAAACTGAATACAGCTTGTAGGTAGGTTTCAATGGTAATAATAATTGCATACATGTAGAAGCATTGTCGTGGAACAGATATCATACATAATGTAGACTGTTTCATCCTTAACGTTCAAATATAGGGGAAATATGGAGCGAATTCATACATGTAAATATAAAATGTATGCATACTTATAGGCTATGTGGTCCTTAATATTCAAATATATGGAGATATATGAACTGAATGCAGTTTTTTTTTATTAGTTTCAATGTTAATCCTAGTTTTATATAGAAGTATTGTCGTGGAACATATATCAGACAAAATGTTGATTGATTGATCCTTAACAGTCACATATAGGGGAAATATGGACCGAATTCATACATGTAAATTTAACAGGTATACATACTGTTAGGCTGTTTGTTCGTTAGCATTCAAATATAGTGGAAACATTTAATGTAGCAAATTGTAATTTGGAGAAGACTTCATAAGTTTGCTTAACTTGTGTCTAATTCATTTGTCTATTTAATTGGCAAATAACATATGTTTAAGCTAAAGGGGAAATATGAACCGAATTCATACATATATCAGACAAAATGTAGGCGGTTTGGTTCTCAACGTTGAAATATAAGGGAAGTATGGACCAAAATTAATTCATGTAAATTTAACATTTATGCATAATTTTTAATTTTGTAAATTACAAAAAGGGTGCACTCGACTCGCAGCTGCAAGTGATAAAGTTTACCAGTTGCTTGCCCAGGGTCGGTGGTTCTCTCCGGGTACTCCGGCTTCCTCCACTACTAAAACTGGTCGCCATGATATAGCTGAAATATTGCTGAAAGTGGCGTTAAACACCAAAATTCAAATTCAAATTCAAATTCGTATGCATAATTTTAGGCGTTGTGGTCGTTAATATTCAAATATAGGGAGATATATGAGCTGAAGATACCACGTGCCACATGTGGAACAGGAATAGCTTACAATCCTGGGGGACCTGAACTCATACCCAGTTTATTGTGTAGTTATTGTTGTCTTATCTTTTGACTTCAGTTTTCTGTGTTTGTTAACGTTTATTATTGATTGCTTTTGTTTATTTTGTTTTTACACTGTGTCTGTCTTTTTATAATGATTTACATTTTGTAATCACTTTCTTATAGTATTTATTTTACATCTCACTAGCGTCAATAAACTGCAGTGATTTTAATGTTTCAATACATAAAAATTATATTACAAAAAATCACTGCAACAAGATATATAATTACAGGCGCATACTATATATACATGTCTATATAAAAGATTATGCACAGAAAAACTAGCAATTTATAACATATATGTTCGTTATAAATTATGGTAAGCTTTATAATAAGCATCACATTAAAATTCATGTCAAACTGAATGCCTCTCTTCACAAAAATATATGAGACAAGTTTCTGCCCTGAAATCAGAGCATCAATGTAGACTGTCACGAACGCATACATACCAAGTGATATTTAGGTAAGTAAATGTTTTATGATTCCAGTTACATTATTTTTGTTGTAACCACTCAAAATAATTCATAAAAATTATGCATCTTTCTATGTTTTGAAACCAATATCAGGCATGCATAAATTTGTAAAACACAGCTTAGATGAACAACAGAAATCCAACTGATATATGTTTCGAGTATTTTATGGATTGAATCACGATGGAATTATTCTGACGCTAGAATGACAATCTTGGATGCAGTATGGTAGTCCTATCAGATTAATGACCTATGCATACATTAACCCTTGCACCAATATTAGTTGCATTATCACACTCATCCCAGGACCAGATGTTCTCCCCTTATACCTCTAGTAAACATGTTTATCAGGATCTTTTATCCCCCCCTATCTTCTATGAAACCAGGGCAGTCACCACGATATACTGGGAAACACATGCAGTGGCGTGAACATTTAATCAGCTATCAACAAATTTATAAGATGATTCTTAAGGATACCAACCAATTTCTTATCGGGAGGAGGGGGCTGGGACGCCGAATATTGTTTTCAAAATTAATAAAGAGGATATAAGGAATGAGATAAATATATATATATTAATTCCACCCGTTGTCCACGGACGGAGCTGGTACATTACAGAAAAATGTAACATAATAAAGTCATTGCGTATTGTACGAATATTTTCTTTATTTCGCAAAATGTTCGTGGGTAGATTTAGGAAAATAGACCATAACTTTCTTTGATCGTTTGGTCTGACCATTCCCAATCGTAATTGGCAATTTCAGACGATAGACGTCTGAATGAAAGATTCAAACTGAATACTCTATGTCAATAAATATATTGACCACATGTATAGGCATAATATGGATTTTTCCAGGATGTTGTTTTGTGAAAAGAATAAGCAATCATACATTGAAAGGGAACCGATTTCATTAATGAATAGCAAATATAACAGAATAATAAATGAGTTGCAAAATTACCATTGCAGCTGAATATGAACACAATCTAATTAATATTGGATCGTTCGATTTTTGTTATGTTTTTATTTTTCATGCGATCCAATATCATCAAATTGCATCGGATCACATTGGTTAACATTTCAGCACTCTGATATTTTCTACTTCTTAAATGAAATTGATATGATGTTGAATATTGAACGATTTTGCAGGCTTGTTGCTGATTGGTCGTTTCAAATATGACATCAGCGGTGATCCAAATACTGGATGTAGACTTGTTGCTGATTTTTTGTCGTTTCAAATGTGACCTCAGATGCTATCCAATATGGTATGTGGAACTATTGCGGATTGATTGTTTCAAATCTGACCTCAGATATTATCAAAATACGGGATGTGGGCATGTTGTCGATTGGTCGTTTCAAAAATGACACCACATGTTACCCAAATACGGGATGTACATGTAAGCATGTCGCTGATTGGTTGTTTCAAATGTGTCCCCAGATTTTGCCTAATACGGGATGCTATTATATAAAACAATATCCAACAAACCATCCGGTTTTAATTAGATAGTACATGAAAACCCACAGATATAGATTAGCCCATATCAATATAATGTGGTGATTGTACATGCAGAATGATATAAAGCAATGATTGTAAAACACAACCCAATCCTTTGTTGATGTAACCCATCATTCTCTATCCAGAGTTGTCGTTCCCGCCAAGCTCCACCACACCTCTGTCAATGCTTGAAAAATAGTCCCAAAATCACATGACCATCATTACCGTTTTCAATCACATGATCAAAACATCGTCGTACTTGTTGACGGCATGTTTCACTCTATCTTCCATTTTGTCTATCATGTGATCGTTTTTTATTTTTACCTCCGCAAAATAGTTCTCCAAGAAGTGGGGGAAATCATTTTTAAGAGAGAATTGATTTGAAATGAGTGATTTATTTTCATCTTTATTGATATTTACAATAATTAAAACAATTTTAAGTACATTTTTTCACTGTTTCTAAATTTTACAAAAATCTTGTAAAATGAGCGTTGACAGAGGTGTTGGAGCTTAGCAGGAACGACAACTCTGGATAGAGAATGATAACCCATATCAAAGCTATGTGCTGATTGTACATGCATAATGCAAAGCAATGATTGTAAAATACAACCCAATCCCTGCAGGTATGATTTGTGTTTGTTTACTTACTAATTTTGATGCTGGCTGTAAAAGTAAATATAATTTGATAAGAAATATACAATCATTTATTTGCTTACATTTTCATTACTTCATAAATACATACTATAAAAACAAAATAAAAATCAGATTTTGGTTTATTTCTATTACTTCTCCGTATCCTCCTTTAATATCGGTACGATGAAACGTGTACATTCAAACTGAATGAAGGAATCCTCGACCAAAGTATTTTTATTTCTCACACAAACCCCGCCACTTTTTTGTGCCTGTCTCAATTAAGTCATAAGCTGGATTTCCAACATCATATATCCTAGTCTTTTAATGTTCAATGATTAGAGGTGAGAGGTGATTGTTTGTTTTGTTGATATTGATGGAATTGAATTGTTGACCATTACTGCTTAAACTTCCTTTTCACAAGTTGACCGAGACAAGTCATTTTCAGTGCTTGTGCACCAATTTTTTCTTTAGGGACTTGTGTTGTTGTTATTAATTAATTGATTAATTAATTACATAGATTACCATGTTCATTAAAAACTAAGTAATTACTTATAATCGCAAAATATGGACCATTCGTAATCACGTGTACTATAACATAAGTAAATTGACAATAGTAGCCTTTTCTTTAAGCTTAAATCGAAAAGATTATGAACTTGAACAGGTTTAGTTTTTCTATTTAAAGGTTTATGACAGATTTATGTAGTTAATATTCGTCATGTCGCGGTACCCCGGATTATATATGTAATGTCAAAAACAAAGAGTTGATTAAACTGGCTAGAATTATATTATTTAGGTATGAAAATTGAATGTGATATAAAAATGTCTGTAGATAAAGGCTACTATCAGAACCATGTTAAAAGCTTGTATAATAAAAGTGATGCCTTTGTAACCTGGATTCGATTTCCAATATAGGGATCGTCAAAGTAAATGTCACTTTTAATCCAATTCTAACCCAGTAAAGCTTATTAATTTCAGATATATATTGCAGATAGAAGCTTGTAATATGTCATCGAAGACGTCATACCATTCCAAATGTGTATAATTTCGTATTATAATACAATCCATTTAGATATATAACCCTGTTCCCACCGGAATAATGTTTTGCTTTAGTTTTTTCGCGTGAAGAATTTTGAAGAATAAAAATACTACGCTGTAGAAATCATATATTTATTTTGCCTTTTATAGCCTGAACTTGGGAATGAAAAATCCTTTTCCCTGTTGTTCTGAAGTATATGCAAATAGTCCGATATTGGAAAGCTAAGTGAAATTCACATTTATCGTTCTTACAAACATAATACACACGTTTTGTACCAAAGCATTTGATTTCATCTGTTTTTCTAATTGCATTTACAGGATATGATTATGAAAATGATTGTCAATAATTCCACCAATATCAACAAACCTCTCACTGTCATTTATTGAACACAATAAAGACCAAGATATATGTAGCTGGAAATCCAGCTCCAGGTGGTGGATTTAAACCGGTTAATGGGATCCCCGCCACTCTCTTGATAATTGGATCTCCAACGGCAATACACATATATCCATAGAAGCAATTAATAAATAATCGTACAGATACGCTTCCACTCAAAAACCCCTCATACTAGCACAAACATGAAGGAAGACATAAAACTTGACAGGGTCAATAAATGCTCGTAGTTAATTGACTATTAGCTAGGAAGGTAGAATCTGTTGGTCCCATAGAGAGTACTACAACAGGGTCAGTGATTGTTAGTTAAACCATTACTCTTAGGATGGAAAATCATAACTGATGTTTCTAACAAATATAATATCAATTAGTCATGAACATCTTAAAAGAATAATGGTCTTCATGGGTGAAGTCCTACATTTTAACCTTGTTGAACACCAAAGAACTATTACTGTACGAAAAATAGAAACCGAGATTTCATTTAAGATAAAACTGATAAAAATTATGAAATTTTTCAGAATTCACGAAAATGTCAGATCCACCCCAAGTGTAACAATATGAATGTGTCTTCCAGCAATTTTTATATAATTAGAACATGTTATGTATATAATAATTTCAACATTTTGATGATTTATTTTAGTTTAAAAGTAAACCTCTTCACAAGTTTATCAACTACATTTATTTGCTTGTTAAACAATAATATCTATTTATTCTGTTTATCAGACGGAACTGTTGACATTGGCAGAGGAGCTAAAAGAAACTTACAATAAGTTTATTACTCACACGTGGTAAACACCTGCATGACCGACACATTTCACTAACAGCGGAGGATTGGGACCATAAAGCTAAATGTAACCCGCCACATTTTGTTGAAGAGCCTGTAGCAAGCCAGGAATGTTAGCGGTCATGATTATACCGGTTTTAGCAGTGTCGATATTGCATCTATATACGACTTTTCTATTGAAATTTGGAACTATTCCGACAGTCTGGTATTTTAAGTTTTTCATTTTATTATCTGTTTTGTAGGTAGAAATCGCTAAATGTGTGATCTTTTGATTTTTTGCATATTTGATATAAATATATGATATATTTAACCCATAAGTATGTAATAGAACTGAGGTTTCATTCAAAAGACATACAGAAAGAGCATCATAATCAGAACATGAACGGAGAGTATTCAAAACCAATAAAAAGGTTTGGAGTAAAATGACTATCTGCATACAAAGAAAATGCATTAAAAACACGACAAAGGAACATAATCACGGACAACACGGAAAAGGTAACGAGTCCAAGCGTTTTGGAAGGATTATCAAAGCCATATCATCCGTCTAATTCAGTCTTATGTACAACGAAAAGAAAACGTGACCTAGCATAGCATTATCCATTTCGCAATAGCTGGTCCAAAAATTAGAGATAATTACGAATCACATCTATAAACTACATAAAATAATACAAAATAGAGTGATATATTTACGTGCACACATGTACTGCATTTGACCTTGCAAACTGTTGTACAATGCTTATCATAAAAGTTTATATAAAACGATGAAATTGTCTTGCAAAATCCATATTTGTAAAATATCGTATAAGATGAAATTTCAAAATACTTACAGTAAAGCTGATTTCTGGTATCGGTGGAAGTTTTACAACCTCACTCATTTTAATTCACACAAAATATCAACGTAGAATGCACAAAATATATGTTGTATCAATTTGTTTGGAAAAATACCCTCCACAAAATCTACATTTCTTCTTTAATAAAAGGGTTAAGCGCGTCTTTACTCTCGCTTAGGTCTATTATATTAAACCGTTACCTAATCTCTATATATTTCACAAGAGAATTACATATAGCTGATTTCTTTGTAGTTAAGATTAAAGGCCTCAATGGATTTGTTAAAACAGTAGAAATAGAAATTTAATATCAACGAAATGGAAACTCTTTAATCGTATTGCAATGTTTATAAATGGTAATCGGCCATGCAGTTCAAATTAAGTGACGAATGGTATACAGTAAAGGGCAGTCTGTACATCTCCTTGTACCAAGTTGAGACGTTAGGAATTACATAGTAACATAGATTTGGCACGATAAGATCGTGTTATTCTTATTCATATACCATAGGCACTGACTGCATATGCCCCATGGTATATATAGAGAATAATACATGGCAAAATCCGTATCATATGCCGTATCATCCCGAGAAACCAATATCATCCAGAAGGCCTTTATGTCCGAGGGATGATATTGGTCGAGGGTGATACGGCATATGATACGGATTTTGCCATGTTTTATACACTTTATCATATATTTAAACAGGAGAGTATACAGGGTAGGGGTACGATAAAGGGTAGGGGTATGATAAAGGGTAGGGGTATGATAAAGGGTAGGCATCTGGCACTTTATCAAATATTTAAACAGGAGAGTATACAGGGTAGGGGTACGATAAAGGGTAGGGGTATGATAAAGGGTAGGGGTATGATAAAGGGTAGGCATCTGACACTTTATCAAATATTCAAAACTACTGTATTTACCACTAAATATATGATAAAAGGTAATATATTCTAACGTTCGTACATTCAAGCTAACAGCACCGTACAATTAGTAGATTAAGTAAGACCAAAATACCATCAAACAATTCCGGTCCTTCTTTTACAGTTCGCTTTCCTTCAGACTAATAATTGGCGTCTTTAGTGAATGTTTATTTTGTTTTTGTATAAATATGCCTACATGCCAATTTAAATTAGTAAATATAAACACGTCTTGAATTCCATAATCAATGGGCGAAAAGAATAATACTTTTGGAAATTGCGGCTTGTGTATTTCAAATAAGTTCCGTCTCATTTATGATGTTTAAATTGGAACATATGGAAAATACCCACATTATTGCATAATAGTAAACACAAACACAAACAAACAGGTCTACATAAACAAAGCATATATGTACTTTTGTGGCAAAAGAACGCTCTTAAAAAATAAATTGTCTGAAATGACTTACTAGATTGTTGGAAGCAATAGGTCGTTTCTGGTCATGAAATGCAATCAAATTAATTGAAGAAATATGCATTTAGCATTTCATAGTCACAGAAAATCTGTTTTTACCTTGCTCTCGCAGATATCGAATAACGCGCGTGCACACAACGCGTTTCTAGAATAACCTTCGTCAAGCATTTTCATCAACAAAATATTTGCAAGCCAAATAATTTAAAAGCAACTGGAAACAAGTAAACCAAATGGTCGAAACAGTATAGCCAAACTCGGACATGGTCAGATATGTCTGAAAGAACAGAATTTAAAATCCAACAAGAAGATTGGTTTGAACCCCCTGAAAAAATATACGAAACATCAATACGATTTCAAGTTTACATAGAAAGACAGTATTATCTGAAAACCTATAATCAAAATCAAATGGTAAACATGAATTTGCATAGCAAACAAAAAGTTTTCTATGTCCTAACAATAAAACATTTCACAATTGAAGGCTTAATCTATCTATTATCAAATTGTTTTATCACTCTCAACGTTTAGAGAGCTCGCTTACTTGACATTATCTGGCTATTAAAATATTTTTCGTTTCCGTCTCCACTAGATTTTAAACCTTCTGTCGTTATTCACGAGCTTTTGATGAAACAATAAAAAATAAAATCCGGTTCATGTCCGTGTGTCTGTTTGCAGCTTTAATGTAGGAAACAGTGCAGAGTTTATTTTGGAAGTTTATTTTGGATACATATTTTGGTTTAGAAATGTTAGAAAAAAGGAAAAGTTTGCGCCCATAAAACTAGTTTAATCCCTCCACTTGTTATTGAAGTGGTTATATCAAGCCAGTGGTCATGTACATGGTTGTTATGGATATCAAGCCAGTGGTCATGTACATGGTTGTTATGGATATCAAGCCAGTGGTCATGTACATGGTTGTTATGGATATCAAGCCAGTGGTCATGTACATGGTTGTTATGGATATCAAGCCAGTGGTCATGTACATGGTTGTTATGGATATCAAGCCAGTGGTCATGTACATGGTTGTTATGGATATCAAACCAGTGGTCATGTACATGGTTGTTATGGATATCAAACCAGTGGTCATGTACATGGTTGTTATGGATATCAAACCAGTGGTCATGTACATGGTTGTTATGGATATCAAGCCAGTGGTCATGTACATGGTTGTTATGGATATCAAACCAGTGGTCATGTACATGGTTGTTATGGATATCAAACCAGTGGTCATGTACATGGTTGTTATGGATATCAAGCCAGTGGTCATGTACATGGTTGTTATGGATATCAAGCCAGTGGTCATGTACATGGTTGTTATAGATATCAAGCCAGTGGTCATGTACATGGTTGTTATGGATATCAAACCAGTGGTCATGTACATGGTTGTTATGGATATCAAACCAGTGGTCATGTACATGGTTGTTATGGATATCAAGCCAGTGGTCATGTACATGGTTGTTATGGATATCAAGCCAGTGGTCATGTACATGGTTGTTATGGATATCAAGCCAGTGGTCATGTACATGGTTGTTATGGATATCAAGCCAGTGGTCATGTACATGGTTGTTATGGATATCAAGCCAGTGGTCATGTACATGGTTGTTATGGATATCAAACCAGTGGTCATGTACATGGTTGTTATGGATATCAAACCAGTGGTCATGTACATGGTTGTTATGGATATCAAACCAGTGGTCATGTACATGGTTGTTATGGATATCGAGTTTACTTCTGTTTCTACCATTTTGTTTATTAGATTTTGGAACAGTTCCGATAAGGTGATATTTTTAGAACAGTTCCGATAGGATGATATTTTTTAGAACAGTTCCGATAGGGTGATATTTTTTTAGAACAGTTCTGATAGGGTGATATTTTTTGGAACAGTTCTGATAGGATGATATTTTTTGGAAAAGTTCTGATAGGGTGATATTATTTGGAACAGTTTTGATAGGATGATAATTTTTGGAGAAGTTCTGATAGGATGATATTTTTTGGAACAGTTCCGGTAGGGTGATATTTTTTGGAACAGTTCCGATAGGGTGATATTTTTTGGAACAGTTCCGATAGGGTGATATTTTTTGGAACAGTTCCGATAGGGTGATATTTTTTGGAACAGTTCTGATAGGGTGATATTTTTTGGAACAGTTCTGATAGGGTGATATTTTTTGGAACAGTTCTGATAGGGTGATATTTTTTGGAACAGTTCTGATAGGATGATATTTTTTGGAACAGTTCTGATAGGGTGATATTTTTTGGAACAGTTCCGATAGGGTGATATTTTTTGGAACAGTTCTGATAGGGTGATATTATTTGTTTTTAATTTTATTACAAATAGTACTATTGAAGAACGACCACTTTGAATTGACATGTTACTGTCCGAGAAATACCCATCTTTGTGTTTGTGTGCAAAATTGTAATCATGTCAGTACATAGCAAATACCGGGGGGAGGTATCATATGCTTAATATGAACATAACCAATCTCTTCCATTTCAAGGCGTCATATGCCCAATCTTTTGTTTTCTATGTAGTGTTTTGTAGATAATGTTTGTCCTTTTCCTTTTGGCCATGATTGTGTCTGCCCTTCGGCTTACGTCCTCTGCTTACCGCCTATTGGCATCTTCAAGCGTTTCGCAGAATTATTTAGCTAAAAACATCATCGATACAGACTATTTTCACCTTAATCAGACAATGTAACCGTGGGAACATGAGAGAT
The DNA here is from genome assembly GCA_963680875.1 of Bathymodiolus brooksi. Classification (NCBI taxonomy): domain Eukaryota; kingdom Metazoa; phylum Mollusca; class Bivalvia; order Mytilida; family Modiolidae; genus Bathymodiolus; species Bathymodiolus brooksi. The sequence continues at coordinate 60,976,850 of OY804588.1, forward strand.
TATTCAACATTACAATTAAACATAAATTCAATTAAAGAACAGCGCTTTTATAGATGTTTTATAGATGTTCTGTATTGGAAAAATTAAAAATGAAAAAAGCTATGGAAAATTCTTTAAAATATTGGGTGATATAAAACAAGGTATAATAAAATAAAATAAGGTATGACTTCTCATGTATGGTTGGTCCTTCATGCACAAATTACAGCACAATAATGTGCAGAAACTAGTAAATATTGCGCTGACTACTTTCCGTGCAAAAACTGTATGTATGCAGGTGGTCAATGACTACATATTCCATAAATTCTCTGCCAGTTTATGCAAATTATATTTGCTGATCAATCAATCAATTTTAATTTGATTTTTTGGGTGTTTTAACGCCACTTTCAGCAATATTTCAGCTAAATCATGGCGACCAGTTTTAGTGGTGGAAGAAGCCGGAGTACCCGGAGAGAACCACCGACCATGGGCAAGCAACTGGTAAACTTTATCACTTGCGGCGGCGAATCGAGTGCACTATTTTTTGTAATTTACAAAGCCGGGCGCGAACCCACGCCGTATTGGTGATAGGCTTGTATGAATTGTTAGGTAATCCAAATACTTAACTCATTGCGTCACCCGGACACCTGGACTATAAAGACAACACATATCTACGTGAACAAATTCACGTCAATTATAAATTACATATACATCAATAACGGTTCAATGGCTATATCTTGATATCAAAATATATTTAATGCATCACTTGATGACCATAAAGAAAGGTTTTTAATTAACTTTGATGGCAACATTTAAAATTAACAATACCATGTTCTATGTTCTATTGACTTATAAGTCAAAATTTAAATGTTTATGATATATATATATATATATACGACCATATAGGTTTGGTGATTACTACATTGGATTATAATAAACAGCTCTATGGTTAAATTATAATGGAACGACAATTTAACTTTTAGGGGAGGCATATGTTTTTTTTTCATTTTCTGCACAAAATTCTATAGAAAAAAAGAATTATTTAACCTGAAAGATGCAAAATAAAAATATTAATCTGTCAGTTTTCAACAAGAAATGTTGGTAAGATTTGAAGAAAGATTACCGATTTTTTTCATGTAAAAGAAAATCTGAATTTTGCTTCGTGTGACAAGCATTCTGTTTTGGAAAAAACATAGCCCCCTTAAAAGTTAAATGGTAGATCCATAAGTATGCCTTAGGCAAATAGAAACGAGTGATATATCGATAGTTACAGATAGTATTGATAGATCAATGATCTGAAATTACAGTAAAGGTGCTGAGGTGCGTAATACAGTGAAATCATTTGAATTCGTGGATACCAGTTTTCGTGATTTGAGAAAAAATATATTATTTTACTTTTTTTTTTAATTTTATATTTCACTGGTGGTGTTTCATATATCCGTATCATATTTCTATGCACTATTAGCCCTAATTGGTCGTTGCACTGGTATAATGACTATCAGAATGTATGTTTATCTTCTTCCCGCGAAAATTTTATTCTTAACTAATGTTCTATTCGGATTGTGATTCCATTGTGTGTTACCTATAACCGGTATTTTATGGTTCATAGATGTGTTATATCTTTTTGCTCCGTTCCCTCGTATTGGTATCTCTCCGTCGTTTTGCTGATTTAATTATAACAGACGTTTTATATTAACATTGAATGCAATAATGTTATTTAAGAGACGCGTCGTGAGCCCTAAATTAGATATCTACGTTTTTATTACCATCACTTCCTGGTGGGCTATCATTCCCCAAGGGTATCATCCGCCCAGAAGTCGGTGTTTCAGCGCCACTGACATGATTTTGTCTAATTAAATATATATATTATTGAAATTTGCAATTCTTCAGTAATATAATTATCATTAAAACAAAGCTTCTCCTCCCTGAGGCATAAGTGAACGTAAATGATTTCGGCTACCCTGTTAAGGGCCGCCAGTTTTTCTTGCTCACAGAACCTTAACAATTTTTGCCTTTCTAATCTTTTGAATTTGAACATACCTAATTAAGGTAATTTCAGAAACTTGTCGTACTAAGCTAAATTAGATATCTTTGTTATTATTTGTTTCGCCTAGTTTTGTGTTGCATGTCCTTCTTCGATTTAAGGCTGTTTATTACCCATTTGGTATATTTAAACTTTTCTTTGCCAGGCACATCATAAATGTTAGACAGATGAAACCACGATTATCCACTGAATGCCAAGAAGGACAACTCGATGTTCCGTCTTGTGAAAGATTTTTGTGTTTTAATCTGCTCAATATAAACAGTCAGTGAAAGATATAAGCCAATTAAAAATGACAAATTGTATTTAAATTAAATGGAATTGTTATAATCTAGTTGAAGTGGAGCTTTATGATAGTGCTTTAAGACAGTTATAGTGAATTATCAGGCTCTATTTGAAATGAAGCGCAACTTGAGGTGAGAATGGACCCACGTCAGTGATAGTGTTCAAAGGTCAATCTAAGTTTTGTGTATTCTACACCGTTGTACTTGATATAACCCTATATAATAATGTTTATCAGAGACTTATTCCCAGATTGGCCCACCAATATATCTGTCTGCCACGATATAGCTAAATTTTGTCGGTATAAACATATTTATTCATGATAAACTGGTATAATGTTACAATACACACACATTTTGTTTTAACATGAAAGGATTCGGAAACAAGCTAAGTTTATACTAATCCGTCTCCTATGAATTTTGTTGAACATCTGTAATTATAATTTCTGTTTGTTTTACATGTTGGAAATTTGTTCATATTCGCAATTGAGTTTTCAGTGTGTTTCATTTCCTCATCTGTAGAACATTGATAAAAAATATTCACTTAACACCAGTTTACGTGTAATGACATATTTTACTGTTTCAAAGTAAAATCACATTATGATCTGTCACAAGCTAGAAATCCTAGAATTGTTGGAACTATTTTCGTTGCAAACAGGTAGGACGGTCTCAAATGCGTTGCATCTATAGACAGCCATGCTAGTACAGTTACGTATAACAAATGGACGAATTAAACCGGTCCTATCTTCTGAACTACTGGAAGCCAAATTTGTGAAACCACAATTCATTTATAACAGATTAAAATTATATTGAATACAGATATTAAAGGAAAAACACAGTATAATGAACATAATAGTATATACAATAATGAAATCTAAATCGAAAGTTCCACTAATTTTCTTATTCAGACTGGAATAAAATTGTACACGTCATACAATGAATGCATGCTGTTCTGTTTGAGCTAAAGTCGAAAGCTAATATTATATACGTAAAAAATAATCAGAAATAGAAACAAAAACGAAACTAATCAAAAACAAAATAAACAAACAAACAAAAACAAACTAAAAAATAAAAAAAAAATAATAAAAAAAATAAAAATAAAATTAAAAAATAAAACAAACAAAACAAAACAAAATAAAACAAACAAAACAAGAACAAAACAAAATAGAAAATCTAAGCGCAACAAAGAGAACCACACAAACAAAACAGAAAACCAAAAGAAACAAACACAACAAGAACATAACATCTTCATTTCAATTGTACCAATTATTCTACGGAAGCTTAAGAAGTTGTTCTATTGAATACATATGAATGCATTAGATGTTGTTTTGGAGGAGTTTTATGATGATTATCATCCCGTTTTTTACTGTAATGTATAATAGTAAATATGCCATGAAATCAAAATCTGGAAAAACAAGTATAACAAGCATTTTATATGTACATGTACTTACGAGATCATCGTAATCTGGATCTACACCTTTAAAATCCTTTATATTGAAGTCCTGCATCGTCACGGATGCATATTTATCATACGATCGTTGAGATCCTGCTGATGTTGGAAAGAGGTTCGTACTATCTTCATTTACAAAACGAAGCTGTTTAGCAACATAATTACCAGGTGGTAATGGATCCGGAATCGCATAGGAATGCTCCAGAGACTGAGCTGCTTCCGCCGTAGCCATCTTTGTTTTATTACTTTTGTTTTGCGGTCTGAATTATTCCATCATTGTTGATCTCTTTAATTTTGAAGTTTGGTAAACGTCCATGAGAAATACTAGAATGTTAATCTCTGTTTATTACACTGTTGATTTAGAATTGCTATCAGGTATTAAGAATTAATCTTAATTTCAAATCTTATTAATTCGGACCTGTTAATCGTTTAACATAACAGAGTCATTAATCCCTCTTTAAAAGGAAGTTACCATCGTTTTTGGCCCACAATGCTAGGGTCGTTGGCAACCCTGGCCAATGAATTTTGGAATAGTATTACAGTGGCACGGTCTCCGTTGTAATACATTTTAATAACTTAAACAAAACGAAAAGGTGTGTGCCTTTAGGTGTTGGTCGAGGGCAATATGTCAATTTTGTCATTATTAACATTTTAACTTTTTAAAGTCTAGTTTTATGGCATAATTCTTATTACTAATTGTTCAATGAAATATTTTGTTAAAAAAACAGGTTTAAGACCAATAATTATTATCTTGTTCCCCTTTGAATATCCCCAAACGAACTATAATTAAAATTACAAATTAAAAAGATTTTTGAGATAAATGTTACATAGAACATTTAGAGTATATGTAAATACGATCTTTTAATTTGACACTTCTTTTGTCTCTGTGGGGTGTCATTCATTCAACTCCGTTTAATATGGTATCAATAGTTTTACAACATCAAGTTACACAGGCACGCACCCCCATAGTAACATTGGATTTAAACCAATCAAAAGCATTGTCTTAAAAAGACACCCAACTATCGTTAAATGTTTATATACTGAACCTGTCGTATTATAATCGGGTATCTTATCAATAATTTATCGCCCTATTAACTTTAAATGAATAGCTTGACTGTTTAAAATAATTGTTGCGAATTCAAGGACTTTGTTAGTTTAATACATGAACGATAAGATCTAAGTCGAGATGTAAAGATGGCTAGATTAATAGTATTTGCATATATGGCAAAATTACGTGTAAATATTACAAATAAAAGCATATCCAGTAACTGATCGGCACCTCCCCCCCCCCCCCCTTTTTCAAATATTTCATGTAAACCAAAAATTGCTCAAAGGTCATTATTTTACTAATTTTGCTGTAATTTCGCTCACAAACGTTAAAAATATTTTTCGTCATAATCTTCATACAATTTTTCTATTCACAGTTTTCAACTTTTCACGTTTTAAACATAGTCTTAAAATCTTGAAGGTCAAAAATACTATAATTATATAGTAAGTCTGGCACGTTCAAATTAAGATTTGTGTTTAAATCCTTTTTTTGGGGGAATATTAAATCACAAAATTATATGAAGAATAACTTTCAAACAATTTGCGTTTGTGAGCGAAAAGGTTATGAAAATTGGTCCATCTATTTTACACAAAGGTGATATTTTGATAATTTTTTGTTGAAATTTCGCTCCCAAACACAAAAACGTTTTTTGTCATAATTTTCATACAATTTTCCTATTCATAGTTTTCAACTTTTTCACAATTTAAACATAGTTTTAAATTCTTGAAGGTCAAAATACTGTAATTATATAGTAAATCTGTCACGATCAAATTAAGATTTAAATCGTGATTTTTTTCTAAATCTTAAATAACAAAATAATATGAAGATTATGGGAAGAAAAAATTCAAAACAATTTGCGTTTGTGAGCGAAAATTTAAGAAAATTGGTCAAAAAATTACCTCTATATAATTTTTGAATTGTGATTTTATATGAAATATTGAGAAAAATCTGAGGTGACGAACAATTATATCCATTTACTATTCTTTATTTTATTTTATTTAGATTTAGCTGAAACTAAGTGTTTTATCACCATGGTAATAAATGAATGTATTATTTATTAGTTTGTATATTTTAACTTGCCATCAATTCTAGGTAAAAACCCTATGGCAAAGAGAAGCGAATCATACGATGTAATGATTCCAGTATATTACATGTAATGCTAAAAATAGCATGTTTACAACTTAGCTGGATTATATTCATAAAATGAAATTAAAAAAAAATAATACCACACTGTCGGACCAGTTCCAAAATCTAGTCGAAATATCGTTGAAAAAAGGCAACCCTAACCATAACGCTAACAAACATATAATTTGCTCCTAAAACTTTAAGTTATTTGGCTTTCCAATCTTTCGACTTTGAGCGTACCTAATGAAATTTATTCCAGAAACGCTTCGTGTGCACTAAATTTGATATCTACGTTTTTATTTTTTTATCTATATATGACCGCTCACTTTCCTGGCTTGGTACAGGCACATGAACTTTATAAATAGTATATATTAATTCTCCGTGACGCAGAACGTTGTCATACGTATTATACTAGTTCCATTGCCTTATCAACCATTTAAATAAATGTTAGAGATTACCGAAGGGGCAATCAAAAAAGGACAATCCAGAGAAACTGTCAACATAGGGTGCACAAGACGAAGACAAAGAAAAACAAAAAATAAAATAAGGCAATATGTGTTGGACATCACTAAACGCAAAGAAACTCATAAGATATGAACCCTCTTACAAACAACTGGAGGTAAAGAACACACGGACATAGGAAATTATGGTCAACTTTGAACCTAAATTTAATTAGCATCTCTCGTTATTGGTATTCATGTATTAAGAAAGTAATTGGTCACTTACACTTGGCTAATAAGTAACGAAAGTCAACTATATATCGAAAAGGGAAATTAAGCTTCGGTATAAACATGCATTATTTTTGTCTTACAGTAAGCTTGTTTACATTATCTTTGAAGCCCCCCTTAAATAACCGAGGGAACTGACCGATGTGAAATCTCTTTGTGAGCCACTGGACGAGCCTGTGATATAAGTAATTTGCATAACCTAAGCTTTTTTTAACCCACTAATTTGTTCCGAAGATGTGTTTTCTAAATACCATAGTAAATTTCTTAAATAATTGTTCATGTAACTAGCATTGAGAATTAGGACTTCATTGTGAGTGCCGTTAATATATCATGATATGCTAGCCTCTCCGGAGTACCTGGTACCATGGCTCCGTGGGTTGGTGATGGTCTCTGGGCCTAGGAGTTCAAAGACAGTAATATCAACTCTGTGCATAAATAAACATATAATATAATCATATTGCTCTAAGAAACCAGATGCATATTTCTTTATCCCCGGGTTGATAAAAATGTCGGCTTTTGATTGGTCGATGACCCGTTGGTACAAAACCCATGCTACCGGCTGGTAGTTACGTAACGTCACTGGATGTCTTTACGTTGCTATACATGATGTAAAGATGGTGTAAAGCGTAAACAATCTCAAAGCGCTTTGCATTCAACATGGAATGGAGAACGGAGGACGTATTTCTTGAGAGAGAAAAAATCAAGCGTCTCAATAAATGCAGAAAAAAATAAACAATGCACCAAATAATGTTGAGAGATTTAAAGTTCCTACGGTATTGATGGTCATGTTTAACAGTGTAACATTTTGTTGATTCGCGCTACATGAAACGTTGATTTTGTTGTCATGTGTCTTTATAGAAATGGTCAATTGTTTGAATACAATCATTTTAAAATCATTTCTCATTATTGTTTTCACATCAATTCTTCATTTGTTTTATCGTACTACCACCCACAATATGTACCACGCATATTTTTTTTATCAATAGAATTCTCGATCCTATTACTAGTGACGCATGAATAATGTAACGCTATCCACGTGACAATACGCGCCAAATACAAGAAATTAAATTACAACAAAATAATCACCCAAATTTTCACATGAGCTATGGCATTTTACTCCGCAAGTACAAAAACGTCATGATTACGTTATAAAAAGAACAAGAAAATCCATTAAAAATCAGTTTTTGTTTTCAAACCGGGGATAAAATCGTTATCTACGTGTCTACCCGTGTGCATTGAGATTGTACCACCCTTCAGCACCACTGTACAGCCTTCGGCTTCGCCTCAAGCTATACAGAAGTGCTTCAGGGTGGTACAATCTCAATGCCCACGGGTCGACACGTAGATAACTTATAATGTTCAATTTCTTCAGTGGTGCTCGATACCATATGACGCAGGAATTGAGGTTGGAAAACGAACATTTCATTGTGTTAGGTTGCAGTTGCAAAAATATACTCACAAAATCGTAGACACAGAGGGAAAATGGATACCTCTAACACCATTTACATGATCACTCACTTTGCTGACTTTGTGCAGACACTTCAATTAATGGTGGCGGGGTTAAGCTAGTTTTATGGACATAATCGATTGATGAGTAATTTTATTTGTCACATCTTCATCATGCAAGGTCTCTTGGTTCATTTCTAACATACTAATAAATGGTCGTCATCCCACAAGACGTTTTCTTAACGACATGATCGCTGTATCAATATACAAATGACTTAACCTTCTCCTCGTCGTATAATTACATATCAGCCATGTTTGAGAAGACAGGGAATTGATGTCTGAACGGGAATAGATTACATTACACCTAAAGACTAAATATAGATGCTGTAGCGACAAGCTGGAATTGAAATGCATGAACTAAGTATATTGGCATTGCTCAGTAGACGTGTAGGAATGTCAAAATTATATTAAATATTAAATATTACCTATTTACCTTCAGTTTTCTATAACGTGTATTTGTTCCCTTTTCATAGGTTATGTAAGGAATATATCAAATATTTTTCTACGTCCTAATGGATAAAAGAAAACTGTTTTTTTTTCTCTCCCTTGACTGAATTAGTTGAAGAAGTTAACTGACGTAAATGTTAGAGAAAACATGATTGTCCCCTCTCCAGGCGTGGTACAGACACATCTAATACTTGAGTGGAGGGGTTCGACTAGCCCTATGTGCCCATATCTCGCCACTTAGTGAAATGATGCGGTCACGCGAGTGTTTTTTGCACATGCGAGTAATATCACGACCATAGCATATAACTTAGTGAACAATGTTGTTGTAGAGAATAGAAACGCCTCCTTTTGACAACTCATTGGTGGTATAATGGTTAGCGTACTTGCTTAGAGTGCGGTAGATCGGGTCCCTTTCGGTTCAAACATACGACTATGATATTGGTATTTGTTGCTTCTTTGCCAAGCACGCAGTATTAAGGAGCTAGGTAATTGACAGGTTGGCTCGGGATCAGCTTTGTTCTAGTTTTGCCAAGCCTGATCTGAAAATTATTTATAGTTATCTCATAATAAACTGCTAAAATCAAAAATGATAAGGAAGGCGTTCCTGGATTCTTTAAGGAGGACCTTTATGAACATAAGCAAGTTCAAGAGATTAGGAGTTAAGATCAGTGAGAAACTCATTTTCATGGTTTTTAAATCAGATGACATGGAATGGTATTGGCTGTTATCCGATGTTCTTGTGGCAAGTATAATTTTGATTGGCTAAAAAATTACTTCTAACACTTCATGGAAGCCGTGCTGTGTATTTCATACGGCATAGAAAATCAATAATCACTCTCACCTATTGCATGTGCTGTGTATACCATCTACATTGTAGCAGACGACACACATACGGCACATAAAATCAATAATCGCTCTTTGTGATCTTTTTCCAAAGATACCCGTATTTATGTTTTTCCTATAATAAGGACATACTTATTAATGTTAGAACATTCAGATAAAAATGTTATCAGTCTCCATTAGATTTTAGTACATTGTTGATTATAGTTGACTTATTATGTCTAACGATGACTTTGTGTACTATCTAGTATTCAAATGATGGTTGAGACAATCGTATCTGTTTAATAGAACTAATATTGTACTACTTTTGCGTCACGCAGTTTAAATATATTAGTTTCAACTTATTGAAGTGCGTGTACAAAGCCAGGAAAGTTCGCGGTCATGTATATGCTCTTATTATTCGACGAAGTCGTATACGATGGCTTTTGACCTACTTTTGTAATTACGGACGCTGTTGCCTAGCAATTTTAAAGATGAAAATATTTTTCGACTTTTTGATTGGAGAATAATACAAATTTGGTAAGAGTTCGGAGAACGGATTTGAAATACTTTCAGTGATTTTCCGACTGTGTTTTTTGGGCCGAATATCGGCCCCAGTCCCAATGTGAAAAAAGTGATTGAATTTTTGAACTGTTCCGATAGTGCTGAATGTTTTGTTTTTCATTTCATTAACATAAGATAAACAAGATGCTGTTCAACATCTTAAAGGTGGGTTTAATTTATATTCCGGGTGCGCAATGCAACGGATTTGTGATGTCGCTTTCAACATCGCTATCCCATCGCAGCGAAAACGCACGTCATCGCTGACCATCGCTAGCGAAAATTATCGTCGCAAGGATCAGCGCTAGCTGTCGCAGCAGAGATGAAAATATATTTTAACTTTCTCGCGATATCGCTACCGTCGCTGAGTAATTGCCATCTGAAATCATTAAAAAATATTATCAAAATCACTAGGCAACACGAACTAAAAACGATAGGAGCGACGCGACAAAAAAAGCAATGATTTCACAATAGTATCGCTTCTCCATTGCAACAATTTTATTGCTCGTCGCATCGCTGTCGCACCAGGAGTATAAATCCACCTTAAGAATGGAAGGGGAAATTTTTTACCGATCGATAGAGGAAATGGGGGTTAATTGTGGAACAACATGTTTGTGTGTGCTAAAATCTTATTATGGATTAACCTAGACATTACCTGTAGCAATTGTATTTTCTAATTTCTATTACTTAATGTATTTTTGCGCCATAATAATCTGCATTCCTAGTCAGAAAACAACCCATTAAGATCTGTTTTGTTTCCGTTTTTATAGCATAATCAAGACTTCATGCAGATGAAATGCTCACATAACATTACAACACGTTATTGATTTCAACTATTAATGCAAATTCGAAGAACTTTGGCATATGCATCAAATAATAGGAGAGACCGATGATGAATTTGTCAGAGTGTAAGACTGCCACTCCCAACATAAACAAATGCCAATTTACACGTTCCAGTCGATTGACTTAAATATCACGTACGACAACCAATATCTTTGACAAATTTACTCCATAGGGTAGTTCAATTATGTACATACATAAAAATATATCCGTTTTTAACCTCATACGTCCTTTCATACGAATGGTTTATCACATAGTAAAATTATGCTTTTCAAAACAATTGAATCATTAACTTATACCTTCAGTCACGTTATTTCAGAACACAAGACAACGATTCATAATATTCCTGCCACTGTATAACCGATATATAGGTCTGCATTAAGCCTAATTTGCTTGGGCGATATTTACATGTCCTTCCATCTTTAAGAATTATATTATACAGACATGCCCTCCATCCAAGAAGGGACCGTCGTGGTTGTGATCGTATGGGGTTGGATTTAAAACTACTTATGCAATCAGTGCCTATCACCGGTAACGTTGTGAGTTCAAATTCCACTCAGACGAGGTGTACTCGATACAGCATTATGTGATAAAGTTTGTCAGTGACTTTTGACAGATCGGTGGTATTCTCCGGGTACTCCAGTTTCCTCCACAAATAAAATTGGCCGCCAAGATATAACAGAAATATTGTAGATAGTGGCGTTAAACACCATAACCATAGCCCTCCATCCAAGATGGTCATCGTTACTATAATACAGATTACGCTTACAATTTCTATATATTATGTGGGTGGAATGAGCTGAAATTTAAACTGCAACTACATGATAATAATATGCTTAATATATGTTGTTGGGTGTTCTATGAAATTTGTAATCTTAGCATTTTGTTTTTATACAAATTTGCGAATTAAGTCTTTTGATTAAAATAATTATCTCACACCATTGTGCCAAAGTTAAGCGGACACTTGTTGGGATGGTACTTGGGTGGTCGTCGTTCAGAAATATAATCCGAAAATCAATCACTTCCTTCTATATAAGATGACGGCCGTTACGTAAAATAGATATTTAATTTAAGAAAAGACAATTTAAGATGTTCGGTCATTGATTAAACGGACAGCTCCTATATCATTTTAACTTACCATATGAATTAAAAAATATAAAATATTAAAAATTGACCACTCACTTGAATCATGTGTCTTCATATATGTAAGAACAATAAGTTATTTGTACAAATGTAACACGACGGCTGTCATACATGGAGCAGGAACTGCTTACTCTTCCTTAACACCTGAATTTACCCCGGTTTTAGTGGGGTTCCTGTTCCTCAGTATTTTGTTTTACGTGTATGTTTTGTAGATCGTTGTCTGTCTTTTTTCCCTTTTTCCTTTGCCCATTGTGTTGTCTGTCCTTCGATTTACGGCTTCTAATTACCCCTTTGATATCTTCAAACTGTTCTTAATAATGCAAAGAGTGAAATAGGTTCCCGAATAACGTTTACAGAAATTATAACGGTCATAAATTTGTCTTTATCATGTTGATTATGCAATGTTAATAAACACTTCCCGGTTCTTTCCTCATTCATGACTTATCACCGTTATCACTGAGTTTGTAGCTAGATTAACACGACGGGTGTCACTAGTAGAGCAGGAACTGCTTACCCTTTCGGGGCACCTGAGTTCACCCCCGGTTTTTAGTAGGGTTCGTGTTACTCGATCTTTAGCTTTATGTGTATGTTTTGTAGATCGTTGTTTGTCCTTTTGTACCTTTACCTTTGGCCATTGTGTTGTCTGTTCTTCTGCGATATACGGATTCTGATTACCCGTTTGGTATATTCAAACTCTTTTTAGAGAATACCGAAGGTGCAATCAAACATTTTGAATGAAAATGTTGGCAACTTCGATGGATAATCTATCATGCACCTAGTTCTAAGACATGTAATAGCGTAATGAGTTAGTTAAACTATGAATTAGTTTTTTTCTGCAGGGATTAATATGACCCAGGTCACCTGGTATTGGGCCAGGGTGTCATGCTTTTATTTTAACCGACTTTTGATAGTCATATTAAAGTCGAGCATATACAATTGTATGTACAGGTCAAAATGAGTTAATACAATTAATAAATCGACGTCATGTTAAGATTAAAAACCCTTTATACAAATCTCCGTTAATTAAAATTAGGAGAAAGCTGCATTGTATTCCGTTAGCAAAGATTAAAATGCATTACAGTGCAGTTATATACATTTTAATGTTCTGCAAAATAAAATAGGATTTCGACTTCGGTATTTAAGTGGCTTACAATTGACATAAACTAACGTTTTTACCACGGAAACGTCATAATAAAGATATTGCCGCGTACGTCTGTTTACACAGTAAAATTTAACCATTGGATGTTTTTGATCTCATAAAACTAGTTCTTGAGGTACGCGATGGTCTTATATTCTTTTATATTGTATCTATCAAGTTGCATTTTAACCATTCAATATAGTAGAGTCCTTATTTGCGAGATAATACACACTGAGTAATTGTGACGAATCTCGGGAGTTGCCCAGCATGTCCCCAGTTGGCGGATATTTGAACCTCTCTCAAATTTAATGGGTGGAGGGTTATAATACGGAAAATACCGTTGAAAATATAGCGGCTGTCGTGTTTGCTGAGTGTCACCTTTTACTTGCATGTTAAGTACTCTATTTAGATTTCGAGAAAGGGTATGCGTATTGTGTCCGCTACAAAAGATCTTTTTTTTTCTTTTGTACCCACTAACTTCCTATATCTTCTCAATTGTAGTCAAGGTCGTTTCTCGTGTTTTCCCATTCCTCCCTCATTTATGTATATTGTTATACATTTCTTGAACTTGTGCTCGTCCCGAATAAGACATTCAGCACTGGACGTTAAGCACCATTCAACAATCAACTAATGTATATTATCGATGATTTGTAATTTTTTTCCCATTTGGTTATTACAACGATAATATCGATTATTACAAACGATAATAAATCAAGTGACAAGCGCGATGCAAATCTTCTATAGACATAATATCGCATCTCATACCTCAGGCTTTGCCTTCGATGCGATATTGCTATGAGAAATCAATTATCGCAAAACCAATCAACGAGTGTTATACATACGTACAGTCAAGCCTGCCCATCAGGTCACCTCTATGAAACAGTCACTTGTCTTATAAGACCACATTTTCTTTTTCCCAAATGGTGACTTCTTAATACAGGTTTGACTGTATATATATATATACAAAAATCATTAGAATGTAATCTAAGATTACTTTATCAGAATCTTCATGATTCACACTTTGCTTACGGTATTCCTTTAACATAGTTTTTTACAAAATGGATACATCATAACAAATATATTACGTATTACGACACATTCAATTCATCCCCCATTACGATGTAACATCACGATGCTTGCCTACGCAAAAATATATTCCAAATAATTTCCATGTAATATTGTTCATAGCTGTAACATTTAATTTTAACATTGTATTGATATGGATCTGATAATCTAAATTGTATCTTCCGTTTATATCTATCCCGTCCTTTATGTATTGACTTTATGTATTAATCAGAAAATATGATGGATAGAAATAAGTCTCTTTGATCTGAAACAGGAAATACATTATAGTGCTCATTTCACAGTACGAGAACACGGCTGTGGCGACATATTAACGCTTTATATTGTGCAAGGTTTGTTAATATGGAATGAAACATGCTTTAATACTTAAATGGTAAGTAATGCGTGTTTATATATATTTTGTATTAATTGTTTACACACTTTAAATGGTGAACAGGTTATATTATTTTTCTTTTATATAAAATGTAACAATGGATACAAAGATGGACATGAGAGACAATTTAGAAAAATACAGAAAACTGGAACTTTTATTATCATTTTGCAAACAGTTCCCGAAAGCTCATGTATTGCTATGTATATTTCTTTGGGGAAAGGAGGGGGGAGGGGGTGGCAAAATCTAGCATTTCTCAGTGTCATAAATGTGAAATAACAAATACCTGTCTTGATGTTACATAACATATTATTCTATGTCATTGAAATTGACAAAAAATTGACCAAAAAATTGACCAAAAACACAAGCAAACTGCGGGTTGGAAATGACAATATTGTTTGTATTAACATTTCATTCCACTAAGTAATTCCAAGTTGATAACTATGGTGGGGGTTGTGGTTATGGTATTTTCAACTTTCAACAATATTTCAGCCATATCGTGGCAGTCAGTTTTGTTTTTGGCGGAGGAAACCGGCTAAAAACCACCGACCTATCGCAAGTAACTGTCAAATTCTATCTCATAATGTTGTCTCGAGTACACATCACCATTTGCGGGATTCAGAATTTTAGTGGTGATAGGCACTGATTGCACGGGAAGTTGTAAATCTAATTGTCATACGATAACGACGATCTCTTGATGACTATGTTGATGTATTTATTCTTTGAGCTTGAAAAAGGACACCAAAGATCCATTTAGATCTGATTAAAACATTGATCTACACATCGAAATTGACAGGACAGGCAGGTTCATAATGAAACTTTATGACAAAAAAGATGATTTCATTTTTTTCTTTGTGAATTTTCATTTATATGTAGCAATATTCCAGTAGCACCAGCATATTTTGGAGTACATATATATCAGTTGATACGATATTCCAGAGCTTATGGTTCATATCAGGATTGCTTTGATACAATCTGATTAAAATCACTGCTCTCACAGATTCGTTTGTCAGGATCCCAATGCCGTCGTGGTTTCCTCTGCTTCATCCGAATTTTAACCAGAGTAATACAACGATCGCAATTAGTGGAACGGGGACTGCTCATCCTGTCGAAGCTCTTGAGCTTTACCCCAGCTATTTATCGGTTTTGAGATGTTCATTTTGTCCAATTGTATGTCTCCATGTTCTTTGTTCCTTGTAATGTTCGCTACGATTTCCACGAAAAAACAATGTTCGGTTTGTTTTTACTCCCATTGGTTTTGTGCAGGATTCATGTTTTATTTATTTGCACTCATTGACATATACTGGTGTCCAATGCGATCCCCGTATCAGATGGCGCTCGTGTCGTTTACCTGTAACATGACGGGTGCCACAAGTGTAACTGGAACTATTTACCATTGCCAAGCACATGTCATGTGGTCAAGCTGGCTTGTGATGGGATTGGTGTTGCCCAAGCTTGATTTTTCTGTGTAGTGTCTTGTGGACCATTATTTGTCATATCGACCATTGAAATCTCTCACTTGGTTTATGGTCTCTGATCACCCCGTGATATTTTCAAACTGTTCTTGGAGATACCCTCGTTTCTTCTCTTTTCAGGAGATTTTGGTATTTGGTATTGACATTTGAGGATCAACTCAACATATGTTACATTTTCGGGATAAATACTCATTGGATTAGCTGAAAGACAGATCAGAAGAGCTCACCATAGGCTTGTTGTCTAAATCTTGCTTTCCCCAACTATGTTCCTATATCATGTTTTATTTGTAATTTGAATATAGCTGAAATACTGGTCACCTGACATTAAACAACATTCCATCAATTAATGTCTCACGTGACACTATGCAACATTCCATCAATTAATGTCTCACGTGACACTATGCAACATTCCATCAATTAATGTTTCACGTGACACTGCAACATTCCATCAATTAATGTCTCACGTGACACTATGCAACATTCCATCAATCGATGTATCACATGACATTAAACAACATCCAATCAATCAATGTATCATGTGACATTAAACAACATCCAATCAATCAATGTCTCATGTGACATTAAGCAACATCCAAATCAATAAATGTTTCTTATTTTGCAATGTTAGTAGTTCTAATAGTCAAGGAGCATAATTGAAATCGCTACAATCTTCTATTTACAAGGTATTTTATATATAATATCCATGTCGGTTATATCATTCTGTCTTTCTTGCTGTGATATATCGTAATATTTATTGATCAGGTAAATTATTCCCTAATCCTCGTCACATATTGTTCTGATCTAAAGAGTTATTTTGCTTTCAAAGACTGGGTTATATCATATTTATCATGTATTATTATATAACCTATTAGATATCAAATATAGTGCTTACAACACGTTTCTGGAATAACTTTCATTCACCAATACATATGAGAGAGAATAGGTATTGTACGATGTTGCATTTATTTGACGACCTATGAGTATGATTGGATAAAATCATTCCTAAAAATAACGATAGAAAGGAGAGCCATATATGGAAATCTAGAGAATAAGATTAATACGCTTTACTTGGCCAGGAGAAAATTCCATTCATAAAAATAACGCGCAGTAACGAAATGATGCAGACGGAAAATTACAGAAGATCAGTGGGCGGTGCTTAATTTTGTGTAGTGACCATTACGTCTTTAGCCTTAGAATTCCATTCATAAAAATAACGATGCAGACGATAGATAAACTTGCAGTTACGGAACGTTGCAGACAGAAAATTACAGAATGTCAGTGGGCGGTGCTTAATTTTGTGTATTGACCATTACGTCTTTAGCCTTAGAACTTCCAAGAAAGTCCGTCAAACATAGTTCGTGGTAAAAACTTAGTTACTGTTTCAAGCTATAGATCAGCAACATCGTACAAAAATGTTCTAAGCTCCCGTGACCGACTATGATTATTTAGACGGTAAGTAAATAGTTAAAGGGTTCGCGCTGGAGCGCTCACCCTTCAACGATTTACTGACCGTCTAAATAAGATAGACGGTCACTAGGGAGCTTATAACTTATATTGTACGATGTTGCACTTGTTTGACGACCTATGATTGGATAAAATCATTCCTAAAAATAACGATGAAGGCAGAGCCATATATGGAAATCTAGAGAATACGATTAATACGCTTTACTGGCCAGTGGAAAATTCCATTCCTAAAAATAACGATAGAAGCAGATTGTAGCATTGTGTAATCTATTATTGCATAATTTGATCTTGACGATGTCCGAAATAAAGAAATATTGAAATCGATAACTGAGACGACGTATTTGACCAGGCTCTCTATATATATGTGTGTGGTTTTTTTTTTATTTAGCATAATTAAACACAACTGCAAAAAAGGTGATGATTTATATTTTCTTCTAAAATAACACAGTAAAACAACTCTTCTTAAGACACAATACAGAAGGTCAGTGGGCGGTGCTTAATTTTGTGTATTGACCATTACGTCTTTAGCCTTAGAACTTCCAAGAAAGTCCGTCAAACATAGTTCGTGGAAAAAACTTAGTTACTGTTTCAAGTTATAGATCAGCAACATCGTACAAAAATGTTATAAGCTCCGGTGACCGACTATGGTTATTCAGACGGTAAGTAAATAGTTGAAGGGTTCGCGCTGGAGCGCTCACCCTTCAACGATTTATTGACCGTCTAAATAACGATAAACGGTCACTAGGGAGCTTATAACTTATACTATAAGATTATTATATTCATAGATGTTAGGAAGTTCGCTGTTTCGAGACTCTGTCGGTTTAAATAAAAGGCTATACATTAGGTATATACTGCTTCTCCGCTAAGCACGTGGCATTCACGAATAAGACAGGTGATTGATTGTTGCTTAGAGCCAAGTAAACAACCTTCCATATATCATAGCGACAGCAAGTTACATTTCGACGGGGTTAATGATGGTGTGCGCTTTGTACCCGACCAAACTGCTTTGCTGAATTTTTATAATGTCAGCTAACTGAAACAACAGTCCGTGTGCAGACATGCCATCCCACTCGGAAATATTATCCTGATTTCTAACCAACCAGTCTTTACTTTTACTACTTAATGTTGCGAACATAGAGGCAAACAGCAAATACCTATTGTACAGTCTTGAGTTTTATTCGATCGGTTCTCACACTTACGATCTACCACATAGGAGGTACACATGCTAATACAATGCACCGCCGATGACGTTTTTGCTTACCAGTGCAAAGCTGTCTAATAATTACTATAAAGGAAACAAACTCTTACTTCGAGTTATCAAGGAAAACGACTTAACTGAGTTCGAGATGATGAAATGCAGTCAATTAGAAATTTTGTACTAATTGCAATGCATTGAAAGAAAAGTTAAAGATAGAAAATAGCAATCAGAAGCCGTAAATTGAAGGATAGAAAATACCATAGACAAACAAAAAAGAGCCTAACATTGGTCGACAAAACAATATACATAAAACTAAAGATTGAGCAACACGAACACTTCGCTGATGTAAAATATAATACCTAGAGTACCCAAAAATAGGACCTGTATGTACACTAGAAAATAGGTCCACGTATTTCTCAACGTCAGGAAGACAACATTCTGTTAGTAAGGTAAACTGAGTTGAAAGGACCACAATCACCTCAGTTATTCATAAATGAATACGGGGTCTTTCTAATAATGTTGTTCAAACCAGTTAAACTGTGAACACGTACATAACAGAGACAGCCGCGGATGCACAAGCAAGTTTTTTCTGGCTTAAATTGCATAATCCAATCGAGAAATGGGTATTATTAAAAGTCATAAAAATTCATGCTGGTAGTATTAGCTTTCGATTTTAAGGGTTTGAGTTATTCCCAGTTTTCCGGTTGTTGACTGATTTTGTCTGTTTGTTGACTTATAAGTTTTGTCTTTCCCTTTGGAAGATTGCTCGGTGTTCGGTAATTTTGTTATTACCCTTATTCTCATTATAAATGACTCTTTTGTGACTGAATTGTAGAACAGGAGTAAAAGCGCTGTTCTTTTACTGAAATTTATGTGTAAGTGTAAAATTAGATATTTCCTCATATTTATTTATATCCACATCGTTTCGTACTTATCGGTTTTGCTCTTAAATTAGATTTTGAAAAGTATTTAGTTATATCATATTAGAGTATAGTAACAATAAAAACGAAGATTTTAGAGAATTTAGAGAAACCATTGCATTTCTGGAATAACCTTCATCAGGTACTCTCAAAATCAAAAGATTTGAAAGACAAATAATTTAATAATCTTTTGGAACATGAAACCCAGAGTGCAAAAAGGGATAGCTAAAATCGGCGATGATCATATGTGCATGAGGAAAGGAAAACCTTAGTTTTGATATATAAAAAAAAAAAAAAAAAAAAAAATCTACATTGTACAGGAACTGTAAATTTCATTTATAATAATAGCAAAATATTCGCTATCAAGATTAAAATTAATGGTTTTCTCTACTTGTTTTATTTTCAGATGATATATCTACAAACAACTGTCTCTATTAAATTGTTCCATTTACAACACAAAAAGACGGAATGGATATGAAGATATCAAATGATATATAATGTAAGCGCAGAATTAACCACCAATAATTGTCAGACATTAGCAATCATGATGGTCTACCAGGCTAACCAATGATTTATCAAAGAGACATAAAATGGATTTAGCTATTAATGACATCCTATCTGAGCTTCATTTTATGTACATTACGTCTGGAATTATTATGCCGATTTTTATTGGTCTCGGATTAATTGGGAACATCATAATTCTTGTTGTACTTTGTGACAAATCAATGCGTTGTGCTCCAGTTTGTCTTCTTCAGGCTTTGGCCATTCATGATATTTTGAATATGATATATGCGGCCTACGCTGATGTATATCCCGCTGTGACCGCTTATGATAAAGCCAATAATTTTGTAAAATCATTGGGAGATGCCAAAAGGAAACAAGATGAAATATTGTTGTCATCTTTGGACAAATTAAATTACACTTCTCTCTATTATTTTTTACGATTACTCGATACGCATTTAAATCGATCGTCTGCCTCCGCACATTTTATGATAATAGATCTTCGTAAACAATTAAAAATTGAATCTGAATATACGGAAAATGAACTTGTATTGACGACATCGAAAACTGATTTATTATCTACAACAGAGAAACAAATTATTTCATTTACAAATGACGACCGTAATGATTTCATTATAAGAAGCATTGAACGTTTTATTGGCTATAACATAATATATATTGGCCTCTTATTTGCACTCTGCTTGACTTCCGAACGATGTATTGCAGTTTTGTTTCCTATGAAAGTAGGAAATTGTCTAACAATCAAGCGTACGCGAACACTAATCATTATAATGGTAATTATTTGTCTTCTAGTTCACAGCCCGCAGTTAATAAAAGAAATTATTCTAGTTTATGAATACCCTAATCATTTATTTAATGATGAAACCGGATTGATTCTATCTTTCCGTTCGGAATACGAACGTTTTTATGTTATTTCTAGTTTAATAATATGCGTTTTAATGTTAGTATTAAATGGTGTGTTGCTATGGAAAATTATATCGTACCGGAAGTCAATCAAGTTATCAAAACACACGAGGAGAGTCGAAAGGAGCGAAGTAAATGTGTCTCTATTGATAGTAGTATTGATATTTTTCCAACTGCCACATTATATTTTTGTTATAGTGATCTCATTCATTACAAAGGAGATATATTTAGACGATTTCACCACAATTACGCGAGCATCGGTCATTATACGCTTGCTTTATATAATTCAATCTGCTCTTAATTTTGTCATATACTGTCTATTTGCAAAGAGATTCAGAGATTTCATGCATATAAAATACAGCAAGTTATTGCAAAAATTGTGTAGTAGGAGAACGAAAGATGGCGATGGAAATAAAATATCTACATCAAGAGTACAGACAAATATGATATCGTTTGCCAACGCTCTAGACGTCAAAGTCGATGTAAGAACTGAAAAATCAACGTCTGTTTAAAGTCATTATTAAATAATTTGTTCAATTTTTCGATATTCATTTTGTAGTTATTTTGTAATAAATGGAACAATCACTGTTGCATATTGAATGCAATTGATAAAATGTTATATTACATGAATAAGGAAATCAGAGCCCCTGAAAAAAACCACCGACCTGCCAAAAATCAGTGAAGAAATTTATTACATTCTCGGCATGGGCTGGATTAGTAATATAAATCAAATTACCACATGATCGCGGCCATAGTTGTGGCAAATTCTTCTGATTCAGTTTCATATTTCACACATTTAACTATACTGTACAGCGGCTGAACGTTTTCTTGTGATTTGGAGTTGACTTTAAAAACACAGGTGGTATGGGTGTCCAACTGGCTAAGGTCGTTGATTTCTGAACACAAGCATATAACGCCACTGACGTGGATTCGAGGACAGAAGCGTCATATGGGTCAAAATATTATAGTTCATGCATAGCCATTCATTATGCACATTGTTTATACTTTGAAATCATTGTGAATCCAATTATATTTCAATTTCTACATGCGGCTACAATGGGATGTATAAATGGTATTTTCTAGTACGAACGTAGAGTATTCAAGTGCTAAGAAATACTGAAATACAGGGACAATCCGAATAAAAAAAAAAACCAATACAATCTTAATGTAAACCAAAAGAAAAGAAAAGCGCGCTCAGCACTGACGAACTCCCATATAAACCGGAAGTGAGATCAAGTTCTCCGGAAATGTTGGCATCTGGTGGTGTTTGAATGACTCATCATGAAACTCTATTTCCTAAAGCAAATACCGCTACGTTATAACTGACATTTTGTTGAAAGTGGCGTTAATCACCATAAACCAATCCATTAAAGCCAATTAAGGTAAAAATATGTGCAAGTTCATATCAGAGACATATCTGCAATTATATGAGCCACTAGAATCACATATCGATCATCCAATACATTCATGATGCGGATAATAAAATGCTTTAAATGATGACTTAAGCTTACTGTTCTTCTAACGTAGCGATGATTGAGTAATTTTACGATGAAAAGACATTTTTTGCATTATTTCTGCATTTACTCAACTTTCAAAATGTTCACAATGACATTACTATTATTGATCTTATAGGAAATAATATGGATGAAGATGGTTTATTAATGTACAGTTTTATAAGAAAATGGGGAAATGTATATTAATGGGAGGTATTACAAATCCTGTCCTTAGGTCATAATACTGCATTATCATGCATGACATTTACTCGTATTTGAAATACTTATTCAGAAAGTTGCACCTCAAATATAAATACAGTGTTCTGATTTGAAAATTATCAACTACATGTACACACAAATTGGTACTCCTATTTTGAAGGTAATATATTTACACGCTTCTGAAAATAGCATGATAAACATATTATCACTGTCCTGCTTTTGAAAACAGAATATGTTTTCCACTAGGTCAATATAATATTATATACAATCTGCTGCACAGCATATATTAATGATGAATAAATTCATCGTTTCTCCAGATGCGATATAAGGGACGGTCGTATTCTTGATGGTATGGTAGTGCCTGTCACCACTAAAGTTGTGAGTTCGAATCCCGCGCAAGCGAGGTGTACTCGATACAGCAATGTGTGATAAAATTTGTCAGTGATTTGCGGCAGGTCGGTGGTTTTCTCCGGGTACTTCGGTTTCCTCCACCAATAAAACTGACCGCCACGATATTAACTGAAATATTGTTGAAAGCGGAGTTAATTACCATAAACTTCTAATCCTTTCTTACTATCAAAGATAGATTGTTTGTTTGTAGGTTTGGATGTTTTGTTCTCTGATCGTTGGTATTTGAATACGCTTATTTTCGTTGCAAGAACAACTAAGTACGCATGTCCTCGTAGTTTTTTTTAATTATTTTTTTTATGACTACTGGAATACAAAAAAACATATAACATACACTTTCATATGACAAATCAATCGTAACTACTCGGCCATTCTCGCTACCCTGCAAATAACCTCGTACCTACATAGTAGAAATTCTTCTTAAATTGTTTGCCGGAAGTTAAGTTAAGTTAAGCCGCACACAAATATAGTCCACGAAAATCCAATATGGAAGACATACTAAGTAAAATCTAATCATGCAAAACTAATTAAAACTTTAATTGAAATATAGAAAATTGTTTAAAATATAACTTTATCAAACTTTCATGTAACTGACATGTGAAAAGTAGTGCGATTTATACGCCTAAAGCATACGAGGTTATTTGCAGGGTTACCGAGAATGGCCGAGTAGTTACGATTGATGACAAATATTACAATTAACTGATTCTTGCAAAAAAATGTTTGAATAACACAGACTTTAATCATTCATTTTAAATCAGTTATAAATCAAACCAAGGTAGTTCCATTCTGCCGGATACAGTCATCTGTACAATTGAATTCCAAATTCATTATTTTATTTCCAATTATTATCCATGGAGTATGTCAGACCGCACTATGAGTTTGGCGGTAATACATTCTTTCGGAATTCCCCGGGAGTATTGATATTACCAGAAGGTTTGTAATGGGCGACAACGACATATTTATTTTGACCCCTAACTTTTGAAATGCCAACTCCTATCTCTGTTGAAGATTTCCATATCATCTGTGTAAAGTTCATAGATTCTGAAAAACATAAAATTAAAAAGAAAAACAAAAATAGATATTTTTTTTATCGAAAAACCGATTTTTCTCGTTGTTTTACCGAATTAAAATTACTGGGGTATTTAAAACAGAGACTACAAAACATCTGAAGTTGTTTCTTATTAATTTGGCAGCGTAGTTTTCTTAATAACACATTGAGTGTCTATACAGCAAATGAATAGTTCCAAATTACAGTGTATCAACGTTTGTCATGACATACAATATGAAGGTTATTGTCGACAAAGTCAAACATGGACTGACAAGTTATTTGTCCACTACAGGGCATCAATGTTAAACTATTTTGGGTAGTCTTGAAAATACCCTAAAACCCACAATGAAAAATAAAATAGAAGTATTCGGATAGGATTATGGGTGTATAAACCAGCTTTCATAATTATGTCAGAATTCAATAGGAAACGACCGACCTTCCGCATGTATCTAACAAACATATACGTTACATCAGGTGTATCTCGACCTAAGCAGGAATTTATACGCTTAGTTATAGATATATGATTGCTATTTAGCGCAACAACGTTTTATATCCTGGTTGTGGACGATGTTCGGTTCGTGTTTATTCCCAATTGTTTTGTCGAGGGTTCATGTTTTGTTAATGTAATTTGTATTTATTTACACATACTGGTGTCCAACACGATTGTCATATCAGATGAGGTTTGCGTCATTTTACAGTAACACGATGGATGTCACTAGTGGAATCGGAACCGCAAACCCTTCCAGAGCACCTGAATTCACATCGTTTGAGTGAGATTTGTGTTTCTTCAATCTTTCGTTTCCTGTGTAATATTTGTTGACCATGGCTTGTCTTTTAGTCTTTTTTCTATTGGCTATTGTATTGTCAGTGTCTGAAATTTTTTGTTTATGGCTTCTGATTACAATTTGGTTTCTTCAAACCTTTATTTAAGCTTTTAAGGAAATGTATGAACATCCTGTCGGATTTTGGAATTGAAGTGAATCACGATCCTATAGTACACAATCGGATTAACACGATGCTTAAACGGTAAAGTTTGCATAGTTATCAATTCAGCTTCAATTTAATGGCTCATTTAGTTATGCCGGGGGACTTTAACGAGATAGATATGACAAAAAGCCTGTATTTATCTATTTTTCACCTTTTTGCTTTATCTGATGTACTGTTTATCTCTACATTCGAGTTATCGATTGACCACTTAAAAAAGCTTAAAGTAAACATGTTACTGGTTTAGATTGTTTTTAGTCTGTTTAAGTTAATATTTATTTTACTAATTAGCAGGGGGAAAAAACTATTGAAGATACCAATAGGTAATCAGAGGCCGTCAATCGCAGACGACATGCAATACAAACAGACAAAACACAGAACACTAGAAAGAAAACTAAAGATGGTGCAACACGAACACAAATACAAATCGGAGGAGATCTCAAATACACCCAAAAGGGAGGCAATTCCTGATCCACTACTGGCCCAATAGTGTTATATATATAAAAGATTTGGTGATGAGTAATATTGGGAGAAAGACTAGATTTGTCTAAGACAAGGAACATAACCGTGGCCATCTGTGAAACAGACATTCCATAACGATTAACCAAGTCATGATGGCGACCATAAAACGTTTTATATTATTACTTTTTACGACTATAGTATGTGGATTCACTAAGACTGCATTACATATATGTAAATTTGATCTAAGACATGTGGGTTGCATTCTGTGTCTTTCCCCACTAAAGTGATGGGGATCACCATTTCCCCATTGTAAGGTGTACTCGATATAGCTGAAATACTGTAGAAAGGGGCATTAAATGTTTATATTCTTCATAATAAGATATATGGGCCCGGGTGCCTCAATGAGTTAGATAGTTGGATTACCTAACAACTCATACAAGCCTATCACTAATACGGCGTGGGTTCGCGCCCGGCTTTGTAAATTACAAAAAAGGTGCACTCACTCGACTCGCAGCCGCAAGTGATAAAGTTTACCAGTTGCTTGCCCATGGTCGGTGGTTCTCTCTGGGTACTCCGGTTTCTTCCACCAATAAATTGGTCGCCATGATATGGCTGAAATATTGCTGAAAGTGGCGCTAAAACACCAAAAATCAATCAAATCAAATCATAATAAGATATGACGTTACTTTGTAGATCTAACATGAAACTTACAATGTTATATTTTACTTCAAGTTACCTTTGCTCCACTGCGGGCGCATATGATCATAGTCGTTTATTTCTTTGTACCATAATTCTGCAACACCACTTCCGGTTGGTCTTGATCCGTTCGTTTCAACAAAACAAATGTTTTCGCCTCTACCTTAGATATATAGAATACAAAAATCATAGATTTCAATTGTTCATTTTTTGGAACATAGTGCGCTTATGTTCACGCAATCTGTAGTTTAGCTTAAACATTTTTTTTATTTGCTAAATATAACAAATAGGGATCGTACACAAGTTTTTCGAACTTATGAAGTCTCGCAATCTGTAGTTGAGCAGGCACTGTTGACCCTTCCAGAGCACCCGAGTCCACCCCAGTTAGAGTGTAGATATTGTTCTAATATCTTTAGCTTTCTGTGTAGTATGTTGTTGACCAATGCTTGTCTTTTCCTCTCTTTCCTTATGGACATTGTATTGTCTGGCATACCTTTCAACTTGCTGAAGGAGGTCAATATTTTGTAGAGGTTGGTAGATGTCTGTCATCTTCTGATTACCTCTTTCGGTATCTTTTCTTACCATTAGAAAGTACGTTGTTACTTGAACAACATTCGATCTCTTGAATATGACATTTGTTCTGTTGAGAGTTTGTTTTTTATTGGTTTTGTATTAAAGCTATACGAATACAATAAAAATGAAATAGATCAATACTCAAAGTATACCTGGTAGCTCACTGAACTGAACGTATCCTTTGTCTGCAATGATGTCAGCCCACATCTGTGTGTCTCTGGTGAGTTCTTCGGAATATCTCAGCTGTTTACTGCCATGAGTTGCTCTAAGTGTATTATGAGATTTCAACAATTCATCTCGAAATTCTGAACATACTGGAAATAATAATGTAAACAGTAAGAGTCGAGAATATGACCAATGAAGTTGCAACAAAACAAATCATTCGTCTTGCAACTGTCAAACTCAAGAAATTTAGAACGACCTGTTTTTGGACAGGCGCAAAAAGGCAGTGGGATTTTAACCCCAAAATGATATCGATAATAGTCATATCATCTCGAAAAATAGATATGAAACCGCATAAATGATACAAACAAAATATATATAGCTTGCACATATATCACAAATTTAAAGACACCAATCATATCCAAGAAAATATCTGCATAATACCACTAACGATACAAACGTAGGATTATTGAACGTTCAAAGTATAAAAAAAACAAAAATTTCCAATTTAGTGCATATGTCACGAGAGTGTACGTTCATAGTCACATGATTGGTTTGGTGGTGGTTACAATATTTCAGCTATATCATAGCGGTCAGCTTTATTGGTGGAGGAAACCGGAGAAAACTACCGACATGTCGCAAGTCACTGACAAACTTCATAACATAATATTGTATCAAGTACAGCTCGCCCGAGTAGAATTCGAACTCACAAACGTTAGTGGTGATGGGAACTGATTACACATGTACTTGTAAATCCAACTACCAAACGCCCACGACGGTCCCTCAAAGGATTGGAAGGCCAAATAACTTGGTAGCAAGTAAACAAAAAGACCGTATCTGAGGATTCAAAGTCCAGTATGGTTACCTATGCCTGAACGATCTTGACCTTTGTATTAAAAACTGCATTATGTAGGTACTGTACATTTCATATATAAATATATCCTTTAAACCATGACATTGTCGTAGCATAATTAACAAACACAAAATATAGAATGTGGGTTTTTTGTAGACCATTATTATAAGGATTAAAATATAGATATTTTATTTGATTTAATATCAATTAGTTATAAAAATCATTGATATAATATACAGTCTAACCTGCTTTAGTGACCACCTTTATTAAGCTTTAACTTGTAATATGTGACCTTAACTTTAAATTCCCTTTACATTGTATTTCATATTAATTAAGCCTGTATTTAGCGACCACAAGTCTTATGTGAGCCTATTTCAATGGTCCCTTGAAAGGTCATATAAGAAAGGCTCGACTGTATAAACATGCGACTACGAGGTATGATTGTTCCTTGTGTGGAATTGACGGCGATCATTGTTTAAACTTTCTTTTCACAACTACAATATTCAAATATGAGCCATGATACACTTAGTTCAGCAATTATCTAAAAATAAGACTTGATTACTGTTGATATGGCATAGCCTTTGTGAATAAGATTTTCCATACAATATATATTGTATATAGTTTCTCCGTTACTTAGTAATATTCCACATGGTCATCTGAACGAGAAATACCCTTTATAATTATATGCATGGTAGTTATGCATGGTAGAATATTATTCAAGAAACGCGTATTGTACGCTTAATTAGATATCTGTGTTGTGCATAGACGTTCTTTATTACGGTAATACAATTAAGCAAATGTTCAATAGTTCATGAAAGCGATGTAATGTAATCCTGTAAATACCAGATCACATTAATCATTACGGACACGGGCAAGACAAACTAGCTGATAATAAACACAGGTATATAGTCCATGGAATGGTGATTTGGACAGAACAGACCTATACCTCCACCACTCCATCCCAGCCTGCTAAAAAAAAAAAAAAAAAAAAAAAAAAACCAATAAAGGCCAAAAAACAAATAGAAAAAAAAAGAAAAAGTACAATTATGTAAATAATTTGTGTGCATTCTTTACGTTAAGAGAGAGATTTAATTCTCATTTTACAAGAAAAATAGCAGTAGCTAGCATTAGTTAAACGTTGGCTCTTTAGTGTAAACATGTTTACCATATAAAAGATGTATAATAAAATCAGGATTGGTGACAATATCGTTGAGGAATATTTATGTCGAATGAACTAAATAGTTTATGTTTTGAAGAATCGTTTAAATGTGAACAATAATCTGTCAATCATTGAGATACGCATAAAAATAAATCACCAATTAGAGTAGGGCAATTGTTCCATTGGAATTGCTACACTCTGACTAAAACAACAGCTTTCTTAAGACAAGCATAAATGTTGCAATGTAAATAGGTGATGACATGAGTCATGTCCTCGCTAGACCAATTACAGTATTCTACTGAAACGATTTGTCCTCGTTACAGCAGATGCGATCACAACCAAACACACGGAATGAACATTTGAATAACAGTATATCTCTATATAAATGAAGAGAATAAAACTGTCAAGCCAGAGGGCGACTAAAAGGAATTCATAAAGAATTCCAACAGAAGTTATAGTACTACAAAAATAGTAATGAAGTGACTGTTGTTTTGCGTCAGATGAGCAATTTATCAGTTATATCATGCCGAGAACAAGTTACATTTCAATGAGATGATGATAATATAAACATATTGCCCTTGGATGAAGGTGTTAGGGTAGATTAACACACGAGGGAAAAAATTATCATCCGAGACGAAGTCGAGGGTGATAATTTTTTCACAGAGTGTGTTAATCACCCTAACACCTTCATCCAAGGGCACTATGTTTTTTTATTATACTGAATGCCTAATGATTCAAGTGTGCATTATGTTATTAGAAGCACAATTGCTAACAAAATAAAAAGTAATAAATTAAGATAGTTTACTTACATTAACAACAACAAAACATCAAATAGCAACAAATTTAACAAGGTAATAACATAATGTTTATAACAATTAATGTAAAATGTTAATTGTATATTTTGATAAATATGCTTGCTTCTATATACTGACTATTGCATAAATAATTTTCAAGGTAGGCTATAATTGTTTTATCATTTTTCAATATTATTATTTAAATGCATGTCTTAAAATTTAGATTTTTTGAAGCTTTTTGAAAATTTTATCATTTTGTAAATTTTTGAAAACTTATGAAAATTTAGAATTTTTTTGAAATTTTTGGAAAATTTTGAATTTTGAAATTTTTGGAAAATTTTGAACTTTAATAAAACAATTTTTTTTTTTAATTTTAGAATTTTGAAAATCGGTAAACCTCGGGGTGTTAATTTTTCTGGATCGGCAAACTTCGGGCTCAGCGGGTGTTAAATTTAGGCATTAACACCCGTTGCTAATATTATCACATGTTGCTAGGGATGGGCGGGGCTTATGAAAGGTTAGTGAAAATTAACAAATGTCGCTTGTCCAATGAAATGAATAGATAATGTAAGAAATTTGCATAAAGTATAATAATGGCGATTATGTCAGATGTGTACATAACTAACAGGCTGAGTTGGGTCTTCATAGTGCAGCTAGCTCATTGATAGACAGTTGTTGTTCCATTTCGACACATTATCTTAGTTCTGAACTAACCAGTCTTTGCACCTACTCGTGAATGCTGTGTGCTGATCTGGGAAGCAACAAATACAAATTTAATATTCTTTGGTGTGACCCGACTGGAATTCGAATCCGCCATTTGCCAAATTGGGATAAGAAGGCTAATTATTACACCACATTGTGTCTGACTACAAAATCAATCAACGTCTCTGTATTTAGACAGTTGTTTGATACACTAGGTAAGAGGAGCAACAATTTTATTCGTAACATATTCACTGGAGACAGGCAAAAACGAAATCGATGTTTTAAGTCAGATTAGCAATTTTTCAGCTATATCATGACGAAAATAAGCTTCATTTCAATGAGCAGACGATGATGTCCGCTTTATGCTATACCAAAATCAATTTTAGTGGGGTTCGTGTTACTCGATCTTTAGCTTTATATGTATGTTTTGTAGATCGTTGTTTGTCCTTTTGTACTTTTTCTTTTGGCCATTGTTTTCTTCCATTGTATTCTTCGATATACGAATTCTGATTACCCCTTTTGTATCTTTAAACTCTTCTTGATACACTAGTTAAGACAATCAACAATTTTATTAGTAGCATATTCTCTGGAGACTGAAAAACAGGCAAAACAAAATCGATGATTTTTCTTTTAGTATGTGTTAATTTTGTAAGCTAATACCTTGTGGGAATCTGATATTATGGCGGTGTGACATTTATAAGATTAAATGGTGCGACCATGTCTATTAACAAAATCTGCTACAGTAAAAAGCTGGATTTGAACAGATTTGAGAAGACAATTTAATCTTTTTAAACATCAATATCATGTTTACGTCAGAGAAGAAAGAGGATGCTATAAAAACGAAGGATTTACTTAATTTACAATAATTTTATTATAGATTTTATTTAATTTTACATGAAGTTATTCTCAAAGCTTGTTTTTGTCATTTTCACAACAAAATTCACATTTCTGATACAAATGATTTTAATGCAAATATCAATACAAACTAATTTTCTGCCCGACTTTTAAAACAAATGGACATAAGAATAGTTTGAAGATACCAAAGGGGTAATCAGAGTCTGTATATCGAAGAAGAACAGACAATACAATGGCCAAAAGAACAAGTACAAAAGGACAAACAACGATCTACAAAACATGCACAAAAAACTAAAGATCGAGTAACACGAACCCCACTAAAAACCGGGGATGAACTCAGCGGAAGGGTAAGTAGTTCCTGCTCCACTAGTGACACCCATCGTGTTAATAAATGTGTCAAATCAGATTTGTTTACAACTAGATGGTAACGTTTCCCTGGCGGATACGGATCTACAGGGACGGATTTAATATACAATAATGGCCTTCATGAGAAGTTAATATCCATAATTATTAAATTGAGAAAGGGTTATTTTCACGAGGTCCGAAGGACCGAGGGATGATAACCCTTTCCAGATTTAATAAATATGGATATTAACTTCTCATGAAGGACATAACTGTATTATTATACTGAACTAATATGAGGAAAATAACTAGTTATTGGTTCGACGTGCTGAGGGAAATAACTAGTTATTGGTTCGATGTGCAAAATCGTTGTTCAGTCTGCAGGATTTTTTTTCTGTTTAGTGTTTTGTAAATCATTGCTTGTCCTTTTTCCATTAGACATTGTATTGTCTGTTCTTCGATTAACGGCTTCTGATTACCCCTTTGGAGTTTGGTATAGTCAAACGTTTCTTAATATATATTTTATTCTGCTGTTTGGACAATAAGTCCCAGAGGGTATCATGCGCTCAGTAGTCAGTGCTTCTGTACTGTCGTGGTTTATTGGATATATCTATTTTTGAAATTTACAGTTCCTAAATAATAATGTTTACTGAACCCAGGCATGGTACACTTCCCTGATTTTGGCTATTATGTGTATGCCCTTTAGTTTGATTGCTCCAAAAGACTTAAATTATTTGGCTTTCCGATCATTTGACTTTGTGAGTACCTAATGAGGGTGTTTCTAGCAACGCGACGTGCGCACTAAATGTCTTCGTTTTAGATTAAAATAATAATTTGTTGTCTCTTTTATCGGGCCAATATCCGTTTGGTTTGTTTTGTTTTTGTTTTTGATTTTGTTTTTGCTTAAAGCCAGAATTATATGAACTAGATCTAGCCATAATGCGCACTATGACATTTTGAATCAGATATATGATTGATTTGATTTGATTTTTTGGTGTTTAACGCCACTTTCAGCAATATTTCAGTTATATCATGGCAACCAGTTTATGTGGTGGAAGAAGCCGGAGTACCTGGAGAGAACCGCCGACCATGGGCAAGCAACGGGTAAACTTTATCACTTGTGGCTGCGAGTCGAGTGCACCCTTTTTGAAATTTATAAATCCGGGCGTATTGGTGATAGGCTTGTATGAGTTGTTAGGTAATCCAACTACCTAACTCATTGAGCCACCCGGGCAGATCTAAGTATGTGATTCAAGTTGTCGGCTATAATACGCATTATGCCATTTTGAATCAGATATACATACATTCATTTGCTACGAAGATGGGAGGTAAAAAATGGGCACGATAGCATCTGATGTTTATTGCAGATATAGATACTAGAAAAAAGAAAAATATTAACAATATTTATCTCGTGTTAATCTTGTGTTAGGGTTAGTTTTATGGTATTTAACAGCAGTTTCAACAATATTTCAGTTATAGCGTGGCTGTCAGTTGTATTGGTGGATGAAACCGGAGTAACCGGAGAAAACAAAACCAAAGACCTGTGGCAAGTCACTGACAAACTTTTTTTCTGTTATTATTACTATTTTTTAATTTATGTTGGATTTATTTTTTTTTATTTTTTTCATTTCTTATTTTTTATTTTTATTTTTTCTGGTTTTTGTTGGGTTTTTTTGCTTTTTTTTGTTTTTTTTGTTTTGTTCTGCTTATGTTTTTTTGTTTGTGATTTTTTTGTGTCGCAGTGCATTTGTACAGACAGCAATACTACTATCATCTATACTATATTCCGTCTCAATCACTTTCGATATCATATACTTCTAATAATTGCCTCTATTACATGGTACAAATATCGATTGTATGATAATACAAACAATACGTGACTATGTACACAGTGGAGCAATCAAAGCCAGATGTCATGGTATTTCAGACCCAATTTTCAATACACATTAGCCATAAACATTGCATCTTACGCCATGCTGTCTTTGGTATCATATTCTGATTACAGATTCATTATATCCGAAATCCATTCCTGCAATTTAAATGTCTAAATGTATAGTAGTAGTGATTTCATTAAGTCAACAGCAGAACGTGATTTAATTCCAATTGTATTGTATACAGTTCTAACAGACCGTTTCTACTTTCAATCAGACGCATATGAGACACTGTGGGATGATTCTCTTTGTGTTGGAAATTATATTTCAAGACTTTATTATCAGAGAAGTTTGACGACTAAAAGTGCAGCAGTACTTACGAAGTTTCGAGTACGATTTTCTGGACATATAAAAAAAACCAATCAAAACACTTATTACACTATATACAAACTTCCGATTGGACGATCTTTTGTTGTTTTTTTTTTATATTTTTTAAAATTTTCATTATTATATTTTAATTTTTTTTTTTTTTTTTGTGAGGCATGTGTTGTTCGAGGGCTTGTTCTATCATTTTCTTTCAGATTTATCTTTGTACTGTATTGTATCTTTTTGTTCCCGGATCGCCCCTTTAGGCCAACACTACTTGAAGATCAGCCCGTTGAACGTGTGTAGTTCGCGTCTCGAAGCATCCAATTAAATAGAATATAGGTTGACATTATCTTCCATTCAAAGAAAGACATTTGTCCCTTAAAATCAAAGTTTCCAAGTTATAGTAAAACTCGATTAAAATTAATACCCAAATGTAAAAGGAATTGAACTTTCTGTCTTAATTCATTTTCTCATGACGCAACAACGATATCAGCTAAAATTCACAATTTACATTTTTTTTCTCAAAATCGCTACAGTTCTCTTAATTTAAGTTAATATCATATATTCTAAAATATTTTACGAAATACGTTAGTGTTGTACTCGTTCTTGGTCATATTAAAAATAAAAACGTAATTATCGACGCGTGACTGGAATAACCGTCATCAGGTACGCTCATTAGTCAAAATATTGTAACGTCAAGTAATTTAAAAGTCCTTAGACTAAAATTCTCCAAAAAACACAATCATCATATGCTTATTTTCTTGAATTTTTACAAATTTGACTGGAAATATTTTTTTTAACTTTTGGGGTTTAAATGAACCTTATCATAACACAGTCCTTCATAAGAACAATTCAAGTCATAACGATCGGAATGCCAAATTATATTGAAGTTTTTGGGAGCAATTTCTCAAAAACCTCAAAATATGAGTTTGCTCTTGCAATTTTTACAATTTTGACCTGAAAAAGGAACATATTTATTTCAATGAAGGGACTTAAAGGGTCATTATCACAATACTCTAGTTGATGGAGACCAATTCCATCAAGATGACTGCTTTTTGTTCCTCACCCCCGGTTTTTAATGGGGTTCGTGTTACGCGATCTTTAGTTTTATATGTATGTTTTGTAGATCTTTGTTTGTCCGTTTGTACTTTTTCTTTTGACCATTGTGTTGTCTGTTCTTCTTCGATATACAAATTCTGATTATCCCTTTGGTATCTTCAAACTCTTCTTAATTTATGCTGGTACGTTTACAGACGATCACATGTATATCTAATTGTATCTTAATAAATGTTATTGATATAATTATTTAGTAGAGAATCTGGCAGCAGGAGACAGGTGTTGTGTGAGCATCAAGGTAAACAAATTATAAAGTGTTTAGTAAACACCAAGATGTTCTACTTGCCGTGAACACAGTAACAACTTAATATAACCTAAATATTTATTGTATTTACTGGACGTGCACAATGTAACATGGTGTTAAACGAACAGATGAAGGGATGTAATTAACAAAGCTACAAGAAAAGTTTGAAGATATCAAAGGAGTAATCACAAGACATAAATAGAAAAAAGGACATACAATACTAAAAACCGAAGGTGAACACAGATGCTCCGGAAGAGTACACAGTTCCTGCTCTACTAGTAAAATATTTCAGTGAAATAAGAAACAAGACAGAAAATATGAAATATAAATTATCTTTTACTACAGTTACGGTAATGAATTGAAAAACCAAAAATACGTCGACGAAACAGTTTCAAAATCATAGATGCAAAGACAAAATCGATAGTCTAACGTACATATACATGACCGTTCACTCTTCTGGCTTGGTACAGGCACTTCGATAACAAGTGGCAGGGCTAAATAGTTTTATGGGCCCGAATATCTCCTGTTAAAGAAATCGTGCGGTCATTCACGCGTTATCAGAATAAAATGGACACTTATGTTGAAATCATTAAACGATGAATACCACTTCTGAAAAAAGTGTTCTTACATATAAAATATGTTGCATGATGTTTTGAATCTTAAGCTCTTGTTAATGATAATTTTTAAAACGTCGTGGTCCTCTTTGTTATTTACCACTAAAAATTGAATCTATAGGATGTTTAACGGCACTTTCAACAATATTTCAGTTATATCGTGGCGGTCAGTTTTATTGATGGAGGAAACCGGAGAACCCGGAGAAAACCACCACCCTGTCACAAGTCACTGACAAACTTTATCACATAATGTTGTATCGAGTACACCTCGTCATGAGCGGGATTCGATCTCACAACTTTAGTGGTGATAGGCACTGATTGCACAGGCGGTTGTAAATCCAACTATCATACGATCATGGCCACGACGGCCCCTTAATCTATAACAGCTTTCCTATGTTAAATGATTTAATGTATAATATTGGTTCTCGTCCATTCAATTTAGTGGGATGTTCTTGTCATTTTTCCTCATTGATTGTTATTTTTTTTTTATTTAGTAGAAAGATATAACAATAAATAAATTTATCATTGTAACAGTCAATAACAATCTGTGATATTTTTGTAATTTAAATGGAAATTTAAAAAGAAATTTGACGGGCTTTTTATTTATGTTTCCATATTTCACTGGAAAGTTCACACCAAAACGATGTTTTATCACCCTTTTATGCTAAACATCGCACAACAGTTGGTAATATCTTACCTTTTCAATATTTTGGCACCGCTTAAGCGCAACCCACGAATGAGAGGAACATTACAGCTATTCGAAATATTAAAATTAAGGTTTAATTAAGAAATAAATTATGGAAGCCAGAATGTGTTTTGAGTTTTAACATGGGTTGGCGGATATTAGTATTTTATCCCGAGCCAGAGGCGAGTGGCGAGTGATAAAATTTACTAATATCCGCCAACCCATGTTAAAACTCAAAACACATTCTGGCTTTCATAAATTATTTCGATTCTGATATGTCTAAGAGTACAAATACTTTGATTGGAAGATGGTTATTTATATTTACGTTTGCGGAATATGTCGCACACAATTTATGCTGCCAAATTCGAGCAGACGATAATTCATCAACATGTACATTTACGACGGAAAAGTCAGTCACATGCACCGGCGCATGTGCTAATGAGATTATACCCAATCGATAAATCACTCGTTTGTTTACAAAGAGAAAGAAGGACGTTATGTTATAATTTATATTTTATCAACGGTAAGCTTATATAACATTTACTGGTTTAAAATATGTCAAGTTTTGAAATTTTGCTTTGCTTTGTTGTGCTTAGTTATGTTTTATTATTGTTTTGCTGTTATTTTTATTTTTTGTGTTTTTTTTGCTCTTCAAGGATTTGTAATCAATTTTAATTTTCAAAACAATGGGATCGGGCACCAATGAAGAAGCTAAATGCAAATATGCACACGCATTACGTGCACTCTAGATCTATTAGTATTGATATCATAATGTTTATTACTATACCTGTCCCGATATCATTGTTGTATGAATGTTCATCCCCGAATATATCACCAATCAGGGCTTATGGTCATAAAACTGTCGAACATGAGTTTGTACTCGTGTTCGAAAAAGCAGCCAATCAGAATAGTTCATTAAATGAATACTATATTTTCATTGGGCAATTTTTTAGTACGAATTCGAAAGGCGTACTCAAAAGCTTTAAACCTAGAACCTAAAATCTGACATAGAATCAATATATATATTTACATATTGAATTTGAGAATGTATAGTTATTTTTTTTTATACCTATCCTTCTGGCAAAATATGTCATACATGTATCGTTTTTATGGTTTGCCTACATATTTCGATATTTTCGTATTTTCGTCTTCTCTTTAATGATTCAATACAGAAATGTGCATCTTTGGAACTAAATTAAGATGAATTTATATAATATTCATACTTCCTTGGATAAGATGCAAATCTATACTTGTCCTTTTCCGGAAAATATTCTTTTATTATGTGCATACTCATGGGAACAAAAATGAATACCTACCGATACAGAAGCTGAAGCACGGCTATTTATTTTTCAATTACGGTTTCTCCTTGTTCCAGGCTCATCATTATATTCATATTCACGAAACGTTTAAAATCTACTTGGATTACGACTCATTTACGTTTAAGAGAAATTACATGAAGCCAATCCATTTTCTAGGTGCTGGTAACGGTTCTTACAGATCAGCAAACGGACCTGCCCACCAGCACGTCTTAATTTGGCGGATTAGGGATGCCATCTTGGTTTGGGCAATGTCAGATTATAATAACAAAACCCTGAGAGTGAACCATAGTTGGTACAGTGGGCGGAGAGTACATCGTTCCATGCACGTTAAGGACCTCCTTTTTAGATTTGAATGAATTATTTGTTGTAAAAATGTATTACTGATGGGACGTACAAATAAATGACCGAGGACCTCACACACAATAAAATCAGTTTCCCTCTGCTATATTTAACCTTTAAAGACGATTTTAGTTATTCTGTTTAAGTCCTTTGGTATCTTGCTCACAAAGACTTTTAAATTATTTTGCTTTTCAATCTTCCATCCTTGACAAGAAACAAATCGTGTACACTAAATAAATTATCTACGTTTAATTATTACATACTTAGTTCAAATAAAGGCATTTTTGCATGACCAATATGACCGGAAGTAAACTGTCCATATTTTCACACCCCGGGAAAATAACCGATTATTGGATTACTACAAGATCATTTCCATATCGAGGCCCATATTGGCCCGGGCCAATATGGGCCTCGACTTCGTCTCAGGCCAATATGAGTGTCTCTTTTCTAGATATCGGAAGTATGTAATAAATAGTTTAATACATGGGCATTTCCATATTGGCCTGGTTATCATCCCTCGACCCATATTGGCCCGAGACTGCGTCTCGGCCCAATATGGGGGTCTCGGAATCATAACCAGGCCAATATGGAAATGCCCATGTATTAATCTGTAATTATTATTATTATTATTATTATTATTATTATTTTGTTTTTGTTACAACTTCTATTTAAATTAATGGAGAGTTAATATATCCCTGACAGTTTACATTGACGAATTTTACGCTATTGTTGTCTGTAAGTTTGTCGACCAAGTTTACCAATCGTGACACACAACAGATTTAAAATGTCGGAATTTGGTGTTCCTGATATCCAGCGTTAATATTACCTATTGCTCTCTTTGGAATTTGTTATTTATATTTATTGAATTTCTGCTTTCATTATCTATAACTTATATTGACGTATATCAAATTAATAACAAAGCAATTTCCTAATACACTGTTTATATACCAAAACTGATTTAAAGAATGCCACGACACCCTCTACAAAAATATGAATTAGATTTGATTTGATTTATTGTGTTTAACGCCACTTTCA
The DNA here is from genome assembly GCA_963680875.1 of Bathymodiolus brooksi. Taxonomy (NCBI): domain Eukaryota; kingdom Metazoa; phylum Mollusca; class Bivalvia; order Mytilida; family Modiolidae; genus Bathymodiolus; species Bathymodiolus brooksi. Next base: position 61,016,230 of record OY804588.1, read on the forward strand.
GCAATATTTCAGCTATATCATGGCGGTCAATTTTAGTGGTGGATGAAGCCGGAGTACCCGGAGAGAACCACCAACCAACTGGTAAACTTTATCACTTGCGGCTGCGAGTCGAGTGCACCCTTTTTGTAATTTACAAAACCGGGCGCGAACCTACACCGTATTGGTGATAGGCTTGTATGATTTGTTAGGTAATCAAACTACCCAACTCATTGAGCTACCCGGGCCCTTCAAAAATACGGTGAAAGCAAAATGTTATATAGAATAGATATGGCAAAGATTGCTCATAACATATCATATGGATCTGTTACTTTCTGTAGAAATATTGACAAAGTTTAAAATGATGTTCCATTGAGATATTGTTATTGTATTGAGAGACATGAGAGGATTGAGTTCTCAGAAACCTTCTTTGCATTTTGGTCCCGTGCCTTCAGACATATTGGTAGTGTAAAAGTTAGCAAGTTCGCCTCGAGTGCGGCAGATCGTGGGTTCGAGCCAAACCAAAGATTATAAAATTGGTATTTGCTCGGTTTCTCTGCTATGAACACAGCATAATAGATGTAAGAATAAAGACTAGTTGGCTCGGAAAAAGAATAATGTGTCCGATTGGAGCGACATGTCTACTCGCGGTCTGTTGTTTCAGTCAGCTAGTACTATTAAAAAAAATACAAATATGCGTGGCTGCCTAGTGCAAAGCAGACGTGGTTTTCTCAGGGTACTCCGGTTTCCTCCACTAATAAAAATGACCGCCACGATACAACTGAAATATTGTTGAAAGTGGCGTTAAACACCATAAACCAAAACAAACCAAAGCAGACATTATAATCGTCTTATCGATATCGCAATGATATATGTGAAAAATGCTCACTTAGTGTTAAAGAACAATCACTCGATCAATTACACAATTATACGTTACGCCATCCCTTTTCTGTCATTGTCCTCCAGGCGGAATGCTTTTAATGAGACGCAAATTTAATGACTCACAATGACAAACCACATCTTTCACATGACAGCAGAGTTTAATTTACCAATAGAATAAAATAAAATGTGTTTTGCATTTTTATTAATAGTCTGACCTATATTTACTTTCACGGAAAATAACTCTTAATTGTATAAAACTTCTTTTTTCGATTATTTCTACTTCTTTTTATCGTGACTTTAAGACATTTGTTTGTTTTTTCCTTACGCTGACTAATCTCATTTCTGTTCGGTCGTTTGACCTATAAAGTTAAAATGTCACGCAAACAAATATAGTGCATCCATTTACTAACGACTGCTGTTTATAGCAACATTATAACTTTATTTGCTGTATTTTTAGTTTAATAGAATACACATCGTTTGATCTTTATCAACTTTAATACATTAGGGAGGGGTTTGTATTAGTTTTGTATCAAAAACAATCATTCTTTATTCTTTATTGACCTAGTTAAAGGACAACGTTGTTCATTTTGGTGTAAATTGTGATAAGAAATAAAATTTAAAGAAAAAATTACTGAAATAATGCTAGACAAAAACGTCATTATTTACAATTTAATATTTTTTTTAACCATATCGGTGGTGCTCGGTTCATGTGTGGTAGGTAGATCGTGGGTTCGAGTCATGGTCTAGTCAAACTAAAGGCTATAAAATGGTATTTGCTGCTTCTCATGTAAGCAGGCTGCATTAAGGAGTAAGAGCAAATATTAATTGGTTCAGGATAACGTGTCCGTATCAAAATCCAATTCAGCGTGTCAAGTCTAGTACAAAGAGGACATCATCATCTCATCAAAACGTATTTTCGATGTTGACTACCCTGTTTAGGCTCTTGGTGGGTTTTTTTTATCCCAAAGACTTTAAAAGTATTTGGTTTCAGTCTATCATTGAGAGGTGAAGGTTATTTCTTAAACGCACGAGGCGCGCTTGATTAGAAATCTAGGTTTTAATTTATTGCTGCATCCGGAATTTTACGCTACTAATAATCTCCAGTTGCTAGCTATAAGCAATTTCCAATTTTATACTACGGATAATGGTCAGTTTCATAGATAGTACAACTGGGAATAATCTGACGTCCACGATATTTCAAGCACTCGGTATGCTACTGGGATCAGAAAATACACATATTATATAACGCCTAACAAACCCGTGGTTTTGTTACTTGCATGCTAATTGAAAACATGAGGAAAGAGGGAGGACAAATATAAAACAATTGCAAGCTACGAAAATCAATACTATTTGCACCCCCCCCCCCCCCCCCCCCCCAATAATAACAACACCGCCGAAAAAAACCACAAAAACAAACACAAAAATCAAACAAATAAAGTAAACGAAAAAACAAAAAGCAAAACAATAAAAACAACAACAACAAAAGTAAAAACTCCCACCCCCATCCCCCCAAAAAAAATAATAGAAACAAAAGAAAATAAAAAGCACCAAATTAACCTCCCACCCCCAACACACTGTTAAAAAACCACACTAGATGTAACCAAGACTATTTTCTTTCCGTAAAACGTCCTCAATTTTTTTGGGAAAATCGCGAATAAATTGCAAAAAATATTTTTTCATCACATTCATGGTAATCAATGGGACACATTTTTATTAAGGGACAAGGGGGCTTGAAGTATCATACTTGCCCTCATCCAAGAATATATATAGACATAAGGTATTTATAGATTTGCCCATCTCTACGGGTATACTATGCTATATATATGACTTAATAATAGTAACGATAACATTTACAATAAATATATATAGTTACTTACCGGTATCGTCCATCAATTAACGTAATAGTGTTCGTATTCCAGAGAAATCCAACATCACTCCATTCATTACTCCAGACTAATATATCAATTACCTGGGCGTTCGATTTTTATAAGCACTACTTTGTTCATTCATTAATCACAAATAAGCGCAATCAGATTTTCAACACTTTACACCAAAAAAAATCTTACACAAGAACATATTTGTATGGTTTTTTTTTGTTTTAAACAAAACAAGTGCCAAGTGTGTGTATTCCAATAAGAGAAATGAATGATGATTGACAAAAAAGAAATTGATCGATTGTTCTGTGTAAAACTAACATGTGCAGAAAACGACATGGAATGAAAATGATATCATCAAGAAATACGGGATGATTCTCAGGTTTTTATTCACCTTTTTTTTTGAAGGGGAGGGGGGTCTGTCTGAAAAATTTAATTGAGAAAAAGTTTATATCGGAATTGGATTATATTTGGTCTACTGTAAAGAGCATGAATTCCATATTTAAGTAGATATATCGTTTTATTTTATTGTTTTACGTGATCTAATAAAAAAATCACATTTAATTACATTCCAAAAGAAATAACGTTACACATAATTTTATCGAAAATAAATAGATGATTATGTCGTAAATTTTCCACTGAAACATATCCCCATGGTTGGGATTTTAAGCTTTGATATACCAGTAGGTCACATTTCCATAAGCATGTGCACTTCTTTATTGATTGCAATCAGTGCCGGTGTTACATACTCATTTTTCCCCCATACTCATTTTTCTCCCCGGAAAAATGAGTATATACTCAGTTTTCCCCCCGGAAAAATGAGTATATACTGAGATTTCCCCCACGGAAAAATGAGTATATATTGCATTTTCCCCCCGGAAATCCAAGTATGTGTTAACACATACTCATTTTTCCCCTCATACTAGTTTTTCCCCTCTCCTATTTTAATAGGGTTTTTCTTGTGTACACTTCTATACATGTATATGGTGGAAGACATAATAGTTAAATGTGGACGAAAGAGGGTATCAACAATGATAATAGTAATAACTAAGGCAAGCATGAATATGGAGTGAGAACGGATAAGGAGGTAGGAGGAAAGGATGGGAAAAACACTTGAGTGATAAAGCAATCTTCCTTAGTGCAAGTGAGAAAAACTCAAGTTTGCTAAGTGCTGGAAGGCACAGCTGACAGGTATGAGGAAGAGGGCAGGAAGGAAGGAATATAAAGAGAAGGATAGAGAGGACGGAGGGAGAATGGTAAAAAGATGATGGGGAGGAAGGAGAGATACTAGAGGTATAAAATAAGGAGGATGACGGGGAGGAATTAGGGAGGGAGTCAATATGGAAAAGGATGGAGATAGTGAGGAGGATAATGATGAGGAAGTAGTGAAACAGGTATTGAAGAGGAGATTTGAAGGAAGAGGATAGAAAAGACGAAGTAACAAAGGTAAACGAGGAGGAGAGAAGTAGTGAGGAGGAGGTAATAAGGAGGATGATGATGACGACGGAGGAGAAAAGTATACGGAGAAGGTAATTAGGAAGAGTTAGTAAGGAGGATGGAGACGGAAGAAAGACAGAGGTAATGAGGTGGATGATAATATTACAGGAAAGAGAAGAGAGGTAATGGGGTGGCGGATTGAAAGGAATGAAGGATGGAGAGGTGGTGAGGATGACTGAGAAGAAGGAGGGAGAGAGGTAGTGAGGATGACTGAGAGGAAGGAGGGAGAGAGGTAGTGAGGATGACTGAGAGGAAGGAAGGAGAGAGGTAGTGAGGAGGATGGATAGGAATGAGGGAGAGAAGTAGTGAGGAGGATTGAGAGGAAGGAAGGAGAGCGGTAGTGAGGAGGATGCCAGAGGAAGGAGGGAGAGAGCTAGTGAGAAGGATGGAGAAGGAGAGAGAGGTAGTGAGGAGGAGGATGGAGAGGAGGGAGGGGAGAGGATGACTGAGAGGAAGGAGGGAGAGAGGTAGTGAGGAAGTGGATGGAGAGGAATGAGGGAGGAGAAGTATTGAGGAGAGGATTGAGAGAAAGGAGGGAGAGAGGCAGTGAGTAGGAAGGAGAGGAAGAAGGGAGAGAGGTAGTAAGAAGAGGAGAGAAAGGAGGGAGATAAGTAGAGAAGAGGAAGGAGGGAGAGAGGTAGTGAGGATGACTGAGAGGAAGGAGTGAGATAGGTAGTGAGGAAGTGGATGGAGAGGAATGAGGGAGGAGAAGTAGTGAGGAGGAGGATTGAGAGGAAGGAGGGAGAGAGGTAGTAAGAAGAGGAGAGCAAGGAGGGAGAGAGGTAGTAAGAAGAGGAGAGCAAGGAGGGAGAGAAGTAGAGAAGATGAAGGAGGGAGAGAGGTAGTGAGGAGGAGGATGGGAAGGAAGGGGGGAGAGAGGTAGTGAGGAGGAGGATGGAGAAGAAGGAGAGAGAGAGGCAGTGATGGAGAGGAAGGGTGAGAAAGGTAGTGAGGAGGACGACTACTTTAATAAATTTCCCCCGACAATGCCTTCAGTGGTTCTTGAAAATCGATTAATCAGAATGTTCAAAGTCTCCTATCGATCTACACCACAGAAACAACACTTGTGTAGTACCTCATAGTGAACACCCTCAAAGTTAAATTGGTTAAATTATGTTCAGTGGTTCTCAATGAGATTACGAAAATGTAATTCATAGGTTTTCAAAGCAATTTTGACCTTCAGCTGTCGACCATTTTGAATTTCCGATCGGCATAAAAACCATTATCACCTGTAAAGGACTCTGAAATTTCAAGACAATGTTTACAACCATAATATGCAGGTCAAGTTCAATTTCAGCCAGATCCCATATACGGCTTGCAAGTTAGGCCCACTTAGCTGAAAGCGGAGAACTCTGTGTCCTCAGACACATTCTTCTTTTATTCATTTTTTAACGAATCGGCATGAAAAGTAACAACACTTGCGTAGGACATAATAGTGAACACCCTGCCAAGTGTGGTTAAATTCTGTTCAGTGTTTTTTCAAGTAGACCATGAAAATGTTGCTTTATATATGGTTTCAAAGCAAATTTTGACCTCCGCTGGCAACGATTTTGAATTTCCGATGGGCTCAAAAAGTAACAAGACCTGTCAAGGACCATAAAATGAACATACAAATCACGTTTCCATACCATCGCTTCAGTGGTTCTTGAAAAAAGATTATTGAAAAACTAACAATGTTTCCAATGTCTCCTGATGACCATTTGTTGACAAATCGGAAACAATCCCTCATCCGATCTAAGCAAACACCAGATCCCTCAGTACAATTTCTAGTCAATATGCAAACCACAGATAAATTCAATGCAGACGAACAATTAATTACGCATTGGTTGACCATATGCGAACGCTAACTGATTTCAAATCCGATACGACAATTATAACGGATTTAAATTCGATTTAATGATTCGATTTCAATCCGGAATACGTGTGAATATGGTATTATAGTGCTACCACTTTCGGTAGATCCATCAAAAAAGATGGAGGCAAACGCATTTATCAAGATGGCTCAATTTTATAATAATGTGATCATGAAACGAAGCAAAAAATAGTTGTGCTGATATAGTAGAGGGGGTTAGGAGGGGGGTCTGACCCACCATCCCGGAGTCATGAAAAGGGTCCTTCCCCCCTCATAGTAGTAGTTTAATTTAGAGAATACTGTTACCGTTTAGTTCATCATTTGAAATGAACATAATATGATAAATTGGTATAATTATGTTCGGTAAAACAAATCCACACTCTGACAGTAGAACTACTAATTGTATCATTCATAGTTATGCGTCATTGATGGACACTGCCATTCTATAGTTACTGATCTTTATTTAAAATGATCGATTACAAACAAATAAGCTACCACAAAATAGTTTGTTTAGTTTAAAGCTAATTATGTTGTGTCTCGGTGTACTGTAAATAGTTGAAATTCTTAAGAATAAATTAACAGATAACCATTGGCGAATCCAGAGGGGTTCCGGTGGTCCTTTTGCTCGGCAAATTTTGAAAAATTCGTGAAATTCGGCAAATATTAGACTGGAACCCCGCTTTTTAGCTCACCTGACTAAATGTCAGGGTGAGCTTCTGCCATCACATTGCGTTCGTCGTCCTTCCGTCCGTCCGTCGTCCGTCCGTTAACTTTTTACATTTTGATATTCTTCTTGAGAACCACTGAACATAATTTAACCAAACTTGGTATGAATGATCCTTATGGTGTGTAGACTATAGTTTGTGAATTATATATCCGTCGATGAAAAACATGGCCGCCATGGCTAAAAATAGAACATAGGGGTCAAACTGCAGTCATTGGCTAATATTTCAAAAAGTATTACATACAGAGAAAAATAGAGGTGATCTTCCTTCTTCAGCATCAAAAGCTCTACAAAAGTCTCCATAGGGTCGACCCCTTATAGGAGTTATTGCCCTTGCATAGTCTATCAGTGCAAAGGGGGAGAATTGAGTATGAGGGGGAAACTTCAGTATATACTCAGATTTCCCCCCTAAAAATCAGGGGGAAAGATGAGTATATACTGATCTTTCCGGGGGGAAAAATGAGTATATACTGATCTTTCCGGGGGAAAAACTAGTATATACTCATTTTTCCGGGGGGAAAATGAGTAGGGGGAAAAATGAGTATGTAACACCGGATTTACCATTGCGCTTAGGTGTGCCCCATCTTCCTACCCCTCAAAAAAAAATTACGATGGATTTTCGCAGTTCACATGTCTGACTTAATATGATAACGTAATATTTTAACCATTCCTAAATTTCATGAGCATGTATGACTGCCTGCCTGTGTATGCCTACCGGGTCTACCTCCTTCAGGACCCACGTAAGGGGCCTCATAACTTAACTAGCACAGGGCATAATTTGTCCTAAATCCGGCACTGCATGAGCAGCTTCCTTATTGATTGCAATGACAAATTCTTCTATAATTATGTTATATATTTAACATGATAGGCTGCAAAATTATGGAAGCATTGAAGGGACATGCATGCGGAAATTTTTATTTATCTCGTGGCCACAATCCGGATGCATAGCTACAACGGTACAATCTAATATATGAATAGGTAATCAAAAACTGCATTTGTTCTCGAGTGGCGGGAACACATGAATTGTGTTTTGTGCAAACAACAACTGCACCAGTGCCGGACTTACCATTGTGCTTATGTGTGCTTAAACAGGAGGTTGGACCAAAAAAACTTTTTTACAATGGATTTTTGCTTATGTGGTGCAATTTAATTTTTTTTAATTTCCTGAGCATGTATGCCTGACTGCCTGTGTAGGACTACCGGGTCTACCTCCTTCAGGGCCAAGAGTAAGGGGCCTCATAACTTAACTAGTACAGGGCCTCATTTGTCCTAAATCCGACACTGTGCACCACGTAACTAAATTTATCTTAATCAAACCTTCCAAAGCGCTAAGCTTGCATAGCTATATCATTTCATTAAGAGGGGAGGTTTTGACTCATAAAACTAGTTTAACACCGCCACTTTTTATTGAAGTGCCTGTACCAAGCCAGGAAAGTAAGTGGTCATGCATTTATGTGTTATGGGGAATCGTTTTTTGTCTCTACGATTTTGTTATTTGATTTAGAAAGTCCTAGACTTAGGGTCGTTACTTAAGCACATTTAAATCTTTACAAAGATGCCTTAATGAAATCTTTATTGAAAGGCCTGAGCAGTAATCTAAACATACTTACCTACACATATATACCAACTTTTAAGTCCTGCTCTTGAATGAACAACTAAAGTTGTGAGTTGGAATCCCGCTCGTGGTGAGGTGTACTCGATACAGCATTGTGTGATAAAGTCTGTCATTGACTTGAGGCAGGTCTGTGGTTTACTCCGGATACCCCGGTTTCCAATACCAATAAAATTGACTGTCACGATATAACTGAAATATTGTTGAAAGTGGCGTAAAACACCAAAACACTCTTGAATGAGCAGCCTTCATTTAAGCAAAATTGAATATACAGAACATGTATATCAAGATGTCTTCATACAGGATAAACCCATTTGTGGCTCCTTTGTTATTTAAAGTGTTTTCATATAATTTTGCCAAATTATGACTTTCTTGTTTTAGACATACTTATATACTCACAAGTGGGAAAATAGCAGCTAAATAGGAACTATGATAGCATCCCGAGAGGAGCGATAACTCTGCCTGAAAAGTCAGACTTCCGCAGGATAGTTCATAACATTTCCTCCATTCTCTATCCAGAGTTGTCGTTCCTGCTACCCTACACAACATCTCTGTCAACGCTCATTTTACAAGATTTTTGTAAAATTTCGAAACAATAAAAAAAATTTACTTAAAATTGTTTTAATTATTGTAAATATCAATAAAGATGAAAATAAATCACTCATTTCAAATTTCTCTTAATTTGCGGAGGTAAAAATTAAAAAGTTAAAAACGATCACAAATCATTTTTATGAGAGAATTGATTTGAAATAAGTGATTTATTTTCATCTTTATTGATATTTACAATAATTAAAACAATTTTAAGTACATTTTTTTACTGTTCCTAAATTTTACAAAAATCTTGTAAAATGGGCATTGACAGAGATGGAGTGCAGCGTAACAGGAACGACAACTCTGGATAGAGAATGCATTTTTCATGGAAGGTTGTTAATCGTGTGCAAATCCACTATTTATACAATATCAACATACGTGTTGTGCACCCATTCTTCCGCCATACCCTGAGGGGGAAGACATCAGAGGTCATCGTGAATAAGATTAACATGTCAGTCATTTCTGGAACAGGATATAAGAACCCTTCCGAAGCACCTGGCATCAATGATAGATGTTTTCCTAGCTTTTGTTCTCTTTTTTTGTTGTTTCACCTGTGTGTTGTTGTTTTGATATCCCGGTTTTATCTGACTTAGGGTAATATGTGTTGGAAACAATAGAAATTAGCGAAAATAATAAATACAAATACACAAAATGTAAGTTAATCAGGTGTTTGTTTATTTCTTACTTAGTCTTAATCTGAGGTTTTAGTGGGGTTCGTGTTAATCGATCTTTACTTTTATGTATATGTTTTGTAGATCGTTGTTTGTCCTTTGTCCTTTTTCTTTTGTCTATTCTTCTTCTATTTACGGCTTCTGATTACCCCTTTGGTATCGCCAAGCTATTCTTATTGTTATGCATTTCTACACTGATGTTACCAAAAATAAAGCATTTTTAAGCATTACTATTTTGTCTACATCCTACCCTAATATTCGTCATGAATATGAATGGAATATTTTGACCTGAAATTGTACTACCAACAACAATTTATAATGAAAGCAAGTGAGTAATTGTTTTTTATTTTTTTTTCAGTTATATGGTGGCGCGGACAAGCTATATTTTGATGAGATGATGACGAGATCCGCTTTGTACTAGACCAACTCGCTGAGTTGGCAACAACAAAACAACCGATAGAAAATGGGGAGCAAGTGCGCAGATATAATTTTAATTAGATTGATTTACAACTGTACATACAATCAGTGTATATAACCACCACTAAAGTTGCGAGCTCCAATCCCGCTCATAGCGTGGTGTACTCGATGCAACAGTAGATGATAAAGATTGTCAGTGACTTGCGACAGGTCAGTGGTTTTCTCCGGGTACTTCGTTTTCCTCCACCAATAAAACTGACCACCACAATATAACTGAAATATTGTTGAATGTGCCGTTAAACATCATAGCTCTAGCCCTAATCCGGCTCAATTATTTTACGTGCGAGGTGGTTGTGCGTTTTGTTGATATTTGTCGAATTGTTGACAATCGCTCTTTAAACAAACTTTATTTCATCATTTTTATATGTACCACAGAATTTCTAATACAAAACATAATTTATTGAAGCAATTATGATTTTAACCCATGTCTGAGAAGAAGTCAAGTAAATCATAGCAGGAGCGTATCTACAGAAAATAGCGCCTAAGGCAAGCACTAAAATTGCGTTTTACATTTATTAATTAATAATTTCTCCAGGTAGTCATGTCTATGTGTATTACATGGTTTTTGCAAAATTACTTCAAGAAAATTATTTAGAAAATCTTTTTTAGGATGTTCCCATATTGGAACATTAGGCGCTAAAGCCATACTCTAGATACGCCACTGAGTAAATGTGAAAATATGAAAACATTTATGAAGCATAAAATAACATATGACGTGTTTACATAGCAAAGAATTGTACTTTCCAGTATACTGTGCGTATGAAATGAAATTAAGCAAACAACTTACACAAGAAACACACAAAATGTTACTTATAAAAACAAATTCATAAACAAGCGTCCGAATAAGCATTCACGCACTTGCCTTATTATGTAATACATACAGAAATGTTGCTCAAAATGACAGCCATGCAATTACTGATTTAGATTATGACTTCAATAGACCTTTTACACATTCCGAATTTGATTCTACAATTATATTTTTTTCCCGTTTTTATAGGAGTTATTTCCCTTACGACGAGTACAATAATATCCGTTCTATGCAAGAGTAAGAAAGGATAAAGTATCTGACTGTAATATTCTTCTAATTTGTTACATATTTCAACCTTGCAAAAAATCAAAGAATGATGTTATGGCAAATAGAAAATTGAAAAGGTGCTACATTATTAAAACTGCATGCAGATTATAGGAGGGAGGGGGGGGGGGGGGTATTTTCATTGTTTTTTTGCATGAAAGGGGATCTTTTTATGTCGGATTAAAGGGAAATAACTCCGAAAAAACATGTAAACACGTATCATTTTAGAATCAAGTTTTGGAAATGTCAAAATGGTCTATTATCAATCTATTTGTCAATTTTTATATATGTTTGTTTACTTTCTATCAAGTGGTGACGCACATATGAATATATATATTTTATAAACGTGAACTATTTCATGGGCGTCTTCTTCTATTTTTTCTAGGTCTTCTTTCTTTTTCTTTTCCTGAAAATAAAGCCGCTGAAATGAACTGATTTCGACAACACTAAGCATGCTTCTAAAAGTCAATTGGAATCCCAGAAGTGTTGTAATGGTAATAGTATGCGCATCGGAGCGATAAATTTACAGTGCGATTCGAATCGAACTGTATTAGTATTCGAATCGAACAGTAATAGTATTCAAATCGAATTGTAATAGTATTCGAATCAAACTGTAATAGTATTTGATTCGACCTGTAATAGTATTCGAATCGACCTGGTATAGTATTCGAATCGAGTTCGAAGGATCTTTCCTTTGATCCCCTGTGTAGTCAAACAAAGCGGGCTAGCTTGAATTTTACATATCTAACCCAACGTGTTGGAAATTGATTAAGTAGTCATCAAGTTAGCATCATCTCATCAAAAGGTAAATCATTCTCTCCATGATGTAGCTTAAATATTGCTTACTTGGCAACAATCACTCACTCACTCGTTCATGTTTACCAACTTTATCTTGTCTAACCATATTCTCTATTGTATATAATTATCATATATATTCGCTTGAAACGACAGTAACAAACGATTATCTCCCTTTCGTAGAACATTCTTTTAATGAAAGAAAAATAATTGATTAGATGTAAGAAAATACTACTTTAACATCAAGCAAAAAGTATCTTAAATGAGAATATATTAATTTACAATACTTTATTAATTAATCATGCAAATCAAAGTTAAAGAACAGGGCCCGGGTGGCTCAATGAGTTGGGTAGTTGGATTACCTAACAACTCATACAAGCATATCACCAATGCGGCGTGGGTTCGCGCCCGCCTTTGTAAATTACAAAAAGGGTGCACTCGACTCGCAGCTGCAAGTGATAAAGCTTACCAGTTGCTTGCCCATGGTCGGTGGTTCTCTCCGGGTACTCCGGCTTCTTCCACCACTAAAACTGGTCGCCATGATATAGCTGAAATATTGCTGAAAGTGGCGTTAAAACAACAAAAATAAATAAATAAAAAATTACCCTTGGCTCGGTACAGGCACTTCATGAACAAGTGGCGAGGATAAACTAGATTTGATGATTTGTTTTGCTTAGGTATTTCCAACGTCCGTTATGTTCTAGACGAACGAGGAATATTCAATTCTGAAGGGATTTTCGACTAAAGGAACCACGGCACATACAGTACAATCACAAAAATAAAACAAACAAAAGAACAAAAGATCGGAGAACACGAGCTCGAATAAAAATGGAGTTCTTCATTTGAAATGTTCAGCCCCTGTTCTCCAATAGGATAACTTTTATTTAGCTATTCAATTAAATACATACGAGATCCCATTTGACCCATCATATACCCAATCTGCTCTTCAATGGCGCCCATCTGATCACTTAAAGAGGTAATCAAGCCAAAGTTACTCTTGGGGTTAACACGACCCTCATCATGTAGGTAGCTTTTAGTTGTTATTGTATACTCAATCCGTGCATCTTGTAATTCTCCGACTTTATCTATAGCATCCTTGTAATTCTGTTCCAAATTGCTAAAATCCTTCTGGATATCTTCCTGAAAATTAAATTGCGGTTTGAGTTAGGGTTATGGTGTTTAACGCCACTTTCAACAATATTTTAGTTTTATTGGTGGAGAAAACCAGAGTACCCGGAGAAAACTAGTCACTGACAAGCTTTAAATTAGTCACTGACAAGCTTTAAACTAGTCACTGACAAGCTTTAAATTAGTCACTGACAAGCTTTAAATTAGTCAAATATGCTACGTAACCTTATAATGGTAAAAACAAATATTGTTTATCCTTAAAATGGCAAAAATATGCTTTTTTCCTTTTATCGTTAATTTGGTAAATATATATTATCAAACCTTATATTTTAAATAACCATTTTGCAATATCAAATTTTTGCTTTATTTTTATTGCTATTGCTATGTAGATATGATGCGACCCAGTTTTGCTTTATTTTTTATTGCTATTGATATGTAGATATGATGCGACCCAGTCCTGGTTCTTTTAGGTCTTTTGTTTCTTGTTGGAAAGAGGAAGGGATAAATATTATTAAACCTTAAAATATGTGGAGTTAGAAGTGAGTTCAAACCCTTCCAGGGAATCTGTTATCATCATATTATTTTAGGATTTCCTGCTGTTAATTACTATATTCTGTCTTGATGTCTTAAGTTGCAATTTTGAAGATACCAAAGGGGTATTCGGAATCCGTAAATCGAAGGACAGACAACACAAGGGTCAAAAGGACAAAAGGACAAACGACGATTTACAAAACACTACACATAAAACTACACACGAACCCCACTAAAACCCGGATTGAACTCATGTGTTCCAGATGGGTAGTTAGTTCCTGTCCCACTAGTGGCACCCGTCGTGTTACATAAAACGTGTTTGCTTAGAGAGTATTTAGATAAAACTCTTGAGTTTTGTCTGCTTTCCTTGGCATTCATGAATAGTGTATAGTACATTAGCTAAGAAAAGGAATCCAAAATATAAAATAAAAAGCTTTCAAAACCCTGCTTTTCTGTGCTCATGAAAAAAATCATGCAGATTCGAATATCTATTTGAATATAACTTTAATTAGAAAAAAAATGTTAACATTTGTATAGGTAAATGCTGCATTATTATGTTTTTTATTTCTCTTTCTGATCAGACAACGGCCATATTACTCATATAGTTAAGTCTGGTAAAAGTCTGTGTTCGAGTAAATAGAAAATCTATGTCAAAGGCAAAAGCAGGGGCGGATCCAGTGTGTGTGTGGGGGGGAGGGGGCACCCGGCGCGCGCCCCTCCTAAAATTGGAAAAAATATGATTTTTTGGCGTAAAATCGTGATTTTTCACTCGAAATACCCCAACAATTTTCGCACCTCCCTCCGCAATTGGAAAAAATATGATTTTTTTGCCTATAATCGTGATTTTTCACACGAAATACCCCAAAAATGTTCGTGCCTCCCTCTGCTCGGCGCAATTTTTTTTAAATGCGCCCCCCTAACTTGAAATCCTGGGTCCGCCCCTGAAAAGGTCTACCGGGGTATTGTCATTTCGGAAATTGATATTTCCTAACTATCAACCAGTTCGTGGTGACGACCGTATAATATTTGTAGGGATGACTTTAACCTAGGAGCAACATAGACTTGTTTGAGTAGCCTTTGCGTAAGCAGAAAATCGCTGTAATTGGACGAAAGTCCCCTCCCTCTTATAACGTGCGAGTTATGAAATGAAAACCCAAACCAGGGACGGATCCAGAGTGCGACCCCCCCCCCCTAAAATTGGAAAAAAATGTGATTTTTTTTGGCGTAAAATCGTGATTTTTCACACGAAATACCCCAAAAATTTTCGCGCCTCCCTCCGCAATTGGAAAAAATATGATTTTTTGGCATAAAATCGTGATTTTTCACACGAAATACCCCAAACAAATTTCGCGCCTCCTTCCGCTCGGCGCAAATTTTTTTACGTACGCCTCCCCTAACTTGAATTCCTGGATCCGCCCCTGCAAACGCTGGTGCTGCTGGAATATTGCTACTGATGAATGTAAAGTCGACTATTGAGAAAGTGAAATCGTCACGTTGTCTATTTCTATTGTGTTGAAATATACATGTACGTATTATATCACAAGCTGTAGGTAAGTGAGCAATTTGTTAGATGTGTCGTGGCAACAAGAAAGTTACTTTTTTATGAGATAATGATGATATATATTGTGTACTACAGGGGCGGATCCAGGATTTCAAGTTAGGGGGGCGCACTTAAAAAAATTGCGCCGAGCGGAGGGAGGCGCGAAATTTTTTTGGGGTATTTCGTGTGAAAAATCACGATTTTACGCCAAAAGATCATATTTGTTCCAATTTTAGGGGGGCGCCGCGCCCCGGGTGCACCCCCCCCCCCCCTGGATCCGCCCCTGTACTATACCGACACGCTGAGCTGGATATTAATAGTGTAAGTCACTGAAACAAAGGTCCACATCAAGAAATATCGCTCCACTCGCACACATTTTCCAGACTTCATGCCAACCGGCCTTTGCTCTTATGCCTTACTGATGCGTGCCTAGTGGATAAGTAAAACAAATATCAATTTCATAGTCTTTGGTTTGACCAGAGCGAAGACCAAGCCCACTCGAATCAAGCACGCTAATATTAAGTGATATGAGATCAAGACTGTTATATATATAGAACATGATGTAATAGTTATATTAGTGAACTATGTCATTACTACACTGAAGCAAATCATGTAACTGATATCTTGTTCATAAATCATGTCGTATTTCCTGCTATTTCTCATCTCACTGCAATGACATCTCGAACACAATTTAGTCAAAGTAGAATTGGGAAATATTTGAAGTATATATCTAGACTGACATTTCTATAAAATGACACATGAGCTTACCTTTGAACTTTCAACTGATTTGAGTCTAGTTTGTAGTTCATCAACTGTGTTCATCACGTGTTCAAACTCAATCAGACACAAAGGACAAACTAACAGTAAAAAGAAAGAGAAAAATCATACGAAGAAGTAACGGAAGTATGTGTGTATGATTTTGAGAATCAGTCAAGAATTGTAATTGTGTTTTTTTCCCTATTGTCTAGGCTTGTTGATATCGGAATACTATGGAAAACATTTTGATTCAGTTCAAATTGAGAAAGTTTACTCTTCATCAGCTTAACTTTACTACATTCAATCGTAACTACTCGACCATTCTCGCTACCCTGCAAATAACCTCGTACGCATTAGGCGTATAAATCGCACTACTTTTCACATGTCAGTTACATGAAAGTTTGATAAAGTTATATTTTAAACAATTTTCTATATTTCAATTAAAGTTTTAATTAGTTTTGCATGATTAGATTTTACTTAGTATGTCTTCCATATTGGATTTTCGTGGACTATATTTTTGTGCGGCTTAACTTAACTTAACTTCCGGCAAACAATTTAAGAAGAATTTCTACTATGTACGTACGAGGTTATTTGCAGGGTAGCGAGAATGGCCGAGTAGTTACTATTGTACTACATTGTTAAACATCCATCAACAAACACATGTTATGATAAAAGACAACACTGGATGGGCTTCCGGTGGATTAGAATTAAGGATTTTGTCATTTCAGCTATAAATCATTTTAATATGTAAGAAAATCACTTTCTTTCTTTTAAACTGTGTCTGTGCTTTGTAAAACAGTAAAACAGTTCGTATGTACAAATCAAATATGGAACAGGGCTGAAACCTTCCATTCACAGCATCTGGTCTGACTATCGTTTTCTTTTCGTTTGGGAGTTTGACTTTTTTTTCACTCTTATTGTTCATTAGCATTGTCTTGTAACTATTAAGTATGTGTACAATGTATTCCTTGCTCATTTGGAGCGTCCATGGTTGTTAGACTTACAACTACTAGCATTGTAAATTATTTTGTATATTTCTTATTCGTGGCTTAACATGTATTTAATTACTTATTTACAAACTTTGGAGAGAAAAGAAAACGTTGCGTATTTTTTGTACTTACACTCGCACTGCCGATCATTGGTCATTCGGTAGCCATCAAAACAATCGCATATGTATCCACCAATGGTATTATTACACAAATGATGGCAATCATGGCGGCCAGTTTTACACTCGTCAACATCTGATAAAACAATAAAACTTATCATATAAATAATGGTTTCTATCTTCTTCTTGTACCCATAAGTGGAGGGACATCACATTGATATGTGCTGTTAGTCGATAATGAAAAGAACAAATTAGCAATATGAAACAATCCATTCATATGTACAACTGGTTCAGTTTTTCATATTAAATACTTCGAAACTTTAGCTTCAAGTATTCACACGTATTGTGTGACTGTCATAGACCATAAAATATTTATCAATTGAGCTCTGTCGTTATTACAATAAAGTTTGAAGATGATAATCAGAAGCCGTAAATCGAAGGACAAACATACAATGGCAAAAAAACGACAAAAAGACAAAACATTGCACAGAAAACTAAAGATCAAGCAACATGAACCCATTAAATACCGAGAATGAACGCCCGTGCTCCGGAAGGGTAAGCAGTTCCTTCTCAACATAAGGCACCTGTCGTGTTTGAATGTGATTTGAATTGGTTGATCGTTACATAGTATCTACCTCATATACGACCGATTACTTGTTTGCACACCCGTTAACCTCTGGTGTCATTTTTGTCCCGTTTATGGCATGTACTTGACATTCATCCATGCCGAGCCACACGGCTGGTGCCAGCCACATGTAGAGCAGGAACAGCTTTACCTTCCGGAGCATCTGAGTTCAACCCCAGTTTTTAATACAGTCTGTGTTGCCCATCTTTACTTTTCTGGGTTTTTTTGGTATCTTTTTAATCTTTTTTTTATTTGGTAGCGTCTTTCTATCATGGCTTTTAATAACGATTTTGGAACACGTTTTGATATCCTCTTGCTTTATTGGAAAGGCTCGAGGAATGGTTTAGATTGTTGTACTTGCTGAATGTTGAACATGACTTCTAAACATTAGTATAATCATACATGTACAAACTGAATAATTAAATAGAAATTATAAAACAGATAGAAATGGTAAAAACAAGCAGACTCAAGAAAGCCTGGAAAATGCATATATATTTGTAAGACTCAGATCGACGTCCAGTCTCTAATCGACGTCCACTCCTCAAATTCATGTCCGATTTATACGTCACATACATCTGTACCTCAGATCTATGTCCTTTTTTCTCAAATCGACGTCCAATGACGCATGCTTCAAATGACGTCAAACCCGTTAGGAGAGGTTTTTGAAGGATTGATGAAGAAGTTCTTAAAATCTTATTGTGTTTATTCGGGTCCTATTAACTGTAATGTGAAAAATCATGACACTATGCATATGACAGTATTGATGATATCAAAGAATGAGAAAATGCTAAAAAAAAAAAAAACAAACAAACAAACAAACAAAACAAGACAAGACAAAAAAAGGAGTACTTCTACTTTAGCGGACCCCACAAAAAGTACTAACCATAACCCTTACCCTAACCCTAACTGTCATATTCGCATGGTAACGAAATGAAAGGTTATGGGTCATGCGCGTTGATTATTACAATATATGACTTGTGGGGTCCATCAAAGTAGATTTTACCCCAAAAAACAACAATAACAGGTTAAAAACACGCAAAACAAAACTGTCAATACATTTTTTTCTCAAATTACAGTATGTCGCTTTTGTTTCTATTTTTTGTCCGAAATACTACTATTAAAACAGGAAAATGAGTATTATAGTAAATATTTATAGGCTGCACAAATATTAAAAATCAAACATAGAATAGATCTGAGAATTTGGAAAGGACGCCGATTTGAGAATACCTTTAAATCGGACTGTGATTTGCGATAATTTTTGTGTTCAGTGAGTTCAGTTAAGATGGGAGGTAATTGTTCGTTTTGTTGGTATTGGTTGGTAGAATTGATGACCATCACTATTTAAACATTCTTTTCTTATTCTAAAGAATAGAAATAAAGCATAAAACAAAACATGTAAAGAATAAAGGAAATAGTAATCAAACAAACCTATTTCACAGTGTGCTCCAGTGTAGTTCCTTGGACACGTACAATACTCGGGTCCACTACAAGTCCCTCCGTGTAAACATTCAGTCAGACACAATGCTAAGATATAATTTAAAAAAGGCATAAAATTGAATTGTTGTCGTTGTGTATTGTTTTTGGTTGCTTTCTATGTTTCTATCAAAATAGCGTTTTACAGGTTTAATGTAGTTTTGAATCTAAAAAATATTTCGCCTCCTTGTATCCACAAATACATGTCAAGTTTCGCTCGCTGTCTTTAAGTCTCCTAGCTGGAATATTACTTTGATTATAATATCTCAAGTCGAAGTATTATAGCACTTGTTATGAACTGACACACTATTCTTGTGATAGTTTATTCTCCAAAAGCTATTTGCTATTCAATGTGTTTTGCATTGATTAAGTTGAAATCATTACTTCGAAAGTTTTACGGTCGACACCGTGACTTGGTTGACCGTTATGGAATATCTGTGTCACAAATAACCACGGATATGTTCCACTTTTCGCAAACACTTCCCGTTCCTTTCCTCATTCATGACTTATCACCGGGTTTGTAACTAGATTAACACGACGGGTGTCACTAGTGTAGCAGGAACTGCCTACCCTTCCGGGGCACATGCGTTCACCTCCGGTTATTAGTGAGGTTCGTGTTACTCGATCTTTAGTTTTATGTGTATGTTTTGTAGATCGTTGTTTGTCCTTTTGTACTTTTTCTTTTGGCCATCGTGTTGTCTGTTCGTGTTGTCTGTTCTTCGATTTACATATTCTGATTACCCATTTGGTATCTTCAAACTCTTCTTAAACGTAATTTTAATTAGCAAAGTAAAATGTCCCTGATATTATTACCCCGTTTGACTAATGAACAGGGATCTACAAGAGTGATTTCTATAGCAAGAATGAATAATAAAAAAAAAAAAAAACATTTGAACAGAAGTGAAATATTTTCGAATTCAGATAATCATTCGTGATTTTCTAGACTTATCAATGAGCAAGTTTATTAGGTTTATTTTCAAGAACATTGGTCTCTGTCGTGCATTGGTTGACTTACATTGAATGTGCGTGTCTCAGATTATCTCGTACGGAGAGGATGTTCTAAGTTGCACAACTTGTATTTTATCCATTTGTCTCTTTATTGATAACAACAAAATATGCTTAAATTAGATTGTTGCAGACAAATATCATATGAAAAATTATACGTTTGTGTTTGATAAAAATCAGCAGTGACATTTGAATTAATGCACACGACACGTTTCTAGAATAACCGTCATCATGTACGCTCATAGTCAAACACGACATGTTTCTGGAATAACCGTCATCATGTACGCTCATAGTCAACACGCCACGTTTCTGGAATAACCGTCATTGTGTACGCTCATAGTCAACACGACACGTTTCTGGAATAACCGTCATCATGTACGTTCATAGTCAACACGACACGTTTCTGGAATAACCGTCATTGTGTACGCTCATAGTCAACACGACACGTTTCTGGAATAACCGTCATCGTGTACGCTCATAGTCAAACACGACACGTTTCTGAAATAACCGTCATCGTGTACGCTCATAGTCAAACACGACATGTTTCTGGAATAACCGTCATCGTGTACGCTCATAGTCAAACACGACACGTTTCTGGAATAACCGTCATCATATACACTCAGTCAAACACAACACGTTTCTAGAAAAACCGTCATCATGTACGCTCATAGTCAAACACGACATGTTTCTGGAATAACCGTCATCATGTACGCTTATAGTCAGACACGACACGTTTCTGGAATAACCGTCATCATGTACGCTCATAGTCAAACACGACACGTTTCTAGAATAACCGTCATCATGTACGCTCATAGTCAACACGACGCGTTTCTGGAGTAACTGTCATCGTGTACGCTCATAGTCAAACACGCCACGTTTCTAGAATAACCGTCATCATGTACGCTCATAATCAAACACGACACGGTTCTGCAATAACCATTATCATGTACGCTCATTGTCAAACACGCCACGTTTCTGGAATAACCGTCATTGTGTACGCTTATAGTCAACACGACACGTTTCTGGAATAACCGTCATCGTGTACGCTCATAGTCAAACACGACACGTTTCTGAAATAACCGTCATCGTGTACGCTCATAGTCAAACACGACATGTTTCTGGAATAACCGTCATCGTGTACGCTCATAGTCAAACACGACACGTTTCTGGAATAACCGTCATCATATACACTCAGTCAAACACAACACGTTTCTAGAAAAACCGTCATCATGTACGCTCATAGTCAAACACGACATGTTTCTGGAATAACCGTCATCATGTACGCTTATAGTCAAACACGACACGTTTGTGGAATAACCGTCATCATGTACGCTCATAGTCAAACACGACACGTTTCTAGAATAACCGTCATCATGTACGCTCATAGTCAACACGACGCGTTTCTGGAGTAACTGTCATCGTGTACGCTCATAGTCAAACACGCCACGTTTCTGGAATAACCGTCATCATGTACGCTCATAATCAAACACGACACGGTTCTGCAATAACCATCATCATGTACGCTCATAGTCAACACGATACGTTTCTGGAATAACCGCCATCATGTACGCTCATAGTCAACACGACACGTTTCTGGAATAACCGTCATCATGTACACTCATAGTCAAACACGACACGTTTCTGGAATAACCGTCATCATGTACGCTCATAGTCAAAACGACATGTTTCTGGAATAACCGTCATCATGTACACTCATAGTCAAACACGACACGTTTCTGGAATAACCGTCATCGTGTACGCTCATAGTCAACACGACACGGTTCTAGAATAACCGTCATCATGTACACTCATAGTCAAACACGCCATGTTTCTGCAATAACCGTCATCATGTACGCTCATAATCAAACACGACACAGTTCTGCAATAACCATCATCATGTACGCTCATAGTCAACACGGCACGTTTCTGGAATAACCGTCATCATGTACGCTCATAGTCAAACACGACACGTTTCTGGAATAACCGTCATCATGTACGCTTATAGTCAACACGACATGTTTCTGGAATAACCGTCATCATGTACGCTCATAGTCAACACAACACGTTTCTGGAATAACCGTCATCATGTACGCTCATAGTCAACACGACACGTTTCTGGAATAACCGTCATCATGTACGCTCATAGTCAACACGACATGTTTCTGGAATAACCGTCATGATGTACACTCATAGTCAAACACGACACGTTTCAGGAATAACCGTCATCATGTACGCTCATAGTCAAAACGACATGTTTCTGGAATAACCGTCATCATGTACACTCATAGTCAAACACGAGAAGTTTCTGGAATAACCGTCATCATGTACGCTCATAGTCAAACACGACATGTTTCTGGAATAACTGTCATCATGTATGCTCATAGTCAACACGACACGTTTCTGGAATAACCGTCATCATGTACGCTCATAGTCAACACGACACGTTTCTGGAATAACCGTCATCATGTACGCTCATAGTCAAACACGACACGTTTCTGGAATAACCGTCATCATGTACGCTCATAGTCAACACAACACGTTTCTGGAATAATCGTCATCATACGCTCATAGTCAACACGACACGCTTCTGGAGTAACCGGTATCATGTACGCTAATAGTCAACACGACACGTTTCTGGAATAAACGTAATCGTGTACGCTCATAGTCAACACGACATGTTTCTGGAGTAACCGTCATCATGTACGCTCATAGTCAACACGATACGTTTCTGGAATAACCGTCATCATGTACGCTCATAGTCAACACGACACGTTTCTGGAATAACCGGTATCATGTACGCTAATAGTCAACACGACACGTTTCTGGAATAAACGTAATCGTGTACGCTCATAGTCAACACGACATGTTTCTGGAATAACCGTCATCATGTACGCTCATAGTCAACACGACACAGTTCTGGAATAACCGTCATCATGTACGCTCATAGTCAACACGACACGTTTCTGGAATAACCGTCATCATGTACGCTCATAGTCAAACACGACATGTTTCTGGAATAACTGTCATCATGTATGCTCATAGTCATCATGTCACGTTTCTGGAATAACCGTCATCATGTACGCTCATAGTCAAACACGACACGTTTCTGGGATAACCGTCATCATGTACGCTCATAGTCAACACGACACGTTTCTGGAATAACCGTCATCATGTACGCTCATAGTCAACACGACACGTTTCTGGAATAACCGTCATCATGTACGCTCATAGTCAAACACTACATTTTTCTGGAATAACCGTCATCATGTACGCTTATAGTCAAACACGACACGTTTGTGGAATAACCGGTATCATGTACGCTAATAGTCAACACGACACGTTTCTGGAATAAACGTAATCGTGTACGCTCATAGTCAACACGACATGTTTCTGGAATAACCGTCATCATGTACGCTCATAGTCAACACGACACAGTTCTGGAATAACCGTCATCATGTACGCTCATAGTCAACACGACACGTTTCTGGAATAACCGTCATCATGTACGCTCATAGTCAAACACGACATGTTTCTGGAATAACTGTCATCATGTATGCTCATAGTCATCATGTCACGTTTCTGGAATAACCGTCATCATGTACGCTCATAGTCAAACACGACACGTTTCTGGGATAACCGTCATCATGTACGCTCATAGTCAACACGACACGTTTCTGGAATAACCGTCATCATGTACGCTCATAGTCAACACGACACGTTTCTGGAATAACCGTCATCATGTACGCTCATAGTCAAACACTACATTTTTCTGGAATAACCGTCATCATGTACGCACATAGTCAACACGACACGCTTCTGGAGTAACCGGTTTCATGTACGCTAATAGTCAACACGACACGTTTCTGGAATAAACGTAATCGTGTAGGCTCATAGTCAACACGACATGTTTCTGGAATAACTGTCATCATGTACGCTCATAGTCAACACGATACGTTTCTGGAATAACCGTCATCATGTACGCTCATAGTCAACACGACATGTTTCTGAAATAACCGTACGCTCGTTTCCAAACAACTGGAAAGTTAACAATATCTAAAAGGATCCGAGAGCATGTAAGCAAACGGACCGGAACAGGGGAGCCATAGTCTGCTAACAAGGTTACCTATGCCTAAGGGAGATTGTTTTAGTTTGATAATTAGGACTACCCGCATCGGTGGCGTAATGGTTAGCGTGCTCGCCTCGAGTGCGGTAGATCGTGGGTTCGAGCCCCGGTCGGGTCAAACCAAAGACTATAAAATTGGTATTTGTTACTTCTCTGCTAAGCACGCAGCATTAAGGAGAAAAAGCAAAGACTCGTTGCCTCGAAATCAGAATAATGTGTCCGAGTTGAGCGACATGTCTACTCGCGGACTGTTGCTTCATTGAACTAGCACTATAAAAATCTAGTTCAGCGTGTTGGTCTAGTAAAAAGCGGACCCCATAATCTCCTCATTGAAAATGATCTTGTTCCCGCCATGATATAGCTGAAAATTGCTGAATTGACGTTGTATCGATGTTGCCTCTGTTTCTGCGAATCTCCGATTTGATTCGGAGCTTTTCCGACGGTGTGGTATTTTTCTTTCTTATTTATTGTGCTTTAAAGTGAAATGAGCAGAATGAATTATTTCCGTCCATTTTCTGTAACGCTAATTCAAGCCATATATACACTTGTAACTCAAGAATATATTAATGTACAAGCAACAAATAGATATATTTCATGTAATCCAAGAGCAGTCGTAGGTGCGTTCGAATGGTAGTTTGCATAAAAATTATGCAATCAGTGTTTATCATCGCTAAAGTTACGAATTTGATTCCAATCCATGGCCAGGTGTACTCGATACAACTTGATGTGATAAATGTTTCTTTGGGAATATTTCGGTTTCCTCTTCCGATAAAACTTACGTGGATGATATCATTGAAATATTGTTATTTTATATCAGTTCTAAATTCGACTTTGTCATTGGTGCAGACATTTAGTGCGCACGACGGTCAGACATTATCAATGTTTCAGTCAATACTACTGTCCCTTGGGCAGTCTATAAATCACGATAATGCCCTATATATGTCACTATTACATTGTTGAAGGCGGCTTAAAACATTCATAATCTAACCAAGTATTCAATGCACCTATTTCAACCTCCGTTGGGAGAAATTATCACATATTTAAAACAAATTTAATAGTTAAGCTTCATGATCTCATTAGGATGTTCCTGATGGCGCAGCTGTGTCAAGAATTCGAAAGTATTATTGTCACCAGTGCCGTCTTAACACATGGGCACGATAGGCAGATGCCCGAATGCCCCACGAGCATAGGGACCCATGTTAATATATTTTTGTTGTATACAGCATGTTTTTAATACTTAAACACCAATACAATAAATGTATGCTTAATTTTTATCGACATTTACAGTTTTATTCTTGCGAGTGGTTTTGTAGGTAGTGGCTCCATCGCACTGCTTTTCCCGGGGCCTATAATGCTGTTAAGACGGCCCTGAGTGTCACCATTTGTTTTACTTTTATTATTTAAGCTATTGAATAAAATAGACTATTATTTGTAAAAGACCCCGATTGGAAAGAAGATGAACGGCTTTAATGACTATTTCAGTGAAAAAAGAAAGACTTATATAGATAAAAAATACTTTAGAAATTGTAATATCCTGAAATTTGGTACCTTGATGAATCAGACAAAAAAATAAAAAATAAAAAAACTGAACCTTTATAAGATATATAAATGAAAATGTCTGCCCTCCTGGCTGAAAAATGTAACTCTCTCTCTCATTTTGTAGATATTGTATATAGCTGTTTTCTTATTATATATTGTATTGTATTTGATTGTGTATTATGTTTGTATTTAATTTGTTATCTGTAATCAATGTATCAACAAAGGTTACCAGAAATAAAGATATATATAATGAGTTATCATTGGTTGGCAATTATCAACATTTAATTAGGTGGCATGAAAATTTCATTTAATATTTGAATTTTAAGTTTTATTTTTAGATGAATTAGAAATTGTTCATCACTTGTGTGGATTGTTTTTAAATATTTAAATTTAAACTTAAATATTTTTAAGCTATATATATTTTACCTTTTAACTGTGGGGTCATCGTGGTTGTGATCGCATGGTAGTTGGATTTACAACTACCTGTGCAATCAGTGCCTATCACAACGAAAGTTGTGAGTTCGAATCACGTACTCGATACAATTAAAGTTGTGTGATAGATAAAGTTTGCCAATGACTTGCGGCAGATCGGTGGTTACTTCCAGGAACTCCAGTTTCCTCCACCAATAAAACTAACCACCACGATATAACTGAAATATTGTTGAAATATAAGTGGCGTTTAACATCATAACCCTAACCCTTTTAGCTGGCGTCATTGTATATAGCAAATAGCTCATGGCACTGAGGGTCATATGGCAGTATATGGACCGGTCCGTCACCAAAAAAATATTATATGGACCGAAGCTTCTGAGGTATGACCCGAAGTGACATGAACTATTTGCTATATGATACTTTTCATCTAAAATAATAATGCAGGTACCGTTCCGGAACCGAATCGAAAACGAGGCAGTCCAGTCCCGGTCTATATAACGTTATATTGACCGGCTGCTCTAGCAAAGACAAATAGGGAAAATAAAAACGTAAAGTATAATATACCATCATATTTCATGTTGGACTAACTAGTGTTTTATTACATGCACTTACGTTTCATACAGTCTTGATCGCCTGACTTAAAACTTATCCATCCTGGACAACATTTACGTACATAATCATGTACAACCTGTCTGTAAAACACTGTACGAGTGGCTACCTTGTATACTATCCGACTGAAAAATGAAGAATATTTCATGGGTCATGATTATGTCAAATTTCCTATATTTATCTTTCTACATGCTGTAATTTAATATTTCATTAGTTTTAATATTACGATCATAAATAGCAAACGCACATAATTTGGTCAAGGAAACCGCATGCAGCTGTAAAGCGATTATAGTAACATGGCTATTTATCATTCTCTTAATTTGAAAATATAGATCAAATTGACTTTTAAATTATTTGTCTTTGTAATCTCTTGACATTGAGCGTACCTGATAACGATTATTACAAAAACGCGTCGTGTAAAATAAAGTAGATATTTTTTAAAACAATTATTAATTAGGATTGGATTGGTATTAAGCTTGGGTTCGTTCTCCATTTTTTCAAGAACAAAGAAGGGCCGTCGTGGTCGTGATTCGTATGGTAGTTGGAGTTATAACTACTTATGCAAACAGAGTCTATCGCCACTAACGTTGTGGGTTCGAACCCCGTTCAATGGCGAGGTGTACTCGATACAACATTATATGATAAAATTCGTCAGTGATTTGCGACAGGTTGGTGGTTTTCTCCAGGTACTCCGGCTTCCTCCACTAATGAAACTGACCGCCACGATATAACTGAAATACTATTGAAAGTGGTGTTAAGCACCACAAAACCAACCAACCAATCCAGGAACAAAGGGAGACATATAGAATCTAACACCGGCAAAAGTGTAAGACAGGGAAATCTCCGACACCCTCGGGTAAGATTTCAATCGTTCGCTGACGAGGGTGTCGGAGATTTCCCTGTCTTGCACTTTTTGCCGGTGTTTGATTTTATTTCTCACTTTCATGAGCTGTTTTTAGTTTCGTGTTTGTTTATGCACTTTTAGCAGACGATCATGTAAACAATGTTGACATAAACTGTACAGCATGCATTAGCCGGTAAAACGCACGTGATTTTTTTTGTCTTGCACTAGTGCAAGATAAGAAAATCGCACATTGCTAAAAATAGGTACTGGTCTGTCTCAAAAGTGAGAAAAGAACTTCCTATCTCCATTCTCTTAATTATGTAATATACATTCAATATTCTAACCGAATAATTAAAGAAAAATTGTGTTGTCTTGTGCTAATGAAATTGCATGACCAAATTGCTGTAGCAACATTCCTGCTGCACCTGCATATAGAGTGCATATTTCTCATCCGATACTATATTCTCGATATTGTGTTTCTTATTAGGATTTCCTTGATAGAGGGTTGCATCTGACACGGAAGACACATAATCAAACGTTCATAGTGGTAAAGTCGAAAGTTTTAAAGTTTCCACTCTAATAAACTTGACTCCCCCTTGATCCCATTTGACACCAACATTGTAATGGAGGATTTCACGACAGATGCTATGTTTCGAGCAGGAGAAACCTTGTCTGTCGAAACACCCGGGCTCCCTCCAGTGTTCACTTTGAGCCTTTGCCAATTATTGTAATTGTGTTTGCGCCAATAAAATATTTGTATTTGTATTTGTATTTTGTTAAATTGTCCTTGTCTTTCACTTGCTTTGCTTTATGGTGTTTAACGCCACTTACAACAATATTTCAGTTATATCGTGGCGGTCAGTTTTATTGGTGGAAGAAACCGGAGGACCGTCAATGCAAAACATCTACCACACAATCACAGTCACAACGGCCGCGTGGTTAGTTTGGTTGTTTACCAAAATGCATGTATATGTTGATAAAAATTTATGCTTTATTAAATGCCATAAAAGCAGCCGCACATTTAACACAAATGTCTTGTTTGTTGTTTATACTTTATTGTAAATAAAACTTCAGTTAGCAATTTTTTTTGAATTTTCATTGTCTTTCGTGTATTTGAAATTACTTAAATTACTTCAACAAAACATTTGATAAAATAAAACATAAAGATATTTTGATATCACTTTAATATATACAACAATATATGTATATTTGGTGATTTGTTTTTCTTCCAATGATCTAACTTGGGGATTTCTTTCTTAGGCGTAGTCTTTATTTACACATTCATTGTAAAATATGAAATTGTAATTGAAATTATTTAAATTCCTTAAATGCCTAAATGTATAAGAATAATTAGTAAATAATGTAAACAGATAATAATAATAATAATAATAACTTTATTGTCATTAAACATATATAAACATGTCTGTGACAAATACAAACAAACAAACAATTGTGTGTATGAAAAAAAAACAAAAAACAAAAAAAAGGACAAACATAATGAGTTATTTATGTTGCAATAAGACTTCTGTCCTCAGTCCTAATGACCGTTTCAAATAGAAGCCAATAACTCTAACATGTCGTACGGAAGCAGGATTTAGTAAATATACTAACTTTTGTAATAGTCATATGCAGACATTATAGGTGACGTATGCAGGGGCGGCATGCATTTGCCGGTAAAACGCACGTGATTTTTTTTGTCTTGCACTAGTGCAAGATAAGAAAATCGCACATCGCTAAAAATAGGAACTGGTCTGTCTCAAAAGTGAGAAAAGTACTTCCTATCTCCATTCTCTTAATTATGTAATATACATTCAACATTCTAACCGAATAATTAAAGAAAAATTGTGTTGTCCTGTGCTAATGAAATTGCATGACCAAATTGATGTAACAACATTCCTGCTGCACCTGCATATAGAGTGCATATTTCTCATCCGAGACTATATTCTCGATATTGTGTTTCTTATTAGGATTTCCTTGATAAAGGGTTGCATCTGACACGGAAGACACATACTCAAAAGTTCATAGTGGTAAAGTCGAAAGTTTTAAAGTTTCCACTCCAATAAACTTGACTCCCCCTTGATCCTATCTGACACCAATGGAGGATTTCACGACAGATGCTATGTTTCGAGCAGGAGAAACCTTGTCTGTCGAAACACCCGGGCTCCCTCCAGTGTTGTCCTATCTCTTGTTTATATTCATTGCTTTATCATTTTATAGTACATTGGCTTCGGCTTGACATCGTTGCCTATCACCACTAATGTTTTGAGTTCGAATCCCGCTCATGACGAGGTTTACTCGATACAACATTTTATGATAACGTTTGTCAGTGATTTGCGGCAGGTCCTCCACCAATAAAACTGACAGCCACGATATAACTGAAATATTGTTGAAAGTGGCGTTAAACACCATAACCCTAACCCTATTTATTTATTTATCATTTTATCTTCTATTGGCTTTGTCTTATCCTCATGGTTATTTATGATAATTTTTATAGTTATGCCCACTTTTTATATTCCACCATGTCTGATTCCATCCAATCATTTATAAATTTCCAATAACATTATTTAATTATTGTGAATATTGTGATTCCATGATCATTGCATCACGAAGCAAATGAGATTGGCAGTATATGACCTTTTTAACCCCTCCAACATTTGTCAAATATACCTGCATCAAGCCATTGCCAGAACTGTTGGTGCACCTGGTAAATCTCTCTTGTTTTGCTTTTTCCGGATTTATTTCTGATGTTTTTCGGGAAATGTTTTTGGTGGTTAAGCATTTCATCCATGCAGCAAATATTTTCAATACACGCTAATTAATCAAATTTATAATGCTTCCATGACTGCAGGGGGTGAATGTACGTCATAATTGGAAGCCATTTTGTGCTGTTTGAAGGAAAGTTTTTACTTATAGCATTAGTTATTGTAAGGATAGCATTAAATGTGATAGTACGTCTAATGCCCCTAAATGTTATTCCACCTGTGCGAAAAGGTTGTCGAAGTGTTTGAGAGTTTGACAACAAGTTTTTGAACGATGGACACGTCGTTGTTTAGTGGACATTTAAGGGCATTTGACGCACTATCACATTTAATGTTATCCTTTCAATAACTAATGCTATGCGTAAAAACTAACCTTCAAGCGGCACAAAATTTCTTCCAATTGTGACGTACATTCACCACCTGGACTGATTAGTTTCTAAGGGTGTACTTGAATTAATTAATAGTGTAAGTGAATGTTAAACAGGACCGGCTTAACTACACAATTTAAGTAATGTAAGTGGTCAGTTATCGTAAGGAGACTTACGAAAAATTTACGAAATTTGAACCTATGTCAAGCAAAAGTCAAGTGTGAACAATTGTATTTAATCGGAAAGTGTGATAAAACGTGCTTTGGCACCGGAAAAATACCAATATCTACTCGAAACCAATTTGTTGAAGTAACATTAATTGGCAAATTAGAATTATTCGAAATTATTAAATTATATTTTTCATTGTCATAGTAATTACATGTAGAACCCGTCAATTATAACCACAGTTTCCTTATCCGTGTTTGTTCACGTTATATTACCCACTACAGCAACACGAACACACCGCTCATCCGACAGATCTCAAATTTCAAAAATAGTATCACAACGCCTTATCTGCTCTATTCACATAAACAATAATAAAAACACATACTTGACCTTAAAAAGTTAGAATATGCTAAAAGGATAATCATATGCCATAATTGAATTGAATTGAATTGAATTGAATTGAATTGAATTGATTGATTGATTGATTGATTGATTGATTGATTGATTGATTGATTGATTGATTGATTGATTGATTGATTGATTGATTGATTGATTGATTGATTGATTGATTGATTGATTGATTGATTGATTGATTGATTGATTGATTGATTGATTGATTGATTGATTGATTGATTGATTGATTGATTGGTGTTTAATGCAAGCGTGGGCAGTATTTCAACTATATCATGAGGTGAAAAAAACTAATATATTTTGAAGAAGGGCAGATAAGCAATGACCAAACGAAAAATGACAAACAATGATCTACAAAACAGTACACATAAGACTAAAGATTGAGCAACACGAACCCCACTAAGCATTAAACATTGGTGTAAACTCGGGTACTCCGGAAGAGTTATAGGTAAGCAATTCCTGCTCCACTAGTGGAAATCGTGCTGGACACCAGTATATGTTAATACATACATTTTAAGATCTGAAGATTTGCTATAGATTTTTTAGAAACACTCATGTGGTTTCATTGTCAGAGTGTTCATCTGTAATGACGAAGATTGGGGTATCGAACAGTGGCTATGTAGAACTATCTGTAATGACGAAGATTGGGGTATCGAACAGTGGCTATGTAGAATTATCTGTAATGACGAAGATTGAGGTATCGAACAGTGGCTATGTAGAACTATCTGTAATGACGAAGATTGGGGTATCGAACAGTGGCTATGTAGAACTATCTGTAATGACGAAGATTGTGGTATCGAACAGTGGCTATGTAGAACTATCTGTAATGACGAAGATTGGGGTATCGAACAGTGGCTATGTAGAACTGTCTGTAATGACGAAGATTGGGGTATCGAACAGTGGCTATGTAGAACTCTCTGTAATGACGAAGATTGGGGCATCGAACAGTGGCTATGTAGAACTATCTGTAATGACGAAGCTTGGGATATCGAACAGTGGCTATGTAGAACTATCTGTAATGACGAAGATTGGGGTATCGATCAGTGGCTATGTAGAACTATCTGTAATGACGAAGATTGGGGTATCGAACAGTGGCTATGTAGAACTGTCTGTAATGACGAAGATTGGGGCATCGAACAGTGGCTATGTAGAACTATCTGTAATGACGAAGCTTGGGATATCGAACAGTGGCTATGTAGAACTATCTGTAATGACGAAGATTGGGGTATCGAACAGTGGCTATGTAGAACTATCTGTAATGACGAAGATTGGGGTATCGAACAGTGGCTATGTAGAACTATCTGTAATGACGTAGATTGGGGTATCGAACAGTGGCTATGTAGAACTATCTGTAATGACGAAGATTGGGGTATCGAACAGTGGCTATGTAGAACTATCTGTAATGACGAAGATTGGGGTATCGAACAGTGACTATGTAGAACTATCTGTAATGACGAAGATTGGATTATCGAACAGTGGCTATGTAGAACTATCTGTAATGACGAAGATTGGGGTATCGAACAGTGGCTATGTAGAACTATCTGTAATGACGAAGATTGGGGTATCGAACAGTGGCTATGTAGAACTGTCTGTAATGACGAAGATTGGGGTATCGAACAGTGGCTATGTAGAACTGTCTGTAATGACGAAGATTGGGGTATCGAACAGTGGCTATGTAGAACTGTCTGTAATGACGAAGATTGGGGTATCGAACAGTGGCTATGTAGAACTATCTGTAATGACGAAGATTGGGGTATCGAACAGTGGCTATGTAGAACTATCTGTAATGACGAAGCTTGGGATATCGAACAGTGGCTATGTAGAACTATCTGTAATGACGAAGATTGGGGTATCGAACAGTGGCTATGTAGAACTATCTGTAATGACGAAGATTGGGGTATCGAACAGTGGCTATGTAGAACTATCTGTAATGACGTAGATTGGGGTATCGAACAGTGGCTATGTAGAACTATCTGTAATGACGAAGATTGGGGTATCGAACAGTGGCTATGTAGAACTATCTGTAATGACGAAGATTGGGGTATCGAACAGTGACTATGTAGAACTATCTGTAATGACGAAGATTGGATTATCGAACAGTGGCTATGTAGAACTATCTGTAATGATGAAGATTGGGGTATCGAACAGTGGCTATGTAGAATTATCTGTAATGACGAAGATTGGGGTATCGAACAGTGGCTATGTAGAACTATCTGTAATGACGAAGATTGGGGTATCGAACAGTGGCTATGTAGAACTATCTGTAATGACGAAGATTGGGGCATCAAACAGTGGCTATGTAGAACTATCTGTAATGACGAAGATTGGGATATCGAACAGTGGCTATGTAGAACTATCTGTAATGACGAAGATTGGGGTATCGAACAGTGGCTATGTAGAACTATCTGTAATGACGAAGATTGGGGTATCGAACAGTGGCTATGTAGAACTATCTGTAATGACGTAGATTGGGGTATCGAACAGTGGCTATGTAGAACTATCTGTAATGACGAAGATTGGGGTTTCGAACAGTGGCTATGTAGAACTATCTGTAATGACGAAGATTGAGGTATCGAACAGTGCCTATGTAGAACTATCTGTAATGACGAAGATTGGAGTATCGAACAGTGGCTATGTAGAACTATCTGTAATGACGAAGATTGGGGTATCGAACAGTGGCTATGTAGAACTATCTGTAATGACGTAGATTGGGGTATCGAACAGTAGCTATGTAGAACTATCTGTAATGACGAAGATTGGGGTATCGAACAGTGGCTATGTAGAACTATCTGTAATGACGAAGATTGGGGTATCGAACAGTGGCTATGTAGAACTATCTGTAATGACGAAGATTGGGGTATCGAACAGTGGCTATGTAGAACTATCTGTAATGACGAAGATTGGGGTATCGAACAGTGGCTATGTAGAACTATCTGTAATGACGAAGATTGGGGTATCGAACAGTGGCTATGTAGAACTATCTGTAATGACGAAGATTGGGGTATCGAACAGTGGCTATGTAGAACTGTCTGTAATGACGAAGATTGGGGTATCGAACAGTGGCTATGTAGAACTATCTGTAATGACGAAGATTGGGGTATCGAACAGTGGCTATGTAGAACTATCTGTAATGACGAAGATTGGGGTATCGAACAGTGGCTATGTAGAACTATCTGTAATGACGAAGATTGGGGTATCGAACAGTGGCTATGTAGAACTAATCATTAATGATGCCGCATCAAGGAGAAAATGTTATGGAGCCATACTATGGATTTGGATGTGGGTGCATATCATT
The DNA here is from genome assembly GCA_963680875.1 of Bathymodiolus brooksi. Lineage (NCBI taxonomy): Eukaryota > Metazoa > Mollusca > Bivalvia > Mytilida > Modiolidae > Bathymodiolus > Bathymodiolus brooksi. The sequence goes on from OY804588.1 coordinate 61,050,961, forward strand.
ACTTCTAAGAATAATCAGTTTTATCTTGGCAGTTAGTCTCATTGGTTGAGGACACACAAGTTCCTCGTTAGGGTATGACCATTTAACTTTCCGATTGAGTCCTTAAAACAGCTGCTAGTCCACTGACATTCAGATAATATAAGGTTACATCTAGTACACTTCGCCAAGGACGTGTTTCGAAATGTAAATTCCAGTGGTAATAGTACTGATGACATGCTTAAATGTAACCCAATTACAATAGAAATTTGAGCAATGAGGCCCGTGGAGGTCACAATAATACACTTTAATACAATATGTATTAAATCACTTTATTGGATCTAAATTGATTCACACGTTTATAGTTTAAACAGTGCCAACAATAATTCAATATATTTAAATAGTGAAGCCACATTATACAATTATGGCCTTCAGGAGAAGTTAATATCCATGATTATTAAATTGAGAAAGGATTATTTTCCCGAGGTCCGCATGAGAAGTTAATATCCATAATTATTAAATTGAGAAAGGGTTATTTTCCCGAGGTCGGACCCCCACCTCGGGAAAATAACCCTTTCTCAATTTAATAATTATGGATATTATTATACTTTACTATAGAAACCAAGCAAGATATAATTAAGATATTTTAAAGTTTTATTCCATGGAACAAGAAATAACTCATTATTCCCGCGGCAAACTTCACGTAGGTCAAATAACTGTGAGGCAATCTGCATGTAGCACAAAATAACTGTTTGAAATTGACGCACTTTTGCACGTCGAACCAATAACTAGTTATTTCCCTCATATTAGTTCAGTATAATAATACAGTTATGTCCTTCATGAGAAGTTAATATCCATAATTATTAAATCTCGAAAGGGTTATTTTCCCTCGGTCCTCTGGACCTCGGAAAAATAACCCTTTCTCAATTCAATAATTATGGATATTAACTTCTCATGAAGGTCATAATTTTATATTAACTTCTCATGAAGGACATAACTGTATTATTATACAGAACTAATATGAGGGAAATAACTAGTTATTGGTTCGACGACACGGACGCATGAGGGAAATAACTAGTTATTAGTTCGACGTGCAAAAGCGCGCCAATTTCAAACAGTTAGTTTGTGCTACGTGCAGATTCCCTCACAGTTATTTGACCTACGTGCAGTTTGCCGCGGGAATAATGAGTTATTTCTTGTTCCATGGAATAAAACTTTGAAATATCTTAATTATTTCATGCTTGGTTTCTATAGTAAAGTATAATAATTTACATTATATATCTTGTAAATTAAACATAAAATCCACGTTATGAAAACCATATATATCGTGTCAACAAGTGCACGCGAAATCCACGTTCTGAAAACCATATAACCTATAAAAGTGCACCGTGTACTTTTATTATATCCCCGCAACGAAGTTGTAGTTTTCATTTGGAACTGTGAACGAAGAAGACCGACCTCAAAATAGAAACCCATTTAATCAACAATAGTTGCTTGTTTGAATTCATATTTTGATCCTGTTTGCTATACATAGAAACATTTGATATAGAATGTTGGACAAAAATCGATAATTCTCTTATCGCCATAACAGTAAGAATAGAATGTGGAATTCATCGATAATTGCTATTTTGGTTTGTTTTCGGGTTTATTATGTTTAACGCCACTTTCAACAATGTTTCAACTATATCTTGGAGATCAATCTTATTGGTGCAGGAAACAGGAGTACCCGCAGAAAACCACCGACCTGTCACTAACAAACTTGATCACATAATGTTGTATCGAGTATACCTCGCCTGAGCGGGGGTCGAACTCACAACATTAGTGGTCAGAGGCGGATTTAGAGGGGGCGTGTGGGGGCGTGCGGGGCGTGCGACCCCCCAAAAATTCGCAAAGCATATGTTATACAACGTTAATTGAGCAGTTCAACAAACAACTTGTTCATGAATGGTTAACTCGTGACCTGTAAGTCAAAATGAATAGTAATGATATTAGGAGTAAATTTTGGATATCATTCTAAAAAGCTCTACCCAGTGATAAATGATCAGTATGCTGTCCGTCCGGATGAAGCTTTTCGTTTCGCCGTTGGTTCATTCATTGAAAACGTATGATTCGTTCTTGTTTATAGACAAACAAAGGCGAATATGTTAACATGCTGCATGAAACGATTCTGATCATCTAATTTAGCTACGTTAGCTAATCAGGAATCAACAACAAGTTCATGTATTGACAATTTCCGCTTTTGTTTGTCTATAAACAAGAACGGTCGAATCATACGTTTTCAATGAATGAATCAAACGACGAAAAGAAAAGCTCCATCCGGACGGGCAGTATTAACTAGAACCACCCGAAAGGACAAGCATCGAAAGTACAGACCAATTAGTGAAATGAGGAATGCGTTAAAGCTAAACCAATAGTTCTTTGAAGGGTTAAAATATCGTGATCGACCAGTCACGAGTTGAACAATTCGCATCACGGTTGTTCAAAAAAGTTTTACTTTAGGTTCTTATAATCTGACAAAAACCTACTGTTAACAATTATCCGACAAAATTAAGACTCAAATCAAGCGTTTTTGGTCTGATAAAAATGGTGTGTTTGGTTCAAAATTGACGTTCAAATAATTGTCTGTAATTCCTCAAACCCCCAGAGCTTTCGGGGGGGGGGGGGGGTTCGCCCCCTGGGCCCCCTAACAGGGCTCTGCCCTGGACCCGCTGGGGACCTTATGCGGTCCCCAGACCCATCGCCTACTCACGCCCCCCCCCCCCCCCCGCCCCCCTAACCACAAATCCTGGAAACGCCCCTGGTGGTGATAGGTATTGGTATTTTGTTATCCTATCAGCTAGGACATTGCTGACGCTGACCGAACTGCTATTCAGGGTTTATTTTTAAACATTCTGTTTGATAGTTGACCAACGTTCACATATTTAATGATGTTTTATATAATGCCATGGCAAATACAAACAGCCAAACACTTTATACACTTGTTTGTTGTTTATGATGAATGTGAGAGTAATTGAAAGTTTAAACTTCACTAAGGAAATTTTATGAACTGTAACTTCACTTTGAGCCTTTGCCAATTATTGTAATTGTGTTTGCGCCAATACAATATTTGTATTTGTATTTGTATTTTGTTAAATTGTCCTTGTCTTTCGCTTGCTTTGCTTTGCTTTATGGTGTTTAACGCCACTTACAACAATATTTCAGTTATGTCGTGGCGGTCAGTTTTATTGGTGGAAGAAACCGGAGGATCGTCAATGCAATACAACTACTACACAATCACAGCCACAACGGCCGCGTGGTTATTTTGATTGTTTACCAAAATGCATGTATATGTTGTGTACAAGTTGTAAGTTTGTACAAATTATAATTTGTATGAAAATTCTGTACAAATTATAATTTGTATTTTAGGTTTGTACAAATTATAATTTGTATGAAATTAGAGAATACAAATTATAATTTGTACAAAATTGGCCTAAAAATCACTTACAACTTGTACAAATTTTTACCTATTTGCAACTGTTCAAAACGAAGGAATTCTTAATATGAACACAAACTGATTTTTAATAAAGAAGAAAACACATCAACAATATTTTACAAAATCATATCAAAAGTACTCTTAGTTCAATCAACTTCCAGTTTTCAAATTTACTTGTTTGAGCATGTCATAGAACCATGACAACGTGAATTACACAGAATTTTTTTTTTTGCACTTGGATTTTTGTAGAGATGAAATCATTGAGATGCTAAGACTCGTATCATTTACAGCTTCTATATGGTTCCTGCAAAGATACCCTGACAATGTCCCAACAGAAGTGCCAACACGATAGCCATACTCAGACACCTCTTCAATTACACCCAATATATTTCTAGGATCTGTTGGTCCACGGTCATACTATGGAATCAGAATTATTACATTGTTTCCAACAGAAAGTTCACTTAACTTTCGGTTTGTGGTTCTCATCAGTTTCTCGGCCTGAATTTGCTGTCCTGATAGGGCTCGTTTTCGTGCATGTTGAATAGGCGTTTCTGTAATGTCTGTTGCAATTTCAGACGTAGCTGTATCCTTGACCGGTTCAACCAACTGAACATCATTATCAGAATTGTTAGGATTTAGTATTTGAACAACTGGTGTTTCCTCACTATTGGGGGCGATTTCAGTGGTAACTAAAGATGATGTAGACTTGAAGACAGTCTTTGCATGAAGAACCTTGTCTATAAGTTCATCAACTTTTTCTTTGGAATAGAGAACATTGTGTTTGGAAGTATTATTCTTGGATAGCTCCAACACTTCACGGTAACACCTATCCTGCTGATCAACCATTCTTACAGTTTTTATCTCCCAACTTAACTGAATCTCAAATATGACCCTTATTTGAAAGAACTGTTCACCCAAAATCAATAACTAAGATTAACCAAATATAAGTGGAACTCACCAAAACTTTATTACCTTAAGCACAATTGTGATATATTTTATTCAATTTCAATATAGACTGATTAGTTTATAGAATCCCTAATAAAAATTAGTTTGTATTCATCTTAATAATTTCTTTACTTTAAATAGTTGCAAATATAAGAAAATTTGTTATAAGTGATTTTTATGCTGATTTTGTACAAATTATGATTTGTATTCTCTAATTTCATACAAATTATAATTTGTACAAAGCTAAAATACAAATTATAATTTGTACAGAATTTTCATACAAATTATAATTTGTACAAACTTACAACTTGTGTACACAACATATATATTGATAGAAATTTATGCTTTATTAAATGCCATAAAAACAGCCACACATTTAACACAAATGTCTTGTTTGTTGTTTATGCTTTATTATCTCACTTAAATATATGCAACAATATATGTATATTTGGTGATTTTTTTTCTTCCAATGATCTAACTTGGGGATTTCTTTCTTAGGCGTAGTCTTTATTTACACATTCATTTTAAAATATGAAATTGTAATTGAAATTATTTAAATTCCTAAAATGCCTAAATGCATAAGGATAATTAGTAAATAATCTAAACAGATAATAATAATAATAATAATAACTTTTTTGTCATTAAACATATATAAACATGTCTGTGACAAATACAAAGAAACAAACAATTGTGTGTATGAAAAAAAAACAAAAAACAAAAAAAAGGACAAACATAATGAGTTATTTATGTCGCAATAAGACTTCTGTCCTCAGTCCTAATGACCGTTTCAAATAGAAGCCAATAACTCTAACATGTCGTACGGAAGCAGGATTTAGTAAATATACTAACTTTTGTAATAGTCATATGCAGACATTATAGGTGACGTATGCAGGGGCGGATCCAGGGGGGGGGGGGGGCGCACTGGTTCGCCCCCCCCAAAAAAATATGATTTTTGATTTTTTGGCGTAAAATCGTGATTTTTCACACGAAATACCCCAAACATTTTCGCAATTATTTTAAGTGCACCCCCCCCCCCCCTAACTTGAAATCCTGGATCCGCCCCTGGTATGAGCCTATAAATCTAATTTTACTGAATTGTTTGTACCAATGTTGAAGGGTTGAAGGTCATTGTGTATTAGAGGTATTTATGATTTTGCCTGTTTCTATGACTTTTATATTATATTTTATATCTTACCTAGAATTGCCACAGTCGTCGTTGTCACATGCTACATTAAAAGGTCTAATATAAGTCTGTTGTGATGGTACAACTTGAGAGGAAGCACTGGATACTGGACACACACGTCGTCTGAAATAACAAGGTAGCAATAATCAATCTTGTTGTAATCATTTTTCTAGTTTTTCCTGTGTTGTGTATTTTGTGGGGTTTTTTTTAATCTTTAAATTTTTTTAATTTAAAAAAAAATAATTGTTGTTTTTTTTTTTTTTGCTGCTGCTTGGTATGTTTGTTTTTTGATTTGGTTTGTTTAGTCTATTTTTGTTTTGGTTTTTTATTCTGCTTCTTTGTTTGTTTCTTTCTTTCTTTATTGGTTTTAGGGTTATTTTTGCCTATTTTTTGTCTTGGTCCTGAATCTTGGGCCTAATGCTGCCTCCTATGTCTCTTGATTGTACATTCTTGATTTGGCCCTTCGGGTTATTTCTAGCGTTTATTTACACCACTTCGTTATGCAAATTGTGCATTTTTTTCTATTTTTCTAAAATATATCTCATAAAATAATTGATAAAATGACGTTTAGATGAATCACAATAACTAATGGTGTGTGGAAGAAACTGACTAAATGAAATCGATAACCTTTTATCGGCAAACTAATGGGGGAAAATTAGATAAATATTATAAAAAAAAAAATATTATAGGGACGGATTATTTACAATTCATGTTGTTATGCTAAAACTAATAAAAAGAACAAGTATTACATGAATAATAACATTTCTAAATAAAACTATGAATAAAACATTAGACAGTGTTTCGGGAAATTGCATCGTTAAATTACAGAAGTCTGACATGGTCTATTATTAGATATATTTATTATTGAAAGTTCCAGTTCCTTAAAATTGTAATTAATATTACAATTAGGGTTCTCCTCCCTCAGACATAGGTGATCTTAGATGATCTTGGCTATCTTGTTAAGGCCTTATTGGTTTTCTTGCTCCCAAAGATGTTTAAACTATTTAGTTTTTCAATCTTTAGATTGTGATCTTAACTAATGAGGGTTATTTCAGAAACACTTCAATTCGTGCACATTAAAATAGATATCTATGTTTTTATTGCAATAGACCGCTCCTTGAAAAGTATACTAAATAGGTAAAAAATATATACACTGCTTCTTTCAGGCAACATACCCAATCTGATTAAAATTAGATCTCCGCACTTGCTCCTTATTTTTCTATCGGTTGTTTTGTAGTCACCGCGTGGTACCGATAGAAAATAGGGAGCAAGTGCGGAGATCTAATTTTATTTAGATTGGCAACATACCATACAGAGGTTAATATTAATTTGCGCTACCCCCCCTCACCCCATCTTTCTTCCATCATGCATAAAACCAATACTGCACTCGTGCGTAAAAATAAACTTCATTTCAGTTCTCATGTTAAAACGTAGCATAAAAACAATTATTGAATATCACAGGAAATTATTTTTCAAATTTAATTTGTTTTTGCACTCACATTTTTTTTTCTGAAATAAAAAAAATTTTAAACTCCAAAGTTATCAGTTGGTTATGTCACCTTATACAATTATCATTTTGCAAACGCTTTCAAATATTTATACATTTCCATTTCAAACCCTCATTTTTCCAAAGACAATATGTATAAGCTAAATATATATTTACCCTGGTTTAATCAACGCATTAATTCCATTGGTCCCAAAATGTGAGAACAAAATGAACAAAGTGACAAAATTCGCTAAAAATCTGTCACTGTCCATTTTGAAATAAAAAAAAGATAATGTTTTCCAGTTCACAAGAAATATTTCATAAAAAAACGAATTAAGAATCTCACTGCGAAAAATATGTCCGTCGCCTTAGAGCTTTAACTTTATCAAAAACACTTAATGTCGACATTCATAGTAACTTTTCACGATAACGAAACTTTCTTTATCTCATATTTTTTACATATTGCGCACTGTTTTTGGATTATGGAATATAATCTTTGAGGTTAACTTATAACTAAGTACTGCGTGCAAAAACTACATGACGTTTATTTGATTCGAAGAAAAATCTGGGTGCATAAGGATATATTACATCATAATTTTTTCTCTGAACTAACTGCGTATCACGTTACAACTTTTCTACATTCTACAAAATTGAAAGTATTTCTATACTTAGTGTTATCTTACAGTGTTGAACATTGTGATAATTCAATTCGTTACTCTTTTATTTTAGGAAGGAAACCGAGTTACAAAATCGTAGAAAAATTATATCGAAAACTATACTTAATTTGAATTAAAATTTTGCGTGTTCCAAGTATTATTTATAAAAGACAATGTATTTCATTTGTTACAATTTGAATTTAAGAAAGGGCCCCAAACTACAGAATTGTAAAAGGAAATTTCAAAATTATGTCTAATTTAGATAAATTTGTGCATGTGTTGTAAAAGACAATATGTTGCCCGACTGGTACATTTGGTGCAATTCAACACAAATTCTCTATAACATGATTTCAAAATACAATTATCTGAAGCGAGAATTTTGACCCAAAATTTCAGCATTCACAACACAAGGGTACTCTACCCATTCATAATACAAAAAAAATGTATATCATTACATAATTAGCTGTACATCTTTTAACACCTAATAACATTTTAAAATAGTCCAACCGAACCTTTTCTACCATTGGTGCTTTGTGAATACCTCAGATCTCTCTACAATACAATAAAATACTACATACATATGCAGGGGCGGATCCAGGGATGGAGGGGCGCACCCGGCATGCCCCCCTCCCCTCCCCTAAAATTGGAAAAAATATGATTTTTTGGCGTAAAATCGTGATTTTTCACACGAAATACCCAAAAACATTTCGCGCCTCCATCCGCTCGGTGCAATTTTTTTAAGTGCGCACCCCCTAACTTGAAATCCTGGATCCGCCCCTGATATGTATCAAATAGACTTTAACATCGTAAATATATTCAAACATAAAGATGAAGTATTTTTTCTCATGCTGAACATAGCTTTCCTACCTTGCTCAGCGCAGTGCTTTTGAGTAACATACAATTTACAATTGTAATGAAATAACACTCCTAGATAACAAAATTTATCTACAATATCTATATTACTACTATCATACACCCATGTCTCGTTGGGTCGGATATTACCACTCTTACGAAAAACAACAATCTTAGTTTTCTTTATATTGACGGACAAACCCCACTTTATTGTATAGTTATATAATGTGTTCAACATATTCTGTAAACCTTCAACAGACTAGGACATTAATATCATGTCATCAGCATACATAAGCAAGATTATACAGAAATGAAGGAGGAATGGGACAACAGATACGACAACTTTTTACTTCCACTTGACAAGCACGTAGAGTTAGGTAGGGACGAAATGTCTATCGTAGCGGTTAAAATGCGCCGACGATTTTTTGAAATCCGCAAAGCGGGTCTTAAGGTAAAAACTGACACTAATAACATGACTTTTAAGAATATTGAATAAAATGTGGTAATATTGCTTTATAAAGATTCTTTTTTCATATCTTAGTATGGTGAAATAAGAAAAGTAAATGGTGTTTTAATTGTTGCACTCTGTTGGTACTTAGTAGAAGTACGGGAAACTGAAATCGGATCTCTCTTTAGATATCTTAACATGCTTCCGTAAGCTTGAACAATAACGGAATGCAGATATATAACCTTGATTAAGATAGTTCCCTGTTTGTTGTAACGTAAAATGAGAACGATTTAATTATTCTATTCATGATGCTCATTAGAATGTACTGATATCCGTTATTATCTCAGAATGCAAGCCACTTCTTATCTATGTATACTGAGAGGCTTTAAAAACGCACCACCAACATATACGATTGATTTTGATTTGATTTGATTTTTTGTGTTTTAACGCCACTTTCAGCAGTATTTCAGCTATATCATGGCGACCAGTTTTAGTGGTGGAGGAAGCCGGAGTACCCGGAGAGAACCACCGACCCTGGGCAAGCAACTGGTAAACTTTATCACTTGCAGTTGCGAGTCGAGTGCACCCTTTTTGTAATATACAAAGCTGGGCGCGAACCCACGCCGTATTGGTGATAGGCTTGTATGAGCCGTTAGATCCAACGACCTAACTCATTGAGCCACCGGGGCCCCCCAAAATATACGTCCGTGAATTACATTTAGTAACATATTTTACCAAATTTTACTTAATATACCTAATTCCAATTTATATTAGGATCTGAAAAGCTACTTCGAGATACCCGAAATTTCGACACATCGAGATAAGAGGAGCAAATCGTGTTGAAAAGCACTAAGTTTAAAACGTGACTTCAGAAAAATTTCGACGTAACCGAGTTTGACATAACGAGATTAAACTGTATTTAAAACTAGATCTTATCACTTGTTCCCGCCTTTTTTTCTATGTCGGTCTGTAAAGGGGGTGAGGGTAGTGAGGATTAAGGATTATACATTTGTATGGTATCTTAGCAAATTGTTCGATCATATTGCTATCCCAGCACACATGCAAGAGCAGAAACCCTAAAGTCAACGATGCCGCATCTGACATGCCCCGTTCTTGCTTATATGCAGTATACGAAATGGCGACTCATCGAATTAGTTGATTTGAATAATAGCATGTGACATGTTATCTACTCCTCTGTCAATATCTGGTGTGCTTTTCATCAATAATGGTTGGAATAGCGATCCTCCTACGTGGGGTGATGCCTGGTAACGTTGCTTACATTCAGGATGTTTATGGATATCCTTGCAATGTTATCTTAGTATAAACATATTTTATTAATTAATTCAATATTACACATTATGATAATACACATATAAATTATATAGACATTTAAATTAATCAATATGATTCGGAAACAAGTGGTTATACTTATAATAATCCGTATCCCTGTTATTTTACTGAAAGACCTGTCGATCCTGATGGTTTCCAAGCATATGTGCAATATGAGCTGTCAACAAACTGCCATTAGGACTTGTACTTGAATGATTCCGTGGCCAAGATCGTAACACTCTAGCTATCACATAGACCAATTTCCTGAATGCAACAACGCTCAAGTCGTTGCTCGATTTATCGGAAAGGAGTACACGTTATCACCTTTTGGCAAGTCCACACAAAGCGTTTCCTGGTCCTCTCTATTCTCAGATGTAGTACCACGTTGAAAGCAATATACCGTGAAAAGTTCACTCTGTGAACAGAACAGAAGATTTTCCTTTAGATGCTGCACGACCTTTTTATGCTAATTGTAGGTTGCAAAAGGTGAGTTGGCAAAGATGTTGTCGAACATGAACTGTGATGCTAAGGTGACAAATAAAATACCTAGCAACATGTGTCCTGTTGTTATCGTGCACATAGTCCACTTACGTTCGAAACCAGAGAGATTAGCCATTTTGAAAGCTTTGAAGGTTTTCTGTGTAGTGTTTTATTGATCAGAGTTTGACCTTTCGTCCTTTGTCTTGTGGCCATTGTATTGTCTATCCTTCTTCCATTTACGTCTTCTCGATACCTCTTTAGTATCTTCACACTTTTCTTATCACTTTCAGATATTGTGGTTCAATAGTTCAAATCAAATTTTCATGAGTTACACATCAACATGAGAAATGTCACCTCATTGAGTCCAAACAACTTCAGTCGAGGGTTTTTTCAAGGACCGAGTGTTTCACCTATAATTTCTAGCCGTCCGGTATTTCAATATCATCAAAACATGCAATTGAAAAATACATCAAAATGACAATAAATAACAATAATCTAAATTAATCGAGAATGATTCTACTTTGAATGTTTGATAAATTCATTTAATTATATAGCATTGCACAGGGGCGGATCCAGGATTTCAAGTTAGGGGAGGGCGCACTTAAAAAAATTGCGCCGAGAGGAGGGAGGCGCGAAAATTGTTGGGGTATTTCGTGTGAAAAATCACGATTTTACGCCAAAAAATCATATTTTTTTCAATTTTAGGGGGGCGCGCGCCGGGTCCGCCCCCCCCCCCCTGGATCCACCCCTGTTGCATGCATTAGGACAATTGCAAGTGCACATTAAGTCATGCTCATCACTGAACACCAAACGGTTGGTTGGTTTGGTTTATGGTGTTTAACGCCACTTTCAACAATATTTCAGTTATATCGTGGCGGTCAGTTTTATTGATGGAGGAAACCGGAGAAAACCACTGTAACTTGTTCTCGTCATAACAATATTCTTATTTTGCGTTATTACACTCACTCACTAAACAAAATAAATTCGGTATATTTTTCCATTTAACTTTTGAACAAATTTGAGTTGGTGTGTTGTATTAGTTGTTCTGATAGGAAATAGCCTATCCTTCCGGGGCACCTGAGTTCACACCCGGTTTTAAATGGGGTACGTGTTACTCGATCTTTAGTTTTATGTGTATGTTTTGTAGATCGTTGTTTGTCCTTTTGTACTTTTTATTTTGGCCATTGTGTTGTCTGTCCTTCTTCGACATACGAATTCTGATTACCTCTTTGATATCTTCAACCTCTTCTTACCAAAAAGCCCATTGACAAGACTAGATTTTCGTGTTCATGTTTTCCATAGATTTCTTTAGATGTTTGATATTGTATATTTAACATATATGCAAGAGGATTATGCAATCTTATGGTTACAAAATATAAATAAACTGTTTGATTTCTTACGCACACAAACTTAAAGTTATCTCCCTTCCCAATCTTTTGACTATGAACGTACCTGATGAAGCTTATTCCAGGAACGCGTCCTTCGCACTAAATTTGATATCTACGTTTGCCTGTTTGCCAGTCGAACTAGTAATACTACAGCCGTGTATATTAATAAATGAAACAAGGTGATAAATGCATCTATAAATCTATATTTGTGTATAGGCTATTTGATTATGTGTTCTATGACGTTGTATTCGAAACCCATTTCGCTTTAAATGCAGGAGGAATATATGGGGGTGGGCGTCGTTGCCAGGATCGTATGGTAGTTGGATCAACAACTATCTGTGCAATCAGTGCCTATCACCACTAAAGTTGTGAGTTAGAACCAACGTTCATGGCGAGGTGTCCTCGATACAACATTATGTGATAAAGTTTGTCAGTGACTTGTGACAGGTCGGTGGTTTTCTCCGGCTACTTCTGTTTCCTCCACCAATAAAACTGACCGCCACGATATAACTGAAATATTGTTGAAAGTGGCGTTAAGCACCAACAAACAAACGTTTTATATGCAGGACGAATATATGTGAGCCTGGTCATTATTATGTCCAGCCAGAACATATGATAGACATTTGAAGATGAAGAATGATACGACAATTTGTGGGTATTTCAAGAAACTATCTCTAATACTACGTTCATCAACTTCGAAGTACTAGATACATGTTTTTTCTATAAATCAGAATGGAAGATATTATTCAGTAACACAATACTAATAGAAAGTTTTGACTATCTAAATATTCACTGAGCTCTTCGTTCGTCAGAAATTAAGTTTTTGTTTAAGCAAAAATAATTTTATTACACTAGATTTGCTGTTAACAATTTACAACTTTTACTTAGTATCCATCGTTATTAATCACTGAATAGTAAGGGGTTTACTATACAGCAAAACATATTTCAAAATAAATATTGTTAGTACCCTTTTTCAGATCATATACAGTATATGTTGTAATTGTCAAATTAACATATAATAACTGTCTATGGTGATTTCACTTGCTTTTTGCAATGACAATTTACGGATTTTTGACACTTTCAAACCGATCACGATCGAAAGGTTAATTGTTCATACTCGGGGTATTATATGCATGATTGCGGTGTTGCTTTTTTCATGGGTCTAGGACAATAGCCCCCTGGACAATAGCCCCCCGGACAATTTCCCCCTAGGACAATAGCCCCCCGGTTAATTGCCCCCCATCCCCCAATTTTTTTATTTCATTTTTATGAGAAATAAATATGCATAAACTCAGATTAAATTATTCAAATTACTTTTAAGTTGGATTTTCTTCTTTGTATATTAATCACAGGGGCTTGAATCGCTTTCTCTTATTATTTATACATTAAATTGCAATATCATTTATAGATATTTTATTTTTAGATAGAGTTTAATGATTTCCCAATTAAGTTTAATTACCTTACAAAATTGGTCTTCAAAGAAAAATTATAAAAAGAAATTTGATTAAAAAATGATCAAAGCTAAGTACAAAGGTTAATAATTAAAAAGAATTTTGAGAAAAAATGATTGCAAGCTAAGTACAAGCTTAGGACTGGCTTAAATAGGAGTGTATTGTGAAGTGAAAGTATAGTAGTGCAATGGAGTTCATAGAGTCAGAAAGGGGTAATCAGAAACTAAATGTAAAACTGAAAAAAAATTGTGGGGGGCAATTATCCTAGGGGGCTATTGTCCTAGGGTGGCAATTGTCCGGGGGGCTATTGTCCGGGGGCTATTTTCCGGGGGGCAATTGTCCGGGGGGCTATTGTCCTGCTCCCTTTTTCATATCGCTTTAAAAATTAAGATATTATTCATTAAAATATGTTATGAAAGCAACTTTATGACAAGTTTCGACTGTTTAAATCGTTCCCTGAGCTCTTCATTTATCAGAATTTAATATATTGCTCAGTTATGTGTGTTTTGAACGCAAAATTTTCTTAATTCTGATGAACTACTAATAATAATTAAAAAAAACTGGATTGATGCAAGATGTCCTCTGAATCTAGGTTTTTGTATTTGTTATCTTCTAAATAATGAAAGACGAGTTTGAAGATACCAATGGGGTAATCAGAATCCGTATATCGAACATACAACACAATGGCCAAAAGAAAAAGTACAAAAGGACAAACAACAATCTACAAAACATACAAATGTACACATAAAACTAAAGATGTTGCCATACTACTGATTAATAACAAGATCAGCGCAATAGTGAGAAAGTGTGCTTTCTTTTTCAAGACCACAACTTTCCATGACGTAGTTCACATTAACAATTTCAGAATCTTTGCAAACGGTGTAAATCGTAAGTGGGCCTTTTGTTGTTTGTTCTAAAAGGTATCTTAAATGTACAAAATCAAATGATCTCTAAAATATGCATCAGTGTTACCAAATATTTCTATTGTGTAAACGTAACCAATTTTCGTGTTGTAATATATTCCGCGGGTTACTAACGTGGAATTAGGATTCAATGATCCTATGAGGTCTGTATTCTTAGAACACATTAATGGAATATTAGATTCTAGTAAAAAATCACAGAGAATTCTGTTTTCTGGAAATAATAAAGAACACAGTTTTTTCGATTTCAAAATATTCGTTATATCTACTGATGACAACAGTCGTGTTGTGGTGGTTTTTATAATATATTTCCATAACTCATTTTCAATAAATCTGCTTTGGGTTTAAAAGCAAAAATACTCCTGCAACATATAGCAAAAATATTTAGTGAATAATTTATCCTTAGAAAACCATCAGTCATGTTGGGATGTTTTTCATGACAATTAATACATTTAAATCTGTATACCACATTATATTTGCATATGAATTTCGAATGCAGTACCTGAGTTCACTCCCGGTTTTTAGAGGTTTGCTACGGTTGATCTTTTGTTGTCTATGTAATGTTTTGTAGATCGTTGTTTGTCCTCTTTTTCTTTAGACCATTGTGTTGTCTGTCCTTCTTCGATTTGCCTCTTCTGATTACCCTTTGGCATCTTCAAACTTTTCTTAGATATATGAGTATTACATTACAATTGTTATATGAATGTGGATTTAGAATGTCTTAAATATTGTGGTATTATATTGTATCTTTACTTGTATCTAACATAAGTGTGTTATTCATAATATTGTTTCTAGCTCATGAATCTCAAAATGAAAGTGTAAACATTGAAACATCCCACATTGAGCACGAAAAGAAGAGTATGTTAATACCCCTTCCTAACTCTCTCCCATAAGAAAAAGTTTGAAGATACCAAATCGAAGAAGAGCAGACAACACAATGGTCAACAGAAACAGGACAAAATCCAAACAACAATCTACAAAGCACCACACAGAAAACCAAACATCGAACAACACGAACTCTACTAAAAACCGGGGTGAACTCAGGTGCTCCACATGTGACACCTGTCGTGTAACTGATAAACGACCATATGGTATGGAAATCGTGTTGGACACCAGTATACGTTAATAAATACAAATAACATAAATAAAACAAGAAACCCCTACAAAACAAATGAGAGTCAAGACGATCGAATCGAACATCGTCGTTATGCGGAAATCGTACCGGACATCACATCACAACACGGAACTAAAAACGTGAAGACATGTAATTTGTCTAACTTAATAAAGACATGTCACATGTATGATCTTTTCATCCTACTCTAAAGATTATATATCGTCTTTAAAGTGCTATCAAAATAACCTTGGTGAATAATAGTGTATACATATGTATGCGTACAATAACCAGTTTCTGTTTCTCATCAGTAGTAGGGTGTATTCAGTTTTAGTCCCCCAAAAAACCCGTGGAGGGGTGGAGGGACCCATATATGGGCAGACCCCGCCCATATGCCATATAAGGACATAACCCCTACACCCCGGAACTGACGTCACAAAAAAAAATTGAAATCCATATATGGTTATGACGACGCTCTCGTTGCAGTATGACTCATGGTAAAAGATTTCCCCGCACCCCGACGATCATATATGGTCCCCCCTTTCATTGCAATATGATTCACCACATTCTGCCGTCCCGAGCGCATGATGACTCAAAACGGAAGGGTGACATCTCGCAAAAATTCAAAAATTCAAAAAAATTCAAAAAAATTTAAAAAATTTAAAAATTTCAAAAATTCTAAAAATTTAAAGTAAAAAAAAAATCAAAATATCAAAAAATCAAAAAATCAAAAAATCAAAAAAAAAAAAAAAAATCAAAAAAATACATAATTTACTCACGTACGTGTCTTTAGTTTTTATCATGTATCAGTCCATTTACAACGCCCGTGTCAAAAGTATTAAAATGCTGATATTTTTTCGAGAATCTATTGTTATCATCATCAATTCACATATACCCCCCCTTTTATTCACTATTACAGATTCAATGAGAACAAGACCTGTGTTAACCCGGACACAATCATAAAGCATTAAAATACTGATATTTTTATTCACACCCATTTTTTTAAATCCATGTGTTTAACCCTTAAAATTCTCAATGTTTGATTTAAAAAAGACGCTTAGATCCATGTCGTTCAAATAGGAAAAGTCAATTACGATTTTGACCTCGATATCACACGCGATATGGTCATATGTTTTTAATTCATCAGATGCTAACAAGAATTTCGGTTCTTTTTAATCTACACACGGACAACAGACATCAATACAATACAATACAATACAATACAATACAATACAATGCAATACAATACAATACAATACAATACAATACAATGCAATACAATGCAATGCAATGCAATGCAATGCAATGCAATGCAATACAATACAATACAATACAATACAATACAATACAATACAATACAATATATTTTATTCCAATTAAGGTCCCTCAAGGGACAATAACAAATATACATTCATAATTATATCAACAGTTACAACAATACAGAATGGAGACATATGTTCATAAACAAGACAATTCTGACTATTTAAATGATAACATGTTACAGAAAATGGGCTGTGTTCGGCAGCACGACCCGAGGAGAGGCAAGGAGTAATGTATAGCAGCAGAGTGTATCGTATGGTTGAAGAATGGACTACATGTATGCGATTACTTAGCTGGAGGAGACACCAGGGGACGATGCTTAAGAATTGTATTTTGATTCTCCCCGTGTCTGATCTAGCAAAGCAAGCGGCTCAAGTAGTAAAACATCATGTGTTTGATGAAAAGACTGATTACATAGCTGGATGAGATACCAGGGGACGGTGCTATCCATCGCACGCACTGACCATTTATCTTGACCCGAAATGATAAATACGCATATACTATAAACACATGTCAGTGTAAACCTCAACAGATAGAATAATTGAAGAGCGTAATTACATAGATGTTTTTATTGATAAATGTCTTTAATTGTGTGTTAATTAATGATTATATACTATGAGCAATGATTACTTTTTAGAATAATAACGCGTAAAAACAGAGTTTGACTTCTGGTAAGGTTATACGTTTCAACATCGTCTGCATTGAGGATAAAATTTCAATTGATCTGATCTCGAGGATCGCTATGTGTTACTGATAAACCACTCGAGTTAATTAATTCCATGAATGTGTCTGTAGCAAAACAAAAAAATGTTACACATGACTTTTCTTTAATTGTTATCGAAGGCTATATAGCGATGATTAACTCGAATGATAAGATCTCCACGCGTATTTCATGTAGTATCATGGTCATTTTTATCGTCTTTAGTCGATGTTATCGAATTATGATATAAACTGGTATGGGTCTTTGATTTTTCTGGATAGTGGTAATCTGACGTTTGTGTTTTCAAAGGGAAGTAATTCTGTTGCGGATTGAGAGTTTGTAAACCGAGGGAAATAACGTTATTCGGTATATATGTTCGATCAGAGTTTATAAACCAAGGGAAATAACTTTATTCGGTATGTATGTTCGATGAGAGTGGGGGAGATAACTCAATGTGTACCTTCAAAGGGTTTCTAGTATGGTTAAGCGTATTCAAAGGAAAGTAGCTCTGCCAATACAGACATATAAGCAATCGTGGATATCCGCCACCGCCACCGCCACAGGAGGGGAATATACCACCATCACCGCCACAGGAGGGGAATATACCACCATCACCGCCACAGGAGGGGAATATACCACCATCACCGCCATCGCCGCACACTCCGCCTCCGCCGTCGCCATCGCCGCCGCGTGATTTACGGTTTCGTGTGTGATATTGCAAATTCGGTAGAAATAGATTTTATCTGTGTTTATAAGAGGGAGGAAATCCGTCATGATCCATACAGCCATGGAGGAGTTTTACGTGTGTTCGTTAGCAGTGAAGATTCTCTCGAGCACTTCGGCGATAATTCTGGAGGGCAATTTCGAGTACAGTTTCCGCGAACGTACCCCATGAAAGACAAATGGGAGTGTGCGTTATTGAACGTTTCTTTTGTACTGCGTTCGAAACACCCACCAAAAGGGTTTACGTATGAGGGGATTTCGTGGGAAATTATTCGTACGTCAGAAACCAACCGGTTCTCCAATCCGTCGGCATCCTGCACGAAGAAGTGATGGACGTGACCTTCGAACGACCGATATACCACGAGAAAAAATCCTTTCAATTTTATCAATTGGAAATCACTCTGAAGGACGACTGTCTGAAAGCTTGTCGTTTTAAGGACGATCACGTTTTTTGTCTGCTTCATTTCCGTAAACGACAGTGAGGAGTTTATAAGAGGAAGTGACTGGACTGGGAAGCCCACCGACATGCAGTGCCCAGTTTGTCAACAAGAATTTTCTAGGAGAGATAATATGCTGCGTCATCACAGGAATGTTCACGTAGGAGGAAGCAGAAGAGGAGGAGGAAGCAGAGGAGGAGAAAGCGGAGGAGGAGGAGAAGGAGGAACCGGAGGAGGAGGTGAGGGGAAATCTATCGATCGGAAACCCTTTCTCTTTCGTCATTCGTTCACGGCAAACATTACGGGTCCGACCGGCTGTGGAAAGACGTATTTCGTTAAAGCGCTGCTACAAAACTGTCGGATCAAGATGGCGCCACCACCTCAGAGAATCGTCTGGTTGTACAAGAGATGGTAACCCCTCTACGATGAGATAAGTAGGACGGTGGTTCCTCGGGTGGAATTCGTCAGAGGCATCCCGATGAACTTGGACGGCGATCACTACTTCGATCCCCGAATACGAAACGTGATAGTCTTGGACGACCTGATGTCGACCGCGGCCAAGGACTCGAGAATCAACGACCTGTTTACGTAAGGATCTCACCATCGCAACCTATCCGTGGTGACGCTTAACCAGAACCTGTTTTTCGGAAAAGACCCCACCCAGAGGAGAAACTGTCATCACCTGGTACTCTTCAACAATCCCGTCGACCGACAACCCATCGCGACGCTCGGAAGACAGATGTACCCCGGACGGGCCCACGACTTTTTACAGAAATTCGAAGAAGTCACGAAGGAACCCTACTCGTACCTGGTCGTGGACTTGAAACCGACGACCCCCGATTCTTTACGTCTGCGCACCCACATATTGAAAACAGGCATCGAGAAGGAGAAAGATGAAGAGGAGGAGGAGGATGTGGAGGGGGAGGAGGAGGATGTGTAGGAGAAAGAGGAGGAAGAAGAACAGGAGGAACACCCAGACCTCTTAGCCTGTCGAACCTGCGGACTCGTATTCGCTCACGCTTGGGGTTTTAAAGATCACCAGGTACGTGCATGTCCCGTCAACGAACCTCCCGCCAAGACATGCAAAAGAGAAGACGATGGGATAGAAGGCACATACGACTATGAACTAGAATGCTACCTTAACGATCAGCCGGCGACCGTGTGTTGCGCCGACCAACTCCCCGCCCGAGTAGAGAACCGAGCCCAGAGCTTCGTCGTCAACACGGACTCTTGCGATCGAGAAG
This sequence comes from Bathymodiolus brooksi, assembly GCA_963680875.1. Classification (NCBI taxonomy): domain Eukaryota; kingdom Metazoa; phylum Mollusca; class Bivalvia; order Mytilida; family Modiolidae; genus Bathymodiolus; species Bathymodiolus brooksi. Next base: position 61,071,082 of record OY804588.1, read on the forward strand.
GAACACACTGGGTGGCATTTCCTTTCCCAAAAGAAGGACCCGCCGAATTTTTCGATTCGTTCGGACGAGCACCGGAAACGTATCACCATCGCTTCAGAAACGTGCTGATCACCAACAGACCGCAATACAAGTTCAACACAGTTCGAGTTCAACCCGAGGACGACGACACCTGTGGACTCTATTGCGTTCACATCGTCAAATACAGATATAGGACCTTTACTCTGGAAGATATCATGAATGAATTCTCCGCTCGAGACCCAAAGACGATCGAGGCCGAATTGAAAGACATTTACGAATGAATTTTGTGTACAACAACAATATATATAGTAAATAAAAAGAATGGAATTCGAATTTTCGTTATTGTTAACGCCTTAAGTCACTCCTCCCTGTCCGTCCCCTACTCAACATTCCCCAATTTTTCATTTCGAATTTTCGTTCTTTTAATTCCTACCTGTTTGTGTAACTATGTGTCGGATAGAATATTGCCAGTGGCTATTGTAAGAACGATAGAATGAATGGGTTATTTAAGCTCAGTGATAAGACCTACACACTGGGTATCCGCCACCGCGGCGGCGATGGTGGCGACCGAGGCGGAGTGTGCGGCGGTGGCGGCGGATATCCACGATTGCTTATATGTCTGTATTGGCAGAGCTACTTTCCTTTGAATACGCTTAACCATACTAGAAACCCTTTGAAGGTATACTTTGAGTTATCTCCCCCACTCTCATCGAACATACACACCGAAAAAAGTTATTTCCATTGGTTTATAAACTCTGATCGAACATATATACCGAAAAACGTTATTTCCCTCGGTTTACAAACTCTCAATCCGCAACAGAATTACCTCCCTTTGAAAACACAAATGTCAGATTACCACTATCCAGAAACATCAAAGACCCATACCAGTTTATATCATAATTTGATAACATCGACTAAAGACGATAAAAATGACCACGATACTACATGAAATACGCGTGGAGATCTTATCATTCGAGTTAATCATCGCTATATAGCCTTCGATAACAATTAAAGAAAAGTCATGTGTAGCATTTTTTTGTTTTGCTACAGACACATTCATGGAATTAATTAACTCGAGTGGTTTATCAGTAACACATAACGATCAAGGTGTTCCTCGAGGTCAGATCAATTGAAATTTAATCCTCAATGCAGACGATGTTGAAACGTATAACTTTATCAGAAGTCAGAGGATTTTCTAAGGTCAAACTCTGTTCTTACGCGTTATTGTTCTAAAAAGTAATTATTGCTCATAGTATGATTTTGGACTTGACAAAGGAGGCGTAGATCCTTTTTCTCCCAAGTACAGCTTGTCTAGTATTATATGTGACGTGGCGTCCTTTCGTCTTTTCAAACCAGTTCGATCTGAACCTCTTCATGATAAAAGCAGAAAATTCCTCCATATTCCGTTTGCTAACAAAGGAATCGATGCTATTAACATCAGCAACATTCTTAATAGAAAAGAGGTTGTAAAAGAAATTCCACCATATTTCAAAAATCAATCTGTTCCCATTGTCTCCTATAGCTACACTAACAGCATTGGCCGTAAAATTTTCAACTACAAAGAAGCATTGCAAGATATTAACATAGAAGAGTACCTTAAGAACCCTCTGACTTGTGACTGGTCCCACTCTCCTTTTCAATACAACCCCTCTGGACATGTAATCACTGGTGATCTGAATATCATTCAACATGAGAGTCTCCGAAAGGTGATTTCTCATGGTCCTAAATTCAGAGAACCTCAACACATCAATTGGAAACATAATTTCAAGATGATTATGGATGCTGTTGAAGATTATGCCAGAAGGTGGATAAAGAGAGAAGCAGACCAAGATCCTGAGTTAGAGTCCTTGTCAGTCTGGGTTAGAACAATTAGGTCTCTAGTACAAGGTCGGATTCACAAACTCAAAAATTGTGTTAATAGTCGACCTAAGTCTGTATTTAAAGACCAAGAAGCTGTTAAGTGTCTTTCCTCTCTTCATGACAAATATGTTATCGTTCCTGCGGACAAGGCTTCCAACAATATCGTGTTTGTATGTAAATCATATTACTTCGTATGCCTAATCAAGGAATTAGGCATAAATAGCAACACCTCTAGTAATACCACATACAAACCAACTTCGTTCGACAAAGATGAAATCCTAGCTAACCACAGATCATGCATGACCTCTTTAAACATTCCCTCTGGTAAAGAGTCTGAAGATTTACCCTATTTATATTGGATACCTAAGCTCCATAAAACACCATACAAAGAAAGGTACTTAGCGGGATCATCAACTTGTTCGACGAAAGAATTATCTATTCACCTGACAAAGATTCTGTCTGCAGTAAAAGAGGGACAACAGAAATATTGTGAAACTGTTTACTCGCGTAGTGGCATAAATCACATGTGGATTTTGAAAAACTCTAACGATCTTTTGGATAACCTTAAATTAAGATCTTTCTCTCAGGTATCCTCCATCAAAACTTTTAATTTTTCAACTCTATATACCACCCTACCGCATGACAAATTAAAAACCCGCTTAAAAGAAACAATTCACAAAGCTTTCAGTCATAGAAACTATGGCTCAAAATTTGTTGTGTTAGGCTACAATTCCACATATTTTTCAAACAAAATTCAAAAAGGTAAAACATGCTACTCCGAGGAACAAGTGATCAGTATGTTGGAGTTCCTCATCGATAACATATTTGTCTCCTTTGGAGGGACACTGTTTCAGCAGGTCGTCGGCATACCAATGGGTACGAATTGTGCCCCTCTTCTAGCCGATTTATTTTTATACTCATATGAGTCGGAGTTTCTTCAAAAGCTTGTAAAAGATAAGAAGATTCATGAGGCTAGAGCCTTTAATTTCACATACAGGTATATTGATGACGTTTTATCTATCAATAATTCTAGATTTGCAGAATTTCTTCCATTGATATATCCTCCAGAGCTGGAAGTTAAAGAGACCACAGATACAGCTTCGTCCGCATCATTTTTGGACTTATACCTCGAATTTGACGACAGTGGTCAACTCAGTACTAAAATTTATGATAAACGGGATGACTTCAATTTTAAAATCATAAATTGTCCAAATATGTGCAGCAATATACCAACTTCTCCTGTATATGGTGTATATCTCGCAATTGATTCGTTATGCAAGGGCCAGTAGCAATTATTCTGATTTCCTGAAACGTCATCTTCATCTGAGAAACAGGCTACTGGACCAGGGCTATTAACAGATTCGCCTTATTCGATCTCTTAGAATGTTTATATTCCGATACCAAGATCTTGTCGAAATATATTTGTTTTAATTTTGACTTTTTAAATTTTTAGAATTTTTGCGAGATGTCACCCTTCCGTTTTGAGTCATCATGCGCTCGAGAAGACGGAATGTGATCAATCATATTGCAACGAAAGGGAGGACCATATTTGATCGTCGGGGTGCGGGGAATTCTTTTACCATGAGTCATACTGCGACGAGAGCGTCATCATGACCATATATGGATTTCAATTTTTTTTGTGACGTCAGTTCCGGGGTGTAGGGGTTATATTCTTATATGGCATATGGGCGGGATCTGCCCATATATAGGTCCCTCCACCCCTCCACGGATTTTTGGGGGGACTAAAACTGAACACACCCTACTACTCTCAACCATTACATTTTTCTGTCAGTCCCATTCCAGAACCCGAATTTCCTTCGGCATATGTCGTGGTATTTTTGTGTGCAATGATTCGAGGCGGGAGATATAGCTGTCCGTTTTGTTGAATCACTACTTACACTTACCTTTCATGATTACTACCTGTAGATATATTTGCCTTTAAATGCTCTGTATGTATTATTTCACATCTATATAAAACAGAATATGTGTGCGGTTGTCTTTGGTGGGGGTCATCTATTGCTACTTATATATCGATGGCATAGTGCAGAAAGGGGCTATTTGCAATATTCATCAAAATTTACCTTTTTATTGTTTTTATTATTTGTCAAAAATTTAAGGTGCAGAGTATTCCCATTTTTTTTTAATTTGTGCAGAAAGGTTCTATCTGCCTTATATCTCCTTTCTGCACAAACAGATCAAATTTCAACACATCAAGTGTCAGATTAATCAGATTAATTATATATTTATTTGATAACTGTTAAAAGCTGTGTTTCATATTACAGTAATTAATTTAATGGTTCAGATAGATGTTTCATTGCAGTAATTAATTTAATGGTACACATAGATAACATGGATATCACAAAGAAAGAAAACTTTCCCTCAACAGCAGTATTTTAATTGCATGATCTGAGCTGTGTTTAAAGCCCGGTATACACGATACAAGTTTTGCATCCAGGTCTCCATTCAAGTTTCTTGAATTCAAGTTTTTTGATCGTGTATACCATACAAGAAACTTGAATCAAAAAACTTGAACGGACTTGGATGGAATAGAAATGCATCCTATTTTTCTTTCAACTTGGATGGAACTTGGATGGAGATTGACCAATCAGAAGACAGAATCCTTATCAGCATAAATTTGTGAATGTAAATAATAACAACTACACGTGTTAACTTGTGCAAAGATGGCGGGAAAAGAGGAAACTCCAAAATGCAGGAAAAAGACAGTCACATGGACTAATGAAATGATTGAAGAGCTAATAGACTTCATAGAAATACATCCCATCGTCGCCTTCGAAGCCATTTACGAGCCCATGTTGACCTCTTTTTGGAGCTTAATCTCCTTCGCAGTACAATTGTACATAATAATGCAATACAAAGGGCAGCACCCTCCTCTCCTCCCAAAAATGCCATTTTGTTTGTTGTATCTCCCACCAAAACTTGTGTGTATTCATCAAAATTTCTTGCATCGTGTATACACAAACTTGAATTCAAGTTTTCTTGATCCAAGTTTTCTTGAATGGAGACCTGGATGCAAAACTTGTATCGTATATACCGGGCTTAAGGTATGTATTTTTAGAGTAAATTTAGTCACTTTCATGTTTTATTTTTGAATATTATATAGTGAATATACTACAATACATTTGATTTATAATGAAGCAATCAATTAATGTAAATTCATATTCAAATTTTGTATGTTTTTACTTTTTCAGATGGCTGAGAAAGAAGAAGACTGGTCAGATTGGTCAGATACAGAAATAGATAAAATATTTAACATCAGTGCAAACCCACAAAATGAGGACAGTGAATGGGATACTGAGGATTTAGAACCACTGATGAAAATAACAACATTCAAACATTATCTTAGATTAAATTTACTAGGAAAAGGTACAGAAAGACACAAGAATATACGAAAAAGAAGGAAGATTCTAAAACAAATGCAGGAAGCTATGCTTAAAAAATGGTACAATAGACCAAGCAAGAAGTTACAAGGTAGTTATAAAGAAATAACCAAAACAAGACTTTCAAAACAAAAGAGAGAAAAGGGGAAAGACATCAGTCATCAAACAAAAAGAAAGTAAACAGAATGCCAGGAAAAAAATAGCGAATATATGTGCTGGATTGGACGAGTTTGATGATTCTGGTGATGACAAAACTTACAGCCCTGGAAAATGTAGCAACTCCTGTGCTGAATCTGAAGATAATACGGATATATCTGAATTGATATATAAAAAAGAACCAGTGAGAAACAAAGCATGGAAGAGGAGAGGTAAAACCATTTTATCACCGCAAACATTTCCTAGAAAAAAGCAAGGAACCAGGATTTTCATAACTCCAATAAAGACCAAATCAACATTAAGATGTCCCAAATCTCCCTCTTCAGCAGTCGAGGCCATGCAAATACTGTTAAAATATCGCACTGCTAGATTAGATAATGTCTTGAAAAGCAACGGCTTAATGCGACATCCGATTTATCCTGATGGTAACTGTTTCATTAATGCAATTTTGTATTATTTGAAAGAAGAAGGATGCGAAGTGGAAACCGTTGATTCACTGTGGAGCAAAATTGCTGACCATTTCATGCAAAACATGCACAATTATATCAATTACCTTAGTTTTGCAAACTGCTACTGAACAAGAAGAAATTTAATATTACAAAACATGTGTTGGAGATTTGAAGCTTAGTGGCCATTGGAATAATGATTTGGCTGACTGCATGACCCTTGTGATAGCAAACATTTACAGCAGAACGGTTAGAGTATTTGCAACCCGGACACAAAATCCACTGTATGATGTGTATCCTGAAAATACCACAGGTCAAGAACAGAATATTCACACACCTATACAAGTAGCCCTTTTCGCCAGTAAAGAAACGAACATTATGATGGTATGAAAAAACTTCAACATGCTGAACATTCTCCTCAAAAGACATCAAATAAACAATCCTCGTCAGCAGCTGCTGTAACTCCAAGGCAGACTACAAAGGTATTCCGAAGAAGCAACTTTTTTCGAAAAAGAAAAAGTAAACCACATGAATGGAAGAGAAATATAAAGAAACAAAAAAGATTATCTGGTTTGGAATATGTAAATGAGGCAGGTAAAACAGTTCCTGAGAGAAAGCTAAAAGAAATGGATTGTTCTAAATGCAAATTCAAATGCTCACAGAAAGTCACACAAGAGGATAGACAACTTATTTTTAGAACATATTGGAATTTGTCTACTTATGACAAACAAAGAAACGTTATCTGTCAAAATGTTCAAGACAAAGCTCCAACTAGAATATCTTCAAACAGGAGAGAAAAATTAAATGCATTTCATCTTCCAGTGAATGCAGAAAGAGTTAGTGTATGCAAGAAATTCTTTTTAAACACACTTGACATTGGGAAAAAGACTGTTACATTTGCAATGCAGAATAAACAGCACGGGACTTTTGTTGGAAAAGACAAAAGAGGAGTAAATACACCAAAGAATAAAACACCAGAGACAAATTTAGATTATATTCGCAAACATACCGAATCATTTCCTACTGTTTCTTCCCACTACACAAGAAAGCACACTGCACGAAAATACCTCAGTAGTAATATTACAATTAAAATCATGTATCACCTGTATATGGAAAAATGCAAGAAGGACAATAAAAAGCCTGCTGGTTTCTCTGTATATAGAAGCAAATTTTGCAAAGAATATAATTTAGGTTTCCATAAACCAAAAAAGGATCAGTGTAGTCTTTGTACAATTTATGAGAATACCAAACAATCTGGTGAGCGAACACAGAAACTTATTGAAGAGTATGAACAACACCAAAAGCTAAAGAACGTACCTCTTATTCCATATTTACGATCCGTGGTCATAATCGTATGGTAGTTGGATTAACAACTACCTGTGCAATCGGTGCCTATCGTCACTAAAATTGTGAGTTCCAATCCCGCTCATGGCGAGGTGTACTCGATACAACACTATTTAATCAAGTTTGTAAATTTGCTCCACCAATAAAACTGACCTCCACGATATAACTGAAATATTGTTGAAAGTGGCGTTAAACACCATAACCCTAACCCACATATAAGTTATTAAACTTGTTCGTGTCCATATTCCCAGGGCCTACTGATGAGAGAGGGTTCAGTCGGTACATCGGTCCGGGGCCCGTGATCTTCTGAAGGGCCCCTTAGCCTTAGCCATAGACATTTTATTTTGTTTTTTTATATTTTTTTTGTATTTTCAACTATTTTTAGTTTATTTAGATATGTTATCTGGACATTATGCTGCACAGGAAATAAGTTTAGCAGTGGTTTTATTGGAACTCAAATCTTCAATTTTGAGAAAAGTCTCAGTCTGTCCCCGGGGCCCCAAAGCAGTCTTGTTCCACCTTACAATATTTCTCTTGGAGGCCCTGCATATTCATGCAATCTTATGTTAACAGCAACATATACATGTGTCGACCATAAAACTTATTAAAAGTAATTTACTGTTAACATTGTATGAATATGGACACGAACAAGTTAAATATTCGAAAAAGAAATGAAATAATAAAGAAATTTTATTAAAAGTAAATATGTAAGCAGAAAGTTAATAAAAGAGGGGGGTAATTCTGTTCCATGAGCGCTTGTGTTTCAAATCGGTTACATTGAATGGACCATATTGGCATCATATTTTACTAGTAAGTGTTGGTAATATGCGAGCGTGAGCGAGCTTTTTATGGTATAAAATGTGTACTTGGGATTTTTTGACAAACATGGCTGCACATACTGATGGCTAAAAAAAATTTCGACGCATTGTAAACACGTTCCGTGTAACACACTCAACTAATGAAGATCTTCTTAACATAAAGCGCGAAGGTGATCCTGAAGTCTCGTACCCTCTCTCGTACGTCCGATACCACTGAAACCCGGAACCCGTGTGTAATAAAAGTCATTTTGTTAGCTTGTTTTACTTATATTGATATTTTTTTAATTTATTAAATCTATTCTGACATACTGACAAGAATTTTGGTTTCTACGCGGAAGTTAACTTTTGAGATTTCGTAAGGAACGACAGTTCGATTGAATGAGACTAGATTCCAATCGTAACTACTCGGTGATTCTCGCTACCCTGCAAATAACCTCGTATGCATTAGGCGTATACATGAAAGTTTGATAAAGTTATATTTTAAGCAATGTTCTATATTTCAATTACAGTTTTAATTAGTTTTGCATGATTAGATTTTACTTAGTATGTCTTCCATATTGGATTTTCGTGGACTATACTTTTGTGCGGCTTAACTTAACTTAGCTTCCGGCAAACAATTTAAGAAGAATTTCTACTATGTACGTACGAGGTTATTTGCAGGGTAGCGAAAATGTCCGAGTATTTACGATTGACTAGATTCGGCCCTAAAAAAAGCGATTTATTGATTGGGTGTAATCAATAAATTGTGTGCGACATTGTCCGCAAACGTAAATATAAATTACCGACTTCCAATCAAAGTATACTACCGACCAGTGGCGGATTCAAGGAGGGGATTTGAGGGCTTCAGCCCCCCCCCCCCCCCCCCCCCCCTCCCGTCGAATAAGTCAAGCACATATATTAACATACGCTTTTCAGGGCTAGTTAACGTCACGATATGGCTTTTAATCGAATGGTTTCGATCTGTGTGATGAAAGTAAAAGAAAATACAAATTAATTTCTTTGTATTGAATTAATCTTCAAAGAGGTAATTATAAGTAATTATGCTAAATCAAGTTTTTATGAATGTATTGTCAAAATACCAATTAATCAGGTACTGTCTTAAACCGTTATATAAACATGTCAAGTGTCACAATTTCATGTAGGTGTAACAACCAACACCTGTAAATTGAGGTTCTTTCCAGTAAATTCTTTTTTAAATATCATTTATTTTTACAAAAAAAAATTAAAGGCAAATGTTGCTGTATTAAATTTTTTTTACACGAGTTTCCGTTTTGAAAATATATGAATACAGCATATTTTAAACTCTAAATGAAAATATAAATACATATAAAATAATTAAAATTAATTAGAAATAAAAATAGACTTAAATTAGATTTTTTTCCCTGCTATTGCTCAGACCCTTGAGCACTTTACAAAACTGCCAAAACACACATTATACATGTTGTACACCAGACCAGAAGAAGCTGATGTAACTTCTTTGTTGAATTCCATTTGCAACTTTGATTTTGTCGTAACCATTGTTATTGTTCAAATGTGCCTGGCTTTTAAGAAAGGGCTCAGCAGATCACTTGACATAGGCAGAGCCTTAAAAAGCGTAAATTTAAATCAGAGCTCACTAGACTGCAGAGCAAATGTTGAACAATTCAACCACCAGTGTTTTGAGAGGAGTGCTAAAATATGTGAACCACTAGACATAGAGGTTAAAAAACCTAGAATATGCGGGAGATAAATAATGAGAGATAATGTTGAAGCAGAGTCCGGAAAACTAATTTAGGAAGTCAATAACTGTACCTTTTCTCTACTATACGCTAAATGAAATGAAAACAAGGTTTACCGACCTACATGCCAGAACCGCTTTGGGACTACAGTTGGTTCCATCAATTATTGAAAATATTGCTCTATAACTGAGCCCCCCCCCCCCCCCGTCAACAGAGTCTCTGGATCCGCCCCTGACCGTATTTGTATTCTTAGACATATCAGAATCGAAATAATTCATGGCAGCTAGAATGTGTTTTGAGTTTTAACATGAGTTGACGATAATATTTCTTAGCTTTTCTTTTCAAAGCATGTTGATCTTGTTTGATGAGTAAATTAACAAATTTTACACCAAAACATTCGGAATTGTCAATATTTTGATTATTTATTTACTCATTATGTTGTTAGGAGTTATTTTCATTTGTACATAATTTAAACATAACAAATAAAAATTGACTTTGATTTTCCTATATATTTCAACTAAAAATAAATCCTAAAAATTAACAATTCTGTTTATATTATGTACAAATAAAAACCACTCATATAAACATAATGAGCAAATAAACAATCAAAATGTAAACAATTCTGAATGTTTTGGTGTAAAATTTGTTAAAACCTATCCAGAAATGACTTCACAATATTTTTTTGAAAAAAAAATATGGTTTTGGTTGATTATATAGGGATTTTTTTTACATGTTGCAATACTTTTGGCACCATACTGTACTAATCTCACAAAGATGGCATAATTTAATCCAGAATACACAATCAGGTTTGGAATCAAAAGGATGTCAAATCGTAAGTTTTTGCACAAAAATCTATTCATAAATTACTGCGTTTCACTTTTGTAAGCAAAATAAACTGTAACGTTCCTTTCCCCTACACTAAAATTGCCCCAAAAGTAAAAAAAAAGAACATGAGACGACTGTAAGTTGTAACTTGTAAGAGAGTTCGGGCATTTTTGAACAAGGAAATAATTGAGCAATTAATTTGTTTTTGATGTTGTATTGATCCACAACCAATAATCTCCTAATACTAAACGTAAGGAAATCGACTCGTAATTTGTTTTACTTAACCGTTTAACGATACCACACACACTGACACAGTCACAGGCACATCCGACAGTGTCAGTGGCTAGGTTATATTACAGGAATATGAAATTTTATCAATAAGATACCTTTGTTAAGTTGGCTTGGAATCAGGATAATGTATCTGAGTGGAGCGACATGTCTACCAACTGACTTGTTTAAGTGACAGTGAGCTAGCACCAGTCCCGGCCCAGTGCCAGGGCTTTGTTCGGAAGAACAGACAGAAAATTTCTTTGGAATCCTAATCTCAACAAGATTAAGGGCTGCCGTAATCTCATTGAATTCTAATCTCAACGATGAAGATATAGACTGAAAATTTCTTCGGAATCCTAGAAACTGACCGAAAATATCTTCAGAATCCTAATCTCAACGAGATTACGCTGACGGTACATCGGGCCGGGGTTCAGAGAACCAAGAAGGGGCCCCGTGAATCTCTGAAGGGTCCCATAGCCTTAGCCATAGATGTTTTATTTTGATTTTTTGATTATTTGCAGTATTTTTAACTCAAATCCTCAATTTTGAGAAGTCTCAGTCTGTCCTCGGGACCCCAAAGCAGTCTTGTTCCGCCATGCAAGAGTTCTCTTGGAGGCCCTGGCTAGCACTACATGTATAAACATCCAACTAATCTTCTTGTTCTGCAGCCTCCACAGGGACTATTCACTAATTGTAACAAATTATTTTTATCACTCGACTGACAGCTCTAAACAAAAACTGGTTTGGTAGAAAATTTCAACCCTGTAATGGAGTTCAACATTTTAAAGATTGTGAAAAGTCGTATTTTGCAAATAAGAAATGACACTTTATTTTTCTAATTTTTGTTGATCACGTTTTTTCGCAGTTGTTATTTACTCATATGGCAGATGACATTATAATGACATATGATATACTTTGAAAACGGTCTGCAGCAGCTTATTATTGTACATTTTAAAGAATTTTAAGAATTAAAAATGGAGTTAAAATATTCATACAATATGCTAACAATCATTGTACAATACTTGTGTTCATCGAAAACTGCCGTAACAAGGTTGTGGTACAACAGTGTATGTCTATGTAAACATTGCTTTATGACGTCTCACAGAACATCTGTTCACATGAAATTAATATGCAAAATGACAGATCCAAAACCTGACGGCCCCCATCCCATGCCAGTCCATTACTGATACGCCGACGATATATATCATATACAGTGAAACTTGTCTAAACCAAACCTTCTAAGGACCAATTTATGTGTTTGGATTGGACAGGTGTTTGTTTTATGCAGGTTAAATTAACAAGGATTTCTTACATTTTAACTATAAAGTTCGGTTTATATATAGATTTTTCTTCAGTTGCCCGTGGGTTACGATATTTCTCCACTCAAGAGAGTTAAATTAAAAATTTTAGCCACAAGCCGTCAGGCGAGTGGTTAAAATTTTTAATTTAACTCTCGAGAGTGGAGAAATATCGTAACCCACATGGGAAACTGAAGGAGAATTTGTTTCTCCCATTATTTAACACAAACTTTATTTCAAAATCCTTCAAAATTACCGATTTGACAACATGCGGGGAAAGGCACGAGACATTTTAATCCTCTAGAGGATTACAGATTTTTCCACCACTGATTCAGCGGGGTTAAAACGCCGTAATAATGGGAGAAACACGATTCCAGTTTATTCAGGGTTCGGTTTAGACAGGTTTCACTGTACATTTAACATATATATTTATAGACCAAAAAATGTGTTGTACTTAAAATTAATATTTCTAACTGCTTTGAATATGCTAGAAGTAATATAGAAATACAAATGGTATCCATTTCCTCCCAAAACTTAAATTATTTGGCTTTCCAATCTTTCGATTTTGAGCGTACCTGATGAAGGTTATTCCAGAAATGTGTCATGCACTCTAAATTTTATTACTATGTTTTTATTATTGTTCTCCAGGCAGATTAGGCTATGTTTTCTACAAGTACACAGAGGAAACACTGGACTTTTACAGGAGAAACACAAATTATGCAGAACAAGAAAGATGCTAACCAGAAGTATGTTAACAAACATGGTGGAAGTAACTTAGATGTAAGTCCAAACACTATTTCAAAAGCAATTAGAAAGATTTTCACAGCAGTTCATAAAACCTTAAATTTCAAACCTCAAATTACACAGAGCAAGAAAGACGTTAACTGAAAGTACATCAACAAGCAAGGCGGAAGTAACTTAGACGTACATGTATATATAAGACAAAACAATATTTCAAGGTATGCCATGAAAGCAACTCGTAAAACCTAAGATTTCAAACCGATGCATACACTACTCTTTTTATTAACTAATTTGAAAACAAAGCAATTTTTTGGTTTTCAATGTCCATTGAACCAAGAACAGCTAGAATTGCATCATCAGAACTATTGTATAAATGATATGTTATAATAAAGTGTACTAAGTAATTAACATATTATGATTTCAAGAATACATGGTTAACTGATTGATTTTGTTTGTTTGTTTAATGGTCTTTAACGCCACTCTAGTGCTGGAGGCATATTTAAACCAACTGCAGAATTATCACCAGGCGTACCACTGGAACTATTAATGTTTGTATAAGCCAATTCGTATGAAATTGAATAATGCATTGTTTACATTCGGTTTGGTTTATGGTGTTTAACGCCACTTTCAACAATATTTCAGTTATATCATGGTGGTCAGTTTTATTGGTGGAGGAATCCGGAGTACCTGGACAAAACCACCGACCTGTCGCAAGTCACTGACAAACTTGATCACATAATGTTGTACACCTCGCCCTGATGGAGATTCGAACTCACAACATTAGTGGTGATATGCACTGATGGTATAGGTAGTTGTAAATCCAACTACCATGCGATCATGGCCACGACCGCCCCTATAATAAAGTGTACTTTACATATTATGATTTCAAGAATACATGGTTTGAAAACTTTTCCAATCTAAATACAATTACAGTTTTGTTGGATCTTTTGTTCTATTATTTAAAAAAAATATTTTGATTATACACTAACATCTAATTATATATATATATATAACGACATCTCAGTACAGGTCATATATAAGAATTCAAATTTTCCACCGACCAATCAGTGACACCTTCCAAATCTTGAAAGTATTTTAAAGCAAGCACAGACTGAGAGCTGTTGTCCAATTGGTCAATATATTTTAACTATCTTTCTTTGATTGGACAGTTGAAGATAAATGAAAGGTCACCTGACATGACCTCATACATAATGCTGTTGGATGTTAGCAAATCACCCAAAAAATAAAATGAATAAAGATTCAGCAAATATCTGATTTTAATTAGATTTAGAAAATACAATCTTTTTGTGTTTTTACTGCAAGACAAATAAATACAATATTTTTCTACAGCAACCTTGTCTTGCAACTAAATGTTGGTAACCGATATATTACTTACAAGTTGTCCAGTGCAATGTCGGAAAATCATATGATGCTAAAATTTATTCAGTGACTATGATACATTATTTGCTTGGTGTACAAAGTTTGTGTTGTTGATGTCAAACAGAAAAATTGTTTTGATTGAGACACCAGGGCATTCCAGGGCAAATTTCCGCTTTAGTGTATTTTCCCCCAGCTACTTTGTTTTCAAAAATGAAAATGTCAAAGTGAAAGTAAAATGTGGCTTTGTTTTGTATACTGGTTTATCTTTTGCAGTCTAAATTGCTCAAATTGAGAATAAAAATAAAGTGGGTAAGAATGACAATTTTGTGAATTTTGCATGATTTTAGAATATTTTTCATTGGGAAAGGGTCCTTTTACCCGACCCTTGGGAAGGCTTAGAAAAATTCCTGCCCCTCTACTTTAGGATTATCACCTCCTACTTGAAAATAAGTGGAATGCTCTGAGACACCCTCGTTAATTATAGATTATTATTATTATTAAAACCATGATGGCCAAGATCATTGATTTTATTTGATATTTTTTATTATCATTAAATTTAATTGCAGGATGACGCTAGAGAAAAAAAATTCCTAACATTTTCAGAGGAAAAGATAATTGGCAGACATTTTGAACATGTGCTACGTGAATTTTGTAATGTTTTTCAACCACCGATGCCAAAATATGTCACAGTAAGTATGAATTTACATATTACACAATTAAGCAGGAGGTAGTCTAATGTAAACCAAATTTATTTTATGCTGAATGTAATGATAAATAGTTATATGTTTGTTAAAGGCGAGAGGGAAATACTGGGGTATATACTATTGATTTGTTTTGCGTGAATAGATTTTTCAGAGCATTATCACATCAAAGATGAAGCCTGAGATGTGAGATGATATGAATGATAGTATGTTTATCGTGGATTTGTCAAAATGAGGTCAGCCGCATCGGTGGTATAATGGTTAGCGTGCTTGCCTCGAGTGCGTTAGATCGTGGGTTTGAGCCCCGATCGGGTCAAACCAATGACTATGAAATTGCTTCTCCGCTAAGCATGCAGTATTGAGGAGATAGAGCAAAGACTACTTCTCTGCTAAGCACGTAGAATTAAGGAGAGAGAGCAAAGACTGGTTGACCCGGAATCAGGATAATGTGTCCGAGTGTGGCGACATGTCTATCCGCCGACTGTTGTTTCAGTGAGCTAGCACTATAAAAATCCAACTAAGCGTGTTGGTCTAGTACAAAGCGGACCTCATCAACATTGCATTGAAAATTAACTTGTTCTCGCCATGATATAGTGGAAAAATTGCTGAGTTGGCATTAAACAAGATTCACTCACACACTCAAAGTGACGTCAATATAAAGTCAGGTTGGCAATCAATGATAATATGTTTATATCACACTTGTCGCTTGATAGCAAATATTTTCGTGTGTAAATATCTAAGGGAAAATTTACAAATCATTGATAAATCATTTAGCCCCTTAATGTCTTCAAATGAATAATGTTTCCGCTGTATAACATATGTATTAAACTAAGGGAGATAACTTATATATCAGGGGACAGCACTGTCTTATTTTAAGAGATTATATTTGAAGCATTTAACACTGAATAATAATAAAAACAACACTTTTCTGGAATAACCTTCATCAGGTACGCTCAAAGTCGAAATGTTGTTTCTACTGTATTATTTTTATTCTCAAATTTAGATAAGATAATATATAAATATTTCAGGGGACAGCACTGTGTTATTTTAAGAGATTTTATGTGAAGCATTCTGTAATGGATTACCATCCTAAAGACATTATGTAAGTATCAGGGAGATCGGGATTAGGGTTATGGTGTCTAACGCCACTTTACACAATATTTCAGTTATATCGTGTCGGTCAGTTTTATTGATGGAGAAACCGGAGATAACCACTGACCTGAAGAAAGTCACTGACAAACTTTATCACATAATATTGTATCGAGTACACCTCACCATGAGCAGGATTCAAACTCACAACTTTAGTGGTGATAGGTACTGATTGCACAGGTAGTTGTAGATTCAACTACAATGCGATCACCATCACGACAGCTCCTATAAACAGGAAGACTTCTTCCAAAAGTTGATATTAATTTCATATTAAATACAAGATACACTTAGTAAGAGTTATTGGTGTTTAATGCCACTTTCTTACATCTGACATCTTACTTTAACTGACACAATATTAGTTATATGAAAACTATTTACAAAACTTGCGAAGTTTTATTGCCAAAGACAGAAAGATCATATATATTGACAACAGATAAAAATCTGTGCAACTAACTTCCGGAAATTACCCGTAAAAAGCAAAATGTGGAATGAATCCAAAACGTGGGTAAACATTGTGGGACTTATAAATCGTGGGTTTGTAACACTCTCGTCCAGGATGGTATTCAAGGTATGACACATAGGAATAAGCTGAATTGGCAGGTATGACAGATTTCTGTTTTCATTAGTCTAAAACCAATCAGAACTTATAACCGCATTGGTGGCGTCATGGTTAGCGTGCTCACCTCGAGTGCGGTAGATCGTGGTTTCAAGTCTCGGTCGGGTCAAATCAAAGACTGTAAAATGGTATTTGTTGCTTCTTTGCTAAGCACGCAGTATTAAGGAGTAAGAACAAAGACTGGTTGATTCAGAATCAGGATAATGTGTCCGAGTGGGGCGACATGTCTATCCGCGGACTGTTGTTTCAGTGAGCTAGCACTATAAAAATCCAACTCAACATGTTGGTCTAGTACAAAGCGGACCTCATCATCTTCTCATTGAAAATTAATTGTTCTCCCGATGAATTGGAGTTAAACAACAATCACTCGCTCATTCAGATTGAGGACAAGCATATCATGCACTCACACAGCTATTTATTCCATTTGATTGTCATGTCACAATTGTTTGCAATTTCACAAAATTGTACACATTGGTAATTATAATTTCTGCTTTACAATTATATATAAATGTACTAATACATTCATGTATCTTGTTATATCAAACTCGGATAAGCCCTTTCATTACATGATAAAAGTTTGTCATTGACTTGCGGCCGGTCAGTGGTTTTCTCCTGGTACTCCAGTTTCCTCCACCAATAAAACTGACTGCCACGATATAACTGAATTATTGTTGAAAGTGGCATTAAGCACCATAAACCAAACTCATATTGATAGTACCGTAATAACATTTAGTCCGCATTAGGAAATCAATACGACAACTATATAATTTTTTGTGTGACTTATTTTTGTTGTTACTATTTTCAGGTTAACTTGTGTGTATCTTGCTTGTAAAGTAGAAGAATTTAATGTTTCTATAACACAGTTTGTTGGCAATCTTAAAGGAGATAGAGAAAAATTCACAAATACCATTCTGACCTTTGAACTCCAGTTAATGAAGAAATTGCATTATCATCTAACTATACATAACCCATATAGACCCATAGAGGGATTGTTTATTGATATAAAAGTTAGTAGTTACGACCAGAAAAGAAGAAAATATGCACACAAGTAACACTTTTGTTTCAAATGAAGTTACACATATTATATGTATGTTGATACACGAATGTTTATTTATTTTGTGTATTGCATACTTATCATTGTGCATCTTTTACAAGGGAGTGTCATGGAACAGCCGCTTTACAAGCACAGACCACGTCTATCTATGACGTAATCGGTCATAGATAAATATTATTTTTACCACGGGTTTGGACTCAAAGCGTTTGAAGGACGTCATATTAGAATCTTTATTAAATACTAGATTAACATTATATAATAGTAAACAACTGGATATCGACACACTTAAAGATAACAATTTTTGAAAGTTACATTTAATTATTTGTACGTGAACTTAAATCTTATGAGAGCATGTTTTCAATTATACACAATACATACTAAAAGAATGTTATATAAATAGCCTGTTGAATGTTGTCCAAATCATAACAATTAATACAGTACTAACAACATGTGTCTCTTGAAAATCACAGTGACCAGTGATTTTTCAAAGTGCATGTAGCACATGTGAATGTGGACGAGACATCAGAAAATTACATCCTGTGTATTATATAGAAATACACCGAGCGGGTCGTAAATATAGGTATCATGTCTGAAAAATACAAAAAATCACAGTGGTAACAGAGTGTTTCAATGTGATTCACTGATGTCAGAGTGTAGTGTTTTCTAACAAAAACACCATGTTAGTACTGTATTTACATATTTCAATTGAGCACATATACACCTGTGTTCACCCCCGGATCTTAGTGGGGTTTGTGTTACTCAATCTTTAGTTTGATGTGTATGTTTTGTAGATCATTGTTTGCTTTTTTGTTTTGGCCATTGTGTTGTCTGTTATTTTTCGATATACAGATTCTGATTACCCCTTTGGTATCTTTTATTTAATGTGGCAAAGATGTATATATTGAATTTATTTTTTTATTCATTTAAGATAGAAATGTTTGATTTATTTTTCAGACACGAGGTAAATCTATAGACAGTACCAAAGTAGAAAAATTGCGGAAAGCGGCTGAAGATTTCTTAGAAAGGTCGCTAGCTACCAACGTCAGTTTAATATTTGCTCCATCACAAATAGCACTAGCAGCCATCTTGACAAGTGCAGAAAATGATAAAATTAGTTTAGATAGGTAAGATCCCACTGTTATAAACTTTACATCATTATATAGCATTACAGTAGTTCTCTTCTGATACGGCCACTCCCACCAAAGGCCACCCTTCTTATAAGACCACTCCCACGGTCCCACCAAAGGCCATCCTTCTTATCAGGTCACTCCCACCAAAGGCCACCCTTCTCATAAGGCCCCTCCTACCAAAGGCCATCCTTTTTATCAGGTCACTCCCACCAAATTTAAAGGCCACCTTTTTTATAAGGACCCTCCCACCAAAAGCCATCCTTCTTATAAGGCCACCCTTCTTATCGGGTCACTCCCACCAAAGGCCACCCTTCTCATACGGCCCCTCCTACCAAAGGCCATCCTTTTTATCAGGTCACTCCCACCAAATTTAAAGGCCACCTTTCTTATAAGGCCACTCCCACCAAAGGCCATCCTTCTTATATGGCCCCTCCCACCAAAGGCCATCCTTCTTATATGGCCCCTCCCACCAACGGCCATCCTTCTTATATGGCCCCTCCCACCAAAGGCCATCCTTCTTATATGGCTCCTCCCACCAAAGGCCATCCTTCTTATATGGCCCCTCCCACCAAAGGCCACCCTTCTTATCAGGTCTGATTTCAGATGCATTGAGATAGTAAAATGCAAATGTACCACTTAATTGTCCCCCGGAAGAGGCAATTTTTTCATTACAGAAGGGATGGCTGTTGTTCTTGTTTCAGTTATTTTCAGTATTAGAGTCAGTTCATTGATACTGACGGCTGTTGTTCTTGTTTCAGTTATTTTCAGTATTAGAGTCAGTTCATTGATACTGACGGCTGTTGTTCTTGTTTCAGTTATTTTCAGTATTAGAGTCAGTTCATTGATACTGATGGCTGTTGTTCTTGTTTCAGTTATTTTCAGTATTAGAGTCAGTTCGTTGATACTGACGGCTGTTGTTCTTGTTTCAGTTATTTTCAGTATTAGAGTCAGTTTATTGATACTGATGGCTGTTGTTCTTGTTTCAGTTTTTTTCAGTATTAGAGTCAGTTTATTGATACTGATGGCTGTTGTTCTTGTTTCAGTTATTTTCAGTATTAGAGTCAGTTCATTGATACTGATGGCTGTTGTTCTTGTTTCAGTTATTTTCAGTATTAGAGTCAGTTTATTGATACTGATGGCTGTTGTTCTTGTTTCAGAAGTAATTTTCAGTATTAGAGTCAGTTCATTGATACTGATGGCTGTTGTTCTTGTTTCAGTTTTTTTCAGTATTAGAGTCAGTTCATTGATACTGATGGCTGTTGTTCTTGTTTCAGTTATTTTCAGTATTAGAGTCAGATTATTGATATTGACGGCTGTTGTTCTTGTTTCAGTTATTTTCAGTATTAGAGTCAGTTTATTGATACTGATGGCTGTTGTTCTTGTTTCAGTTATTTTCAGTATTAGAGTCAGTTCATTGATACTGATGGCTGTTGTTCTTGTTTCAGTTATTTTCAGTATTAGAGTCAGTTCGTTGATACTGACGGCTGTTGTTCTTGTTTCAGTTATTTTCAGTATTAGAGTCAGTTTATTGATACTGATGGCTGTTGTTCTTGTTTCAGTTATTTTCAGTATTAGAGTCAGTTTATTGATACTGATGGCTGTTGTTCTTGTTTCAGTTATTTTCAGTATTAGAGTCAGTTCATTGATACTGATGGCTGTTGTTCTTGTTTCAGTTATTTTCAGTATTAGAGTCAGATTATTGATACTGATGGCTGTTGTTCTTGTTTCAGTTATTTTCAGTATTAGAGTCAGTTTATTGATACTGATGGCTGTTGTTCTTGTTTCAGTTATTTTCAGTATTAGAGTCAGTTTATTGATACTGATGGCTGTTGTTCTTGTTTCAGTTATTTTCAGTATTAGAGTCAGATTATTGATATTGACGGCTGTTGTTCTTGTTTCAGTTATTTTCAGTATTAGAGTCAGTTTATTGATACTGATGGCTGTTGTTCTTGTTTCAGAAGTAATTTTCAGTATTAGAGTCAGTTCATTGATACTGACGGCTGTTGTTCTTGTTTCAGTTTTTTTCAGTATTATAGTCAGTTTGTTGATACTGATGGCTGTTGTTCTTGTTTCAGTTATTTTCAGTATTAGAGTCAGTTCATTGATACTGATGGCTGTTCTTGTTTCAGTTATTTTCAGTATTAGAGTCAGTTTATTGATACTGATGGCTGTTGTTCTTGTTTCAGTTATTTTCAGTATTAGAGTCAGTTTATTGATACTGATGGCTGTTGTTCTTGTTTCAGTTATTTTCAGTATTAGAGTCAGTTTATTGATACTGATGGCTGTTGTTCTTGTTTCAGTTATTTTCAGTATTAGAGTCAGTTCATTGATACTGATGGCTGTTCTTGTTTCAGTTATTTTCAGTATTAGAGTCAGTTTATTGATACTGATGGCTGTTGTTCTTGTTTCAGTTATTTTCAGTATTAGAGTCAGTTTATTGATACTGATGGCTGTTGTTCTTGTTTCAGTTATTTTCAGTATTAGAGTCAGTTCATTGATACTGATGGCTGTTGTTCTTGTTTCAGTTATTTTCAGTATTAGAGTCAGTTTATTGATACTGATGGCTGTTGTTCTTGTTTCAGTTATTTTCAGTATTAGAGTCAGTTCATTGATACTGACGGCTGTTGTTCTTGTTTCAGTTATTTTCAGTATTAGAGTCAGTTCATTGATATTGACGGCTGTTGTTCTTGTTTCAGTTATTTTCAGTATTAGAGTCAGTTTATTGATACTGATGGCTGTTGTTCTTGTTTCAGTTATTTTCAGTATTAGAGTCAGTTTATTGATACTGATGGCTGTTGTTCTTGTTTCAGAAGTAATTTTCAGTATTAGAGTCAGTTCATTGATACTGATGGCTGTTGTTCTTGTTTCAGTTTTTTTCATTATTATAGTCAGTTTGTTGATACTGATGGCTGTTGTTCTTGTTTCAGTTATTTTCAGTATTAGAGTCAGTTCATTGATACTGATGGCTGTTCTTGTTTCAGTTATTTTCAGTATTCGAGTCAGATTATTGATACTGACGGCTGTTGTTCTTGTTTCAGTTATTTTCAGTATTAGAGTCAGTTCATTGATACTGATGGCTGTTCTTGTTTCAGTTATTTTCAGTATTCGAGTCAGATTATTGATACTGACGGCTGTTGTTCTTGTTTCAGTTATTTTCAGTATTAGAGTCAGTTCATTGATACTGATGGCTGTTGTTTTTGTTTCAGTTATTTTCAGTATTAGAGTCAGTTCGTTGATACTGATGGCTGTTGTTCTTGTTTCAGAAGTAATTTTCAGTATTAGAGTCAGTTCATTGATACTGATGGCTGTTGTTCTTGTTTCAGTTTTTTTCAGTATTAGAGTCAGTTTGTTGATACTGATGGCTGTTGTTCTTGTTTCAGTTATTTTCAGTATTAAGAGTCAGTTCATTGATACTGATGGCTGTTGTTCTTGTTTCAGTTATTTTCAGTATTAGAGTCAGTTTATTGATACTGATGGCTGTTGTTCTTGTTTCAGAAGTAATTTTCAGTATTAGAGTCAGTTCATTGATACTGATGGCTGTTGTTCTTGTTTCAGTTTTTTTCAGTATTATAGTCAGTTTGTTGATACTGATGGCTGTTGTTCTTGTTTCAGTTATTTTCAGTATTAGAGTCAGTTTGTTGATACTGATGGCGGTTGTTCTTGTTTCAGTTATTTTCAGTATTAGAGTCAGTTCATTGATACTGACGGCTGTTGTTCTTGTTTCAGTTATTTTCAGTATTAGAGTCAGTTTATTGATACTGATGGCTGTTGTTCTTGTTTCAGTTATTTTCAGTATTAGAGTCAGTTCATTGATACTGACGGCTGTTGTTCTTGTTTCAGTTATTTTCAGTATTAGAGTCAGTTCATTGATACTGACGGCTGTTGTTCTTGTTTCAGTTATTTTCAGTGTTAGAGTCAGTTTGTTGATACTGATGGCGGTTGTTCTTGTTTCAGTTATTTTCAGTATTAGAGTCAGTTCATTGATACTGATGGCGGTTGTTCTTGTTTCAGTTATTTTCAGTATTAGAGTCAGTTCATTGATACTGACGGCTGTTGTTCTTGTTTCAGTTATTTTCAGTGTTAGAGTCAGTTCATTGATACTGACGGCTGTTGTTGTTGTTTCAGTTATTTTCAGTATTAGAGTCAGTTTATTGATACTGATGGCTGTTGTTCTTGTTTCAGTTATTTTCAGTATTAGAGTCAGTTCATTGATACTGACGGCTGTTGTTCTTGTTTCAGTTATTTTCAGTGTTAGAGTCAGTTCATTGATACTGACGGCTGTTGTTCTTGTTTCAGTTATTTTCAGTATTAGAGTCAGTTTATTGATACTGATGGCTGTTGTTCTTGTTTCAGTTATTTTCAGTATTAGAGTCAGTTCATTGATACTGACGGCTGTTGTTCTTGTTTCAGTTATTTTCAGTATTAGAGTCAGTTCATTGATACTGACGGCTGTTGTTCTTGTTTCAGTTATTTTCAGTATTAGAGTCAGTTCATTGATACTGACGGCTGTTGTTCTTGTTTCAGTTATTTTCAGTGTTAGAGTCAGTTTGTTGATACTGATGGCGGTTGTTCTTGTTTCAGTTATTTTCAGTATTAGAGTCAGTTCATTGATACTGACGGCTGTTGTTCTTGTTTCAGTTATTTTCAGTATTAGAGTCAGTTCATTGATACTGACGGCTGTTGTTCTTGTTTCAGTTATTTTCAGTGTTAGAGTCAGTTTGTTGATACTGATGGCGGTTGTTCTTGTTTCAGTTATTTTCAGTATTAGAGTCAGTTCATTGATACTGACGGCTGTTGTTCTTGTTTCAGTTATTTTCAGTATTAGAGTCAGATCATTGATACTGACGGCTGTTGTTCTTGTTTCAGTTATTTTCAGTATTAGAGTCAGTTCATTGATACTGATGGCTGTTGTTCTTGTTTCAGTTATTTTCAGTATTAGAGTCAGTTCATTGATACTGATGGCTGTTGTTCTTGTTTCAGTTATTTTCAGTGTTAGAGTCAGTTTGTTGATACTGATGGCGGTTGTTCTTGTTTCAGTTATTTTCAGTATTAGAGTCAGTTTATTGATACTGATGGCTGTTGTTCTTGTTTCAGTTATTTTCAGTATTAGAGTCAGTTCATTGATACTGATGGCTGTTGTTCTTGTTTCAGTTATTTTCAGTATTAGAGTCAGTTCATTGATACTGATGGCTGTTGTTCTTGTTTCAGTTATTTTCAGTATTAGAGTCAGTTTATTGATACTGATGGCTGTTGTTCTTGTTTCAGTTATTTTCAGTATTAGAGTCAGTTTATTGATACTGATGGCTGTTGTTCTTGTTTCAGTTATTTTCAGTATTAGAGTCAGTTCATTGATACTGACGGCTGTTGTTCTTGTTTCAGTTATTTTCAGTATTAGAGTCAGTTTATTGATACTGATGGCTGTTGTTCTTGTTTCAGTTATTTTCAGTGTTAGAGTCAGTTTATTGATACTGATGGCTGTTGTTCTTGTTTCAGTTATTTTCAGTATTAGAGTCAGTTTATTGATACTGATGGCTGTTGTTCTTGTTTCAGTTATTTTCAGTATTAGAGTCAGTTTGATGATACTGATGGCTGTTGTTCTTGTTTCAGTTATTTTCAGTATTAGAGTCAGTTAATTGATACTGATGGCTGTTGTTCTTGTTTCAGTTATTTGGCTGATATGCTGTTAGCTGGATGTTCTTCAGAGGAAGTCAAGAAAACAGTTTATCAGATAAAACGTAAGTACTGTTAGACCTGTATTAAGAGGTCATGACAAAAAAAAGTGGCCTTATAAGACAGGTGACCTCTTAAAAGAGGTTCAATTCATATGTAATTTTCTATGAAAGGACAAGGAAAAGGTGACCTCTTAATACAGGTGACTGCTTAATAGAGGTGACCTCATGGGCAGGTTTTACTGTATTGGGAGACGAAGGAAGAAATTACCACTTGAATTGAAGGAGGTAGTTAAGGGCTATCCGATGTAAAAGGTGTTATCACAAATTTCAATAGCATTTCACAAGAATTGGTTGACTTTGATGCATTTTACCATTTTAGAGTTATGCCCCTAAAAAATCTTAGCAGTACTGAAATATTTAATTTTGGATGATACTTTGAAATCATTATAACAATCGCAGTGATGGCATCATTGATTGATTGTATTAACATTTGTAACTGTGATATATGCAACTGATATATTTGTTTCATACTTGTCAAGTATAACTTGATTGATGTGTTTTTTTATACTAGTTGATGTGATAAATAAACGGCTTTGCATTCCGTAACATTCCAGAGAACTTGAATTTGGGGGCATCTGTTGACGATTCAGTCTTTTTTATGACCCCCCACCCCCCACACCTTTATAAACTAGACACCTGTCTATTTCGAAGAAAACAGATGGGTCTGCTGTAAACTAAATTTGCTTCTAAAATTACAGAATCACCCAAAGTTTTTTAGGATGTGATCCTAAACGGCAAAAGGCATGATTAAACTATTAAATGTGTTTTTGAAGATTTTCCATTGATAAAAAATTATGTACTCCCTATGTATATTTTTCACAGGTATTAAATATATGGTCAGTTCACAAGAACCTTTACAGAAAGACCAGATTGGTTCTATACAGAGAAAGTTAGAGCAGTGTCGAAACCAGGAAAACAATCCAGATAGTGATATGTTAGTGTATATCTTTGATTGAATAAACATAGAGTCAACCTTTCTTCATGCGGTAGATTGTGGGTTCAAGACCCGATCGGGTCAAACCAAAGACTATAAAATTGGTATTTGTTGTTTCTCTGCTAAGCACGCAACATTAAGGAGAAAGTGCAAAGACTGGTTGACTTTGAATCAAGATAATGTGTCCAAGTGGGGCGACATGTCTATCTGCGGACTGTTGTTTCAGTGAGCTAGCACTATTAAAATCTAACTAAGCATGTTGGTCTAACACAAAGCGGACCTCATCATCATCTCATTGAAAATTAACTTGTTCTCGCCATGATATAGCTGAAAATTTGCTGAGTTGGCGTTAAACAACTCACTCACTCAAACTTGCCTTAATAATTGTCACCCAATATGCCAGTTTAAAACCCTCCAGACCGGATTTACATGTTATTTTAACTTTTATAAGTGGTCACCTCGCTAACTCAGTCAATGGTCATTAAAAGTTTATCCTATCATATCAGTTTGCCAGTATTTGATTATAACTTTTCATCTTGGACTAATTAACTTTCGAGGTGGTCTTAGTACATGATTGTACCAATTAAGCTATCAAATTATTAAATAATTACTAATTAATCGTAAGTCTTTACAGAAACAGCACTACATTACAAAATGATCACCATTATTTTCCATTAAATTACCTTAACAGTAATACATAAATCATTACGGACCAGTTCTGACAATCCAGATAAACCGATCTGTGTCTTAAATAGACCATTGAAAACAAGTTTGACTTTATTAGGAATGTACAGACACGTCTTTTTTTCTTTGCTAAAATCATTTTCAAAGAATAATATTATTTACATTACGTTTTACATGTGTCAGTTCATATGTGCATCCATTATTTGATAAAGTTTGTCACTGACTTGCGACAGGTCTGTGGTTTTTTCCGGGAACTCTGGTTTCCTCTACCAATAAAACTGACCACCACGTTACAGCTGAAATATTGTTGAAAGTGGCGTTAAACACTAACCCCCCTCCATTGAAAAACTTCAGTATCTTTTTGTCAGTTGCTTTGAAAATTTTACAGATTTTTGATCACAATACACAAGTCAAATTTGAGTTTAGTTATTATTCCTTATATAGTTACAGAGTTATGCCCCTTAATTAATTGAAAAATATCAGATATGTGGTTTTCATATTCTAACTAGTTTACATCGGCCAAATGTTTATAAAATACACAATACACGGGTCAAATTTGATTTTGGCCAGAAGAAAAACGTAGATATCAAATATAGTACGCACGACGCGTTTCTGGAATAATCTTCATCAGGTACGCTCAAAATCGAAAGATTGGAAAGCCAAATAATTTAAAGTTATGGGAGCATTAAAACCAAAGGGCCTAAACTTATGCCTGAGGGAGGAGAACCTTAGTTTTAATAATAAATACTACATTATTTAAGAACTGTAAATTTCAGTAAATATTGCGAATTTATGATTCAATATAATTACCGTACATTTATTTTTTCAGTTACAAAAGAAAGCTTCAAGAGATGCTAGATGACGAGGATGAAATACAAACACAGAAAAGAATCAGATTTGAAGAAGTAAGTAAACTGGTTCCCAAAAAATTGGTTCTCAATACACCGACCATGTTAATTTTATTTTTTTGGATGTACCAAAACCAACTTGAACATCCCAATAAATCCCAACAAATATTTGCAATTACTGAACAAATTTTGAAGTTTTGCAATTCAAACTGTGGAATTTGGTATAGCAATCGATCAAGGTTATACTTATCTTATGTATTCTTTGATAGTCTATTGAAGAAGGTATACTTTCTTGTAGAGTTGTAGTGCTTAATGCCACTTTCAACAATATTTCATTGATTGATTGATTTTTGGTGTTTAACGCCACTTTCAGCAATATCATGGCGACCAGTTTTAGTGGTGGAAGAAGCCGGAGTACCCAGAGAGAACCACCGACCATGGGCAAGCAACTGGTAAACTTTATCACTTGCGACTGTGAGTCGAGTGCACCCTTTTTGGTAATTTACAAAGCCGGGAGCGAACCTATGCCGTATTGGTGATAGGCTTGTACGAGTTGTTAGGTAATCCAACTACTTAACTCATTGAGTCACCTGGGCCCTTCAACAATATTTCAGTTATATCGTGGTGATATATTGAGTATGTATACCTCGCCATGAGCGGAATTCGAACTCACAACTTTAGTGGTGATAGGCACCGATTGTACAGGTAGTTGTAAATCCAACTACCGTAAGATCGCGACCATGATGGTCTCCTTTCTTGGAAGTAATGTATAACTGGGCAATATAATTTTTAGCCTTTTCAATACATTTTAGATTAAAATAATGTAGTATACATGTATTTGCAAGAATAAAACAGAAATATTTTACCTCACCAGAGCCAAAGGCTCATGTGAGCTTTACCCATCACTTCGCATCCATTGTCTGTTAACTTTTTACATTTTAATATTCTCGAGAACCACTTTCTCAAATTGGACGTGATACTCCTCTTCCAAATATATGTTTGGTGACCTTACATGACATTCAAAATAGCAGACTTGGCTTATGATTGATAAAAAACTTGAAATCTCTGAAAATCTTCTTCATATCTACTTGTTAGATTTAAATCAAATTTGATTAAAATAGTTCTTGTTTGATTTCCTTCCAAAGTGTGTCTGTTGACCCATTCCACTTGGGGCCGTGATCATATGGTAGTTGGATTTACAACTACCTGTGCAATCAGTGCCTATGACCACTAAAGTTATGAGTTTGAACCCGTTCATGGCAAGGTGTACTTGATACAACATTATGTGATAAAGTTTGTCAGTGACTTTCGACAGGTTGGTGGTTTTCTCCGGGTATTCCTGTTTCCTTCACCAATAAAACTGACCCCCACGATATATCTGAAATATTGTTGAAAGTGGCATTAAACACCATAAACCAACCCATTCCACTTTCAAAGATGGACACTACATAGTACATTTATAATACTGTCAAACAAAATTATATCTGATCAGGTCCGAACTCCATCCAAGATGGCCAATGTTACTAAAAAAAAAATTAATTAAAAGCCAAAGCAGCTTTATTTGAAGCCAGAATAAGCTCAGTTTTTAATTGTAAGGGCATAATTAGGAGCTCTTTAACATATATTCGTCAAGTTTTCACCTTTGATGATTTTTGTTGATTATCTAATACACTAATGTCTAACTAGATCTAGAATGGGGTCTTGTCAATAGACCTTTCATTCATTGTTTGTCATTCTAACATGACCTCCTTCTTTCGCTTTGTTAACAAACGAGCAAGTTATCCAATCGGTATAATCTTATTAGCACATGCGCCGGTGAATGTGACTGACTTTTCCATTGGCAGCATAAATTGTAACCCGAATAATCCAGTCGTTATATTACGCTCCTGCTGGTTGCTACATTAACTCATCTAGCGACAGTGCCGATAGAGGGCAAAGTATTATTCGAGTTACATAAATTGTGTGCGACATTTTTCGCAAGCATAAATATAAATTACCGTCTTCCAATCAAAGTATACTACCGTATGTGTACTCTTAGACATATCAGAATCGAAATAAATCATGGAAGCCAGAATGTGTTTTGAGTTTTAACATGGATTGGCGAATATTAGTAAATTTTATCCCTCGCTTCGAATTCTGGCTCGGGATAAAATACTAATATCCGCCAATCCATGTTAAAACTCCCAACACATTCTGGCTTCCATGATTTATTTCTTAAGTAACACATGACTGATGTTGTTAAATGCTAGTGCATCACCAAAAATAAAAAAGATCAAGCAAACATCCAATTTTAAGGTGGTACTATACACTTCAGGTAAAATTTGATCTGCTCGTTTAATTTTCTTATTTTTTTGGCAGTGTTTGAATATATCCACTGTAATAAATATCAAATTTTAGCAAATTCCAACCAACAGACTCAGAGCTATAAATTCATGAGCTACATAGCAGCTTTTCTCTCTGTGGTTTTGATCACCGAGATGCTTGAAATCTGCATACAAACATCATATAATCCAAACGCTAACTGATTTTAAAGAGTTATCTCCCTGTAGTGTATGGTACCCCCTTAAAAAAATTAGGATTAAACTAAAGCTTTAATTTTGTATTTTAGGATGAAAAAAGGGCCGAACAAGAATTAGTTCTGGGACTGGTATAAGGGCAATGCATGGCTGTGATGTGGACAGATGGAATTAACAGATTTTTGTTATGTTGAAAGATCATTTATATTGATATAATAATGACTGAATGAGTGATGAGAAAGTATGAGAATTATTGTATATATGAAGGAAGATTTGATAATTCAAGTGTTATCATTAAAAGAATAAATTTGTTGTAAACATAATGAGATGCATTCATTTCTACAATAAGAGTAAAATTCAATCTATGGCGATACAATCATACTGTAATTGGATTTATACACATATATTTTTTCATCTGTACAATGTTTTTTAGACCTTCCAGGTAATTATGGAACAGTTTCGGTGATGTAATAATTAGCATGCTCGCCTCGAGTATGGTAGATCGGGTAAAACCAGACTATAAAATTGGTATTTGTTGTTTCTCCGCTAAGCACACAGCATTAAGGAGAAAGAGCAGATTGGTTGGCTCGGAATCAGAATAATGTGTCCGAGTGGGGTGACATGTCTACGTGTGGACTGTTGTTTCAGTGAGCTAGCACTATAAAATCCAACTCAACGTGTTGGTCTAGTACAAAGCGGATCTCATCATCATCTCATTGAAAATTAACTAGTTCTTGCCATGATATAGCTGAAAAATTGCTGAATTGGCTTTAAAACAACAATCACTCACTCACTCATTTCTACAAAAAAAAGGTGAAATTCAATCTCTGTTGATACACTCATATATACTATAGTTGGATTTATACACATATATATTTTTGCATCTATACAATGTCTTTTTGACCTTCCTGGTAATTATGGAACAGCATCGGTGGTGTAATGGTTAGCATGGTCGTCTTGAGTGTGGTAGATTGTTGGGTCGAACCAAAGAATATAAATTTGATATTTGATGCTTCTCTTGAATCAAAGACTGGTTGGTTTGAAATGGGGATAATGTGTTACAGTGGAGTGACATTTGTTTCCCCGTGTTGTTTTAGTACAAAGTGGACATCATCATCATCTCATCGAAATGTAACTTGCTCTTGTCATGATATGGCTGAAATATTGCTCACTTGGTGTTATTAACAACAATCACAATATCACTCAATCACCATTACAAGTTCTACTCACAAAAATTTTTGATTTTGATTTTGTTTAATGCCACTTTCAGCAATATTTCAGCCATATCATGGCAAACTCACAAAAGGTGAAGAGGTGTAGTTAAATAACTGCTACAATATAACTGAAACAATCATGTTTTTCATATTGTTGAAAGTTACATTAATCACAAATAATTGTAATCATAGCGAAATAAAAATATGTGAAGGAATAGACCTCCGAATAGTTCATTAAAATGCAGATTACCACCGAATATAGATAGTAGCTAACAGAAATATAAGCCCCAAAAATGTCTTTGTTACCATGTTGTCAACAAACATTGACTATGAATAACACAGTGCCTGTGGGTGTATTATAAGAAACGGAAAGTGCTTATCCTTTGTGAGCACCTGCGTTGACCCCCAGTTTATAAGTGCATGGGTCTGTGTTGCTCATCTTTTAAGTTTTCTATCGTTTCTGTTTTTTGTCTTTGTTCTGTGTCTTTTCCAATGTTGCCTATGTCTGGATTGTCCATTCTTGATTGCCCCTTTGGTTCTCTCTAATGTTTATTTGGTGTAATAGGGCTCGGGTGGCTCAATCAGTTAGGTAGTTGGATTACCTAACAACTCGTACAAGCCTATCACCAAGACGGCATGGGTTCGCAACCGGCTTTGTAAATTACAAAAAAAAGGCGCACTCGACTCGCAACAGCAAGTGATAAAGTTTACCAGTTTGCTTGTCCATGGTTGGTGGTTCTCCGGCTTCTTCCACCACTAAAACTGGTCGCCATGATATTGCTGAAAGTGGCATTAAAAACAATAAAATCAAATCAATCCAAAATATTTGGAGTAACCAAGTACATCATTACAGGAATAGTTACAATGTCATATATCATTGATATTTTCTTTTCTATAGTATAATATTAAGATGTCAAATGTAGAAAACATCCACAAAATTTTACACATGAAATTAAAAAATCTTTTTTTATAAAGAAAAAATAATTTGAAGTTAATGTGAAATCAGATTTATACAGTAAATTCTAAAGAAGATTCATCTGTTATGAAAAGAGAGTTTTAACAGTGACGGTCAACAATTCAACGAAAATCAACAAAATAATCAAAAACCAAAAAAGACCAGAACATATGCTGATGTAAATCCAGGACCTAGCTTGGGACAAGTACAAATATTTGGCAGGGTTAAACTGCTTAATGGGATACCAAATCCTTGCATTTATGCGATATCTCATTTTGGGTGAAATTAACATGAATTGATATTTTCACATTCACAAAATGTGTGGCCTATTCAGCAGTAAGTGTGATCCAAAAAGTCAAGAAACAAAAGAGCAAAAGCTTGGACAACAAGAATGACAAAGTAGTTTCAGAAAAGC
The DNA here is from genome assembly GCA_963680875.1 of Bathymodiolus brooksi. Lineage (NCBI taxonomy): Eukaryota > Metazoa > Mollusca > Bivalvia > Mytilida > Modiolidae > Bathymodiolus > Bathymodiolus brooksi. Next base: position 61,103,302 of record OY804588.1, read on the forward strand.
TGTTTTAATGTACACGATGACAAACACAAAGTGATGGCAATAGCTAACTCATGTGGTCCAAAGAATAATGTTGGCATATAATAGGTATTTTTCAAAACTACGATATATTTTGTGGACAAGATTTAAATTTTAGACCAGGTAATTAAATATTGAATGTCGTCTATGAAAAAAAAATTCACTCAACTTCATAAGTTAAATATTAACACATAAAAAAACGTGTTAAATCCAGCACATATTTTTTTGGTCCATAGCTTTATTTTCGTATTTATTTCTCTATGGCTCCCAAGCATCCTTAACATTAATATTCTTTATCCTTTTCTTTCACACTTTCATCCTTCTCTTTTGTTGCTTCATTTTCATTTTTATTATTTGCTTCTTCCTCCATTGTTTGCTCATTTGCAAACTGATCTTTGCCCCTCTTAATAGCTTCCTGAAACAAACTTAAATATAACTGAATTGAAACTGGGCTATCGTCATTTCCGGGGATCGGATAGGTAATTAATCGTGGATCACAATTAGAATCCACGATACCAATCGTCGGTATACACATTTTTGCACATTCCATAACTGCATCATGTTCTTGAAATGCGTCATTTTTGGTTTGCAAAAATATGGCTAAATCAGGCATTCTGATTTCGTCACTGAAGTGTCGTGGAGCATTCGTAAACAGTCCCATTCTCCACCTACGACAATGGCTGTACTCTCCGCATTGCTTAGCGGTTCTTTCAACCAATGAAACTGTCTGAACATTTCGAGAAATAAATAGAATAATTCCTTGTCTATAGGCAATATGGGCTAAGAAATTTAAAGCATCGTGAAGCAACGGCAGCGTTTGTTCCAGATCAAAAATGTCAATGTCTAGACGAGATCCATACAGGAACTCACTCATGTGTTCATTCCGGGATCCAGCTTTGTGACCGTAATGAACCCTGGCTTTATATAAATCTCTAAGTGTGACGATGTCCTTTACCTTAAAGAAATCTGGATGATTCAGAATGGCATCCTCAGGATCATTGTGTGGAAAATCTGTAAAACAAACATTAAAAAAATTTAAGGTTTATGGTGTTTAACAATATTTCAGTTATATCTTGGTGGTAATTTTATTGGTGGAGGAAACTGGAGGACCCGGAGAAAACCACCGACCTGTCGCAAGTAACTGACTAACTTTATCACATTAATGTTGTATCAAGTACACCTCACGAAGAATGGGGTTCAAACTTTAGTGGTGATAGGCACTGATTGCAAAGGTAGTTGTAAATCCAACTACCATACTCAAGCAAATTAAGAAACACCAAAACAATCAAGAAAATTAAGAAGCAATAAAACATTCATGTAAATTAAGAAGCAACAAAACATTCATGTAAATTAAGAAGCGACAAAACATTCATATAAATTAAGAAGCAACAAAACATTCAAGTAAATTAAGAAGCAATAAAACATTCATGTAAATTAAGAAGCAACAAAACATTCATGTGAATTAAGAAGCGACAAAACATTCATATAAATTAAGAAGCAATATAACATTCATGTAAATTAAGAAGCAACAAAATATTCATGTAAATTAAGAAGCAACAAAACATTCAAGTAAATTAAGAAGTGACAAAACATTCATGTAAATTAAGAAGTAACAAAACATTCGGGTAAATTAAGAAGCAATAAAACATTCATGTAAATTAAGAAGCAATAAAACATTCAAGTAAATTAAGAAGCAATAAAACATTCATGTAAATTAAGAAGCAATAAAACATTCATGTAAATTAAGAAGCAATAAAACATTCAAGTAAATTAAGAAGCAATAAAACATTCATGTAAATTAAGAAGCAATAAAACATTCATGTAAATTAAGAAGCAACAAAACATTCATATAAATTAAGAAGCAACAAAACATTCAAGTAAATTAAGAAGCAATAAAACATTCATGTAAATTAAGAAGCAACAAAACATTCATGTGAATTAAGAAGCGACAAAACATTCATATAAATTAAGAAGCAATATAACATTCATGTAAATTAAGAAGCAACAAAATATTCATGTAAATTAAGAAGCAACAAAACATTCAAGTAAATTAAGAAGCAATAAAACATTCATGTAAATTAAGAAGCAATAAAACATTCATGTAAATTAAGAAGCAATAAAACATTCAAGTAAATTAAGAAGCAATAAAACATTCATGTAAATTAAGAAGCAATAAAACATTCATGTAAATTAAGAAGCAACAAAACATTCATATAAATTAAGAAGCAACAAAACATTCAAGTAAATTAAGAAGCAATAAAACATTCATGTAAATTAAGAAGCAACAAAACATTCATGTGAATTAAGAAGCGACAAAACATTCATATAAATTAAGAAGCAATATAACATTCATGTAAATTAAGAAGCAACAAAATATTCATGTAAATTAAGAAGCAACAAAACATTCAAGTAAATTAAGAAGTGACAAAACATTCATGTAAATTAAGAAGTAACAAAACATTCGGGTAAATTAAGAAGTAACAAAACATTCGGGTAAATTAAGAAGCACCAAAACATTCATATAAATTAAGAAGCAATATAACATTCATGTAAATTAAGAAGCAACAAAACATTCATGTAAATTAAGAAGCAACAAAACATTCATGTGAATTAAGAAGCGACAAAACATTCATATAAATTAAGAAGCAATATAACATTCATGTAAATTAAGAAGCAACAAAATATTCATGTAAATTAAGAAGCAACAAAACATTCAAGTAAATTAAGAAGTGACAAAACATTCATGTAAATTAAGAAGTAACAAAACATTCGGGTAAATTAAGAAGCAATAAAACATTCATGTAAATTAAGAAGCAATAAAACATTCAAGTAAATTAAGAAGCAATAAAACATTCATGTAAATTAAGAAGCAATAAAACATTCATGTAAATTAAGAAGCAATAAAACATTCAAGTAAATTAAGAAGCAATAAAACATTCATGTAAATTAAGAAGCAATAAAACATTCATGTAAATTAAGAAGCAACAAAACATTCATATAAATTAAGAAGCAACAAAACATTCAAGTAAATTAAGAAGCAATAAAACATTCATGTAAATTAAGAAGCAACAAAACATTCATGTGAATTAAGAAGCGACAAAACATTCATATAAATTAAGAAGCAATATAACATTCATGTAAATTAAGAAGCAACAAAATATTCATGTAAATTAAGAAGCAACAAAACATTCAAGTAAATTAAGAAGTGACAAAACATTCATGTAAATTAAGAAGTAACAAAACATTCGGGTAAATTAAGAAGTAACAAAACATTCGGGTAAATTAAGAAGCACCAAAACATTCATATAAATTAAGAAGCAATATAACATTCATGTAAATTAAGAAGCAACAAAACATTCATGTAAATTAAGAAGCAAAAAAACATTCATGTAAATTAAGAAGTAACAAAACATTCATGTAAATTAAGAAGTAACAAAATATTCATGTAAATTAAGAAGTAACAAAACATTCGGGTAAATTAAGAAGCAACAAAACATTCAAGTAAATTAAGAAGCACCAAAACATTAATCCTGTTCCTGAACACAAACTTGGATCAGGGAGCGACTATAATACATTAAATCTTATTAAAATCAGAGGTCCGTTGTTGAACTTATGATTAAGCTAATCATATGATTAGCCCTAATTGCATTTTTAATTCCTAATCACATAATTAGCTAATGCAATAATTAAATATTTAAGAAATAATTCATGGCAGCCATAGATTTGTGCTCATTTATCCCCGAAGGATAAAATACGAATATAAATGCCCAATAAGGGTAATAACAAAATTACCGAACTCCGAACAATCTTACAAAGGGAAAGTCAAAACTCATAAGTATATAAACAGACAAAATCAGTCAACAACCGGAAAACTGTGAAAACCGTAATGACCCTGACTTGGTACAGGCATTTCTAAAGAAATGGTGGGTTGAATCAGATTTTAGAGCGCCAAACCTCCCACTCTCATTATGGTTCAAAGGTTCCGGCTGTCACTATAACAGTATTTAAATACAGGAACAAAATAGGTAAAATGGTTAAGAGTACACAAATCTACGGCTGCCATGAATTATTTCTTTTCTAATATGACAAATACGGTAATTTTTATGACCCTAGGCGACCTTAGAATCCGCCACACAACGGCTGTTCCATTTAGCCTCCTTCACATATGAATACGAATATTGGTTGCTTACGTCGCCAAAATTTCACGTGGGAGGTGGCCGGAACATACTTCGGGGAAAACTCCAGATGAGTGTGTTTTCATCGCATATTTGTGTATACGTGTAAACAAAGAAATATAAGGTGTAGTTGTTGTGTATGACCTCACGCAAACGGCCTTGTAGGCTTTTATTCATTACAGAAACTTTTTAAATTATGTCTTTTTGTTTCCAATCGATAATTTGAGTGCGCAGGTGCTAAAGGTAGATATATACCGACATATAATGGTTGACGATATATATAGGCCGTCATATTAGAAGATTAGTTAATACATTGATTAAAAACAGTTTCAGCAACAGAATTTAATCATTGCATTAGCAGAATTTAATCATTGCATTAGCTAAGTGTGTGATTTGGAATTAAAAATGTAATTATGGCTAATCATATAAACAATAGACCCCAGATCTATCGCTTGCCTCCACCAATAAAACTGAGCGACACGATATAACTGAAATATTGTTGAAAGTGACATTAAACACTATAAACCAACCAACAAATTAGATAAAAAATATACCATACAAATACATGTATTCACAATTTTGGAATTTGGGCTCCTTTTAGCCACTTTTCCATAAAGAAATAGCTTATTTTCATTATTGATGCATAAATTACTCATAAAAAGAGCATTTTGCCCCAAAAATAAGCATTAAAATTGGAAATACATTTTTTTTTAAATCAAATTTTGGAATTTATGATATTTCTACTTCTACTTTTTGCACAAGCTGTAGTTGTCTAAAAATGAACCCTCTTAATAAGTAAGCCAAAACCAATGTCATCTTGGTACAGTCAAACCTGTATTAAGAGGTCACCTTTGGGACAAAGATAAAGTGGTTTTTCAAGACAGGTGACTTCTTAAAAGAGGTTCAATTCATATGAAATTTACTATGACAAGAAAAGAAAAAGGTGACCTTTTAATACAGGTGACCGCATGGGCAGGTTTGACTGTATTTGAATATTGTCAATACTGAATTTCTATGATACAGCACTCATAATATACCTGGTACAACTGGTTCCCTAGATTGAATCTGGAGCTCTTTTTTGAACTGTGATAATCCCGCAGCATACCTGGTGGTGTGTAAATACTGTCTGCTGTAATTATCAGCACTTGGGACGTCAAGCTTTTTCAAAGCTACAAAAAAGTTATACATTGTTTTATAAATTATGTTGATGAATGACTCAACGTCAACAGACACTATAATTGATTACACAATTAAAATCAAACAAGAATTGACTATCGAATAAAGTTTTGAAAAAATGTGGTTTTATATGAAATAACTGAAAACTTAGTGACCAAATACTTTTTGCATGTCTCTGTACCACTATAAAAATCTAAGTAAGCATGTTGGTCTAGTATGAACCAGATATCCTGATCATCTGATTGGATGTTATTTGTTCTAGGCATGAAATAGTTGAAAAATTGCTCATTTTGGCATTAAACAACAATCACTCACATACCTATATCTGGTGTTATATAACCACTTTTCTTTTTATAATCAATTGATGTGCCTCTCACATGCATTTAGAGGGGCCTTCGTGGCCGTGATCGTAAGGTGGTTGGATTTACAACTACCTATACAATTTTTCGTGACTATTGGATTTTATTTTCTATCCGAAACCCTTATATAAATCGCTTCACCAATCATTTTTCTATTCATTCATAACCATCTTACCCTCAGAAAGTGGTGCTACACTCGATTACTGCACAATTTTCCCTTACACCCTCTCATTTTGCCATTTCACTTTCACTTTCAAACATGTCATGTGACTTCGAGAAAACTATGATTACCGCAATGTATCATGGGAGATGATTTGCATGATCTTACCTTGTCCAAAATGAGAGGGGGGATAACGTAACACATGCTCTTTCCGAAGCCGAAGCCCGTGGGTAACACTGCCATTGAATCTTTTCTTTTCAACACATTTTGTATTATTTCCTTCTGCTCTGATTTGAGCTGTAGATTTTGTCCTGCAGAATACGCTTTATATCGTCTTCCATGTCATTTGTATGTTGTTTACGTATGCAAATAATTTGGCGCGCTGCATTAAGTAGCTCTCATCATGCAATGCGTTGCTGTCATTATTCAGTTAGTATCACAAGATCACGTTTGTAGGTTCGAAAGTGAAAGTGAAATGGCGAAATGAGAGTGTGTAAGGGAAAATCATGCAGTAATCGAGTGTAACACCACTTTCTGAGGATCAGATGGTTATGAATGAATAGAAAAGTGATTGGTGAAGCGATTTATATAAGGGTTTCAGATAGAAAATAAAATCTGATAGCCAAGAAACGTGGAAATGTACCAACCCGGAGTTGGACCGGCAAATCCGCTGTTTTCCTTATGGAAAGCGCTCTGATGTCCCACGGTTCCAGTAAGTCGAACAAAAAGCTGTCGGACGGCAGAGGAATCTCGGACTAGAGGTGTACAAACAAATAAACAAACTCATGCAATGTGTTTCACAGACAAACCTATAGTACCCATCATGTTATAAATATCAAGATCAAACAAAATCAACATTCTGTAGAGGGATTATTACACCAAAATATATTTGCACTTTCACAGTCATTGTCGTTGAAATGACAGCATTTGCAGTGTTTTGGCAATGAAAATAGCCAAACTATGCTTTATATCACCCATTTTCAAGTAAGCTGAATCAATCAGAAATTAAAACTAATTATTTAATACTGTGTTGCATTACAGTATTCAGTAGTCTTTAAATAGTTTAAACTTAAAGACGTAAAGACAAAGAGCATATGAAAGATCAAACTGTGATTGTGAAACTGAAATTACACAATGACATATCCTTCATTTGAATCCTTTTGAATGCATGTGCCCACTCGTGTGTCATACATAGAAGAATATCAATCATTTAGCATTGTGTTATCGGTTTTCGTGCTATTATTGATTTTCAGATATAGCGATTAACCGTGTTATAACCCTTCATTCATATGACGATTGGAATTTCAAAGAATGACTAGTTAAATATTTCTTTGTACATAAGATTGTTTTTAAAGCCATTCTTGTATTTTAATATACTCTCGATTATCTGGCAACTTTTGTTGTCAGTAAAATGGCGTCATCTGTTTTCGTGTGAAGTAAACACAAGGCCGATATACGGGATGGAAACGAATATATAATCCGGAAATGGCTGGTTTTAAAATTTCATGGTTCTGGCCATCTACCAAATCATACTACATTTAAATAAAATAACAGAATGTTTGAAAATGACCACTTTCAAAATTGTGTTTACTTTTGATGTTTTTTTTAGTGCTGAAACCACAATGCACTGCAAAGTGACATGTATTTTATATAAGAAACAGGCACATTTCAGTCAGCTCTTTTGTTTACAAGTACGATCAGTGACCCCATGACAGTTACATGACAGGAAGAGCCGGTGTCTGAGTCTGAGAGGCAGAAGACATAGTTAAATTTTATATAGCCCTTCTGGATTTTTTTCCAGCTACTTTATAAATGAAGTAAATTTTTAGCATTACAAAAAGTATGGTTCAGTAGGTAGGTTCACTGTTCTTGGTACTTACGCTTTTAAAAGCAAACTTTAACATCTTTTACAGATGTCACGCTGTAGTCTTGTTTATGTTCCATAAATAGAAACCGGAAAACACGTCAAAAATATTGCGTGCGCTGTGGAAATCAAAATAAAATGGATAAAACGAAAACACATACCGTGACGATATGTTAATTATCATGTGTATTTACTTTTATTTAAAAATATTTGTTTCTGGAAATTTTCACAAAGTTTCTGTATCTATGACCGGCATGTTGTAGACAACAAAACTGACTTTAATGCAACAATAGAATAGCTTACCACTGTGGATATATCGAAAACATGTTCTCTTTGACAGAAACCTAGAGGTTAACATTCTAAAATTTTCTATGCAGACACATGCAGGAAGTTGGTGCAGCATGATAATTCACGAGTCAAATGCGGTTGGTTATGAAACGATCTCACTAATAACCCACGAGAAGTTTTTTTTCAGCGACAGGAACCTGTAACATATATTATTAATGTTTCCTTCAATGGTGTCGTTCCATGTGACATGAACATTGCAAGAGTCTGTCAAATATTTAAAAAGAAGCTGGTATCAGTTAGTATTTTGGCTGTGGCATCTAAAATTTAAGGAAATCTGTTTATTTTCTGCTGGATTCGCGTCATGCATCATGCGTCAAGTGGAATACATGTCAAAACGCCCCCACTACCAAAACGCTCCCTACCAAAACGCCCCTACTTTTTACCAAAACGCCCCCGCTCTTTTACCAAAACGCCCCCACTATTTTTTCAGAATAAAAATTATTTTACCAAAACGCCCCCACCTTTTTATTGCCAAAACGGCACGTTTAATATTTTTTTTCTACTCAAACAAGTGTGGACACAGAAATGTGCTGTCCAAAAGGCAAGTGTGGATGTCAATATTTCATATTATTAACTTTAAAAAAAAAAATCCTGGACTCAGGGTCCTGGATTTTTTTTTAATAAAAAACTAATCCTGGATTATTATTTTTGCTTAACATCCGGTCCTGTGTTTTTATTTCAAATTTTCATCATAGCCCCCCTCCCCCTCCCAAGGGATATAAAATTGTATCATTAATAATAAATTAATAAATAATAAATTCAGATTTTCTATTTAAAATAAATTTCATTTACAAAACCACTGATATTTGTTCAATTTTTAATGCTGATTTAAGCTTTAGTCGCAACAAATTTTTATTTTTCTCTTTAAACTGTCGAAACATAACATTTATTTAACTGTAAAATTCACAAATAAAATTCACCCCCCCCCCTTTTTCCCTTTTTTCTTGTTTAAATCAATGATTAACAATATTTCAGAATCAAACAAATGAATAAATATAACAGATTTCTTTTACATGCATCTTTTTACCATGCAGAGTCAGTGTGTTTTAAATCGGTCATCCAATCAGGACGCTCATTATTCTTGTCCAAGATAAAAATACATCGCTAAAGTAAATTTACCTGTGGTTTCAGAATAGAAGATTTTTAAAAATCTAACATAAAATTTCCCCACTTCAACTTGTAAATTTACATAGAAATCGGAGATATTTCGTCATAAAACTTCACTCATGGTTTTGTCTATCATATTTCTTGAAGACAAACATAAAATTTTATTGCATTTATCAATATTGTATGAGTATCAACAGTTTTTTCTACACCGTATCTGTTTCTTGATACAGCCGCCCGATTACAGTGACCCGTGACCCAGATTAGCACATCTCAGCAGTTTTTTTTTAATAAGGTTGTTTAACGATGATACATGTATCATGTGTGATATTTTGTAATTCAAGATTTGTCCAGTAAATTTATATATTGTATATACATGTTTATTTTTGTATATACATGTTTATTTTACATCAGACGACAACGAACTCATATATTTACGCTCCTGTAATTGTGTCTTATCCATTTGTCTTTATTTTTTTTATTTTTTTTTTGTGACAATAAAATATAGACTCATTGATTACTTTTTCTTTATTCTGCATGCACGTGGAATAACAATTTTCTCACGGATACCAACTTCCTGGAGACCACTGAGAAATGACTACGTGAATAGAAATTAGACACGTTTGTGTACAAGGGGACACAGGCGCTCGTGGCACGGACCACCCCCTTTTTCTAACTTTCTGTTTACAAATTTATTTTCAATAAAATTTCTTTATTTCTTTATTATTTCATCTCTTTTTCCTTATTTTAACTTGTTCGTGTCAATATTCATACAATCTTAGTTAACATCAAATCGCATGTGTCGACCCTATAAATTAGTATCTAATAGGGTTTTTTAGTTTAATAATATGTTATTGTACATAAACAATAGGATTGGACAGCAAGTTATACCAACTTATATGAAGTCCTCTCCTTACAAATTATACACATGAATTAATGACAGCAAAACAAAACACAGACAATAGACATTTAAAATGTTTGACACTAGAAGTGAGTAAGTACAAGTGAAAAAGTGAAAAAGCGAAAAATTGCTGACATTAGCCCTAAAATCTTTTTGATTGATTTATAAAAGTTCGAACTTTTCCAAATATTTTGGAGTTGACGTCATAACTATAACTTGTCATTCCCAAAAAGCAAAGTTTCAATATTGATATTGATATCGTCGCAATTACTCAGAAGTGTTCTTCTTTCGTTCAGGTATAAAGGACATTCTAGAAAATAATGTATAGCATCTTCAAAAGAAGCACCGCAATTACATTTAAAATTATTTATTATATGTATTTTTGACAGATCGGCATTGAGTGAGCTGCATTGGTGTCTAAGTCTAGTATGTAATATACTTAGTTTCCGTGGGCCTTCATTATAATACTTTGGGGTTTTATAAATATCAGCTTTCACTCTGTTTTTAAACGAAGATAATGTAGGAGAATTTCTTATTAATATGTCTAGATTGTTCCAAAGCGAAACGGTAGATGGAATAAATGAGCTTGCTGATGTTCTCAGTCTGCATCTGGGTGGAACATAATTCTGATTATTTCTAAGGTTATAACTATTTATATCTGATGTAATTGGAGGTAAACAGTTAAATAAATAAGGAGGGCATAATTTATTATGAATTTTATAAAAAGTAGTTAATTTACGAGTTTCCCGCCGATTGGCTAAAGTTTCCCATCCAGTCTCAAAATATAATGAATCCTTAATAGCAAATTTTGTCAGACCTGTTACAATTCGTGCCGCTTCTAATTGTATTTTTTCTAATTTTTCAATGTCCCGTTCATAACACCCATCCCACACTTCACATGCATATTCTAGTACTGGTCTGATAAATGTAAGATAGATATTTGACAAAGCTTGTTTAGATAAAATAAATTTTAATTTACGAAGAACATTTACTTGTTTTAATGCTGATCTAGCTATGTTTTCAATATGTACAGTCCAGTTTCCATCAGATACAAATGTTACACCCAGATGTTTATGATTATCAACAAGTTCAACTGATTCGTCATTAAAACGTATGTTTAATTCAGGAATATTAGTATTATTTGATATTATAAGGGCTTTAGTTTTTTTAGGGTTAAAGTATACAAGCCATGTTTTTGCCCATTGATCCAATATTTGTAAATCATTATTTATCTCAATTTGCATCAAGTCAAAGTTTTTCCCAGAGTATGACAATGAGGTGTCGTCAGCAAACAGTCTCGCCAAATTGCCTAAGTTATCTGTAATGTCATTAATATATAATAAAAATAATAAAGGGCCAAGTACAGATCCTTGGGGTACACCTGCTTTGACAAGACCAGAATCTGATAGTTCATTATTAACAAACACAAATTGCCTTCTACCACTTAAATAATTTTTAAACCAGATCAAAAGGTCGCCCGATATCCCATACGATTTTAATTTCTTAATAAGCCCCTCATGCCAAACTCTGTCAAAAGCTTTTGAAATGTCACAAAATATTAAAATAGTTGACAATCGTTCATCTAAATTTTGACATACTCTATGATACATTTCTAATAATTGGTATACAGTAGAATGACCACGAATGAATCCTGATTGGTAGGCATACAGAAGAGAATGTTCAAAAATAAAATTATATGTATACTTATATACAGCACGTTCCATCACTTTCCCTATACAACTTAATAAAGATATGGGTCTATAATTTGAAGGACTGCTTTTGTCGTCTTTTTTGAAAGCTGGCATAACTCGCGCAATAGAAGGGGTCTGCAATGACGAAGGCTACATTTGTTAATTTTTTTTACCGAAGTTATCAAGTTTTATTGACTGATGATGTTATACCCAGGTGAGCTATACAGGCTCCTGGGAGCCTCTAGTTTATTAAAGTACCTAAAGTGTTCTAAGCCAGGAAAGTGAACAGTCGTGTATTTGTGTGTTAGGGGTATCTACCAAGCCAGGAAAGTGAACAGTCGTGTATTTGTGTGTTAGGGGTATCTACCAAGCCAGGAAAGTGAACAGTCGTGTATGTGTGTGTTAGGGGTATCTACCAAGCCAGGAAAGTGAACAGTCGTGTATTTGTGTGTTAGGGTATCTACCAAGCCAGGAAAGTGAACAGTCGTGTATGTGTGTGTTAGGGGTATCTACCAAGCCAGGAAAGTGAACAGTCGTGTATGTGTGTGTTAGGGGTATCTACCAAGCCAGGAAAGTGAACAGTCGTGTATTTGTGTGTTAGGGTATCTACCAAGCCAGGAAAGTGAACAGTCGTGTATTTGTGTGTTAGGGTATCTACCAAGCCAGGAAAGTGAACAGTCGTGTATGTGTGTGTTAGGGTATCTACCAAGCCAGGAAAGTGAACAGTCGTGTATTTGTGTGTTAGGGGTATCTACCAAGCCAGGAAAGTGAACAGTCGTGTATTTGTGTGTTAGGGGTATCTACCAAGCCAGGAAAGTGAACAGTCGTGTATTTGTGTGTTAGGGGTATCTACCAAGCCAGGAAAGTGAACAGTGGTGTATTTGTGTGTTAGGGGTATCTACCAAGCCAGGAAAGTAAACAGTCGTGTATTTGTGTGTTAGGGTATCTACCAAGCCAGGAAAGTAAACAGTCGTGTATTTGTGTGTTAGGGTATCTACCAAGCCAGGAAAGTGAACAGTCGTGTATTTGTGTGTTAGGGTATCTACCAAGCCAGGAAAGTAAACAGTCGTGTATTTGTGTGTTAGGGGTATCTACCAAGCCAGGAAAGTAAACAGTCGTGTATTTGTGTGTTAGGGTATCTACCAAGCCAGGAACGTAAACAGTCGTGTATTTGTGTGTTAGGGGTATCTACCAAGCCAGGAAAGTAAACAGTCGTGTATTTGTGTGTTAGGGGTATCTACCAAGCCAGGAAAGTAAACAGTCGTGTATTTGTGTGTTAGGGGTATCTACCAAGCCAGGAAAGTAAACAGTCGTGTATTTGTGTGTTAGGGGTATCTACCAAGCCAGGAAAGTAAACAGTCATGTATTTGTGTGTTAGGGGTATCTACCAAGCCAGGAAAGTAAACAGTCGTGTATTTGTGTGTTAGGGGTATCTACCAAGCCAGGAAAGTAAACAGTCGTGTATTTGTGTGTTAGGGTATCTACCAAGCCAGGAAAGTAAACAGTCGTGTATTTGTGTGTTAGGGTATCTACCAAGCCAGGAAAGTAAACAGTCGTGTATTTGTGTGTTAGGGGTATCTACCAAGCCAGGAAAGTAAACAGTCGTGTATTTGTGTGTTAGAGGTATCTACCAAGCCAGGAAAGTAAACAGTCGTGTATTTGTGTGTTAGGGGTATCTACCAAGCCAGGAAAGTTAACAGTCGTGTATTTGTGTGTTAGGGGTATCTACCAAGCCAGGAAAGTAAACAGTCATGTATTTGTGTGTTAGGGGTATCTACCAAGCCAGGAAAGTTAACAGTCGTGTATTTGTGTGTTAGGGGTATCTACCAAGCCAGGAAAGTAAACAGTCGTGTATTTGTGTGTTAGGGGTATCTACCAAGCCAGGAAAGTAAACAGTCGTGTATTTGTGTGTTAGGGGTATCTACCAAGCCAGGAAAGTTAACAGTCGTGTATTTGTGTGTTAGGGGTATCTACCAAGCCAGGAAAGTTAACAGTCGTGTATTTGTGTGTTAGGGGTATCTACCAAGCCAGGAAAGTAAACAGTCGTGTATTTGTGTGTTAGGGGTATCTACCAAGCCAGGAAAGTTAACAGTCGTGTATTTGTGTGTTAGGGGTATCTACCAAGCCAGGAAAGTTAACAGTCGTGTATTTGTGTGTTAGGGGTATCTACCAAGCCAGGAAAGTAAACAGTCGTGTATTTGTGTGTTAGGGTATCTACCAAGCCAGGAAAGTTAACAGTCGTGTATTTGTGTGTTAGGGGTATCTACCAAGCCAGGAAAGTAAACAGTCGTGTATTTGTGTGTTAGGGGTATCTACCAAGCCAGGAAAGTAAACAGTCGTGTATTTGTGTGTTAGGGGTATCTACCAAGCCAGGAAAGTAAACAGTCGTGTATTTGTGTGTTAGAGGTATCTACCAAGCCAGGAAAGTTAACAGTCGTGTATTTGTGTGTTAGGGGTATCTACCAAGCCAGGAAAGTTAACAGTCGTGTATTTGTGTGTTAGGGGTATCTACCAAGCCAGGAAAGTAAACAGTCGTGTATTTGTGTGTTAGGGTATCTACCAAGCCAGGAAAGTTAACAGTCGTGTATTTGTGTGTTAGGGGTATCTACCAAGCCAGGAAAGTAAACAGTCGTGTATTTGTGTGTTAGGGGTATCTACCAAGCCAGGAAAGTAAACAGTCGTGTATTTGTGTGTTAGGGGTATCTACCAAGCCAGGAAAGTAAACAGTCGTGTATTTGTGTGTTAGAGGTATCTACCAAGCCAGGAAAGTAAACAGTCGTGTATTTGTGTGTTAGGGGTATCTACCAAGCCAGGAAAGTAAACAGTCGTGTATTTGTGTGTTAGGGGTATCTACCAAGCCAGGAAAGTAAACAGTCGTGTATTTGTGTGTTAGGGTATCTACCAAGCCAGGAAAGTTAACAGTCGTGTATTTGTGTGTTAGGGGTATCTACCAAGCCAGGAAAGTAAACAGTCGTGTATTTGTGTGTTAGGGGTATCTACCAAGCCAGGAAAGTAAACAGTCGTGTATTTGTGTGTTAGGGTATCTACCAAGCCAGGAAAGTAAACAGTCGTGTATTTGTGTGTTAGGGTATCTACCAAGCCAGGAAAGTAAACAGTCGTGTATTTGTGTGTTAGGGGTATCTACCAAGCCAGGAAAGTAAACAGTCGTGTATTTGTGTGTTAGGGTATCTACCAAGCCAGGAAAGTAAACAGTCGTGTATTTGTGTGTTAGGGTATCTACCAAGCCAGGAAAGTGAACAGTCGTGTATTTGTGTGTTAGGGGTATCTACCAAGCCAGGAAAGTGAACAGTCGTGTATTTGTGTGTTAGGGGTATCTACCAAGCCAGGAAAGTAAACAGTCGTGTATTTGTGTGTTAGGGGTATCTACCAAGCCAGGAAAGTAAACAGTCGTGTATTTGTGTGTTAGGGGTATCTACCAAGCCAGGAAAGTAAACAGTCGTGTATTTGTGTGTTAGGGTATCTACCAAGCCAGGAAAGTAAACAGTCGTGTATTTGTGTGTTAGGGTATCTACCAAGCCAGGAAAGTAAACAGTCGTGTATTTGTGTGTTAGGGGTATCTACCAAGCCAGGAAAGTAAACAGTCGTGTATTTGTGTGTTAGGGGTATCTACCAAGCCAGGAAAGTAAACAGTCGTGTATTTGTGTGTTAGGGTATCTACCAAGCCAGGAAAGTGAACAGTCGTGTATTGTGTGTTAGGGGTATCTACCAAGCCAGGAAAGTGAACAGTCGTGTATTTGTGTGTTAGGGGTATCTACCAAGCCAGGAAAGTAAACAGTCGTGTATTTGTGTGTTAGGGGTATCTACCAAGCCAGGAAAGTAACAGTCGTGTATTTGTGTGTTAGGGGTATCTACCAAGCCAGGAAAGTGAACAGTCGTGTATTTGTGTGTTGTTAGGGTATCTACCAAGCCAGGAAAGTGAACAGTCGTGTATTTGTGTGTTAGGGGTATCTACCAAGCCAGGAAAGTAAACAGTCGTGTATTTGTGTGTTAGGGTATCTACCAAGCCAGGAAAGTAAACAGTCGTGTATTTGTGTGTTAGGGTATCTACCAAGCCAGGAAAGTGAACAGTCGTGTATTTGTGTGTTAGGGTATCTACCAAGCCAGGAAAGTAAACAGTCGTGTATTTGTGTGTTAGGGTATCTACCAAGCCAGGAAAGTAAACAGTCGTGTATTTGTGTGTTAGGGGTATCTACCAAGCCAGGAAAGTAAACAGTCGTGTATTTGTGTGTTAGGGGTATCTACCAAGCCAGGAAAGTAAACAGTCGTGTATTTGTGTGTTAGGGGTATCTACCAAGCCAGGAAAGTAAACAGTCGTGTATTTGTGTGTTAGTGATATCGATTTTGCCTCTTTCTACGAATTTTTATGTTGGATTTTGGAACTGTTCCGACAGTGTGGAACTTTTTGTTTTCAATTTTATTATTTAACCATAATTCTGAATTAAATACAAATTATAATCCTTTTTTCCATGTTTTTTTTAAGGCATTGGCCAGAATAGACAAAACATTGAAATTTAAAGAAGGACATTTGGAACTAATGTCAGATGATCGATCAGACGACCTGGTAACATTTCTTAACGAACATTTCCATCCTGATGAAACACTGGCTAAATCTATAGGCCTTGTGTTAGACGAGGAAATGGACATTATTATAAAAAAATGGTTCAGCGACAATCTTTCCATTATACTTATTTCTGATAAAACTGGCGAAATAATTGCTTGCAGGAGCATTGTCATTGGAAAAAAGGGGGTTTCGATTGACTTGTCACAGATTAACAATGAAAAGTCAGTGAAAATAGTGGAGTTTGTCCGTTACAAGAGTGACGAAATGGACGTTTACAAACGTTTTAATGTGGATACAGCCATCGACTTTGTTGCACTTGGAACGCATAGAGATTATAGACGACAAGGGATAGCAACAAAGATGTTCCAAGCTGGTCTGATGTTCTGTAAGGAGATTGGCTTTGATACTGTTTGTATAAAAGGAGAAGGAACATCGAATTATTCACAGAGAATTTACGAGAAATTTAATTTTGAAGCAATCCACACTTTTAAGTATGATGAATACAAAATCGACGGAGAAGTTGTATTTAAAAATACTGGTGAACATAAAGCAATGAAAGTATATTGTATTAAACTATGATTAACTTCTAGTAAAGAGAAATAGTTACTATATTATATCATTTATATATCAGATCTGATGAGTAAAATCATTTAAAGATATAACCATCTTTTCATTTTGAAATCTTTGTAAATGACCATTGAAATGCCTATGGTAATAAAAATCAGTTAACTTTTAGATGGGCTGCTAATTTACTGGGAGGGGCGGCGGGGTGTCGCCAAATTTAAAGAAAGACATACATTGGCCTGAAAGTTGCAAAGATATGAATGACTAGACCCTATAGTTTTCAACGAGAAATTTTGTTGATAGTGGAAGAAAAATTACATATTTTTCATGTCCAAGTAAGAAATAATCTGATTCTTGTTTTGCATGTAAAAAAAAATTCTGGCTCGAGAGGCCGTCAAAGCCATAGCAGAGGAGTCTATAACAAGAACAGTTTGAAGGTACCAAAGGGATAATCAGAAGCCATAAATCAAAAAACACTCAGTACAAAAAGAAAACTGTCAAAAAGACAAACAATAATCGACATTACACTACACAGAAAACTAAAGATAAGGCAACATGAACGCCATTGAGGGTGAACCAAGGTGCTCTTGAAGGGTAAGCATTACCTGTTCCGCTAGTGCCACTTGCCGTGTTACTGTTAAACGACACGAACATTATCTGCTATGGAAATTGGGTTAGATTTGGTTTATGGTGTTTAACGCCACTTTCAACAATATTTCAGTTATATCGTGACGGTAAGTTTTATTGAAAGAGGAAACCAGAGTACCTGGTGAAAACCACCGACCTGTCGCAAGTCACTGACAAACTTTATCACATACTCT
Source organism: Bathymodiolus brooksi (assembly GCA_963680875.1). Taxonomy (NCBI): domain Eukaryota; kingdom Metazoa; phylum Mollusca; class Bivalvia; order Mytilida; family Modiolidae; genus Bathymodiolus; species Bathymodiolus brooksi. The sequence continues at coordinate 61,121,062 of OY804588.1, forward strand.
TGTATCGAGTACACCCCGCCATGAGCGAGATTCGAACTCACAACGTTAGTGATGATAGGCAGAGATTGCATAGGTAGTTGTAAATACAACTACCTAGATGTCAAGACCACGACGGCCCCCTTGAAATTGGGTAAATAAATACAAATAACATAGATAAAAGATGAACCGCTACAAAACAAACGGAGGGGAAAGATTATACCTTCTCATGAAAACTAAGGATTTAGAGCTGCCCTAAAGTCAAGCACTGGAAGAAAATGAACAACATAGCGTGTTATAAATGTAAATATTTCATAGAGAACTTGCTGCGCAGAGTTTTCAAGCGGAACCAAATACATTCGATTAACGAATCCGGCTCCTTGCCTGGAAAAAGAAGAAGAACTAGGTTTAATCCTTGTATCCAACAAAAAAAAAGCATACAAACCGAGATTGAAAAACTTCGAAAAACGTGCACGGAGAATTAAATATTACACACTGGGATTTCAAAAAGAAGCACTTCGATTGAAATAAAAAGTTCAAAAACACGCAGATGAGAATCAAAATTACACAGTGGCATCCACTTTATTTTGGCATATATATAGAGAAAAAAAGACAGACGAGAAAAACAGAGAGCGCTTCATCTTATAGACAGTAGTGATTTCGGTTCTTGCATTCAGTGAGTGAGCGAATGATTATTGTTAAACGTCAACTCAGCAATTTTTCAGCTATATCATGGCGAGATCAAGTTAATTTTAAATGAGATGATGATGATGTCCGCTTTGTACTAGACCAACACGCTTACTGAAACAAAAGCACGCGGATAGACATGTTGTCCCCCACGGACACATTATCCTGATTCCGAGCCAACCAGTCTTTGCTCTTTCTCCTTAATGCTGCATGCTTATCGGAGAAGCAACAAATATCAATTTTATAATCTTTGGTTTGACCCGATCGGGGCTCGAACCCACGATCTACCACACTCGAGGCGATGTTGGTCTAGAACAAACTATACATCATCATAATCTCATCGAGATGTAACTTGTCCTCACCATGATGTAGCTGCAATTGTTTGATTTTTAGGACTAATAAAGGGGGTCAAATAAACTTCAGTGTTATTTAGTCATGGACATAAAAAAGCATTTCTGGTACCTGATATATGTAGAGCGACAGAAAGAAAACGGTAACAGTACAAGCGCTGACGCCACAGTTGACGCCATTGAAGACGATTAGATATAAAAACGATTAGATTAAATATAAAATTAATTGGTACTCACTGTGAAACAGGTTAGGTTCGCTTTTCTACCTGTTTCGATAGCTCGTACAAATACTTTATATATTTTCCGGCAATGTACGTATATTGTATATTTATTCTTATAGATGTGTTGGGGTGCAATGAACAAATCAAATGTGGTATTTAATTATTAAAATGTGGGTTTAATTTAAACCAAAAAAAACAACGTGGTAAAAGTTGCTGACGTTGTGTAATAATAAACTTAATATTATTTTTTCCCCTTCAATTCCAAGTACTAAGTTGTTATTAAATATGTATTATCGATTATTATTATGAAATCATTAGATCTATATAATATAATATTTAAAAGAGTAATCTACACACCTTGTAGGTTTATATTTAGATAAACGTGTGTTGTGTAGATACCTATCTATACAATGTATTTATATATTATCAGACATATTCAGGTGTTGGCGAGGTTAGCATTTGTAAAATGTCGGAAAGTAAACTGAGACCTAGGAAAGAATTAGAGGAGGTTGGTAATTTGATTAAGATGAAAAAATACGTTAACTTTATATTTTAATTATAATTTTCACATAAACCACAGGCGCTTGTGTAGAGTCAAAAATATGCTCGCTATGTACCTAAAATACCACAAGGCCGGACTCACTCCTACTACCCCTGTCACTTCAATCGCTATTTCCCCTGTCAAAATGTCGATAGGACGCAAATCGCTTACTAATTTGCGTAGTGAAATGATTTTTCTTCAAGGAAAACCCGTTTTTTTATATCTTCCTACCATCTACACCCCCATACTGACAGATAATCCTCAGATTTTGTTGACAATGGACACTTAAGTGGCAGCAAAGCGAAAGTAGGTCACGTGCGACATATTTCCGCCTTTCGGTCGTTCTCGGGTTTTATCATATATAATTACTAAACACTAGAAACATTACAAGGCGCCAAAATATGACTGACAAAATGAATGAAAACTTCAGTGCTTCTTGGTATGCAAATAATACTAAAAATAAGGCATAGGAAATAATTGTATTTAAAGAACATTATAATTATACAGTAACAATACTGATATATAATTACGTTTCCCGTACTTTTCTTTCTGAACTTCTCAGGTATGTTTCGTAAGGCAATGATAAAACCCGAGAACGACCAAAAGGCGGAAATATGTCACACGTGACCTACTTTCGCTTTGCTGCCACTTAGTGTCCATTGTCAACCAAATCTGAGGATTATCTGTCAGTATGCGGGTGTAGATGGTAGGAAGATCTAAAAAACGGGTTTTCCTTGAAGAAAAATCATTTCACTACGCAAATTAGTAAGCGATTTGCGTCCTAACGACATTTTGACAGGGGAAATAGCGATTGAAGTGACAGGGGTAGTAGGAGTGAGTCCGGCCTTGTGGTATTTTAGGTACATAGCGAGCATATTTTTGACTCTACACAAGCGCCTGTGCATAAACCGTGTAGTTAGAACCGCAAATTTTAAAATATACATGTACCTACAAAATCAAGTTGACACAGTTATCTCATATCTGGTCGTTTAAATGTACCTACTTCTATGATGAAAAATATGTATTATGAGAGTGTTATTGTATTTAACGCCACTTTCAACAATATTTCAGTTATATCGTGACGATCAGTTTTATTGGTGGAGGAAACCGGAGAAAACCACCGACCTGCCGCAAGTCGCTGACAAACTTTGTCACATAATGTTCATTGTATCACAACCCAGTGTGTTTTCCTTTGATCTTTAGTATTTTCTAAATGAAGATAACCATACAGGAGGTGGAGTCAAGATAGCTATTTTTGGGCAAAGCATGTTCTATTTAGTGTGCTTTAACTGTGACTTAATTTTGATAGAACACAGAAATAAACACATTGTAACTTTTTTTTTGACAATTGCCTTGAATACACATTGTAATTTTTTTACCAAGTGATAGACATTTTGGGTGCAAAGTGGTACTAAGTGCAAGCTTTCTTAAATCTGACACTGGAAAAAACTATAAAACCACAGGCGCTCGTGGCACGGACCACCCCCCTTTTTTCTAACTTTCTGTTTACAAATTTATTTTCAATAAAATTTCTTTATTTCTTTATTATTTCATCTCTTTTTCCTCATTTTAACTTGTTCGTGTCAATATTCATACAATCTTATGTTAACATCAAATTGAATGTGTCGACCCTATTAGTATCTATGACTATTATAGGGTCGACACATGCAATTTGATGTTAGCATAAGATTGTATAAATATTGACACGAACAATTAACTAAGCAATTTATTTTATTCAAACAAGAAAAATTATCAGTTTTGCAATAAAAAAGTGATCATATTTGAGTCACACCACGTTCAAAAAAAAAAATTCCGCCTCGCACTTCAAAAATGCTGAAAAACCGCCTCAGATTTTCCTTTTTCTTTAAAAATAAAATGAAAAACTGTTCGCTTTCTTCTAAAATTTTGTAAATATCAAGAATTTTTTCAGAAAAGTTGTGTCATGTGTGTGCCGCATCAAAATTTTACCTTCGCCTCTAAAATTTTCAATTTCAATAAAAAAAAATGAAATGTTCTCTGCCAGCTGTGAAAGCATAAAATCCATACATCTTTTAAAAGATCGTCCGTCAGGGTACCTATAAAGTGCGAAACGAAATAGAAACGAAACGAAACGAAACGAAATCAACGAAAACGAAACGAAACGAAACGAAATCAACAAAAACGAAACGAAACGAAACGAAATCAACGAAATGAAAACGAAATAAAACGAAACCAACGAAATCAACGAAAACAAAACGAAATACGATGCTAGACTACTTCCCACACATGTCTCAGTGTCTTTCACCAGGAGAGGACAGGATTTGATCACCATTGAACAAGAATACTATGCATTTATTCAGCGGGAGTCTGTCCTTTTCACTTAGTGGCTTCTTTTAAATTTGGGAACCATAAGAGCAACGTCAAGTCTGTTGAAAGGAGAGGAATTAAAATAACAGAAGTGCAGTAGTTAAAGTTCACTAATAAATATCCCCGTCCGAGCAAAATTTAAAAGTGTGTCGGAGAGACGAAAAAGTGTGACGACCGGAAGGACAAACGAACGAACGGACAGCAGAAGTCCTATATACCCCAATCTTTTTTTGGCGGAGGTATACAAATCCTATCAAAAATTAACTTTAGAAATTTTTAAAAAATCTACATATCTCGTAAAAGTACCTTTTTTCCCTTTGATCCCTTTTCATATTAAAAAAACCCAAATCACCCCCCCTCCAAATTTTTTTCCGGTATTAATAAAATTTGATACGGCACATATTGTTATACCCCCCGCTATCCAGCGGGAGGGGGGTATATAGTATATGTCCGTTTGTCCGTGAGTGCTTCCCTCACTGCCTATGCAATTCCTCCTTAACAACTTGATGGAATTGAATGAATCTTACAGGAAATCTTTAATACCATATGGCAAGGTTCATTAATTTCATGAATTCTTTAGTACCAACTGGCATTGTGCACCTTCTATTTTTGTTTTCCCATTTTAACAGTTCTTGCTAAAATTTCTTAACTTTTGGACTTTGTCATTTAAGGCTATGTAATTGTCATACAAGGCTATACAATAGAGAGAGGATACGGTTGCGTTATCCATAACTCTTCCTAAACAACAGAATGGATTTCAATAAAACTTCCAGAGTTTCTGATGTTTAGTTTTTGCAAGCATTATTTTTTTTCAGAAGTTCTTCTGTAAGGAGGGCGCTCAATGTACGTCCTGTTATGTTACTGTTGGTTTTTTTTTTAGTTCTTCAAAATAGAACAATAGGATTTGAAATAAAAAGTTTATAGTGTTGGGTCTTTTTGACCCCTGTATATCTCGGAAAGAACAACGGTAAGACATTACGCCAGATCTGTTGGCACACTACCGAATAAAGGTAATAACAATGGTACCGTACGCCAAGGCGCATTCAAAAGGGAAAGTCCACAAAAACAGACAAAACCGATAAGAAGCTCATGGGGATTAAACGTGACAAGTCGGGAAAATCCAGTAGTCAAATAGTGCCCAGAATCTGAAACTCAAGACCATCCTGTTTGGTTTCCGAATAGGCAAATTTATGTAGAATACAAACGAAAAACGTAATAAAATCAGACGAATAATGAACCCTCAATATCCCAATCTATGAACATACCCCCTCATATCCCCCATTTTTTGCTATATGCCCACTCCAGAAACTTTATAATTCATAAATACTGACACACACACAAACACAAATAAAAATATGACATTTGAACTTCTGAAAGTTTGTCGGCAAGCAAACCCGGCTTGGATTGAGTTGCGGGTAATGTACGCGAGGAGTACTGTAACGGACAGACATGCAAGATGGGTTATAATTAATCAAAATTATTGTATTTAAAAAATCGAATTATCTTTTTTTTTTATTTCTTTATTTCGTTTTGTCTTTTATTTTTTTCCTTCCATTTTCTTCATATCAGTCTATTTCGTTGGTTTCGTTTCATTTCGTTGATTTCGTTTCGTTTCGTTTCGTTTTCGTTGATTTCGTTTCGTTTCGTTTCGTTTTCGTTGATTTCGTTTCGTTTCGTTTCTATTTCGTTTCGCACTTTATAGGTACCCTCGTCCGTCATGTTCGCTGCCATTTAACGTTTAAAATCTTTTTACCACGTCACTGACTGCTGGCGTACGTGACCAAGATCAGTCTTCTCAAGTGCGACAGACGTCAATCACACATTTGCTTCCGTTTGATTGGTTATGATACAAAACATTTAGAATACTTTTAATTTCTTGTATGCGCAGATAAATTGATCTCGGGCACGCCCTCGATCAGTTTATCAGCACATACACGAAATTAAAAGTACTCTAAATATTACCAGGCGCTCGTGGCACGGACCACCCCCTTTTATTCTAACTTTCTGTTTACAAATTTATTTTCAATAAAATTTCTTTATTTCTTTATTATTTCATCTCTTTTTCCATATTTTAACTTGTTCGTGTCAATATTCATACAATCTTATGTTAACATCAAATTGCATGTGTCGACCCTATATTATACAGATACTAATAATATAGATACTAATAATTATTAGTATCTATATAGGGTCGACACATGCAATTTGATGTTAACATAAGATTGTATGAATATTGACACGAACAAGTTAAAATAAGGAAAAAGAGATGAAATAATAAAGAAATAAAGAAATTTTATTGAAAATAAATTTGTAAACAGAAAGTTAGAAAAAAGGGGGGTGGTCCGTGCCACGAGCGCATGTGATAATATTGAGAAATAATGACGCCCGCTGTATTCAAGTGCCCGTCACGATATAATTAATGCTCTTTTATACCCTTTTCTAATATGACGTCCCGTATTCGGTATACAAATAAAGGCATATTTGAATAACAATCAAATATAGGCCACACATGCGCACTGAGCTAAAAAAAAAAAAAAAACCCACCTACATAAACACTGACTATTTTCAGAAAATTCTTCATGGTTAGCGATTTTCTATTATTGTTTATCTAAAAATTGTTGAAATAAATGAAGTTAAAATTAAATAATTCTTATATGACTTACATAATTAGAAATCCTATACTCTGATTTGATATAAGCGCTTATGGAGGCGGGTTTTTTGTCAGTTTATTTTTCGAGAGACGATGTTCACCGGACGACTTTTTACGTAATGATAATAAAAAAAGATAAAAGAAACAATGTGTATTGTTAGATATGAAATAAAAAAATAAATGCCAATGAAAAAAAAGTTTGTATTGTTGACAAAAAAAAATTCCGGAAAAAATACTTAAGACAACCATCTATCGACTTTGACTTTTGTAATATATCGTCATCCTGTGACGTTGTTTACAAGGGACGCTGATTGACACAAGCTGGTTACTGATTTATTTTACGATTTTGTGAGCATTTCACTTGTTTGAGTAGCTAAATGCAAAATGCCATCAAATTGGAAAATATCAGTAACTTAATTACATCACCGTCTAGTTATCAATGTAGGAAAACAAAGTTAGTGCATTTTGTTATTCATGGGCGACACACATCAATGGAATGTACCATCGTGTTATCGGTTTTCGTGCTATTATCGATTTTCATATATAGCGATTAACAGTGTTAACCCTCCATTCATATGACGATTGGAATTTTCAAAGAATGGCTAGTTAAATATTTCTTTGTGCATAAGATTGTTTTTAAAGCCATTCTTGTATTTTAATATACTCTCGATTACCTGGCAACTTTTGTTGTCAGTAAAATGGCGTCATCTGTTTCCGTGGCAAATAAAAACAAGGCCGATATACGGGATGGAAACGAATATAAAATCCGGAAATGGCTGGTTTTAAAATTTCATGGTTCTGGCCATCTACCAAATCATACTACATCTAAATAAAATAACAGAATGTTTGAAAATGACCACTTTCAAAATTGTGTTTACTTTTGATGGTTTTTTTAGTGGTGAAACCACAATGCACTGCAAAGTGACATGTATTTTATATAAGAAACAGGCACATTTCAGTCAGCTCTTTTGTTTACAAATACGATCAGTGACCCCATGATAGTTACATGACAGGAAGAGCAGGTGTCTGAGAGGCAGACGACATAGTTAAATTTTATATAGCCCTTCTGGATTTTTTTCCAGCTACTTTATAAATGAAATACATTTTTAGCATTACAAAAAGTATGGTTCAGTAGGTAGGTTCACTGTTTTTGGTACTTACGTCTTTAAAAGCAAACTGTAACATCTTTTACAGATGTCACGCTGTAGTCTTGTTTATGTTCCATAAATAGAAACCGGAAGACACGTCAAAAATATTGCGTGCGCTGTGGAAATCAAAATAAAATGGATACCACATACCGTGACGATATGTGTGCGTACTGGGGATTCCCAAAGATAAATTTTCAAAACAAATGAAAACAAAATACTTAGTTACAGAATTATAAGGATTAAACGCATTTGTTCCGGAGTTTATTGATGTATAACCTGGACCAAGTCACTCACAAACTTACATAAAAGTCTTCGGACTTTTATTTGTTTGCGAGTGAATTGGTCCAGGTTATAAGGATACATAGATAAACTCCGGAAAAAATGCGTTTAATCCTATAATAAAATTTATATTGAATCTTGTCAATACATTTTTTTTCGGTATTTTAAGCCACAGTTTCAACCACAATTTCGCTTTCAATCTCTTAATTCCCAATTTTACCATTTTTAAAATTCCGTAGGAGATTGATGGAATAACCACTAGCAGCGCATCACCTTGACCGCCTCGAATTTTAAAATTACGTTATTTGTCCTATTAGAATCAAAATAATTCATGCCGGCCATACTTCATCTTCGCTAGCCAAGGGTTACGATTCGGGTCCCCCTTCTCTCCACCCTTGGCGGATCTAGAATACATTTTGAAATTCGCGCGCAATGCCACCTGGTGGTTTATCGAAGTTGCGCCCCTTAGATAGTCGTAATCGCCAGCCAATCAGAATCGTTTTGTTATACGTATGTTGGAGAGTTGAAAATGGCCGCGCCCAGTGAAGAAAAACTTATTTGTGATCAATTTAATTTGGAAGCACTTACTGTCAACCAATTGAAAGTTTCAAAGCTTTGGCAGACGGGAAAGATGTTTTCATTGGAACCAAAACGGGAAGTGGCAAATTGTTGGCATATGAGAGCATTCCGGTGCCATCTTTGTTTACATTTCGTCGATAACATGTGCTCCGTGTGAAACGTCTTCTGATTGGATACGTGTACTGGTAGCCGTAACCAATGAAATATTAAAGCGCAAATCCTCAAAATGTATTCTAGATCTGCCAAGGGTGGAGAGAAGGGGGACCCGAATCGTAACCCTTGGCTAGCGAAGATGGCCATACTTAGACTTTATTGTTATTCAAATATGGGTAGGCATTATATTTATAAGATTTAACCCCTCGCTATCGCTCGGGGTTAAATATTATCACTCGGGATTAAATCTCATGAATATAATGCCCAACCATATTTGAATAACAATAAAGTATGGCCGGCATGAATTTTTTCTTAAATAGGGTTGACGGCATAAAACAAACATACAAACATGGATATATATACATATACAAACATGAACATACAAATCAATCATACATTAAAACAAACATAATAATTATGCAGCTATATTGAGTCCTCTCTCCTCAGTGCTAATGACTTTTGAATGAAAGGGGCAGCAAGTTGCATAAGACACGAAGAAGATAAAAATAAATCGAGATTTTGAATATGATTATTTCCCATCAATGTTGGGTATAAATTTTCAATCTGGGTTAAAAATTCCTTTCTTAATAATTCGGTTTTTTTTGCTGTATAGAAAAAGTTTATTGTTGATATTAAAAGACCTCAATTTCTCGAAAAACATGTTTTCATAGTTTTCTAGTAATATTTTTTTCAAAGATTTTGTGAGATGCCATTTCTCCTTGTTAAAATTGGTAACCTCTATATTTTTTTCAGTTATTTCGTTTGTATTTAACTTTAATATATTCTCTACAAATGTATACCAGGAAGATGTCCCATTTAAATGTAATGTTTTTGAGATGATATATGCTTCCTATAATAAAGGATTATTATACTTGTTTGAAACTCTAGCCATATACTTCAAGATTTGCACCTTTATATAAATATCTAAAGGATATTGACAAATTTCTGCTCTAGCAGCTATGTTGACAGATTTTTTACTTATTCCAAGAACAAATTTACAAAATTTTAAGTTCACCTTTTCTAGAAAACTTGTATCTAATGAGTCAATGAGATCAAATTAGAATTTGACTTGTTTGCCCGCAATTGTCCTTTAAGTAATTTTTCATAGAAATCCATATACCAAATTTCTGAGTTATACATGAGTATAGGTTTAACAAGAGATTCAAATAGTTTTTTGTATATCTTTATTGAAACATTTTCAATAGGGTTTAAATATTTAAACATGGAAAACATAACCTTACTACCCTTTTTTGATAATTCTATATGGGTAGAATGAAATTTTCCTAATGCCTCAATAAGATTTCCCAGATATTTATATTTCAGGACTTTTTCTAATTTATACCCATTTAAATAAAAATCAGACTTGTTATATGGAATATTTCTTTGTTGAAAGATTATAGCTTTAGTCTTTTTCACATTTACTGAGAGTTGCCATTTTTTACAATATTCACTCAATTTATCTAAAGATTTCTGTAGGCCCTCTGCACTTTCAGATAGGAGTAAAATGTCATCTGCAAACCTGAGACAATTTAAGGACAGTGTTTCTAATGTAACTGGATGACAGCTATCATCAAATATATCGGGTAAATCATTTATATAAATTTTAAATAAATTGGGTTCAAACTATACCCTTGCTTAACCCTCCTTTCTGTATTCACAAATTTTTTTTTACAATTACCCATTACATACATAGTGTGTTGGTACAAGACTTTGTATCAGGTCGAGCCTGTTGTGTGAACCAGTATCACTACGAGTCGCGATAGCGACGAGTTGTGATGTGGTTAGTTCACGCAACAGGCAAGACCTGATATAAAGTACAAAATGCGTAGTACAAATGTATGTTCAGACAGATTCAATTTGACCACTAAATGTCCAATTATCTACTGATGAGATTTTAATGTTAACATCGTTATGGGGAAAAACCTTTGAAGGTAGCACAGGGTAATCAGAAACTGTATATCGAGTGAGTGAGTGATTGTTGGAATTGTTCAGCTATATCGTGGCGAGAACAAGTTAATTTTCAATGAGATGATGATGAGTTCCGCTTTGTACTGAAACAACAGTGGCGTTAAACACCATAAACCTGAACCAACAGTCATGTCGCCCCACTCGGACATATTATCTTGATTCCGAACCAACCAGTCTTTGCTCTTTCTCGTTAATGTTGTGTGCTTAGCGAAGAAGCAACAAATACCAATTGTATAGTCTTTGGTTTGACCCGATCGGGGCTCGAACCCACGATCTACCGCACTGGAGACGAGTACGATAACCAGTACACAATGATGCAGTTAACCGTATATCGAAGAAAGAAAGACAATACATTGTACAATGGTCAAAAGAAAGATAATTGTCGACAACACACTACACAGAAAACTCAAGAGATTGTGAAATACGAACCCTACAAAAACCGGTGTGAACTTTGGTTCTCATGAAAGGTGAGCATTTCCTGTTCCACTAGTGACACCCATTTGTAACTCTTAAAATTCTGGTGATAAGTCAATGTCACCATTGAGAAAGGTGATAAGTCAATGTCACAATTGAGAAAAGAAGGACGGAATTGTGAACATAACTGTGATCATGTGATCATGTGATCATGTTCCCGAAGAAGAGTTTGAAGATACCAAAGGGGTAATCAGAATCCGTATATCGAAGAAGAACAGACAACACAATGGCGAAAAGAAAATAAACAAAAGGACAAACAACTATCTACAAAACATACATATAAAACTAAAGATAGAGTAACACGAATCCCACTAAAACCGGGGTGAACTCAGGTGCTCCGGAAGGGTAAGCAGTTCCTGTAACACTAGTGGCACCCGTCATGTTAACCTTAGTCGTGATGGCGACCGTAAAACTTTAATTTTATTTTTTATTTTACAGGCTTTAGAGAGAATCAACCAATCTTTTAACTTCAAAGATGCACATTTAGAACTGTCGTCAAATGCACGTTCGGAAGATGTCGTCAAATTTATGAAAGAACATTTCCACCCGGATGAGACTCTTTGTAAATCAATAGGACTAACAGTTGATGATGAATTGTCCAATATTTTAATGAAAAATCTAAGTGAAAATTTATCTGTTTTACTGATTTCTAATACCACTGATGAAATCATAGCATGCAGGACAATGGTTATTGCTAAGAGGAACGAGGTAGCTGATAGATCAAAAACTGAAAATATAAAATGGGTTAAAATAATGGACTTTCTACGTCATAGGTACCATGAAATGGACGTCTTTAAACGTTTCAACGTAGACACAGCGGTCGCATTTATCGCCCTTGCAACTCATAGGGATCACAGGGCCCAGGGCATTGCTTCCAAACTGATGCAGGCGACTCTCTTGTTCTGTAAGGAATTGGGATTAAGTCCTGTGTGCATAAAGGGTGAAGGAACGTCAAATTATTCACAGAGGATTTTCGAGAAGTTTGATTTTGAAGCCATACATACAATGAAATATGATGAATATAAAATTGATGGTGAAATTGTGTTTAAGAATACTGGGGATATTGAATCCACCAAATGCTATGTGAAACAACTATAGGGGTTATGGTTATAATAAATACTATCACTGCCAGTCGCTTCATTAGTTCTAATATGAGACATGCAACCTGTTTGAAGGACAAAGTCCTAAAATTTCAATAATACGATGATCCGTACACGTTAGCCTCACCGGACGCAATTACGAACAATTTCGATGATATTGACCGTGGCATTTGATAATAATTTATAAATTTGACCAAATTGATGAAGCTGATTGCATGTTCATATTTCAGATTAAACACCAATATTCCTTTTGAATCATAGCCCATATATTATTCAATGCATTGTTACGGGTTTTAACTTAGAACAGATTTTCATGATCCCGTTCTAGTCACTCTGTGACCTAGATCCGGACACAATTTCGAACGACATTATAATAACCTTTCTAGTGTAAATTATTTGATGACAACTGTTAAAATTGAAAGAGCATTCATGCATTTACGTTCACATATCTATTTGTATATAATACACATGATATAAAAACCTTTCCTTTATTCATACCATAAATGTGTGCCAGTTTGCATTCGGAATTCCTTGGACTCTTCAATGAATAAGGTACATCACGGATTTTGACATTTTGGGATAGATTAAGGTAAGGAAAATGTATTATATTGACTGTTTTTGTTTTAATTTCAATGTGTTCTACATATGCATAGAACCAGGAGATCATATTCTTTCCAATTTTGAATTACAGGCATGAGATAACAAAATATGCGAACCTCAATGAATTTTAGCGACAGATTCCAAGTGCAATTATCGATCGTTTTCTGTTTACAAATATGAAAACCCGTCGTCTGCAACATTCAACAACTGCGCATGAATAATTTTCTCCCAAAACAAGAGTAATTTAGCGGGGTATCTATTGATAAAAGCATTTTTTTAATTCATGTTTTGAAGGAACAATTAGGGGACATACTTTTTATTTCGTTCGTAATTGCGTCCGGTGAGGCTATTATCTTTTATTTTGAATGAATTGTGTAGCCGATTTGTTATGGCGTTCATTTTACCTACGCCGCTCTTCCTGTCGGGAGTTTCGTAGAATGATATTTTTTTATTAGAATTTTATTAAAAGTTTATTTCAATTTTGCAAAGGGTAAATAATCAAAGAATTGGGAATTTTTCATTGAAATAGATTTCTTTTGCGTTTCTAAATTATCAATTGATCTATTTTTTAAACTTCCGGTGAGCAGATTTTTGGCTATCAATATAGAAGGAAAAATCGGACAGCTTACCGTTAGAAGGACTTCGTCCTTTATTACATAAAACCTCGCGTGCATATTTACTATCAACGTTTATATTTGGATTTTTATTTTCATACTTTTTTATTACTCATCATGTACTTTGGAAATCAATAGATCATTTGCACATTTCCTACTTGACTCTAACATTATACATATTTATAGCAGTTATTTCTCTTTAATGGAAGCAAAAGGGTTCACATTCATGCAAATTTCAATGATGATAACCATATCTGTAATTTTGCAACTTGTGAATTTACTATTATTTTTTATTTCCTATCAAATTATCAACTGCTGTTTATACAAGGTTCAAGCATTTACAAATAATAAGAAAATTATACTCGTATTCCCTTGTCCTATCTGTTACTGGTGCTAGAATCAATGCAAACGGAAAGGGAGTTTGATTTTGCCTGTCGTAAGGGAAATAACTCCTATTAAAAACGTATAATTTTGGAATCGAATCGGGAATGTGCAAAGGGTATATTCAGAATGTAAAAATTCCATTAAAACGTTGAAAGTTAGGTGTTGTGATTTTGATCCCACTATTGGATTGGTGTATTGGAGAAAACTTTGTGATAATGTGTCGGTGACTTACGACAGGTCGCTGGTTTTCTACGTGTACTCTGATTTCCCCCACCAATAAAAAAAAATATGATAAACCGACCTCAACGATATTAAGATATTGTTGAAAGTGGTGTTAAAACACCCATATTTAAATGCATTGTAAATCGTGATTTTCTTAAAGAACATTTTCAGTAGTATTAAACACAGGCGCTCGTGGCACGGACCACCCCCCTTTTTCTAACTTTCTGTTTACAAAATTATTTTCAATAAAATTTCTTTATTTCTTTATTATTTCAGCTCTTTTTCCTTATTTTAACTTGTTCGTGTCAATATTCATACAATCTTATGTTAACATCAAATTGCATGTGTCGACCCTATATACTAATATAGATCCTAATAATCCATATATAGGGTCGACATATGCAATTTGATGTTAGCATAAGATTGTATGAATATTGACACGAACAAGTTAAAATAAGGAAAAAGAGATGAAATAATAAAGAAATAAAGAAATTTTATTGAAAATAAATTTGCAAACAGAAAGTTAGAAAAAGGGGGGTGGTCCGTGCCACGAGCGCCTGTGGTATTAAAGCTATATATCGTGGCAGTCAGTTGTATTGATGGGTGTAAATGGAGCACATAGAGAAAACAATCGACCTGCTGCAAGTCAATGACTAACAAACATTCTAATATGACGTCCTTCAAACGCTTTGAGTCCAAACCCGTGGTAAAAATAATATTAATCTATGACCGATTAAAGGAGTGAGTATGATAAGGGTAAATTTTGGACCAATCTCAGAAACTGTTTATATAGATATAATATTAAACACAATCATTGAAAGGTAAGAAAAAAAATATTTTTTATGATTTCACTTTGTCCTTTGTTGCTTAGCAACGTAAATGGAGGAGGGTCCAATTAATCATTGGAAATTCAAATATGGTGGTTTTATTTTACATATCTTGCATAGTCTTTCGACAAAATGTTATATTCTGTGTATGTACACTCTAAAAATAATATTTCAATTCTCTATATAGTATTTTAGTTCGAATCATCGAGAAGATTTACCATCATACAAACAGTCCTATTCTTAGTACACCTTACCGCACCGATAGAGAGTTGTTCTGGATAAAAGAATTAGGCACTGCAATGCCTTACGGTTGCAATGATAACATCAAAGGAGTGGGAAATTTGTCAAGTCCTGGATGCAACGAAATCAACGTGATGAGCCTTTTTAATACTATTCCAAGAACTAAACGTAGCCATGGTCATAAAAGAATTCAACATCCTAATGTTAAAAAGTCCTCTAAACCAAGAACGTTACAAGATACTTTTAATGATTTACTTTCTAATATACAGAAACCTCTTGGAATTCATCATATTCGTACAATCTTATTTTCACTACCTGTAAACTACCTCAAAGATCTTAGGGATTTTGGACTTGACAAAGGAGGCGTAGATCCTTTTTCTCCTAAGTACAGATTGTCTAGTATTATATGTGACGTGGCGTCCTTTCGTCTTTTTAAACCAGTTCGATCTGAACCTCTTCATGATAACAACAGAAAATTCCTCCATATTCCGTTTGCTAATAAAGGAATCGATGCTATTAACATCAGCAACATTCTTAATAGAAAAGAGGTCATAAAAGAAATTCCACCATATTTCAAAAATCAATCTGTTCCCATTGTCTCCTATAGCTACACTAACAGCATTGGCCGTAAAATTTTCAACTACAAAGAAGCATTGCAAGATATTAACATAAAAGAGTACATTAAGAACCCTCTGACTTGTGACTGCTCCCAATCTCCTTTTCAATACAACCCATCTGGACATGTAATCACTGGTGATCTGAATATCATTCAACATGAGAGTCTCCGAAAGGTGATTTCTCATGGTCCTAAATTCAGAGAACCTCAACACATCAATTGGAAACATAATTTCAAGATAATTATGGATGCTGTTGAAGATTATGCCAGAAGGTGGATAAAGAGAGAAGTAGACCAAGATCCTGAGTTAGAGTCCTTGTCAGACTGGGTTAGAACAATTAGGTCTCTAGTACAAGGTCGGATTCACAAACTAAAAAATTGTGTTAATAGTCGACCCAAGTCTGTATTTAAAGACCAAGAAGCTGTTAAGTGTCTTTCCTCTCTTCATGACAAATATGTTGTCGTTCCTGCGGACAAGGCTTCCAACAATATCGTGTTTGTATGTAAATCATATTACTTCGAATGTCTAATCAAGGAATTAGGCATAAATAGCAACACCTCTAGTAATACCACATACAAACCAACTTCGTTCGACAAAGATGAAATCCTAGCTAACCACAGATCATTCATGACCTCTTTAAACATTCCCTCTGGTAAAGAGTCTGAGGATTTACCCTATTTATATTGGATACCTAAACTCCATAAGACACCACACAAAGAAAGGTACATAGCGGGATCATCAACTTGTTCGACGAAAGAATTGTCTATTCACCTGACAAAGATTCTGTCTACAGTAAAAGAGGGACAACAGAAATATTGTGAAACTGTTTACTCGCGTAGTGGCATAAATCACATGTGGATTTTGAAAAACTCTAAAGATCTTTTGGATAACCTGAAATCAAGATCTTTCTCTCAGGTATCCTCCATCAAAACTTTTGATTTTTCAACTCTATATACCACCCTACCGCATGACAAATTAAAAACCCGCTTAAAAGAAACAATTCATAAAGCTTTTAGTCATAGAAACTATGGCTCAAAATTTGTTGTGTTAGGCTACAATTCCACATATTTTTCAAACAAAATTCATAAAGGTAAAACATGCTACTCCGAGGAACAAGTGATCAGTATGCTGGAGTTCCTCATCGATAACATATTTGTCTCCTTTGGAGGGACACTGTTTCAGCAGGTCGTCGGCATACCAATGGGTACGAATTGTGCCCCTCTTCTAGCCGATTTATTTTTATACTCATACGAGTCGGAGTTTCTTCAAAAGCTTGTAAAAGATAAGAAGATTCATGAGGCTAGAGCCTTTAATTTCACATACAGGTATATTGATGACGTTTTATCTATCAATAATTCTAGATTTGCAGAATTTCTTCCATTGATATATCCCCCAGAGCTGGAAGTTAAAGAGACCACCGATACAGCTTCGTCCGCATCATTTTTGGACTTATACCTCGAATTTGACGACAGTGGTCAACTCAGTACTAAAATTTATGATAAGCGGGACGACTTCAATTTTAAAATCATAAATTTTCCAAACATGTGCAGCAATATACCAGCTTCTCCTGCATATGGTGTTTACATCTCGCAATTGATTCGCTATGCAAGGGCCAGTAGCAATTATTCTGATTTCCTGAAACGTCATCTTCATCTGAGAAACAGGCTACTGGACCAGGGCTATAAAAAGATTCGCCTTATTCGATCTCTTAAAAAGTTTATATTCCGATACCAATATCTTGTCGAAATATATTCCGTCTCTGCAGAAACAATTATAAGCGATGCATTTTCATATAGTGAAAATGTATAAAGATAAAGAA
Organism: Bathymodiolus brooksi; assembly: GCA_963680875.1. NCBI lineage: Eukaryota > Metazoa > Mollusca > Bivalvia > Mytilida > Modiolidae > Bathymodiolus > Bathymodiolus brooksi. Next base: position 61,138,857 of record OY804588.1, read on the forward strand.
GTCCAAAATGTCAAGAATTTTTTTGTCAATGTGTGACGTAAAAGTATTTTTGACATTTACGTCACCGAATATGGTACTGCTTTGACAACTATTTTACCTATTTTGTTCCTGTATTTAAATACTGTTACAGTGACAGCCGGAACCTTTGAACCGTAATGAGAGCGGGAGGTTTGGCGCCTTAAAATCTGATTCAACCCACCATTTCTTTAGAAATGCCTGTACCAAGTCAGGGTCATTACGGTTTTCACAGTTTTCCGGTTGTTGACTGATTTTGTCTGTTTATATAATTATGAGTTTTGACTTTCCCTTTATAAGATTGTTCGGAGTTCGGTAATTTTGTTATTACCTTTATTTGTCACCCTAGCAACGGTTTTGTAAACATTAAATTAGCCTATATTATTGCAATTAATGGTTGAATTTTGACATCTACGAAAAAAAATTCTACAACAGCATCTTAGCAGATCTAGAGACATCTTATCATTTACTAACCAGTATATATTATAAGAATTCCTTAAACCTTACAATGTCCCTAGTAACCAAATATTATCCCTAGCAACCGCAGAAACTCGTCAATGCTGAGCTCTGTAAATTGCTTTTTTAAAATCTTTTTATAACCGAATGTTGATCTTTTTATTTTTAAATCATGAGAGGAAATTATTCTCAGTAATTAGAATGTCAAAGGAACCAAGTCAACTGCCTAACATGGTAAACAGCGCTACAGCGGCAGGAGAGGATATAATCCATGTTGAATAATTAAGAAATAAATCATGGAAGCCAGAATGTGTTGGGAGTTTTAACATGGATTGGTGGATATTATATATCCCGTTTTAAAGGGCAGTGGTTTTGCTAAAAGGTGAGGCGCAAATATCCCGTTTTAAAGGGCAGTGGTTTTGTTAAAAGGTGAGGCGTCAGCCACTTCCCTTTAATACGGGATATATAACATCTAGAGACTGATAACATTTTTATCTGAATGTTCCAACATTAATAAGTATGTCCTTATTGTAGGAAAAACATAAATACGTGTATCTTTGGACAAAGATCACAGAGAGCGATTATTGATTTTTTGTCATCTTGTAAAATGTGTGTCATCTGCTGTGCACAATGTAAATGGACAGCACATAGGTGAGAGCGATTATTGATTTTCTGTCACCACACGGTTTCCCTGAAGTTTTAAAAGTACCGTTTTAGCCAATCAAAATTATACTTGCTACGAGAACATCAGAGGATAGTATTTTATCCCGAGCCAGAAGCGAGGGATAAAATTTACTAATATCCGCCAATCCATGTTAAAACCAAAACACATTCTGGCTTCCATGATTTATTTCGATTCTGATATGTCTAAGAGTACAAATACGGTAGTATACTTTGATTGGAAGACGGTAATTTATATTTACGGTATCTTCAAACTTTTTTTGCTGAGAAAAGTAAAACGTGATAGATTATATAAATAGAATGCTTGGTAATACTGTATTATTGGTCATGGCCCATTAAAGTAAAATCATACCACTAAAATTCCAAGTAATACTACATATTTAGCACTGACTCATAAACGATAGACTATATCAATGAAATTCTTAGTAAGGATAACAAAATGACCATTATAAACTAAACACCGAATATGTAAATCAAACCTGACATCCGTGTACTATGTTAAAACATGCACGTTATATCGTTATATGTACTGTATTAGATGAATGATGAATTAAGTAAGAATAAAATATTGATCTCACGATGTTGTTATCGGCAGTCATGTGTGCTAGACCATTACGCCACCGCAACGTTAATATTAAGCTATAAATAAATCAAATTTACGTTAACACAATTATTCATCGGAAATTCACTTTGCGAAAGAGCTAAATAAAATATATTTGTTAAAGAAAAAATTAAATAATAAAAAGTAAGGGACTACTAAAAATAGACAGTTCCGATGTGTTTACATGTCCAATGAATTAATTTCTAAGATAATCTGACGTACTAATTTTCTTTTTGGTTGCTTGTTTTGTTTTCTGTACTTTTTGTGAATTGTGGAGATAATATTAAAGTATACCTTAGTATAGTAACACATGAAATTCCACTGAGGGTTAGGAAAAAAAACACGTCGGACTCAATGCACAATCAGGTCGGCAGTAAATCACCTCCAAAATTTATTTAACGTCAAAACTGTTTCATAAAAATTGTTCAAGTTTTACTCCCGTAGCAAAACAACTACGATAACCAACTTTATTTTGGATGAGATTAAAAGGTCGATTTCTATTTCTGTCTATTACGGATGAAAACGGTCAATAAAAAATGGCTGCTGACGAGAAATCGACCTTAAAATTATTTTTTGAATGCAGATTTCATACTCTCCACACTCGGGTACCAACACAAAAATTAAATGAAATATGTGTTTATGTATATTAAACATCATACTAAAATATGCCGTTGGTACCTGCTTGTGGTTATACTGAAAATTGACATTAAATACACATTTCTTGTTAGATTTCATATATTTTCACGAAACGATAGACTTTTCATTGATTAGTGTGACGTCATTGCACGTGCACATATGGAACATTGTTACCAAAATAGTAGTTGGGGTAAAGGTCTTATAAAATCAAGAAACAACGAAAGCTATACGTTTCATTTATAATTTGTCTATTTTTTAGGCCAATTTCTGCCCTTATCATACCTACTCCTTTATGGCGTCATCGACAATTTATAACGATATTTTACCAATTTTTACATATTAGAATCGAAATAATTCATGGAAGCCATATGTATATATTGTTTTTACCACGGGTAGACCTTTATGTCAGCTTTTTACCCCTTGCTAACGCTCGGGGTAAAACTTCGTGACATAAAGGCCTACCCGTGGTAAAAACAATATATACATATGGCTTCCATGAATTATTTCTTAAATATGACAAACTTTGTTGTGATAGACATTTATTGAAAGATGACAATCAAAGTACCATAAGACTGTGACCGCTCGGACACGATGGCCCCAACAACTACGATGTCGGTTTATTCATGATGTTTTTATATATGTAAAACTTTACTTTATGAAAGCAGGGGCGGATCGAAGGGGGGACGCACCCGGCGCCCCCCCCCCTAAAATTGGAAAAATATAATTTTTTGGCGTATAATCGTGATTTTTCACACGAAATACCCCAAAATTTTCGCGCCTCCCTCCGCTCGGTGCAATTTTTTTAAGTGCGCCCCCGCCTAACTTGAAATCCTGGATCCGCCCCTGTTGTATATCTTGTTAGAATAGGGTCAAACCAAAGGCTATACAATTGGTATTTGTTTCTTCTCCGCCAAGCACTCGACATTATTGAGAAAGAGCAAAGACGGGTTGGCTCGGAATCAGAATAATGGGTCCGAGTGGGACGACATGTCTATCCGCGGACTGTTGTTTCAGTGAGCTAGCACTATACAAATTCAACTAAGCGTGTTGGTCTATTACAAAGTGGACCTCATCATTATACCTTTGAAGATTTAACTTGTTCTCGCCATGATATACTTGAAAAATGGCCGAGTCGGAATTAAAATGTTGTGAATGGTTCATTTTCGAGATATATTTTGAATTATTGATTATGTTAAAAGATTTGTGCGAGATCACCATGCTGTATTTTGAAAATAAAGTTTAAACAGTGATAGTCAACAATTCCACCAATATCCCCAAACAAATACGAATCACCTCTCATCTTAACTGAACTCACTGAACACAAACACAACACGACATGTGATGTTGGAAATCCAAGTCCTGACTTCGGACAGGCACAACAATGGTACAGGTTTAGAACTAGTTAGTGGAATCCCAACGCTCCGCTCTTGATAACTGGATCTCCACAACGGTAATATTTATATAAACAAACGATTTAAAAAAAACATGCACAGATTCGCTTCCACTCAAAAAGTCCACATACTATCACAAAAATAAATGACAACATAAACACTGACAGTTCAATATGGACCAAACTGTGATATTTCAGAAGGGGGAGATCACAATTTGTCTATCTAATACTTGATATTGCTAATTTTTGTCTTTTAGATAGAATCAAAAAACAAATTATTTTTTATAATTAAATAAATGCACGCACACCTGTCTTTTCACACTAGAAACGTTCAGCCGAATCTCAGTTGATATCTAGATGTAGAAATGATCATCTATTTAATTCATTTATATATTAGTTCTACAAATGGACAGTAACCCAAGAAATATACAATTTGTCGGAACCTTTAAATTCATTTGTGCGAACTTTAAAAACAGATAGAAAAGTGATCATGTGGTGAGAATTTCTAGTCTATTTCGCAGCGAGTGCAAATACATTTCATTTTTACAGACAATGTACGTAAATTATGTTCATCCTTCAGAAAAAAACTGGTGCCGTCTATCACGTCCGCGCTTTTCCAGTTACCGTTTCTGACTATTTTCTCTACAAAAATCTGGTACTAGGGAAAGCTTTTTTGTATATCAATGACTAGAATAACAGTGTTACGTTTTCTGAGCCCCTTTATTAGTACTGAAATCACATGATTGCTTATCAAAGATTTAAAGTTATCGCGTGAAAACCTTTAAGATGGACGACGACGGACCCAAAACATAATACGACCAGAGTTTTACCGGTCGTATAAGTATCTCACCGTATATTATTAAATAAGACTGTCAATTAAACATATTCTGTTTGTTAATGTCCTTATTTGGTCAAAAGGGGCCGTCGTGGCCGTGATCGTATGGTAGTTTGATTTACAACTACCTATACAATCAGTGCCTATCACCACTGATGTTGTGAGTTTAAATCTCGATCAGGGTGAGGTGTGCAACATTATGTGATAAAGTCTGTCAGTTACTTCTGAACTTGAGATAGGACGGTGGTTTTCTCTGGGTCCTCCGATTTCCTCCACCAGTAAAACTGACCGCCACGATATAACTGAAATAGTGTTGAAAGTGACGTTAAACACCATAAAACAAACAAACAAGCAAACAATATTTGTTGAAAACCTTTTACTGTATTATGCTGAAGCCACCAGGAATTTTTAATTTAACATCTTTGCCATTTTTTTCTAACATATTTATGTTAACATACTGTCCAAATGTTTTCATGTCGACTACCTTAAAATTTGAGATCTGAATATTTGATCTATATTTATCTTGAACTCCCTTCGCCACCGTCTTCAAGATCCACAAACACTGATTGTCCTTTGCAAAACAATATGTCCTCCTACCATTTTGTTGATATAATATTTCCATGTTGTTGACACAGGTATTGTAATTTAAGATATCCGCATGCTTGGTTCGAAGATATCTCCAATTATTGACTATGTTCTCCGCTATTTTTCTGATGTTCGGGTCTCCTCTAATTTTATTTTTGTTGACATACATAATAGGAATTTCTTTGACTGAGTAATCGATGTCATTCGGAAGATATTTTCCCGTAAGGCATCTATTCGAATAATACCAAAAGTCCGCCAATAAATCCATATCTTCACTAACTCGTTGAACACCTCGAATTTTTATTCGAAAATTGTCATTCGGATTCGCACTGAAAGGGTGTCTTAAATTATTGTATATGTCACCTGTGGGGAACTTGGTGAACTTGTGAGGTTCTACAGGGTGGTTAACCTGTAAACTGTTAATTTTGTTTTCAATAGCTTTTAATACCCACAATCCTCTGTTATTTTCCGAAAAGCATAAATTTGCATATTCACCACGCCCCCTTGCCACTTGAATATGGTTCCGAATGTCATTATAATCTTTATTTTGGTGACGATTACCCCATTGGTTAATGATCCCCACAGCAACATCTCCTATACTCCTCCCTTTAAAGCGAGCATTTGAAAAAAGGCTACGAATACTGTCTTGTGTGAACATCACTTCACTGGGGAGGAGGTTTCGATTACAAGGATCTTCATCTCTATTGTCTGTTCAAAAAAAACAAAAACAAAACATTACAGTCCTCAAAATGAAAATCTGAATTTACTGGTCCGAATCAAATTCTTGAATTTATTTTTATATAGTTCTAAATAAAAACTTCATTATCTGTATAAAAAAAACATTTACAGTCCTCGAAATGAACATTTGAATTTATTGGTCTGAATCAAATTCTTGAATTTATTTTTATATAGTTCTAAATAAAAACTAGACAATTTACTGATCTGAACCAAGTTTTGCTGCTCCTGGGCCAGTGCTCATCCTGCGGATTGATTTAGAGGGAAGTAAAATTAACGATGTTGGGGGCGAGGGATAGATTCTGTGCAAATTATCAAAATTAAATGGCTGCGAGATCTTTTGCTTTATTTTTGTATCCGGTGTAACGTGGAAAATGGACCTCATAGACATATGGAGTTATCCACATTTCTACATGTAAGTCTTTAAAAAATAGCCCACACCCAACAAACAATGTGCAGTCCACATAGACAATTGGACAAACCACTAAAGTTGTGGGTTTGATTCCAGACCGTGCGTGGGGTGGACTCGATTCAACTTATGGTTATAAAGTTTGTCAGTGACTTGTGACAGGCCGATGTTTATCTGAAGTTTCTTGAATGTAAAAAGAAGGCCACAATATAATCATTCTAAATACCCCAAACACACACAATAAATCAAAAACAAAACAAACAAAAAATAAGTTATAAAACTTCACCCCACTCGTCATTCACATTTACATTTCTCCAAGGATCTTTCTGGTCAAAATTCAGATTGATAGATCAACCGATGCATTTTATCTTACGGAAACTATTGTGTCTACAGACTGGTTAGTAATATGTTTCCTTAGAATACTAATATATTCTCTCTGTTTAGTAATTCAATCCCTCGGTTTAATAATCCGCTTTCTCCGTTTAGACATCCGTTCCTTCAGTTTAGTAATCCGTTCTCTCTCGTCAGTATTCCGTTCCCTCGCCCTCGCCGGATGACTAGTTCATTCCCTCTCCCTCGGATGACTAGTTCGTTCCCTCGCCCTCGTATAACTAGTCCGTTTCCCCGCACTCGAATTACTAGTTCGTTCCCCTGTCCTCGGATTACTAGTTCGTTTCCCCGCCCTCATATTATTAGTTCGTTTCCCTGCCTTCATATTACTAGTTCGTTCCCCTGCCCTCAGATTACTAGTTCGTTTCCCCGTCCTCATATTACTAGTTCGTTTCCCCTCCCTCATATTACTAGTTCGTTCCCCCACCCCCAGATTACTAGTTCGTTCCCTCTCCCTCGGATGACTAGTTCGTTCCCTAGAATTAATAATGAAGACAAAATATAACTGCCTGAAAATAAGAATGGTACACGCAAAACTAATTACCTTCAACTGCTCCACAAGTACAGATCAACACGACACCTAGCGCCAACAAATGTCTCATTATCTCCCCTTTGTCTAGAAGTACAACTATAATAAAAACAAAATTTGTGCAAAAATCTATTTTTGAAATAAATTATTTTCCTTTCTTTTCTTTCACAATATATTTCTGACTAAAACAGTTGCTCTCTGAGTCTTGTATTGTTTATTATTGATAAACGGCGATAATTTAGTTATTTCTATTTTTCTTTAACGGAAAATTCCGCTCGCCATGGGTTATTAGTTGAGAACTTGAGATAATCATGATCATGGCATTTAATCACTGGAAAGCCCAGACTTTGTCCCTAATATTTTTTCTATGGACCTGACTAGTATGATCGGAAAAAGCAAAGTCTTATTTACAAATATGCATAAAAATGAGATGGTAATGTCCGGACTCCAAAGTTAGACTGCCGACAAAGTTGGGAGACAACATATATATAAGTTGGGATATTTTTTTAGAAGGTGTAGTTACGTGTAATCTTAATCTTTTATCGTGGCCCCTTTAGATTTACTCAAACTGTATCGGTGCTGTAATGCTTAGCATGATCACCAGGAGTGCGGTAGATCGTGGGTTCGAGCCCCGATCGGGTAAAACCAAAGACTATTAAATTGGTATTTGTAGCTTCTCCGCTAAGTATGTAGCATTAAGGAGAAAGAGCTAAGACTGGTTGGCTCAGAATCAGTATAATGTGTCCGAGTGGGGCGACATGTCTATCTGCGGACTGTTGTTCCAGACAGCTAGCACTATAAAAATCCAACTAAGCGTGTTGGTCTATTACAAAGAGGACCTCATCATCATCTCATTGAAAATTAACTTTTTTCGCCATGATATAACTGAAAATTGGTGAGTTGGCGTTAAACAACAATCACTCACCCCCTTTACACTGACCCTAAATATAATGTATTGCAGAAAGTGGTGTTTCTTTGATTTCATAGTCCAGTCTGTTGGATACATTATTTAAAAAATGTCCTTTTTTGGGAGGGGGGGGGTCTAATTCATCTTTTACTCTCGCAACATTGTAGTGTCTGTCTAAAGCCAGAACCTGGATTTCTAACGTCATATGTCCTGGTCTATTTTATAATTTGAGTGAATGATTATTGTTTAAGGTCAAATGAGCAATTTTTCAGCCACATCATGGCGAGAACAAGTTACATTTTGTTGAAATGATATGATAATGATGAGGTCCGCTTTATACTAGACCAACACACTGAATTGGATACCGGTATTTATAGTGCTACATGTAGCTTACTGTAACAATTCGAGGGCAGACATGTCGCTCCACTGGATAGCATTATTCTGATTCCAAGACAAACAGACAGACAGTATTTGCTCTTTCTCCTTAGTGCTGTGTGCTTAGTGGAGAAGCAACAAATACTAATTCTCACATTTATTATAAATTTAAGGTAGAAAACAAGTTTGAGCGTCGTTATTTCTTTTTTTTTTTTTTTTTTTTTTTTTTTTTTTTTTTTTTTTTTTTTTTTTTTAAATTTGCTTCCTTTAGGGATCTTATTTAACTAAAGAGCTCTCAATATGAATTAGAGATAACTCTATTTCAATTCGAGAGATCTCGCATTGTCAGAGAGTGAGCAATATCCTATGTCCAATAAAAAAAAAGTCGTCAATACTGGACACTTATAGAACACATTTTATTAGAATGCCCCTCGCTATCGAACATTCGTTATCAATTTCTCAATGCATTTTTTATGAACACTATGGGAAACTGTATATATTTTCAAAAAAAGAAGAAGAACCGCATGGGTAGTGTATGGTTAGCGGTCACCCCTCGATCGGGTTAAACCAAAGACCATAACATTGGTATTTGTTGCTTCTCCGCTAAGCACACAACATTAAGGAGTAAAAACAAAGAATTGTGTGACTCGGAATCAGGATAATGTGTCCGAGTGGTGCGACATGCCTACCTGCGGATTATTAATTCACTATAAAAATCAAACGTGTTGGTCTAGTAAAAAGCGGACATCGTCATCATCATCTGAATGTAACTCGTTCTCACCACGAAATAGCTGGAAAATTGCTCATTTTGGCGTTAAACATCAATCGCTTACTCACTATAATTGAAGAACTCTTTGTTGAGAGATTTTTAAATAATCAGAGAGCTCTTTAAGTAATGAGAGGTATCACTATATATTTCAAAATAAATACTTGTATTTTAACAGAGACATTTTTAGTAAAGAAGAAACAAATGATAATAGTTATACATAGACACCTATATTTCACAATAAAAAAACAACAGATAAAATCATCACCTTTTTTCCATTTCATAGTGTGCAATAATCATGACATATTAGGTCCCATGAATGCCCCTTTAAAACCCATGTTAAATATTGTATGCAAAAGAAAATAAATCTTACATAATACATGTATATAAATCTAGTGAATGTGTAATAATATGAAGGAATACTGGGTTTCATAGTAAATTAGATTTTTGTTAAACTATTCTATAAACGGGGGGGGGGGGGGGGGGGGGGGGGGGTGTATATAAATCTAGTGAATGTGTAATAATATGAAGGAATTCTGGGTTTCATAGTAAATTAGATTTTTGTTAAACTATTCTATAAACGGGGGGGGGGGGGTATTTGAAAAAAAACATATAATCCGTAAGTTTGATATTTCTTTTTAATCGTTAGAAAAAATCATAGGTGAATAAATTTGTACATAAAGGTCACTCAAGTGCACTTCAAAAGTTTCACTTTACGAGCAGCAGTTGTCTTTAAATTTACAGGTTAAAATTACATGCACTATTCATTAATGGGAAAATGATACTGCCCTTTATAGACAGTGATTTTTTATATATCGAGAGGTGTCCTTTAAAGCAGGTTTGAATGTAGATCATTGCCAAACTACAATGTATGTAGAAAGATATCTACATTACATGGGTGACGACATTTTGTGACATCACCACATTTCAGATTTTGTTTCTGAAAGCCATTTTGATTTTCTTCGTGTAAATTAACTATGTATTTTGATTCTCTCTCATACATTTATATTTCTATATGTTATTTGTGTAATGTCGGTTTTAAAAGCTCTTCAAAGCTTATGTTGTATGTTGATTTTGACTTTTACTACAATTATGTATTTTTTCTTTTTTTTTTATATAGTTTTTGTGCGTTTCGTTTGTTTAAATCAATTCAAACATACATGGCGAAATAAAGAAAACAAACAACCTTACCTCTAAATACTTTCCATTTGAACCAAATTTGATTTCTTTCTATTTTTAAATTTGTCCATTATCGTATTTGGAGGACGGATTATCCACGATGAAGTGTTCTATATTTAGAACGTATTTTTTCCCCAAATAACAAATTTCAAAATTCATTTAATTTGAAACAATACATTAATATTACATTATTTAAACAAATTATACACAATAAAAATATAAGAAATAACAATAAAATAATGACATAACAACAGGTGCGAATTTGACCACAGGCGCTTTCAAGAGGCACGGAATTACCCCCCCCCCCCCCCCCCCCCCCCCCCCCCCCCCCCACCCCCCCCCTCTTTTTCGAACTTTCTGCTTACATAAAATTTCTTTATTACATCATTTTTTTCCTTTATTTAACGTGTTCGTGTCTTTATTCATGCAATCTTATGTTAACAGCAACTCACAGGTTCCAACCCTCTATACAAGAACACGCTAAATAAGAAAGGGGAAGAGCTGAAATAATAAAGAATATTTATTGAAAATAAATATGAAAACAGAAGGTTTGCTCCAGAAAGTCCGGTTTCCTACACCAATAAAACTGATCCTCACGATATATAACTGAAGTATTGTTGAAAGTGGCGTTAAACACCATAACCATACCCCCACCCCCCTCCCTGGAAACAGAAAGTTATAATAAAGATGATAATTCCGTGACACAAGCGCCTGTGTATTTGACATGAAAAGAAAGTAGATCACATAAAACGAACCCAACCTCTTGGTTCTAGTGGTTTTACTTTCGTTTTCTAGATTCACTTGTGTGAAGGAATGTCTTATTTTACCTTGTTACAGCGTCTACATGGTCTATCCAAGGCATGAATCATGTGTCCACAAAGTTACTAAGTGTCCTACTTATTGAACAGTTGTCTCCGGAAATAAACCTTACAATTGTTAAAGGTCACTTAAGAAAACAACGATAAATTGATAAATTGGGATACGGGTGGGATATTTTAAGGGAACAATAATCAAGCTCTAACTTTCCCACATCAAAATTAGTCCTATACATGTAGATAGAAAAAGTAAAATTCACACAAAATTTATTTTGATTTTTAAGCCTTGAAAACAATTGTCTTCTATACTAGACAAAAAATATCGCAGGCCCTATTCGTGCTACAATGTTTATATAATGTCTTATACTGTGATCTTTCACAAGCTGTTTAAATTGCCCGTATATAATTTTACCGTTCACCTTGTATGTTAAATTTGATTTAGTGTAAGCGTTATTTTATTTCATAAACACGCATTTAATAGATAAATATATATTACAAAACAAGTGATTTGTGTTTGTGATTTGTTTTATTATTAAAAAAGTCCATTAAACAATACAAACTATCACAATGTGGATAGGGAGGGCGTGAGTGATTGTTGTTTCCCCAAATGAGCCATTTTTCAGCCATATCATTGCGAGAGCAAGTTACATTCGATTAGATGATAATGATGTCCGCTTTGTACTAGACTAACACGCTTAGTTGGATTTGCATAGTGCTAGCTCACCCAAACAACAGTTCGCTGGTAGACATGTCTCTCCACTAGGACACATTACCCCGATCTCGTGCCAGCCAGTCTTTTCTCGTTCTCCTTAATGCTGCATTCTTAGACGAGAAGCCACAAATGCTCATTTTATAGTCGTTAATTTGACCCAATCAAATGTAATTCCAAGGAGAAGACTTCATAAGTTGGTAAAACTTGTGTCTTATCCTTTTTGTCTCTATGAGCAAATACAATTGTTATAAACTAAACCGAATCGGGGCTCGAACCCACGATCCATCACACTCTAACCATTACACTATGGATATGATTGATAAACTTGAAAGGCAAAACAACACTAACAGTATTGTTTTTGTATGTAAATCACATTACATAGACTACATGATAAAGGAAATAAACATCATCAATTCACTTATCAACCTATACACCCCTTAGTGGCCCTTACATACCTACATACGACAATTGCGAAAGAGGAAATCCTGTATAGTCTGTTTGGTGACTCTGAAAATAGGGAAAAAAAATCCTAAAAAATCAACGGGTTGTCAGATTTTCTTTTTAATTATATTTATATTAAGGACTTATTATTACATATTATAGGTGAATTTATCAAAAAAATTCATTAAAGAATAAAAAAGTTTGCCATAGGACTTAATTGTAAAATTATGTCATTTTGTCATGTAACAAACATGGGAGTAAATACTACTGAAATGAACAGCAACATGTGGTCAGTATTGACAAACAGCAAGTCAGCTGATTTCATCATTAGCATGTTACATCAGATGTTTACTACTGGCCATACCAAATATGGACAATATTCAAATTAGATTTACACCTGTTCAGGTAAAAATCAATAATGATGATACATTATTACATAACTGATTGTGGAGCATTTAAAGTACATGCAAACTATCCATTCCCTTTATGTGCATAGAGGTTAATAATAGAGAACAAAATTACCTGAAAACGTTGTTTATTCTGACCAGTACATATCAGTAGTTTCACCCTCACTGTCATGATCCCCATCTGAATCAGTGTCACTATCACTGTCTAGATTTATAATAATTTTTGGAATTTCCTCTATAATGTGGTCAGATTTCCAATATTGTGGTTCTATTTTGTTTTCAACATGATTACAAAAGTTAGTCCACTTTTCTGGGGTTATGGTTTTAAATCCTTTTATTATTAAGTCCTTTACATCATTAGTTTTAAAAGTGTTATTTTCCCGTCCAACATAACCCTTGACATCCCCCCATACCATTTCGATAGGGTTAAATTCACAATGGTATGGGGGGAGGCGCAAAACATCATGACCTTTCCCACGTAAAAATTCATCTGTTTTATGAACTGGTTCGGGTTTCTTCAGTTTAATGATTTCATATAATTCAGTTTTTTTCATTTTACCATTAAAAGGAATGTTTTTGTCTTTGAGCCACTTTTGCATATCCCCCTTTCTTGTAGCTGATGTTGGTGCTTTGGTACCTTCCTTTATTAGGGTCCTATGTTAAATTAAGTTCGGCTGTGGCGGCCATCTTGGTCGGTGTTCTCAAATGCCGGACACAATTTTGGAAGAGGACCACCCAAGAATCATTTCAGCAAAGTTTGGTTGAGATTGGCTCTGTAGTTTCAGAGGAGAAGATTTTTTTTTAATTTCATCCCCCCTTTTTTCTAATTTGCATAATCGGTCAAAATAGGCAAAAGTTCAAAGTTCATAAAAAAATCCCGTAATATATGTTAAAAAGCTCATCATTATGCTTGTACAGTTCAAATTTGGGCACTTTCTGGCTTAAAATAGAGCAGTTTTGGCCATTTGAAGAAATTTCTATTTTTAGTCATGGCGGCCATCTTGGATATAGGACGGCGCTGACGGACACAATCTTGAAAGGGGACCACCTAAGGATCATTTCAGCAAAGTTTGGTTGAGATTGGCTCAGTAGTTTCAGAGGAGAAGATTTTTTTTAATTTCATCCCCCCTTTTTTCTAATTTGCATAATCGGTCAAAATAGACAAAAGTTCAAAGTTCATAAAAAATCCTGTATTATATGTTAAAAAGCTCATCATTATGCTTATACATTTCAAATTTGGGCACTTTCTGGCTTAAAATAGAGCAGTTTTTGGCCATTTGAAGAAATTTCTATTTTTAGTAATGGTGGCCATCTTGGATACAGGACGGCACTGACGGACACAATTTTGAAAGGGGACCACCCAAGGATCATTTCAGCAAAGTTTGGTTGAGATTGGCTCAGTAGTTTCAGAGGAGAAGATTTTTTTTTTAATTTCATCCCCCCTTTTTTCTATTTTTAGCTTGATGGCCATCTTGGTTGGAAGTCGGGATCACCGGAAACAATTTTGGAAGGAGGCCATCCAAGGATCATTCCACAAAAGTTTGGTTGCAATTGGCCCAGTGGTTTCTGAGGAGAAGATTTTTATGTGAATTTCCCATAGGGTCCTATGTTAAGCTAAGTTCGGCTGTGGGGGCCATCTTGATCGAAGGGCCGAACCGCCGGACACATTTTTGGAAGAGAACCATCCAATGACTATTTCATCAAAATTTTGTTCTTATTGAGCAAATGGTTTCAGACAAGAAGATTTTTATGGGAATTTCCCATAGGGTCCTATGTTAAATTAAGTTCGGCTGTGGCGGCCATCTTGGTCGGTGTTCTGAAATGCCGGACACAATTTTGGAAGAGGACCACCCAAGAATCATTTCAGCAAAGTTTGGTTGAGATTGGCTCTGTAGTTTCAGAGGAGAAGATTTTTTTTTAATTTCATCCCCCCTTTTTTCTAATTTGCATAATCGGTCAAAATAGGCAAAAGTTCAAAGTTCATAAAAAAATCCCGTAATATATGTTAAAAAGCTCATCATTATGCTTGTACAGTTCAAATTTGGGCACTTTCTGGCTTAAAATAGAGCAGTTTTGGCCATTTGAAGAATTTTTTATTTTTAGTCATGGCGGCCATCTTGGATACAGGACGGCGCTGACGGACACAATTTTGAAAGGGGACCACCCAAGGATCATTTCAGCAAAGTTTGGTTGAGATTGGCTCAGTAGTTTCAGAGGAGAAGATTTTTTTTAATTTCATCCCCCCTTTTTTCTAATTTGCATAATCGGTCAAAATAGACAAAAGTTCAAAGTTCATAAAAAATCCTGTATTATATGTTAAAAAGCTCATCATTATGCTTATACATTTCAAATTTGGGCACTTTCTGGCTTAAAATAGAGCAGTTTTTGGCCATTTGAAGAAATTTCTATTTTTAGTAATGGTGGCCATCTTGGATACAGGACGGCACTGACGGACAAAATTTTGAAAGGGGACCACCCAAGGATCATTTCAGCAAAGTTTGGTTGAGATTGGCTCAGTAGTTTCAGAGGAGAAGATTTTTGTTTAATTTCATCCCCCCTTTTTTCTATTTTTAGCTTGATGGCCATCTTGGTTGGAAGTCGGGATCACCGGAAACAATTTTGGAAGGAGGCCATCCAAGGATCATTCCACAAAAGTTTGGTTGCAATTGGCCCAGTGGTTTCTGAGGAGAAGATTTTTATGTGAATTTCCCATAGGGTCCTATGTTAAGCTAAGTTCGGCTGTGGGGGCCATCTTGATCGAAGGGCTGAACCGCCGGACATATTTTTGGAAGAGAACCATCCAATGACTATTTCATCAAAATTTTGTTCTTATTGAGCAAATGGTTTCAGACAAGAAGATTTTTATGGGAATTTCCCATAGGGTCCTATGTTAAATTAAGTTCGGCTGTGGCGGCCATCTTGGTCGGTGTTCTCAAATGCCGGACACAATTTTAGAAGAGAACCACCCAAGAATCATTTCAGCAAAGTTTGGTTGAGATTGGCTCTGTAGTTTCAGAGGAGAAGGGTTTTTTTTAATTTCATCCCCCCTTTTTTCTAATTTGCATAATCGGTCAAAATAGGCAAAAGTTCAAAGTTCATAAAAAAATCCCGTAATATATGTTAAAAAGCTCATCATTATGCTTGTACAGTTCAAATTTGGGCACTTTCTGGCTTAAATTAGAGCAGTTTTGGCCATTTGAAGAAATTTTTATTTTTAGTCATGGCGGCCATCTTGGATACAGGACGGCGCTGACGGACACAATTTTGAAAGGGGACCACCCAAGGATCATTTCAGCAAAGTTTGGTTGAGATTGGCTCTGTAGTTTCAGAGGAGAAGATTTTTTTTTAATTTCATCCCCCCTTTTTTCTAATTTGCATAATCGGTCAAAATAGGCAAAAGTTCAAAGTTCATAAAAAAATCCCGTAATATATGTTAAAAAGCTCATCATTATGCTTATACAGTTCAAATTTGGGCACTTTCTGGCTTAAAATAGAGCAGTTTTTGGCCATTTGAAGAAATTTCTATTTTAGTAATAGTGGCCATCTTGGATACAGGACGGCACTGACGGACACAATTTTGAAAGGGGACCACCCAAGGATCATTTCAGCAAAGTTTGGTTGAGATTGGCTCAGTAGTTTCAGAGGAGAAGATTTTTTTTTTAATTTCATCCCCCCTTTTTCTATTTTTAGCTTGATGGCCATCTTGGTTGGAAGTCGGGATCACCGGAAACAATTTTAGAAGGAGGCCATCCAAGGATCATTCCACAAAAGTTTGGTTGCAATTGGCCCAGTGGTTTCTGAGGAGAAGATTTTTATGTGAATTTCCCATAGGGTCCTATGTTAAGCTAAGTTCGGCTGTGGGGGCCATCTTGATCGAAGGTCCGAACCGCCGGACACATTTTTGGAAGAGAACCATCCAATGACTATTTCATCAAAATTTTGTTCTTATTGAGCAAATGGTTTCAGACAAGAAGATTTTTATGGGAATTTCCCATAGGGTCCTATGTTAAATTAAGTTCGGCTGTGGCGGCCATCTTGGTCGGTGTTCTCAAATGCCGGACACAATTTTGGAAGAGGACCACCCAAGAATCATTTCAGCAAAGTTTGGTTGAGATTGGCTCTGTAGTTTCAGAGGAGAAGATTTTTTTTTAATTTCATCCCCCCTTTTTTCTAATTTGCATAATCGGTCAAAATAGGCAAAAGTTCAAAGTTCATAAAAAAATCCCGTAATATATGTTAAAAAGCTCATCATTATGCTTGTACAGTTCAAATTTGGGCACTTTCTGGCTTAAAATAGAGCAGTTTTGGCCATTTGAAGAAATTTCTATTTTTAGTCATGGCGGCCATCTTGAATATAGGACGGCGCTGACGGACACAATTTTGAAAGGGGACCACCTAAGGATCATTTCAGCAAAGTTTGGTTGAGATTGGCTCAGTAGTTTCAGAGGAGAAGATTTTTTTTAATTTCATCCCCCCTTTTTTCTAATTTGCATAATCGGTCAAAATAGACAAAAGTTCAAAGTTCATAAAAAATCCTGTATTATATGTTAAAAAGCTCATCATTATGCTTATACATTTCAAATTTGGGCACTTTCTGGCTTAAAATAGAGCAGTTTTTGGCCATTTGAAGAAATTTCTATTTTTAGTAATGGTGGCCATCTTGGATACAGGACGGCACTGACGGACACAATTTTGAAAGGGGACCACCCAAGGATCATTTCAGCAAAGTTTGGTTGAGATTGGCTCAGTAGTTTCAGAGGAGAAGATTTTTGTTTAATTTCATCCCCCCTTTTTTCTATTTTTAGCTTGATGGCCATCTTGGTTGGAAGTCGGGATCACCGGAAACAATTTTGGAAGGAGGCCATCCAAGGATCATTCCACAAAAGTTTGGTTGCAATTGGCCCAGTGGTTTCTGAGGAGAAGATTTTTATGTGAATTTCCCATAGGGTCCTATGTTAAGCTAAGTTCGGCTGTGGGGGCCATCTTGATCGAAGGGCCGAACCGCCGGACACATTTTTGGAAGAGAACCATCCAATGACTATTTCATCAAAATGTTGTTCTTATTGAGCAAATGGTTTCAGACAAGAAGATTTTTATGGGAATTTCCCATAGGGTCCTATGTTAAATTAAGTTCGGCTGTGGCGGCCATCTTGGTCGGTGTTCTGAAATGCCGGACACAATTTTGGAAGAGGACCACCCAAGAATCATTTCAGCAAAGTTTGGTTGAGATTGGCTCTGTAGTTTCAGAGGAGAAGATTTTTTTTTAATTTCATCCCCCCTTTTTTCTAATTTGCATAATCGGTCAAAATAGGCAAAAGTTCAAAGTTCATAAAAAAATCCCGTAATATATGTTAAAAAGCTCATCATTATGCTTGTACAGTTCAAATTTGGGCACTTTCTGGCTTAAAATAGAGCAGTTTTGGCCATTTGAAGAAATTTCTATTTTTAGTCATGGCGGCCATCTTGGATATAGGACGGCGCTGACGGACACAATTTTGAAAGGGGACCACCTAAGGATCATTTCAGCAAAGTTTGGTTGAGATTGGCTCAGTAGTTTCAGAGGAGAAGATTTTTTTTAATTTCATCCCCCCTTTTTTCTAATTTGCATATTCGGTCAAAATAGACAAAAGTTCAAAGTTCATAAAAAATCCTGTATTATATGTTAAAAAGCTCATCATTATGCTTATACATTTCGAATTTGGGCACTTTCTGGCTTAAAATAGAGCAGTTTTTGGCCATTTGAAGAAATTTCTATTTTTAGTAATGGTGGCCATCTTGGATACAGGACGGCACTGACGGACACAATTTTGAAAGGGGACCACCCAGGGATCATTTTAGCAAAGTTTGGTTGAGATTGGCTCAGTAGTTTCAGAGGAGAAGATTTTTTTTTTTAATTTCATCCCCCCTTTTTTCTATTTTTAGCTTGATGGCCATCTTGGTTGGAAGTCGGGATCACCGGAAACAACTTTGGAAGGAGGCCATCCAAGGATCATTCCACAAAAGTTTGGTTGCAATTGGCCCAGTGGTTTCTGAGGAGAAGATTTTTATGTGAATTTCCCATAGGGTCCTATGTTAAGCTAAGTTCGGCTGTGGGGCCCATCTTGATCGAAGGGCCGAACCGCCGGACACATTTTTGGAAGAGAACCATCCAATGACTATTTCATCAAATTTTGTTCTTATTGAGCAAATGGTTTCAGACAAGAAGATTTTTATGGGAATTTCCCATAGGGTCCTATGTTAAATTAAGTTCGGCTGTGGCGGCCATCTTGGTCGGTGTTCTCAAATGCCGGACACAATTTTGGAAGAGGACCACCCAAGAATCATTTCAGCAAAGTTTGGTTGAGATTGGCTCTGTAGTTTCAGAGGAGAAGATTTTTTTTTAATTTCATCCCCCCTTTTTCTAATTTGCATAATCGGTCAAAATAGGCAAAAGTTCAAAGTTCATAAAAGAATTCCGTAATATATGTTAAAAAGCTCATCATTATGCTTGTACAGTTCAAATTTGGGCACTTTCTGGCTTAAAATAGAGCAGTTTTGGCCATTTGAAGAAATTTCTATTTTTAGTCATGGCGGCCATCTTGGATATAGGACGGCACTGACGGACACAATTTTGAAAGGGGACCACCTAAGGATCATTTCAGCAAAGTTTGGTTGAGATTGGCTCAGTAGTTTCAGAGGAGAAGATTTTTTTTAATTTCATCCCCCCTTTTTTCTAATTTGCATAATCGGTCAAAATAGACAAAAGTTCAAAGTTCATAAAAAATCCTGTATTATATGTTAAAAAGCTCATCATTATGCTTATACATTTCAAATTTGGGCACTTTCTGGCTTAAAATAGAGCAGTTTTTGGCCATTTGAAGAAATTTCTATTTTTAGTAATGGTGGCCATCTTGGATACAGGACGGCACTGACGGACACAATTTTGAAAGGGGACCACCCAAGGATCATTTCAGCAAAGTTTGGTTGAGATTGGCTCAGTAGTTTCAGAGGAGAAGATTTTTTTTTTAATTTCATCCCCCCTTTTTTCTATTTTTAGCTTGATGGCCATCTTGGTTGGAAGTCGGGATCACCGGAAACAATTTTGGAAGGAGGCCATCCAAGGATCATTCCACAAAAGTTTGGTTGCAATTGGCCCAGTGGTTTCTGAGGAGAAGATTTTTATGTGAATTTCCCATAGGGTCCTATGTTAAGCTAAGTTCGGCTGTGGGGGCCATCTTGATCGAAGGGCCGAACCGCCGGACACATTTTTGGAAGAGAACCATCCAATGACTATTTCATCAAAATTTTGTTCTTATTGAGCAAATGGTTTCAGACAAGAAGATTTTTATGGGAATTTCCCATAGGGTCCCATGTTAAATTAAGTTCGGCTGTGGCGGCCATCTTGGTCGGTGTTCTCAAATGCCGGACATAATTTTGGAAGAGGACCACCCAAGAATCATTTCAGCAAAGTTTGGTTGAGATTGGCTCTGTAGTTTCAGAGGAGAAGATTTTTTTTAATTTCATCCCCCCTTTTTTCTAATTTGCATAATCGGTCAAAATAGGCAAAAGTTCAAAGTTCATAAAAAATCCCGTAATATATGTTAAAAAGCTCATCATTATGCTTGTACAGTTCAAATTTGGGCACTTTCAGCTGGCTTAAAATAGAGCAGTTTTGGCCATTTGAAGAAATTTCTATTTTTAGTCATGGTGGCCATCTTGGATACAGGACGGCACTGACGGACACAATTTTGAAAGGGGACCACCCAAAGATCATTTCAGCAAAGTTTGGTTGAGATTGGCTCAGTAGTTTCAGAGGAGAAGATTTTTTTTTTAATTTCATCCCCCCTTTTTTCTATTTTTAGCTTGATGGCCATCTTGGTTGGAAGTCGGGATCACCGGAAACAATTTTGGAAGGAGGCCATCCAAGGATCAATCCACAAAAGTTTGGTTGCAATTGGCCCAGTGGTTTCTGAGGAGAAGATTTTTATGTGAATTTCCCATAGGGTCCTATGTTAAGCTAAGTTCGGCTGTGGGGGCCATCTTGATCGAAGGGCCGAACCGCCGGACACATTTTTGGAAGAGAACCATCCAATGACTATTTCATCAAAATTTTGTTCTTATTGAGCAAATGGTTTCAGACAAGAAGATTTTTATGGGAATTTCCCATAGGGTCCTATGTTAAATTAAGTTCGGCTGTGGCGGCCATCTTGGTCGGTGTTCTGAAATGCCGGACACAATTTTGGAAGAGGACCACCCAAGAATCATTTCAGCAAAGTTTGGTTGAGATTGGCTCTGTAGTTTCAGAGGAGATTTTTTTTTAATTTCATCCCCCCTTTTTCTAATTTGCATAATCGGTCAAAATAGGCAAAAGTTCAAAGTTCATAAAAGAATTCCGTAATATATGTTAAAAAGCTCATCATTATGCTTGTACAGTTCCAATTTGGGCACTTTCTGGCTTAAAATAGTGCAGTTTTGGCCATTTGAAGAAATTTCTATTTTTAGTCATGGCGGCCATCTTGGATATAGGACGGCGCTGACGGACACAATTTTGAAAGGGGACCACCTAAGGATCATTTCAGCAAAGTTTGGTTGAGATTGGCTCAGTAGTTTCAGAGGAGAAGATTTTTTTTAATTTCATCCCCCCTTTTTTCTAATTTGCATATTCGGTCAAAATAGACAAAAGTTCAAAGTTCATAAAAAATCCTGTATTATATGTTAAAAAGCTCATCATTATGCTTATACATTTCAAATTTGGGCACTTTCTGGCTTAAAATAGAGCAGTTTTTGGCCATTTGAAGAAATTTCTATTTTTAGTCATGGTGGCCATCTTGGATACAGGACGGCACTGACGGACACAATTTTGAAAGGGGACCACCCAAGGATCATTTCAGCAAAGTTTGGTTGAGATTGGCTCAGTAGTTTCAGAGGAGAAGATTTTTTTTTTAATTTCATCCCCCCTTTTTTCTATTTTTAGCTTGATGGCCATCTTGGTTGGAAGTCGGGATCACCGGAAACAATTTTGGAAGGAGGCCATCCAAGGATCATTCCACAAAAGTTTGGTTGCAATTGGCCCAGTGGTTTCTGAGGAGAAGATTTTTATGTGAATTTCCCATAGGGTCCTATGTTAAGCTAAGTTCGGCTGTGGGGGCCATCTTGATCGAAGGGCCGAACCGCCGGACACATTTTTGGAAGAGAACCATCCAATGACTATTTCATCAAAATTTTGTTCTTATTGAGCAAATGGTTTCAGACAAGAAGATTTTTATGGGAATTTCCCATAGGGTCCTATGTTAAATTAAGTTCGGCTGTGGCGGCCATCTTGGTCGGTGTTCTGAAATGCCGGACACAATTTTGGAAGAGGACCACCCAAGAATCATTTCAGCAAAGTTTGGTTGAGATTGGCTCTGTAGTTTCAGAGGAGAAGATTTTTTTTTAATTTCATCCCCCCTTTTTTCTAATTTGCATAATCGGTCAAAATAGGCAAAAGTTCAAAGTTCATAAAAAAATCCCGTAATATATGTTAAAAAGCTCATCATTATGCTTGTACAGTTCAAATTTGGGCACTTTCTGGCTTAAAATAGAGCAGTTTTGGCCATTTGAAGAATTTTTTATTTTTAGTCATGGCGGCCATCTTGGATACAGGACGGCGCTGACGGACACAATTTTGAAAGGGGACCACCCAAGGATCATTTCAGCAAAGTTTGGTTGAGATTGGCTCAGTAGTTTCAGAGGAGAAGATTTTTTTTAATTTCATCCCCCCTTTTTTCTAATTTGCATAATCGGTCAAAATAGACAAAAGTTCAAAGTTCATAAAAAATCCTGTATTATATGTTAAAAAGCTCATCATTATGCTTATACATTTCAAATTTGGGCACTTTCTGGCTTAAAATAGAGCAGTTTTTGGCCATTTGAAGAAATTTCTATTTTTAGTAATGGTGGCCATCTTGGATACAGGACGGCACTGACGGACAAAATTTTGAAAGGGGACCACCCAAGGATCATTTCAGCAAAGTTTGGTTGAGATTGGCTCAGTAGTTTCAGAGGAGAAGATTTTTGTTTAATTTCATCCCCCCTTTTTTCTATTTTTAGCTTGATGGCCATCTTGGTTGGAAGTCGGGATCACCGGAAACAATTTTGGAAGGAGGCCATCCAAGGATCATTCCACAAAAGTTTGGTTGCAATTGGCCCAGTGGTTTCTGAGGAGAAGATTTTTATGTGAATTTCCCATAGGGTCCTATGTTAAGCTAAGTTCGGCTGTGGGGGCCATCTTGATCGAAGGGCTGAACCGCCGGACATATTTTTGGAAGAGAACCATCCAATGACTATTTCATCAAAATTTTGTTCTTATTGAGCAAATGGTTTCAGACAAGAAGATTTTTATGGGAATTTCCCATAGGGTCCTATGTTAAATTAAGTTCGGCTGTGGCGGCCATCTTGGTCGGTGTTCTCAAATGCCGGACACAATTTTAGAAGAGAACCACCCAAGAATCATTTCAGCAAAGTTTGGTTGAGATTGGCTCTGTAGTTTCAGAGGAGAAGGGTTTTTTTTAATTTCATCCCCCCTTTTTTCTAATTTGCATAATCGGTCAAAATAGGCAAAAGTTCAAAGTTCATAAAAAAATCCCGTAATATATGTTAAAAAGCTCATCATTATGCTTGTACAGTTCAAATTTGGGCACTTTCTGGCTTAAATTAGAGCAGTTTTGGCCATTTGAAGAAATTTTTATTTTTAGTCATGGCGGCCATCTTGGATACAGGACGGCGCTGACGGACACAATTTTGAAAGGGGACCACCCAAGGATCATTTCAGCAAAGTTTGGTTGAGATTGGCTCTGTAGTTTCAGAGGAGAAGATTTTTTTTTAATTTCATCCCCCCTTTTTTCTAATTTGCATAATCGGTCAAAATAGGCAAAAGTTCAAAGTTCATAAAAAAATCCCGTAATATATGTTAAAAAGCTCATCATTATGCTTATACAGTTCAAATTTGGGCACTTTCTGGCTTAAAATAGAGCAGTTTTTGGCCATTTGAAGAAATTTCTATTTTAGTAATAGTGGCCATCTTGGATACAGGACGGCACTGACGGACACAATTTTGAAAGGGGACCACCCAAGGATCATTTCAGCAAAGTTTGGTTGAGATTGGCTCAGTAGTTTCAGAGGAGAAGATTTTTTTTTTAATTTCATCCCCCCTTTTTCTATTTTTAGCTTGATGGCCATCTTGGTTGGAAGTCGGGATCACCGGAAACAATTTTAGAAGGAGGCCATCCAAGGATCATTCCACAAAAGTTTGGTTGCAATTGGCCCAGTGGTTTCTGAGGAGAAGATTTTTATGTGAATTTCCCATAGGGTCCTATGTTAAGCTAAGTTCGGCTGTGGGGGCCATCTTGATCGAAGGTCCGAACCGCCGGACACATTTTTGGAAGAGAACCATCCAATGACTATTTCATCAAAATTTTGTTCTTATTGAGCAAATGGTTTCAGACAAGAAGATTTTTATGGGAATTTCCCATAGGGTCCTATGTTAAATTAAGTTCGGCTGTGGCGGCCATCTTGGTCGGTGTTCTCAAATGCCGGACACAATTTTGGAAGAGGACCACCCAAGAATCATTTCAGCAAAGTTTGGTTGAGATTGGCTCTGTAGTTTCAGAGGAGAAGATTTTTTTTTAATTTCATCCCCCCTTTTTTCTAATTTGCATAATCGGTCAAAATAGGCAAAAGTTCAAAGTTCATAAAAAAATCCCGTAATATATGTTAAAAAGCTCATCATTATGCTTGTACAGTTCAAATTTGGGCACTTTCTGGCTTAAAATAGAGCAGTTTTGGCCATTTGAAGAAATTTCTATTTTTAGTCATGGCGGCCATCTTGAATATAGGACGGCGCTGACGGACACAATTTTGAAAGGGGACCACCTAAGGATCATTTCAGCAAAGTTTGGTTGAGATTGGCTCAGTAGTTTCAGAGGAGAAGATTTTTTTTAATTTCATCCCCCCTTTTTTCTAATTTGCATAATCGGTCAAAATAGACAAAAGTTCAAAGTTCATAAAAAATCCTGTATTATATGTTAAAAAGCTCATCATTATGCTTATACATTTCAAATTTGGGCACTTTCTGGCTTAAAATAGAGCAGTTTTTGGCCATTTGAAGAAATTTCTATTTTTAGTAATGGTGGCCATCTTGGATACAGGACGGCACTGACGGACACAATTTTGAAAGGGGACCACCCAAGGATCATTTCAGCAAAGTTTGGTTGAGATTGGCTCAGTAGTTTCAGAGGAGAAGATTTTTGTTTAATTTCATCCCCCCTTTTTTCTATTTTTAGCTTGATGGCCATCTTGGTTGGAAGTCGGGATCACCGGAAACAATTTTGGAAGGAGGCCATCCAAGGATCATTCCACAAAAGTTTGGTTGCAATTGGCCCAGTGGTTTCTGAGGAGAAGATTTTTATGTGAATTTCCCATAGGGTCCTATGTTAAGCTAAGTTCGGCTGTGGGGGCCATCTTGATCGAAGGGCCGAACCGCCGGACACATTTTTGGAAGAGAACCATCCAATGACTATTTCATCAAAATGTTGTTCTTATTGAGCAAATGGTTTCAGACAAGAAGATTTTTATGGGAATTTCCCATAGGGTCCTATGTTAAATTAAGTTCGGCTGTGGCGGCCATCTTGGTCGGTGTTCTGAAATGCCGGACACAATTTTGGAAGAGGACCACCCAAGAATCATTTCAGCAAAGTTTGGTTGAGATTGGCTCTGTAGTTTCAGAGGAGAAGATTTTTTTTTAATTTCATCCCCCCTTTTTTCTAATTTGCATAATCGGTCAAAATAGGCAAAAGTTCAAAGTTCATAAAAAAATCCCGTAATATATGTTAAAAAGCTCATCATTATGCTTGTACAGTTCAAATTTGGGCACTTTCTGGCTTAAAATAGAGCAGTTTTGGCCATTTGAAGAAATTTCTATTTTTAGTCATGGCGGCCATCTTGGATATAGGACGGCGCTGACGGACACAATTTTGAAAGGGGACCACCTAAGGATCATTTCAGCAAAGTTTGGTTGAGATTGGCTCAGTAGTTTCAGAGGAGAAGATTTTTTTTAATTTCATCCCCCCTTTTTTCTAATTTGCATATTCGGTCAAAATAGACAAAAGTTCAAAGTTCATAAAAAATCCTGTATTATATGTTAAAAAGCTCATCATTATGCTTATACATTTCGAATTTGGGCACTTTCTGGCTTAAAATAGAGCAGTTTTTGGCCATTTGAAGAAATTTCTATTTTTAGTAATGGTGGCCATCTTGGATACAGGACGGCACTGACGGACACAATTTTGAAAGGGGACCACCCAGGGATCATTTTAGCAAAGTTTGGTTGAGATTGGCTCAGTAGTTTCAGAGGAGAAGATTTTTTTTTTTAATTTCATCCCCCCTTTTTTCTATTTTTAGCTTGATGGCCATCTTGGTTGGAAGTCGGGATCACCGGAAACAACTTTGGAAGGAGGCCATCCAAGGATCATTCCACAAAAGTTTGGTTGCAATTGGCCCAGTGGTTTCTGAGGAGAAGATTTTTATGTGAATTTCCCATAGGGTCCTATGTTAAGCTAAGTTCGGCTGTGGGGCCCATCTTGATCGAAGGGCCGAACCGCCGGACACATTTTTGGAAGAGAACCATCCAATGACTATTTCATCAAATTTTGTTCTTATTGAGCAAATGGTTTCAGACAAGAAGATTTTTATGGGAATTTCCCATAGGGTCCTATGTTAAATTAAGTTCGGCTGTGGCGGCCATCTTGGTCGGTGTTCTCAAATGCCGGACACAATTTTGGAAGAGGACCACCCAAGAATCATTTCAGCAAAGTTTGGTTGAGATTGGCTCTGTAGTTTCAGAGGAGAAGATTTTTTTTTAATTTCATCCCCCCTTTTTCTAATTTGCATAATCGGTCAAAATAGGCAAAAGTTCAAAGTTCATAAAAGAATTCCGTAATATATGTTAAAAAGCTCATCATTATGCTTGTACAGTTCAAATTTGGGCACTTTCTGGCTTAAAATAGAGCAGTTTTGGCCATTTGAAGAAATTTCTATTTTTAGTCATGGCGGCCATCTTGGATATAGGACGGCACTGACGGACACAATTTTGAAAGGGGACCACCTAAGGATCATTTCAGCAAAGTTTGGTTGAGATTGGCTCAGTAGTTTCAGAGGAGAAGATTTTTTTTAATTTCATCCCCCCTTTTTTCTAATTTGCATAATCGGTCAAAATAGACAAAAGTTCAAAGTTCATAAAAAATCCTGTATTATATGTTAAAAAGCTCATCATTATGCTTATACATTTCAAATTTGGGCACTTTCTGGCTTAAAATAGAGCAGTTTTTGGCCATTTGAAGAAATTTCTATTTTTAGTAATGGTGGCCATCTTGGATACAGGACGGCACTGACGGACACAATTTTGAAAGGGGACCACCCAAGGATCATTTCAGCAAAGTTTGGTTGAGATTGGCTCAGTAGTTTCAGAGGAGAAGATTTTTTTTTTAATTTCATCCCCCCTTTTTTCTATTTTTAGCTTGATGGCCATCTTGGTTGGAAGTCGGGATCACCGGAAACAATTTTGGAAGGAGGCCATCCAAGGATCATTCCACAAAAGTTTGGTTGCAATTGGCCCAGTGGTTTCTGAGGAGAAGATTTTTATGTGAATTTCCCATAGGGTCCTATGTTAAGCTAAGTTCGGCTGTGGGGGCCATCTTGATCGAAGGGCCGAACCGCCGGACACATTTTTGGAAGAGAACCATCCAATGACTATTTCATCAAAATTTTGTTCTTATTGAGCAAATGGTTTCAGACAAGAAGATTTTTATGGGAATTTCCCATAGGGTCCCATGTTAAATTAAGTTCGGCTGTGGCGGCCATCTTGGTCGGTGTTCTCAAATGCCGGACATAATTTTGGAAGAGGACCACCCAAGAATCATTTCAGCAAAGTTTGGTTGAGATTGGCTCTGTAGTTTCAGAGGAGAAGATTTTTTTTAATTTCATCCCCCCTTTTTTCTAATTTGCATAATCGGTCAAAATAGGCAAAAGTTCAAAGTTCATAAAAAATCCCGTAATATATGTTAAAAAGCTCATCATTATGCTTGTACAGTTCAAATTTGGGCACTTTCAGCTGGCTTAAAATAGAGCAGTTTTGGCCATTTGAAGAAATTTCTATTTTTAGTCATGGTGGCCATCTTGGATACAGGACGGCACTGACGGACACAATTTTGAAAGGGGACCACCCAAAGATCATTTCAGCAAAGTTTGGTTGAGATTGGCTCAGTAGTTTCAGAGGAGAAGATTTTTTTTTTAATTTCATCCCCCCTTTTTTCTATTTTTAGCTTGATGGCCATCTTGGTTGGAAGTCGGGATCACCGGAAACAATTTTGGAAGGAGGCCATCCAAGGATCAATCCACAAAAGTTTGGTTGCAATTGGCCCAGTGGTTTCTGAGGAGAAGATTTTTATGTGAATTTCCCATAGGGTCCTATGTTAAGCTAAGTTCGGCTGTGGGGGCCATCTTGATCGAAGGGCCGAACCGCCGGACACATTTTTGGAAGAGAACCATCCAATGACTATTTCATCAAAATTTTGTTCTTATTGAGCAAATGGTTTCAGACAAGAAGATTTTTATGGGAATTTCCCATAGGGTCCTATGTTAAATTAAGTTCGGCTGTGGCGGCCATCTTGGTCGGTGTTCTGAAATGCCGGACACAATTTTGGAAGAGGACCACCCAAGAATCATTTCAGCAAAGTTTGGTTGAGATTGGCTCTGTAGTTTCAGAGGAGATTTTTTTTTAATTTCATCCCCCCTTTTTCTAATTTGCATAATCGGTCAAAATAGGCAAAAGTTCAAAGTTCATAAAAGAATTCCGTAATATATGTTAAAAAGCTCATCATTATGCTTGTACAGTTCCAATTTGGGCACTTTCTGGCTTAAAATAGTGCAGTTTTGGCCATTTGAAGAAATTTCTATTTTTAGTCATGGCGGCCATCTTGGATATAGGACGGCGCTGACGGACACAATTTTGAAAGGGGACCACCTAAGGATCATTTCAGCAAAGTTTGGTTGAGATTGGCTCAGTAGTTTCAGAGGAGAAGATTTTTTTTAATTTCATCCCCCCTTTTTTCTAATTTGCATATTCGGTCAAAATAGACAAAAGTTCAAAGTTCATAAAAAATCCTGTATTATATGTTAAAAAGCTCATCATTATGCTTATACATTTCAAATTTGGGCACTTTCTGGCTTAAAATAGAGCAGTTTTTGGCCATTTGAAGAAATTTCTATTTTTAGTCATGGTGGCCATCTTGGATACAGGACGGCACTGACGGACACAATTTTGAAAGGGGACCACCCAAGGATCATTTCAGCAAAGTTTGGTTGAGATTGGCTCAGTAGTTTCAGAGGAGAAGATTTTTTTTTTAATTTCATCCCCCCTTTTTTCTATTATTAGCTTGATGGCCATCTTGGTTGGAAGTCGGGATCACCGGAAACAATTTTGGAAGGAGGCCATCCAAGGATCATTCCACAAAAGTTTGGTTGCAATTGGCCCAGTGGTTTCTGAGGAGAAGATTTTTATGTGAATTTCCCATAGGGTCCTATGTTAAGCTAAGTTCGGCTGTGGGGGCCATCTTGATCGAAGGGCCGAACCGCCGGACACATTTTTGGAAGAGAACCATCCAATGACTATTTCATCAAAATTTTGTTCTTATTGAGCAAATGGTTTCAGACAAGAAGATTTTTATGGGAATTTCCCATAGGGTCCTATGTTAAATTAAGTTCGGCTGTGGCGGCCATCTTGGTCGGTGTTCTGAAATGCCGGATACAATTTTGGAAGAGGACCACCCAAGAATCATTTCAGCAAAGTTTGGTTGAGATTGGCTCTGTAGTTTCAGAGGAGAAGATTTTTTTTTAATTTCATCCCCCCTTTTTTCTAATTTGCATAATCGGTCAAAATAGGCAAAAGTTCAAAGTTCATAAAAAAATCCCGTAATATATGTTAAAAAGCTCATCATTATGCTTGTACAGTTCAAATTTGGGCACTTTCTGGCTTAAAATAGAGCAGTTTTGGCCATTTGAAGAAATTTCTATTTTTAGTCATGGCGGCCATCTTGAATATAGGACGGCGCTGACGGACACAATTTTGAAAGGGGACCACCTAAGGATCATTTCAGCAAAGTTTGGTTGAGATTGGCTCAGTAGTTTCAGAGGAGAAGATTTTTTTTAATTTCATCCCCCCTTTTTTCTAATTTGCATAATCGTCAAAATAGACAAAAGTTCAAAGTTCATAAAAAATCCTGTATTATATGTTAACCAGAGGCTCTCAAGAGCCTGTATCGTTCACCTGGTAATAAAAAAAACCAATTGGTCCTATGTAAAAACTATGTCCTGCGTCATCTTGGAATTACGATCAACATAAAAAACACAAAGTTTGTAAAGGACCTTCCAATGATTGATGCACAGTTTAGGTTCAATCAGTGCAATAGCTTCAGAGAAGAATATATTTCTGTATTTTCCCCATATGGTTCTGTGTTAATACTATGACCTGTGGTGGCAGCCATCTTGGATTTCCGATCGGCATAAAAAACAGGACCTTCCAATGATCATTCCTGGGCAGTTTGGTTTCAACTGTCCAAGTGGTTTCAGAGAAGAAGCATTTTGAAACATTTTTCCCATAGGGTCCAATGTTAAACTAAGTCCTGCCGTAGCCGCCATTTTGAATTTCATATCAGAATAAAAAACGTAAATTTTGTAGAGGACCATTCAATGAACATTCATGTACAGTTTGGCTTTAATCATATTTGTAGTTTCTGAGAAGAAGGCATTTGAACATTTTCCCATAGGGTCCAATGTTAATCTATGTCCTGCGGTGGTGGCCATCTTGGATTTCCGATAGGCATAAAAAACACACACCTTGTAGAGGACCTTCCAATGATCATTCCTGGGCAGTTTGGTTTCAATTATCCAAGTGGTTTCAGAGAAGAAGCGTTTTGAAACATTTTTTCCATAGGGTCCAATGTTAAACTAAGTCCTGCCGTAGCCGCCATTTTAAATTTCATCTCGGAACAAAAAACGTAAAGTTTGTAGAGGACCATCCAATGTACACACATATGGACAGTTTGGCTTTAATCATATTTGTAGTTTCTGAGAAGAAGGCATTTGAACATTTTCCCATAGGGTCCAATGTTAATCCATGTCCTGCGGTGGTGGCCATCTTGAATTTTCGATCGGCATAAAAAAACAGAAACTTTGTAGAGGACCTTCCAATGATCATTCCTGGGCAGTTTGGATTCAATTGTCCAAGTGGTTTCAGAGAAGAAGTGTTTTGAAACATTTTTCCCATAGGGTCCAATGTTAAACTAAGTCCTGCCGTAGCCGCCATTTTGAATTTCATATCGGAACAAAAAACCTAACGTTTGTAGAGGACCATCCAATGAACATTCATGTACAGTTTGGGTTTAATAATATTTGTAGTTTCTGAGAAGAAGGCATTTGAACATTTTCCCATAGGGTCCAATGTTAATCTATGTATTGTGGTGGCGGCCATCTTGGATTTCCGATCGGCATAAAAAACAGAAAATTTGTAGAGGACCTTCCAATGATCATTCCTGGGCAGTTTGGTTTCAACTGTTCTAGTGGTTTCAGAGAAGAAGCGTTTTCAAACATTTCCCCCATAGGGTCCAATGTTAAACTAAGTCCTGCCGTAGCCGCCATTTTGAATTTCATATCGGTACAAAAAACGTATTGTTTGTAGAGGACCATCCAATGAACATTCATGTACAGTTTGGCTTTAATCATATTTGTAGTTTCTGAGAAGAAGGCATTTGAACATTTTCCCATAGGGTCCAATGTTAATCTATGTCCTGCGGTGGTGGCCATCTTGGATTTCCGATCGGCATAAAAAACACACACCTTGTAGAGGACCTTCCAATGATCATTCCTGGGCAGTTGGTTTCAATTATCCAAGTGGTTTCAGAGAAGAAGCGTTTTGAAACATTTTTCCCATAGGGTCCAATGTTAAACTAAGTCCTGCCGTAGCCGCCATTTTGAATTTTATATCGGAACAAAAAACGCAAAGTTTGTAGAGGACCATCCAATGAACATTCATGTACAGTTTGGCTTTAATCATATTTGTAGTTTCTGAGAAGAAGGCATTTGAACATTTTCCCATAGGGTCCAATGTTAATCTATGTCCTGCGGTGGTGGCCATCTTGGATTTCCGACCGGCATAAAAAACAGAAAATTTGTAGAGGACCTTCCAATGATCATTCCTGGGCAGTTTGGTTTCAACTGTCCAAGTGGTTTCAGAGAAGAAGCATTTTGAAACATTTTTCCCATAGGGTCCAATGTTAAACTAAGTCCTGCCGTAGCCGCCATTTTGAATTTCATATCGGAACAAAAAACCTTAAGATTGTAGAGGACCATCCAATGAACATTCATGTACAGTTTGGCTTTAATCATATTTGTAGTTTCTGAGAAGAAGGCATTTGAACATTTTCCCATAGGGTCCAATGTTAATCTATGTCCTGCGGTGGCGGCCATCTTGGATTTCCGATCGGCATAAAAAACATAAAATTTGTAGAGGACCTTCCAATGATCATTCCTGGGCAGTTTGGTTTCAACTGTCCAAGTGGTTTCAGAGAAGAAGCATTTTGAAACATTTTCCCCATAGGGTCCAATGTTAAACTAAGTCCTGCCGTAGCCGCCATTTTGAATTTCATATCGGAACAAAAAACGTATTGTTTGTAGAGAATCATCCAATGAACATTCATGTACAGTTTGGCTTTAATCATATTTGTAGTTTCTGAGAAGAAGGCATTTGAACATTTTCCCATAGGGTCCAATGTTAATCTATGTCCTGCGGTGGCGGCCATCTTGGATTTCCGACCGGCATAAAAAACAGAAAATTTGTAGAGGACCTTCCAATGATCATTCCTGGGCAGTTTGGTTTCAACTGTCCAAGTGGTTTCAGAGAAGAAGCATTTTGAAACATTTTTCCCATAGGGTCCAATGTTAAACTAAGTCCTGCCGTAGCCGCCATTTTGAATTTCATATCGGAACAAAAAACTTTAAGATTGTAGAGGACTATCCAATGAACATTCATGTACAGTTTGGCTTTAATCATATTTGTAGTTTCTGAGAAGAAGGCATTTGAACATTTTTCCCATAGGGTCCAATGTTAAACTAAGTCCTGCCGTAGCCGCCATTTTGAATTTCATATCGGAACAAAAAACGTATTGTTTGTAGAGAATCATCCAATGAACATTCATGTACAGTTTTGCTTTAATCATATTTGTAGTTTCTGAGAAGAAGGCATTTGAACATTTTCCCATAGGGTCCAATGTTAATCTATGTCCTGCGGTGGCGGCCATCTTGAATTTCCGATCGGCATAAAAAAACAGAAACTTTGTAGAGGACCTTCCAATGATCATTCCTGGGCAGTTTGGTTTCAATTATCCAAGTGGTTTCAGAGAAGAAGCGTTTTGAAACATTTTTCCCATAGGGTCCAATGTTAAACTAAGTCCTGCCGTAGCCGCCATTTTGAATTTCATACCAGAACAAAAAACGTAAAGTTTGTAGAGGACCATCTAATGAACATTCATGTACAGTTTGGCTTTAATCATATTTGTAGTTTCTGAGTAGAAGGCATTTGAATATTTTCCCATAGGGTCCAATGTTAATCTATGTCCTGCGGTGGCGGCCATCTTGGATTTCCGACCGGCATAAAAAACAGAAAATTTGTAGAGGACCTTCCAATGATCATTCCTGGGCAGTTTAGTTTCAACTGTCCAAGTGGTTTCAGAGAAGAAGCATTTTGAAACATTTTTCCCATAGGGTCCAATGTTAAACTAAGTCCTGCCGTAGCCGCCATTTTGAATTTCATATCGGAACAAAAAACCTTAAGATTGTAGAGGACCATCCAATGAACATTCATGTACAGTTTGGCTTTAATAATATTTGTAGTTTCTGAGAAGAAGGCATTTGAACATTTTCCCATAGGGTCCAATGTTAATCTATGTCCTGCGGTGGCGGCCATCTTGGATTTCCGATCGGCATAAAAAACAGAAAATTTGTAGAGGACCTTCCAATGATCATTCCTGGGCAGTTTGGTTTCAATTATCCAAGTGGTTTCAGAGAAGAAGCGTTTTGAAACATTTTTCCCATAGGGTCCAATGTTAAACTAAGTCCTGCCGTAGCCGCCATTTTGAATTTCATACCAGAACAAAAAACGTAAAGTTTGTAGAGGACCATCTAATGAACATTCATGTACAGTTTGGCTTTAATCATATTTGTAGTTTCTGAGTAGAAGGCATTTGAATATTTTCCCATAGGGTCCAATGTTAATCTATGTCCTGCGGTGGCGGCCATCTTGGATTTCCGACCGGCATAAAAAACAGAAAATTTGTAGAGGACCTTCCAATGATCATTCCTGGGCAGTTTAGTTTCAACTGTCCAAGTGGTTTCAGAGAAGAAGCATTTTGAAACATTTTTCCCATAGGGTCCAATGTTAAACTAAGTCCTGCCGTAGCCGCCATTTTGAATTTCATATCGGAACAAAAAACCTTAAGATTGTAGAGGACCTTCCAATGATCATTCCTGGGCAGTTTGGTTTCAACTGTCCAAGTGGTTTCAGAGAAGAAGCATTTTGAAACATTTTTCCCATAGGGTCCAATGTTAAACTAAGTCCTGCCGTAGCCGCCATTTTGAATTTCATATCGGAACAAAAAACCTTAAGATTGTAGAGGACCATCCAATGAACATTCATGTACAGTTTGGCTTTAATAATATTTGTAGTTTCTGAGAAGAAGGCATTTGAACATTTTCCCATAGGGTCCAATGTTAATCTATGTCCTGCGGTGGCGGCCATCTTGGATTTCCGACCGGCATAAAAAACAGAAAATTTGTAGAGGACCTTCCAATGATCATTCCTGGGCAGTTTGGTTTCAACTGTCCAAGTGGTTTCAGAGAAGAAGCATTTTGAAACATTTTTCCCATAGGGTCCAATGTTAAACTAAGTCCTGCCGTAGCCGCCATTTTGAATTTCTTATCGGAACAAAAAACCTTAAGATTGTAGAGGACTATCCAATGAACATTCATGTACAGTTTGGCTTTAATCATATTTGTAGTTTCTGAGAAGAAGGCATTTGAACATTTTCCCATAGGGTCCAATGTTAATCTATGTCCTGCGGTGGCGGCCATCTTGGATTTCCGACCGGCATAAAAAACAGAAAATTTGTAGAGGACCTTCCAATGATCATTCCTGGGCAGTTTGGTTTCAATTGTCCAAGTGGTTTCAGAGAAGAAGCATTTTGAAACATTTTTCCCATAGGGTCCAATGTTAAACTAAGTCCTGCCGTAGCCGCCATTTTGAATTTCATATCGGAACAAAAAACCTTAAGATTGTAGAGGACCATCCAATGAACATTCATGTACAGTTTGGCTTTAATCATATTTGTAGTTTCTGAGAAGAAGGCATTTGAACATTTTCCCATAGGGTCCAATGTTAATCTATGTCCTGCGATGGCGGCCATCTTGGATTTCCGATCGGCATAAAAAACAGTAACTTGGTAAAGGACATTCCAATGATCATTCCTTTACAGTTTGGGTTCAGTCAGTTCATTAGTTTCGGAGAAGAAGATCTTTGAAATTTCAGCCAATCAGAGCATATTATTGGCCCTGGCAGCCATATTGAATATCCGACTGGAACGAAAAACAGTAACTTTGTAGAGAACCATCCAAGGAACATTCCTGCTAAGTTCGGTTCCAACCGGCCAAGTGGTTTCGGAGAAGAAGCTTGAAATGTGAAAAGTTTACAGACGACAGACGACAGACGACAGACGACAGACGACGGACGCCAAGTGATGGCAATAGTTCACCTGGACCTTTGGTCCAGGTGAACTAAAAAGCTCATCATTATGCTTATACATTTCAAATTTGGGCACTTTCTGGCTTAAAATAGAGCAGTTTTTGGCCATTTGAAGAAATTTCTATTTTTAGTAATGGTGGCCATCTTGGATACAGGACGGCACTGACGGACACAATTTTGAAAGGGGACCACCCAAGGATCATTTCAGCAAAGTTTGGTTGAGATTGGCTCAGTAGTTTCAGAGGAGAAGATTTTTGTTTAATTTCATCCCCCCTTTTTTCTATTTTTAGCTTGATGGCCATCTTGGTTGGAAGTCGGGATCACCGGAAACAATTTTGGAAGGAGGCCATCCAAGGATCATTCCACAAAAGTTTGGTTGCAATTGGCCCAGTGGTTTCTGAGGAGAAGATTTTTATGTGAATTTCCCATAGGGTCCTATGTTAAGCTAAGTTCGGCTGTGGGGGCCATCTTGATCGAAGGGCCGAACCGCCGGACACATTTTTGGAAGAGAACCATCCAATGACTATTTCATCAAAATTTTGTTCTTATTGAGCAAATGGTTTCAGACAAGAAGATTTTTATGGGAATTTCCCATAGGGTCCTATGTTAAATTAAGTTCGGCTGTGGCGGCCATCTTGGTCGGTGTTCTGAAATGCCGGACACAATTTTGGAAGAGGACCACCCAAGAATCATTTCAGCAAAGTTTGGTTGAGATTGGCTCTGTAGTTTCAGAGGAGAAGATTTTTTTTTAATTTCATCCCCCCTTTTTTCTAATTTGCATAATCGGTCAAAATAGGCAAAAGTTCAAAGTTCATAAAAAAATCCCGTAATATATGTTAAAAAGCTCATCATTATGCTTGTACAGTTCAAATTTGGGCACTTTCTGGCTTAAAATAGAGCAGTTTTGGCCATTTGAAGAAATTTCTATTTTTAGTCATGGCGGCCATCTTGGATATAGGACGGCGCTGACGGACACAATTTTGAAAGGGGACCACCTAAGGATCATTTCAGCAAAGTTTGGTTGAGATTGGCTCAGTAGTTTCAGAGGAGAAGATTTTTTTTAATTTCATCCCCCCTTTTTTCTAATTTGCATATTCGGTCAAAATAGACAAAAGTTCAAAGTTCATAAAAAATCCTGTATTATATGTTAAAAAGCTCATCATTATGCTTATACATTTCGAATTTGGGCACTTTCTGGCTTAAAATAGAGCAGTTTTTGGCCATTTGAAGAAATTTCTATTTTTAGTAATGGTGGCCATCTTGGATACAGGACGGCACTGACGGACACAATTTTGAAAGGGGACCACCCAGGGATCATTTTAGCAAAGTTTGGTTGAGCTTGGCTCAGTAGTTTCAGAGGAGAAGATTTTTTTTTTTAATTTCATCCCCCCTTTTTTCTATTTTTAGCTTGATGGCCATCTTGGTTGGAAGTCGGGATCACCGGAAACAACTTTGGAAGGAGGCCATCCAAGGATCATTCCACAAAAGTTTGGTTGCAATTGGCCCAGTGGTTTCTGAGGAGAAGATTTTTATGTGAATTTCCCATAGGGTCCTATGTTAAGCTAAGTTCGGCTGTGGGGGCCATCTTGATCGAAGGGCCGAACCGCCGGACACATTTTTGGAAGAGAACCATCCAATGACTATTTCATCAAATTTTGTTCTTATTGAGCAAATGGTTTCAGACAAGAAGATTTTTATGGGAATTTCCCATAGGGTCCTATGTTAAATTAAGTTCGGCTGT
Organism: Bathymodiolus brooksi; assembly: GCA_963680875.1. NCBI lineage: Eukaryota > Metazoa > Mollusca > Bivalvia > Mytilida > Modiolidae > Bathymodiolus > Bathymodiolus brooksi. Next base: position 61,176,323 of record OY804588.1, read on the forward strand.
GGCGGCCATCTTGGTCGGTGTTCTCAAATGCCGGACACAATTTTGGAAGAGGACCACCCAAGAATCATTTCAGCAAAGTTTGGTTGAGATTGGCTCTGTAGTTTCAGAGGAGAAGATTTTTTTTTAATTTCATCCCCCCTTTTTCTAATTTGCATAATCGGTCAAAATAGGCAAAAGTTCAAAGTTCATAAAAGAATTCCGTAATATATGTTAAAAAGCTCATCATTATGCTTGTACAGTTCAAATTTGGGCACTTTCTGGCTTAAAATAGAGCAGTTTTGGCCATTTGAAGAAATTTCTATTTTTAGTCATGGCGGCCATCTTGGATATAGGACGGCGCTGACGGACACAATTTTGAAAGGGGACCACCTAAGGATCATTTCAGCAAAGTTTGGTTGAGATTGGCTCTGTAGTTTCAGAGGAGAAGATTTTTTTTAATTTCATCCCCCCTTTTTTCTAATTTGCATAATCGGTCAAAATAGACAAAAGTTCAAAGTTCATAAAAAATCCTGTATTATATGTTAAAAAGCTCATCATTATGCTTATACATTTCAAATTTGGGCACTTTCTGGCTTAAAATAGAGCAGTTTTTGGCCATTTGAAGAAATTTCTATTTTTAGTAATGGTGGCCATCTTGGATACAGGACGGCACTGACGGACACAATTTTGAAAGGGGACCACCCAAGGATCATTTCAGCAAAGTTTGGTTGAGATTGGCTCAGTAGTTTCAGAGGAGAAGATTTTTTTTTTAATTTCATCCCCCCTTTTTTCTATTTTTAGCTTGATGGCCATCTTGGTTGGAAGTCGGGATCACCGGAAACAATTTTGGAAGGAGGCCATCCAAGGATCATTCCACAAAAGTTTGGTTGCAATTGGCCCAGTGGTTTCTGAGGAGAAGATTTTTATGTGAATTTCCCATAGGGTCCTATGTTAAGCTAAGTTCGGCTGTGGGGGCCATCTTGATCGAAGGGCCGAACCGCCGGACACATTTTTGGAAGAGAACCATCCAATGACTATTTCATCAAAATTTTGTTCTTATTGAGCAAATGGTTTCAGACAAGAAGATTTTTATGGGAATTTCCCATAGGGTCCCATGTTAAATTAAGTTCGGCTGTGGCGGCCATCTTGGTCGGTGTTCTCAAATGCCGGACATAATTTTGGAAGAGGACCACCCAAGAATCATTTCAGCAAAGTTTGGTTGAGATTGGCTCTGTAGTTTCAGAGGAGAAGATTTTTTTTAATTTCATCCCCCCTTTTTTCTAATTTGCATAATCGGTCAAAATAGGCAAAAGTTCAAAGTTCATAAAAAATCCCGTAATATATGTTAAAAAGCTCATCATTATGCTTGTACAGTTCAAATTTGGGCACTTTCAGCTGGCTTAAAATAGAGCAGTTTTGGCCATTTGAAGAAATTTCTATTTTTAGTCATGGTGGCCATCTTGGATACAGGACGGCACTGACGGACACAATTTTGAAAGGGGACCACCCAAGGATCATTTCAGTAAAGTTTGGTTGAGATTGGCTCAGTAGTTTCAGAGGAGAAGATTTTTTTTAATTTCATCCCCCCTTTTTTCTAATTTGCATAATCGGTCAAAATAGACAAAAGTTCAAAGTTCATAAAAAATCCTGTATTATATGTTAAAAAGCTCATCATTATGCTTATACATTTCAAATTTGGGCACTTTCTGGCTTAAAATAGAGCAGTTTTTGGCCATTTGAAGAAATTTCTATTTTTAGTCATGGTGGCCATCTTGGATACAGGACGGCACTGACGGACACAATTTTGAAAGGGGACCACCCAAGGATCATTTCAGCAAAGTTTGGTTGAGATTGGCTCAGTAGTTTCAGAGGAGAAGATTTTTTTTAATTTCATCCCCCCTTTTTTCTAATTTGCATAATCGGTCAAAATAGACAAAAGTTCAAAGTTCATAAAAAATCCTGTATTATATGTTAAAAAGCTCATCATTATGCTTATACATTTCAAATTTGGGCACTTTCTGGCTTAAAATAGAGCAGTTTTTGGCCATTTGAAGAAATTTCTATTTTTAGTAATGGTGGCCATCTTGGATACAGGACGGCACTGACGGACACAATTTTGAAAGGGGACCACCCAAGGATCAATCCACAAAAGTTTGGTTGCAATTGGCCCAGTGGTTTCTGAGGAGAAGATTTTTATGTGAATTTCCCATAGGGTCCTATGTTAAGTTAAGTTCGGCTGTGGGGGCCATCTTGATCGAAGGGCCGAACCGCCGGACACATTTTTGGAAGAGAACCATCCAATGACTATTTCATCAAAATTTTGTTCTTATTGAGCAAATGGTTTCAGACAAGAAGATTTTTATGGGAATTTCCCATAGGGTCCTATGTTAAATTAAGTTCGGCTGTGGCGGCCATCTTGGTCGGTGTTCTCAAATGCCGGACACAATTTTGGAAGAGGACCACCCAAGAATCATTTCAGCAAAGTTTGGTTGAGATTGGCTCTGTAGTTTCAGAGGAGAAGATTTTTTTTTAATTTCATCCCCCCTTTTTTCTAATTTGCATAATCGGTCAAAATAGGCAAAAGTTCAAAGTTCATAAAAAAATCCCGTAATATATGTTAAAAAGCTCATCATTATGCTTGTACAGTTCAAATTTGGGCACTTTCTGGCTTAAAATAGAGCAGTTTTGGCCATTTGAAGAAATTTCTATTTTTAGTCATGGCGGCCATCTTGGATATAGGACGGCGCTGACGGACACAATTTTGAAAGGGGACCACCTAAGGATCATTTCAGCAAAGTTTGGTTGAGATTGGCTCAGTAGTTTCAGAGGAGAAGATTTTTTTTAATTTCATCCCCCCTTTTTTCTAATTTGCATAATCGGTCAAAATAGACAAAAGTTCAAAGTTCATAAAAAATCCTGTATTATATGTTAAAAAGCTCATCATTATGCTTATACATTTCAAATTTGGGCACTTTCTGGCTTAAAATAGAGCAGTTTTTGGCCATTTGAAGAAATTTCTATTTTTAGTAATGGTGGCCATCTTGGATACAGGACGGCACTGACGGACACAATTTTGAAAGGGGACCACCCAAGGATCATTTCAGCAAAGTTTGGTTGAGATTGGCTCAGTAGTTTCAGAGGAGAAGATTTTTTTTTAATTTCATCCCCCCTTTTTTCTATTTTTAGCTTGATGGCCATCTTGGTTGGAAGTCGGGATCACCGGAAACAATTTTGGAAGGAGGCCATCCAAGGATCAATCCACAAAAGTTTGGTTGCAATTGGCCCAGTGGTTTCTGAGGAGAAGATTTTTATGTGAATTTCCCATAGGGTCCTATGTTAAGTTAAGTTCGGCTGTGGGGGCCATCTTGATCGAAGGGCCGAACCGCCGGACACATTTTTGGAAGAGAACCATCCAATGACTATTTCATCAAAATTTTGTTCTTATTGAGCAAATGGTTTCAGACAAGAAGATTTTTATGGGAATTTCCCATAGGGTCCTATGTTAAATTAAGTTCGGCTGTGGCGGCCATCTTGGTCGGTGTTCTCAAATGCCGGACACAATTTTGGAAGAGGACCACCCAAGAATCATTTCAGCAAAGTTTGGTTGAGATTGGCTCTGTAGTTTCAGAGGAGAAGATTTTTTTTTAATTTCATCCCCCCTTTTTTCTAATTTGCATAATCGGTCAAAATAGGCAAAAGTTCAAAGTTCATAAAAAAATCCCGTAATATATGTTAAAAAGCTCATCATTATGCTTGTACAGTTCAAATTTGGGCACTTTCTGGCTTAAAATAGAGCAGTTTTGGCCATTTGAAGAAATTTCTATTTTTAGTCATGGCGGCCATCTTGGATATAGGACGGCGCTGACGGACACAATTTTGAAAGGGGACCACCTAAGGATCATTTCAGCAAAGTTTGGTTGAGATTGGCTCAGTAGTTTCAGAGGAGAAGATTTTTTTTAATTTCATCCCCCCTTTTTTCTAATTTGCATAATCGGTCAAAATAGACAAAAGTTCAAAGTTCATAAAAAATCCTGTATTATATGTTAAAAAGCTCATCATTATGCTTATACATTTCAAATTTGGGCACTTTCTGGCTTAAAATAGAGCAGTTTTTGGCCATTTGAAGAAATTTCTATTTTTAGTAATGGTGGCCATCTTGGATACAGGACGGCACTGACGGACACAATTTTGAAAGGGGACCACCCAAGGATCATTTCAGCAAAGTTTGGTTGAGATTGGCTCAGTAGTTTCAGAGGAGAAGATTTTTTTTTAATTTCATCCCCCCTTTTTTCTATTTTTAGCTTGATGGCCATCTTGGTTGGAAGTCGGGATCACCGGAAACAATTTTGGAAGGAGGCCATCCAAGGATCAATCCACAAAAGTTTGGTTGCAATTGGCCCAGTGGTTTCTGAGGAGAAGATTTTTATGTGAATTTCCCATAGGGTCCTATGTTAAGTTAAGTTCGGCTGTGGGGGCCATCTTGATCGAAGGGCCGAACCGCCGGACACATTTTTGGAAGAGAACCATCCAATGACTATTTCATCAAAATTTTGTTCTTATTGAGCAAATGGTTTCAGACAAGAAGATTTTTATGGGAATTTCCCATAGGGTCCTATGTTAAATTAAGTTCGGCTGTGGCGGCCATCTTGGTCGGTGTTCTCAAATGCCGGACATAATTTTGGAAGAGGACCACCCAAGAATCATTTCAGCAAAGTTTGGTTGAGATTGGCTCTGTAGTTTCAGAGGAGAAGATTTTTTTTAATTTCATCCCCCCTTTTTTCTAATTTGCATAATCGGTCAAAATAGGCAAAAGTTCAAAGTTCATAAAAAAATCCCGTAATATATGTTAAAAAGCTCATCATTATGCTTGTACAGTTCAAATTTGGGCACTTTCTGGCTTAAAATAGAGCAGTTTTGGCCATTTGAAGAAATTTCTATTTTTAGTCATGGCGGCCATCTTGGATATAGGACGGCGCTGACGGACACAATTTTGAAAGGGGACCACCTAAGGATCATTTCAGCAAAGTTTGGTTGAGATTGGCTCAGTAGTTTCAGAGGAGAAGATTTTTTTTAATTTCATCCCCCCTTTTTTCTAATTTGCATAATCGGTCAAAATAGACAAAAGTTCAAAGTTCATAAAAAATCCTGTATTATATGTTAAAAAGCTCATCATTATGCTTATACATTTCAAATTTGGGCACTTTCTGGCTTAAAATAGAGCAGTTTTTGGCCATTTGAAGAAATTTCTATTTTTAGTCATGGTGGCCATCTTGGATACAGGACGGCACTGACGGACACAATTTTGAAAGGGGACCACCCAAGGATCATTTCAGCAAAGTTTGGTTGAGATTGGCTCAGTAGTTTCAGAGGAGAAGATTTTTTTTTTAATTTCATCCCCCCTTTTTTCTATTTTTAGCTTGATGGCCATCTTGGTTGGAAGTCGGGATCACCGGAAACAATTTTGGAAGGAGGCCATCCAAGGATCATTCCACAAAAGTTTGGTTGCAATTGGCCCAGTGGTTTCTGAGGAGAAGATTTTTATGTGAATTTCCCATAGGGTCCTATGTTAAGCTAAGTTCGGCTGTGGGGGCCATCTTGATCGAAGGGCTGAACCGCCGGACACATTTTTGGAAGAGAACCATCCAATGACTATTTCATCAAAATTTTGTTCTTATTGAGCAAATGGTTTCAGACAAGAAGATTTTTATGGGAATTTCCCATAGGGTCCTATGTTAAATTAAGTTCGGCTGTGGCGGCCATCTTGGTCGGTGTTCTCAAATGCCGGACACAATTTTAGAAGAGGACCACCCAAGAATCATTTCAGCAAAGTTTGGTTGAGATTGGCTCTGTAGTTTCAGAGGAGAAGATTTTTTTTTAATTTCATCCCCCCTTTTTTCTAATTTGCATAATCGGTCAAAATAGGCAAAAGTTCAAAGTTCATAAAAAAATCCCGTAATATATGTTAAAAAGCTCATCATTATGCTTGTACAGTTCAAATTTGGGCACTTTCTGGCTTAAATTAGAGCAGTTTTGGCCATTTGAAGAAATTTTTATTTTTAGTCATGGCGGCCATCTTGGATGCAGGACGGCGCTGACGGACACAATTTTGAAAGGGGACCACCTAAGGATCATTTCAGCAAAGTTTGGTTGAGATTGGCTCAGTAGTTTCAGAGGAGAAGATTGTTTTTTAATTTCATCCCCCCTTTTTCTAATTTGCATAATCGGTCAAAATAGGCAAAAGTTCAAAGTTCATAAAAAAATCCCGTAATATATGTTAAAAAGCTCATCATTATGCTTATACAGTTCAAATTTGGGCACTTTCTGGCTTAAAATAGAGCAGTTTTTGGCCATTTGAAGAAATTTCTATTTTAGTAATGGTGGCCATCTTGGATACAGGACGGCACTGACGGACACAATTTTGAAAGGGGACCACCCAAGGATCATTTCAGCAAAGTTTGGTTGAGATTGGCTCAGTAGTTTCAGAGGAGAAGATTTTTTTTTTAATTTCATCCCCCCTTTTTTCTATTTTTAGCTTGATGGCCATCTTGGTTGGAAGTCGGGATCACCGGAAATAATTTTGGAAGGAGGCCATCCAAGGATCATTCCACAAAAGTTTGGTTGCAATTGGCCCAGTGGTTTCTGAGGAGAAGATTTTTATGTGAATTTCCCATAGGGTCCTATGTTAAGCTAAGTTCGGCTGTGGGGGCCATCTTGATCGAAGGGCCGAACCGCCGAACACATTTTTGGAAGAGAACCATCCAATGACTATTTCATCAAAATGTTGTTCTTATTGAGCAAATGGTTTCAGACAAGAAGATTTTTATGGGAATTTCCCATAGGGTCCTATGTTAAATTAAGTTCGGCTGTGGCGGCCATCTTGGTCGGTGTTCTCAAATGCCGGACACAATTTTAGAAGAGGACCACCCAAGAATCATTTCAGCAAAGTTTGGTTGAGATTGGCTCTGTAGTTTCAGAGGAGAAGATTTTTTTTAATTTCATCCCCCCTTTTTTCTAATTTGCATAATCGGTCAAAATAGGCAAAAGTTCAAAGTTCATAAAAAATCCCGTAATAAATGTTAAAAAGCTCATCATTATACTTATACATTTCAAATTTGGGCACTTTCTGGCTTAAAATAGAGCAGTTTTGGCCATTTGAAGAAATGTCTATTTTTAGTAATGGTGGCCATTTTGGATACAGGACGGCACTGACGGACATAATTTTGAAAGGGGACCACCCAAGGATCATTTCAGCAAAGTTTGGTTGAGATTGGCTCAGTAGTTTCAGAGGAGAAGATTTTTTTTTTTAATTTCATCCCCTCCTTTTTTCTATTTTTGCTTGGCGGCCATCTTGGTTCGAAGTCGGGATAACCGGACACAATTTTGGAAGGGGGCCATCTGAGGATCATTCCACAAAAGTTTGGTTGCAATTGGCCCAGTGGTTTCTGAGGAGAAGATTTTTTTTTAAATTTCATCCCCCCTTTTTTCTAATTTGCATAATCGGTCAAAATGGGTAATGGGATTTACTTCAAAATTGCAGGGTAGGTAGATCTTGATATGCTGAACATGTTTGCAGTTTCAACTTACCACCTGTCTCTTATAGTTTTTGAAATAAAGGACGAAAAGTATTAAAATTTTGAAAATTTGATGAAAAAAGGGCAATAACTCCAAGATGGGTAATCAGATTTACTTCAAAATTGCAGGGTAGATAGATCTTGATGTGCTGATCATTTTTACCCCATGTCCGATTTTTGATATTATTAACGGTTTTTGAGTTATTACCAAAAACCTGCAATTTTACCATATGTTCTATTTTTTTGTAACAGCGGCCATGTTGGTTGGTGCACGGCATCGCCAGACACAATTTTGAAACTAGACACCCTAGTGATGATTCAGACCAAGTTTGGTTTCCATTCGTCTAGTACTTTCAGAGGAGAAGATTTTTGAAAAATTTACGACGTACGACGGACGCCAAGTGATGGCAATAGCTCACATGACCCTTTGGGTCAGGTGAGCTAAAAAGGGTGCACTCGACCCGCAGTCACAAGTGATCAAGTTTACCAGTTGCTTGTCCATGGTTGGTGGTTCTTTCCGGATACTCCGGCTTCTTCCACCACTAAAACTGGTCGCCATGATATAGCTGAAATATTGTTGAAAGTGGCATAAAACACAATAAATCAAATCAAATACCACACATTGCACTAGGTATTTAGATTTCCTCAACCAATTAAACTGACCTCCACGATATAACTGAAAATATCTTGAAAATGGTGTTAAAACACCCACCATTCTAACCCACTTCAAGGCACTTGAAAGTAAAATAAATGAATGTGGTCGCGATCATATGCTAGTTGGATTTACAACTACCTGTGCAATCAGTGCCTATGACAACTAAAGTTATGAGTTCGAATTCCGCTCATGACATGATGTACTTGATACAACATTATGTGATAAACTTCGTCAGTAACTTGCGACAGATCGGTGGTTTTCTTTGGATACTCTGGTTTCCTCCACTTATAAAACTGAAATATTGTTGAAAGTGGTGTTAAACACCATCAAACATCAAAAATCAAACAATTAGCCATTGTCTAACCCGCATACATATGGCAGGCGATATGTGAATTCTATTAAAAAAATTATTATTACTTAACAAATATTAAATTTTCGACCGTAAGAAGAGTTTGAAGATACCAAAGAGGTATAAATCAGAATCTGTAAATGGAAGAAGAACAGACAAGACAATGGCCAAAATAAAAGTATAAAAATACAAACAACCATCTACAAAACATACACATAAAACTAAAGATCATGTAACACGAAACCCACTAAAAACCTGGGGTGAACTAGTGTCGTGTTATTCTTTAACTTCTCTAATTATGTTGTCAACAAAAACAGGACATTTTTAAATTCAGTTACTGTAAATATGATCCACCTGGTCACTGATCGTAACAACCAGGTTGTTTATCTTCATTAGTTCTTCTCTTCAGGTCGGTGGTTTTCTCCTTGTATTCAGGTTACCTCCACTAATAAAACTGATCACCACAATATAACTGAAATATTGTTGAAAGTGGTGTTAAACACCATAACCCTAACCCTAAATGGGAGATGTTTTTTTTGTAAAACATACGTTTATCTCCCTTTAATATTAATAGCTTAAGCAGGGTTTCGCTTAACTGCAATAATGTAGCTCCTGTGACAAACTTGTGTCTCGGCAGAGCTACAACACGGTCCCATCCGTCACAATGGAGCAAAAAAAAAGTTGCAGTTGAAAAATAAAAACTCACTATTTACGCTTCAAACATTTCATTATAACTATTACTGATGATCCCAGTCCTTGTTAAATCGGTTTGGCTGAGAAATATATGCTTTTCAAAGGTAGCAACAACCTTGTTCAAATTTATTGATCGTTTGTCATGACCCGAAACAATGGAAGGCGGAGCTTTCCTAAATATGGTATTTCTTACTACGATGCTTACGACGGCTGATGTAAACATTCACGCCTTAATCGCCAAATATGGTATCAACATCCAAATAGTGAGGCTGGAAATGACGAAATTCAAAATGTTCAGGGAGAAGATTTTTATTTTGTGGGAATTACATTCTAAAATACTGGTAGTTGATAAAAACTTGTTATAATAATGGACAAAAGGAAAGGTTATGTCTTATTATTGATAAATGCAGGCGTCGGAAACTCTATAAGTGAGCGCAAAAAATCTTGGCGGCTACTCCATTACGTGTAATGGCATCCCGTTATAAACCTTGCGAGTAAGCGAGCATTTAGGGTTTTATTATTAGAACTAGGTTTCGCTTAGTTTTGATATTTGAGTTTAATTTTGATCTTCAAAATTTAGTATTTAAGTTTAGCTATCTAACTATTTGGTGTTTAACTCCAATGAAGATGTTTAATATAGACAGAAATGGGTTTTGCTTTCACCAAATTAATTAAAATCAGATCCTCTAACTTGCTCCCCTTGACTGACATGTCAAGCTGCATTTTGATAAGTTTGAGCTTGCACTAATTGGTTTATGGTTTATGGTGTTTAGCGCCATTTTCAACAATATTTCAGTTTTATCGTGGCAGTCAGTTTAATTTGTGGAGGAACTCTGAGTATCCAGAGAAAACCACCGACCTGTCGCAAGTCACTGACAAACTTTATCACATAATGTTGTATCGAGTACATCTTGCCATGAACTGGATTTCAACTTACATTTTTAGTGGTGATAGGATCTGATTTCACAGGTAAATCAAACCACCATAAGATCACGATCACGACAGCCCCAATAGGTATATAGACAGTGCAAACTATTTACATATACATACAAGACAGTATAATACACATGGCAAGGTGTACTCGATAAAGATAAACATATATTTATTGTATTGGTACTTCCAACAAAATCAGTGTTAGACATTCAAAAACATGCCATACACAATATACATAGAATAGGATGGGCCCTCTATGCTCATGGGGCCCCTGGGTAACTGCTCAGCATGCCCATTCATTAAGACGGCCCTGAATATAGTTATAATTATATTTAAAATTTAAAATGAAATGGTACACCCAAATACCAAAACTCAGATATGGTCTATTGTATATATTATCTTTACAAATGTCATGTATTACTACATGTATATAAAATGTAGATCTGGAGGTTGATGAATAATTTCTGTATTGATATCACCAATTGTACATGCGATGTTTACCACTAAACAATACAGAAATATAATATCAAATGTTGGCTTTTGCTATATATAGAATATAAAATTTATTTGTCTGACAGCTTAGGAATATTTTTGTTTGTTTGTTTGATCGTGTTTAACACCACTTTCAACAATATTTCAGTAACATCATGGCGGTCAGTTTTACTGGTATAGGAAACCAGAGGACCCGGAGAAAACATCGACCTGTCGCAAGTCACGGACAAACTTTATCACATAATGTTGTACACCTTGCCCTGATCGAGATTCGAACTCACAACATCAGTGGTGATAAGACACCGATTGCATAGGTAGTTGTAAATCCAACTACCATATGATCACGGACACGATTTCCCCTGTAGGAATATGAGGCTTGCAGAGAATTTCTGATCTGTTTTGAGCCCAATACAAATAAATTTTATATTCAGACACACTATCTTGCAGCATCAAAAATCAAGAAAAACAATGAAATTTCAATAGTAACAAAGCAATGCAAAAAGAAAACCCTGCAAAATAATCGGGTTTGCAACTAGATTAACATGACCGGTGTCACTAGTAGAGCAGGAACTGCTGACCCTTTCAGAGCACCTGAATTCACTCCCGGTTTTTAGTGGGGTTCCTTTTGTCCTTTTTCCTTTGGCCATTGTGTTGTCTGTTCTTCTTCGATATACGGATTCTGATTACCACTTTGGTATCTTCAAACTCTTCTAACTGACTTCAAAGACGTCAGACATCAAACATGTTTATCGAACACCTTAAGGCATACAGCATCCTTTTCACACGTTTCAATCTTAGCCCAGTTCCTGCCTTGATGCAATGTATATTGTCAGCGTCACGATAGCACTCGAGTCATGTTACTAAAAACAAACTGGCTGAAGACGGGTTACGTTGAAAAGAAAGTCAGGAGATGGTAAGCATAATTTTAAAGTTACAAAACATTAGAGGAATCTCGGTGTCTTTTGTTGTTTGGTCCATAGAAACATCTTTGACTGAAATTGAGCTTGGCCAATATTTTCTACGGGAATTTAGTCCAATTTATTTTCTACGGGAATTTAGTACAATTAATTTTAAGTTAAAATTTTGATGGCGTTTATGCTATATAAGATGTCGTTACAGCTGATAAGTTCAGTGGCGGATCTAGAATTTTCAAAAAGTGGGGCCCGGACTCAAATTTTTTTAATTTTCCCTATATTTTGCAAGTGACAGTCAATAGTTTATCTCTGATATGATTTCTCGGTTTATTAGCCTCTTATAGCACAATCAAAGAGGCTAATAAGTCCAACAAATGCAGAAAGTGAATAGAAAATGGCACTATTTTTACTTTTTAATGGGGGTTTTTTTTCACTCAACAATATACAAATGTAGCTGTTACCAGAGACATTAATGCAATTGCTTTTAATTCTTCTGGTGTTAGTTTAGTGCATTTCTTGTGTAGATGGATTTCGAAATACTCCCTCTTGCCTGGTAAAGTAGAAAATATGAAAATTAAATCATAAAAAGTAATGATTACTGAACTAGGAAAAAGATGCCAGGAAATGGATAGAATCAAGGATTTTTGCATCTTTTGGAACTTCTGGGGGCCTTTATGCCAATTCAGCAGTTTTTCAGCTATATCATGGTGAGAACAAGTTAATTTTCAATGAGATGATGATGAGTTCCGCTTTGTACTAGACCAACACGCTTAGTTGGATTTTTATAGTGCTAGCTCACTGAAACAATTGTCCGCGGGTAGGCAATTTGATTCACTCGGACACATTATTCTGATTCCAAGCCAACCAGTCTTTGCTCTTTCTCCTTAATGCTGTGTGCTTAGCGGAGAAGCAACAAATACCAATTTTATAGTCTTTGGTTTGACCCGACAGGGGCTCGAACCCACGATCTACCGCACTCGAGACGAACACGCTTACCATTACGCCACCGATATGGTTTAAAAAACTAGAGGCTCAGGTGAGCCTGTATCACTCACCTGACATAAATAAGTCCTCTTAAGAATGTCTGCATGCCGAATATATCTAAGTTACTATTCAAATCCCATACTGCCATAGGGTTCTATGTTAAAACTATGTCTGCTCATGGCAGCCATCTTGGATGGAGGTCGTGGTCACCGGACACAATTTTGAAAGTATACTACCCAAGGTCCATCCATGCCATGTTTGCTTTAAATTGGCTGACTGGTTTCAGAAGAGAAGACTTTTAAAAAATTTTCCCATAGGGTCCTATGTTAAAACTATGTCTGCTGACGGTGGCCATTTTGAACCGAGATCGGGATCACTGAACACAATTTTGGAAGTTGACCACCTAAGGACCATCGATGACATGTTTGCTATATTGGCTTACTGGTTTCAGTGGAGAAGATTTTAAAACATATTTCCCAGAGGGTTCTATGTTAAAACTATGTCCGCTGATGGTGGCCATCTTGGATGGAGGTCAGGGTCACTGGACACAATTTTGAAAATTGATCACCTAAGGACCATCCATGCCATGTTTGCTTTAAATTGGCTTACTGGTTTCAGAGGAGAAGATTTTTAAACATATTTCCCAGAGGGTCCTATGTTAAAACTATGTCCGCTGATGGTGGCCATCTTGGATGGGGGTTTGGGTCACTGGATATAATTTTGAAAGTTGACCATTTAAGGACCATTCATGCCATGTTTGCTTTAAATTGGCTTACTGGTTTCAGAGGAAATGTTTTTTAAACATTTTTCCCATAGGGTCCTATGTTAAAACTATGTCCGCTGACGGTGGCCATCTTGGATGGAGGTCGGGGTCACAGGACATAATTTTGAAAGTTGACCACCTAAAGACCATTCATGCCATGTTTGCTTTAAATTGACTTACTGGTTTCAGAGGAGAAGACTTTTAAACATTTTTTCCATAGGGTCCTATGTTAAAATTAAGTCAAGCCATGGTGGCCATCTTGAATTTCCGATCAGCAAACGATTCAAAACTTTAGTACAAGACCACCCAATGATCATTCCTGCAAAGTCACAATTCAATTGGTTTCTAACAAGAAGATTTTTTAAATTTCGAGCAATCAGAACACATTATGGGCCCTGGCAGCCATGTTGGATTTCCGATCAGCACCAAAAACAAAAATCTTGTATATGACCGTTCAATGAACATTTCTGCCAAGTTTGGTTCAAATCTGTTTTGTGGTTTCAGAAAAAAAGATGAAAATGTGAAATTCCCATAGGGTCCAATGTTAAACTAAGTCGAGTCATGGTGGCCATCTTGAATTTCCGATCAGCAGACGATTCACAAATTTAGTACAGGACCACCCAATGATCATTCCTGCAAAGTCACAATTCAATTGGCTTAGTGGTTTCTAACAGGAAGATTTTTTAAATTTCGACCAATCAGAACACATTATGGGCCCTGGCAGCCATGTTGGATTTCCGATCAGCACCAAAAACAAAAATCTTGTATATGACCATCCAATGAACATTTCTGCCAAGTTTGGTTCAAATCTGCTTTGTGGTTTCAGAAAAAAAGATGAAAATGTGAAATTCCCATAGGGCCTAATGTTAAACTAAGTCAAGTCATGGTGGCCATCTTGAATTTTCGATCGGCAAACGATTCACAAGTTTAGTACAAGACCACCCAATGATCATTCCTGCAAAGTCACAATTCAATTGGTTTCTAACAAGAAGATTTTTTAAATTTCGAGCAATCAGAACACAGTATGGGCCCTGGCAGCCATGTTGGATTTCCGATCAGCACCAAAAACAAAAATCTTGTATATGACCATTCAATGAACATTTCTGCCAAGTTTGGTTCAAATCTGTTTTGTGGTTTCAGAAAAAAAGATGAAAATGTGAAATTCCCATAGGGTCCAATGTTAAACTAAGTCGAGTCATGGTGGCCATCTTGAATTTCCGATCAGCAGACGATTCACAAATTTAGTACAGGACCACCCAATGATCATTCCTGCAAAGTCACAATTAAATTGGCTTAGTGGTTTCTAACAGGAAGATTTTTTAAATTTCGACCAATCAGAACACATTATGGGCCCTGGCAGCCATGTTGGATTTCCGATCAGCACCAAAAACAAAAATCTTGTATATGACCATCCAATGAACATTTCTGCCAAGTTTCGTTCAAATCTGTTTTGTGGTTTCAGAAAAAAAGATGAAAATGTGAAATTCCCATAGGGTCCAATGTTAAACTAAGTCAAGTCATGGTGGCCATCTTGAATTTCCGATCGGCAAACGATTCACATGTTTAGTACAGGACCACCCAATGATCATTCCTGCAAAGTCACAATTCAATTGGCTTAGTGGTTTCTAACAAGATTTTTCAAATTTCGACCAATCAGAACACATTATGGGCCCTGACAGCCATGTTGGATTTCCGATCAGCGCCAAAAACAAAAATCTTGTATATGACCATCCAATGAACATTTCTGCCAAGTTTCGTTCAAATCTGTTTTGTGGTTTCAGAAAAAAAGATGAAAATGTGAAATTCCCATAGGGTCCAATGTTAAACTAAGTCGAGTCATGGTGGCCATCTTGAATTTCCGATCGGCAAACGATTCACATGTTTAGTACAGGACCACCCAATGATCATTCCTGCAAAGTCACAATTCAATTGGCTTAGTGGTTTCTAACAAGAAGATTTTTTAAATTTCGAGCAATCAGAACACATTATGGGCCCTGGCAGCCATGTTGGATTTCCGACCAGCACCAAAAACAAAAATATTGTATATGACCATCCAATGAACATTTCTGCCAAGTTTGGTTCAAATCTGTTTTGTGGTTTCAGAAAAAAAGATGAAAATGTGAAATTCCCATAGGGTCCAATGTTAAACTAAGTCAAGTCATGGTGGCAATCTTGAATTTCCGATCGGCAAACGATTCACAAGTTTAGTACAGGACCACCCAATGATCATTCCTGCAAAGTCACAATTCAATTGGCTTAGTGGTTTCTAACAAGAAGATTTTTTAAATTTCGACCAATCAGAACACATTATGGACCCTGGCAGCCATGTTGGATTTCCGATCAGCACCAAAAACATAAATCTTGTATATGACCATCCAATGAACATTTCTGCCAAGTTTGGTTCAAATCTGTTTTGCGGTTTCAGAAAAAAAGATGAAAATGTGAAATTCCCATAGGGTCCAATGTTAAACTAAGTCAAGTCATGGTGGCCATCTTGAATTTCCGATCGGCAAACGATTCACAAGTTTAGTACAGGACCACCCAATGATCATTCCTGCAAAGTCACAATTCAATTGGCTTAGTGGTTTCTAACAAGAAGATTTTTTAAATTTCGAGCAATCAGAACACATTATGGGCCCTGGCAGCCATGTTGGATTTCCGACCAGCACCAAAAACAAAAATATTGTATATGACCATCCAATGAACATTTCTGCCAAGTTTGGTTCAAATCTGTTTTGTGGTTTCAGAAAAAAAGATGAAAATGTGAAATTCCCATAGGGTCCAATGTTAAACTAAGTCGAGTCATGGTGGCCATCTTGAATTTCCGATCGGCAAACGATTCATATGTTTAGTACAGTACCACCCAATGATCATTCCTGCAAAGTCACAATTCAATTGGCTTAGTGGTTTCTGACCAGAAGATTTTTAAAATTTCAGCCAATTAGAACACATTATGGACCCTGACAGCCATGTTGGATTTCAAATCAGCACCAAAAACACAAATCTGGTAGAGGACGATCCAATGAACATTTCTGGCAAGTTTGGTTGAAATCTGTTCAGCGGTTTCAGAGAAGAAGATTTAAATGTGAAAAGCTAACGGACGGACGGACAACGACGCTTACCCATGACAAAAGCTCACATGGCCTATGGCCTAGTGAGCTAAAAAGATAATCAAACAGAAATACAAATGAAACTACATGAATTTGTTAAATGTTTTTACATGTTATACATCAGATAATAATAATAAGTCTGTCATACCTTCTGGTAAATAGGAAGCATATTATTATTAAATAAACCGCATCGGTGGTGTAATGGTTAGCATTAAGGAGAAAGAGTAACGACTGGTTCACAGATAATCAGGATGACATGTCCGAGTGGGGCGATAATGTCTATCTGCCGACTGTTGTTTCAGTGAGCTAGCACCATAAAAATCCAACCAATTGTGTTGGTCTAGTACAAAGCAGATCTCATCATCATTTGATTGAAATTTAACTTGTTCTCCCCATGATATAGCTGAATAATTGCTGAGTTGGCATTAAACAACAATCACTCATTCATTATTAAATACAGTCACACCATCCCATTGTTGTCACCTCTATAAAGCAGTCACTTGTATTAAATGGTCACCTTTTTCATGTCCTGTTATAGAAAATTTCATATAAATTGAACCTCTATTTAGAGCTCACCTGTCATCTGTCTTAAAAGACCATTTTTTTTCTTGTCCCAAAGGTGACCTCTTAACACACTAATCAGTATTAAAAGCATACTCACTGGTATGACTAAATAGTTAGACCTACCATACAATACAGTCAAATCTGCCCATGTGGTTACCTCTATTAAGCAATCACTTGTATTTAAGGGTCACCTATCGGGCTTCATGTCCATTATAATGTCACCATAGAAATGTCATCGTTGTTCATCAGATAAACTTTCACATTTGAAATTTAACTATAGAAATGATTTGGATTTAAATGAACATAAAATTTATCTAAAACTTGGTTTATTTACCGTCCTTCTTCCCACAGTCACTATCAGATTTTATGATGAAAAAAATCGAGAAAGCATCAGAGATGCAACAGCCGAGTTGCAAGTCAAATTCATTTGGTCAACTCTTGGGGCATTTATTTTGTCTATTGACCCTGATCATAAATATATATGGTTAAGGGGTGGGGATTTCAACCATTAAAATGTTCACTTCAGGTATGGGGTGGGGTATGACCCCCCTCCCCGGGGCCTGAGCTATAAGGCATTTAATTTGCCTAGTCACCCTGATCATAAATATATATGGCTTAGGGGTGGGGATCTCAACCATTAAAAAGTTCACTTCAGGTAGGGGGTGTGGTATGACTCCCCGGGGCCTGAGCTATAAGGCATTTAATTTGCCTAGTAACCCTGATCATAAATATATATGGTTTAGGGGTGGGGATCTCAACCATTAAAAAGTTCACTTCAGGTAGGGGGTGGGGTATGACCCTGGGGCCTGAGCTATAATGCAATTAATTTGCCTAGTCACCCTGATCATAAATATACATTTGTACATGGTTTAGGGGTGAGGATCTCAACCATTAAAAAGTTCACTTCAGGTAGGGGGTGGGGTATGACCCTGGGGCCTGAGCTATAATGCATTTAATTTGCCTAGTTACCCTGATCATAAATATATATGGTTTAGGGTGGGGATCTCGGTCACATTTTTTTAAAACAGATTCCCCAGCGGGGTGGGGCTGAGCCCCGGGGATAAAAAATGTTGAATGCACAACTTCACATTGGCATCTCCACCCATACCAAATATTAAGTTTCTATCTTTTGTAGTTTCAGAGAAATGTGTAATTCTCAAAATATGTACTTTTTCTATAGAAAACCATGATTTTACAAAAAAAAAAACAATAGATTAATCTGAATTTCGAACTCGCTCTAAATAATAGTGTAATAATGCTTCCTACCAAACTTTATGTTGATAAGCCAAAAACTAAGAGCGCTATCGCGTTAACGAAGATAATTCTCAAAATATGTACTTTTTCTATAGAAAACCATGATTTTACAAAAAAAAAAACAATAGATTAATCTGAATTTCGAACTCGCTCTAAATAATAGTGTAATAATGCTTCCTACCAAACTTTATGTTGATAAGCCAAAAACTAAGAGCGCTATCGCGTTAACGAAGATAATTCTCAAAATATGTACTTTTTCTATAAAAAAACCATGATTTTACAAGAAAAAAACAATAGATTAATCTGAATTTCGAACTCGCTCTAAATAATAGTGTAATAATGCTTCCTACCAAAAATTATGTTGATCAGCCAAAAACTGAGAGCGCTATCGTGTTAACGAAGATAGGCTAACATACGCCCGCCCGCCTTTCGCCAAAACATAAGCCGACTGCAACTTCGTTGCAACTCGGCTAAAAAATATGGTGGATTAAACCAGTTAACGAAATTTCAACCCAAATCTTTGCACCAATTCCTACTGTAAAATTTGAAATGTCCAAGATGGTGATAATGGCTGGTTAATGGATTCAATATACTACACTAACATAGTGTTTGTTTGTTTGATGGTGTTTAACGCCACTTTCAAAAATATTTCAGTTGCATCGTGGCAGTCAGTTTTATTGGTGGAGGAAACTGAAGGACCCGTACAAAACCACATACCTGTCGCAAGTCACTGACAAACTTTATAACCTAACTCTACTGATTGCATAGATAGTTGTAAATCCATCAAGTATACGATCACGGCCATTACGGCCCTGTAATGTAAAACTGGTTCCGATATTCATAATTAATATTATGAAACAAAGCAAACAACAGTTGTATTGCCGTTGTAGAGCCAATTATCAAAATTAAGCCTGCCACATGTTTGTGCCTCTCCTAAATCAAGATCTGGATTACTTCCAGCGCAGGGGTTTCAAAGTTTTTTATAATAGGAGGTACTTCTTAAATTTTAGGAGGTGGTCCAGGGAGCGGAAGCTCCTGAAATCTAGCATTTTGTGGACCAAAAAATGTACTTCAGAGACTGCAAAACATTAAGTGTTTTTGAAAGAAAAATCTCATTAACTTTAGAGTTCAGATTTCACCAAGAGTGAAGACCATGCATAATGCCTGGATTCCCCCCCCCCATTTCTTTATTGAATATTTCAGTTTACAGACTTCAGCCAAGATTATTCATAGATAGTCCGCCATATCTTAAAAAAACCCAAAAGGACCATAAAGAGCTATGGTTCCGCAGCTAGGCTTGACCAAGCCATTGTTATCAAAGCTTAAACTTCTCAAAAAAAAATTGTTGGCTTTGTCCTTTTCTTTTTCACAATACCTTGGCTTGTGTGTTTTTTTTTACTTTATTACCAGTAATTAAACTCATCAAAGACCATTGGCATGGATCAAGACATATAAGTGTCATAATTAATGAAACCAAGGACGTATATAGAATACGTCCTTGATGAAACATATAAATTTAATTTGCAATCATCAATCTTTAATAAAATTTATAATTTTAATAGATCAATACAAATATAATTAAACAAAAACAAGATATATTGTTACTTTCATGTGCAAAAAAAAATGTTCGAAAACAAAAACGATTCGCGGGAAGACATTTATTAACATTTGAATCACAAAAGTTAAATTATTTTGGAAAAAAAAGGGGGACCGGCGTTTTGACATTACAATGTAATTCGTATTTGAGCCATGTTCGGTCCTTTTTCAAGATTTCTAGTAATTTTCTATCCCTTATCTCCTCGTACCCCCTTTTAAAAATGTTTTTCAGCACACTTTCATTTCTGTGAACAACCGCGGTAGGGCCCCGTCAAAATATGTAAATAAATTAGCCATAGGTTTTTATTTTTTTATACCGGAAGTTAAACAATATGGACGGAGTTAAGCAACAAGACAGTACGCCCCAGAATGATTCGACCCTCGGTTTTAAATGGAT
Organism: Bathymodiolus brooksi; assembly: GCA_963680875.1. Classification (NCBI taxonomy): domain Eukaryota; kingdom Metazoa; phylum Mollusca; class Bivalvia; order Mytilida; family Modiolidae; genus Bathymodiolus; species Bathymodiolus brooksi. Next base: position 61,196,577 of record OY804588.1, read on the forward strand.
AAAAAAATTCGCACAAAATATTGTGTAGTCATATATTCATAACATATAATTATCATACTTATATTACTGGATATTACACTAAATTGTGTTTGAACATAATTTGTAATCGGTCATTTTTTTATTTTGAAATGATGTCAGCTTTGTTCCGGTCCGAGTTTTACACAAGGATGAAAAGATATTGGGGCGAAAACATATCTATTTACCGCATGCGCAAACTGCTATTTACGATTCTAAGGTAAAGTTATTTTTAAAACAGGAAGCATCCCATCAACTTGGTCGTGACGCAGTTGTTCGATTTGAATGTGAGAATTCAGCAATTGACGTGATCATTAATTTTTTATGAAAAATATTCCACAAGCCTATCGACCATCGTACTTGTGGTTTTGACCACTGCTAATTTTGGGGGGTTCAGTAATTTCTGCCGGTACTATACACGATCTCAGGCGGGTAAAAGTACCGGGTACCGGCCCACTTTGAAACCCCTGCCAGCGTCATATGGTTGTGATATCTTTTTTTATGCTTAATGATTTGAGGTTATTGCTCATTTTGTTGATATTGGTGGAATTATTACACATCACTGTTAAACTTTCTTTTCATACCAAAAAAAACAAATACATGAACATGAATATTACAAATGTACATTACCAGGCCTATTCTTTATCTTTGTTTTCTTCTTGCCTTTTTTTGTTGATTTTGTTTCTGATTTCTACAATTATATAACCATGACAACATTTAATGAAAGATATAGTCTGCATCTATGATGCAATGCTGGGTTAGCATGTTTGTATTAACAAGTTCAGTAATAAAAAATTGAGGGTAGAAGTCCCGATTGAGTAAACAACACTAAAAAAAATCATGTATTTGCTGCTTCTCTGCAAAGCATACAGGCCAGCATCTATGAAATGGTTAGCTCTGAATTCACAAAAATTTGTACCGAGTTCACCTGTCCATGAGTGGGATTCAAAATCACAACTTTAGTGGTGCTAAGCACTGATTGCATAGGTAGTTGTAAATCCAACTACCATACGATCACGTCCTCGATGGTACCTCAAAGATATGAAGTCAAGTAACATGAACAAAAAGAAGAAAGGGAGGATCACACAAGAAATATCGGGGTAAATACATTTCATTTTATAAAAATGAGACAATTTTTACGGGATAGCTAATGTGGGCTTTGAATGTACTTTATTATATAACCAGCAAATGTGTTATTAGAAACTTTCAGTGTATTAATATAATAAATTAAACACACAGTCTAGTTGTCCGATTGGAGTCAGGAAAGACATTAAAACGACAGAAAAGTGTGGGAGTGGCCCGAAAAGATGGGTGATCTTTCGTGGGAGTGGCCTGATAAGAGTGGTGACCTTTGGTGGGAGTGGCCTGAAAAGAGAGGTGACCTTTGGTGTAAGTGACCTGTTAAAGAGGGAGAAATACTGTACATATTTAACATATAAAAAGATAGATATTGCAAACTATTATTTCATCAATAAAAACTAGATATGAAATTTAGTGTGTACGACGCGTTTCTGGAATAACATTCATCAGATACACTCAAAATCAAAAGATTAGAAAGTCACATAATTTAACGTTTGGGGAGCAATAAAACCAAAGTGCCTAAACAGGGTAGCCAAAATCAGCTCTGGTCACCTGTGCCTGAGGGAAGAGAACCTAGATTTTATTGACAATTACATTATTAAAGCTCATCAGCCAGTTGTTTTCCCACTTCATCAATTTATCTAGGTCTGCTTGTAGTTCTTCGGAATCCTCCTTTGATCTAATAGATCGGTAAAGCAGACAATCGTCGGCAAAAAGGCGAGGAGTCGATTTTACGCACTCAGGTAGGTCATTTATGAAGACCAGAAAGAGCAGCGGTCCAATTACTGTCCCTTGATGAACTCCGACGTTACTTTTGCAGATGATGAGTGCTGTCCCTCCACTAGTACTCTCTGAGTTCGTTCAGACAAAAAGTCCTCGATCCAGTCAAGTAACCGCTGGTGTGGTACTTTGTCGAAGGCTTTACTAGAGTCTAATAATATTGCATCCATTTGCTCTCCCGCGTTCATACTTTTTGCGGTCGTTGATGGTGATAAGCAGTCGACTTTCACAACCAGTGCCTATCATTACTAAAGTTGTGAGTTCGAATTCCGCTCATGGTGAGGTGTCCTCGATACAACATTGTGTGATAAAGTTTGTCAGTAACTTACAACAGGTCGGTGGTTTTCTCCGAGTACTCTGGTTTCCTCCATGAATAAAACTGACCGCCACAATATCCTAACTGAAATATCGTTAGTTATAATAAACAAGTATTTTTTTCAATGCACATGTAATATTATTGGCCTATTCTCTTTTCCGGGCATCCGGGTATTTCGGTCAACGAATTATCTCCCTTGTCATTGAGGCGGTGAAACATTCGCCATTTTACATTTGATTTTCACCGCCTAAAGATGGCCGACTCGTTGTTGTTAGAGGAAGTGACGTCACCCCGGAAAAGAGAATTAAGCTACCACTTACTATATATTTGTCTTTCAGTTTGTTGTGCGACAGGGTCCTGGTTCTTTTTCTTCGTTTCTTTTCTTACCCTGTTCATACCGTTGGCAGAGCTCCAAATAATTTTCAAGTCAAAAGGGTAATTACCCCTACTTTTGAAAATGATGGGTATTTGCTAGTCCGAGATTCCTCTGTCGTTTAACGGCTTTTATGGAGTTGCTGTAGCCGTTGAACGTCAGAGGGCAATACATACGGAAAACAGCGGATTTGCTTCTCCAACTCTGGGTCAGCACATTTCCACGTTTCGTGGCTATCGGATTTTATTTTCTATCAGAAACCCTTATATAAATCGCTTCACCAATCATTTTTCTATTCATTCATAACCATCTTACCCTCAGAAAGTGGTGCTACACTCCATTACAGCACGATTTTGCCTTAGATCCTATGATTCCGCCATTTGTCTTCCATTTTTCAAACATTTGTCACGTGACTACGAGAAAACCACGATTACCGCAATGAATCATATGAGATGATTTGCATATAAACAAACAAACAAATATTTGTATTGCCAATCATACACGCCTGTTAAGGCAGAACAATTAACATAAAATTTAATACAGTTGATTATATTGATTGGTAATGATTTTAACAGCAATAGTGAATTACAGATAACCATAAGAAAAAAAAAATGATGTAGTACCTTGTCCAAAACAGGGGAACGTAACACATGCTCTTTCCGAAGCCCATTGGCAACACTCTGCCATTGAATCTTTTCTTTCCAACACATTCTGTACTATTTCCTTCTGCTCTGCTTTGATCTATAGATGGACTGTTTGTCCTGCAGAATACGCTTAAATGTATGGTCTTCCATGTGATTTGAATGTTGTTTACGAATGCAAATAATGCTCAAATAATTTGGTGCGCTGAATTAAGTAGCTCCCATCATGCAATGCGTTACTGTTATCATTCAGTTAGTATCGCGAGATCACGTTTGTAGATTCGAAAATGGAAGTCAAATGGCGGAATAATAGGATCTAAGGCAAAATCGTGCTGTAATGGAGTGCAACACCACTTTCTAAGGGTAAGATGGTTATGAATGAATAGAAAAATGATTGGTGAAGCGATTTATATAAGGGTTTATGATAGAAAATAAAATCCGATAGCCACGAAACGTGGAAATGTGCCGACCTAGAGCTGGAGAGGCAAATCCGCTGTAATCCGTATATATTGCCCTCTGACGTTCAACGGCTACAGCAATTCCATAAAAGCCGTTAAACGACAGAGGAATCTCGGACTAGGTATTTGCATATTTCCTTTCATCTACATCTACATAGTACGACGATCCATCAAAACTCTGATGACTACACGTCGGCGCTGCGCAAACAGACATTAAAAAACAAAATATATATATATATTTATAATAATAATAAATAAAAATTATCTACAAATATTGCATGAAAATAAGTGAAATCAAAAATTAACAAACAGGTGCAAAATTTAACACATTTACAGGTATTTACAGACCAACTAAGATGTTAGATGTTCTGACATTGGATCAGTTGTTTAAACTGATCCAGGGACCCAGCATTAACAACTGTATAAGGTAGTGCGTTCCAGAGTACTACTGCATGTGGGAAAAAACTGTATTTATAATAGTTTGTCCTGGTGGATATAATTTGATATTGTAATGGGTTATTGTTTCTTGTACTGAGATAAGGTTGAGTAGTAAGGTAAAGTCTTGGATCCACTGCAATAAGGTTGTTGGTGATTTTATAAAGCATTGCAATTCTGTTTAAGTTCCTACGGTGTTCGAGAGTTGGCAATTGAAGATGGTTAAGCATTGCCGAAACACTGCTGGTATTGTGATAGCGGTTTGTCACATATCTTGCTGCTCTGCGCTGAACTTGCTCTAATTTACTTTTTAGTTTTTCTGTGTGAGGTGACCAGACACTTGCGCAGTATTCCAGATTTGATCTGACCATGGATTTGCACTGTTGTACTCTCTACTTCAGAAAAGATTGCTTACATGTACACTTTTAAAATTATGTTTGACACAAGTGTTATTCAATAAACGCAGGATGCAAGTGAAATGTATATCTCTGTTGAATTTGACACGATTGTGTCATGTTTATTAATAAACGTTGTAAATATTTTGTTTTTTGCTCGTAGACTTCGGTAGTTTTCACAGCCGTGTTGACAATGTCATCAATGATTCCTTTAACTATACTGTCACTAGACACAGATGAAACTGTCAGGAACTTACCGTAGCGCTCTTGCGCTTAGTAGCGCGCTTATTCATGTTCTTGCTCATTTTCAACGAACAACGTCAGTTGACGTGTTCCCAAATTTACCTTCGGTTTTGTTCTTACGGGTCATACTAAAAAGCGCCCGGGACAGCCCGGAGCATTGGAATATTGTTTGAATCGAATTTTTGTCGAAATTATAATATATAATTGTTTTAAATAAAGTGTTGTATAAAATCTGTATGTGTATTGGATAATTAGCAAATGAATTACCGACACGTGCCTCGGTTATGACATTACACGCATGCATGCAAATGCATGAAAAAAATAATACATTTTAAGCAAAAACCCCGTTTACTGTTCATAGCTGGCTTCCATTGTGTTATAATGGAAGAGCCCTCACGCCACGTCAAGGCCATGGACAATGTGAGGGTGGGCCCCCCTCCCAAAGGGATTTTAAATGAAAATATTTACATATTTAATCATAATTTCGTTTTAAGTTAAATTTTCCCAAAATACATACAGAAATTTACAGAAAGCAACCCGTATTAAAGCTACTAAGACATCCTGCACAAGGCACGGGCATATCTGTCGTAGTCCGCGAAAACAAATTATTTATATGTTATCAAAAGTTATGTATGTACAATTGTTATAACTCATGCAATTTATTCAATAAATATTGTTTACACTAAAAGTTAAACTACTAAGATATCCTGCTCATGGATTCACAAGAGTTGTTAGTCCAGTTCAGTGTTGAAAATTGTTCTGTCGTGTAGTTTACGTCTCACGTTTTCTTCCAGATGGCGTGTACATAATATGTGTTTGGAGTCTGGGAAACAATGGTGTAGCGCTTTTGTCATAGCTTTCTCTGCGTCGGAACCAAAGACAAATTGTTTGTCGCTAATTTCGGTACCTTTGATGTCGTGGAGATGGCTCTGTATGTGACTGAAAAATCTATGATATGTCTGGTAGTGGCCATCCCAGTGCAAATAAACTGGACCCATCATGATAGGTGCTGCATGTGATGTCTTCCGTATCAAGTTGTTGTTGTGAAATACGGTGATGGTAACATAGACGGCACCAAGATTGAATGTGCGGTCTACTCCTATGACACTGGTGTGCATGGCATCTGTGGAACAAAAGTTTTTTCAGTCTTGTAGTTGGTCGGACGTGTACGCAATTATGCATGGAGGTTTGCCCTTTAACTGTATAACTTCTTGCATGTAAGGATGGTCACCAAGAATTGACAAAAGATGTTGTAAGTCGTCGGTGTTGTTTGCAGATTTCTGGTTTGTAGGTTTGGTTTCTTTCTTCTGTTGGTATTTTGCGTTTTGTACCTGTTTCAGGTCTCTTGGTGCACAAGTCGAGCCATCCAATGTCAACTTTGTGTAAACCTCCCGAGGTTGTTGAACTTCGATCTTGTCTTTTATATTAGTCATAACAGTGGGAGTGTTTCTGACGTATTCGCTATTTGCTGACTTGGCGTTACCATGAATACTTATGTTGTCTGGATATGGCCCAATATACTCGACTACTGCAACCTGTTTTCCTGTTGTGGTGAGTGACGTAGGAACGATTTCCGCCCAACAGATGCGCCTTTTGTAATCTGGTTGACGCTTTAGTGAGTCAGTTGTACATGCGTCTTAATGTCAGTATGGAAGATGGGTCTGGTTGTGGATCTATTGAAACTCTCTTGTAGGAAACAGTCTTTGAGTAAATACCGTCTTTTAAATCTACATACTGGTACTGGCCGTTGTTGTATACAAAGTAGTGTGTTTTCAATGATGCAGATTTCCACACTCCACAATCGTCGACGAATTTGCGATTTTTGCCCTGTGCTCTCCGTCTTACATTTTCGTCGTTGTCGATGACAAAATACTGATTTTCTTTCTTTCCACGTGGTATTGAGGTCTCTGATGCTGAAGCGTTAGTGACAATGTCTATGATTATATCAGAGTCTAAAAATGCACCATTGTTGCTGTTTTCCGGAGTAGATGTTCGACACTTTACTGCAACACTAATATTGACGGGTTGAAATTCGTCATCAGAATCTGTTGTTGGTACAGTAGACAGGTTTTGGTTTGAAGTAGTAGATTGGAAGTCGTCGTCGTCAGAAAATACGTGGTAAGTAGTGGCTGGTTGAATAGTATGGTCGATATCAGATTGAGGTAGTGATGTTGAACTGGTGGAAGACATGTTGAAGTCGAATGATTGGAATTTGACATGTCGATTCTCCTGGTGTGTTGGTGTTGAGACGGTAACCTTCCTTTTTGGGCTCGGACTGTTGTCTTGTAACACCTCGCTGTATGAGCGTTTTCTGTATGTTGTGTTTAATGGCATACTACATTCAACACTCATTACTGGGACAAAATGGTCTGGAGTCCAAGTTCCTGTTGTATGAGATCCAGTTGATGTCCACATGAAAAAAATAGGTTGCGCTTTCTTGGAAGCCACACGAGGTTTGAATACAGTGTTCAGTATAGGGATGCTGTTGTCCAGAAGTCCATTTACTGTTGGATACACAGATCTTATCGGTATCTTTAAGACAGAAGACAAAGCATGAATTGTCCAGGCACACGAGAAGTTACGGTCAATGGCACAATTGACAACTGCTTCGTTGTAGTCTTGAGTGACAAGATGCAACCCTGTAGTCTTATGATGTCTTTTATAGTAGTCTGAATGTTCAAGCATCTCAATGCATGTAAGTACACGAAATTCTGCAGACTTGGACTGGTCTCCGAACGTGGTAATAGACGCTGAGTTGAAAAGGCAGTTGCCATCTGTAGATGTTTGGAACGGGCGTTTATCTGCCATACCTCCAGAGACTGCAATTAGCTGATTTGATACACAGTCTTGTGGTAGTCCCAGTGGTGTGATAGTTTCTGCTGCATAGATGGTGTGGTCGCGGAGTAACATGCGTTCCATGCGGGCTGCATTCTTCAGTGCGGTCATACTCTCTGAAGATGCTAAACCTAGTCTTTGTAAACTGTGTTGAAATTGGAAGTGTCCCCATCTGGTGCAACAGTCTATACAAATGAACTCTAGTTGCAGTGTTTGAATTTCTTCAATGTGGTGATGTTTCAGGTTCTGGCAGTTGTAATGGAACCACGAATCACACTCGCCACAACCAACACTGTTGTTGTTGCATTCTTTCTTACAAACACCACAAGGAAACTTAGTCTTCTTTGGAGGTGGCATTCTGGAAGACAAACAATTAATTAGATTCAGATAAAATATTTACAAAATATGGACAATAATTACAATACCAAAAAAAGTCAAATATTAAGTATAATACTAATTTGTTGTTTAAACTAATATAAAGTTGTCAATAAGCGTGAAACAAAATGTATACAATGATAGCAATTATAATTAAAATAGATAAAAGATAAATATACCACAAACTTGTAATTTGTGGTTACAGCTAGTATACAATCGTCAATGAGCGTGAAACAAATAAAAATATATACAATAACTGCTATATAAAAAAAATTAGAAATACACACTAAACGGTTATGACCGGTGAAAAGACACGCCAAAGCCGATGTTAGTCAAAATCTTTTTGTATACCACTTTAATAAAAATAAATAATAAATAAAATAAAACTTAAAATGATTCTGTATTCTGTGAAGACTGCTGATGTGTGTTGACTGAAATGAAACCAGATCTTTTCGACCTAACGTTATAAAGCCATGGTAATCAAAAGAAGCCATGTGAGCAATTCTTTGAAAATACGTAGATTTATCGAAAATATGTTTGTAAAACAAAAATGTGCTTACATAAGAAAAAGTTAGATAAACAGTAAATTTCTCAGACCTTTTAAATAATTGATCACAGACGCCTACCGCAAGATAATTAAATGATCATACGTAGAATAATTACCTAATTAGAATTGTTAAGCGTGGCAATTGTAAAAGTGTTATTGCTGATTATCTACATGCGCGTGTCGTCGTTAATTCAATTACTAATAATCACCAGAAATGGATGATAGGTTAAAACAAGACCAACATATACAGGAATAAGAAAAATATGGAAAAATGATAAGAAAAATAACAAGAAATATATTTTGATATATATTTTATATATTTAAAACACGTGTAATTTTTTTTTTTTTTGTGTTAGAGTAATGGGCGGCAATATTTGACCGGATGGCTTGTACGATAAATAAGATTAAGAACATAATTTTGAAATAATTTATTTAAAAATAAGAAAAATATATAAAAATATATTACTGTATGATATATATCTTAAATAAAAACAAAACACGAGTAATATTTGTTCAAGTTGTGTTGGAGTCCCGGGCGGCAATGTTTGGTTGCAAATGGCTTGTACAATATATAAAATTAACAACAAAATTTTAAAATAACACTTTATTTAAAACAATTACATATTATAATTTCGACAAAAATTCGATTTAAACAATATTCCAATACAACGAGCGTTATTTCCAGTACCCGGGCTGCTCCGGGCTGCTCTAATTTATTTGTAATATTGACCGCGATTGGATGATTTATCGTAAACATCCAATCAGATCTCTTTTGACATCGATGCTTAGAAAGGCAAGCATTCGGTACCCCTCGGATGTATACGCTCTCTCCTTCGAAAAGTATAAAGGGAAATAATTACGGGGAATTTTTCAAAGACAAAAATGTATTGTTATGTACACGACTGTACAAGTACGCTCCGAATTTTGAAAGTTTGCTTACACAGCAATATGTATGCGTAATGTGTACACTCCGATCTGATAATACATGCGTTTCTACTCGTTTTCATAGCGTAAAAAACGCAAATACGCAGCTTATCTGGAGCTCTGCGTTGGTATGACCTCCCCTGGTTTGTTCAATATTTACCACAGGCACTCGGGTACACCACAGGGCCTTATCACTATCTACGTAAATATACTATCAATGCATAAACATGTAACAAGGGCGGACACCTTTTTTACCCCCACTCGCTTCAAGTCGTGTTTGTTTTTTAAATTCCTTCTAATATATTCAAAACCCTGTTTGGTTCAACTCTCAACACCTTATTCTTTTCAAAAAATATCATGATCTCCCCTCGACTACCTCTTGTGAAGGCGCAGCGGTTGTTTTTGTCAGGAAATCGCATGTCCGAACTGTACAGATGGAAGCCGATCTGCTCCTAAAAAATTTCAGATTTCTTACAGATGAAGACGATTGTCGATCCCAATACACGTTCTAATACATTCGAATTCCGCCATTGAACAATTTTTGATTCATTGTAATACCAATTATATTCGCTGGAACACTTCATGCAAACTTTTTACAAAAAAAATTCACTTCCGGTTGATTGTTTACAGTCTACCGCCGCCAAATTTCAACTGCAGGGAAGCCCTGCAGTGTTGAATTTCTCCTGTTTTAACCTTCAGATACATGGAAGCCATGTAATCATGAAAGGGTTAGCCTTGATTATTATCTTATACAGTATCATCCACTATTGGCAAGCTCGTGAAAAAGACTTAAGTTTGACAAACAACTATGTCACACAAGGCGAAATCAGCTCACAAAGTATATATGTATGGCAAAAACTGATCCATCATTTCCGTAAACAAATTACATATATGTTCCATCTTGAAGACAAATGCCTGAAACAATTAACATTTTTATTGATATTAAGTGGTCAGGTTGAACTAAATCCTGGACCACGGGCAGAAACATTATATCCCTGTCAAATATGCAAAGATGCAGTTAAATGGGGTCAAGAAGGAATAGCATGTGACAATTGTGATCTCTGGTACCATCGAGAATGCATGACAATGACCTCAGATTCCTACCATCGATTCGCAGATAATTCTTCTCTTATATGGTTGTGTAAGGTCTGCAACACGCCTAACCATTGTTCAACTTTATATCAATCCATAAATTCAGACGACAATCAGTTTAGTTCCTTAAGTGATATCGACCAAAATGTAAGTTGTCACTCATCACTGAATAGTAGTCTATCAACCATCAACAGTCCACTGGCTACGTCATCACCAAAGCCAGAAAATAAACCAACCAGATTAAACTCTATAAGTCCATAAGAATTTTGAACATCAATTTTCAAAGCGTAAGGAACAAAAAAGTTGAACTTCTCGATCTGTTAACATCATCAGAAACAGACATCATTATAGGCACGGAAACTTGGCTTAGCAATACTATATATTCTTCTGAAATCATACCAACTGATCAATACGATGTATACAGAAACGACAGAGGCAAATCCAGAGGTGGAGGAGTCCTCATTGCAGTCCGGAAAACTCTAATAAGTTCAGAAATATTTAAAAGCAATGATACCGAATTACTTGCTGTTAAAATCCACCATAATCATCGACCCACAGTACTTGCTGCATACTATAGACCACCAACAAAACATGACGAAAAATACTTAGAGACCGTTTATAAAGAATTTACACACTTGAAACAGCTTACAAAGAATGGTAATATCTGGATAGCAGGAGACTTTAATCTCCCTGACATTGATTGGAAGAGCATGTCCGTTGCTACATCAATTTATCCAATCCGACTGAATAAATTCTTACTTGACACCATCCAAGAACTGGACTTGGAACAAGTTGTAAGTTTTCCAACTAGACAGGATAACATCTTGGACTTGGTACTAACATCACACCCCAGTTTAGTCAACAGATGCAAACCTCTACCTGGTATAAGCGATCATGATATTGTACTCACTGACGCAAATGTAAGAGCAACTAGGACAAGGACACCAAAGCGAAAAATTTACTTATGGAAGACAGCAAATACCCAGGAATTACAAGATGAAGTTAGAACAAACATGGAGGATTTTTCCTCCAATGAATTTCCTACTATTGATGACATGTGGACCTCATTTAAGAACATTCTATTGAATGCCATGGAGAAATCTGTACCTTCAAAATTATCAAGGTCAAAACCAACACATCCGTGGATTACGACAGAAGTCCGAAGAAAAATAAAGCAGGGAATAAAGCACGCAAAACAAAACCACAGAGAGACAAAGACAGATATAGGAAACTTAAATCGCTTACACAACGAACAACAAGGGAAGCTTACAACGACTATGTAACCAACATCATCAGTCCAGAACAAACAAATAACCCTAAACGTTTCTGGTCATTCATTAAGTCAAAGAAACAAGACAACTCTGGAGTAGCTCCCTTGCGTGCTAAAGATGGTATAATATACAGTGACAATAACAACAAAGCTGAGATACTCAACAATCAATTTAAGTCAGCATACACACTAGAAGACACAACATCTCTACCCAACCTTGGTGAAAGTAAAATACCATCAATGCCAAACATACACATCTCAGAGAATGGAGTACACAAATTGCTATCGAAGCTGAATGACCATAAGGCAGCTGGTCCAGACGCCGTATCACCTAGACTTCTGCGACAGTTAGCCGATATAATTGCACCAGCTCTTACACGCATATTTCAGACTTCACTAGACAAAGGGGCAGTACCAAAAGAACGGAGAACAGCTAGCGTTGTACCCATATTTAAAAAAGGAGATAAGTCAAATGCAGCCAACTATAGACCGGTATCTCTAACAGCCATATGCAGCAAGCTGCAAGAACACATCTTATGCAGTAATATTATGGACCACCTAACAACACATAGCATACTATCAGATAGTCAGCATGGATTTAGATCGCGACGATCTTGCGAGACGCAATTAATCACTACCATACAAGACATTGCGAAAAATCTATCAGAAGGTAAACAGGTGGATGCCATACTTTTAGACTTTTCAAAGGCATTTGATAAGGTGCCTCATGAGAGACTGCTCCTAAAACTTCACCATTATGGAATACGAGGGCTTACACTGCAGTGGATTAAAAACTTCCTGCTGGAACGAACTCAACAAGTACTCTTGGAAGGAACACAATCAAAGACTTGCCCTGTTGACTCTGGTGTACCACAAGGTACAGTATTAGAACCTATACTGTTCCTATTATTTATAAACGACCTCCCTGATGTTGTATCATCTCAGGCACGATTGTTCGCCGATGACTCTTTACTATATCGAGTGATAAATAATCCATCAGACTACAAGAAGACCTCAAAAGCTTAGAAATATGGGAAAAAAAACTGGTAGATGTCCTTCAACACAGACAAATGCTTCACTCTCCACATCACAAAGAAGCGCAAAACCACTGAATATGATAATAAGCTGCATGATCAGAAGCTAGAAGTAACGAAAGACAGCAAATACTTAGGCGTCACCATCAGCACCGCCCTAAGCTGGAATTCCCACATCAACAACATCTATGCAAAAGCAAACCGCACCATCAGTTTCCTAAGACGCAAGATCCACTCATGTCCAAAGGAAGTAAAAAGGAACCCTCGTCCGTCCATCAGTTGAATATGCTAGTGCTGTGTGGGACCCTTACACAAGAAATCAGATTAACCAACTAGAACCAGTACAACGGAGAGCTGCCAGATTTGTAAATAACAACTTTTACAATAGGGAACCTGGAGCCGTAACAGCAATGTTAAGTGAACTCAGTTGGGAAACATTAGAGCAGAGACGAGCTAAGACACGGGCCGTCGATCTCATGTATAAGATCATAAACAATTTAGTAGATATACCATCACACACACTACTTATACCAGCCGATGGAAGAACCCGAGGAACTACTGTATATAGAGTAATCTACACCCGAATTGACGCTATACTCCTTCTTTCCGCGTACCATACTCACCTGGAGTCACATACCTCAAGAACTTAGACTGGTCCCTACCATCGACCAGTTCCGAGCAGGACTTGGGACTGTCACTCTCCCAGTGCAGTCCCAAATGTAAATAACAGTCCGTTTTTAATTGTATATAGGATTGGTTTTTACCTGTACAGTTTGGCCATGCTCGGAGTATCAACACTCAAGTATGAGTACACTCCTGGCGGGAAGAAGAAGAAGAACTACATGGACCCAAAGTGAAAGTAGCAGCGCCACCTATTAAAAAAACGGAAGTTCGGAACTCTCTGGGTTTTAGCTTTGAGGTAAGGAAAATACCGTTAAGATTCAAACAACATTAAACGGTATTTTCCTTACCTCTAAGCTAAAACCCCGAGAGTTCCGAACTTTAATAGGATGCGACAGAAGGCAATCGTAACTACTATTTTGTTTTGTTCACATTCACCTTCATTTTCCAATTGTCACAATATTCACCAAAAGCATTTAATTGTACTTGAAGATCTTCAGCTGATTGAGCTAATAAAATTGTGTCATCGGCATATAACATTACAAATATTTTTAGATAAATTTCAAATTTAGTTTCTAACTCATCTGTGATACTTTTTAAACCAACTATATCTTTTGTCAACAAAAATTCTTCTAGATCATTAAGAAATATTTAAAAAAGAAAAGGAAACATGTTTCCCCTTGTCTAACTCCAATTTCACGGTTAAAATATCCTGTAGTGTGATTGTTATATGAGATACATGACTTAACACTGGTATACATATTGAATATAGCATTATACATTTTACCATTTATGTTGTTAAGTAATAATTTGTGAAAAAGACCATCTCTCCAATGCACAATATAATTTCTTCTTTTTTGACTTTAAGATTTAAAATAGTGTAAATATAGAGAAAATATTATCTAGTGTTGAGTAACTTTGTCTGAAAACACTTTGATTTTCTTTAAGTATCATGAATTTTTCAGTATAATCATTTAATCTTGCATTCAGTATTGCAGTAAACAGTTTCCCAAACAACTAACTATTGTGATTGGTCTATAGTTCTTTGGGTCTTTAACATCGCCTTTGTTTTTATAAATTGGCTTAATAATCCCATTTAACCAACTTTGAGGTAATATACCCGTGTCAAAAATTATATTAAAAAGTTTTTCATAAATATCAATGAATAAGGGAACGATTTGATGCGACTCATTTATAATTTCATCTTCCACACAAGCTTTATTATTCTTTAAATTTTTTATACATTTCAAAATTTCATTCTGAGAAATGTACCCATTAATATGTATATTAGTCATTTGGTAGTTCATTTTGTAGTGTCGTTGACTGTTGTTCATCGGGTCCTTTCGTATTTAAATCTTTAAAAAATTCATACAAGGTATTGATTTCGATATTTCATTGTTGTTTTCACTTATGTCCGCCTAATATTTTCCAGAAATGTTTGGGATTATCTCTTGAGGCATTTTTTAGATCATCTGAAATTTTTTTACAATAAATTTTATACTTTTCATCCATAACTTTCTTATAACCCTTTTCATCATCGATCATAATTGAACGATTTCTTATGGTGTTATTCAACTTATAACGTCTCTTAGATTTTTGGGGTCGTCTCATTACTCCGACAGTCATTACTCCGACAGTCATAACTCCGACAGTTATTTCTCCGACACTCATAACTCCGACAGTCATTACTCCGACACTCATTAATACTCTGGCCAAGCATCCCGGACTGTATCATCATATCCTATCTAATCGCAACTCCAAACAACTATAGGATAATTGCACGGAGTGGATATTGAAAATATGATCACGAGTGCCGCAAAACGCATCAGATTAAACGAGTGTGCGGAACTTGCTACGCGTACGAGTTTAATCTGAATGCTTTTCGGCATGAGTGATCATATATTCAATATTCACGACGTGCAATTGATTATTATATTCATTTCATTGACGAAAATAAAAGATATAGTCGAAAATTTAGATGAACTACCCAACAGAATACTTCCAAACTTGGCACATTTGTTAATTTTATGTGTGTTTACAAGTGTCCTGTGCGGAGTCAATAAAGAAGTGAAGGAAAATAACAACAACAACAAAAAACCAAATCCAATCTTGGCCTTTAATATACAAACCCGGGGAGCACAGACAACAATCTAAAGGGGGAAAGAACACAAAATTACGAGCCCAATGAGTTCGACCGAATGCGAGTAAAGCAATTTCTGTCTGAAACTGTTGCAATGTACCCGCAGTATTGGTCGCGGGTAGTACGGGTCTCTTCAACAAACCCAATTCCGTACGCATCTGATGCAATGGTAGGTAGGTGTCGCTCAACTATGAGACGACTTGATAACTTGAAAAGGTAGGCCATGTATTTTTGCTATCCTGAATTTTGAGGAAAATATGACGGGAATCGAAGAAACAAACTAATCAGAGAAAGCATTTTTATTAGATCTACATGCATACGAAAAAAACTTCCAACTCTGGGATAAAAACCATGCCCCTTTCAAGTTAAATGGGCAGTCCCGTACTGTATTTGGATTGCTAAAAGTGCCAGAATTGCAAAGACTATCGGTCACTGTCGAAGTATTAAGTGTCGGAGTAATGACTGTCGGAGTATTGAGTGTCGGAGTAATGACTGTCGGAGTATTGAATGTCGGAGTAATGACTGTCGGAGTATTGAGTGTCGGAGTAATGACTGTCGGAGTATTGAGTGTCGGAGTAATGACTGTCGGAGTATTGAATGTCGGAGTAATGACTGTCGGAGTATTGAGGGTCGGAGTAATGACTGTCGGAGTATTGAGTGTCGGAGTAATGACTGTCGAAGTATTAAGAGTCGGAGTAATGATTGTCGGAGTAATAAGAGTCGGAGTAATGATTGTCGGAGTAATAAGTGTCGGATTAATGACTGTCGGAGTAATAACATTATCCCGAGAAAACCATCTGTCGCAAGTCACTGACAAACTTTATCACATAATGCTGTATCGAGTACACCTCGCCATGTACGGTGTTCAAATTCACAACTTTAGTGGTGATAAGCAGTTGTAAATCCGAATACCATACGATCACGACCACGACGGCTTCTGATGTTTTGAATGTCGTGAGGATATTGTGATATGTTGAATATGTCTGATATTTTAGCTCTTTAACTGGTTCACAGAAACCCGATTTGTGCTGAATGTCCAGCGTCTATCTAAGCAAGTTACTTATTTTAAATAAAGGCTCAGGCATCTATACAACCTATTACATCTACAAAAAAACAACATTTTTTCACCTTTAACCCCTTGCTTGAAAACAGAATAGGGTTAGTAACAGGGGCGGGTCCAGGATTTGTGGTTAGGGGGGGCGTGAGTAGGCGAGGGGTCTGGGGACCGCTTAAGGTCCCCGGCTGGTCCAGGGTAGAACCCTGGTAGGGGGACCAGGGGGCAAAGCCCCCCTGAAGCTCTGGGGATTTTAGGAATTACATACATTTATTTGAACGACAATTTTGAACCAACCACACCATTTTTATCAGACCAAAAAAACTTGATTTTGAGTCTTAATTTTGTCGGATAATTGTTAACAGTATATTTTTATCAGATTATAAGACTCTAAAGTAAAACTTTTTTTGAACAACCGTGATGCGAATTGTTCAACTCATGACTGATCGATCACGATATTTTAACCCTTCAAAGAACTATTGGTTTAGTTTTAACGCATTGCTCATTTCACTAATTGGTCTGCACTTTCGGTGCTTGTCCTTTCGGGTGGTTCTAGTTAATACTGCCCGTCCGGATGGAGCTTTTCTTTTCGTAGTTTGATTCATTCATTGAAAACATATGATTCGACCGTTCTTGTTTATAGACAAACAAAAGCGGAAATTGTCGGCGAAACCATATATGATTCAAAGAACACACCCAACGTGTATTTACAATGTGTAGGAATGTTTTACTACAGGTCACGAGTTAACCATTCATGAAAAAGTTGTTTGTTGAACTGCTTAATTAACGTTGTATAACATATGCTTTGCGAATTTTAGGGGGGGGGGCGCACGCCCCGCACGCCCCCCTCTAAATCCGCCCCTGAGTAACTCCAGCATCAATTCGAACTAGTCTGTGCTTAGGTTCAGGAAAATTCTTTTCCTAGAGGTTGTAAAATGAAATCCGGAAAGTTTTTCGAACTTTTCTTTCCCTATCGTTGAAGTAATTACATTCGACACAAGACTCACACTCTACTTCGTCAACGGAAGGGTACTATACGATACATATAGACATCATTGCACCAAATTTTACAAACTTTTACCGTCGGATTTTTAAAATAATTAAAATTATGTTTTCCATGGATGGCACCCAGGAAAAATGAAATTGTCGAGGAAAGTTATTACACACTTATCCTTTGCTGAGAGGATCGGATTACCAAATATTTTCCCAAGCACAACTTTCTATTTTTTTTTACTACCATACAATTAATTTACACCTTGGTATATATCAGTGGCGGATTTAGAGGGGGCGTGCGGGGCGTGCGCCCCCCCCCCCCCCCCCTAAAATTCGCAAAGCATATGTTATACAACGTTAATTAAGCTGTTCAATAAATAACTTTTTCATGAATGGTTAACTCGTGACCTGTAGTAAAATATTCTTACACATTGTAAATACACGTTGGATGTGTTCGCTGATTCATATATGTATTCGCTGTCAGTAGTTCAAAGATTATTCCATTCTGATTGGTTCCGAGGTACCAGACATCAACTATTTTCTCACGCTAATTAAACATTATTTCTGCAGTCAATTTTACAACTACATGTACACGTGCTATTTAGAAATTATAAAATGGACGAAAATTCTAGGCCAAGAAAACAAGCAAGATTGGATACATTTTTGATTCCTCGACGAGACGAGAAAAGTCAAAGGTAAACTAAAAAGTAAATTCAATCAATACTTCGAATAATTAATTTAACAATTGATCTCATTTATAAAACATACAACGAAAACCTATAACGAGAGAATCAGATGATGAAACTGAGACAGTGTGGAGAAACTTGAGTGTCCCATGAAAATGGTCACTTCTCTTTAAATAATGATTCAAATAGTTCTTGAATTCGAAATTCTGCAATTTCATATGAAAAAAAAATATATATAAGTTTGATTTGTATACAAATACCCGAAAATGTTGCCTTTTACTTTCAAGTAAAGATCAGTAAAAATACGCGTTGGTATATTGTACATTAAAATACAAAAGTAACAAATTAATATAAAAAAAAAATTAGCGGCAATTTATTTGTAACAATCTCTGTATCTGCACAAGAAAGTGTGAACAAATCCTTTGTCCGGTACGTTTATATTATTTATATCTACCAATGGATGTCTGTACAATTTTTTTACACATTTTTAACAAAAAATTCTGACTACAATTTATTTGTAATTAATTAATATCTACAACTGCACATGAAAGTGTGAAAATAATCTCGACAAAATGGTTTATGCATATCTCGCACCTGATTTCCGTAAACATATTTCTCGAGAAATTTGATACATTTTGTTTGTTTGATCTTTTAGTGTAATGAGGTTTTTACGCCCGTTGCTCAAACACTTGATGTCCGTCCGTCCGTCCGTCCGTCTGTAAGATTTCTGCATCCCGCAACTCCCCTGATTGTAACCACGCAATTGATTGACGTTAAACTATATAATGTACTTGAAATACATTGTAGTTGTTCACAATGGTTTTTAGATTTTTCATTGAAGGCCGGGTGGAAGGGGTAGGAGGATGATTCTGCAACCCGCAACTCCTAAATCAGGGGCGGATCCAGGGGGCGCACCCAGCGCGCTCCCCCTTAAAATTGGAAAAGATATTATTTTTTTTGCGTAAAATGGTGATTTTTCACACGAAATACCCCAAAATTTTTCTCGCCTCCCTCCGCTCGGCGCAATTTTTTAAAGTATCCCCCCCCCCTCCCAACTTGAAATCCTGGATCCACCCCTGTATATATCAATCTTTGAACAGTTTTTCTTCTCTGTTGCCTGAAATATGAATCTTTCTCAATATTATAGGAATATAGGTTATTTTGAGGAAATTTATACATGTGAGAATTTGACATTTCACCTGCAAACTGAAAAAGATATAAAATTTGGGAATGTTGTAAAACATGGAGTGGAGTCTGGAGTCTTTTTTGGGGTGGAGTTTGGAGTCAATTTTGGTGTCAGTTTTGAGTCGATTTTAAATTCAATATTGCCCTTATTATATATATACCAATACAAAATAGACACAAAAAAAGGAGTAATGAATTAAAAATATTTGGAGGTCGTCTCTCCTCAGTTCTAACATAGATGATCCCTCTATGGTTATAATGAACAAATAATGAATATATTGTTGTTATTTAGATTTGGAAGGCGTCTTACCTATATAGGTAATTGCGCCTTGTACCTATATCCTAATACTGCTGCAAGTTAAAAATGGCTATCGGTGCAAAGATTAAGATACCTTACAGATAAAGGGGTCTGACAGGTCCGATAAGCATGCAACTAGGGGTAGGAATTTCAAAGAGGGGGTACAAATATCTTGGCAAAGGTTTAAATACATTAAAGGTAAAGGGGATTGGAATTTCATAGAGGGAGTACAAATATTGCCGCTAGTGATTTAATGCAGATATTGGGGAGAACATAATTCCATAGAGCCCAGGTGCAAATATAGCAGCAATTATTTAATAACTTAACAGATAAAGGTTTATAGAGGGGGGAGGGGTACAAATATTATGGCAAAGTTTTAATATCTTTTTGATTAAGGGGAGGTTGGAATTTCATAGAGAGAGATCCTAATATCACAGTAATTAAGGCTTAAATACCTTACAGATGAAGGGGAGGTAGGAATTCCATACAGGAGTTAACGAATATTCCGGAAAGAGTTTCAATACCTTACAGATAAGGGGGGTAGATTTTTATACAAGGGGAGGGGTACAAGTATCTTTGCAAAGGTTTAATTACCTTACAGTGAAAAGAGAGGTATGCATTTCATAGAGGTGGGCACAAATACTGCAGCAAAGGTCTTTTTTTTAACCTCAAAGGATGCAGTGTGATAAATACAAATGTGTGTCTATATTTTAACTTAGAGGCTCTCGGGAGCCTGAATTGCTCACATGGCATTAAAAATGCTAAAGTGGTTAATTATGCACAAGAAGAGTTCCAAAGGAGGTAATCAGAAACCGTATATTGAAGAAGACCAGACAACACAATGGCCAAAAGAAAAAGTACAAAAGGACAAATAACGATCGACAAAACATATATATAAAACTAAAGATCGAGTAACACGAACCCCACTTAAAACCGGAGGTGAACTCAGGTACTCTGGAAGGATAAGCAGTTCCTGCTCCACTAGTGGCACCCGTCGTGTTAATCTAGTTACAAACCCGGTAATAAGTCGTGAATGAGGAAAGGACCGGGAAATTTTCGAAGTGATGATTTCAATTTTACCAAAAGGAACCCTTGGTTCAGTAGCTTCCTTGTTAGCAGCAACCCTCTATCAAGGAATTCCTGATAGGAACCACAAGCTCTGGATTATCGTATCATCTGAGAGATATATACTCCATATGCAGGTGCTGCTGGAATGTTGCTACATATAAATGGAAAGTTCACAATGGGAAAATTGAAATCATCTTTTTTGTCATAAAGTTTCGTTCTTAACCGACCCTCACTGTCGATCTCGAGGTGTAGGTCAAGGTATGAAGCAGACGTATCTGTATGTGTGGTATCCTTTATTTCAAGCTCAATGAGATAGATGCGATCAACAAAATCCCCAAACCTAGAATTATTTAGTGAAAGGACATCATCTATATAGCGGAACGTGAAATTAAAGGATCGGGCTAGCTTCTTTTCGTTTTTCTTGAGAAGCCCCTGTATGAAGTCTGCCTCATACGAATAAAGGAACAAGTCGGCGAGAAGAGCACAGTTGGTACCTATAGGTAATGCCGACGGTCTGTTGAAAAACACGTCCACCAAACATAACAAATATGTTGTCAATCAAAAACTCGAGCATGTTGAAGATATCAGTTTCAGATAACTTTTTGATAGAATCAGATTGATGTTTTACAAAATAACATCTGTCTCTTCCTAGTACAAGGTATTTGTATCTACGTTGGCCATTCTTTTTTATGAAACACAGTTGGACCAACTCCCTTAATTTGTCCTTCAGCTTAGAGTGAGGAATAGTACTGTAAAGAGTAGAGAAGTCAAATGTTTTAACGCTATTGCAGGCGAGTCATCTGGCATATCTTTAAAGAGGCAGGAAATTTCCAAGTCTGCTAAATATTGTGGGTTTAAGATCTTGTTGACCTCTGGTGATATTTTGTAAGGTGTTGCTTAAAGAATTCAAGGCAAGTAGGCCACACATATAATGTACTCTTTATGAATGACCATTACATTGGGCGTAAAAGTAGTCTTACTAGTAAAAATCTTTTCTGATTTCACAGGTCGACTGTGCTGTAAATTGCATAAAATCGTCATGCAAAGTATATAAGAGTATTACATATATGTGAAACATGATATAAACAAGAAATATGAAAAACAATGTTGCTAAAAAAAATGAGATGAAAAGGGGGGGGGGGGGGGGGGTCAAAAAGTAACCTGTCCCCAGGTACTTGTGGTCTGCTATATGTATATCGCTATTGCATTCCGGAACTCCGTTCATAATGTCGTAACAACAACAACAAATATTATTGCTATATTCCAGTGTAATCGTAACCACTTCTTAAATTAAAATGTGATCGTCACTTAAAGTTCTATGATAGAGATCACTTTCTTGTCAAAAGATACGATAGGTATAATAGCCACCAGTTTTTACCAGGTAGACCATGCCAGGTGTATTACAATATATTTCTTTGCTTTGCGGGTAAACTTGTTGGTTCTGTGTTTCCAAGGTCGTGTGACTTATGTCCTGTTTCGTCGTTGTCACACTTGTATTAGGCACAGACCATTTTACTGGAAAGGGTGGGGGTTGAGATTTTTCAAAGAAAATTATCCAAAATTGTTTGAGTTTTTTTTTTTATCTCCAAGTTGTTCCTAAGAGCTTTTTTGTTTCCTTCTCTGCCTGAACGCACTAAAAATACCCCATTTAAATGTAAAAAAAAAATATTATGATCCAATTGTTGCCTGTAAAATTTGAATGTTGCTATCCTATACCAAACATAGACATTTAGTGGCTACACAGACCCCATTCGACACAAGTTTTCAATAGCACCATACTACAACGGATCATGTCATTACAGTCAAAAACCATCAGACACAGTCACAAACCAAATATGGTAAAAATCAATATCAAACTTTTCTCAAGTTTATTGGATTTTGCATGAATTAAACTTTCAAGTGTAGTTCATTTATCAATTACAATTTCTTTACTTTTTTGGTATTAATCTTCACCTTTTTAGGCATTTAATATCAAAGAAATTGTGAAATTAGTTTAATTATGAATATTCTACCCTATAGGAATGTTAACTTCATTGAAAAATAATCAATACATGTGAAATAGAAGAAAAATCGATTTTTACCATATTAGGTCAAACGATGGTTTGTGCCCGTGTCTGATGGTTTTTGATTGTAATGATACGAGTCTGTTATAAGGTGCGATTAGGAAGACCAAAATCTACTATTATGTACTTAAATTAGGGCACCTGTAAGTGCGAAACTAAATAGAAACGAAACGAAACGAAACGAAATCAACGAAAACGAAACGAAACGAAACGAAACGAAATCAACAAAAACGAAACGAAACGAAATCAACGAAATGAAAACGAAATAAAACGAAACCAACGAAAGCAAAACGAAATCAACGAAAACAAACGAAATAGACTGATATGAAGAAAATGGAAGGAAAAAAATAAAAGACAAAACGAAATAAAGAAATTAAAAAAAAAAGATAATTAGATTTTTTAAATACAATAATTTTGATTAATTATAACCGGGAAACCCATCTTGCATGTCTGTCCGTTACAGTACTCCTCACGTACATTACCCGCAACTCAATTCAAGCCGGGTTTGCTTTGCCGACAAACTTTCAGAAGTTCAAATGTCATATTTTTATTTGTGTTGAGTGTGTGTCAGTATTTATGAATTATAAAGTTTCTGGAGTGGGCATAAAAAAAAAAGGGGGGATATAAGGGGGTATTTTCCATAGATTGGGATATTGAAGGTTCATTTCTCGTCTGATTTTATTACGTTTTTCGTTTGTATTCTACATAAATTTGCCTATTCGCAAATCATACAGGATGGTCTTGAGTTTCAGATTCTGGGCACTATTTGACTACTGGAATTTCCCGACTTGTCACGTTTAATCCCCATGCACCCCCCCTATTTGTCAATATGACGGAACTATTAACGACTGTCATACAAGTGAGAGGTTTGACCCACCATTTTCTTGGGAAATACCTGTACCAAGTCGGGAATATGAAATAGTTGTTTTCTAGTTTCACATTTGGTCATGTCTTAGGATTAGAGAAATTACATGTACCGATTGTTTTTATACTTGGTAACGTCTTAGGATTAGACGAGTGGCATCTGTCTATCTGCTATCAGAACCCACCATTTTCCTGGGAAAATGCCTGTACCAAGTCAGGAATGCGTTGTTTTTCAGTTGTTCCGTTGATTGAAAACTCAGATGGTTGAGCTTCTTATCGGTTTTGTCTGTTTTTGTGGACTTTCCCTTTTGAATGCGCCTTGGAGTACGGTACCATTGTTATTACCTTTATTCGATAGTGTGCCAACAGATCTGGTGTAATGTCTTACCGTTGTTCTTTCCGAGATATACAGGCGTCAAAAAGACCCAACACTATAAACTTTTTATTTCAAATCCTATTGTTCTATTTTGAAGAACTAAAAAAAAACCAACAGCAACATAACAGGACGTACAGTGAGCGCCCTCCTTACAGAAGAACTTCTGGGAAAAACAATGCTTGCAAAAACTAAACATCAGAAACTCTGGAAGTTTTATTGAAATCCATTCTGTTGTTTAGGAAGAGTTATGGATAACGCAACAGTATCCTCTCTCTATTGTATAGCCTTGTATGACAATTACATAACCTTAAATGACAAAGTCCAAAAGTGAAGAAATTTTAGCAAGAACTGTTGAAATGGGAAAACAAAAATAGAAGGTGCACAATGCCATTTGGTACTAAAGAATTCATGAAATTAATGAACCTTGCCATATGGTATTAAAGATTTCCTGTAAGATTCATTCAATTCCATCAAGTTGTTAAGGAGGAATTGCATAGGCAGTGAGGGAAGCACTCACGGACAAACGGATATATACTATATACCCCCTCCCGCAGGATAGCGGGGGGTATAAAAATATGTGCCGTATCAAATTTTATTAATACCGGAAAAAATTTTGGAGGGGGGTGATTTGGGTTTTTTTTTATATGAAAAGGGATCAAAGGGAAAAAAGGTACTTTTACAAGATATGTAGATTTTTTTTAAATTTCTAAAGTTAATTTTTGATAGGATTTGTATACCTCCGCCAAAAAAAGATAGGGGTATATAGGACTTCTGCTGTCCGTCCGTTCGTTTGTCCGTCCGGTCGTCACACTTTTTCGTCTCTCCGACACACTTTTAAATTTTGCTCGGACGGGGGTATTTATTAGTGAACTTTAACTACTGCACTTCTGTTATTTTAATTCCTCTCCTTTCAACAGACCTGACGTTGCTCTTATGGTTCTCAAATTTAAAAGAAGCCACTAAGTGAAAAGGACAGACTCCCGCTGAATAAATGCATAGTATTCTTGTTCAATGGTGATCAAATCCTGTCCTCTCCTAATGAAAGACACTGAGACATGTGTGGGAAGTAGTCTAGCATCGTAATTGTGAAAATAGGTTTGATTTCTTTTAGGCCCCTATTATTTGTTCTTCCATTTTCTATTTCGTTTTTTTTTCGTTGGTTTCGTTTTATTTCGTTTTCATTTCATTGATTTCGTTTCGTTTCGTTTCGTTTCTAATTCGTTTCGCCCTTTATAGATGCCCATGTATATTCACTGCTTTTATTTTCGTCAGGATTTTCAATCAAACCCACTCTATCCTTAGAGTCTAGTCCTGTATTTGGAAAAAGAAAATAAGTGTTTTCCGATTGGTTAACAGATTATGCATTTAATAAACTGTTTTCTGATTGGATAAGGCCATATAGGGGGTATATAAGAAAAAAATTCTAAATTTTCTTCCAGTTTGAACTATATTCATAGCCATACTAACCTATATTTATTTACATTGTAGAAATCAAAATGTCGAATTGTGTAGAAATGTCTTGTCTAGTTGTCGTAAAAAGAAGGACAGTTCCTAAAAGGTAAGACAATCCATATTTTCTTAAATTAACATTTGACGATTAATTGTATTTCAAATGAACACAAAACAGGATAGCGTCATTTTCTCACAGATGCCTGAAAAAAATGGCTGTCAATTTTAAGACATTCTGTGCTGTTCACAATTGTATCAGAGGTGAAATTCCAATGTTGATCTTATCATTGCTATTGTTAGCCAAATGTTCAATTGGTAGCCTTTAAACTGTATGGTTACTATTTATTTATTGGTGGCCGTCATACCAAGGGTGTGTTTGACTTGCAATTTGATAAAAGGAAGAACACAAATTTATCTTAAAATAAATGAGTGAAAAATGTAGATATACAACTGCACGTAGTCAAAATATTTTACATGGGTTTTTGTTTGTTTGTTTGATGGTGGGTTTTTGGTGTTTAATGCCACTTTCAACAATATCTCAGTTTTATTGGTAGAGAAAACCAAGTCACTGACAAACTTTATCACATAATGTTGTACACCTCACCCTGAATGAGAATCAAACTCACGATATCAGTGGTGATAGGAACTGATTGCATAGGTAGTTGTAAATCCAATTACCATACGAACCCGGCCACGAAAGCCCCTATTTTACATGGGGATGCTTTTTATAACAATAAAAGAAAAATATATAAAAAAGATTTTGCAGAATTGCCATTTGTCAATGTTGTCTTGACAGAATGGTCATGATTTATATGGAATTTGTAATTTTTTCTTTATTTGCTATGCACTTGGATTATTGCAATATTCAAAGAGTGTATGGTCAATTAGGTAGGAACTCCCACTGTTTACATATTCATAAGTTGTATTTTAATGCCTCATAATTGTATCAGAAGTGGGAAAAGTTGCCACATGTATGACATATTTACAATGTTTTCAAGTTCAATGATATACCTTTTCTACATCTCATAATTATATATAGCACTATATGCTGTGAGTGCCTAGCCTTCACCATAAACATCATGTTGTGCTATTTATTTTTACAAATTTTTACTTAAAACAAAAAATCTGAATTCTATGAAAATGATGTTGCATCATGAAAAAGTGTAAACTTTACAAGCCATTATTAGTAGAGTATGATGTCTATGTGAAAAAAGCATCTTATATCAAGTAACTATTACTCTTATTGTTTTTGGTTCATTTTTGCTGTTAAATAAAATATTGAAGTACACTAAGAAATTTTGATAAAAACAAATTGCCACATCAAGTGCAGCCTGAGTTTGACAATAAACCTTGATTACATAAAGCAATAAAAAAAAATGTTTTTCATAAAAAATAATGATCATAATTAGTGATTAAATCCAATTACACAAATGTATGATTTATTTAAAGAAAATGAACCTCCCCCCCCTCCGCAAAATAAATAAAAATTATTGATTGATTATTGCTTAACGTCCAGCATGCAGCATTTCAGCTGTGTTCAATAATGAAATAAAAACTATATAGAAATTCAGGAAGTGAAGCGATTAGGGTTATGTGTTTAACGCTACTTTCAACAATATTTTGATTATATCCTTGAGGTCAGTTTTATTGATAGGGGAAACCAAAGTACCCAGAGAAAACCACCAATCTACCGCAAGTCACTGACAAACATAATCACATAACATTGTATCGAGTACACCTCGCCATGAGTTGGATTCGAACTCGCACTGTTGGTGATGATAGGCACTGATTGCATAATTAGTTGTAAATCCAACTACCAAAATCTGTTTCTTTTTAATACATGTAGTTTAATTGAAGAGAATTCAGTATGCTTCCATCATATTCCATATATACATTTTTATTTCTCTAAATGAATTGTTGAAAAAAACCTCAATTTATATTTGTAAATATTGTACATTCTGTCCCACAAGTTTAAAGAGCATTTCAACATATCCAATAGACAAAACAGACTACTTTCACAATGCAATATGACCAGATTCAGTGACTTAGTTAAATAAATCACATTAAACTTCACTGTTTTAACACACTTTATTATGAAGCATTAAATTCAGGATCAGTTTGGTTGCTAGTCAGGTCAGTATGTTTGCTAGTTGATTTTTCACCACTATCAAAGTTTTGATTGTTTTGAAAGAAGTTAATTACTAGCCCTGTAATTTGTTGTAATGTTTTTAGTTTTTCATGCTGCAACATATTTTTGTGAAAGCTTTATATTTTGTTTTAAGTATAAAAAAGGTGAAATAAATAGCACAACATGATGTTTATGATATAAGTTAAAACTCCTAGCAAATATACAGCATTGTTTAATTTGAAAATGCAGAAGAAGTACCTCTGAACCTGAAAACATTGTAAATATTGCATACATTTGGTACCCCCCCAAGAAAACAATCAAAAGAGAATCCCTATCTGCACCAGCTGGGGATGTGCTGGGTAGCTCTGTCAAGGATTAGCCCTTGGAACCATCACTGAGTATCCATTTTAGTCTGAAGATTAAAATGTATAGGATGCCATTGCTGTCAAGCTTAAGATGTATAAATGTTGTCTTATAATAGGTATGACACAAGCTTTTTTAAAGCCATTAAGCTGAAATGAAAGTCAATCCATTGGAAAGAGTTTGAAAAAAAGAAAGAAATTGGTGTTTAAATCATGTCAATATCTTGAGTGGTTCTAAAGTTATGACCAAAAATAGGCATCAAAATATGTACATTTGTATATTTTTTGGACCGATTTATCAAAATGGCCACCAAATTGTAACCACAAGTTCCCCACTATTGGCACTTAAAACAGGGTCGTCATTCATCTATGACCATCCAATCATGTAAATCTATTTGACCAATCGAACAACAGATCATGGCATGTTCTCGATTTTATTAACTAAAGATTTAGTAGCCTCATCACTGATTGATCGGTTGAAAGTATGAACCCATACTGGATGTACACATAATTAAAGGCCATATGTCTCAGAAACTACAAATATCTGAGATCTCAAATTCAGACTTGTATTTTATCCCTTTAAACCTACTTTTAAAATTTTATATCTGTATAATATATTAAGAAATTAAATGTAAAAACAGTGATGACTGTATCATAAAAACCAAAAATGTGTAGATCTGAAAAATAAACATCCAAAAGATTCATGAATTGTTGGGGTTTATTTTTGACATATATATACTATCTAAACAAACTTGAATACCTTAGGGGTCAACTTCTGGGATTTTAACAGACTTATACATACCAGACTTTGGTTCACTAAAACCTTTTTTTTTTTTAATTAAGATCTTATTTGTAAATTATTGTTTATTCTTAGAAACCAATTTAAAAAAAAACATCAAATCTAATATTTCAAATTGAAGCTTGCACTCTGTTTTATCCCTTTAGAGCTAATTTTATAATTCAAAGCCAATCCAATAACCACAACATAAGAAAAGGTCCAGAAAACAAAATTTGAGGCAACACCTGGTTGGCAGCAAACCACCCACATGGCTTTCTTTGCAACTGTTAATTTATTTTGCATATGAAACAATATTGATAAAGAATTTCATTTAAATTCCCGATGTGAAAGAAACTGAAAAGTTAAAAAAAATATTTATACCCCCCCCCACACACAAAGTTTGGGGGGGTATATAGGAATCACCCTGTCGCACTTATTGGTTTTTTATGAAACTTTGCACATTTGTAGTACACTACCTGCAGATGTGCATGAAGGAATATGGTTGCTGTCCAAAGTTTAAAAGGGGAGATAATTCAACTTATACTTTCATGAAAAGGGGGGGGGGGATGTACCTTGTAAGTGAAACTCCTACTAAACTGCTTATTGAATTTTTATGAAACTTTACACAGTTGTAGTACACAACCTGCAGATGTGCATGAAGGAATACCATTGCTGTCTAATATACCTGTATTCCAAAGTTTGAACATCATAGTATTGCAAGCGGGGGGTATCACTCAGTGAGGTCACTCACAGTTCTAGTTTTATCTGTTTGATTTTGAACCCAATGTTGAATATTTTCTTCTCATGAACCAATATAATATTTGCTGCAAAGCATCATTATCACATGTAGATTTAGATTTTTCAAAAACACCCCAGGATCTATAGTTGAAAGTTGAGCATGGGGGAAATAAAAAAACAAAAGTTTTCTTGTACAAGTAATTGAATATAAATATGCACAAATAAAGACTACTAACTGGGTCTGTAAGGTCCCAGTCATTGAAGTCCAAAGTTTGTAATTGGCTGTATTAGAATAAATTTTGAAATAGAATTCCCAAGAACTAGAAATGAACATGTGGAGCAGGAACTGCATACCCTTCCGGAGCATCTGAGTTCACCCCCGGTTTTAAGTGGCGTTCTGTTACTCGATCTTTAGTTTTATGTGTATGTATTGTTTTGTAGATTGTTGTGTCCTGTTGTCCATTTTTATTTGGCCATTGTGTTGTCTGTCCTTCGATTTACCCTTTGGTATCTTCAAACACTTCTTGCAATTGTAGTTGGCATGCAATATCCTTGTGATATGTAGATACAAGCTTGCACAAATGAAGACCTCAGAGTCTGTGGGGTCTGAGCCTTTGGGGGTCCATATATATAGGTTACATTAGAATAATTTTTAATGTAGCATTCCCCAGAACTAGAAATGACATATAATTGTAAATGGAGATTCAGTCTTATACAAAAGAAGGCACCATGGTCATTTTCTATTCAAATAAGATTAATTTTATCAAAACTGCATTTAAATGTTATATATAAATTTATTTATGGTATAGAAGGTGATTCAGTAATGGTCAAGGGGAGATAACTCCATTCTACTTTCAAAAGATGGAAGATAAACATAGAATTTGTTGGACCATGCACATAATCACTTGATTCTCTTATGCAATTCGTGCTCAGCCACTAAATTTATAAGGATACTTTGGGTTAATTTTTTATCCTACAACCATCATTCAAAGCACAACATCCATCAATGATTATGACATAAATATTATTTTGAAAATCTTCTGTAGCTGATTCAATTTAATCCAAACTGATGCTATGATAGTTCTTGGGCAGTCTTCTCTTAAAACTGAATGCACCAGCCCCTCCCCCCTCGATACAGACATGGGGTAATCATAATTTGTAATCGTAATCAGTTGTAATCGATTACATTTTTTCATGTAATTGGATGTAATCTGCCATATTTTAGATTACATGTAATCGATTGCATTCATTTTGACCCTGTAATCATGATTACTTTCTGATTACATTTAGATTACTTTTCATCGTTTTGACTTATTTTGTCTTAACTGAACCATATCTCCTTAGATATTTAATGTATGATATGTAAATGAATTTTCTTCGTGAGGCTAATTTTTTTTTATTCTTGAATAATTTTATCAAACGTTCATATAATTTCCTAAATTTGTGGCCAAAAAATTGTATCTAACACAAACATTTTGAAAATAATGTAACACTTTTGTTTCATATTTGACAGAATTTGAACTTGTTTATCTTAAATGTTAAATTTTACTTTCTTAAACCAAACGTTGTTTTTTAATCATTAAACATTCATATAATCTTGTGAAACTTTTTAATGTTTCCTAGTTACATGTAGTCAAACCTGTCTTATGTGGTCACCTCTATTAAGCAGTTGCCTGTATTAAAAGGTTACTTTTTAGCTCAACATTTCGAAGAAAAAAAGTTGAGCTATTGTCGTCACTCCAGCGTCTGGGTCGGTTAAGTTTTTTGTCAAGAGTCCATTTCTCAAAAACTATCAAAGGTATCCATTTGAAACTTGGAATACTTGTTCACTATCAAAAGAGGAACAAATTACAACAAGGCAGATGACCCTGTGATTTCTATATCCAGAGTTATCTGCCCTTGTTTTAACATACAGACCCTGGATCGTTAAGTTAATAGATATTTCGTATCTTTTTTGTTTGCATGTATCGTTCGTTCGTTTACGTTTCGTTCATGTAATTGGTTCGTTTGTTTCGTGTATCATTCGTTTCGTGTTTCGTTCGTCAGTTTATGTACACATTCCAAATTTTTTCGAGTTAAAAACAAAATAAATTGTGCATTAACAATTCATAAACACAATTAAAATATATACCCATTGGAAGCATTCAAATGGGCATAGCTGCATATGTACAAAGTTAGAGGGTGTGTGATGTTACCAGACTGGACTATTTTATTAATTGTTTTAAGGGAAAACATAATTAATAAATGCATTTTTTTCAATAATTTACTCTACGGACAAATAAACAAGAAATCATCTACATGTGTAACATCTATATGTATGTAAACAAATGCCCCTGGTGGTTTCACCTGGGAAATACATGCACTGCAGGTGTGAAATGTAAACTCTTAATTTCATTCTGATTAACAATTATACTATTTATGACCTTTTTAAGCCACACACCTCTCTGATAGCTTGACCGGGAAAATAACTGATACACCTATGTCTGGTTGTCAATACAGAATCCGAATAATTATGTAAATATAAATTCTGAATAATTATATAATTATATAAATATAAAGTCGTATTTGGAAGTTAAATATATGAGATTCAAAATTTGATCATATATATAATTATTAAACACATTGATAATATAAACTATTTAATATAAATTGTATTATCCTATTACTCTACTGACTAATTTATCATTTATATATCCATTTTGTATCAATTGCATATAAAATATAAGATTAGTTAATCACGTCAATTTGCACAAAAGCCATTCAAATAATAACACGATACTATATTGTACTTCTGTAGAAACAGGATCGTTTATCATTGGATAATATATGGTTACGTGTACGCTCCAATGATTCGTTTGTTCGTTTCGTGCATCGTGCGTTTTTCGTATCGTTCGTGTGAAGCGTTTGTTCGTTTTTCGTTCGTTTTGCTTGCATTTCGTGCATATTGTAAACTTATACAATCCAGGATCTGTAGTACATTAGGGATATTTTTTTAGTATAATTGAAATTTCCCAATAACTATCAAAGCTACCAACTTGAAACTCAATACACTTGTAGAAAGTGTTGACCCCAATCTGTGGACAAGAGAAGACAACTCCATCCAGCATTTTATTTGAGTTATTCCCCCTTTTTGACTTAGAATTTCTTCAAAAAATACAATTTCTCAATAATTATGATGGGCATTGAAATGAAACTCAACATACCTGTTCACTATCAAAGGGGAACCCATTACAACAAGGCTGGTGACCCTGTGATTTGTATATCCAGAGTTATCTTCCCTTGTTTTGGCATAGCACATAGAAATTTGGGATATTGTTTTAGTATAATTAAAATTTCTCAATAACTATCCAAGCTATTAACTTGAAACTCAATACACTTGTAGAAAGTGTTGACCCCGTTCTATTGACAAGAGAAGACAACTCTATCCAGCCTTTTATTTGAGTTTTTTCCTTTTTTTTTGCCAACACTTGGCGTCCGTCATACGTCATAAACTTTCACATTTAAATCTTCTCCTCTGAAACCGCTGAACCAAATTAAACCAAACTAAACCAAACCTGGCAGGGATGGTCCCTGGGTGGGTCCCTTTCAAAATTGTGTCCGACAGCCCTGCCCTCCATTCAAGATGGCTGTTGTTACTAAAAATAGAAATTTCTCCAATTGTCCATTGCTGCTTTAGTACAAGCTCAATTGAGCTCAAATTTTAACTGCAGCTACATGGCAAGTAGTTTAACATATATTCTGGGGTTTTTTGTGAAATTTTTCTTTCAGCCGATTTATACCAATTATACAAATTAGGCATATTTTGATAAAAGATCTCATTTAAATCTTCTCTGAAACCGTCTAACCAAATCAAACAAAATTTGGCTGGGATAGTCCTAGGGTAGTCCCATTTCAAAATTGTGTCTGACATTCAAGATGGCTGCTGTTACTAAAAATAGAAATTTCTTCAATTGTCCATTGTTCCTTTATTATAAATCAAAATGAGCTCATACTTTAACTGCAGCTACATGACAATGAGTAGTTTAACATATAGTCTGTGTTTTTCTGTGAAATTTTTCTTTCAGCCGATTTATACCAATAATGCAAATTAGGCATATTTTGATAAAAGATCACATTTAAATCTTCTCTGAAACCACTGAACCAAATTAAACCAAATTTGGCTGGGATAGTCCTTGGGTAGTCCCATTTCAAAATTGTGTCCGACAGTCCCGCCCTTCATTCAAGATGGCTGCTGTTACTAAAAATAGAAATTTCTTTAGTTGTCCATTGCTGCTTTATTATAAATCAAAATGAACTCAAATTTTAACTGCAGCTACATGACAATGAGTAGTTTAACATATATTCTAGGTTTTTCTGTGAGATTTTTTCAGCCAGTTTATTCCGTTTAGGAATATTATGAGATAAAAATCACATCAAAATCTTTTGCTCACAAATTTGAGTTGAAATGATCTTTGGGTGGCCCACTTTCAAAATTATGTATAACGCCCCCATTTTCTATCAACTTTAGATGTCAAATTGAAAACCAGGTGAGCGATTACAGGCTCTTTGGAGCCTCTAGTTTACTTGCATTTTTTTCTAAAAATACAATTTTCTCAATCTAGACTATGATAGGCATTAAAATGAAACCCAACATACCTGTTCACTATCAAAAGGGGGAACACATTACAGAAGGGTAACCCCCCACTCCCAACATACAACCCCCTCCCACTGCCCCCCCCCCCCCCAAAATTTTTATTTTTATTTCATATGGACTACAATAGTGTTACAAGAAAAGATTATACCCCCCCCCCCCCCCCAATTTTTATTTTTAAATTTTATTTCATATGCACTAAGATAGTGTTACAAGAAAAGATTATACCCCTCTGATTATATTTACCAATCATGCAAACATATTTGCTTATATGACCATCATAGTTAGAAGTATGTATAACTTTGTAAATTGCTTGCAGTTTAATATCAGATACGAAAAAGTAGGTAGTTGGATTATCGAACAACTCATACAAGCTTATCACCAATACAGTGTGTGTTCTCACCCGTCTTTGTAAATTACAAAAAAGGGTGCACTCGACTCGCAGCCGCAAGTGATAAAGTTTACCAGTTGCTTGCCCATGGTCGGTGGTTCTCTCTGGGTACTCCGGCTTCTTCCACCACTAAAACTGGTCGCCATGATATAACTGAAATATTGCTGAAAGTGGCATTAAACACCAAAAATCAAATTAATTTTTCCAGTCATAGAAAATTCCATATGAATTGAACCTCTTTTAGAAGGTCACCTAACTTATAAGGCCACTATTTCTTTGTCCCAAAGGTGACTCTTAATACAGGTTTGACTGTATGTTGAAAATATTATATCTGATCTGAATGCAAATTCAAAAATAATTTTCATACAAGTACATTGTATATACCAAATTTCAAATATCAATTTCTATTCTGAATAGTAGTTGAAGCCAATCTGATTAAAATCATACCCAGACTCAATTTTCATATTGTCGGGGTCTGACAGGTATGGCTTACAGGTCATCTTCTCGTGACCTTATTAATTTGCATATTGAAACAAAGTATTGACCAATGAGATTCGACATAACAAAAGCCTTCTCGGTTGTCCGTTCAAAATGGCGACGATTGACACAGCCATCGCTCTAGCTCTCCAACAATTCAAAGTTGATCGTTTGAAAGCAGAACAAAAAAGTAATTTTACAAGCTCTTCTGTCAGGCGAGGATTGTGTAGCTGTGCTACCGACAGGATATGGGAAACCGGAGTTATCTATCCTGAACTTCCCAGTTCGTGGAAGCGGTGATTTGATTAGACAATTGAAAGGTCACGAGAAGATGACCTGTAAGCCATACCTGTCAGACCCCGACGATATGAAAATTGAGTCTGGGGTATGATTTTAATCAGACTGTAGTTGAAGCTAAAATCTATTTTTTCCCTTTAAGGCAGATTCAGTTTATTTTTTACCTCAACTGGCCAAAGGGCATGTGAGATTTTGCCATCACTTGGTGTCTGCCGTCTGTTAACTTTTTACATTTTTTATTCTTGAATAATTTCATCAAATTTATGACCAAAAATATGTTGGTCATAAATTTGATGAAATTATTCAAGAATAAAAAAATCTTAACACAAAGATTTCGAAAATAATGGGTTTTTTTTCCTTTTTGACAGAATTTGAACTTGTTTTTTTTAATGGTAAAATACTGTAAATTTTACTTTCTTAAATAGACAATGTCTACAATTTTGTCAGATTTTTTAAATTGGAATTTTTTTCCCAAACTTGAACAGATGTGAGTAAAAATTCATCTAAAACAGCCAAAAATACCGAAAAGTGGTACATTTGTATTCACGAAATATTTTGGGGGAAACGTGTGCGCAAGCAACTTTTGTCTTGGCTAATCTAATTCAAGATAACTCCCCCTCTGTATGATGAACTGCACATGCATGTTGTTTACAAACTAAAATTGTTACAAAAAAGGCTAATAATTTGAGATATGTCTAATTTATCATTAAACATGTATGAATTATACATTTTAGTCATCCATGTCTTTGTTTTGATAAATCTGGGTTAATGGGTCATGAAGTAATTTGTTTAATTACATCTAATTAAACAAATTTCTGTTTATCTGAGATGGTTTAATTTGGTCATTTTATTGATTTATGATCTATCTCATTTTCAAGTTGTCAAACTTTAAAATTATGAATAATCGTAGAAACTGTCACTTTAAACAAACATTGTTTTTTAATCATCAAGCATTCATATAATCTTATGAAACTTTTTAATGTTTCCTAGTTACATGTACAGTCAAACCTGTCTTATGTGGTCACCTCTATTAAGCAGTTGCCTGTATTAAAAGGCTACTTTTTTCTTTTCTGGTCATAGAAAATTTCAAATGAACCTCTTTAGAAGGTCACTTGTCTTTTTAGCTCAACTTGCCAAAGGCAATGTGAGCTTTTGCCATCACTTGGCGTCCGTTGTCCATCGTCTGTTTCTGATTGGTCGATTTCTAAAAAATCTTCTCTGAAACCGCATGGCCAAATGAAACGAAACTTGGTAGGAAGCATCTATGGAAGGTCCTCTATAGAGATTGCTCATTTCGTCCCAATCCGTCATAAGCATGGCTGCCACAGGCAATTCTTGTTTCTGATTGGCCAATTTCTAAAAAAATCTCTTCTTCTGAAACCGTTTGACCAAATAAACATAAACTTGGTAGGAAGCATCTATGGAAGGTCCTCTATAAAGATGCTCATTTCGTCTCGATCCGTCACAAACATGGCCACCACAGGAGAGTCTTGTTTCTGATTGGTTGATTTCTAAAAAAATCTTCTGCACTGAAACCGCTTGGACAAATGAACCAAAACTTGGTAGGAAGCATCTATGGAAGGTCCTTTATAAAGATTGCCCATTTCGTCCTGATTTTGTGAATAAACATCGCCGCCACAGGCAATTCTTATTTCTGATTGGTACATTTCTAAAAATCTTCTCCTCTGAAACTGCTTGGTCAAATGAATCGACACTTGGTAGGAAACATCTATGGAAGGTCCTCTATAGAGATTGCTCATTTCATCCCGATCTGTAACAAATATGGCCACCACAGGTGATTTTTGTTTCCAATTGGTCAATTTCTGAAAAATCTTCTCCCTTGAAATCGCTTTGCCAAATGAGCCGAATCTTGATAGGAAGCCTCAATGGAAGGTCCTCTATAAAGATTGCTCATTTCATCCGGATCCATTAACAAACATGGCCGCTACAGGCAATTATTGTTTCTGATTGGTCGATTTCTAAAAAAAATCTCTGAAATCGCATGGCTAAATGAACTGAAACTTAATAGGAAGCATCAAGGGAAAGTCCTCTATAAGGATGGCTCATTTCATCCAGATCCCTTTACAAACATGGCCACTACAGGCAATTCTTGTTTCTGATTGGTCGATTTATAAAAAATCTTTTCTGAACCGCATGGCCAAATGAAACGAAACTTGGTAGGAAGCATCTATGGAAGGTTCTGTATAAGGTTTCCTCAAAACGGAATGACAGGTGAACGACACAGGCTCAGCCTACTGAGCCTGTAGTTTTATAAGTCCACTATTTTTTTGGGTCCCAAAGTTGACAAGGGATATTAAAGCTGATTTTGGTAATTTTTTGTATCTCATGAAAACTTGCAATTGGTTCAATAAATGATATTTATGAAACATTAACCCGGTTTTTATCAATGGAACTTTGTAAAAGTGACATAATTCGTTGATAATTCTGTCATATCTTGCAGTCTTTACAATAATTGAATTTTTGCTTTCTGGACAAAAATTCATTTCGACTCTTTTAAGTGATATTTTAACGATATTAGGGATTATATGGGCGTGCAAAGTATTTTTGGATTGTTTTTACAATTATTTAAAGAAACAACCTTCATCACAAGTTGAAAAAATATATGTTAAAACGAGCTTTAATATCCCTTTAATATAGGTTTGACTGTATGTTGAAAATCTTATATCTGCATTCAAATTCCCTTTTATTTATTAAATAATTCTCATACAAGTACATTGTACAGGTATATATCAAATTTCAAATATAAATTTCTATTCTGATTTGTAGTCAAACCGTGTTAAACTGCCAAGTATGGAAGTATGGACAAAGACATAATGTTTATAATGACCATTGGAAATAGAATGACAAATTTACCGATGGTGGTTGTTAACAGATAAAAAATTATAAATAAACAATGATAATTTATCATAACTTATAGAAACAATCTTTCATGATACAAACATGACATACAAAAATCATCGTTTGTAAATAATATCTGCATGCATCGCACTATGTAATGTCGTTTGCGTGGAGTTCCCTGATCATCCTCAGAAATGGGGTTTTACTTTAGTTGATGTTAAAATCTATTTATTCCCTTTAAGGCAGGTTCAGTTCATTGTTTAGCTCACATGGTGTAATGGTTAGCGTGCTCGCTCGAGTGTGGTAGATCATGGGTTAATGAACACACTGCATTAAGGAATAAGAGCAAAGACTGGTTGGCTCGGAATCAGAATAATGTGTCCGAGTGGAGCGACATGTCTACCCGCGGGCTGTTGTTTCAGTGAGCTAGCACTATAAAAATCCAACTCAACGTGTTGGTCTAGAGCAAAGCAGACCTCATCATCATGACATTGAAAATTAACTTGTTCTCGCTATAGCTGAAAAATTGCTGAATTGGTGTTAAACAATCACTCACTCACTCAAATAGACTCATTTGTTTGGTTTAATGCATTGGCTCAAATCTAATTTTTAATTGCCCACTTTTTTAATAGGAGTGGCCACTAGACAATTTTTCTCAAATCCCAGAATGAGCTCTGTTAGCAATATACAACATCAATTTTTAGAGACAAAAAATCATCTATCTGGTGAACAGATATCTATCGAAGACAATAAATTCTTGTTTTATTATGTGCCTAGGAAATTATTTAATTATGTATGGGTTAAACAAAGACTCTCCATGTTTTATGCACATTTAAAACCAAGGCAAAGCTGAGGTCTTTAAATGTTCATAATAAAGACATGGACAACTGTTGTTTGACCATGTTAGAACATAAACACTTCTCTGAGAATGTTAGAGTATGTTGAAAGTCAATAACACTTAGATTTTTACTCTTAGAAATGTCTTAAATGTGTAGTAGTTAGACCAGCATTTTGACAAAAATTCCTAAAAGTTTTTTTTCAATGCCCCCTCCCTAGAGTTTAAAAAGGACAAAGAAACAATTATATCATTACCCATATATAAAGCATTTTATTTTCATTAAATTAAGATCTATCACTCCTCGCTCCCCCCACAAAATTTACAAGAAAATCATAATGACATTAGTCAATACTTTGCTCGTATTGGGTGTGACAGCTGCCATTGTTTCGTGTTAAAAAATCTGTGTCTGTCTCAGAAGTCATCAATTGTATGTTATTCTTATATGTAAATTTGATATATAAACTTTTAAATGCAATATCCATTTAATCTTCACAGTTTGACAGTTTGCTTAACAATTAATTTTTTTTTCAGGGTGAAACCTGTCCGTGAGGGTGAAAGACGCTCGAGGCGTAAGTTGGGGCTAGCCCCAGAGTTAAAGGCCGAGGACCTTCCAGTTCGGACAAGGCGTCCCAGGGTTCTGGTACAAGCTCCCGAGCCTGTACCAGTGGTACAGACACCCGTGTTTGTACCAGTGGTACAGACACCCGTGTTTGTACCAGTGGAGGGTACCCTCCCTGAACTACCACGGAATTCTCCCGTGGTGGTTTCCCCTGTAGTCAGACTTTTTTCATTGTCTACACCAGCTGTTAATTCAGCAGATGTAGATGATGAAACAATGGCTGCTATAGGCCAGGGGGTGGTAGCTGAAGCGCCCTGGGTCGCTTTGGAGGTGGTGGCAGCAGAGCAGGTTTTTGAGGCCATAGTCATCCCAGTTGTTCCTGTTGCCCCTGCTCCCCAGACAGGTTGGACTCGGTGGTGTGTTAGGGCTGCTCTTGCTGTCGGCAATATGATTGTCAATGACGGGCATGTTTTCTTTTAAGGGGCAAAATTTCTAAATTCAAAAAGGGGTTGCAATTTTGAAATCATTTTGGAAAGATCATGGTTCAGTCTGTTGTAGCAAAGATTTGGAATTTCTAATCATTTTTATGTTTTTGTAATGAAGGTTAAAAAACCGAAAAAGGGGAGATAATTTATTTTTAAAAAATTGCTTCACAGAACTGATTTGATCCGATATTTATTTAAATTGTCAAAATTTTGTTTTATTTGTCTAAAAATCATATTGTCTGTTGGTGGTTAAAGTTGTGTTAAACTTCTGATCATGGTACATTAGGTCAAATGTCACACTGAGGAATTCCATTAGGTCAATTGGGTTTTGGTATGTAATGCCACTTTCAACAATATATCAATTATGGCAGTCAGTTATATTGGTGGAGGAAACCGATGTGTCCGCAGAAAACTACAGACACTTTATCACATAAAGCCATTATGTCGGTTGTCCTAATATTGAGCACAGATAGGTCAATGTAGAACACCATTAGGTAAGGTGTCAATTTATGTCCCTTCCCAACCCAACCCAACTCCAGTTTCCAAGACCTTTTAGTGTGTATTAATCTGCCCCTCCTTCTTCCAATCCAAGTTTCTAAGACTCTTTGTTAAAGTTGTGTTAAAGCCCCCTCCCCACTTGTGTGTTCTTGGTTAAAGTTGTGTTAAAGCCCCCTCCCCACTTGTCTGTTCTTGGTTAAAGTTGTGTTAAAGCCCCCTCCCCACTTGTCTGTTCTTGGTTAAAGTTGTGTTTAAGCATCTGATCATGGTGTCCCAGTGTCTAAGGTCTTCTACTCTATTTGTAAATAGGTCTATGTATATATGTATAGTGTAAATATATTTTTGTATATAGTGTATGTAAATATGTTTTTAATCATTAATATTATGTATTTAGTATGTGATATTGTTACATTTCTGTAAGCATCATTAAGATATTGCAAACCTTCATTTGGAAAAGTGAATGACGTCAAAGTTTAAAATAATTTTTTTAATAAAAGCTATTATTCCTAGACTTTTGGTTAGTTCTAAGTGTAAAAAATGATTTTTCTTTCTTCCGTGTTCATTAGATTCCACATTCCATCTCACGAAAATACTGATTTTCCGAGAATCTTTATAGATAATTAATACCCATACTGCCCCAGTATGAAATGGCTCAAAACAGATCGGTGTCAGTGTGAAGCCAATCAATAACATCTTCTTAAGATCTGGACAGCAGAACTCGTACCCAAAAAATCAGCATTTTGAATTAGAATTAGATTTATCATAGAATTATATATGTTCATTTATGTACTTCAATATAAATAAATTTTGATAATTAAATAAGGTTTATGAGTGAATGTTGCATGCTAGAAACGGGGGTATGCAAGGATGAATGATAGATAAAAACTTTTTCCCAGTTAGGTTTCACATCTAACATAGGTAGCATGCAAGAAATGGGTGTATGAATGAATTGAATGATAGATAAATAACTTTTTCCCAACTAGGTTTCACATTTAATAAAGACACAATAGTGCCAAAAATACAATACTTTTTTATACTGTCAGTAATTAAATGGATTAAGGATTTTGAAGTACTAATGGAATGGATCTCAAATGTGTTAGTTCTTGAGAGACTAGTTCTAATTGAAAATGCATGATCAAGGAGAATAAAAAGGATGAAAGACTTAAAACGGCACAAACCATGGTAATAAAGTATATGTAGGAGCTCTTTTTTTTTGTCAACTGAACAGTATGTGTTGTTTGATATTTTTCAGTATATCTATCAAGGACATGTTTGGTATCATTGTGGTTTACATATCCTTAGAGTTTGCTGTTTATATACAATGATAAACAACTCACACCTCAACATGCATGTGAGACGACCTCTTCCCTAAATTTGAAACTTGTGTGCTGTAAATTTCAACTATATAAATGTATATGGTTTAAAATGTTATCAGTTATATCATGTACTACCTGTATGCAGGCTATTTCCCATCAAAAATGTGTACTCTAGCATTTTTTCCCCAACTACAACATGATCTCCTGTAAAGATACATGTATGGCAAGTGTTGGTTTGTGATGTTATAGTAAGATGCAAAAACAGAGATGCTTTTATAAAAAAAAAAACAAAAAAAACAAAAAAACAAAAAAAAATTGCATGAAAAAAACCAAAAAAAAATTGCATGTATTAATCAGTTTTTGTTTTTCAGGTATACTAATCTATTTTTGTTTTTTCAGAAGTAAGAGTGTCCTACATCAATACTTTTGGCAAATTGTAAAATTAATATTTTTGTTTGTTTTGGATCTTTTGTAAATTTAATATAATTTTGAAAAAAATCTCTTTTCTGGTGACTTTTTTTTTGCTAAAGTAATAAGTTTGT
This sequence comes from Bathymodiolus brooksi, assembly GCA_963680875.1. NCBI lineage: Eukaryota > Metazoa > Mollusca > Bivalvia > Mytilida > Modiolidae > Bathymodiolus > Bathymodiolus brooksi. Next base: position 61,239,085 of record OY804588.1, read on the forward strand.
TCATGAAGATTTGGTATTAATGGCAATTCTAAAATAATTTAACAATTTAGTATTTATAAAGAAAAAAAAGTGTTTTAAGATGCACCCATGTAGACACCACAGTCAATTGAAGATGGCATCAAAGCCACTGAAAGTACAGTCAATACTTTTGGTAGGTTTTAAATTTAAGGGGTTTTAATAGGGACAAGAAGAGTTTGAAGATGCCAAAGTGGTAATCAGAATCCGTAAATCGAAGAAGGACAGACAATACAATGGGAAAAAAACAAACCAAAACAATGATCTGCAAAATTCTACACAGAAAACTAACGATCAAGCACCATAAACCCTACAAAGACTGGGGTTGAGCTCAGATGCTCTTGAAGGGTAAGAAGAGTTTGAAGATACCAAAGGGGTTATCAGAATCTGAAAATCGAAGGACAGACAATACAATGGACCAAAAAAAAATTATCTACAAAACATTACACAGAAAACTAACGATCAATCACCATGAACCCCACAAAAAGTGGGTTGAGCTCAGATGCTCTGGAAGGGTAAGAAGAGTTTGAAGATACCTAAGTGGTAATCAGAATTCGTAAATCGTCGAAGGACAGACAATACAATCTACAAAAAAAACCCAATAGCAATGATCTACAAAACACTACACAGAAAACTAATGATCAAGCACCATAAACCCTCCAAAGACTGGGGTTGAGCTCAGATGCTCTGTAAGGGCAAGAAGAGTTTGAAGAAGAGGGTTATCAGAATTCGTAAATCGTCGAAGGACAGACAATACAATCGACAAAAAAAACCCAATAGCAATGATCTACAAAACACTACACAGAAAACTAACGATAAAGCACCATGAACCCCACAAAAAACGGGTTGAGCTCAGATGCTCTGTAAAGGTAAGAAGAGTTTGAAGATACCAACGGGGTAATCAGAATCTGTAAATCAAAGGACAAACAATGCAATGGGAAAAAAAAACCCAAAAACAATGATCTACAAAACACTACACAGAAAACTAACGATCAAGCACCATGAACCCCACAAAAACTGGGGTTGAGCTCAGATGCTCTGGAAGGGTAAGAAGAGTTTGAAGATACCAAAGAGGTTATCAGAAAATTTAAATCGAAGGACAGACAATACATTCATTTAATTTCCTTAAAAACTGCTTGTAAGATTTACTGTCAGAATTTTAATAAAATTGTAAATATAATCCCCTAAAAAAAGGGGGATTGAATAAGAAACGTCACATTTCTATGCTTGAGGTTAAATTTTCTTTTTCTTTGGTAGAAGTGGTACGTTTCTTTGTAATTTATGGTCTTGCTAGAAACAAAACAGGCTCTGTAAAGGATGGGATGACAGAATTGTACAAAAACGACAAGCAAAAAACATGCATACAATTAAATAAAATTAAAGAAAACCAAAATGTAAGCAGAACCTGTTATTTTAAAATTTTGGAGGGAATTTAATAAACAAAAAGTAAAATTCTAGCCAGACCATCAATCAGCTATTTTTTGTACTTTTGTATTAGTTATGTCATGTCAGTCTACTTGGTTTAAAACTCTTTAAAGTTTTATACTTTACAAAATTCCAAGTCTTATCTTTCTTTTCTAATTTAATTTATGTGTTTTTACATTTACATAAAAAAATATTGTCAAAAATTACCGAGTTTCTAAAAAATTTAATTGTATTTGGTAAGCATTTTTTTAGTTTTAAACCAAGTAAGTAATGAATCCTTTATTTTTTGTTGCTGTGATAAAAAAGGATAACATCCTTCATTCCTCCTGTGTAGTTACGAATTATCAAGAGTTAATGCCCTTCAAATTTTGTTTATTAAATTATATAAATATGAATTTCGTACTATTACAGGAACATGGAAGCCAGGTTCATCATATTTTGTGGTAAAACCTATAAAATATGGATTGGTCCTGACTTTTTTAGTCCTCTAATAGTCCAATTATTCCAATAATTATCATAGGTGCAGAACACTTTCTAATTGTTGTCATAGTATTTACATGCATTCAAACAGTGGAGATTCTGATGTTTTATCTTTAACATCAAATTTATTGGAATCATTTTCAAAAATATTTCCTAATTTATTTTTAATTATTTTCAAAATAATTTCATTTTAAAAATTTCAGTAAACTTTAATCTTGATTATTTTTTTTTTAATATTTTAAAAATAAATTATAAGCTGATACATTTTAGAGAGATAAGTAATAATTGTTTGTCAAATTTATTTATTGTCTTGCTGATTTTGTTGTAAACCTCAGCTAACCAGGCACTGCATAACCCCCATCCAACAAAGCATTACATTTCCCTATTTAACCATGCATTGCATCCCCCCTGCACTTTAATAGTCGGCTTTCAATAAATATTTATATTTTGAAGCCACCTATTAACATGAACAAAATGAGCAAGCTGATTGGCATAATAATTGAAATATATTGTTTGAATCTTTCAAAATGTATCACTTTAGTCCATCTTTGAACACATAAAAATAGAAGTCCTACGTTTGGTGATTTTTAGTTAAATGATTTAATAATTCTCTAAATTTCCAAAATTAAGATAAGTGCAATTATATGCATTAATTCATTACTAATGTAAATATTTTCTTTCTTTTAAAACAAATTATTTTCTGGTTTTTTTTGTAATCTATTTTGGTATTTTTTAGTTTCGTTGTTTTATTTTTTTATCTTGTAATATTGTATAGTTTTATAATTATGTATATTAATTATGCTATGCGAGATATAAAGACTTCAAAATTTTTATAAAATTGTAAATATAATCCCCTAAAAAAAGGGGGGGCTGAATAAGAAACGTCACATTTCTATGCTTAAGGTTAAATTATATTTCTTTTCTTCATTTTTTTTGGTAGAAGTGGTGCGTTTCTTTGTAACTTATGGTCTTGCTAGAAACAAAACAGGTTCTGTAAAGGAAGGGATAACAGAATTGTACCAAAAAAAAAAAAAATATCACACACAAAATGGATAATAGAAAAAAAAAAATGTAAGCAGAACCTGTTCTTTTAAATTTTGGAGGGCATTTTAATAAACAAAAGTAAAATTCTAGCCAGACCACCAATCAGTTATTTTTGTATATGTGAGATATAAAGACTACAAAATTTTAATAGAATTGTAAATATAATCCTCTAAAAAAAAAGGGGGATTGAATAAGAAACGTCACATTTCTATGCTTAAAGTTAATTTTTTTATTTTTTTTGGTAGAAATGGTGCATTTCTTTGTAATTTATGATCTTGCTAGAAACAAAACAGGCTCTGTAAAGGATGGGATAATATAATTGTACAAAACTGACAACAACAAAAAACACACATACAATTAAATAAAATTAAAGAAAACCAAAATGTAAGCAGAACCTGTTATTTTAAAATTTTGGAGGGAATTTAATAAACAAAAAGTAAAATTCTAGCCAGACCATCAATCATCTATTTTTGTACTTTTGTATTAGTTATGTCATGTCAGTCTACTTGGTTTAAAACTCTTTAAAAGTTTTATACTTTCCAAAATTCCAAGTCTTGTCTTTCTTTTCTAATTTAATTTACGTGTTTTACATTTACCTAAAAAAATATTGTCAAAAATTACTGAGTTTCTAAAAAATTTAATTGTATTTGGTAAACATTTTTTTAGTTTTAAACCAAGTAAGTAATGAATCCTTTATTTTTTGTTGCTGTGATAAAATGTGTATTAAAAAGGATAACATCCTTCATTCCTCCTGTGTAGTTACGAATTATCAAGAGTTATTGCCCTTTAAATTTTGTTTATTAAATTGTATAAATATGAATTTCGTACTATTAAAGGAACATGGAAGCAAGGTTCATCATATTTTGTGGTAAAACCTATAAAATATGGATTGGTCCTGACTTTTTTAGTCCTCTAATAGTCCAATTATTCCAATAATTATCATAGGTGCAGAACACTTTCTAATTGTTGTCATAGTATTTACATGCATTCAAACAGTGGAGATTCTGATGTTTTATCTTTAACATCAAATTTATTGGAATCATTTTCAAAAATATTTCCTAATTTATTTTTAATTATTTTCAAAATAATTTCATTTTAAAAATTTCAGTAAACTTTAATCTTGATTATTATTTTTTTTAATATTTTAAAAATAAATTATAAGCTGATACATTTTAGAGAGATAAGTAATAATTGTTTGTCAAATTTATTTATTGTCTTGCTGATTTTGTTGTAAACCTCAGCTAACCAGGCACTGCATAACCCCCATCCAACAAAGCATTACATTTCCCTATTTAACCATGCATTGCATCCCCCCTGCACTTTAATAGTCGGCTTTCAATAAATATTTATATTTTGAAGCCACCTATTAACATGAACAAAATGAGCAAGCTGATTGGCATAATAATTGAAATATATTGTTTGAATCTTTCAAAATGTATCACTTTAGTCCATCTTTGAACACATAAAAATAGAAGTCCTACGTTTGGTGATTTTTAGTTAAATGATTTAATAATTCTCTAAATTTCCAAAATTAAGATAAGTGCAATTATATGCATTAATTCATTACTAATGTAAATATTTTCTTTCTTTTAAAACAAATTATTTTCTGGTTTTTTTTGTAATCTATTTTGGTATTTTTTAGTTTCGTTGTTTTATTTTTTTATCTTGTAATATTGTATAGTTTTATAATTATGTATATTAATTATGCTATGCGAGATATAAAGACTTCAAAATTTTTATAAAATTGTAAATATAATCCCCTAAAAAAAAGGGGGGCTGAATAAGAAACGTCACATTTCTATGCTTAAGGTTAAATTAAATTTCTTTTCTTCATTTTTTTTGGTAGAAGTGGTGCGTTTCTTTGTAACTTATGGTCTTGCTAGAAACAAAACAGGTTCTGTAAAGGAAGGGATAACAGAATTGTACCAAAAAAAAAAAAAATATCACACACAAAATGGATAATAGAAAAAAAAAAATGTAAGCAGAACCTGTTCTTTTAAATTTTGGAGGGCATTTTAATAAACAAAAGTAAAATTCTAGCCAGACCACCAATCAGTTATTTTTGTATATGTGAGATATAAAGACTACAAAATTTTAATAGAATTGTAAATATAATCCTCTAAAAAAAAAAGGGGGATTGAATAAGAAACGTCACATTTCTATGCTTAAAGTTAATTTTTTTATTTTTTTTGGTAGAAATGGTGCATTTCTTTGTAATTTATGATCTTGCTAGAAACAAAACAGGCTCTGTAAAGGATGGGATAATATAATTGTACAAAACTGACAACAACAAAAAACACACATACAATTAAATAAAATTAAAGAAAACCAAAATGTAAGCAGAACCTGTTATTTTAAAATTTTGGAGGGAATTTAATAAACAAAAAGTAAAATTCTAGCCAGACCATCAATCATCTATTTTTGTACTTTTGTATTAGTTATGTCATGTCAGTCTACTTGGTTTAAAACTCTTTAAAAGTTTTATACTTTCCAAAATTCCAAGTCTTGTCTTTCTTTTCTAATTTAATTTACGTGTTTTACATTTACCTAAAAAAATATTGTCAAAAATTACTGAGTTTCTAAAAAATTTAATTGTATTTGGTAAACATTTTTTTAGTTTTAAACCAAGTAAGTAATGAATCCTTTATTTTTTGTTGCTGTGATAAAATGTGTATTAAAAAGGATAACATCCTTCATTCCTCCTGTGTAGTTACGAATTATCAAGAGTTATTGCCCTTTAAATTTTGTTTATTAAATTGTATAAATATGAATTTCGTACTATTAAAGGAACATGGAAGCAAGGTTCATCATATTTTGTGGTAAAACCTATAAAATATGGATTGGTCCTGACTTTTTTAGTCCTCTAATAGTCCAATTATTCCAATAATTATCATAGGTGCAGAACACTTTCTAATTGTTGTCATAGTATTTACATGCATTCAAACAGTGGAGATTCTGATGTTTTATCTTTAACATCAAATTTATTGGAATCATTTTCAAAAATATTTCCTAATTTATTTTTAATTATTTTCAAAATAATTTCATTTTAAAAATTTCAGTAAACTTTAATCTTGATTATTATTTTTTTTAATATTTTAAAAATAAATTATAAGCTGATACATTTTAGAGAGATAAGTAATAATTGTTTGTCAAATTTATTTATTGTCTTGCTGATTTTGTTGTAAACCTCAGCTAACCAGGCACTGCATAACCCCCATCCAACAAAGCATTACATTTCCCTATTTAACCATGCATTGCATCCCCCCTGCACTTTAATAGTCGGCTTTCAATAAATATTTATATTTTGAAGCCACCTATTAACATGAACAAAATGAGCAAGCTGATTGGCATAATAATTGAAATATATTGTTTGAATCTTTCAAAATGTATCACTTTAGTCCATCTTTGAACACATAAAAATAGAAGTCCTACGTTTGGTGATTTTTAGTTAAATGATTTAATAATTCTCTAAATTTCCAAAATTAAGATAAGTGCAATTATATGCATTAATTCATTACTAATGTAAATATTTTCTTTCTTTTAAAACAAATTATTTTCTGGTTTTTTTTGTAATCTATTTTGGTATTTTTTAGTTTCGTTGTTTTATTTTTTTATCTTGTAATATTGTATAGTTTTATAATTATGTATATTAATTATGCTATGCGAGATATAAAGACTTCAAAATTTTTATAAAATTGTAAATATAATCCCCTAAAAAAAAGGGGGGCTGAATAAGAAACGTCACATTTCTATGCTTAAGGTTAAATTAAATTTCTTTTCTTCATTTTTTTTGGTAGAAGTGGTGCGTTTCTTTGTAACTTATGGTCTTGCTAGAAACAAAACAGGTTCTGTAAAGGAAGGGATAACAGAATTGTACCAAAAAAAAAAAAAATATCACACACAAAATGGATAATAGAAAAAAAAAAATGTAAGCAGAACCTGTTCTTTTAAATTTTGGAGGGCATTTTAATAAACAAAAGTAAAATTCTAGCCAGACCACCAATCAGTTATTTTTGTATATGTGAGATATAAAGACTACAAAATTTTAATAGAATTGTAAATATAATCCTCTAAAAAAAAAGGGGGATTGAATAAGAAACGTCACATTTCTATGCTTAAAGTTAATTTTTTTATTTTTTTTGGTAGAAATGGTGCATTTCTTTGTAATTTATGATCTTGCTAGAAACAAAACAGGCTCTGTAAAGGATGGGATAATATAATTGTACAAAACTGACAACAACAAAAAACACACATACAATTAAATAAAATTAAAGAAAACCAAAATGTAAGCAGAACCTGTTATTTTAAAATTTTGGAGGGAATTTAATAAACAAAAAGTAAAATTCTAGCCAGACCATCAATCATCTATTTTTGTACTTTTGTATTAGTTATGTCATGTCAGTCTACTTGGTTTAAAACTCTTTAAAAGTTTTATACTTTCCAAAATTCCAAGTCTTGTCTTTCTTTTCTAATTTAATTTACGTGTTTTACATTTACCTAAAAAAATATTGTCAAAAATTACTGAGTTTCTAAAAAATTTAATTGTATTTGGTAAACATTTTTTTAGTTTTAAACCAAGTAAGTAATGAATCCTTTATTTTTTGTTGCTGTGATAAAATGTGTATTAAAAAGGATAACATCCTTCATTCCTCCTGTGTAGTTACGAATTATCAAGAGTTATTGCCCTTTAAATTTTGTTTATTAAATTGTATAAATATGAATTTCGTACTATTAAAGGAACATGGAAGCAAGGTTCATCATATTTTGTGGTAAAACCTATAAAATATGGATTGGTCCTGACTTTTTTTAGTCCTCTAATAGTCCAATTATTCCAATAATTATCATAGGTGCAGAACACTTTCTAATTGTCATAGTACTTACATGCATTCAAACAGTGGAGATTCTGATGTTTTATCTTTAACATTTAATTTATTGGAATCATTTTCAAAAATATTTCCTAATTTATTTTTAATTATTTTCAAAATAATTCCATTTTAAAAATTTCAGTAAACTTTAATCTTGATTTGTTTTTTTTATATTTTAAAAATAAATTATAAGCTGATAATTTAAATATATTGTTTTAATCTTTCAAAATGTATCACTTTGAACACTTAAAAAATAGAAGTCCTACTTTTGGTGATTTTTAGTTAAATGATTTAATAATTCTCTAAATTTCCAAAATTAAGATAAGTGCAATTATATGCATTAATTCATATTACTAATGTAAATATTTTCTTTCTTTTAAAAAATTTTTTTTTTGTTTTTTTTTTGTAATCTATTTTGGTATTTTTTATTGTTTCGTTGTTTTATTTTTTTAATCGGAGATCTGCCATGACAACAAGACCATGATAAGTAGTATACAACAATACAAGAAATCGGGAACGCCAATGATCATTATACAAATTCTGACATGACAAAAATATTGTATATATAAATATTGTATAATTTGTAAAAGTATTCTATATGAAGAAGAACAAAAAATTTAATTTAAACTTTTGTGGATGGATTTATGGTGTTCAACACCACTTTCAACAATATATCGGTTATATCATGGCGGTTCATTTAGTAATAGTTGTATATAATTAGAGGTACCGGTAGTTATAATATTGTCAGTCATTGAATGGATATACAATTTTAAACCAAAGCTTTTTCCAGTGGATGCCATTTCCATTGGTTTTAATGCTGGGTTTAAGTATATCGAAGTCTATATGTAATTTATTGCCGATTTGTCATTGTTTGCATATATATATATATCTAAATATTTATGTTGTATTAAATCGACAGCTGAGAAAAAAGTTCAGACATGCATCGAGCTGGTCGTTAAACTTTAATTTTTGTTGTGTTTTTTCATATATTGATAAGGGTGTGCTTGAATGAAGATGAGACCTTTAAGGGTTATGCGAGGTATTATCATCACTTGATGTCCATCCCTCCCAGTCGTCCGTAAACTTTTACATTTTAATCTCTTCCCTGAAACCACAGGAACAATTATATTAAAACGCGGTAGGAGTGTCCATTTGATAGTTCTCATAAAAGTTTTTAGTTCACTAGGGCCAAAGGTTCAAATGAGTTTTTCCCATCACTTTGTGTCTGTTGTCTGTCATCCATTAAATTTTCACATTTTGATCTTCTCAAGAACCACCGGGTCAAATTGAACCAAACTTTGATGTGATACTCTTTGAATGCCCCTCTTCCAAAATTGTGTCCACTGACCTTGCCTAATATTAAAGATGGCTTCTCATTGGTTGAAAAATTGGAAATCTTTGAAAATCTTCTTCAGAACCACTGAATGGATTGAAACCAGATTTAGTCAAAATGCAGGAACTGCTCATCCTCCTAGAGCAGACAAGAGCTCCCTAAAATCAGATCATTGTTTTTACCCAGTTTGATATACAAATTACAATCGGTTGTCTTGTAATTCAAATTTATTGTAATTGAATTTGTCAAGAAATACTAGCAAGATTTTATACAAAGTTTGGGGGGGTATATAGGAATCACCCTGTCCATCCGTCCATGTACCTTGTAAGCACAACTCCTCCTAAACGGCTAATTGGATTTTTATGAAACTTTACACATTTGTAGTACACTACCTGCAGATGTGCATGAAGGAATATGGTTGCTGTCCAAAATTTCAAAGGGGAGATAATTCAACATACTTTCACGAAAAGGGGGGGGCATGTACCTTGTAAACGCAACTCCTACTAAACTGCTTATTGAATTTTTATGAAACTTTACCTGCAGATGTGCATGAAGGAATACTGTTGCTGTCTAAAATTTAGAAGGGGAGTTAATTCAACTTATTCTTTCACAAAAAGGGGGGTCGTGTACCTTGTAAGTGCAACTCCTCCTGAACCGCTTATTAGATTTTTGTGAAACTTTTCACAGTAGTAGTACATAACCTGATGATGTGCATGAAGAATATGGTCGCGGTCCAAAATTTGGAAGGGGAGATAATTCAATTTGTCACTCACAGTTCTAGTTTTTCTTCAGAATCTTGTTATTTTGAAAACTTAAAAACTTATGCTGTTTTCTATACAAGGCCTAGTATACCACTGCCTACAAAATGTATATATTCTATTAAGCAGACAATTTAAATATCTCATGTGACTTATAGAATTAGACATTTTTATATTCAATTGTTGATGACATTTTCAGTTTTAAAATTGATATCAATGAAATCGGCCTCTTACTTATTCTTTGGAGATTTTGGCACTGGAAACAGTACTGTCTTAACGCATGGGCATGCTGGTGAGTTATCCGGAGTCCCCATGTTAATCTATGTATGTTGTGTACAGCATGCTTTTTAATGTTTAAACACTGATTTTCTTGGAAATACCAATACAATAAATTTCTGTTTATTTATATCAACATTTACAATTTAATCCTGCGAGTGCTTGTGTAGGTATGGGCCCCAGTCCACTGCTTTGTCCTGGGGGCCTAGTAAAACTGTTAAGACAGCCCTGGCTGGTCTTCTACTAGCCTATTACAGATGGTGGATTGAGTATAAAGTATCATAACTGATAATTAAGTGAAAAATTACATGATACCTGTTAATAATTTTCCCTGTTTTTCAATATATATGGTTCAAAATAGTGGTAGTTTAAATATATCTACATTAAAAGGGAGTTGCTGCATCGGTGGTGTAATGGTTGGCATGGTTGTACGGTAGATCGTGGGTTGGAGCCCCGGTCGGGTCAAACCAAAGACTATAAAATTGGTATTTGTTGTTTCTCCGCTAAGCACGTAGCATTATTCCATTAAGGAGAAAGAGCAAAGATTGCTTGGCTCGGAATCCAAATAATGTGTGAGTGGAGCGACACATCTACCCATGGGCTGTTGTTTCAGTGAGCAAGCACTATAAAAATCTAACTCAGTGTGTTGGTCTAGTACAATGCGGACCTCATCATCATCTCATTGAAAATTTATTTGTTCTCCCCATGATATAGCTGAAAAATTGATGAATTGGCATTAAATAACAATCACACACTCAGTCCGGAACAAATTGCCTGCTACATCGGCTCTGTCAGAAAAATAATAATCTAACGGCGAAAAAGGTGAAATGATTTAATTTGATCCAAAATACCCCCTCGAAAATCATATGGTTGTCACTTTGAGATTATCATTGAATTAAAGGAAATTTCTATGTCTTCATGTAAGTGGATGAAAAAATTCCATCATACAAGTACAAATTCAAACAAATATTCAAGAAAATTGGTCAAGCTAAAGCTTTAGATCTTTTTTACTTTGTTGCTGTTCTTACTTGGACGGTGAAAGTGAAAAACAAACACATCTCTGTCGGACTATCGAAATTAAAATGCAGACTAATGCCAATGAAAAGATCTCATTTGAGGTCAAGTTCGTACAATATATAATGTACTTGTTTCCTGAATTACAAAATTGTGAATAAGTTCAGCTTAATATTAGTAAGAAAGGTAAAATGGCTATCCAAATTTACACTTGGACACAAATTAAAGTAAATGAGCAGCATGGTTATATTGATTTCTTCATTTCACAGTAAGTCGGACCACAATTTTGTCTTAACCCATGGACACGTTTGGCAGTTGCCCAGGGGCCCCATGATAATCTATGTATGCTGTTTATAATACTACCAATACAATAATTCTATATTTAATTTTATCAACCATTTCTATTTTTATTCCAGTGAGTGGTGGTGTAGGTAGGGGCCAAGTACACTGCTTTGCTCAGGGAGGGCGGGGGGCTATAATGCTGTTAAGACGACCTTGAATCAGGGGCGTAGTAAGGCTTACATGAAGTGTTCGCACCCAGTTATTAGCAGCGAATGGTCTATGAAATGCTGATTTAAGGTTTGGTTCCGGGAACATATGCAACCCAAGCCCCCCACACCCGAACGCTCGTTTCTGAATGTTGCGAGTGTATCCAATGTGTGTTGTCATGTTATCTTTGTGTCAAATTTTTTTAAATCGCGGATCGAATAAAGATACATGTATGTCAAAACCGGGCTTCAGAGTTACTGTGACACTAGCTACCCTAGGGGTGATGTGAATCAGATGTGGATTCTGTAGAACTCTAAAGATCTGTTAGAGTACATACAATCTAGGTCCCTCTGGCTCTGGCCACCCTTAAAATATTGTTTGTTTGTTTGGCATTGCCAACCCACACTATCAGCAGATGGGTAGGCACTGTAGGTAGGGAAATTTATTTTTTTTTTACATTTGAAAGCTTTATATTTTCAGACTGGTTTTTCACAGGAACACCAAGGAAGATATGACATTAATGAATCAAATTTAATAAAACATAAAGAACAGCAAAAAACAAATTCTATTTTCATAAAAAAAAACATTTTCTGTCTGTCAGTCAGACAGTTGAATTCTGAAATCAGGGCCCTATCTATTAAATCTGGCAATCTGACACTGAATGAAAAGCAAAGATGATTTGTATATTGTGTCTTTTACACCACACAATGTTATCGTCACGGTGTTTTCGTGCGTCATCTGTTTTCGTTTTATCCATTTTATTTTGATTTCCACAGTGCACGTATTATTTTTGACGTGTCTTCCGGTTTCTATTTATGGAACATAAACAAGACTACAGCGTGACATCTGTAAAAGATGCTTAAGTTTGCTTTTAAAGACGTAAGTACCAAGAACAGTGAATCTACCTACTGAACCATACTTTTTGTAATGCTAAAAATTTACTTCATTTATAATAAAGTAGCTGGAAAAAAATCCAGAAGGGCTATATAAAATTTAACTATGTCATCTGCCTCTCAGACACCGGCTCTTCCTGTCATGTAACTGTCATGGGGTCACTGATCGTACTTGTAAACAAAAGAGCTGACTGAAATGTGCCTGTTTCTTATATAAAATACATGTCACTTTGCAGTGCATTGTGGTTTCAGCACTAAAAAAAACATCAAAAGTAAACACAATTTTGAAAGTGGTAATTTTCAAACATTCTGTTATTTTATTTAGATGTAGTATGATTTGGTAGATGGCCAGAACCATGAAATTTTAAAACCAGCCATTTCCGGATTATATATTCGTTTCCATCCCGTATATCGGCCTTGTTTTTACTTCACACGAAAACAGATGACGCCATTTTACTGACAACAAAAGTTGCCAGATAATCGAGAGTATATTAAAATACAAGAATGGCTTTAAAATTAAAAACAATCTTATGTACAAAGAAATATTTAACTAGTCATTCTTTGAAAATTCCAATCGTCATATGAATGAAGGGTTAACACTGTTAATCGCTATATCTGAAAATCGATAATTGCACGAAAACCGATAACACGATGCTAAGTAGCATTCAAAATGTCTGACATTCAACAATTTTAACGCCCAAACAAAATACAGTACTCCACTGCAGACTAGTAGTTTAATGATAGTGAATAGAGTTTGAATTATGCTTGCATGTCTCCCTTCATATTTGTTCTGCCATGTTCGGATGAAAAGCGTCCATCCCATGAAGCGACGACGTCAAGATGAAGATGAAGTCTTCTAAAAGGTTTTTCAGAACGTTCTCCCATGTTTCGTCCATAGAATAACTGAAGATCTTATTTTTGATAAAATGTTCACCCTCCTTAACTGATGCATTGCAGCATAGGGGGATTCTTTCCACTGCCGGCCTCTTCGACATTATTTTCGCTTCAGCAGACCATTTTCTATTCTATGTCGTTTAAACGTTTGCTCTCAATACAGTGTACATTAAGCGCTCTTACGATCGAGATTTGAAATAAATAAAGCCCGGAAAAAAATCCGCGGACACGATCGAAATTCCGGCGCGATTTCGATTTTTTTTAATAAAAAAAATTGTCTGAAACGCAAATAAAATAATTTGGGCGGCAAGTTTTTCAGTGGGTCGGGCGGCAATGCCAAGTAAATAAAATTTTATTTTAAGCCACTCTCCTCCTGTAATAGTATTAAAACATTTGACTTCTCTACCCTCTACACAACTATTCCTCACTCTAAGCTGAAGGACAAATTAAGGGAGTTGGTCCAACTGTGTTTCATAAAGAAGAAGGGCCAACGTAGATACAAATACCTTGTGCTAGGAAGGGACAGATCTTATTTTGTAAAAAAAAAAAAACCACTCTGATTCTACCAAAAAGTTCTCTGAAACTGATTTCATCAACATGTTCGAGTTTTTGATTGACAACAAATTTGTTATCTTTGGTGGACGTGTTTTTCAACAGACAGTCGGCATACCTATGGGTACAAACTGTGCTCCTCTTCTCGCCGACTTGTTCCTTTATTCGTATGAGGTAGACTTCATACAGGGGCTTCTCAAGAAAAACGAAAAGAAACTAGCCCGATCCTTTAATATCAAGTTCCGCTATATAGATGATGTCCTTTCACTAAATAATTCAGGGCTTGGTGATTTCGTTGATCGCATCTATCTCATTGAGCTTGAAATAAAGGATACCACACATACAGATACGTCTGCTTCATACCTTGACCTACACCTCGAAATTGACAGTGAGGGGCGGTTAACAACGAAACTTTACGACAAAAGAGATGATTTTAATTTTCCCATTGTGAACTTTTCATTCATATGTAGCAACATTCCAGCAGCACCTGCATATGGAGTATATATCTCTCAGTCGATACGATATTCCAGAGCTTGTGGTTCCTATCAGGATTTCCTTGATAGAGGGTTGCTGCTAACAAAGAAGCTACTGAACCAAGGGTTCCTCATAATTAAGTTGAAATCATCAATTCGAAAGTTTTACCGTCGCCACCACGACTTGGTTGACCGGTATGGAATATCCGTGTCACAAATGACCACTGATATGTTCCACTTGTCGTAAACACTTCCCGGTCCTTTCCTCGTTCATGACTTATCACCGAGTTTGTAACTAGATTAACACAACGGACGTCACTAGTGGAGCAGGAACTGCTTACCCTTCCGGATCACCTGAGTTCACCCCCGGTTTTTAGTGGGGTTCGTGTTACTCTATCTTTAGTTTTATATATATGTTTACGGTTGATCGTTGTTTGGCCTTATGTACTTTTTCTTTTGGCCACTGTGTTGTTCTTCGATATACGGATTCTGATTGCCCCATTAGTGTCTTCTTATGGGTAAATTGCAAATGATTTTTATATTGTCAATATAAATGGAATATTTATATTAAGAAAAATTTCCGTGAGAAAAAATATGGACGAACTTGCATATAAATCGAGCAACACAAGAAAAGCAAACCAGTTCAGTTGGAAAATTATACACAATACAATTTATACAGAAGCAAAATTGAAAAAAAAATAGGATCTATGAACGGTTTATGCCATTTTTTTTATATACTCGAGTTGAAACTTGGAAACATTTATTTTACGACTGTACAGTCATACAACAAAATCATATCGGTGTTAAAAAATTACATGGTTCTCCGCTAAGCACGCACCATTAAATTTCTTCACAGTATAATAAGTTTTACATAAACGTTATAGATATGCAAATAAGCAATATGGAATTCCTTTCCGCACGGACGATTTGACAGTTAGTATATAAAGACAATTTTAGGTGTGTTCGATTAATGCGAATTTGAATTTGACTTTGAATTTTGGTGTTTAACACCACATTCAGCAATATTTCAGCTATATCATGGGGACCAGTTTTAGTGGTGGAGGAAGCCGGAGTACCCGGAGAGAACCACCGACCCTGGGCAAGCAACTGGTAAACCTTATCACTTGCGGCGGCGAGTGCACCCTTTTTGTTATTTACAAATCCGGGCGCGAACCCACGCCGTATTGGTGATAGGCTAGTCAGAGATTCCTCTGTCGTTTAACGGCATTTATAAAGTTGCTGTAGCCGTTCAACGTCAGAGGGTAATATATACGGAAAACAGCGGATTTGCCTCACCAGCTCTAGGATCGGCACATTTCCACGTTTCGTGGCTATCGGATTTTATTTTCTATCAGAAACCCTTATATAAATCGCTTCACCAATCAATTTTCTATTCATTCAAAACCATCTTACCCTCAGAAAGTGGTGTTACACTCCATTACAGCACGATTTTGCCTTATATCCTATTATTCCGCCATTTGACTCGATCGAGGCAACATCTTAAAAAAAAAAAATAATAATAAAATATAGGGAGCAACATAGGGTCCTGTCCACAAGTACCTTTGTTTTCTGAATAAAGAATTCAAACTTCGGAAGATTTGTTTTCCAAATTTGCCACACACAAAAAAGAAAGAAAAACACATAAAGATAGATGACAAACGTGTATTATGCAGTCGTAAATAGCACATCATGCATAAAAAAATAAGAAAGAAGAAACAAATTACGTTCCATATTAAATCCAGATTTGTTGATAATTTCATTTCTGAAAATAAAGTACACGTATGTAAGCATTTTATTTATTTATTTATTTTATTTTATTTTATTTATCACATATATAAGTTAGTAAAGGGGGGTTTTATTTGCAAATTGTTTGAAGATCGGTGAGGTATTTTTTTTTTCATTACGTCAAGACATTTTGATATTTGACGACGTTCACAGTTCAGCGTGCAATATTGGACATTTTTTGGGACAAGCATTTTCGGGTATATTTGTTTGTTTTTTGAAGTGCATCGAAACAGAATTACAAATTTGAAATTAATGTAAAAAACGTATTTCTAAAATGTTTTCATATTTTTTTCTGTTGTGTGAATTATTTTTTTATGATCGTATAATTTTTACCATATGGTTTTAGATTTTAAATTTTAATGACGTTTGACGTCAAAAATGAGACTATTGGACATTTATATGGGACAAGCATTTTACGTTGTAATTTGTTTCTTTTTACAGTCAATTCCAAAGAAATTTCAACTATACAATGTAGATCAAAAACGTATTGTGAGAATGATTTTCTTTTGTTTGTACGTGGACAATTCAACATGCTATGTCGCATTTGATTCTACCATGCGAAGACATTAAATGACGTTTCTAGTTGAAAAATGTAACATTGGACATTTCTGTATAACGGACATTTTTTATGCAGTTTTCCTATTTCTTGTGAAAATCAAAAGTCATTGTAATATTATGATATATGACAAAAAAGACGTATTTCAGTCATTTTATTTATTTTTTCATTATCAGATACGGTATTTTTCATACGCGTGAATTTCGATACTTAACGTCAAGACGGATTAAATCCACACATTGGACAATTTTAACTGACGTATTTAAAATGCTCTAATAAAATAAATACTTGACCATTTTTCAAATAGTTGTGCTGAATAATTTGTCATCACAAAAGGGTTATTGCATAATATTTTGGTTACTTACTGAAAACTTTTTGATCACTTATTTGTCATCTGTTTCCACTTTGTCACTCATAGTACATCAATTGTGACAGAATTTTACATTGTAGATTTTTTATCGGACATGGTGTAGTTGGCGTCCAAATCTAAAATGACGTCGACCCTTCTATTATGCCGTTGTTACATACTCATTTTCCCCCCTACTCATTCTTCCCCCCGGAAAAATGAGTATATACTAGTTTTTCCCCCGGAAAGATCAGTATATACTCATTTTTCCCCCCGGAAAGATCAGTATATACTCATCTTTCCCCCTGATTTTTAGGGGGGAAATCTGAGTATATACTGAAGTTTCCCCCTCATACTCAATTCTCCCCCTTTGCACTGATAGACTATACAAGGGCAATAACTCCTATAAGGGGTCGACCCTATGGAGACTTTTGTAGAGCTTTTGATGCTGAAGAAGGAAGATCACCTCTATTTTTCTCTATATGTAATACTTTTTGAAATATTAGCCAATGACTGCAGTTTGACCCCTATGTTCTATTTTTAGCCATGGCGGCCATGTTTTTTCATCGACGGATATATAATTCACAAACTATAGTCTACACACCCTAAGGATTATTCATACCAAGTTTGGTTAAATTATGTTCAGTGGTTCTCAAGAAGAATATCAAAATGTAAAAAGTTAACGGGCGGACGGAAGGACGACGAACGCAATGTGAAAGACGGGGGTTCCGACCACCGGAACCCCCCTGGATTCGCCAATGGTTATCTGTTAATTTATTCTTAAGAATTTCAACTGTTTACAGTACACCGAGACACAACATAATTAGCTTTAAACTAAACAAACTATTTTGTGGTAGCTTGTTTGTTTGTAATCGATCATTTTAAATAAAGATCAGTAACTATAGAATGGCAGTGTCCATCAATGACGCATAACTATGAACGATACAATTATTAGTTCTACTGTCAAGAGTGTGGATTTGTTTTACCGAACATAATTATACCAATTTATCATATTATGTTCATTTCAAATAATGAACTAAACGGTAACAGTATTCTCTAGATTAAACTACTACTACGAGGGGGGAAGGACCCTTTTCAGGACTCCGGGATGGTGTTTTTTTAAGCTCGAGAATTCGGGATTGACCATTTCGGGATTAGGGATTGAAATTTTATTATATTCGGGACTTCTGGATTTCAAGTTTTTTAGTTCGAGACTAAGGGGATTTCAAGTTTTTTAGTTCGGGGTTTCGGGGTCAGACCCCCTCCTAACCCCCTCTACTATATCAGCACAACTATTTTTTGCTTCGTTTCATGATCATATTATTATAAAATTGAGCCATCTTGATAAATGCGTTTGTCTCCATCTTTTTTTATTGATCTACCGAAAGTGGTAGCACTATAATACCATATTCACACGTATTCCGGATTGAAACTGAATCATTAAATCGAATTTAAATCCGTTATAATTGTCGTATCGGATTTGAAATCAGTTAGCGTTCGCATATGGTCAACCAATGCGTAATTGTTCGTCTGCATTGAATTTATCTGTGGTTTGCATATTGACTAAAAATTGTACTGAGGGATCTGGTGTTTGTTTAGATCGGATGAGGGATTTTTTCCGATTCGTCAACAAATGGTCATCAGGAGACATTGGAAACATTGTTAGTTTTTCAATAATCTTTTTTCAAGAAACACTGAAGCGATGGTATGGAAACGTGATTTGTATGTTCATTTTAAGGTCCTTGACAGGTCTTGTTACTTTTTGAGCCCATCGGAAATTCAAAATCGTTGCCAGCGGAGGTCAAAGTTTGCTTTGAAACCATATGTAAAGCAACATTTTCATGGTCTACTTGGAAAACACTGAACAGAATTTAACCACACTTGGCAGAGGTGTTCACTATTATGTCCTACGCAAGTGTTGTTACTTTTCATGCCGATTCGTTAAAAAATGAATAAAAGAAGAATGTGTCTGAGGACACGGAGTTCTCCGCTTTCAGCTAAGTGGGCCTAACTTCCAAGCCGTATATGGGATCTGGCTGCAATTGAACCTGACCTGCATATTATGGTTGTAAACATTGTCTTGAAATTTCAGAGTCCTTTACAGGTGATAATGGTTTTTATGCCGATCGGAAATTCAAAATGGTCGACAGCGAAGGTCAAAATTGCTTTGAAAACCTATGAATTACATTTTCGTAATCTCATTGAGAACCACTGAACATAATTTAACCAATTTAACTTTGAGGGTGTTCACTATGAGGTACTACACAAGTGTTGTTTCTTTGGTGCAGATCGATAGGAGACTTTGAACATTCTGATTAATCGATTTTCAAGAACCACTGAAGGCATTGTCGGGGGAAATTTATTAAAGTAGTCGTCCTCCTCACTACCTTTCTCACCCTTCCTCTCCATCCTCTTCCTCACTGCCTCTCTCTCTCCTTCTTCTCCATCCTCCTCACTACCTCCCTCCCTCATTCCTCTTCTCTACTTATCTCCCTCCTTGCTCTCCTCTTCTCACTACCTCTCTCCCTCCTTCCTCTCAGTCATCCTCACTACCTCTCTCCCTCCTTCTTCCTCTTCTCTACTTATTTCCCTCCTTCCTCTCCTCTTCTTACTACCTCTCTCCCTTCTTCCTCTCCCTCCTACTCACTGCCTCTCTCCCTCCTTCCTCTCAATCCTCCTCCTCACTACTTCTCCTCACTCATTCCTCTCCATCCACTTCCTCATTACCTATCTCCCTCCTTCCTCTCAGTCATCCTCACTACCTCTCTCCCTCCTTCTTCCACTTCTATACTTATCTCCCTCCTTGCTCTCCTCTTCTTACTACCTCTCTCCCTTCTTCCTCTCCCTCCTACTCACTGCCTCTCTCCCTCCTTCCTCTCAATCCTCCTCCTCACTACTTCTCCCTCATTCCTCTCCATCCACTTCCTCACTACCTATCTCCCTCCTTCCTCTCAGTCATCCTCACTACCTCTCTCCCTCCTTCTTCCACTTCTCTACTTATCTCCCTCCTTGCTCTCCTCTTCTTACTACCTCTCTCCCTTCTTCCTCTCCCTCCCACTCACTGCCTCTCTCCCTCCTTCCTCTCAATCCTCCTCCTCACTACTTCTCCCTCATTCCTCTCCATCCACTTCCTCACTACCTATCTCCCTCCTTCCTCTCAGTCATCCTCACTACCTCTCTCCCTCCTTCTTCCTCTTCTCTACTTATTTCCCTCCTTGCTCTCCTCTTCTTACTACCTCTCTCCCTTCTTCCTCTCATTCCTGCTCACTGCCTCTCTCCCTCCTTTCTCTCAATCCTCCTCCTCACTACTTCTCCCTCATTCCTCTCCATCCACTTCATCACTATCTCTCTCCCTCCTTCCTCTGAATCATCCTCTCCCCCTCCTTCCTGTCAATCCTCCTCCTCACTACCTCTCTCTCCTTCTTCTCCATCCTTCTCACTACCCCTCTCCCTCCTTCCTCTGGCATCCTCCTCACTACCGCTCTCCTTCCTTCCTCTCAATCCTCCTCACTACTTCTCTCCCTCATTCCTATCCATCCTCCTCACTACCTCTCTCCCTCCTTCCTCTCAGTCATCCTCACTACCTCTCTCCCTCCTTCCTCTCAGTCATCCTCACTACCTCTCTCCCTCCTTCCTCCCAGTCATCCTCACCACCTCTCCATCCTTCATTCCTTTCAATCCGCCACCTCATTACCTCTCTTCTCTTTCCTGTAATATTATCATCCACCTCATTACCTCTGTTTTTCTTCCGTCTCCATCCTCCTTATTTAACTCTTCCTAATTACCTTCTCCGTATTCTTTTCTCCTCCGTCGTCATCATCATCCTCCTTATTACCTCCTCTTCACTATTTCTCTCCTCCTCGTTTACTTCGTCCTTTCTATCCTCTTCCTTCAAATCTCCTCTTCAATACCTGTTTCACTATTTCCTCATCATTATCCTCTTCACTATCTCCATCCTTTTCCATATTGACTCCCTCCCTAATTCCTCCCCGTCATCCTCCTTATTTATACCTCTAGTATCTCTCCTTCCTCTCCATCGTCTTTTTGCCATTCTCCCTCCGTCCTCTCTATCCTTCTCTTTATATTCCTTCCTTCCTGCCCTCTTCCTCATACCTGTCAGCTGTGCCTTCCAGCACTTAGCAAACTTGAGTTTTTCTCACTTGCACTAAGGAAGATCGCTTTATCACTCAAGTGTTTTTCCCATCCTTTCCTCCTACCTCCTTATCCGTTCTCACTCCATGTTCATGCTTGCCTTAGTTATTACTATTATCATTGTTGATACCCTCTTTCGTCCACATTTAACTATTATGTCTTCCACCATATACATGAATATAAGTGTACACAAGAAAAACCCTATTAAAATAGGAGAGGGGAAAAATGAGTATGTGTTAACACATACTTGGATTTCCGGGGGGAAAATTCAGTATATACTCATTTTTCCGGGGGGGGGGGGGTAATCTCAGTATATACTCATTTTTCCGGGGGGAAAACTGAGTATATACTCATTTTTCCGGGGAGAAAAATGAGTATGGGGGGAAAATGAGTATGTAACACCGTCATATGCAAATGTTGTACAAAATTTCACGAAAATCCGACGACGGGTTCTATACTTTTGTTACACAGATATAGGAGTAAAGGTTGTAAAATGTTACGCGTGACAGGCATTTAAAATACGTGTATGACTGCTTAATATTCAAAAATCTTAATTATGCTTTATTTAATTAGAAGAAAATGTAATTAAACTTAATCTGCTATATTCAACGAATATCATGATATATAAATTGTAGATATTTACAGATCCAACGATCTAACTCATTGAGCCACTCGTAGATATTACAGAACGTATAAAGAATTCGAATTTTGGTGCTTAACGCCACTTTCAGCAATATTTCAGATATATCATGGCGACCAGTTTTAGCGATGAAGGAAGCAGGGGTACCCGGAGAGAACCACCGACCCTGGACAAGCAACTGGTAAACTTTATCACTTGCGGCTGCGAGTCGAGTGTACCCTTTTTGTAATTTACAAAGCTGGGTACGAGCCCACGCCGTATTGGTGATGGGCTTGTATGAGTTGTTAGATCCAACGACCTAACTCATTGAGCCACCCGGGACCCCAGAACATATAAATGTGTATGATAAATGAAATATACATTAAATGAATATATAACCTGGAATACAATAAACTATCTTTTCTACGCTTAAACGATACTTTCTCTAATTTTTCATTAAAATAAGTTTCTTTCATTTTGTATTATTCCGTTTCGTTTCGTTTCGGTCAATTTCGTTTCGATTTATTTCGTTTCGTTTCGATTTCGTTTCGTTTCGGTAAATTTCGTTTCGTTTCGATCAATTTCGTTTCGTTTCGTTTCGTTTCGTTTCGTTTCGATTTCGTTTCGCATTTTACAGGTACCCGTATTTATCATAATTTTGTTCTGGTGTATTCTGTGTAATTGTATCTTTGTTGCCAATGCACTAAGCATACATTGTCCCTACTGTTGCAGGGGCGGATCCAGGGGGCGCGCGCCCCCCTAAAATTGGAAAAAAATATGATTTTTTGGCGTAAAATCGTGATTTTTGACACAAAATACCCCAAATATTTTCGCGCCTCCCTCCGCTCGGCGCAATCTTTTTAAGTATGCCCCCCCTAACTTGAAATCCTGGATCCGCCCCTGTATTGTACTGTCCATGTATATGTTGTCATTCATTTTTTTGATAAAATGTGGTCTTCATTGAGTGGAAGCGAATCTGTACAGGCTTTTTTATCGTTTGTTTATATATGTATATTGCCGTTGGAGATCCAGTTATCAAGAAGGGAGGATTGGGATCCCAGTCACAGATTTAAACCCGCCACATGTTTGTGCCTATACCAAGCCAGGACCTGGATTTCTAACGTCATATCATGGTGTTTGCTGTGTTCAGTGTGTTCAATTTATTTGAGAGGTGATTGTTCGTTTTGTTGGTATTGATATTTAAACTTTCTTTTCACAATTAAGTATAGGAGAATGTTCGAGTAACTGTCCATTCCTTAAAAATAATGGTGCCGAGGCCCAGAAGGGTCCGAGGCCCATTGTTTTTAAGGAATGGAGAGATACGAGTGATTAGTTATTAATCTTGAAACAAAAAAAAGTCTGTGTATAGTATCTAAAGTACAAAGTATTAAATTGTTTGCCCCTTGTGGGACCTTAAAAGTACAAAGAGAACAATAACTCTCCATTCCTTAAAAATAATGGAGAGTTTTGACAATAGATTTACATCAAAGGTGTATTTTAAAGTATAAATAATATTGTTCTGTAATGTGCATGAATTAAAAAAAAAACAAGGTAAACAAATGGAATCCGGCTCTATAAATGGTTGATTAATTGCTGTTTAGGTACATTTCGATGACTTAATGATGATATCCTCTTTGTACTAGACCAACACGCTTACTTGGACTTTTATAGTGTTGGCACACCAAAACTAGTCTGCGGGTGGACATGTCGCTCCATTCGGACATATTATTCTGATTTCGAGCCAACCAGCCTTTATTGATGCATGTTTAGAGAAGAGGCAACAAACACCAATTTTATAGTCATTTGGATTGATCTGACCGGGGCTCGAACTCCCAATCAACCCCACTTGAGGCGAGCACGTTAACCTCCATGAATGTAAACAGTATAATACCATGGTTAGTTATACTGAATCTCAATGGATCAGTCTTAAATATTCAGAATGTTTTTTAATTGCATTATTTTTGTATAAACAACTCACTATATATGGACATATAGTAACAAGACAGGTATCACATGTAGAGCAGGAACTGCTTATCCTTCCGGTTTTTAGTGGGTTTCATTTTCTTAATCTTTAGTTTTCTGTGTAATGTTTTGTGGATCATTGTTTGTCCTTTTGTCCTTTTTCTGTTGGCCATTGTAATGTCTGTCCTTCAATTTACGGTTTCTAAGTATCCCTTTTGGTATCTTCAAACATTTCTTATGCAAATAAGGAGCCGTCATGGTCGTGTTGTATAGTAGTTGGATTTACTATCTGTGCAATCAGTGCTTATCATCACTTAAGTTGTGAGTTCGAATCCCGCTCATGGCGAGGTGTATTCGATACAACATTATGTGATAAAGTTTGCTAAAGACTTGCAACAGGTCGGTGGTTTTCTCCAGGTACTCCGGTTTCCTCTATCAAATAAAACTGTCTGCCAAAATATAACTGAAATATTGTTGAAAGTGGCATTAAACACAATAACCTTAACCCTTAAGCAAATAAATACATGTTAATGCATTTCAATTGAAATTATAATAAAGCAATATAGAAAACATATATGTTTTATATAACATGCTGTGTACAACATTGGGAACATTAGGCGACATATAAAGCAAGTTACCCTTTACAATCAAATATAAAAGTCTTTATCATATATCAAAACTGAGGAAATTCTGCGTTAAAAACTAGAGATAAAAACCTATGAGGAGAAAATCTCTAGAAAAACATTAGTTTCCATAATTCAATTACATATATACCCATAATAAGTAACCATGGATATTAAAAACCAGTGGTTCACAGTATCCAATAATCATGCAATCGCTCGCCTGGGTTTCATTTTCAGACTTCAAAATTTTACACAAAAAGTCGAAACATGTAAATCCAAAGAAGTTAAAACTCAAATTCTTTCTAATTTCTCCGTTTGGTATAATTTGAATCAATATTTTCTGAGGAGAAGAATTCGGTATGATTCTTAAAAATCCAAATAAGCCTAATTTGTACAATCCGTATATTAAATGGGCGTTCACCCAACGGAAAATCTGGAATATGTGTGTCACAAATTAGAGCTCATTGTGACATAAAATGCGGTAGTGATGGATAATTGAAAAAAGTAAAGACAGACAACGGATGACAAAGTGATTGCAAAATTGAAATTGCTACTAGATTTGACACATATTATTTCTTCATGGAATCTTTTAAGAAACAATAAAAAGTTGAATTGTTATACAAAATCATAGAATACAAACAAAAACGTGTTCTTAAAATATCTAGCAACAAAAACAATTGAGAGCTAAAAATTACTCTTTTATTGTATTTCACAATATACTGGTGGACACGTACTGTGAAAGCGGCCGTTAATTGCTGATGTCCACCTTATGTTTAAAACTGTGAGAGTGGCTGTTAACATAAACTACTGATGGACACCTTATGCTTAAACCTGTGAGAGTGGCTGTTAACAAAATCTACTGATTGTCATTTTATGTTTAAAACTGTGAGAGGAGCTGTTAACATAAATTATTGTGAGAGGGGCTGTTAACATAATCTATTGATGGACACCTTATGTTTAAAACTGTGAGAGGGGCTGTTAACATAAACTACTGATGTCCACCTTATGTTTAAAACTGTGAAAGGGGCAGTTAACATAAACTACTGATGGACACTTTATGTTTAAAATGAAGAAAAGGACTGTTAACATAAACTACTGATGGACACCTTATTTTTAAAACTGTGAGAGGAGGGCTGTTAACATAAACTCCTGATGGACACCTTGTGTTCAAAACTGTGCGGTGGGCTGTTAACATAAACTCCTGATGGACACCTTATTCTTAAAGCTGTGAGAGGAGCTGTTAACATAAACTACTGATGGATACCTTATGCTTAAAGCTGTGAGAGGAGCTGTTAACATAAATTACTGACGGACACTTTATGCATAAAACTGAAAGGAGCTGTTAACATAAACTACTGATGGACACCTTATGCGTAAAACTGAAAGGAGCTGTTAACATAAACTACTGATGGACACCTTATGCGTAAAACTGTGAAAGGGGCTGTTAACATATACTACTGATGGACACCTCATGTTTAAAACTGTCAGAGGGCTGTTAACATCTTTTAAGAAACAATAAAAAGTTTAATTGTTATACAAAATCATAGAATACAAACAAAAACGTGTTCTTAAAATATCTAGCAACAAAAACAATTGAGAGCTAAAAATTACTCTTTTATTGTATTTCACAATATACTGGTGGACACGTACTGTGAAAGCGGCTGTTAATTGCTGATGTCCACCTTATGTTTAAAACTGTGAGAGTGGCTGTTAACATAAACTACTGATGTACACCTTATGTTTAAAACTGTGAGAGGGGCTGTTAACATAAAATACTGATGGACACCTTATGTTTAAACCTGTGAGAGGGGCTGTTAACATAAACTACTGATGTACACCTTATGCTTAAACCTGTGAGAGGGGCTGTTAACATAAATTACTGTGAGAGGGGCTGTTAACATAATCTATTGATGGACACCTTATGTTTAAAACTGTGAGAGGGGCTGTTAACATAAATTACTGTGAGAGGGGCTGTTAACATAATCTATTGATGGACACCTTATGTTTAAAACTGTGAGAGGGGCTGTTAACATAAACTACTGATGTCCACCTTGTGTTTAAAACTGTGAGGTGGGCTGTTAAAATAAACTACTGATGGACACCTTATTCTTAAAGCTGTGAGAGGAGCTGTTAACATAAACTACTGATGGATACCTTATGCTTAAAGATGTGAAAGGAGCTGTTAACATAAACTACTGGAAGATACCTTATGCTTAAAGCTGTGAGAGGAGCTGTTAACATAAACTACTGATGGAAACCTTATGCTTAAAACTGTGAGAGGAGCTGTTAACATAAACTACTCAAGGATACCTTATGCTTAAAACTTTGAGAGGGGCTGTTAACATAAACTACTGATGGACATCTTATGCTTAAAACTGTGAGAGGGGCTGAGAACATAAACTACTGAAGGACACCTTATGTTAAGAAAAGGCCTGTTAACATAAACTACTGGTGGACACCTTATTTTGAAAACTGTGAGAGGAGCTGTTAACATAATCTACTCAAGGATACCTTATACTTAAAACTTTGAGAGGGGCTGTCAACATAAACTACTGATGTACACCTTATGTTTAAAACTGTGAGAGGGGCTGTTAACATAAAATACTGATGGACACCTTATGTTTAAACCTGTGAAAGAGGCTGTTCACATAAACTACTGATGTACACCTTATGCTTAAAACTGAGAGAGGGGCTGTTAACATAATCTACTAATGGACACCTCTGATTAAAACTGTGAGAGGGAATGTTAACATAAACTACTGGTGGACACCTAATGTTTAAAACTGTGAGAGGGGCTGTTAACATAAACTACTGGTGGACACCGTGTGTTTAAAACTGTGACAGGGACTGTTAACATAAACTACTGGTGGACACCTTATGATTAAAACTGTGAGAGGGGCTGTTAACATAAACTACCGGTGGACACCGTGTGTTTAAAACTGTGAGAGGGACTGTTAACATAAACTACTGGTGGACACCTTATGCTTAAAACTGTGAGAAGGACTGTTAACATAAACTACTGGTGGACACCTAATGTTTAAAACTGTAAGAAGGACTGTTAACATAAACTACTGGTGGACACCTAATGTTTAAAACTGTGAGAGGAACTGTTAACATAAACTACTTGTGGACACCGTGTGTTTAAAACTGTGAGAGGGACTGTTAAAATAAACTACTGATAGACACTTTATGCTTAAAACTGTGAGATGGGCTGTTACCATAAACTACTGAAGGAAACCTTATGCTTAAAACTTTGAGAGGGGCTGTTAACATAATCTACTGGTGGATGCCTTGTGCTTAAAACTGTGAGAGGGGCTGTTAACATAAACTACTGATGGACACTTTATGCTTAAAACTATGGGAGTGGCTGTTAACATAAACTACTGATGGACACCTTATGCTTAAAACTATGGGAGTGGCTGTTAACATAAACGACTGATGGACACTTTATGCTGAAAACTATGAAAGGGGCTGTTAACATAAACTACGGAAGGACACCTTATGTTTAAAACTGTGAGAGGGGCTGTTAACATAAACTACTGATGGACACCTTCTGCTAAAAACTGTGAGAGGGGTTGTCAACATAATTTACTGGTGGATACCTTGTGTTTAAAACTGAGAGAGTGGCTGTTAACATAAACTACTGATGGACACCTTATGCTTAAAACTGCGAGAAGGGCTGCTTACATAAACTACTGATGGACACCTTATGCTAAAAATTGTGAGAGGGGCCGCAAAACTACTGATGTTAATATAAACTACTGGTGGACACCTAATGTTTAAAACTGTGAGAGGGACTGTTAACATAAATTACTGAAGGACACCTTATGTTTAAAACTGTGAGAGGGACTGTTAACATAAACTACTGATAGACAACTTATGCTTAAAACTGTGAGAGGGACTGTTAACATGAACTACTGGTGGACACCTAATGTTTAAAACTGTGAGAGGGCTGTTACCATAAAATACTGATGATCACCTTATGCTTAAAACTGTGAGAGGGACTGTTAACATAAACTACTGATGGACACCTTATGCTTAAAACTGTGAGAGGGACTGTTAACATAAACTACTGGTGGACACCTTATGTTTAAAACTATGAGAGGGGCTGTTAACATAAACTATTGAAGGACACCTTATGCTTAAAACTGTGATATTGGCTGTTAACATAAACTACTTGTGGACACCGTGTGTTTAAAACTGTGAGAGGGACTGTTAAAATAAACTACTGATAGACACCTTATGCTTAAAACTGTGAGATGGGCTGTTACCATAAACTACTGAAGGAAACCTTATGCTTAAAACTTTGAGAGGGGCTGTTAACATAATCTACTGGTGGATGCCTTGTGCTTAAAACTGTGAGAGGGGCTGTTAACATAAACTACTGATGGACACTTTATGCTTAAAACTATGGGAGTGGCTGTTAACATAAACTACTGATGGACACCTTATGCTTAAAACTATGGGAGTGGCTGTTAACATAAACGACTGATGGACACTTTATGCTTAAAACTATGAAAGGGGCTGTTAACATAAACTACGAAGGACACCTTATGTTTAAAACTGTGAGAGGGGCTGTTAACATAAACTACTGATGGACACCTTCTGCTAAAAACTGTGAGAGGGGTTGTCAACATAATTTACTGGTGGATACCTTGTGTTTAAAACTGAGAGAGTGGCTGTTAACATAAACTACTGATGGACACCTTATGCTTAAAACTGCGAGAAGGGCTGCTTACATAAACTACTGGTGGACACCTAATGTTTAAAACTGTGAGAGGGACTGTTAACATAAATTACTGAAGGACACCTTATGTTTAAAACTGTGAGAGGGACTGTTAACATAAACTACTGATAGACAACTTATGCTTAAAACTGTGAGAGGGAATGTTAACATGAACTACTGGTGGACACCTAATGTTTAAAACTGTGAGAGGGCTGTTACCATAAAATACTGATGATCACCTTATGGTTAAAACTGTGAGAGGGACTGTTAACATAAACTACTGATGGACACCTTATGCTTAAAACTGTGAGAGGGACTGTTAACATAAACTACTGGTGGACACCTTATGTTTAAAACTATGAGAGGGGCTGTTAACATAAACTATTGAAGGACACCTTATGCTTAAAACTGTGATATTGGCTGTTAACATAAACTACTGATGGTCACCTTATGCTTAAAACTGTGAGAGGGGCTGTTAACATAAACTACTGATGGTTACCTTATGTTTTAAACTATGAGAGGGGCTGTTAACATAAACTATTGAAGGACACCTTAGAGGGGCCGTTAACATAAACTACTGGTAGATATCATATGCTTATACTGATGGACACCTTATGTGTAAAACAGTGATATTGGCTGTTAACATAAACTACTGATGGTCATCGTATGCTTAAAATTGTGAGAGGAGCTGTTACCATAAATTACTGATGGACACCTTATGCTTAAAACTGTTAACATAAACTACTAATGGACACCTAATTTTTAAACATCTTAGATGGGCCGTTAACATAAACTACTGGTAGATATCATATGCTTAAAACTGTGCAAGGAGCTTTAAACATAATCTACTGGTGGACATTATATGCTTAAAACTGTAAGACGGGCTGTTAACACAAATTACTGATATACACCTTATGCTTAAAACTGTGAGAGGGGCTGTTAACATAAACTACTGGTGGATATTATATGCTTAAAACTGTGAGAGGGGCTGTTAAACTACTGATGGACACCTTATGCTTAAAAATGTGAGAGGGGCTGTTAACATAAACTACTGATGGACACCTGATTCTTAAAGCTGTGAGAGGAGCTGTTAACATAAACTACTGATGGATACCTTATGCTTAAAGATGTGAAAGGAGCTGTTAACATAAACTACTGAAAGATACCTTATGCTTAATGCTGTGAGAGGAGCTGTTAACATAAACTACTGATGGAAACCTTATGGTTAAAACTGTGAGAGGAGCTGTTAATATAAACTACTGATAGACACATTATGCTAAAACTGTGAGGGAATGTTAACATAAACTACTGGTGGACACTGTATATTTAAAACTGTTTGAGGGGCTGTTAACATAAACTGCTGATGTAAATCTTATGCTTAAAACGTTGAGAGGAGCTGTCAACATAAACTACTTGTTGATACCTTATGCTTACAATTGTGCGAGGGGCTGTTAACATAAACTACTGATGGACACCTTATGTTTAAAACTGTAATAGCGGCTTTTAACATAAAATATTGAAGGACACCTTATGCTTAAAACTGTGATATTGGCTGTTAACATAAACTACTGATGGTCACCTTATGCTTAAAACTGTGAGAGGGGCTGTTAACATAAACTACTGATGGTCACCTTATGTTTAAAACTATGAGAGGGGCTGTTAACATAAACTATTGAAGGACACCTTAGAGGGGCCGTTAACATAAACTGCTGGTAGATATCATATGCTTATACTGATGGACACCTTATGTGTAAAACAGTGATATTGGCTGTTAACATAAACTACTGATGGTCACCTTATGCTTAAAACTGTGAGAGGAGCTGTTACCATAAATTACTGATGGACACCTTATGCCTAAAACTGTTAACATAAACTACTAATGGACACCTAATTTTTAAACATCTTAGAGGGGCCGTTAACATAAACTACTGGTAGATATCATATGCTTAAAACTGTGCAAGGAGCTTTTAGCATAATCTACTGGTGGACATTATATGCTTAAAACTGTAAGACTGGCTGTTAACACAAATTACTGATATACACCTTATGCTTAATACTGTGAGAGGGGCTGTTAACATAATCTACTGATAGACACCTTATTCTTACGACTGTGAGAGGAGATGTTAACATAAACTACTGGTGGATACCTTATATTTAAAACTGTGAGAGGGGCTGTTAACATAATCTACTAATGGACACCTCTGATTAAAACTGTGAGAGGGAATGTTAACATAAACTACTGGTGGACACCTAATGTTTAAAACTGTAAGAGGGACTGCTAACATAAACTACTGGTGGACACCTAATGTTTAAAACTGTGAACATAAACTACTGGTGGACACCGTGTGTTTAAAACTGTGAGAGGGACTGTTAAAATAAACTACTGATAGACACCTTATGCTTAAAACTGTGAGATGG
This sequence comes from Bathymodiolus brooksi, assembly GCA_963680875.1. NCBI lineage: Eukaryota > Metazoa > Mollusca > Bivalvia > Mytilida > Modiolidae > Bathymodiolus > Bathymodiolus brooksi. Next base: position 61,270,783 of record OY804588.1, read on the forward strand.
GCTGTTACCATAAACTACTGAAGGAAACCTTATGCTTAAAACTTTGAGAGGGGCTGTTAACATAATCTACTGGTGGATGCCTTGTGCTTAAAACTGTGAGAGGGGCTGTTAACATAAACTACTGATGGACACTTTATGCTTAAAACTATGGGAGTGGCTGTTAACATAAACTACTGATGGACACGTTATGCTTAAAACTATGGGAGTGGCTGTTAACATAAACTACGGAAGGACACCTTATGTTTAAAACTGTGAGATGGGCTGTTAACATAAACTACTGATGGACACCTTCTGCTAAAAACTGTGAGAGGGGTTGTCAACATAATTTACTGGTGGATACCTTGTGTTTAAAACTGAGAGAGTGGCTGTTAACATAAACTACTGATGGACACCTTATGCTTAAAACTGCGAGAAGGGCTGCTTACATAAACTACTGATGGACACCTTATGCTAAAAACTGTGAGAGGTGCTGCAAAACTACTGATGTTAATATAAACTACTGGTGGACACCTAATGTTTAAAACTGTGAGAGGGACTGTTAACATAAATTACTGAAGGACACCTTATGTTTAAAACTGTGAGAGGGACTGTTAACATAAACTACTGATAGACACCTTATGCTTAAAACTGTGAGAGGGACTGTTAACATAAACTACTGGTGGACACCTTATGCTTAAAACTGTGAGAGGGCTGTTACCATAAAATACTGATGATCACCTTATGCTTAAAACTGTGAGAGGGACTGTTAACATAAACTACTGATGGACACCTTATGCTTAAAACTGTGAGAGGGACTGTTAACATAAACTATTGGTGGACACCTTATGTTTAAAACTATGAGAGGGGCTGTTAACATAAACTATTGAAGGACACCTTATGCTTAAAACTGTGATATTGGCTGTTAACATAAACTACTGATGGTCACCTTATGCTTAAAACTGTGAGAGGGGCTGTTAACATAAACTACTGATGGTTACCTTATGTTTAAAACTATGAGAGGGGCTGTTAACATAAACTATTGAAGGACACCTTAGAGGGGCCGTTAACATAAACTACTGGTAGATATCATATGCTTATACTGATGGACACCGTATGTGTAAAACAATGATATTGGCTGTTAACATAAACTACTGATGGTCATCGTATGCTTAAAATTGTGAGAGGAGCTGTTACCATAAATTACTGATGGACACCTTATGCTTAAAACTGTTAACATAAACTACTAATGGACACCTAATTTTTAAACATCTTAGAGGGGCCGTTAACATAAACTACTGGTAGATATCATATGCTTAAAACTGTGCAAGGAGCTTTTAACATAATCTACTGGTGGACATTATATGCTTAAAACTGTAAGACGGGCTGTTAACACAAATTACTGATATACACCTTATGCTTAAAACTGTGAGAGGGGCTGTTAACATAAACCACTGGTGGATATTATATGCTTAAAACTGTGAGAGGGGCTGTTAACAAACTACTGATGGACACCTTATGCTTAAAAATGTGAGAGGGGCTGTTAACATAAACTACGATGGACACCTGATTCTTAAAGCTGTGAGAGGAGCTGTTAACATAAACTACTGATGGATACCTTATGCTTAAAGATGTGAAAGGAGCTGTTAACATAAACTACTGATGGAAACCTTATGGTTAAAACTGTGAGAGGAGCTGTTAATATAAACTACTGATAGACACATTATGCTAAAACTGTGAGGGAATGTTAACATAAACTACTGGTGGACACTGTATATTTAAAGCTGTTTGAGGGGCTGTTAACATAAACTGCTGATGTAAATCTTATGCTTAAAATGTTGAGAGGAGCTGTCAACATAAACTACTTGTTGATACCTTATGCTTACAATTGTGCGAGGGGCTGTTAACATAAACTACTGATGGACACCTTATGCTTAAAACTGTAATAGCGGCTTTTAACATAAAATATTGAAGGACACCTTATGCTTAAAACTGTGATATTGGCTGTTAACATAAACTACTGATGGTCACCTTATGCTTAAAACTGTGAGAGGGGCTGTTAACATAAACTACTGATGGTCACCTTATGTTTAAAACTATGAGAGGGGCTGTTAACATAAACTATTGAAGGACACCTTAGAGGGGCCATTAACATAAACTGCTGGTAGATATCATATGCTTATACTGATGGACACCTTATGTGTAAAACAGTGATATTGGCTGCTAACATAAACTACTGATGGTCACCTTATGCTTTAAACTGTGAGAGGAGCTGTTACCATAAATTACTGATGGACACCTTATGCTTAAAACTGTTAACATAAACTACTAATGGACACCTAATTTTTAAACATCTTAGAGGGGCCGTTAACATAAACTACTGGTAGATATCATATGCTTAAAACTGTGCAAGGAGCTTTTAACATAAACTACTGGTGGATATTATATGCTTAAAACTGTGAGAGGGGCTGTTAACAAACTACTGATGGACACCTTATGCTTAAAAATGTGAGAGGGGCTGTTAACATAAACTACTGATGGACACCTTATTCTTAAAGCTGTGAGAGGAGCTGTTAACATAAACTACTGATGGATACCTTATACTTAAAGATGTGAAAGGAGCTGTTAACATAAACTACTGAAAGATACCTTATGCTTAAAGCTGTGAGAGGAGCTGTTAACATAAACTACTGATGGAAACCTTATGGTTAAAACTGTGAGAGGAGCTGTTAATATAAACTACTGATAGACACATTATGCTAAAACTGTGAGGGAATGTTAACATAAACTACTGGTGGACACTGTATGTTTAAAACTGTGAGAGGGGCTGTTAACATAAACTGCTGATGTAAATCGTATGCTTAAAACGTTGGGAGGAGCTGTCAACATAAACTAGATACCTTATGCTTACAATTGTGCGAGGGGCTGTTAACATAAACTATTGATGGACACCTTATGTTTAAAACTGTAATAGCGGCTTTTAACATAAAATATTGAAGGACACCTTATGCTTAAAACTGTGATATTGGCTGTTAACATAAACTACTGATGGTCACCTTATGCTTAAAACTGTGAGAGGGGCTGTTAACATAAACTACTGATGGTCACCTTATGTTTAAAACTATGAGAGGGGCTGTTAACATAAACTATTGAAGGACACCTTAGAGGGGCCGTTAACATAAACTGCTGGTAGATATCATAGGCTTATACTGATGGACACGTTATGTGTAAAACAGTGATATTGGCTGTTAACATAAACTACTGATGGTCATCTTATGCTTAAAACTGTGAGAGGAGCTGTTACCATAAATTACTGATGGACACCTAATTTTTAAACATCTTAGACGGGCTGTTAACACAAATTACTGATATACACCTTATGCTTAAAACTGTGAGAGGGGCTGTTAACATAAACTACTGGTGGATATTATATGCTTAAAACTGTGAGAGGGGCTGTTAACAAACTACTGATGGACACCTTATGCTTAAAAATGTGAGAGGGGCTGTTAACATAAACTACTGATGGATACCTTATTCTTAAAGCTGTGAGAGGAGCTGTTAACATAAACTACTGATGGATACCTTATGCTTAAAGATGTGAAAGGAGCTGTTAACATAAACTACTGAAAGATACCTTATGCTTAAAGCTGTGAGAGGAGCTGTTAACATAAACTACTGATGGAAACCTTATGGTTAAAACTGTGAGAGGAGCTGTTAATATAAACTACTGATAGACACATTATGCTAAAACTGTGAGGGAATGTTAACATAAACTACTGGTGGACACTGTATGTCTAAAACTGTGAGAGGGGCTGTTAACATAATCTGCTGATGTAAATCTTATCCTTAAAACGTTGAGAGGAGCTGTCAACATAAACTACTTGTTGATACCTTATGCTTACAATTGTGCGAGGGGCTGTTAACATAAACTACTGATGGACACCTTATGTTTAAAACTGTAATAGCGGCTTTTAACATAAAATATTGAAGGACACCTTATGCTTAAAACTGTGATATTGGCTGTAAACATAAACTACTGATGGTCACGTTATGTTTAAAAAAAACTGCGAGGGGCTGTTAGCAAAAACTACTGGTGGATACCTTATGCTTAATACTGTGAGAGGGGCTGTTAACATAATCTACCGATAGACACCTTATGCTTACGACTGTGAGAGGAGCTGTTAACATAAACTACTGGTGGATACCTTATATTTAAAACTGTGAGAGGGGCTGTTAACATAAACTACTGGTGGACACCTTATATTTAAAACTGTGAGAGGGACTATTAAGTTAACATAAACTACTGGTGGTGGATACATTACGTTTAAAACTGTGAGAGATGCTGTTAACCTAAACTACTGATGTACACCTTATGATAAAACTGTGAAAAGGGCTGTAAATATAAACTATTTACTTTCCCGTAGTGAACGTGCTATTTTCGTTACATATGTATAAATATGGTCTGTAAAGTTTCTGGGAAATATAACACAAAATAGGTACACTCTGCTGAAGATGACTAAGATTCAAAATATGGAAAAATTAGAGAAAAATTCTAAAAAAAACTTCTATAATATACCTTGAATTACTTCTATTTGTATGTAATATATTTTTTGCTTTAAGGAAGTTGGACAGGTGCCATAGGAACACTAGTTGATTACACTAAATTAGTACCTCTTTACCCTTCTCACAATTTACCATGTGCTCGCATGCATCCTGGCAAAAATGGACACATTTTTGTACATAAAATCTAACATTCACAACTGTACATTAATCTTTAAGATTATTAATTTGTTTTAATCAACCATTCTATTTCTGTATAATTCTATCAAAAGGTTACGTGATTACATACTGATTCAATACAATGTTAGTTTAAATATATTTCATTATCCAAAAACATGACAATATGATCAGATACAAGTATTACAACCTATAATATCTTCTCCTTTATATAAACAATATTTATATAGAGTTGAATAAATATATGAAAACCTACAATATTTATTAATAACAAAGACATGAATGTACAAGTGACACACGATTTGTTATTTACCAAATGACAGATCGAACCAATCTTTACTAAAACTGGACCATATAGAACACACCTAGAGTTAAGAAAAATCAATCATTTTTTATTGCATTATTCAAGATTCAAGATTTTATTAACAAGGCTCAGGGACAGAGTGCAACATGAGCATACAGTTATTATAATATAAATACATACATATGAAATAAGACAAAGACACAACAAGAACATTAACATTGGAGAAAAAAAAACATAGTGAATAGAAGTGATCACACTAATATCTAATGTACTAGAATAATTTACTGATTCCTTTCAAAAATAATGCTACACTTTTCAATAATTGAGAATTACACAAAGAGAAGATACCAGTCATTTTAGCTACACTACTATTTTGTACATACTATTTTTGAATGTATTTGGATCTTAATCTTTGTATTTCAGTGTTATGACATATAAACAAGTAGTGATATTATTATGCTATAAAGGAAGGGTCTCTTAGAATTCAGTTACAAAACATATAATTCTGAAGTTATGTATTAAATAAAATATTGTCAAGTCTTATCCTATATTACAGATAAAAATTGCATTTCATATAAATATTCTAAATAGCACATCATGGAGATGAATTTCATTATCTATTCTTATGTAAAAATGAGGTTATCCAAATGGAAGAGAGAAAAAAGTATATTCCACAGTATTTTGTTCAAAATTCAAAACTGAATGTTATCGTTATGCAACAAAAAAGTATTGAATAACTATCAATTTTTCTGACGAATATTGTGAAACTATTATAATATCCTTAATATTATATATTGTACATGTATATTCACAACTGCTACATTTAATTATATGTCTTGCATATTTTGAAAGTCATCATCTAATTGTTTTCTCATGTTACAGTTTATTACATCTTAGGTAAAATAAAATCTTGAAATCAGAATTTAAACAAATTATTTCTGATTAGAGAACTAATTAATTAGACATGTTAATGAATAAAGAAAAGGTTATATTTCTAATATGAAAACTTGTACAATTATTTTAATGATCCAACAGTATGATAATTAAAAACAACCAATCACAAATCAATTAACATTAAAGTATGATAACTTTTAATATAACATGGCACTATTCATCATAAGTTCAACACAGACATACAAAATAAACATAACCACAATATTAGAACACAAAGTCATACAACAGAGAGCTTGGTAATCAGTTTTCATATCAGTGAACAAATTTTGTGGTAAGAACAATCTCAACCAAAATACACTATGAACCATACATGTATTAATTGTGATTTTGTAAACAGTTAGTATGTTAACATTTAACTGGTATACTGTGTCAAGAGAAGAAATAGAGCTCAGTGACATTAGATGTGTTGAGCTATACTGTTTTAATATAGGAGAAGAGTTACTTAGTGAGTGGGAAAAGTACACCTCAGTGAAATTATATCTAGTGTTGAGTTATACTGTTTTAATATAGGAGGAGGGTTATGTAGTGAGTGGGAGAAGTACACCTCAGTGAAATTATATCTAGTGTTGAGCTATACTGTTTTAATATAGGAGGAGAGTTATGTAGTGAGTGGGAGAAGTACACCTCAGTGAAATTATATCTAGTGTTGAGCTATACTGTTAATATAGGAGGAGGGTTATGTAGTGAGTGGGGTAAAGTACACCTCAGTGAAATTATATCTAGTGTTGAGCTATACTGTTTTAATATAGTAGGAGGGTTATGTAGTGAGTGGGAGAAGTACACCTCAGTGAAATTATATCTAGTGTTGAGCTATACTGTTAATATAGGAGGAGGGTTATGTAGTGAGTGGGGTAAAGTACACCTCAGTGAAATTATATCTAGTGTTGAGCTATACTGTTTTAATATAGTAGGAGGGTTATGTAGTGAGTGGGAGAAGTACACCTCAGTGAAATTATATCTAGTGTTGAGCTATACTGTTAATATAGGAGGAGGGTTATGTAGTGAGTGGGGTAAAGTACACCTCAGTGAAATTATATCTAGTGTTGAGCTATACCGTTTTAATATAGGAGGAGGGTTATGTAGTGAGTGGGGTAAAGTACACCTCAGTGAAATTATATCTAGTGTTGAGCTATACTGTTTTAATATAGGAAGAGGGTTATGTAGTGAGTGGGAGAAGTACACCTCAGTGAAATTATATCTAGTGTTGAGCTATACCATTTTAATATAGGAGGAGGGTTATGTAGTGAGTGGGAAAAGTACACTTTAGTGAAATTATATCTAGTGTTGAGCTATACCGTTTTAATATAGGAGGAGGGTTATGTAGTGAGTGGGAAAAGTACACCTCAGTGAAATTATATCTAGTGTTGAGCTATACCATTTTAATATAGGAGGAGAGTTATGTAGTAAGAGGGAAAAGTACACCTCAGTGAAATTATATCTAGTGTTGAGCTATACCATTTTAATATAGGAGGAGAGTTATGTAGTGAGAGGGAAAAGTACACCTCAGTGAAATTATATCTAGTGTTGAGCTATACCGTTTTAATATAGGAGGAGAGTTATGTAGTGAGAGGGAAAAGTACACCTCAGTGAAATTATATCTAGTGTTGAGCTATACCATTTTAATATAGGAGGAGAGTTATGTAGTGAGAGGGAAAAGTACAACTCAGTGAAATTATATCTAGTGTTGAGCTATACTGTTTTAATATAGGAGGTTATTTCCAAACCCAACAACATGCAAGGCATGTGATGCATAATAAGGTGAGATATAGAATATAGAAAACCATAACAAATCATCTATGATTCACTTCTTTTTAAAGTAGACATTCTAACCACATTATCTGTTCATAAGGACATCTGATAGTAGTGAACAAACAGCAGCCAGTATATATTTTTACCATTACTAATACATATAAAAATGTTGCTTTTTTCACATCAACTTCATCATTACATTTTTATTTTACAAAATTAAGAAGCAATCAATTAATTCAACCCAAATGAGACAAACATTTTATAGATTTAAGAAGTAGAAATGTGATCTTCAAATTTAAAAAGAAGATCCATAAGGCATAATTAGTTTTGTTATTTTGTACTCCTAGTAAAAATTGAGAAATTGTTGTAGAAATTATGCTTGCCTTTAATTAAAACATTTCATGTGTGCCAAATTTCTCATTCAAATATTGAACTTCATTTTTAACTAGAATAAGTCTCAAAGGTTAAATATTTTTACAAAATATAGACCAGAGTAATAAAATATCAAACATAACCGATACATTCAAAAAAATAGTTCTAAAACCAAGTGAAGATAACTCTGTACATCATGTGATCTTTTCCCATTACATCTGTTCAAGTGGAGGTAGCTCTGTTTTTCATCCTGTGTTTTACCATTACATCTGTCCAAGGGGAGATAACACTGTTCATCCTGTGTTTTACCATTACATCTGTCCAAGGGGAGATAACGCGGTCCATCCAATAAATTTATACCATTAAATCTGTCCATTCTAGATATTACATTTGCCCTGTAATATAATTGTTATCGTAAAATTGATGCATTCTCTTTAAATTTCAAAACTATTTTACATCAATAATAACAACTAATCCCTCCAGTCTTCAATTTTTTATCTGGTCTACAATCATACATACAGTCCTTGGGACAGTAACCATGACTATTTGACTGAATGATTGCTGCCTGATTGGTGATGGCTTAGAAAATAATTGCAGAGTTGGCCTTAAATAACAACCACTCACTCACTCTTAAATTTTAAACACAAAACATAATAAATTATATAACAGTTTATATTTTTAAAAACATAATTTTAATTAAAGAAATGTAAATATATACTATATGATTTGCTTTGCAAGAATGGATTTCTCATAGCAATATCATGTCGGAGGTGAAACCTGAGATGTGGGATTCGATGAGAAGTCAATTTCAAGCAAAACATACCAACGATAATATGTTTATAGAGGACATCGATTGAGCAACAGATAGATATAATTTTTTATATATGCTTATTATGAGTATAAGAAGATTTAAATCGACTGGCTTGGCAGTTTTAACAGAAAAGTTTAATTTTTTTCTGAGAAGGACTTATCAAACTTATTAATTTTTTTTAGATTTGGTTTATGTTTATGGTGTTTTATGCCACTTTCAACAATATTTCAGTTATATCGTGGTGGTAGTTTTATTGGTAAAGGAAACTAGAGTACCCAGAGAAAACCATTGACCTATTGCAAGTCACTGACAAACGTTATCAGATAATATTGCATCAAGTACACCTGGCCATGGACGGGGTTCAAACTCACAACTTTTGTGGTGATAGGCACTGACTGATTGCACAGGTAGTTGTAAATCAAACAACCATATGATCATGACCACGACGGATCCCCCTCAAAAAAATTATATATGAATATTTTTTTAACATACATTTGTAAGAAAACCTGAAACAAAGGAAACCATAACATATTTTAGTTCTAGATCTGACAATTGTCCTTCTTGGGAATTCTGGGTTTAAAGGCAGCAAAAAGAAGCAAAAAAGGAAAAACTACATTTTTCGAAATTTTTGTCCACCATTTTATGTTATTTTAGACATGTCAACTCAATGATAATGCTATATATTCTATGATAATGCTATATATTCATCAGAAAGTATTTTTGCTCCTCAACTTTATAGTTAGTATCTATAAAAGGAAATATTCTTTTTTTTTAATAGTAGCAATAAATACATTTTATTCAAACATGAAATGAGAAATCTAAACAAATTCTTGTAAATTTCAGGTATACATTTTTTGTACTGGTATTTGAATATTTGTAAATTTCAGGTATTTGAATATTTGTAAATTTCAGGTATACTGGTATTTGTTTGTCCTTTTTTCTTTTGGCCATTGTATTGTCTGTCTTTTGATTTCCGACTTATGATTATCCTTTTGGTATCTTCAAAATTTTCTTGTGTCTGTTTCACACCTTGGATGTTTCTATGTACATTCAAAAGTGGGAGGTTATTTTTGATTTTGTTATCATCACTGTTCAAATCAAGAGTTGGGGGTGTCCCATTAACCGATTTAACCCCACCACCTTTTTGTGCCTGTCCCAAGCCAGGAACTGGATTTACAACATCATCTGTCATGGTCTTTTTTGTGTTCAGTGAGTTAAGATGAGAGGTGATTCTTCATTTTGTTGATATTGTTGGAATTGTTAACCATCACTGTTTAAACTTTCTTTTCATAAAATCCTTCCCATTTAAATTCTAAAAACACTGATTAATTAGATTATACAACAAATTACCTTTATTGATGTATTTTGTTCTAGTGTGGGGTCTTCTGGTTACCCTCTGATCTAAGATATGCTTGTAAATCTCTGGTGTCAGTCTGTTGATTAACCTCTGATCTAAGATCTGTTTGTAACTCTCTTGTGTCAGTCTGTTGATTAGCCTCTGATCTAAGATCTCTTGTTAACTCTCTTGTGCCAGTCTGTTGATTAGCCTCTGATCTAAGATCTGCTGGTAACTCTCTGGTATCAGTCTGTTGGTTAGCCTCTGATCTAAGATCTGCTTGTAACTCTCTGGTGTCAGTCTGTTGGTTAGCCTCTGATCTAAGATCTGCTTGTAATTCTCTGGTGTCAGTCTGTTGATTAGCCTCTGATCTAAGATCTGCTTGTAACTCTCTGGTGTCAGTCTGTTGGTTAGCCTCTGATCTAAGATATGCTTGTAACTCTCTGGTGCCAGTCTGTTGATTAGCCTCTGATTTAAGATCTGCTTGTAATTCTCTGGTGTCAGTCTGTTGATTAGCCTCTGATCTAAGATCTGCTTGTAACTCTCTGGTGCCAGTCTGTTGATTAGCCTCTGATCTAAGATCTGCTTGTAATTCTCTGGTGTCAGTCTGTTGATTAGCCTCTGATCTAAGATCTGCTTGTAACTCTCTGGTGTCAGTCTGTTGATTAGCCTCTGATCTAAGATATGCTTGTAACTCTCTGGTGCCAGTCTGTTGATTAGCCTCTGATCTAAGATCTGCTTGTAACTCTCTGGTGTCAGTCTCTTGATTAGCCTCTGATCTAAGATCTGTTTGTAACTCTCTGGTGCCAGTCTGTTGATTAGCCTCTGATCTAAGATCTGCTTGTAATTCTCTGGTGTCAGTCTTTTGATTAGCCTCTGATCAAAGATCTGCTTGTAACTCTCTGGTGCCAGTCTGTTGATTAGCCTCTGATCTAAGATCTGCTTGTAATTCTCTGGTGTCAGTCTGTTGATTACCCTCTGATCTAAGATCTGCTTGTAACTCTCTGGTGCCAGTCTGTTGATTAGCCTCTGATCTAAGATATGCTGGTAACTCTCTGGTATCAGTCTGTTGGTTAGCCTCTGATCTAAGATCTGCTTGTAACTCTCTGGTACCAGTCTGTTGATTAGCCTCTGATCTAAGATCTGTTTGTAACTCTCTGGTGCCAGTCTGTTGTTTAGCCTCTGATCTAAGATCTGCTGTCAACTTCTCTTGTGCCAGTCTGTTGATTATCTTCTCATCTAAGATCTGCTTGTAACTCTCTGGTGCCAGTCTGTTGATTAGCCTCTGATCTAAGATATGCTTGTAATTCTCTGGTGTCAGCCTGTTGATTAGCCTCTGATCTAAGATATGCTGGTAACTCTCTGGTATCAGTCTGTTGGTTAGCCTCTGATCTAAGATCTGCTTGTAACTCTCTGGTACCAGTCTGTTGATTAGCCTCTGATCTAAGATCTGTTTGTAACTCTCTGGTGCCAGTCTGTTGTTTAGCCTCTGATCTAAGATCTGCTGTCAACTTCTCTTGTGCCAGTCTGTTGATTATCTTCTCATCTAAGATCTGCTTGTAACTCTCTGGTGCCAGTCTGTTGATTAGCCTCTGATCTAAGATATGCTTGTAATTCTCTGGTGTCAGCCTGTTGATTAGCCTCTGATCTAAGATATGCTGGTAACTCTCTGGTATCAGTCTGTTGGTTAGCCTCTGATCTAAGATCTGCTTGTAACTCTCTGGTACCAGTCTGTTGATTAGCCTCTGATCTAAGATCTGTTTGTAACTCTCTGGTGCCTGTCTGTTGCTTAGCCTCTGATCTAAGATCTGCTGTCAACTTTTCTTGTGCCAGTCTGTTGATTAACTTCTCATCTAAGATCTGCTTGTAACTCTCTGGTGCCAGTCTGCTGATTAGCCTCTGATCTAAGATCTGCTTGTAATTCTCTGGTGTCAGTCTGTTGATTAGCCTCTGATCTAAGATATGCTGGTAACTCTCTGGTGCCTTTCTGTTGGCTAGCCTCTGATCTAAGATATGCTGGTAACTCTCTGGTATCAGTCTGTTGGTTAGCCTCTGATCTAAGATATGCTTGTAACTCTCTGGTGTCAGTCTGTTGGTTAGCCTCTGATCTAAGATCTGCTGGTAACTCTCTGGTATCAGTCTGTTGGTTAGCTTCTGATCTAAGATCTGCTTGTAACTCTCTGGTGTCAGTCTGTTGATTAGCCTCTGATCTAAGATATGCTGGTAACTCTCTGGTGCCAGTCTGTTGATTAGCCTCTGATCTCAGATCTGCTGGTAACTCTCTGGTATCAGTCTGTTGGTTAGCTTCTGATCTAAGATCTGCTTGTAACTCTCTGGTGCCAGTATGTTGGTTAGCCTCTGATCTAAGATCTGCTGGTAACTCTCTGGTATCAGTCTGTTGGTTAGCCTCTGATCTAAGATCTGCTTGTAACTCTCTGGTGTCAGTCTGTTGGTTAACCTCTGATCTAAGATATGCTGGTAACTCTCTGGTGCCAGTCTGTTGATTAGCCTCTGATCTAAGATCTGCTTGTAATTCTCTGGTGTCAGTCTGTTGATTAGCCTCTGATCTAAGATTTGCTTGAAATTCTCTGGTGTCAGTCTGTTGATTAGCCTCTGATCTAAGATATGCTTGTAACTCTCTGGTGCCAGTCTGTTGATTAGCCTCTGATTTAAGATCTGCTTGTAATTGTCTGGTGTCTGTCTGTTGATTAGCCTCTGATCTAAGATCTGCTTGTAACTCTCTGGTGCCAGTCAGTTGATTAGCCTCTGATCTAAGATCTGCTTGTAATTCTCTGGTGTCAGTCTGTTGATTAGCCTCTGATCTAAGATCTGCTTGTAACTCTCTGGTGTCAGTCTGTTGATTAGCCTCTGATCTAAGATATGCTTGTAGCTCTCTGGTGCCAGTCTGTTGATTAGCCTCTGATTTAAGATCTGCTTGTAATTCTCTGGTGTCAGTCTGTTGATTAGCCTCTGATCTAAGATCTGCTTGTAACTCTCTGGTGCCAGTCTGTTGATTAGTCTCTGATCTAAGATCTGCTGGTAACTCTCTGGTATCAGTCTGTTGGTTAGCCTCTGATCTAAGATCTGCATGTAACTCTCTGGTACCAGTCTGTTGATTAGCTTCTGATCTAAGATCTGTTTGTAACTCTCTGGTGCCTGTCTGTTGTTTAGCCTCTGATCTAAGATCTGCTGTCAACTTCTCTTGTGCCAGTCTGTTGATTAACTTCTCATCTAAGATCTGCTTGTAACTCTCTGGTGCCAGTCTGTTGATTAGCCTCTGATCTAAGTTATGCTGGTAACTCTCTGGTGTCAATCTGTTGATTAGCCTCTAATCTAAGATATGCTGGTAACTCTCTGGTGCCAGTCTGTTGGCTAGCTTCTGATCTAAGATATGCAGGTAACTCTCTGGTGTCAGTCTGTTGGTTAGCCTCTGATCTAAGATCTGCTGGTAACTCTCTGGTATCAGTCTGTTGGTTAGCCTCTGATCTAAGATCTGCTTGTAACTCTCTGGTGTCAGTCTGTTGGTTAGCCTCTGAACTAAGATCTGTTAACTCTCTTGTGCAAGTTTGTTGGTTAGCCTCTGAACTAAGATCTGTTAACTCTCTTGTTCCAGTCTGTTCGTTAGTCTCTGATATAAGATCTGTTGGTAACTCTCTTGTGCCAGTCTGTTGGTTATCCTCTGAACTAAGATCTGTTGGTTAGCCTCTGAACTAAGATCTGTTAACTCTCTTGTGCCAGTCTGTTGGTTAGCCTCTGAACTAAGATCTGTTAACTCTCTTGTTCCAGTCTGTTGGTTGGCCTCTGATCTAAGATCTGTTGTTAACTCTCTTGTGCCAGTCTGTTGGTTGGCCTCTGATATAAGATCTGTTGTTTACTCTCTTGTGCCAGTCTGTTGGTTGGCCTCTGATCTAGGATCTGTTAACTCTCTTGTTCCAGTCTGTTGGTTGACCTCTGAACTTAGATCTGTTGATAACTCTCTTGTGCCAGTCTGTTAGTTGGCCTCTGATCTAAGATCTGTCAACTCTCTTGTTCCAGTCTGTTGGTTAGCCTCTGAACTAAGATCTGTTGGTAACTCTCTTGTGCCAGTCTGTTGGTTAGCCTCTGAACTAAGATCTGTTGGTAACTCAGTCTGTTGGTGAGCCTCTGATGTAAGATCTGTTGTTAACTCTCTTGTGCCGGTCTGTTGGTGAGCCTCTGATCTAAGATCTTTTGGTAACTCTCTTGTTCCAGTCTGTTGATTGGCCTCTGAACTAAGATCTGTTAACTCTCTTGTGCCAGTTTGTTGGTTAGCCTCTGAACTAAGATCTGTTAACTCTCTTGTGCCAGTTTGTTGGTTAGCCTCTGAACTAAGATCTGTTAACTCTCTTGTGCCAGTCTGTTGGTTAGACTCCTCTGAACTAAGATCTGTTAACTCTCTTGTGCCAGTCTGTTGGTTAGCCTCCTCTGAACTAAGATCTGTTAACTCTCTTGTGCCAGTCTGTTGGTTAGCCTCTGAACTAAGATCTGTTAACTCTCTTGTGCCAGTTTGTTGGTTAGCCTCTGAACTAAGATCTGTTAACTCTCTTGTGCGGTCTGCTGGTTAGCCTCTGAACTAAGATCTGTTAACTCTCTTGTTCCAGTCTGTTGGTTAGCCTCCTCTGAACTAAGATCTGTTAACTCTCTTGTGCCAGTCTGTTGGTTAGCCTCTGAACTAAGATCTGTTAACTCTCTTGTGCCAGTTTGTTGGTTAGCCTCTGAACTAAGATCTGTTAACTGTCTTGTGTTAGTCTGTTGGTTAGCCTCCTCTGAACTAAGATCTGTTAACTCTCCTGTGCCAGTTTGTTGGTTAGCCTCTGAACTAAGATCTGTTAACTCTCTTGTTCCAGTCTGTTCGTTAGTCTCTGATATAAGATCTATTGGTAACTCTATTGTGCCAGTTTGTTGGTTAGCCTCTGAACTAAGATCTGTTAACTCTCTTGTGCAGTCTGCTGGTTAGCCTCTGAACTAAGATCTGTTAACTCTCTTGTTCCAGTCTGTTGGTTAGCCTCCTCTGAACTAAGATCTGTTAACTCTCTTGTGCCAGTCTGTTGGTTAGCCTCTGAACTAAGATCTGTTAACTCTCTTGTGCCAGTTTGTTGGTTAGCCTCTGAACTAAGATCTGTTAACTGTCTTGTGTTAGTCTGTTGGTTAGCCTCCTCTGAACTAAGATCTGTTAACTCTCCTGTGCCAGTTTGTTGGTTAGCCTCTGAACTAAGATCTGTTGACTCTCTTGTTCCAGCCTGTTCGTTAGTCTCTGATATAAGATCTATTGGTAACTCTCTTGTGCCAGCTGTTGGTTATCCTCTGAACTAAGATCTGTTGTAATTCTCTGGTGTCAGTCTGTTGATTAGCCTCTGATCTAAGATCTGCTTTTAACTCTCTGGTGCCAGTCTGTTGATTAGCCTCTGATCTAAGATATGCTGGTAACTCTCTGGTATCAGTCTGTTGGTTAGCCTCTGATCTAAGATCTGCATGTAACTCTCTGGTACCAGTCTGTTGATTAGCTTCTGACCTAAGATCTGTTTGTAACTCTCTGGTGCCTGTCTGTTGTTTAGCCTCTGATCTAAGATCTGCTGTCAACTTCTCTTGTGCCAGTCTGTTGATTAACTTCTCATCTAAGATCTGCTTGTAACTCTCTGGTGCCAGTCTGTTGATTAGCCTCTGATCTAAGATCTGCTTGTAATTCTATGGTGTCAGTCTGTTGATTAACATCTGATCTAAGATATGCTGGTAACTCTCTGGTGCCAGTCTGTTGGTTAGCCTCTGATCTAAGATATGCTGGTAACTCTCTGGTGTCAATCTGTTGATTAGCCTCTAATCTAAGATATGCTGGTAACTCTCTGGTGCCAGTCTGTTGGCTAGCTTCTGATCTAAGATATGCTGGTAACTCTCTGGTGTCAGTCTGTTGGTTAGCATCTGATCTAAGATCTGCTGGTAACTCTCTGGTATCAGTCTGTTGGTTAGCCTCTGATCTAAGATCTGCTTGTAACTCTCTGGTGTCAGTCTGTTGGTTAGCCTCTGAACTAAGATCTGTTAACTCTCTTGTGCCAGTTTGTTGGTTAGCCTCTGAACTAAGATCTGTTAACTCTCTTGTTCCAGTCTGTTCGTTAGTCTCTGATATAAGATCTGTTGGTAACTCTCTTGTGCCAGTCTGTTGGTTATCCTCTGAACTAAGATCTGTTGGTTAGCCTCTGAACTAAGATCTGTTAACTCTCTTGTGCCAGTCTGTTGGTTAGCCTCTGAACTAAGATCTGTTAACTCTCTTGTGCCAGTCTGTTGGTTGGCCTCTGATCTAGGATCTGTTAACTCTCTTGTTCCAGTCTGTTGGTTGACCTCTGAACTTAGATCTGTTGATAACTCTCTTGTGCCAGTCTGTTAGTTGGCCTCTGATCTAAGATCTGTCAACTCTCTTGTTCCAGTCTGTTGGTTAGCCTCTGAACTAAGATATGTTGGTAACTCTCTTGTGCCAGTCTGTTGGTTAGCCTCTGAACTAAGATCTGTTGGTAACTCAGTCTGTTGGTGAGCCTCTGATGTAAGATCTGTTGTTAACTCTCTTGTGCCGGTCTGTTGGTGAGCCTCTGATCTAAGATCTTTTGGTAACTCTCTTGTTCCAGTCTGTTGATTGGCCTCTGAACTAAGATCTGTTAACTCTCTTGTGCCAGTTTGTTGGTTAGCCTCTGAACTAAGATCTGTTAACTCTCTTGTGCCAGTTTGTTGGTTAGCCTCTGAACTAAGATCTGTTAACTCTCTTGTGCCAGTCTGTTGGTCAGACTCCTCTGAATTAAGATCTGTTAACTCTCTTGTGCCAGTCTGTTGGTTAGCCTCCTCTGAACTAAGATCTGTTAACTCTCTTGTGCCAGTCTGTTGGTTAGCCTCTGAACTAAGATCTGTTAACTCTCTTGTGCCAGTTTGTTGGTTAGCCTCTGAACTAATATCTGTTAACTCTCTTGTGCAGTCTGTTGGTTAGCCTCTGAACTAAGATCTGTTAACTCTCTTGTTCCAGTCTGTTGGTTAGCCTCCTCTGAACAAAGATCTGTTAACTCTCTTGTGCCAGTCTGTTGGTTAGCCTCTGAACTAAGATCTGTTAACTCTCTTGTGCCAGTTTGTTGGTTAGCCTCTGAACTAAGATCTGTTAACTCTCTTGTGTTAGTCTGTTGGTTAGCCTCCTCTGAACTAAGATCTGTTAACTCTCTTGTGCCAGTTTGTTGGTTAGCCTCTGAACTAAGATCTGTTAACTCTCTTATTCCAGTCTGTTCGTTAGTCTCTGATCTAAGATCTATTGGTAACTCTCTTGTGCCAGTTTGTTGGTTATCCTCTGAACTAAGATCTGTTGTAATTCTCTGGTGTCAGTCTGTTGATTAGCCTCTGATCTAAGATCTGCTTGTAACTCTCTGGTGCCAGTCTGTTGATTAGCCTCTGATTTAAGATATGCTGGTAACTCTCTGGTATCAGTCTGTTGGTTAGCCTCTGATCTAAGATCTGCATGTAACTCTCTGGTACCAGTCTGTTGATTAGCTTCTGATCTAAGATCTGTTTGTAACTCTCTGGTGCCTGTCTGTTGTTTAGCCTCTGATCTAAGATCTGCTGTCAACTTCTCTTGTGCCAGTCTGTTGATTAACTTCTCATCTAAGATCTGCTTGTAACTCTCTGGTGCCAGTCTGTTGATTAGCCTCTGATCTAAGATCTGCTTGTAATTCTATGGTGTCAGTCTGTTGATTAGCATCTGATCTAAGATATGCTGGTAACTCTCTGGTGCCAGTCTGTTGATTAGCCTCTGATCTAAGATATGCTGGTAACTCTCTGGTGTCAATCTGTTGATTAGCCTCTAATCTAAGATATGCTGGTAACTCTCTGGTGCCAGTCTGTTGGCTAGCTTCTGATCTAAGATATGCTGGTAACTCTCTGGTGTCAGTCTGTTGGTTAGCCTCTGATCTAAGATCTGCTGGTAACTCTCTGGTATCAGTCTGTTGGTTAGCCTCTGATCTAAGATCTGCTTGTAACTCTCTGGTGTCAGTCTGTTGGTTAGCCTCTGAACTAAGATCTGTTAACTCTCTTGTGCCAGTTTGTTGGTTAGCCTCTGAACTAAGATCTGTTAACTCTCTTGTTCCAGTCTGTTCGTTAGTCTCTGATATAAGATCTGTTGGTAACTCTCTTGTGCCAGTCTGTTGGTTATCCTCTGAACTAAGATCTGTTGGTTAGCCTCTGAACTAAGATCTGTTAACTCTCTTGTGCCAGTCTGTTGGTTAGCCTCTGAACTAAGATCTGTTAACTCTCTTGTTCCAGTCTGTTGGTTGGCCTCTGATCTAAGATCTGTTGTTAACTCTCTTGTGCCAGTCTGTTGGTTGGCCTCTGATATAAGATCTGTTGTTTACTCTCTTGTGCCAGTCTGTTGGTTGGCCTCTGATCTAGGATCTGTTAACTCTCTTGTTCCAGTCTGTTGGTTGACCTCTGAACTTAGATCTGTTGATAACTCTCTTGTGCCAGTCTGTTAGTTGGCCTCTGATCTAAGATCTGTCAACTCTCTTGTTCCAGTCTGTTGGTTATCCTCTGAACTAAGATCTGTTGGTAACTCTCTTGTGCCAGTCTGTTGGTTAGCCTCTGAACTAAGATCTGTTGGTAACTCAGTCTGTTGGTGAGCCTCTGATGTAAGATCTGTTGTTAACTCTCTTGTGCCGGTCTGTTGGTGAGCCTCTGATCTAAGATCTTTTGGTAACTCTCTTGTTCCAGTCTGTTGATTGGCCTCTGAACTAAGATCTGTTAACTCTCTTGTGCCAGTTTGTTGGTTAGCCTCTGAACTAAGATCTGTTAACTCTCTTGTGCCAGTTTGTTGGTTAGCCTCTGAACTAAGATCTGTTAACTCTCTTGTGCCAGTCTGTTGGTTAGACTCCTCTGAACTAAGATCTGTTAACTCTCTTGTGCCAGTCTGTTGGTTAGCCTCCTCTGAACTAAGATCTGTTAACTCTCTTGTGCCAGTCTGTTGGTTAGCCTCTGAACTAAGATCTGTTAACTCTCTTGTGCCAGTTTGTTGGTTAGCCTCTGAACTAAGATCTGTTAACTCTCTTGTGTTAGTCTGTTGGTTAGCCTCCTCTGAACTAAGATCTGTTAACTCTCTTGTGCCAGTTTGTTGGTTAGCCTCTGAACTAAGATCTGTTAACTCTCTTGTTCCAGTCTGTTCATTAGTCTCTGATATAAGATCTATTGGTAACTCTCTTGTGCCAGTCTGTTGGTTATCCTCTGAACTAAGATCTGTTGGTTAGCCTCTGAACTAAGATCTGTTAACTCTCTTGTGCCAGTCTGTTGGTTAGCCTCTGAACTAAGATCTGTTAACTCTCTTGTTCCAGTCTGTTGGTTGGCCTCTGATCTAAGATCTGTTGTTAACTCTCTTGTGCCAGTCTGTTGGTTGGCCTCTGATCTAAGATCTGTTAACTCTCTTGTTCCAGTCTGTTGGTTGACCTCTGAACTTAGATTTGTTGATAACTCTCTTGTGCCAGTTTGTTGGTTAGCCTCTGAACTAAGATCTGTTAACTCTCTTGTTCCAGTCTGTTCGTTAGTCTCTGATATAAGATCTATTGGTAACTCTCTTGTGCCAGTCTGTTGGTTATCCTCTGAACTAAGATCTGTTGGTTAGCCTCTGAACTAAGATCTGTTAACTCTCTTGTGCCAGTCTGTTGGTTAGCCTCTGAACTAAGATCTGTTAACTCTCTTGTTCCAGTCTGTTGGTTGGCCTCTGATCTAAGATCTGTTGTTAACTCTCTTGTGCCAGTCTGTTGGTTAGCCTCTGAACTAAGATCTGTTAACTCTCTTGTTCCAGTCTGTTGGCTAGCCTCTGAACTAAGATCTGTTAACTCTCTTGTTCCAGTCTGTTGGCTAGCCTCTGAACTAAGATCTGTTAACTCTCTTGTGGCAGTGTTTTGGTCTTCTTGTTTTGTTATTCTCTGGTGTAATATTTGTTGGTCTCCTCTGATGGTAACTCTCTGATATACATTGTACTAGTATGTCATCTTGTACTGAGTTTCCACTGGTGTAGAGTCTGTCAGATCTATTGATTTCCTCTAATGTGCTCTTTAAAGTTCAATTAAAGTTTCAATAAAAACAACCTATGTGGCCCATTGATCCCCTTTCTTATACCGGTATGTATATACAATGTACTAGTATATGTTTTCTGTCTGTTGATTGCTAGTAGGCCTTGGTCTACTTGTGTGGGCCTGTTGTCTGTCATGGTATCTATGGTGGTAGAAGGCTGGTTTTTCTTAGCTGTTGGTGCTGAAAAATAATGAAAAATAAACATCTTCAGACAAATTGAGAGCAACTCTACAATGATGTGATGTAGCATATTTAGTGAGGCCCACATTCATTTTGTGCATAATGAATGGAAATCATATTTCAGAGATCAATAAAAACTTTATTGCTTAGACATCATTTCTTCTTTTTCATCAATGGATACAAATAAATATAGTTAACAAGCATGCAAAATTTCTAAATGATTGATTATGTAGTTTTCGAGATATGCTTTACCAAAGTTTCAATCTAAGTCATGTTTTGCAGTAAATTTGTAGACAAAAGACATTTACTGGCATATTATGACACTGTAATATTATTTTCAATAAACAATTAAGCTGTATTTCTAAATATACCTACTAACTATTTTCTTTTCTATGAAAATATAGAAAATTAGTTTGTTTTACTTTAAAGAAATATTCTAAAAATTACTATGAAAATGGGATTAAAGCTATAAGAATGGGCTAAAACAGCATTTTGAATGAATAATTTTTACTATAAAATCACATGGAAGACTATTTTCCATATTATTTCTTTAAAGGCCTATATGCAATCTCTGCAATACAAAAATATGAAACCAATAAGAGATATATAATAGCTACTATTGTTTTTAAAACTTTCAGAAAAATTTGCTTTTCACCAAAATCTTTAAAATCATAAACTTAGATTAAAATATTGTAAAAATCGAGTAAATTATGATTATTTCAAAATAAAAAGATGAAAAAATTATTAATTTGGAGTCAAAATATACAATAAATTCATTTTTATTATTGCTCAAAATTATAAAAAAAATATCAAAATTTAATAATTTTGCATATATTATTTAATTACAATTTCAAATACGGCAAATAAATGAATATGGCATGCTAGGCACTCACTGATGACAAAATAAATGAATACAGCATGCTAGGCACTCTCTGATGACAAAATAATTTAAATGAATATGGCATGCTTGGCACTCACTGATGACAAAATAATTTAAATGAATATGACATGCTAGGCACTCACTGATGACAAAATAATTTAAATGAATATGGCATGCTAGGCACTCACTGATGACAAAATAATTTAAATGAATACGGCATGCTAGGCACTCACTGATGACAAAATAATTTAAATGAATACGGCATGCTAGGCACTCACTGATACTGAAATTCTTTTTTGTTTTGTTTGGTTTTTGTTTGTGTGTTTAATTATAAAAAATTATTTAAACTAGAGGTACTGCTGGACGCAGGAGTTCCGCATTGATACATAAATTAAATAACTTAACTGTCCGCTATGCAGGACTAATACCCCGGCGTCCCCATCATCTTAATTGAGCCAAAACATATTTGGAACACAACTTTTAGACTCATAATTCTAGGAAAACTTGATGGACCAGGATATACTACTAATGTGCACATCTTCATATTAGGATCTTGCAATGTACAAAGTTTCATGAACTTCTGATTAATCATGTAAGAGAATTTGCGATGACAAAGTGCATACTGAATTGTCTCAAAATTTCTAAGTCCAAAGAAGCATAACAGGGGTAAAACTCAATGGACTGGGATATCCTACTAATGTGCACATCTTCATATTAGGATCTTGCAATGTACAAAGTTTCATGAACTTCTGATTAATCATGTAGGAGAATTTGCGATGACAAGGTGCATACTGAATTGTCTCAAAATTTCTAAGTCCAAAGAGGCATAACAGGGGTAAAACTCAATGGACAATAAAATCCTTTATACTGCAAAGATCACACATCATGATCTTAAATTCCACAAAGTTTGGTGGAAATCAGACAAAGATGTGGAAGTTGGTCCAGACAGATGGACAGACAGACAGACAGAGAGACGGACAGGTCGATTCCTATATACCCCCTCAAACTATGTTTGCTGGGGGTATAAAAACAAACATCAGAAGTAAGTGCGAGTAATAATTGTTAAACTATGACTACAATGAATTATTTTTTTCTTGTTTAAGAAAAGAATAACTTACTTGGAAATGTTTATACTTAGGAAAGAGTGTGCCAGGGGAACATGTATGTCGCACACTGCCTATGAATCACCTGAAAGACACAAACGGTATAATATGCATGGACTAAAACAACAAAATGCATTTGGCTGGACAGATATTACGTGTACATGTCTCATTTATTTGTTTTTATTTCTATTTGAATGCCATTTTAACCTTTTCTGACCGCCAAAATATATTAACTGAAATATTGTTCAAAGTGGCATTAAACACCATAAACCTACCAACCTCTTTCTGAATCCCAAAATATCAACATGACCACTTCTGAACCTATTTTCAAAAAACATTTTGACAGGGTTTCTGTATACATGTATTAATGTATTATGTATACATAATTTGTATCAATTTAAAAAAAATATTTAATCTGATTTAGCTGTATTAACTGTGTTTATGTGATGGCAAATTATAAAATCTACTCAGTATATACTAAATGAATGTAGTCAGTTTGAAAGACTTTTTCAAGTTATTGAATTAATTTATACCCATACTTAATCTGTTTTTACTGCAAAGAAATGTAATAAGTTTTTCTGTGCACAAATGTAATGCACCAATGCATTTTATTTTCAGCCATGCATGTTATGACTTTGGTTTGTTTCAAGTGGAGACATATAGTCCTATATGCGTCTCTGTTTCAAGAGATTCATTTATATAACTTTTATTGAGTCAATTTTTTTTTTTTATCAAAATATAATAACTAAGATCCTCAGCACTCGATTAAAGTACAACTGAAATGGTATGTGTCTTACAGACGTATTCATTTACATTATCTTAAATATAAAAGCCAGCTTTTTTTCTAGAAACAATTATCCAACTGTTTTTTATTTCAATTCAGTTCAACAAATTGTTTGCTATAACTAATGAATTAGCCTCTCTTACTTCGTTATCTTAAATGTCATATAAATTGGCATTTCAAGGATAATTTAGTGACTATCTTTTATAATTTCAGAACTGATTAAAATTTACATAGGACAGTTTGCATAAAAATTGAGGAAATTTTTTTTTTGTTGAATTGCATGTTTTACAAGCACAGGCAAGGATCTTGTTTAACGCCACTTTCAACAATATTTCAGCTATATCATGGCGACCAGTTTTAGTGGTGGAAGAAGACTTAATACTGTGAGAGAACCATCGACCATGGGCAAGCAACTGGTAAACTTTATCCCTTGCGGCTGCGAGACGAGTGCACCATTTTTGTAATTTACAAAGCCGGGTGAGAAATTTGCCTAATTTTAACAAGAGAAGAAATAGTGTATGTTTGATTATGTAAAATGGTTAGATAATTCAAACTACAACGTAAAGGGATTGTATACAATGTAGATGAAAATACATTTAATATTGAATTTATACACAATTAATATATTTAGAACAATTTCATAATCTGATCAGATAATTGTTGGTTGTAGCCATATCCTTTACAAAGAAAGTGAAAACAGTTATCTGTAAAATTTTAATTATTATATTCTTGGTAAACTTACTTTAACCCTTATTAATGAGTCTCTAACCAATAAATTCAAATCATAATTTATTTGTGTACACAAGCCTAGAATAATTTCATAATATATCAGATAATGGTTGTAGCCATGTTTTTACTCAGAAAGTGAAAACAGTTAACTGTAAATTTTAATTATTACATATATATTCTTTTTAAACTTACTTTTAACCATTACTAATGAGCCTCTAATTACCTGCCAATCAATTAGTTAAAATCACAATTTATTAGTGAGCTTAGCTGGTCAATTTGTTAATGGTTTATATTTAATGATACACAAAGATGGGTGATAATTTATTAATTAACAGATTAAAGGGTCTGATAATACAGGATTAATTAAGGGTAATTAATAACACTGGGACCGTAAAACAGTGTCGGATGTCGGAAGTGACAGGTTGCGGAATACTCAAGGTTTTTTTAACAAAGAATGTTAAAGAAATATTTTGGGACCTGAAATTCTTATCGGAAGTCACAGGATGTCGGAAAACTCAGGTGTCAGATCGCACAGATTCCACTGTACATGTATATCCAAAATATAAGCTACACACAAACTTTATCAGAAATTGACCCCGACTCAGGCAGGCTACATGACGATGAATACATATCCCAATGGTCAAAAGGGGATGATACTTTTGTACTCACCAGAAGCTTGCTTTTATTCCCATTTCTGGCTAAAGCTCATACAAATAAATATTATATTATCAGACAATGTACATATATTATATATATACACACCTGTCTTAACCAAACCCTGAATAAACCGGAATCATGTATAAACCTAACTTTAAATCAAGATTCAATGTAAGATATCTTTGTTAATTTAACCTGTATAACTGAACACATGTCTCTTCTGAACTGAAAAGGTGGTCCCAATGAGGTTTGGTTTAGACAAGTTTCACTGATATGGACTTATCTAAGTTTAGCTTAAGCTTAAATAAAAAAAAATATTAAGTATTGTCAGGATATAAAACACAGGCTCAGAAATAAAGAGTTTGGATACATTGAAGTTTTCCCTATTCATTATATACCGTATAAGTATGTTGTTTTAGTTTCATTTTTTGTTGTTGTTGTTTTAAATCCTTTCCTTCTGAATTATAGAATTTTGATTAATTCAGTTGTGTTTACAATAAATTAACTACCGGTAATTAAGATGTTTTTACAATAAATCACCTAATTAAGTAAGTTGTTTTACAATATTTCACCTTTATTGATGTATTTTGCTCAGCTGTTTGATACGCTCTGGTCTGCCACTACTGGTTCCTCTCTGATGTAGTGTCTGTCAGTTTTCTCTTTTGATTTCCTGTTGTTTGGTGGTCGTCTCATCTGATGGAAGCCCTCCGAGTAGGGTCTGTCTGTATCTTCCTCTGTTGGATGTGTTGGTCCTCTCTGATGGAAACCCTCTAGGTAGGGTCTGTCTGTATCTTCCTCTGTTGGATGTTTTGGTCCTCTCTGATGGAAGCCCTCTGAGTAGGGTCTGTCTGTATCTTCCTCTGTTGGATGTGTTGGTCCTCTCTGATGGAAGCCCTCTGGGTAGGGTCTGTCTGTATCCTCAGTTGGATGTGTTGGTCCTCTCTGGTGGTAACCCTCTAATATAAAACATACCTAGATTACATCATTGCTTTGTTGATTGTCCTTTAATTTGGAAGTTTTTAACATGAGCATTGTAAATAAAATGAGTTATCTCCCTTTTTGAGTAGAAGTTGCAGTCTATAAAACTAGCTTAGCCCAGTCATTTTTTTTTATTGAAGCGCCTGTAACAAATCCAGTAGAGTGAGCAGTCAAGCATAACAGTATGTAACAGATTTGTGATAGATCCAAAATTGATGGATGAGAACTTAATTGACCTATTGCATCAGCCATTGACAAAAACTATTCCTCATTACCTTGACAAACTTCGGTCAATCGATCAGTCCATTAATGATATGCAACATATAACGGAATCATGTATATATAATTTTATATATTAATAATTTTAACATGAAATGTAACAAATTATATTTTTGTTTGTTTTGATGGTGTTTAACGCCCCTTTCAACAATATTTCAGCTTTATTGTGGCAGTCAGTTTTATTGATGGAGGAAACCGGAGGACCCAGAGAAAACCACTGACCTGTCACACGTCACTGACAAACTTGATCACATAATGTTGACACCTTGCCCTGATCAAGATTCGAACTCACAACATCATGCAGTAGGTAGTTGTAAATCACACTACCATACGATCTAACAAATTTCTTTTTAACATAATCTTCATTAATTTTGATTACCCCTTTGGTATCTACAAACTCTTCTTTTATAAAAAGCAAACTGGTAATAATTACTTATTAATTAACATCTTTGTTAATTTTCTTAAATTCCTCAGTGTTTACACAAACATCATTTTTATCAAATTATAATTCATTGGGACTTGTATCAGAACAAAACTTTAAAGTTTTACATTAATAAATGAAAAATTACTTAAAATAATGCTTAGCCATTCAAAACAAAGAATTTGCCATAGCATCCACATTTTTAAGAGGTAAATATAAAATGAGGAATGTTTGTAGAAGATTTCACATACATCATTTGTACTGTGTATTAAACAAATAATTTGTATCTGTAATTCTGAAAGTAGATTGAGGGGAGATTTTTTTTTATAATAATTTCAGCTAATCAGTATGATATGAATGAATTTATAGTTCATGTTTATCCTATACAAAATGAGGAATTTTTATAGAGGATCTCCCATTTAACAAATTATTTGTACTTTAATTTTTAGCTTCAGCTTAACAGAATAGACTAGCAAATATAAAAGTATCTACAAAAAGAATTCTCACTTACCACCGACATCTCCATGCAACTCTTTTAATCTTCGACATCTTCCCCCCCTGACACTTGGATCGATCTCCCTTGTAAAACTACACCCGCATGGTAGTTCAACTAAGGGGATCACGACACCCCGAATATAGGACCCCAGTGTAGCTGCAGACACCTGTTCCTTCCCCACTGCCCCCTAGTCAAGGTACACAGAGCATAGTACCCAAGGGACATGGCCGCCAAATGTAACTCCTGACATTTGGAAATGCCTAAATGCACTCGGACCTGTACATTTAAGCATAGGGGGGACGTTCATAGATGTGAACCCCAAACACACCAGGCTTAACTTTCTATGCTTTAGTTTGTCCAAGTCCAAATAGTTCCACCTACCTGATCCTGAGAATTTAGTAATTGTCAGTTCAGAGTGTCCTCTGAATAGAGGTGGTTGCATCAAAACAAGTTTCAACTGTTCTTTGGTTACATGTCCTCCGAAGAGGTCAGTCTTGAACATGTCCTCTAAAAAGAGGTGGCTGTTTCTCAAAAGAGGTCATTCCATTAGAACATGTCCTCTGTTGAGAGGTGGTTGCATCACAGCAAGTTGAATTATTCTCAGTGCAGATAATTTTTGTGCCTATTACAACCCAGGATATACAATGTCTATCAGTCTCAGTGCAGATAATTTTTGTGCCTATTACAACCCAGGATATACAATGTCTATCAGCTTTTCTTGCATTTTTGATGTGATTTAATGTTGTTGTGGTTACTAATATTGTCAACCATTACCATTTTATTTACAATTTGTCATGAAATTAAAATATAAAAAAGACAAAATTTTATTTTTATTAATCTGCATACTATTTAATACATTATCTACATATTATTATTAACATATTACAGAATTTCAAACACAGATACAATAAATGAATTATACAAACAAACAAAAATTAAAGTTGTTTTTGACACTAAAACACATGTCTCCATCAATCTTTTTTCTTCTTCCAGACTTTAAGGATATCAGTTATATCTGTAAAACAAAACAATAGTAAATATTACTTAAATAACATCATTTTGTGAACATGTATATTAAACTGGAAGCAGTAAATTTGTGTTAAAGCTATTGCATTGCTGAATTTAAACATTTGAAAAAATAAATTTATTGAAAGACATAATGACAAATTGGCATCTAGTCATGTCGGCACCTAACTTTTGGTTATTTCGGCACCCAAGTCGTTAGCATTTTGAGAAATTTTAGAAAAATCTAATCTTAAATTTGACAGCTGCATACAATGTACAAACCAGGTCTGCCCTTGTTATAGGATATTGTTCACTTTTATAATTATGATCATGATGATGAAATAAAATGTATTAACACTGAATATTGTTTCTAATACTCGCCACACACTTAATTTACAGCTATGTGCATATTGCATTTTTGCAGTCAAATTAAGACATTATCAAGTCAAATTAAACACTTAAATATCAATGACAATTACATGAAGACTTTCAAATGTACAAATGAAAACAATATTAATTATACATAGGTGCTGATTTGACCAAGTGACATTTATCTAGGGGCCCAAATGACTATACTAGGTGCCGAATTGACTTGAATTTGTTTAACACCTCTGCATTTTTGTGTCTGTCCCAAGCCAGGTCTGTTTGCATTTTTGTTTTTTGTGTTCAATGATTGTTGTTTATTTTGTTAATATTGGTGAAAAAAATGACCATCAATACACAATGTAGCAGAGAAGCAGTAAATACCAGTGTTATAGTCTTTGGTTTGACACGACCAGGACTCAAACCCATGATCTACCACATTCGAGGCAAGTTTTTGTATTATTTAATACATGTACATGAATATGCATGAAATATTTGTCACTGGACATTAAGCAACAATCAATCAATCATCCATCATTATAATATAATACAAATAATTTAGCTGATGTTTGCTATAATTGAATATATATAAATTCATTGAAAAATTTTATTTTGTTTCAAGGCTTTTTCTAGAAACAGACAGTTTTCTCACCACCACCCTCCCCCTATTTCCAAGAAGAAAAACAACAACAGTGGGATGTCAAATCAATTCTCAAGTGTGAACGAGGGAGTGATTGTAGCTTAACACAAAAAAAAAAGGACTTCTATAGCTATATTATGGCAAGAATAAGATTAGCCACATTTCAATGAGATGCATGATGCTGATGTCCCCTTTGTACTAACCAAACATGCTAAGTTGGATCTTTATAGTGCTATCTAACTGAAACAACAGTCCCAGATACATGTTGCTCCACTCTGACACATTATCATGATTCCAAACCAACCAGTTCTGATATTACTCCTTAAGCTGTGTGCTTAGCAGAGAAGCACTAAATGCCAAATTTATAAGTCTTAGGTTTGAGCCAACCGGGCCTTGAACCCATAATCTACCACACTAACATGTGACAAGTTTATATTCACATAGCCACATTTTTTCAAGTGAAAACGGTGAACTTCCAATCATCTAAAGAGTCATTGATATCATCAAAAAGTTACCTGTATGTTCAAAGATGTTGTTCGCCCGACACAAAAAGATGAATTCTACCTGGTTACAGATACTGAGGGAAACATAGGCATCATATGTTTCTGGAATCCAATTGAAGTGACTGACTCAGAGCTCCTGCAAAAAAAAAATTGATACTGAAGGTAACAAATTCATACATTGCATTTAAAAACTTTTTAAAGAAACATGGCCAAAATAAGCCTTACAAGGTATTTGGAATATTGTGAGCCTTATAAAGAAAACATGGCCAAATTAAGTCTTGCCAGGAATTTCCAGGTTTTCTACAGGTACTCTGGTTTCCTCCAACCAATAAAACTGCCACGATATAACTGAAATATTGTTGAAAGTGGAGTTAAACACCATAAACCTAAGTATGAGTGGAACAGACAGTGTGAGGACATGTTTCCTCCACCAACAAAACTAACAGTCACGATATAACTGAAATAGTGATAAAAGTGGTATTCTATAATCTAATATTATAGCGATTCATAAATTCCTCATAGGTAAAAAGTATTTTGTATCTGATATTCAATCATTTACAAAAATACACCATTTTCACAACATATTTTGGTCATACATATTACCACCTATTTTTATAAAGGGGTTAACCATATGTTCTGGCTCAAGACCTGTTGCATATCTATCAACTCTTCATTTTCCTGTTTCAACACTCGTTCAAAAAACATCCTTCCCCTATATATAACTTAATAGAATATCCCAAAGTATCTATGTCAGATGACACAAGAAAATAGTCAAGTCAACTCTGTTTTTTATCAGGGCCCCTCCATGTGTATCTCCTAATGCCAAGATTTTTCTCTCTCCAAACATCCCCCAGATCATTTGATTAATTTTTAATTTAGACTCGAGATTATTTTCCCCTGTATAATTGACAGTATCTACTCTAATAGTCCTGAACAACATTCCAATCACCTGCTATTAGGCCAAAAAAAAATATATGTGTGTTTACTGTCACATGTCAAAAAAATCTAGGGTCGGTCGGTCGGCATTAATTATTATTATTATTTTTTTTTTTTTAACTATCGTCAAAACCGAAAATAATCGTTCCCGGTTCTGGAATCCGATTCCGGTATTACATTTTCGAAATTTCCGGTAAGCCGTCATTTGTTTTATGACGAGTTACACAGTTTTTCTACCTTCTTTGCTCTCAATTTCGACAAAAAGCTAGCAGTTGAATAAATAAAACATTGCTGCTGATTAAACAACAAAAATGGTTATCCGAATTCTGTGTAAAAATTGATAGGGTCGCTAGCAAAAATTATGGTTGAATAATTGCCGATAAAAAAGGTTAGGGTCGGCGGCTGAAAATTAGGGTGGGTCGGGTGACCGTAAACACACATATTTTTTTTTTTTGCCTTATCACTGATGAATTATCAAACTGGGGCCGTGTTCTCGAAAGTGTCTTAGGACTAAGATATGTTCTAAGTCGTGTTCTCGATCATGTCCTAACTTAGGACATGTCACAAAATTTGTCTTTACTTTAGGACATCTATGGAGGTGTCTTAAGATGGTCCTAACCCCCGAAATTGTAATATAATTTGACATTTTGTACCAAAAACGAACTTTTAAGTTGTAGATCATGATTGACATAAACCTTTATACTGTTTTAAAACCTAAATAAGTTAATTTACAATGATTTTTCTATTGTACCGGTAACTTAAATGGCACACAAGCTATCTTTTGTTCATCTTTAATCAGTAATTCATTTAAAGTTTGAAATCAGCTCACTCGAAAGTAACCACACAAAAAATAATGGTAATGACTGTATTTCATCATAAAAAAGTTTTACACATTAGTTCTATATCGTATATGAACCTCAGAACTACGTAATGTATAGACAATTGCAAATTAAAGAAAACAAGAAACAATCTCATGGGATGCAGCATAAAAAATAAATAAAATTGAAAAAAATCTTTATTTACATCTTATAATTTATTATGAGTATTTTTAATCAAGGGTTTCCTATATATTAATATTGGAAATAATTGTTGTGCACAATATTTCTATTATTCTACCTATTGTGTTGACACTTAGGACATAGTTAAGACATCCCAAGTTAGGATAGTCTTAAGACAGCTTCGAAATCACTCCTAAGACATGTCCTAAGATGGTCAGAAGACCATCCTAAAAATCGTCCCAAGACATATCTTAGGATACTTTCGAGAACACGGCCCTTGGTTTAAATTAAATAATAACCTTTTAAAAAATTCTGGATTATCTTCATTAGGACCATATATTGCAACTAATGTCATTCTAGAATCTTGAATATTAATATTTAGAATAATAAAGTTGTCACATTCATCAATAATTTCCTGATTTATCTGAAATTTAAATGAATTTTTCAAAAAACGCTGCTACCCCCTGCTTACACTGGAGTGAGAACTAAACCAGCTTGTATATCCCCATTCATGTTGCCATTGTTTTTGTATCTACTAAGATTGTTATATCATACATATCTCGACATTTAATAAAAAAAATATATCACAACACTTTACATTATTTGATAGTCCCCTACAATTAACTGACCCAATGACTACAGCCGACATACATTAAGAAAAAAACATTTATGACAAAAATACTATCTTGAAAATAAAAAAACATTTATGACAAAAATACTATCTTGAAAATATAAAAATGCATATAAACTATCAATGTATCTGGAAGTGGCATTGTTAATACAAAAAAAATTAATACCTTGTAAATAGCATTTCTACACTGCCATAAGCCTCATGTATGTACTCATATTGTTCGTTTTCAAAAGACATACCGGTATACAATTTGCCCCACCTAAAAAATCCCTATTTTCTAAGAGAAAAAGGGCCACAACTCAGGAACAGTATATGTGAAATACACTGTAATCGAACTTAACCTGTATTTAATGGTCTACAGCATTGTGTTAAAGTTTGAAAAGATTTGGTTGAGCCATACTTTAAATATCATCCACAAACCTAAAAAGTATATTTTCTAAGAGAAAAAGGGCCATAACTCATCAACGGTAAATGTGAAATACAGCGTAATCAAACTTAACCTGTATTTTATGGTACAGTGTGAAAGTTTGAAAAGATTTAATTATTATCCAGAAACCAAAAGTGTGACGAACAGACGGACGGACGAACATGAGGATCCCTATTACAGTCTTCGAAATAAGGCGGTAGTCCGAAGCCCGTGGCGTGTAAAATTGTACACAGACATATAAAATGAGTAGTTCCACAAGTCTGACGGGCCTGTGAAAAAAAAGTCATATAGTTTCAAAAGTTGATTTCATAAGATATTGTGTGTAGATATTTAGATTATTGTTCTCCGTTTTCAGTTGCTGCCGAGTCAATGCAAAAAATGGGTAGGCAAACAAGTCCTTTTAAGAATTTGCGATATTCGAAATAGATTTAGGTGTGTCTGTTTTTTGCAATTTGATTGGTTGATATTTTTAGGAAATTACTATCATGTAGGTTTTAAAAAAGGACGAGAAGCAGGGCTCACGTTAGAGGGCGAAGTAGTTGCGCTGTGAAGGTTGACTTCGATTTCTCGTTGGTCAAAATCGAAGTTCAAGTAGCCTTGTAATTTTGAAGAGTCGCCCTACATGTATGTTGCCCGCGTATTTTTGCCACGTGCCATTTATGAAAATATCGACATCGTGTTTATTGAATTCTATGTTATTCATTAAGTATTTTGAAAGTGACTTTCTTGAAAAGTAATCCATTTCGGTTTAAAGAAACTTTAATTTCGCTCAATATCAAATAAAAATGGCACCACGAGAAAGGGGGTGCAATCAGACACAGTGCTACGGGAAATGTTGATCGAAGCTACTTTTAACCAAACAAACTTTTTTTGATTATTTTTTTTCTCAATCCTGTGACATAAAGTCTGAGTTCTCATATATAATATGTTCATATTTGAGAAGGTTGGTCATTAAAAATTCGTTGAAATGCACGGAGACACTTCAGATTTTTCCGATCCACTTCCAAATCCGATCGGTATTTTTTTTATTAATTGCGATCTATTTATAGAACTGTTGCTGACAGACCTGTGTCTACGTTAAAGGTTAATACCTCTGCAGTTAGAAGATAGACTTTGAACTACAGTAGTTTTGTTCCATTGTTGCACTCTGATTTGAGGTCTGACAAATAATAATTACAATCTTTACTTTAAGTTGCTTCAGTTTATGACTGTCAGTGTCAATATACGTTCGTGCTATATTTGCATTCCCTAGCTTTCTATATATAGTTGGATCGTTGAGCAAATTGGCATATACTGTACATATTTCTTCTGCTGAAGGCTACACAAATACGACTTTTTGCATTTTGTGTGGTATTAATTCAAAGCATAGAGATATTTTTAAAACCAGAGGCTCCCAGGAGCCTGTAATCGCTCACCTGGATCAAAGCTGCTTTCAATAACAACGCAACTGCACTGTGGTGGCCATCTTGGCGGGAGAGCGCAACTGCCGGACACCATTTTGGAAGAGGACCATCCAATGACTATTCCATCAAAGTTTGGTTTTAATTGAGCTACTGGTTCCAGACAAGATGGTTTTTATGTGAATTTCCCATAGGGTCCTATGTTAAACTAAGTACAGCTGTGCAGCCATCTTGGTCAGAGGGCGGGACCACCAGACACAAATTTGGTTCAGCGGTTTCAGAGGAGAAGATTTAAATGTGATCTTTTATCAAAATATACCTAATTTGAATAATCGATATAAATCGGCTGAAAGAAAAATTTAAAAAAAAAACCCTGAACATATGCTAAACTACTCCTTGCCATGTAGCTGCAGTTCAAATTTGAGCTCATTTTGACTTATACTAAAGCAGCAATGGTCAATTGAACAAATTTCTATTTTTAGTAACAGCAGCCATCTTGAATGGAGGGCGGGGCTGTCGGACACAAATTTGAAAGGGAACCACCCAGGGACCATCCCTGCCAGGTTTGGTTTAATTTGGTTCAGCGGTTTCAGAGGAGAAGATTTAAATGCGATCTTTTATCAAAATATGCCTAATTTGCATAATCGGTATATATCGGCTGAAAGAAACCCGGAATATATGCTAAACTACTTCTTGCCATGTAGCTGCAGTTAAAATTTCAGCTCATTTTGACTTACACTAAAGCAGCAATGGACAATTAAAATTTCATCCCCCCTTTTTTCTATTTTTAGCTTGGTGGCCATCTTGGTTGGAAGTCAGGATCACCGGCCACAATTTTGGAAGGGGGCCATCCAAGAATCATTTCAGCAAAATTTGGTTGAGATTGGCTCAGTAGTTTCAGAGGAGAAGATTTTTTTTTAATTTCACCCCCCCCCCTTTTTTCTAATTTGCATAATCGGTCAAAATCGGCAAAAGTTCAAAGTTCATAAAAAATCCTGTCATACATGCTGAAAAGCTCATCATTATGCTTATACAGTTCAAATTTGGGCACATTCTGGCATAAAATAGAGCAGTTTTGGCCATTTGAAGAAATTTCTATTTTTAGTAACAGTGGCCATCTTGAATGGAGGGCGGGGCTGTTGGACACAATTTTGAGAGGGACCCACCCAGGGACCATCCCTGCCAGGTTTGGTTTAATTTGGTTCAGTGGTTTCAGAGGAGAAGATTTAAATGTGATCTTTTATCAAAATATGCCTAATTTGCATAATCGGTATATATCGGCTGAAAGAAAAATTTCACAGAAAAACCCGGAATATATGCTAAACTACTTCTTGCCATGTAGCTGCAGTTAAAATTTCAGCTCATTTTGACTTACACTAAAGCAGCAATGGACAATTAAAATTTCATCCCCCCTTTTTTCTATTTTTAGCTTAGAGGCCATCTTGGTTGGAAGTCGGGATCACCGGACACAATTTTGGAAGGGGGCCATCCAAGAATCATTTCAGCAAAGTTTGGTTGAGATTGGCTCAGTAGTTTCAGAGGAGAAGATTTTTTTTTAATTTCATCCCCCCCTTTTTTCTAATTTGCATAATCGGTCAAAATCGGCAAAAGTTCAAAGTTCATAAAAAATCCTGTCATACATGCTGAAAAGCTCATCATTATGCTTATACAGTTCAAATTTGGGCACATTCTGGCATAAAATAGAGCAGTTTTGGCCATTTGAAGAAATTTCTATTTTTAGTAACAGTGGCCATCTTGAATGGAGGGCGGGGCTGTCGGACACAATTTTGAAAGGGACCCACCCAGGAACCATCCCTGTCAGGTTTGGTTTAATTTGGTTCAGCGGTTTCAGAGGAGAAGATTTAAATGTGATCTTTTATCAAAATATGCCTAATTTGCATAATCGGTATATATCGGCTGAAAGAAAAATTTCACAGAAAAACCCGGAATATATGCTAAACTACTTCTTGCCATGTAGCTGCAGTTAAAATTTCAGCTCATTTTGACTTACACTAAAGCAGCAATGGACAATTAAAATTTCATCCCCCCTTTTTTCTATTTTTAGCTTAGAGGCCATCTTGGTTGGAAGTCGGGATCACCGGACACAATTTTGGAAGGGGGCCATCCAAGAATCATTTCAGCAAAGTTTGGTTGAGATTGGCTCAGTAGTTTCAGAGGAGAAGATTTTTTTTTAATTTCATCCCCCCCTTTTTTCTAATTTGCATAATCGGTCAAAATCGGCAAAAGTTCAAAGTTCATAAAAAATCCTGTCATACTTGCTGAAAAGCTCATCATTATGCTTATACAGTTCAAATTTGGGCACATTCTGGCATAAAATAGAGCAGTTTTGGCCATTTGAAGAAATTTCTATTTTTAGTAACAGTGGCCATCTTGAATGGAGGGCGGGGCTGTCGGACACAATTTTGAAAGGGACCCACCCAGGAACCATCCCTGTCAGGTTTGGTTTAATTTGGTTCAGCGGTTTCAGAGGAGAAGATTTAAATGTGATCTTTTATCAAAATATGCCTAATTTGCATAATCGGTATATATCGGCCGAAAGAAAAATTTCACAGAAAAACCCGGAATATATGTTAAACTACTCCTTGCCATGTAGCTGCAGTTTAAATTTGAGCTCATTTTGACTTACACTAAAGCAGCAATGGACAATTAAAATTTCATCCCCCCTTTTTTCTATTTTTAGCTTGGCGGCCATCTTGGTTGGAAGTCGTGATCACCGGACACAATTTTGAAAGGGGGCCATCCAAGGACCATTCCACCAAAGTTTGGTTGCAATTGGTCCAGTGGTTTCTGAGGAGAAGATTAAAATGTGAAATGTTGACGGACGGACGACAAGTGAT
This sequence comes from Bathymodiolus brooksi, assembly GCA_963680875.1. NCBI lineage: Eukaryota > Metazoa > Mollusca > Bivalvia > Mytilida > Modiolidae > Bathymodiolus > Bathymodiolus brooksi. The sequence goes on from OY804588.1 coordinate 61,307,391, forward strand.
GACAATAGCTCACATGGCCTAAAGGCCAGGTGAGCTAAAAAAGGGGGGATACATATTAAAAATTATCACCAATGATGACACCACCAGTTTTTGCTATAAGAGTCTTATAACAATATTGGTTGTAATGATGATGAGGAGGAGGAGGTGGACAGTGGTAATATGGAATATACTGAGGATGCTATTGACAATATGATTTTAGAATTTTCAGGAGATTAATATAAACATGAATCCAAAATAAAGTGTCTTTTTGTGTTTTTTAATTGCATTCTGGTCTTACCTAATGCATAATTGACATGCCCACATAATATTTGGTACATCATCATGTTTTGGTGGTTTGAATTAATGGTCATTAATGTAGATTTCAAATTCGGGCCTGTAGAATTGATGGTGGGCCTGTTAATATTTGAACTTAACGGCCCGGTGGGCTTGTAAGGTAAAAAGTTAAGCGTGAAGACTGCTATTATACCCCCCCCCCCTCCAACTCTTGTCGAGCGGGGGTACAAAAATAGTCTACTACTAGTACTACGCCGAAATGCATTGACAAACGGTCATAAAACTTACTTGATTGAAAGGTAGTCAGTGGACATGAGTATTCATCACCCTCGATTTTACGCTATATATTTCATATAAAACCACATTTTTCAATTCTCACTTAAAATATGTACAGCTGCAATCAATCCTGAACAATCTCTACCTGTCTGGGCTGTCAACTTTATCAATTTCTGAAAACAAGGACATAATAATGACAGTATTTGTAAGATAAATTTAGAGTTCACATCTAATATTTTATGGTACTAACCTTTATTTTTTTTAAAGGTTATATTTCTGTGGCATTGTACATGTATATACAATATTGATATTATCCTGAACAAGATGAACTGTGAGCTAATGCTCACTTATGATACCCCCGCTCTTCGGCAAACAGGAAGTAGGAATCTGATGGGTCCAAAAACGATATGGGGTATCTATATGAAGCTTGTGACAAAATATCAGATTTCTGCCATCAATAGTTGCTGAGAAAAATGTGACGAAAAATGTGCATATATGTTCAATGTGTATAAAAACCAACTAAGTCGGCAAACAGGAAGTAGGAATCTGATGGTTCCAAAAACGCTACCCACAATATCGGTGCCTGAAATGGACGGTCGCCCAGTCGCCAAATGCGACTAATATCTTATTCGGGCGACCAAAAGCTGCTCCAAATTAGGTAGTCACTGGCCCAACAAAAAGCATTTGGGCGATTGCCTAAAAGACCGTTAAAAATTGTTGTTTTACCGAAACTGGACATATTTTACTGTAACTTCAACGGTAGATAACTCTTCTGTTCTAGTCGAAAACAGTTTGTTACGAGCACAGCGATTGATCTAAATACATTTGTGTAGCCAATGAATACACAGCTAATGTAATTTACTGTTCTCCCCAATTATGTATTTTCATCGAGCCAATCAATACACGTTTCCTACACGTTTTCATGTAATACACAAGTATTCACTAAATATTAAAAAAGAAACGTGTTTTTTTGTTTCTTTATGATTTAATTATTAAAATTGTTAACTTTCACGGACGAAGTGGAAAGTTGTGAACAATAAAGAGAATTCTGTCAACTTGTAATGTTTGCGATCTGGTATCTTCCACGGTTCGGAAATTTATTCATTCAATTTGCTGCAAAATGTACATGTACTAATTTCATTTTACAGAAATCAGAAACCTTTTTGTGTCAATCCTTAGGTAATCATTGAAAAACTTTTCCCCAACAATGGAGAGAAAATCGTTGACAGTAATGTCAAACTACGGAAACTATCTGGCCTGTCACTTCTTTTAAACTTTTCATAGTTCATCTCTATACGTACACAGCTACATTTTAATGACAATTGGGAGTGTTTTCTTTTTTGGAACCAGAACTTTTGTTTACAAATTAAAAAATAACAGGAAAAGTTAACAGTTGTTTATATAACAGAAAATGACAGCACCGTTTGTTATTTCAACAAAGTGAGATACTTGTTTGGAATGAATAACCAACTGACATTACCCCGAACTGAGTCTGAGAGGTTATTTTACTTTAAAATCACTTCTTCATAGTGGATTGAAACAAGTGATGTCACTCTTCACTTTGGGGAGTGCAAGAGCGGTCCTTGTAGTGGCATTAGTCTACTCTTTTCCGGATGTCTTTAATGTGATCATGGCATTGATCTCCCCTTACACAAACCAGCCTTTTATTGTCCCCATCCGACGGACTAGCATCGTTTCTTGAGACCACCCTAGCGAATGGCGTCAAGGTTGTCGAAAAGGTTATAACAAGTAAATTCAGGTTTCATTTGATAGCAATATATGCATTGGGGTGTTTTCGCAATTTCAGCTGCACACCCGTTACTGTACCAAAATTACCTTGAAGAGCCCCAACCCCCGTGAGACTAGTGAAAGAATGTATTTTAATGTTATTGATAAAAAAAACAATTAACCTGAAAACTGTTTATATTTTGATATCAGATGTCTTTTTTTCATAAAAAAATGTCACAAAATTTATGGGCCACCATTATGCCATTTGGGCCAGTGACTAATATTTTACTGGCCCAAAATTTTTTTTTCGGGCCAGCTGATGGCTGGCCTCATTTCAGGCATGGAATATGGTATACATGTACCTATATAACGCTTGTGACCAAATATCAGATTTCTGCCATCAACAGTTACTGAGAAAAATATCTTGGACGGACGGAAGGACAGAGGTAAAACAGTATACCCCCCTCCCCCTTCGGGGAGCGGGGGTATAAAAATTATTAACTTTTATTTTTTCAACCTTTAACTCAAAGGAAAATGTATATGCAATCACCACTAATGTTGTGAGTTTCACCCTGCTCATGGAGTGGTGTATTCGATACAACATTAAATGATAAAATTTGTCAGTGAATTGTGGCAGATCTGGTGGCTTTCTCCGATTACTCTAGTTTCCTCTACCAATGAAACTGACTGCCACGACATAACTAAAATAATGTTTAAAGTGGCATTAGTGCCGTGTTACACATAACCCTATTTTTAATTTTTATATGCTAACTTTTGTGTTCTGAATATTTGTATATACTGGACCCTCTGAGACAATTACAACACATACCTTTAGATTTGTATTATATTTATGGATTCTGTATAACGTCCTGTTCATTAAATCTTCAAAGGCACGGTCTGGGTCACTCATGATTAAACTGACAGCCTGAAATTCAATTTAAGAATTAAAAAAAGTTTGATGATAACAAAGAGCTAATCAGAAGCTGTAAATTAAAGAAGAATATACAATATAATGGCTAAAGGAGAAAAACACAACAATGTAAGCAGTGGTCTACAAAACACTAGAATAAATAAGCAACATATTTTTAGTTTTATTGGTGGAGGAAACAGGAATACTCGGAGAAAACCACTGACCTGTCGCAAGTCACTGACAAACCTTTATCACATAATATTATATCGAGTACACCTCGACATGATCAGGATTCGAACACAAAACTTTAGTGGTGATAGACACCGAGTGCATAGGTAGTTGTAGATCCAACTATCATACGACAACGATGGCACGATGATGGTTATGTCCTGGGCATTAAATTTGGTACTGTTATTTTTTAATTCTTTACAAAATTAAAAATTTGTGTGTTTTTTTATATACTGCAATCCAAGATGGTAACAGACATAGTATGGCTTCAATGGGAAAATGATTCATTTATCGTCTTTACAGAAACCACTAAACTAATATAACCCAACGCTATCATTGGATTGTCCTTTACATAAAGTGTGAATTTTCTAAGGGACAGCAATCCAAGATGGTCACCACTACAATTAACAGAGGTTTCTATAGGAAAAGATATAATATGCCAAATGTTGTTTAATAATAATATTGTCCACGAGTCTCTTCTAAAAGTGATTCAGATGAACAATACCGGTTGTCAAGAACCTCTGGTTATTTAAGTTATTGTGTTGAGAAGACAATTCTCAAAATCCTTATTTTTTTAAAACAAAAAATATGAACATCCTTAAAAACAATGTTCATAGTTCTTGAGTCTGAAAACTCATGAAGAGATTGACATGTAGAATCATTAATCCAAAATCTTTGAAATATCTTTTTTTCAATCAATTTAACTTTTGCATCAATAAGACTCAATTCTCAAAATCCCTGTTTTTTTCAACGTAAAACTGATTTTCCACAACACTGCTGTTTACATGTGAACGCCGCAGGTGCAATCTGATTGGTCGAATTGACCAATCAAATCGCACGTAGGAATTTGGTACGCTCTCACATGTAAACAACATGGAAGAGGATTTCAAAACCTGCAAATTCTGTTAAAAATTGATTAAAAGTTGCAGATAGGTAAAGATTATGACAAAGAGGTATAGGAATATCAAAAATATATTTATTATGCTTCAAAGGAGTACCAACATTATGGCAAATAAAGTCCAGACACCAGTACAAAACTATTTTGAAAAAGTGTTGTATGAAAATCTGACATTTGAGATTCCTCCCTTGTGGTTTTTAAGAGTCGTCAGTCGAGGGATACAAAAAATCGTAACAAGCCCCTGTGGTCAAATAAGGAATACATTTTTTGTACATTTTTCATGAAGATGTAAACAGAATATAATGAGCACCAATTTAAATTATCATAATTATTGAGGTAATTACACATGATTGTCTATTTATATTTCAAAAATAAAATAAGTTGAAAATTGTGAACAAATGTATTGTTCTTTTTACATTTTAGTGTATTTTTCATGAAAAACGTATGAGGGTACCCCTATTTAAAGACCCATAACAAAAATTTATATTGAAAATAATACCCCCTTTTCTTCGGATTCTGAATGTTAAAATGTCTATGATACGTTTGGTACATGTATGTTGTTTTTGTATATTTACTAAAAAGAAAAGGCATAAAATAAAAATTTCCCCCCCAAAAAAGGTGCCTACCAACCAGTGATCAGGAAAGAGGAAATGATTATGGGCCATTGCAGCCCCATCATCACAACATTCAATGGGCCATTTCAGTGTAGTCTTTGTAAAAACTAAAATATTTTATGGGCCTTTTAATTTTTGTATGGGGCATCTATACAGAATTACAAAACTGTATGTATCAAACGGCCCATGTCCCCTGCCTTTCCCAATCACTGCCAACCTATGAATATGAACCCATATCTTGGTTTTAGAAAGGCAGTAACTTCAAATCTTTATTTTTTCAATTATTAAAATGTTGTACAAAGAATTAAAGTAAAAAAATATTAATAAATATGATGTTTCATGCAAGTTGCTATTAATAGAAACATGTGCCATGGGGGTATTACCAGATTCAGAGTGATCCGCAAAAATTTTAATATGTACTGTCTGGCGAATTCTGGATCAACAGAACTTGTCGACCACAATACTAGTATAAACATTTTATTCCGGTATTGGTATACCAGTATTGTAAGTACATGATAAGTGTAAGTATATTAAAGAGGCATTAGCTACGATTTTCACCAAAAAAATTATATGTTTTGGAAATTGGTAAATAGCTTTAAAATGATGAAATAAAGGTAAATATTTCACATTAAACAGCTTATCGTACCACTTTTCGCCTTTTGAGAACGAAAATTACCATCGATTTGCAAGGAAATAATTTGACCTCGCTTTCTCCATATGCAACTGACCTTACTAGTGACAGGTAAAAACGAATAATTTGTATTTTGTCGCTTATTAACTGCAAACTTGCATGGTTCTTTGTCCGTAATTAATGCCGACTAAAAGCAGATTCACAGAAAATAAGAAATAAGTGCATTGTACTGATTTAATGATGATTCGGCAAACCCTGTAAACAATGTCGATAATTAATAAGATGGCATCCATTTCTTGATCGATCTCAAAACACGAGCACTTGCACCTTTTTCCCCCCGATGCACGTACATTTCATAACATTTATAAGTTACAGAAACACCTTTTATTAAGGCATCAATCATATCAGATTTTGGCAGATAATGCCCCTTTAAACAAGGTTGATTATATAAATAAATCTAAAAGTTCTTCAAGGTAGGTACAATGTATATTTAATTTAAATAATTGCAACTATAATATTCATATAAATATGAACATAAAAAAAAAGTTATTGTTTAATATTGATTTAACAATTTCAAAATATAACAATTAAATGCAAAAAATTGAATTAACAATAATTAATGGGGAAAATGTTTTTTAAGGAATTTGAATAAATGTTATTTGAAAAGCTAGAATGGCTCACTGTCTATAATAGGATTAATTACCATAAAGTAACCCTTATGTTTAAATGTATTAATAACTTAGCCCCTGAATACTTATGTTCAATGTTTAATAGTATTAATGAAAATTGCCCTTATGGCTTAAGATCTGCAACATCAAATAATCTGCAAGTTCCATGTCCAAAAAGTGAATATTTTAAAAGAACTTTTGTATACTCTGGCACAAATCTATGGAATTCTCTCCCATCCAACATTAAAAGTTTAAACAATGAAATATGTTTCAAAACCAAAGTAAAAGATTATATGCTAAGATTTCAAATTGAAGATGTCTTGTACTGTAATATCTGTATATACCAATGAACTTTTCAGTATTATTTTTTGTTGTTGTATTTAAACAGTAGCTTTTTTTTTAATTAGCATTTAATATTATTTCCTAGTAAATTTTTCATCATCATATTTTTATTTGCATGAGATTTATATGTTACATATACATTGTAGTTTAAGTTTCAGAGGGCCTCATGTGAGATTAGCTTTGCTAACTGAGTTACCCTCTTTAAATCACAGGTACTCGGGGATATGATCCCCCCTTTTTTCGTGAAAAAAAAATTCCCCGTTTTTTTCTTTCTTTTTGGTATTTTTGTGATTAACTTGTGCTATACCATCAGATAAATCTCACTATTCATATCATCAGAGAAATCTCACTATTTCCTCCAGTTTACTATCCAGCCCCTGCCACGATCAACGATAGTGGCAGGGGCTGGATAGTAAACTGGAGGAAATAGTGGCAGGGGCTGGATAGTAAACTGGAGGAAATAGTGAGATTTCTCTGATGATATGAAATTGTGAGATTTATCTGATGATATAGCACAAGTTAATCACAAAAATACCAAAAAGAAAGAAAAAAACGGGGAATTTTTTTTTCACAAAAAAAGGGGGGATCCTATCCCCGAGTACCTGTGCTTTAAATAAAGAATTTATTATTATTATAAAGGGAGATAATCATAGTGTACTGTATAGTATTATATGTTTAAATTACTACTGACAAAGTTTTTCGAGTAAAAAAAAATAAGTTTGAACCAATAGTGATTAACATATTTCAATGTAAAATACAATAATTAAGATTTTTTTGTACTATTTTAGTAGCCCTTAAAAGGGCTGTTGTGTTTATTGAATGTAATAGACAATAACCAAGATTCTTTTTGTACTATTTTAGTAGCCCTTAAAAGGGTTGTTTATTGAATTCTGCATTCTGTACAAAGGTTGGTTCAAACTTGGTGTTTATTCAGTACTTACAAAATGGATGTGTTCTGTCAGTCGATTTACCCATGGATCAAATAATTCTCACATCATCGATTTTCCTGGCGCGAAATATTTACACGTCACAATGGTGTGAACTCAAATCAAAATCAACAGAGCGTTTTTTGTTTTGGTTTTTGTTGTGGATTTTTTCGGTGTTTTTTTCTTTGGCGGTTGGGGAGGCAGTAGCATAGCTAGAGGGGGTGGTCCGCCCGGGTGGCAGTTATGGACCTGTTGTATAAGTCTGTATAGAAAAATGTCGGGTTCACTACTTAAGTTGAAGGATCTTTTCATCTTTCGAGTTACTTTAAACATATTTTATTGTTCAATATTAAACAATAGGATAGGACACAAGTTTTACAACTTAGAAACGTCTTCTCCAATACATACATGAATTAATACAACCATGAACTTATATAATATTATACATATTTCATATTCAGTGAAGACATAAAATCAAAATTCCCCCAATGTTAAGCGTCATGCAAATGGATTATCCAAGAAAAAGTCATCTTCTTCTTCTTCCCGTCAGGAGAATACTCTATATTGAGTGTTGACTCTCCGCGCATGCCCTTCTGTACAGTTAAAAGCAAATCGTATATACAGTTAAAAACGGAATGAACGTATTTACATCTAGGATAGCTCTGGTAGGGTGATGGACCCTAATCCTGCCTGGAACTGGTCGATGGTGTTGACTTGACGGCAAAGGCGTAGCATCCATTGACAGGGGCGGATTTAGAGGGGGGCGTACCCCCCCCCCCCCTAAAATTCGCAAAGCATATGTTATACAACGTTAATTAAGCAGTTCAACAAACAACTTTTTCATGAATGGTTAACTCGTGACCTGTAGTAAAATATTCCTACACATTGTAAATACACGTTGGGTGTGTTCGTTGATTCATATATCGTGGATTCGCCGACAATTTCCGCTTTTGTTTGTCTATAAACAAGAATGGTCGAATCATATGTTTTCAATGAATGAATCAAACGACGAAAAGAAAAGCTCCATCTGGACGGGCAGTATTAACTAGAACCCCCCGAAAGGACAAGCACCGAAAGTACAGACCAATTAGTGAAATGAGGAATGCGTTAAAACTAAACCAATAGTTCTTTGAAGGATTAAAATATCGTGATCGATCAGTCATGAGTTGAACAATTCGCATCACGGTTGTTCAAAAAAAGTTTTACTTTAGGTTCTTATAATCTGACAAAAATATACTGTTAACAATTATCCGACAAAATTTAGACTCAAAATCAAGTTTTTTTGGTCTGATAAAAATGGTGTGGTTGGTTCAAAATTGTCGTTCAAATAAATGTCTGTAATTCCTAAAATCCCCAGAGCTTCAGGGGGGATTTACCCCCCTGAGCCCCCTACCAGGGTTCTACCCTGGACCAGCTGGGGACCTTAAGAGGTCTTAAGAGGTCCCCAGACTCCTCGCCTACTCACGCCCTCCCTAACCACAAATCCTGGATCCGTCCCTGATTGAGGCAATTACCTCGGTAAGATTAAAGAAAAAAAAATTAATAATGAATAAACACAACCATTAACTGAATATTGAAACAATGACACCAGCAGAAATTGAGTCTTTGACTGGTAGTGTCGACCTACCCCAAAATGCAACTTTTCAACAGGAAATTCACCACTGGAGTATGTTCCGTCAAGATCTTAAAGATAAGCCATCCTCCCTATTCGTTGCTTTCATTTTGGTTGACTCGGATTATTACCCAAACATTCGCGAAATCTTCCACATTCTACTATTAACCATGCCAATGGGATCCGTACCATGTGAACGATCTTTTTCTGCTTTGAGGTATCTAAAGCAATGGAACAGAACAGCAATCGTCGAGGACAGACTAAACGGACTAGCATTATTGCACATTCACAGAGACGTAAATGTTGACAGGATCAAAATACTAGACAAATTCGATACGGGTAATAGAAGAACTGCACCTCCTGATTTGTTCTTCTGGATAGAAAATACTAGAATTTATCTGGTAAAATGTCTTAAGCATTTAGGTATCACTTAAGTGCAGATTGTAAGTGGTCAAACCAAATAAATACTATTATTGAAAAAACATCCAAACAAGTGGCAGTTCTACAAAAACTTAAATTTAATGTATCTCGAAATTTTCTTGAAACTATGTATTTAACTTTTATTCGTCCACTTTTAGAATATGCAGGAGAGGTTTGGGTGAATTGTACTCTTGCCGACTCAGAATGGCTTGAAAAAATTACACTTGAAGCTGCACGTGACGCATAGTTTAACGTCTTATGCAAGCTTACTGTCTATCTATAAGAAAACGGGATGGGAGCTAGAGGCTGTGTGCTGAGCCTGTGTCACTCACTTTTCATTCTGCTTTGAGGAAACTTAATACAGAACCTTCCAGAGGTGCTTCCCACCAAATTTCGGTTCATTTTGGCAAAGCAGTTTCAGAGAAGAAGATTCTTAGAAATCAACCAATCTAAAACAAGAATTGCCTGTGGCAGCCATGTTTGTTAATGGATCAAGCGAAATGAGCAATTTCTACAGAAGACCTTCCATAGATGCTTCCTACCAAGTTTCATATCATTTGGCTAAGCGGTTTCAGAGGAAAAGCTGTTTTAGAAATCGACCAATAAGAAACAAGATGAACTGTGAGCTAATGCTCACTTCTGATACCCCCGCTCTTCGGCAAACAGAAAGTAGGAATCCGACGGGTCAAAAAACGCTTCCCACGATATGGGGTACCTATATGAAGCTTGTGACCAAATATCAGATTTCTGCCATCAATAGTTGATGAGAAAAATGCGACTAAAAATAGGCATATACAAAATGTATGTTCAATGTGTATAAAAATCAACAAAGTCGGCAAACAGGAAGTAGGAATCTGATGGGTCCAAAAACACTTACCACGATATGGGGTACCTATATGAAGCTTGTGACCAAATATCAGATCTCTGCTATCAATAGTTGCTGAGAAAAATGTGCATATATGTACAATGTGTATAAAAACCAACTAAGTCGGCAAACAGGAAGTAAGAATCTGACGGGTCCAAAAACGCTTCCCACAATATGGCATACCTATAAGAAGCTTGTGACCAAATAACAGATTCCTGTCATCAATAGTTGCTTAGAAAAATGAGCATATATGTTCAATGTGTATAAAAATCAACAAAGTCGGCAAACAGGAAGTAGGAATCTGATGGGTCCAAAAACGCTTCCCATGATATGGGGTACCTATATGAAGCTTGTGACCAAATATCAGATCTCTGCCATCAATAGTTGCTGAGAAAAATGTGACGAAAAATGTGCATATATGTTCAATGTGTATAAAAACCAACTAAGTCGGCAAACAGGAAGTAGGAATCCGACGGGTCCAAAAACACTACCCACAATATGGTATACCTATATGACGCTTGTGACCAAATATCAGATTTCTGCCATCAACAGTTACTGAGAAAAGTGTGACGAAAAATATCTTGGACGGATGGAAGTAAAACAGTATACCCACCTCCCCCTTCGGGGAGCGGGGGTATAACAAGAATTGCCTATGACAGCCATGTTTAAAGATAAGTACATATATTATACAAAACGGACTCTTATATATTTCAGCCAATAGAGCTGTTTTTATCCCGTTATGTTATCTTCAATTTTTGCTGTAGTAGTTATTCATATTATCTGTATTTGTAATATATTGTCATTGCTAATGTTTATGTATGTACTGGAGAAGACTTCATAAGTTTACAACTTGTGTCTTATCCATTTATCTTGTTTTGTATGACAATAAAATATGTTTAAAGTATAGTCTGGTTTGACCCGATCAAGGTTCGAACACAAAACCTACCGCACTCGAGGCGAGCACGCAAACCATTACACCACCGATGCGGTCCAAAATATTCAAGAGCCAATCACTTGAAGTAAATGTTAATAGACAACCATTATTGCCAGTGATTGACTGTTGTTTAATGCCAGTGATATAAGAAAGAGTGATTGATTGTTGTTTAATGCCAGTGGTATAAGAGAGAGTAATTGATTGTTGTTTAATGTCAGTGATATAAGAGAGTGATTGATTGTTGTTTAATGCCAGTGATATAAGAGAGAGTGATTGATTGTTGTTTAATGCCAAGTGAGCAATTTTCTTGGCAAGAACAAATTACATTTAAATGAGATGATGTCAGCTCTGTTGGATTATTATAGTTGCTAGCTCACTGAAACACAGTCTGTGGGTAGAAATATTGCTCCATCCCGATTTCAAGCCAAGAAGTTCTTACTCCTCAACTCATTCAGCCCCAACACTTATCAGTATCACTTCTGATAATGCCCCAGCATCATTTATCTATGTATAGCTGCATGTGCCCCAGAGGTATTTTATCTAATTAGAAAATTTTATAAAACATCATGCACATGCAGTCAGTCCTACCTTCATTTCTCTGTTAATATCCAAGATAAATCCATGAAATTTTCACATTTTGTTCCAAATAAAATTAGCTGTAAATTATTTGCATTTTGTTATTTTTTCCCCATGCTTTTTATTTAAATTTTATGTTATATTCACAAAATTTCTGAAAGTGTCGGGAACATAAAAATATTTCATAAAATTTTCATATCTTGTAGGACTAAATTTCATTTCAATAATTGACGGATGGAACTATTTATCTTTGTATCAGTACATGTCTTGGGCAGGGGGTTGTAGAACACACATGACAATTTATAAACTGGAAAAGCCTTGATTTCTTCTGCATTGGTTGGGTACCAATTTTTGCTTGGTGTTGCCTCAATTCCTCAATGTGCTTCCGTGAGTACTCATTTGTTTGAGTAGCAATTTCAATTGACAATGCTTCCGGGATTAAAATATATAAAAAATATATTTCTTGTTTGTTATTCTCCATAACAGTCGTTGGTCCCGTAAATTCAGCGATTTAAATGGGTCTGAGAGTGTCCCTCCATTTAGCAATGCCAGCGAGAACAGTATCATCATTGCTGTCAATTTCCTCTTTGTCCGACGATCCCATCTCGGAAAATTTGATGTCAAGAGTCAAAATCATTCAGCACATCTAATTGCCGAATACATCTTTCCTCTGCTTCCTCAATATAGTCGAGATCGAAGCCTAGAAACTCTTCATTTTCACGATCATCATCGCCAAAAATCACTCTAATTTCCACCATTGTTTATAAATTTTTATGAACGAAACATGTGTAGTAAAATTGATGTAATTTAATAACCTTTGACTTCTGAATACTTAAAGAAAGGAAAAAGTAAATGTAAACTATTTTCTATTGGCCAATATTGAAAGAATCATAGAATCCCGCCTTTATTTGACCAATCGGTGAAGGTTTCACAACATACTTTCATTGCGACTACAGATGTGATCGGCCATTGAATGAAGAAAACAAACCACAACTTCTAGCGGTATCGGCCATTCAATGCAGATATTTAATCACACCTTTAGACGTGATCGGGGTTGAATGAGTTAAAGCAGTGAATCAACAAAAACCAATTTTAAATAGTCTAGTTTGACTCAAGAGGGGCTCCAACCCATTATCTACCACACTTGAGGCAGAGTACTAATCATTACACTGTCACTGAGCGGGGATCCAACCCACGATCTATCACACTTGAGACGAGTACTAATCATTACACTGTCACTGAGCGGGGCTCCAACCCACGATCTATCACACTTGAGACAAGTACTAATCATTACACTGTCACTGAGCGGGGCTCCAACCCACGATCTATCACACTTGAGACAAGTACTAATCATTACACTGTCACTGATCGGGGCTCCAACCCACGATCTATCACACTTGAGACAAGTACTAATCATTACACTGTCACTGAGCGGGGCTCCAACCCATGATCTATCACACTTGAGACAAGTACTAATCATTACACTGTCACTGAGCGGGGCTCCAACCCACGATCTATCACACTTGAGACAAGTACTAATCATTACACTGTCACTGAGCGGGGCTCCAACCCACGATCTATCACACTTGAGACGAGTTACATCGCTAATTCTGTTTTCAAATTCTATAAGAAGTACTCATAAATCAACATATCTGGGCCTAAAACAATTTTATTTTCTGGTATTACAGAGAAACTGACAATTTTGAGATTCTCCCTAATAAAAGTAACTTAATTTAAACTGAATAAATTAACATTGCAACATTAACATATGAAATACAACAAAGCCATCTATAAACGACTCTTTGTAATCATTTTGATTGGGGTTTTTTGGTGTGCTATAAATAATTGTTTATAATAATGCCATGCAGAGGTAATTTTCACTTATAGATTTCATATTCAAGTTAATTCAACATCTTTAACACCACAATTTCACATTTTGATGATTTTCAATCCAGTATCTTCTGAAATCTCTTAAAAATACTGATATAAACCAGTTTTAAAGTATAATCTTTTAAGTATCTCAAGTTTCTTACATTTTATCAATAAATAAATTATTTTGTCAAATATAAATATAGTATGTGTGTCGTTTGTTTAACTTTAAAAGATTGTTTCTATTATAAGATATTTAGAACTAAAAACGGCATGATGAACCTTGCCAATTATTATTGTATTTGATTTCCAAAATGTCATCTTCACACTTCCCAGAATTTTATCATCAATCTTCATTCATATAACCCAGTTTAAGACTAGTAGCACTTTTAAACTAGATCACAACGACCTATAATTTTTTGTTTAAAACGTCAGTTCTTTCAAGCTTCATTTTTTTCAGCCATTTCTGCATCCATTGATTTTCCTGCCTTCTTCTTCTTCTTCTTTGCAGCTTTTCGTGATGCTGAGGTGGCTAAAATTGTCTGAAAAGACAAATATATTTATCATAAAACAATTATTGTGTTAATGCCAAATGAACAATTTTCATCTATATCATGGTGAGAGCAAAGTAGTTTTGTTACTTTCTTGGTACTAGACAAACATGCTTAGTTAGATTTATATAGCGCTAGTTCACTGAAACAACCGTCCACAAGTAGACATGTCACTGCACTTGGACACAATATTCTCATTCGATGCCAACAAGACATTTCTCTTAACTCATCACTAATTATAACTAAATATTTTTATATATCTTTTTCTGTGGCCATTAATAACGTTATTATCAAGACATAGTTGAGTCTTGTTCATACATATTTAGTTTCCAATCTCTTCCTATTTAATTCTCGCCACGATATAGCTGAAATATTGCTAAAGTTGGCATTAAACACCAATCAATTAAAGTGAATTCTGGAATCATGTCTTTGAAAAATGCTGAAAATACCTCAGATTTGCAAAATAAATTAAACTAGAGGCTCAGTTCTGAGTGAGCCTGTGTCGTTCACCTTTCATTCTGCTTTGAGGAAACTTAATACAGAACCTTCCATAGGTGCTTCCCACCAAATTTCGGTTCATTTTGGCAAAGCAGTTTCAGAGAAGTAGATTTGTAGAAATCAACCAATCTAAAACAAGAATTGTCTGTGGCAGCCATGTTAATGGATCAAAACGAAATGAGCAATCTCTAAAGAGGACCTTCCATAGATGTTTCTTCCCAAGTTTCATATCATTTGGCCAAGCGGTTTCAGAGGAAAAGCTGTTTTAGAAATCGACCAATAAGAAACAAGAATTGCCTATGACGGCCATGTTTATTAACGGATCAAAACGGAATGAGTCATTCCCATAGATGCTACCTACCCTGTTTCGTTCCATTTGGCCAAGCTGTTTCAGAGTAGAAGATTTTTAGAAATCGACCAATCAGAAACAAGAATTGCCTGTGGCGGCCATGTTAGAAATCGACCAATCAGAAACAAGAATTGCCTGTGGTGGCCATGTTTGTCAACGGATCGGGACAAATTGAGCAATCTTTATAGAGGACCTTCTATAGATGTTTCCTACCAAGTTTCGGTTCATTTGGCCAAGTGGTTTCAGAGGAGAAGACTTTTTAAAATTGGCCAATCAGTAACAAGAATTGCCTATGGTGGCCATGTTTGTTAAAGGATTGGGACGAAATGAGCAATCTTTATAGAGGACTTTCCATAGATGGTTCCTACCAAGTTTCAGTTCATTTGGCTGAGGGGTTTCAGAGGAGAAAATTAAAATGTGAAAAGTTAATGGACGACAGTCGACGGACGCCAAGTGATGGCAAAAACTCACATTGTCTTTGGCAAGGTGAGCTAAAAATAAGAACTAGCATGATGAAATCAAAAACAAAGAAGAGATGATCAGTCCAGAATTGATTGACAGCTAGTTTCAATTGCTAAGTCAGATAATTGTTGTGCATGTCCCAAGGCAAGACCTGGCTTTCTTAAGTCATGACCTTTTTTAATGATCAATGAGTTGAGGTGAGAGGTGATTGTTCACTTTGTTGTAATTGTTTACCATCACTGTTGAAATTTTCTTTTCTTAATTATCACCAATATACATACTTTTATTTCTTCATCTTGGATAGACTTATCAGATTCATACAATTCTGATTCGAACGGCAGCCCTGTTATCTTGAGTGGACCATTTGGCATCAGCAGTACTGTAAACTTATATTGGACTACAAACTCTCCTACAAAAATAATAAACAACGCATCATGAACCATTGGGAAGTCTTAAGTATTTCTTCACTTGTACCAAAACTCAATTTTCAAAATTTCCTGTATGGAGGAATTTTTATAAACTTTACATGAGATCAACATATTTAAACAGATAATCAGTAAAAATATTGAAATTACATTTTATTCGCAGGGGTATGGAAATACTGAAATATTCTACCAGTCCCCAGGCAAGTTATCTGAAAAAAGTTACTTGTCCGGACAAAATCCTACTTGTCCTGGTTTTTCTTATTATAAACATTTAATACTTGCATACATAGTTGCTAACTAAACTGAACTTGTTTATATTGTCTATTACATCATTGTGTAAAATTTAAAATAGTTTTAATAAAGTCAACACAAACAACCCTGTCTAAGTGAACACTGCCCAAATGAAGACCATTTTAAATTTGAATTTCAGATAGGAATGTGCAGTCAGAAAATAGCCAGTTGTTTTTAGATACAGAATAAGCTGGGTTGAAATTTTTTTTCATATCAATCAAGTTCATTTTGATTAAAGTTGGCAATGGCTTTATCCATCAAACAGTTTTAGTTATGTCTCCTTGGGAATGGCTTTATCCATCAAACAGTTTTAGTTATGTCTCCTTGGGAATGGGAAGATAAGTATCCATTCTGTCCACAATTTTGCCAATAAACATTAATGATTTCTGGTCAGCAAAATCTAAATATTTCCTATAGATATTGCAATACGAGACAATATCAGAATCCAGCAGTAACCATGAGAAATCGGCTAGCCAATTTGACTGAACAGTCCATTACCACTGTTGAGTGTTTTTCCTCAAATTAGGTGTCCTTTTCCGCTAGAGTTTTGCACTTGTTAACTTTCTCATTGTGATCAGAACCTTTCCCAGTCTTTTTTATTATTAAATATTTATCCATTGTAACGACTGCAACCCGATTCGTATTATACAATGTATGTTCACAGATGTTAGGCCCTGGTTTTTTTTTACGAAAAGCCATGGACAAGCAAAGAAACGTCACATTCGGAACAATAAACAATAAAAACCTGTTACACGGTCCCAGTTTTCGTTAAGTAAATGCAGTACAATTATCATTGCAATCGGGTCGTAATACTCAACTTAGACCTTGTACAATTCTGGTTATTTTTAGCTGCTTTTGGAACACCACTCACACGATCGTTTCCAATTAAAAAAAACCTCATAAAACATTTATCTAGATAACCGTCAATATTTTATGATATAGTATCATTTGAGAAATTGTCTTTCCACAATACTTTAATAAGAAATTATTTTTATTTGTTGATCTTTACTTGTCCCCGGAACAGCTAGCCAGGAAATACTTGTCCGGCAGGTTTTATCTACGAGTCGGGCATGGCAATTCCACACCCATGGTTCATGGGTACTGACATCTTGGATTTTAATAACTCAAGATTCGGTAAGCTTGTCACCGATTGATTGGTTGAAAACATCACCCTGCACAGGATGTTATTTGATTGTGTTTTTTTCTCTGCCACAATCCTGCATACTTACAAGAGATGCATCAAGTACTACATCTTGGGTTTGAGTGAGTGAGCGAGTGATTGTTGTCAACATTAAGTGAGAAATGTTTCAGCTATATCATGGCGAGGTCAAGTTACATTTTGAGGAGATGATGTTTGCTTTGTACCATCACATGCAGTTGGATTTTCATAGAGCTAGTTCACTGATAAGACATATCGCTCCACTCGGACACGTTATTCGGATTCCGAGCAAACCAATCTTTGTTTCTACTTAGCAGCAAATACCAATTCTATAGTCTTTGGTTTTACCTCACCGAAGATCGAACCCACATTCTACCACATTTGAAGCGAGCTCGCTAACCATTATTTTATTGGCTTAACATAAACAGGGCTTTGTCTGTATTGTACAGATGTTTTATGTTGTGAACATAGAGGAGGGATCTGAAGTACAAAGAACTCCAGCACCGAAGACAGTCCACATTTTATATACCACCATAATATTCATGTAAAGTTACAACACAAACTTAACATGCCAAGAACAGGTGGATTATTTATCAAAACTGTGTCCCTGATAGACAAAAAAATAATAATCGTAGCAATCAATTTAGACAGTTTAAAAAGGTCTTCATTATTTATTGAGTACATTTTTATTTCTGTTTTCCCCATACAATCATTACACGACACAATTTCGTAATCGCAGTCCTTGAAATGAAAATTTGAATTTACTGGTCCGAATCAAATATTTGAATTTATTATATATATATATCTCTAAACTAGAGGCTCAGTGGGCTGAGCCCGTGTCGCTCACCTTTCATTCTGCTTTGAGGAAACTTAATACAGAACCTTCCATACATGTAGATGCTTCCTACCAAGTTTAGGTTCATATGGCTAAGCAGTTTCAAAGGAGAAGATTTTTTAGAAATCGACAAATCAGAAACAAGAATTTCATGTGGTGGTCATGTTTGCTAACCGATCGGGACGAAATGAGCAATGTTCATAGAGGACATTCCATAGATGCTTCCTACCAAGTTTCGGTGGTAGCCATGTTTGGTAATGGATCATAACAAAATGTGCACTCTTTAGAGAGGACCTTCCATAGATGCTTCCTACCAAGTTTCAGTTCATTTGGCTGAGAGTTTTCAGAGGAGAAAATTAAAATGTGAAAAGTAAACGGATAACAGACGACAGACACCAAGTGATGGCAAAAGCTCACATTGCCTTTGGCAAGGTGAGCTAAAAAGAAAATTAAAATGTGAATACCTACTTGTAATGTATAGAATAAACTTGCTACACTATATCAGCATTAGTTAATTTCTAAGATAAATAATATCAAGTTATCTTTCTTTTAACAGTTTTGGAAAGAGTTATCTTTCTTTTAGCAGAGGAGAAGTTTTTTTTTAGAAATCAATCAATCAGAATCAAGAATTGTCTGTGGCGGCCATGTTTGTTAACGGATCGGGACGAAATGAGCAATCTTTATAGAGGACCTTCCATAGATGCTTCCTACCAAGTTTCGGTTCATTTGGCCAAGCGGTTTCAGAGGAGAACATTTTTTAAAAATCGGCCAATCAGAAACAAGAGGAGAATTTTTTTTTTTTTAAATCGGCCATGTTTATTAATGGATCGAGACAAAATGAGCATTTTTTATAGAGTACTTTCCATAGATGCTTCCTACCAAGTTTCAGTTCATTTGGCTGGGTTTCAGAGGAGAAGATTAAAATGTGAAAAGTTAACGGACGACAGACGACAAGTGATGACAAAAGCTCAGATTGCCTTTGGCAAAGTGAGCTAATAAAAACTGAAAAATTTACTGGTCCGAACACAGTATTACTGGTCTTGAACCAGAGAACTGATAATAGGGTGGCCAAATAAGCATGGTCTTGAACCAGAGGACTGATAATAGGGTGGCCAAATAAGCAGTTTGACTACATATCTATAACGTGATTCACGACTTATTAAGGTATACAAGTCTGACAATATTAGACAGTCAATCAAATCACTTACCTTCTTTTTCATACAATACAGAGCAAGGTAACATTAGATCATGCTTAACACATTCTACTACACCCATCTTGGCTTTCTTTTCATCTTCACACAACCTGTCAAAACAAAGAGTAAGATAATGAGTGTTGCTCAAGTTGTTTTACCCCAATTCAGCAATTTTTTTAAGCTATATCATGGCGAGAACAAGTTAATTTTCAATGAGGTGATGATGAGGTCCGCAAAAGCTTTGCAAGAGGTAAATAACAATATAGTTTGTTTGTTTTTAACACTTCTGGAGTCTCAAACAACATAGTTTATCCCAATTTTTTCACTAGTTACCGAAAATACTTAATTAAACTGTTCAAATATTTCAAAGATCACAAGGAAACAGTCCTTGAAATGAAAGTTGTAATTTATTGGTCCGAAACAAATTCCTGAATTTATTTTTATAAAGTTCTGAATAAGCTTTACTGGTCTTGGGTGGGAGCTCATCTTGAGGTCTAGAAAATATTTTTTCAGCGATAAGGAGACCCAAATGATCAGGAAAATTTTAATTACTTATCAGTTGGGTATAAATACCAGAGGCTCCCAGGAGCCTGTAATCGCTCACCTGGATCAAAGCTGCTTTCAATAACAACGCAACTGCACTGCGGCAGTCATCTTGATGGGAGAGCACGACTGCCGGACACAATTTTGGAAGAGGACCATCAAATGACTATTCCATCAAAGTTTGGTTCTAATTGAGCTACTGGTTCCAGACAAGATGGTTTTTATGTGAATTTCTCATAGGGTCCTATGTTAAACTAAGTACAGCTGTGCAGCCATCTTGGTCAGAGGGCAGGACCACCAGACACAATTTTGGAAGAGGACCATCCAATGGCTATTTTATCAAAGTTTGGTTCCAATTGAGCAACTCACAGGTTCCAGACAAGAAGATTTGTATGTGAATTTCCCATAGGGTACTATGTTAAGCTAAGTTCGGCTGTGGGGGCCATCATGGTCGAAGGGCCGAACCGCCGGACACATTTTTGAAAGATAACCATCCAATGGCTATTTCATCAAAATTTTGTTCTTATTGAGCAAATGGTTTCAGACAAGAAGATTTTTATGGGAATTTCCCATAGAGTCCTATGTTAAATTAAGTTCGGCTGTGGCGGCCATCTTGGTCAGAGGTATGAAATGCCGGACACAAGTTTGGAAGGGGACCACCCAAGGATCATTTCAGCAAAGTTTCGTTGAGATTGGCTGAGTAGTTTCAGAGGAGAAGAATTTTTTTTTTCCATCCCCACCTTTTTCTATTTTTAGCTTGGCGGCCATCTTGGTTGGAAGTTGGGATCACCGGACACATTTTTGGAAGGGGGCCACCCAAGCATCATTCCACCAAAGTTTGGTTGCAATTGGCCCAGTGGTTTCTGAGGAGAAGATTTTTATGTGAATTTCCCATAGGGTCCTATGTTAAGTTAAGTTCGGCTGTGGGGGCCACCTTGGTCAAAGGGCCGAACCGCCGGACCTATTTTTGGAAGAGAACCATCCAATGACTATTTCATCAAAATTTTGTTCTTATTGAGCAAATGGTTTCAGAAAAGAAGATTTTTATGGGAATTTCCCATAGGGTCCTATGTTAAATTAAGTTCGGCTGTGGCGGCCATATTGGTCGAAGTTCTGAAATGCCGGACACAGTTTTGGAAGAGGACCACCCAAGAATCATTTCAGCAAAGTTTGGTTGAGATTGGCTCAGTAGTTTCAGAGGAGAAGATTTTTTAAAAATTCCCTTTTTTCTAATATGCATAATCGGTCAAAATCGACAAAAGTTCAAAGTTCATAAAAAATCCCGTAATATATGTTTAAAAGCTCATCATTATGCTTTAACAGTTCAAATTTGGGCACATTCTGGCTTAAAATAGAGCAGTTTTGGCCATTTGAAGAAATTTCTATTTTTAGTAATGGTGGCCATCTTGGATACAGGACAGCGCTGCCAGACACAATTTTGAAAGGGGACCACCTAAGGACCATTCAGACAAAGCTTGGTTGAAATTGGCCTAGTGGTTTCTAACAAGAAGATTTTTAAATGATTTTTTGCTTATTTATGCCTAATTTGCATTTTCGGTCAAAATCGACAAAAGTTCATAGTTCATAAAAAATCCCATAATATATATTAAAAAGCTCATCATTATGCTTATACAGTTCAAATTTGGGCACATTCTGGCTTAAAATAAAGCAGTTTTGGCCATTTGAAGAAATATCTATTTTAGTAATGGCGGCCATCTTGGATGGAGGGCGGGGCTGTCGGACACAATTTTGAAAGGGACCCACCCAGGGACCATCCCTGCCAGGTTTGATTTAATTTGGTTCAGCGGTTTCAGAGAAGAAGATTTAAATGTGATCTTTCATAAAAATATGCCTAATTTGCATAATCTGTATAAATCGGCTGAAAGAAAAATTTCATGTAGCTGCAGTTAAAATTTGAGCTCATTTTGACTTATACTAAAGCAGCAATGGACAATTAAAATTTCATCCCCCCTTTTTTCTATTTTTAGCTTGGTGGCCATCTTGGTTGGAAGTCGTGATCACCGGACACAATTTTGGAAGGGGACCATCCAAGGACCATTCCACCAAAGTTTGGTTGCAATTGGCCCAGTGGTTTCTGAGAAGATTAAAATGTGAAATGTTGACGGACGGACGACGGACGAAAAGTGATGACAATAGCTCACATGGCCTAAAGGCCAGGTGAGCTAATAAGGACAAATATAACTGGTTTGGACAGCGATAATGACAGACTTGTTAAAACTTTTTTTGTTCGAGAGCTTCACAAACTGTTGAAAATAAAGAAATTTTAATATTCATTCACTCACCTCAATGAGAAAGGCATTAAACCAAATCTTTTATCCACATCACTTAAAAATTCTGAAAAATAAAAATTTGTTTTTAAATCCTTTTATCAACAAGTCATTGATGCTTGATGCCAAGCGAGTATATTTTTAAGCTATATCATTGAGAGAAAAAGTTACATTTGATGAGATGATAATGATGTCCGCTTTGTACTAGAACACACTGAATTGGATTTTTATGAAACAGCAGTTCACAGGTAGATACGTCCCTCTACTTGGATACATTACGCTGACTTCGAATCAAGCAGTCTTTGTTCTTACTCCTTGAAGCTGCGTGCTAAGGGCAGAAGAAGCAAATATTAATTTCATAGTCTTTGAGTTTACCCAACAGAGGATTGCACCCATGATCTAACACAGAGAGGCCACACTGAGAGGCTGGCTGTGCTGATTCTTATTTTCAAAATGCTTATACAATGACGTTTCAATCATCCCTGTATGGAATAAGCTTACAGATGCATTCATTTCATTACCAGTGATCAGGAGAAGATTATGAACAAACATTTCTTCACATGTTCAAGCAACCACCACTCCTAACAATGCATGCTCATTAGAAGCTGCAGCAAGTTGTCTATTACCTATAAGATGCATGGTATCTTTCATAATATCCATTTGCAGGGGTTTCAAAGTTTTTTATAATAGGAGGTACTTCTTAAATTTTAGGAGGTACCTAAAAAATTAGGCTGAGGGCCGTAAGGGGTCCAGGGGGCGGAAGCTCCTGAAATCTAGCATTTTGTGGACCAAAAAATGTACTTCAGAGACTGCAAAACATTAAGTGTTTTTGAAAGAAAAATCCCGTTAACTTTAGAGTTCAGATTTCACCAAGAGTGAAGACCATGCATAATGCCTGGATTCCCCCCCCCCAATTTCTTTATTGATTATTTCAGTTTACAGACTTCAGCCAAGATTATTCATAGATAGTCTGCCATATCTTAAAAAAAACCAAAAGGACCATAAAGAGCTACGTTCCGCAGCTAGGCTTGACCAAGCCATTGTTATCAAAGCTTAAACTTCTCAAAATTCTTTTGTTGGCTTTGTCCTTTTCTTTTTCACAATACCTTGGCTTGTGTGTTTTTTTTACTTGATTACCAGTAATTAAACTCATCAAAGACCATTGGCAGGATCAAGACATATAAGTGTCATAATTAATGAAACCAAGGACGTATATAGAATACGTCCTTGATGAAACATATAAATTTAATTTGCAATCATCAATCTTTAATAAAATTTATATTTTTCTAATAGATCAATACAAATATAATTAAACAAAAACAATATATATTGTTACTTTCACGACTTATGTGCAAAAAAAATGTTCGAACAAAAATGATTCGCGGGAAGACATTTATTAACATTTGAATCACAAAAGTTAAATTATTTTGGAAAAAAAGGGGGCCCGGCATTTTGACATTACAATGTAATTCGTATTTGAGCCATGGCCTGTCCTTTTTCAAGATTTCTAGTAATTTTTATCCCTTATCTCCTCGTACCCCCTTTTAAAAATGTTTTTCAGCACACTTTCATTTCTGTGAACAACCACGGTAGGGCCCCGTCAAAATATGTAAATAAATTAGCCATAGGTTTTTATTTTTTTATACCGGAAGTTAAACAATATGGACGGAGTTAAGCAACAAGACAGTATGCCCCAGAATGATTCGACCCTGGGTTTTAAATGGATAAAAACAAATCGCACAAAATATTGTGTAGTCATATATTCATAATACATAATGATCATACTTATATTACTGGAGATTACACTAAATTGTGTTTGAACATAATTTGTAATCGGTCATTTATTTATTTTGAAATGATGTCAGCTTTGTTCCGGTCCGAGTTTTACACAAGGATGAAAAGATATTGGGGCGAAAACATATCTATTTACCGCATGCGCAAACTGCTATTTACGATTCTAAGGTAAAGTTATTTTTAAAACAGGGAATATCCCATCAACTTGGTCGTGATGCAGTTGTTCGATTTGAATGCGAGAATTCAGCAATTGACGTGAACATTAATTTTTTATGAAAAATATTCCACAAGCCTATCGACCATCGTACTTGTGGTTTTGACCACCGCTAATTTTGGGGGGGGGGGTTCAGTAATTTCTGCCGGTACTATACACAATCTCAGGCGGGTAAAAGTACCGGGTACCGGCCCACTTTGAAACCCCTGCATTTGGAAAGTTTTGCACTGCATACTGCATTTAATAGATGCCCAACTACCATACGATCACAACCACGACAGCCCCTATCAAAACTAAGGAAAAAAGAAAAAGAAGAAAAAGGGGGGCTCCTTACACATGAATATTTAAGAAAAAGTATGATAATTAGAGAAAAAGTACAGACTTCCAAAGACTGACAGGGCGGGTATAAGATGATTTCATTGAAATCAGGTAAAAACAAGCTGCCCACTTGGTCTGTTTTCTCATGATTGTTATTTCCACAGAAGATACATTATGTACATAAATCAGAATTCAACTTGATTTTTCTAATTTATGTAGTGAACATAGAAAAGGAATCTGAAGTATACAGAACTCCGGCACCGAAGACAGTCCACATTTTATATACAACCATAATATTCATGTAAAGTTACAACACAAACTTAACATGCCAAGAACAGGTGGATGTAAAATATCAAAATTCACATAACTGTAGCATGTCATAAATCAAATAGTACCTATATGTATGTTGCAATAGTTTTTGCTTAAACTAGAAGCTCACCTGAACCTGTATTTCTCACATGGGTAAAAACTATCATGACTTTCAATAGAGGCGGTGAGTTGGAATCCCCATCAACATGTTTAAACCTACCAGACATTTTTTTGCACCTATCTGGATTTCCAACCTCATGTCATCAGAGTTCGCAACTTGTGTCAGTCCTGTCAGACATGACCAGCAAAATTTGGGCAGATTTTTACCAAGGACTGACACAAGTTTGGTATTTTGCAATAGAAAATTAATGAGGACTGACATTCTTTTCACCAGGACCACCAAGCCCACATGCAATTTCGCGAACCCTGTGTCATAGTCTTTTTCTAATGTTCTATGATTTAAGGTGAGAGGTGATAGTTCGTTTTGTTGATATTGGTGGAATAGTTTAACTGTTTAAGCTTTCTTTGTATAATGGTTGTTAGAAAAACACTGTTATAAATGGGTCATTCAAAAGTGACAAATGTAGCATATATTCTAAATATATAAAAGACGAATGGCAACAAGACCATACACTATCTAGGAGACCGTCATGATCAAATTGTAGTTGGATTTATAACTACCTATGCAATCAGTGCCTATCACCACTAATGTTGTGAGTTCAAACCCTGCTGAGGCGATGTGTACTCGATACAACATTAAGTGAAAAAGTTTATCAGTGACTTGCAGCAGGTCTTGACTTGCTCAGGTTTCCTCCACTAATAAAACTGACTGCCACAATATAACTGAAATATTGTTGAAAGTGGCCTTAAACACCATAAACCTAAACCATACACCATCTACAATTGATCAGATACTCACGTCGTGAGGCTTTCATTTTTAGTTGATAAACTATATCTTTTTTCTTATAAACTGTTGTCCTGGTATCTAACTCTCTTCCCTACAAATATAAATGTATGTATTGTAACTTTAAATTACACGTCAATCCCTACTAAACTACAATCATACTGAAAACTGAGGTGTAAATAATGTTCTACGTTGAATACCTACATTGGGTGGCAGACGCTTACCGTATTTAGGGATGTATAATGCACACCCCCTCTTGGCCTTGAAAATCTCCAGAAAAAAACTAGTTTGTGTCTATAATGCTCATGGACTTTTAAAAAAATCGCCGTCGGGAATGTAAGAATTAAATATCAATCGTATATATTTTTCAGTCCTTTGAGCATGTTTCATTTGCTGGGAGAATTAAAAACCATTTATCTCTTTTCATCTTCAATAAAGTTGCAAAATATTAAATGTGTTGGGTTTTATTGGCGGACATGTGATTTCCCGGTCTGGGAAAGAGTGAAACACATTGTTCCTGTTTATAATGTGCACCCCTCCTACAAATTAAAGAATCTGGGAAAAATCCTGCACATTATACAACCCTAAATACCGTACTTCTTACTTTTGAAGATTGCACTTTAGAAAATACATGTAACGTGTTTATACAGGGGTAACTGTATGTCACAGGGTTAGTGGTTGGAACCCAAATGCAGAAGTAATTTTGTTGCACCTCAAGATTATTGCAAATAAAACAGGGAATTGGACACAGTGTCAAGTAACCCCAAAAATACTCTAAACACATTATATACTAGTATATCATGCAGTCAAATTCACCAAATATTTGACAATTATACACAAGTTATTTTTGTTGACAAACAACATGGTTGACATGTTTGGCTACATAGCTTAACATTAAGGATATTCATCTAAGGTTGGTCTACATACCATTTGATACACAATCACATTCTATGTTAATAGTAATACAGTAGTCCCACCTTTATATGGCCCCTGCAATCATCACCACTAAAGTTGAGTTCAAATCCCACTCATGACGAGGTGTTCTCCATACAACATTATGTGATAAAGCCTGTCAGAGACTTTCTGCAGGTTGGTAGTTTTCTCTGGGTACTCAGGTTTTGTCCAACAATAAAACTGACCACAACAGTATAACTGGAGTACTGTTGAAAGTGGCTATTTAACACCATAGTCCTAACACACTCCTACATATGGCCCCCTCTGCAAGCCAGTATTTAAATCTCTTAAGTCCATGTAAATACATGGCATGTTCAAAATATAACTGAGTGTAAGAAATACAAGTGATAATGAATCATTGGTTGACAATTATCAACATTTAATTCAGTGGTATGAAAGTTTCAATCAATTTTTTTTTTTTTTTAGATGAAATAGAAATTTTAACTCGCTTGTGTGGATCGTTGATATATTTTTAACCTAAATATATTTGACCTTTGACCTTTTCTTTAACTCATTATTACTCACCTTTCCTTCTCCAGAACTTATCAAGACATCAACTGCATAAACCTCATGTACATCAAACTCACAATGCTCATGTTCTCTTCTGTAGGAAAAACAATTTAATAATAAGTTTATATATGTTGTTGTTGATATGCATAGTCTATACAACTGGGCTGATTCTGGTTAGCAAATAAAATAACTGAAAATCAATGAAAATAGCTGACACCATCTACACCCCTTTCAAAACCTCCCTTTTTGAACAGTTCTGACCATGTCCTGCACATTACGGAATTCTTTACCCAGTAGAGAATAGCGGAAATCAGTTAAATAACTGAATAAATCATCCTGATACCAGAAACATCAATTTACTACTGATATTTTGTTTTTACTTAATTTTTAAATAGTTATTCCGTTATTGTTGTTTATCAGCAATTTTTCAGCTACATCTCGACTACAAGACTACCACACCCGTTGGTAGGGGTCTGGAAATCTTTAATACTTGAGGTGGGTATAAGGTTGTAAACACTTTTTTGTGTATATCAAATTAGCAATGCTGCTTTTTATCCACAGAAAAGGAAATCATAGGTTAATATATGCATATGTACTGAGTGACCTCTGAATTTTTATTTTTACTTTTATTTTTTGCACAATAATCCCTTTTAGCAGTCTTTATATTAGCTTCTTGAGGATATGCCATTCCAATCACAAATAAAGGCATAAATTTAACAAAATTTCTCTAAATAATTCTTATGATGTTGAGAACATAGAGGAGGAATCTGAAGTATACAGAACTCCAGCACCGAAGACAGTCCACATTTTATATACCACCATAATATTCATGTAAAGTTACCATACAAACTTAACATGCCAAGAACTCAAGTTATCATACGACATAGGGTAAAAATCCTATTTTCCGTCATATCAAGTCCAATAACTCTGGAATGGCAAAAGTGAAAATCGTCAAAAATGAAAGGGATCCTCCTCTCTTCACCAGTAAGCTGCTGATAAAATTTAAAAACATTCTGAGACACACTACTCAAGTTATCATACGACATAGGGTAAAAATCCTATTTTCCGTCATATCAAGTCCAATAACTCTGGAACGGCAAAAGTGAAAATCGTCAAAAAAGAAAGGGATCCTCCTCTCTCCACCAGTAAACAGCTGATAAAATTTTAAAAGATTCTAAGAAACACAACTCAAGTTATCGTACGACATAGGATTTGTCTACAGACGGACGGACGGACGGACAGACGAACATGGTGAAACCAGTATACCCCCCTACAACTTCGTTGTGGGGGGTATAATTAAATGCTTATCTATAAACACATGCATTCCCCACCCTTTGTTAGGTTGCAACAACCAACATGGTTTTCTAGATCTAAGAAGGGAGACTACATGTAGAAGTCGGCATCATTAAGCAGGTTTCAATTATTGAGACTTTCCGACGGGAGGGTTTTTATCCCCTGGTTGCTTTCCGTTTTTAATATATAATACATATAATATATGTATGGTGAACTTTAAACTTTTATATTTTAAGATACTGTACTAATATTATATAGAGAATATGATAAGCTGGATAAGCAATATAATTCACCTTTGAGGTGATCCAACATTCGCCCTTTCTTTTTTTGTTTTATTTGAACAGCACACTGGTGAATCAGAATTCAAAGTACAATCAACGTGATCAGAATTACGTCCCTTGAATGAAATCATCATATTCAGTATGTCAGTTAATAGACCGTATCTGAGTTTTGGTATTGGGTTGTATCATTTTGATTTCAATTTCTTTAATTCACCGTAATAACGTAGTCATATGCAGTGTTAGACGTTAAGCGGTAGTCTGAAGCCCGTGTCTAGTAAAAATTATATCGATCTAGTTGTATGGTGTTGCTGGTGGCCCGATTGGTCTAGTGAATTTGAAAGTAGCCAAGTGTAGCTAAATACCTTTTCTGAATGACTCAACGAAAATTTTGAATCGTTAATGTGATCATTTTCTTTTATTTTTGTCCAAAAATAGTCGCCGACTTGTTTACTAATAAAAATGACCTTAACCTAATAACTGGTACCTTCAAATATAGCGATTCGTGGGTACTTAGGTATTTTCATTTCGGCAACCAGTCGTAAGATGCATCTAAATTCCATTGCATTTCGACAGGGAAGTACAACGAGTCGTCGTGTTGCAAAGGTATTTGTTGATCGTTAAATGTTCAAACTTG
Organism: Bathymodiolus brooksi; assembly: GCA_963680875.1. Taxonomy (NCBI): domain Eukaryota; kingdom Metazoa; phylum Mollusca; class Bivalvia; order Mytilida; family Modiolidae; genus Bathymodiolus; species Bathymodiolus brooksi. The sequence goes on from OY804588.1 coordinate 61,336,966, forward strand.
AAAATAATCTTTAACAAGATATAATTTTTACTTTTTATGAGTAAAAATAAAGAAAATCAATATTTTTTTACCACTTTCCCTAGTTTGAATCGTTACAGATAGTGCTCTGTCATTATGACTTGTGTTGGTTATGGTTTTGATAAATTAACATGGACTTGAAGTGGCAAGACGGTGCTATTCCGGGGAAGAAGTTGAAAAAGCCCTCTAGAACACCAGAGGAGGTGTCACAGGCTAAAAAACAATATGAACAGAAAAGATCACGATCTTTTAAGCTCCACTGGACCACCGATCGCCCTTGGCTACGCTACGACGAACTTCTTCTCTTCGTAGTTTCCTCCACTGTGGAGCAACCTGTGTCACACAGTAATTTTTTTTTTTTTAGGATTTAAAACTAAAAACATATTGGAACCAATTGAATATTTTCATTTACTCTTAGTATTAAAAGGCTATTACTTTTAGGCATTAAAAAGTAAAAGATGTTTGCACAATAAAGTTATTTACAAAATTTACAATCCTAAAATCAAAGAGCCATTAATCTTAACTCAGATATATATATATCTACACATCTTACAATAGCTTAGTGCCTTAAATCTATTCCATTTAAGTATATTTTAAAGGGGTTGGCTTCATTAGTATAATCTGTATCAATATTATTTTTATTAAGTTTGATATTAATTATCAATAAACTAATAAAAATATTGCTGCGCATATATATTTACAGTGATAAAAGTAGATAATTTGGTATTAAGAGAATAAATCCTATTTCCTTACCCTCAACATGTTTACAGTCGAATGCCTCTGCAACTTTCTGTATGTTTTCTGTAACATTGTAATTCTGTAAAATAAAATCAAAATATGTAGAACAGTCCCCCGTTACATACAGTCAAACCTGTCGTAACGGTCACCTTTGTATAATGGTCACCTGCTCATAATGGTCACTTTCGTGCTCTCCCTGTGCATTTTACTATATATTTTAATTCGATATAGCGGTCACCTCTTCAATGTGGTCAGCAGTCACCATTTATTAGTAATTTCCAGTGTAAAACCTTTGTATAACGGTAAGTTCATTTTTAAAATTATACCGGAAGTGATTTCGAAAGTTCGGTATTTTTCTCAAATGTACAAAAAATCCCGAGGTGTTACAAAATATATTGCTTAATTTAATTAACTAAATAAACAAACACTATTCAATTTTATGAGCAATATATTACATAAAGGAAAGTTTATATCTGGGGGTTATTGGAGATATTCACTCACCAAAATTATTTTGTATCTAGTGCATCATGTCAAAATCGAAGTAAGTCATTTCGTACCATAACCATTTCGTACCATTGCCATTTCGTACCATAATTTACCATTTCGTACCACAAAATTGCAATTTCGTACCATAACCAGAAACCATTTCGTACCATATGAATTTTGCACCATAACCATTTCGCACCATAATTTACCATTTCGTACCACAAAATTGCAATTTCGTACCATATGTATTTTGCACCATAACCATTTCATACCATAATTTACCATTTCGTACAACAAAATTGCCATTTCGTACCATAATCAGAAACCATTTCATACCATATGTATTTTGCACCATAACCATTTCGTACCATATGTAATATTGCTCAGTAGCCAATTTGGAAATAGAATTACACTATGACCATTTCGTACCATATGTGATATGGAAGTAGATACACTATGACCAATTCGTACCATATAGAAATAGAATACCACTATGACCAATTCGTGCATATATTTATTATGGTTAAGATTGTCTCCCCAGTTGTAGATACTTGGATGTTTTGAAATGTATGAATTGAATTTAATTCTTTGTTATGATTTGTTGCAATTTTGTTTTTCAATGTAATTGGTGTTTCAATGAGTCATCCATTAAATAATTATTTCCATCTAGTTGAATAAGAAAACAACACTCTATAATTGTTAAACAAATACATTTTATTACATATAATTATGGATACATTTTACATTTAACAACAAGAAGATCAACAAATACAAATACGATACAATGCAACAGTTTACTGATCTGGTATATACACTAATCGGCCACATAGACGTAGGAGACGGCCGACGGAAATACTACCCTCTACGTACTGCTCCCACTGGTTAAACAGAAGTTGTTGTGTTGTTCTGACATGTCTACACTGTAGTTTCTTAAGTTTACCTTCAGAAACTAGTTGAATCTGGATAGACAGGAGGTTGGCTTCTTCTATTAACAATGGTATACAACCCCTTGTTTCCGCTACCTAATGACAGCACATGTCGCCAGATGGCCTGTACCCAATGGAAGGAGCATCCCTTTATGGTGGCGTTCGGGATCAAACTCTGGACGGCTTTCCATACACCTTGCTCGAAGTCAACTACAAACTCTTTAACAGCTGGTTGTCTTGGAAGTAGCTTGATGATTTTTTTAGAATATTTTTTAGAATATTTTTAAAATATGTTTTAAAAGTACATGAATATTTTATGTGTTTTGAGTTAATTTGCTTATTTGCTTAAATATAGACTGCTTATAATTTGCATGAATGTACTCGTATGTGTAATGGCTGCTAAATGTCGGCATCTATTTTCTGTTTTGACTTCTGGTCCTACGACAGTAATGACCCTTTAAGTTCTTTAATATTGCGTAGACAGTAATTGTATTAATTCAAAACATGACGGCATTTGCCAATCTGTTACTGGTAATTTACAAGTTTTCATGTACTTTAACAATTAATAGAGATCATAGTCACTTGCAATCCGCATTAACTACTGATAATTATAATTAACACTTACCAGTACCACATACACGATGCTGCCATTGTTGACAGTTGTCGCACTGCATGGCTTCTTGTCTTGGTCTAACCGTGGAATTGCAACGTAGACACTCGTTACCCATCATTTTTGCATATGAATTATATTCATAAAAAAATCACTTTTAAGATTTTTTATGTTAATCAAAAAAATTCAAGTAATTTGATTGGATAAACTAACAGGAAATATTTGTAAAAACAAAAAAAGTGCATGGCTTTCTCTTTAGAAAATTAGAGTTTGGGTAACTTTTGTTTGAATTTCTCTTCAAACGATATGAGCTTGGACTTCCTTTCATTTCATTTCCTAAACACTACCTTTGATCTAATAGCAATAAAAGCAAATGGACAATGATTAGTTCTTTTATTTTTTAATTACCATCTTTGATTAACTGTTAAGCAAATAATAAATTAAATGCAGACAAAGCTTTATTACTTCAAAGGTTCTACAAGTTGTAATAAAATAATTATCTTTATTAAATAAAATGATAAATAATGTTGAAATCACTGAACATTTAATAAAATTAATAATATGTATATACAAATACAAATACTTTATTAGCACAAACTCATCAACAATAAATGATTAAGGTTCAGAATATATGATAATACACAATAACATAATATACATGTATATTTTTTTTTTTCGTTTTTTTTCCTGTCTTAAATACATGCTTTTACGGTACCAACATGCAGCATGTACTTGGGTATAACATTTATTTGAATATGATGTAAAATAAGGATAAATGTACTATCTTCATAAGATTCTGCATATGATACGAAATGGTCATCTATTGTATCGAACTGCATATGGTACGATATGGTCACATAATGTATTGATCTGCATATGGTACGAAATGGTCATAATGTGTCGATCTGCATATGGTATGAAATGGTAATAATGTATCGATCTGCATATGGTACGAAATGGCAATGGTACGAAATGGTTATGGTACGAAATGGCAATGGTACGAAATGGTTATGGTACGAAAATGATTTTCACAATGGTACGAAATGGCAGGTACGAAATGGTTATGGTACGAAATGACTGTAATTCGTCAAAATCATCAACATCCGTAAATAGGAAAGCTTTGAAATTAGACGACAAAGTGAAAGTTATCTGTATGAGTACGTTGGGCTTTAATACAACGGGTTATAAATCGTTGTGATCGATGGTGGGAAAAGTTGTTGAGCTGTGGGCGAGGAGAAGGGTGTTGGTCGTACCCAGATAATGAACACTCTTTAAAGAAAACGTGAGATTCAATCGACGATTTTGAAAACAATGTTTCCAGTTCAACATCGTGTTACTGGAAATTGTACTTTTGTTTATTAAATATCTTTCTTTATTTATTTGTATGTTTTATTCAAATCATATCAGATTGAGATAAACATAAGATGTGATTAAAAATGTTTATTTACAACTAATGCAGAATATTTCGTCAAATAATCAAACCCCTTCATATAAAGGTCACCTGTCTATAGTGGTCATTTTGTCAAACTCCCCCAGGTGACCACTATAGACAGGTTTGACTGTATATACAATTCCTCTAATAAAATCGAGTGACTAAGTGATTGTAGTGTAACGCCAAATGTACAATTTTTCAGCTCTATCATGGTGAGAACAAGTTACATTCGAAGAGATGATAATGACATCCGCTTTGTACTAGTACAACAAGCTTACTTGGATTTTTATAGTGCTAGCTCACTGAAACAATAGTTCATGGGTAGACATATAGATTCTCCTTCAGTTGCCCGTGGGTTACGATATTTCTCCACTCAAGAGAGTTAAATTTAACTCTATAGAGAGCGGAGAAATATCGTAAACCACATGGGCAACTGAAGGAGAATTTGTTTCTCCCATTATTTAACACAAATTTTATTTCAAAATCCTTTGGCGGACCTCTACACAATTCTGCGGGGAAAGGCACGAGACATTTTAATCCTCTAGAGGATTACAGATTTTTCCACCACTGGTACAGCAGGCTTAATAATGGGAGAAATGTTGTTCCACTCTGATTCCAAGCCAACCAGTTTTTGCTCTTGCTCATTAGTGCTGTATGCTTAGCGGAAAACCAACAAATACCAATTTTCTTTATTTTACACTAACAATACGGTATGAACCAAACATACAAAATTTAAAACTATGACATGGTTACTTACTTCATTGCCAGGTTTGACTAATCTCAGTGCTACCTCTGAAGCTAAGTGAGCTGCTAATATTGCATCAGCTTTTCTACCCTTTACTTTCTTATCCTGAAATGGAAGAAAAAAATATATGTGAAATGGGTGATTTTCAAAAAAATGAAGACTTTTCATTTTCAGAGAATAATTTGAATATTAAATGATATGAAAGAAAGGTAAATATCTTAAAACAAGCACAATGGTAACAGTTATCTTCATGCAAAGTGTCATGGAGATTGCTCTTCCGGTTAAAAAGTTATCCTCTAAAAACTGGTCAAATTTGTCAAGAGTGTGACGTTTTAGCGTGACAAACTTTAAATTGCCTTAACTTACCTTGATGATAAAAAAAATAAAATAAAAAATATATTAAACAAAGATGGTTTTCTATAATTTCGTACCATTTTACTTCAAATATCTAGATGTTTTGTGACCCTATGATTTTGCGACAAAAAATTATTCTATTTTTTAAATTAGTGTACATGAATAAATTTAACTTGGAAAATTGTACAAATGTCAAATTAAACCTTAATAGTTTTTCATTGTTGAGACTAATTAGTTCAGTAAAGTCAAAATATGTTGTAAAAAAACATTAGTTATAAGAATTTAGTAGTATTAGACTGGATGAATATATGATAGTTGTAAAATTGGGCTTGCATAAGGAGAGACACAAAAAATGTCAGGAGTGTGACATTGTATCTTAGTTGTATAGTACTATGTTGTATGCTTTAATAGTTCACAATTTTCTTTATTTTCCAAAAGCTCCAGACCCAATCAAAGAAAAAAGTTGGAAATAGCTCTGATATATGACATATCATAGCTAGGAAATCAAAATAACTAATGTCAGGAGTGTGACACTTTTAATAGGCATATCTTTTAAATAAAAAAAATAATAAACCATACTTCTACAAACTTCCACAATGTTTTCAATTTAATTACATATAAACAATAAGTAATAATTATAGTATTTTTGTATATTGCAAGACACCTTTCTCATAATAAGTGATGATAAAGGGTTATATTTTCTTAAAACATGTCAAATTATGGATTTTTTCTAAATGAAAAATTGATGTATGTTGCTTTAGATAAACAGAAAACTTACTTTAATATATCTTGCCTTTCATAAAACATTTTCATTCTTTTGATAGAGCATTTTTGAAAATTTATCAATAATTTTTCATTCAACAGTAATATATGTCACACTCCTGACATAAAAACATTAAATGTCGATTGCAATTGCAGTAGGAAGTTTTTTTGTAGAGTAAATTATTGAGAAACATGGGGAAACTAATTTGAAAACCACTAAAAAGTAATTTTATACTAAGAAAAGATGATCTATTACTAGTTTTAATAAATTTCAAATCCATTTTAACCATTTTTGATGAGATAAATTCCTAAAGGGCAAATAATTAGCACACTAATCATTAGAAAAAGCCAAAACATAATTTTGAATCTTCTTTTAATATTTACTGTTAACTGTAAGAAATATAACTTTTAGTTTGGAAAGAATAAGTTGGTTATATTATTTTCAGCTCGACAGGTTTATTTTCGAGAGGGAGTCAGGAGTGTGACAATTTTATTTAAGAAATAGATTATTTTGTAAGCATATAGCCTCCATAAAACTGCTTGTAATTGTCTCGGGAATTATTTAATTCTCAATAAGCACTATACTCTTGAAAAGATGTATAAATGGTTGAAAATTGAGTTGCCATTTTTTATAATTATGATAGTATTACTTAGAATATGATAAAATATGATTGAAATAACATCATAGCAATGCAAAAATGAAATATATTCAAGGGAAACCTTTTTTCAGTCAAAATAGATTATGTACTACTACTTAAAAAAGTTATTGTGACCAACAATGATTGCATTTAGCTTGATATTTGGTGTATTTATCTTTTAGAAAAATGTGTCAGGAGTGTGACAAAACATAAAAAAATGGACAGTATTTTCATTTGGTTACCTCTAGTTTATACCACCAATGATCAACTTAACTTAACTTTTGTTATATTTATTAGGCATATATAAATAATTGATTTACAACTATTAAGCCTCATTAGATCATATTTTTTATGCTTGTATGAAAACTTTAATTACCAGATTTTTTAAAATATACAGTAAAATTAGTGTTTCTTTGATATACTGAAACTGTTTTCTCATGATATATACAAAGCTTGGTACCAAAATGTGCCTTTTTCATATCATTATCAAATGGAAATACATTTAGGTCTTTTACCATACCCAAAAGAAAATGATACCTCTGAGGAAGTAAGTCTGTATTTGTTATCATTTTAACACTTTGTTGCTAATAAAAGTTGAAATTTTTTTTTTGTCTTTATATATTGCATTGAGCAACTGAATCTGAAAAATATATCATATTGACATTATTTTACGACCAAAATTATGTCAATTTGTCCAATTTGAAATTTCACCCTCTATGTCACACAAAGTCTTCATTTTTTTGAAAATCACCCAAATCTGAATTGTTTAAATTGCACTTAAAACATTTGACAAATTCTATCTACAGCAAGCATACACATCAGTTTTCAAAGATACAATCAGTAATCAGAATTACGTCCCTTTGAATTTAATCATCACTTGTGTACTTAAAATAAGGGTTTGGGTGTTTAACGCCACTTTCAACAGTATCTCAGTTATATCGTGAAGGTAGTTTTATTGGTGGAGGAAACCACTGACCTGCCGCAAGTCACCGACACACTTTATCACATAATGTTGTGCAACTCACACTGATCATGTAGTTGTAACTCCAACTACCATATGATCACGGCCACAACAGCCCCTGAATAATTGAATGATAAAATTCCTCCCTCCCATATACACCCTGGGTTGTGACCTTAACTTGTCTAGCTATGTTGTGAACATAGAGGAGGAATCTGAAGTATACAGAACTTCAGCACCGTAGACAGTCCACATTTTATTTACCACCATAATATTCATGTAAAGTTACAATACAAACTAAACATGCCAAGAACAGGTGAATCTATTGTATGTAAAACAGCAAAAATATATTGACCATTCAAACCACTCTTACGTGTGGCCTATTAAACAATATAGTGACATCCATTATAGATACCACTATTGTAGACTAGAAGCTCAGCCCACTGAGCTTGTGTCGCTCACCTTCCATTCTGCTTTGAGGAAACTTAATACAGAGCCTTCCATAGGTGCTTCCCACCAAGTTTCGGTTCATTTGGCCAAGCAGTTAGAGAAGATTTTTAGAAATCAACCAACCAGAAACAAGAATTGCCTATGGCAGCCATGTTTGTTAACAGATCGGGATGAAATTAGCAATCTTTATAGAGGACCTTCCATAGATGTTTCCTACCAAGTTTTGGTTCAATTGGCTAAGCAGTTTCAGGGAAGAAGATTTTTAGAAATCGACCAATCTGAAACAAGAATTGCCTGTGGCAGCCATGTTTGCTGACGAATCGGAACGAAATGAGCAATCTTTATAGAGGACCTTCCATAGATGCTTTCTACCAAGTTTCGGTTCATTTGGTAAAGTGGATTCAGAGGAGAAATTTTTTAGAAATCCACCAATCAGAAACAAGAATTGCCTGTTAATGGATCGGGACAAAATGAGCAATCTTTATAAAGGACCTTCCATAGATGCTTCAGTTCATTTGGCTGAGGGGTTTCAGAGGAGAAGATTAAAATGTGAAATGTTAACGGACGACCGACGACAAGTGATGGCAAAAGCTCACTTTGCCTTTGGCAAGGTGAGCTAAAAAATAAAAATAAAAATTTAAGTTTACTTTGGACAAAATTAGTTGTTCATAAGTTTTATGCAGTCAGCAACATTTTTAAACAAGACAAATCTGTATTAGGGCCTTACATGCCACCGGGTGTGAACAGGATAGGTGAGGTGATGTAAATCTGTAAAAAAAAAAAAACTTGCAACATTCCACCCCCTTTTTTCTTTCTTATGAGCACGACCATCTTGAATTTTAAGGTCTCAGATTTTTCTAAGTTTGTCACTGATTGGTCAACTGGGATATGACACCTGACATGATGATGACCCCACACATAAAAGAACTAATTTCATAGAGACTGAATACACTAAAATTAAATATAGTGACCTTCACTGTCACAAATTCTTGAAAGTGATACAGTTTTAATGAAAATACTGAGAGAAAAAATTGTGAGAAATTTGAGGTTTGTGGGCAAGTTTCTTCCTTAAGACCATACCAACATTAAGCTATCTATCATAAGACAAATATTTAAACTAGTACAAGATAAAATCAATATTGAAATGACTTCCAGCATACACATCAGTATTCAAAGTTTCAATCAGTAATCAGAATTACGTCCCTTTGAATTTAATCATCACTTGTGTGCTGTATTAAACCATGTGCAAAATAGTGACCTTTGAACTACCAACTCAATTGGGTTCTCCTCTTTTCCACAGGGTACCACCATATCCAGGTGTAAAACCATTAATTAATTTCTTCAAGGTTTTCTACTAAATTTGTGTTTTTTCGAGTTTACTCTACCTGGCCATTTTGTAGTGAAATGCCGTGCTCTGGGACATCCCCTACTCTAAAAATAGCAATGTCATTACCGGGATTTCAGTATATAATGTCATGCATTAAGACCTCTATGAAAGATTAAAATACAACTAAATGCAACCAAATTCGGGCTCAAAATAATCCTTTTAATATATTGACCTTCAATTACCAATTTGGTTTATGCCATTACATTTAATATTTTTCAAAATACAACAAAGCGAAAGGAACTTTTTTCTTTAAAGAGTACTACTTTTGTTCTAAGCTCTGATTGGAGAATTAGTGGTTTAACACCATCAGGTAAAGTACATTTATATGCAAACTAATTATTTAATTTTTCAATGTACACATAATATTCCAAAACATCTGTCCAAACTCACAAGCACTACAACTAAACTCATATTTCTCCAACAAAAAATCTTATGAAAAAAAGAAAGAAAAAACACAAAAACAGGTTAGGTCATCAATGTTTTAAATATACACATCAGTCTTCAAAATACAATCAGTAATCAGAATTACGTCCCTTTGAATTTAATCATCACTTGTGACAAGTTGTGTACTGTCAATTCAACAAGAGCTACAAACATCCAAGAAGAAGATGCTTGTGTTTCACTCAAACTCGAGGGGAAAACATTTAATATAAGTGGGGATAAAACTTAGAAGAGGCCCAATGGCCCAAGACTGAAATTTTGTTCTGGGCACCTGAACATTTCCAAACAGTGTCCCACTGGCTACTGAAATTTTGAATAATTCATGTGCACCGCACAGGTACTTGTAGACAGGACCCTATGATGCTCCTTTTTTTTTTTTTTTTTTTTTAAGATGTTGCCCCCCTCCCCCTTTTTTTTGTTTTTTTGTTTTTTGAGCATCGACTTTTTTTCATATAATTATAAACAACATTTTGCAACTTTCTATGTATCACTGTATGACATATATACAATAAATACAATCAAACAGTAGTTTCTATCCATGCCGGGTTTCTGACATGAAATAAGTTAGAACACAGTCACTTGAAGCTTCAAAAATAAAAAAAAAATAAGAAAAACTTCGAAAAAGTTTGGTCATCTATAATAAAAGGTAAGTCACTCTTCTTTGTGTACATTGGGGTACTTGTTGTATTTTTACCACTATCCTGCCGTAATACGTAGGAGTGCGCCGACATAAAAGAACGGTGGGTCATACCTGAAGAAAGAAAGAAAGTTGTGCATTCATCTTAAATTTAGTGAATAAAAAAGGCCTACCTGTCTGGAAATTGGCTTAGTCCTTCTCTGTATATATTATTCTCCCTGAAAACACACATCAATATTTATTTGCAGCAGCTGACAACTCTCCATGGAAGATTTTCCATTCGCGATTTACGATTTTCAGACGACATTTTTGAAAACTCGAATTAAAGCTACGGAAGTGTGATATTAGCGACATCTGCTGGTCATTTCAAATTTTGACGATACGGTAAAACGCGAGAGTTCCGGGTAAAAAGTTCGGGAATTTTTTGGCGCAAAATTTAATTTTAACATTTTTGACTTGTACCTCACAGAACACGAGACTATCAATTTAAAATACAGAGACATACTGTGAATAAATTAGTGTTCATGGGTTTCAGGGAAAAAAATCTGAAATGCCGGTATCTGCTCAATCGTATCTACTCGGCCATTCTCGCTACACGTACATAGTAGAAATTCTTCTTAAATTGTTTGCCGGAAGTTAAGTTAAGTTAAGCCGCACAAAAATATAGTCCACGAAAATCCAATATTGAAGACATACTAAGTAAAATCTAATCATGCAAAACTAATTAAAACTGTAATTGAAATATAGAAAATTGTTTAAAATATAACTTTATCGAACTTTCATGTAACTGACATGTGAAAAGTAGTGCGATTTATACGCCTAATACATACGAGGTTATTTGCAGGGTAGCGAGAATGGACGAGTAGTTACGATTGGATATCTGCTTACACTACGACTCTCGTTCTCGCTATTTTTAACTCGAGACTGACGAGAGAACTAATCAGCATCTGTGTAACCATCATGGTAGCATGTTTATGTATGCTAAACTCAATATGTCGGACAGAAACAATAAATAATACATATTAATCAGATGATGCTTAACGGTCTCATTTGCACAAAATTATTTTATGAAGAGTCAAAGTCGAAAAAGGTTATCCGTGTCTTCTTTTACAACAAATTTTGACCAGTTAATTACCGTTATATTTTAGCCAAAATGTTACTGACTAACATTCATTGTTTAAAATTATCTAAAAGACTTCTTTTTTAAAGCCAAATAAATCGAATCACGATTTTTCGAAGTCAACCGACACATTTGGTTCGAATTAGTTGAGTGTAATTAAATCTTGTTTGACCGTTACCCCAGGGTGTTGATTCCTCATCAGATGCGTTTTTTAGACAGGTGCTTATCTCGTTTGTCATTGCTATATAAACCAGCTAGGAGGAAAGAACAAATACCGATCATCATATAGACATTTGAAAAGCATTCCACAAACATCAAAATCAGGTAAGTCTGCTATTTTTGTTTCCTTAATCTTCCATATGTGTAACGGTAAAGCTCCCATACCTAAGGTTATATGAACCGTATAAATACCAATATGTTAATTCATAACCACCTCTGCTAACTGCTTAACTTGAGTAGATACATACATGCCAACCCTACCGATTTACGCGGTAGTCTACCGAATTTTTACGTCTTCTACCGCCTACCGATTTTAGATGTTTTCCTACCGAGTTAAAAAAAAAATGTAAAACAAATCATCGTGAATTGTTCATATGTTGATTATTCTTGTAGATTTCTACGACGTATTAATGAGTACAAATCCAAATTATTTAGGCCCTTTCCGTAATCGTTTCCCTCTTAATTTGTACAGGAAACTTCCATTGGTCAATTCTTTATCATTAAACCAATCAGAAACGGTATTTAAAATAAAGTTTTGAAGCGCTACATTTTGAACTTATGATTCCTAAGCAACAACAGATCAATGTCTGAGTGAATATGTCCGAAACGCCAGGGAAAAAAAGGCTCGTTTACGAACTCTGACAAATATATATATATGTAAAATGCTAATTTCCATTTTTACATGGTTTTTTCAAACTACATTTAAAGATTGGACTGAACAGATTTTATCCAAAATGCAACAGAATGCACCATTTTGCGTCCTTCTGAAAAACATTTCATTTATTTATGGTTTTATCATACTATATTTAAAGTTTTGACTACACAGATTTTATATCCAAAATGCAGCAGAATGCACCATTTTGCGTCCTGGAAAAAAAAATTCAAACCCCCTCCCCCTACCGATTTTAGTCTCTCGAGGGTTGGCATGTATGGTAGATATCTTCTTTAGCTCTGTTGGTAGAGCTATGGCTTACAGTGCGATAGGCCCCGGGATCCAATCCTGTCGGACACATGTTTCGGAGATAAAATATGCTCTACTGCTGCACATTAAAAAAAACAATGTGATATGGCATCACGGGAAAAAACTTTCAAGAACGTTTTTCGTATCCATAAGTTCCAAATTGTCCAATCAAAGCGTCGTTTTTATCGGATGTGACGTTCTGATTGGATGTTTTTTCGAGTAAGAGTACCAAGCTCGTACTCGATAGTTCTATAAATATGTGTACGTGTTCCTTGACTAAAATTATCGCAATTATAGACACATTTTCATTATGGTTATTTTACTAATTAGGCGAACACGACAGAGTGCTTAGGTCAGAAAAAATACAAACGAGACCAGATGACATGGAAGGGTTAGCATACTATTTTTTTTAGTGCCCTATTCCGTTTATGACTTCCCTCAACCCTCGTCTCCAAAAAAGCTAATTAACATATAATGGAAACTTGTCTGCAATCAATTGAGACACTGGATTTCCGTATGGACATGATGACAACCATACAATTTTTAAAGGAAGTTTCAAGTAACTCGGTTTAAGCAATTTACTAGAGGTCTGGAAACCATGACTGATTAATTTGTCAGATACGAGTAACCCCCTGTTACAAGAAGGGGCGATAAGTAAAACAGGTTATAATACACAACGTAAAGTGGACAGGCAGGAATATACTTCTAATAACAAAATGGGAAATTTACTATGGGAAAACTGAAATTATCGTGTTTATTATAAACCATTGTACACAATAGTTTCTCACGGTCAATATCTAGATGTAAGTCTAAATAAAAGTTGGATATATCAGCATCAGTAATTTGTAATTGATATTAACAATAGTGCGCATGTGTTTCTGTTTCTATTCAAGTTAGCACTATTTCACCTATATTCATGACAAAAACAAATTTACACACAACGAATAAAGTGAAAAACGTCTGACTAAGACGCGATTATGGATGGTCGTTTTGACTGCCAATGGTTAAAGGGGAGATAATGGATGGCTGGGTTTGTTAAATATTACTCAACAACAGGCCACCATAAGCACTATTTTTTCTAGTTTAAATATATTTTATTGTTTATAACAACAAATGAATAAAACCATAACCTCTCCTTAGAGTGCAAGGAGTGTGTCCTTTTACAAACATAAATCACTCATGTACAAAAAAGTATGTCCTTTCTAAGACGAGTCGTACTTTTGATTTGTCTTATTCAACGACAGGCGCTACTTTCACGAGAAGTTGTGAGAAACTAGGTTTGATTTTTATATGAACATCATTTTCATATGCACTTTGACTTAATGAAAGTTATTTCCATTTGTTTAGGTAAAATGCAGAAGGCCGTGGCTATTGTAGGACTGCTTCTCTGTTTAACTGGTAAGATAATTTACACGTAAATTAAAGGCCTATAGAAAAAATAATAATGTTGGTTTTAGATATATATGAAGTATGTTACACGGCCTATTCCATAAGGGTAATAACAAAATTACCGAACTCCGAACAATCTTACAAAGGGAAAGTCAAAACCCATAAGTATATAAACAGACAAAATCAGTCAACAACCAGAAAACTGTGAAAACCGTAATGACCCTGACTTGGTACAGGTATTTCTAAAGAAATGGTGGGTTGAATCAGATTTTAAAGCGCCAAATCTCCCGCTTTCATTACGGCTCAAAGGTTCCGGCTGTCACTATAACAGTATCACACTTATATAGCAACACAAGAGTTGCCAATATGTTGTCGGGGCCCGGGTGGCTCAATGAGTTAGGTCGTTGGATCTAACAACTCATACAAGCCTATCACCAATACGGCGTGGGTTCGCGCCCGGTTAGGGTGCACTCGACTCGCAGCCGCGGTGCAAGTGATAAAGTTTACCAGCTGCTTGCCCATGGTCGGTGGTTCTTTCCGGGTACTCCGGCTTCCTCCACCACTAAAACTGGTCGCCATGATATAGCTGAAATATTGTTGAAAGTGGCGTTAAAACACAAAAAATCAATCAGTCAATCCAATATGTTGTCGAGAGCTTTACTTGAATGGTTATATTGGTCGTGCTCAAACAGACCATTGAAAAAAACCGACCATGTGTAGATGTCTGGAAACCTTAAGAAAGAAAAGTTTTGAAGATACCAAAGTGGTAATCAGAAGTCGTAATTCGAAGGTCAGACAAAACAATGGCCAACAGAAAAGTACAAACAACGATGTATAAAACACTACACAGAAAACAAAGGTCGAGAACAGGTATTTTAGGTACATAGCGAGCATATTTTTGACTCTACACAAGCGCCTGTGGATCGAGCAATACGAACCCCACCAAAAACTCATCATGCTATCACTTTGCAGGATATATTTTTTTTGGTAGTTTTGGAGGTGACATATGCGAAACTAACATTGATTCCTAGCTCCTGCTCCATTAATGTCCGAGGATGCCCAAGCTTTTCGGCAGATAACTCATGTCTCAGGTGTTGTCGTAGAGCCGGATGTGACCGTGGAGACTGTGACCACTACACGTGTAAATGTTCTGGGTGTCCTTGACACTGACTAGAGATAATTCTACCAACAAGTGGAAATCATTCAGATTTTATTTGAACATGATGTCACTTTAAAAAATTAATAAAATTCAAAATAACTTATTTGTTTTACTTTTCAATTATTGAACATATCCATCCAGATAAAAATAAATGTCGATTTCTATTATGGTTTGGTTTTCGTGTGCATTGGCCTATGGGTGGATGTTTTGAATGGTTTGGTTTATGGTGTTTAACGCCACTTTCAACAATATTTCAGTTATATCGTGGCGGTCAGTTTTATAGGTGGAAGAAACCTGTGTACCCGGAGAAAGCCACCCGTCTGTCGCAAGTCACTGACAAACTTTATCACATAATGCTGTATCGAGTACACCTCGCCATGTACGGTATTCAAATTCACAACTTTAGTGGTGATAAGCAGTTGTAAATCCGAATACCATACGATCACGACCACGACGGCCTCTGATGTTTTGAATGTCGTGAGGATATTGTGATATGTTGAATATGTCTGATATTTTAGCTCTTTAATGGTTCACAGAAACCCGATTTGTGATGAATGTCCAGCGTCTATCTAAGCAAGTTACTTATTTTAAATAAAGGCTCACGCATCTATACAACCTATTACATCTACAAAAAAACAACATTTTTTCACCTTTAACCCCTTGCTTGAAAACAGAATAGGGTTAGTAACTCCAGCATTAATTCGAACTAGTCTGTGCTTAGGATCAAGAAAAGTTCGAAAATGAAATCCGGACAGTTTTTCGAACTTTTCTTGCCCTATCGTTGAAGTAATTACATTAAACACAAGACTCACACTCTACTTTCGTCAAACGTATACGAAAAATGAAGCAATAAATGAATGGAAATCTTAAAATTCTGGAGAACTGAGCTATCGTATGCACAAAACAAGCAGAGAGGCGAAAAGGAACGTCTTTTAGGAATTGATACATGTCCTAGTTTGAATGATATAATGGAAATAAGATGCATTAAATGTAACCGAAGCGAGCAGGTGTACGATTTTAAAAGTTTCGGTGTTTCCTGCCTTGTGGATAATTAGTATATAGGATCGAAACATGCAAGTTGTTGTTAACATAAGATTATATGAATATTGACACGAACAAGTTAAAATAAGGAAAATAATGAAATAATAAAGAAATAAAGAAATGTCATTGAAAATAAATATGTATATAGAAAGTTAAATAAAAAGGGGGGGTGATAATTCCGTGCCACCCGCCAGTGCTTAGGATCATTGGGCTCAAATTTCAGAAGATAGGTCAAATCGAACTTGAGTTATCGTGTAAAAACAGAAACAGGTGTAGAATGGACCACACATCCACAAAAAATACTGCATGATCTGTACTACCCAGACGGGACTGTCCATACGAGCATTTGGGCAATACCCTGTACATAGTCCGCTCAACTAAACAACAATGGGCCGACTTGCTATGTGAGGATGTCCAGGTTGTTTTTAAGACCCACTCTACTTCTGGTGGTACCGACAATTAGAATTCGTTAATATCTCTCCACTAGGCCATTTTAAAACTTTCATACCTATGCAGTGGAGGCTATTCTCTAATTTATGATCAACTGGAGACCATCTGTAATTTAAGAGAAAATATTTAAACCCCTTTCCTCAGTCATATTTTTTTTATAGGTGCCCTTTTTTTGGAGGACAATGTTGTCAGACACAACTTTAAGCTCATTTTGACTGAAAGCAGTAGTGGCTACATATACTGTAAAGACCTTTTCTTGATTGTTTTAAGTGGGGGTCATCTTGGGGATTATGGTGTTTAACGCCACTTTCAAAAATATTTCAGTTTTATCGTGGCGGTCAGTTTTATTGTTGGAGGAAACCAGAGTAACCGGAGCAAATGTTGTATCGAGTACATCTCTTCTGAGCGGGATTGCATATGTAGCTATAAATCCAACAGCCATACGATCAAAACGGCCACCTCTTTATTTAAGAGAATAGGTTGACAACCAATAAACAATGTGGGTAAATGATTGTGTGAACCTATGTAAAGGTTTTAATTGCATAAAGTAAAAGAAGATAATGTGTAGGGTAGTAAAATTTTGAATAGCAGCATGCATGCCACCTACGATCACTCCCAATAAACTATTACTTAAGGGTGTAGGCCTGGGCAACCCCAAAATTTTCCCATAGTTCAATTTTTTTTTATATTTGCATCATTGAATATCTATGGCTAAATACATTACCTGCCAAATTTTCAAGAAATTTCACCATGCCGTTTTCTCCATAGCACATCCTAAATATAGCAATTTTGGGGGTATTCTTGACGCCAGATGGTAATACTAGTTTCGGAAGCTTCTAATAGATATACGCATTTATTTCTGGTTGAAAGGGAATATTTTGGCTTTAATATACTTGAAAGTGTTATTGTTGAATAATTATGAAATATCTAGCATCTATGAATATCATGTTTGGAGAAAATCACGTGCAAAACAGTTGAAATTGGAAAAAAGGGAGGATGCCCTGAGATACCACCGTGGTATTAAAAATCTGATTAAAAAAAATCCTGTCGATTAATTTCAACAAAAAATGTCACAGTAAAGAATATACATATAGACATCATTGCACCACATTTTACAAACTGTAAAGATATTTTAAGATATTTAAAATTATGTTTTCCATGGATGGCACCCAGAAAAAATGAAATTGTCGAGGAAAGTTATTACACACTTATCCTTTGCTGTTTCTTTATTTGTAGGAGGTTCAGATATTACCAAATTTTTTTTCCCAAAGCAAAACTTTCCATTTTTGTTACTACATTAAAATTAATTTATTTCGATCTTTGAACAGTTGTTTTCCTCTGTTGCCTGAAATAAGAATCTTTCTCAAACTGTGAGCAATAATATTATAGGAATATAGGTTATTTTGAGGGAATTTATACATGTGAGATTTTGACATTTCACCTGCAAACTGACAAAGATATAAAATTTGGGCATGTTGTAAAACATGGAGTGGAGTCTGGAGTGTTTTCTGGAGTGGAGTTTGGAGTCATTTTTGGAGTCATTTTTGGAGTCGATTTTAAATTCAAGATTGCCCTTATTATATATATAACAATACAAAACAGACACAAAAAAAGGAATAATGAATTAAAAATAGTTGAAGTTCTAACATAGATGATCCATATATGGTTTTAATGAACAAATAATGAATATATTGTTGTTATTTAGATTTGGAAGGCGTCTTACCTATATAGGTAATTGCGCCTTGTACCTATATCCTAATACTGACGCAAGTTAAAAATGGCTATCGGTGCAAAGATTAAGATCCCTTACAGATAAGGGGTCTGACAGGTCCGATAATCATGCAACTAGGGGTAGGAATTTCAAAGAGGGGGGTACAAATATCTTGGCAAAGGTTTAAATACATTAAAGGTAAAGGGGACCTCTGGTGATATTTTGTAAGGTGTTGCTTAAAGAATTCAGGGCAAGTAGGCCACACATATAATGTACTCTTTATGAATGACCATTACATTGGGCGTAAAAGTAGTCTTACTAGTAAAAATCTTACGCTGTGTAAAAGGGACATTTTCAAATTTATCAACATAAAGCCTGAAAGGTAGGGTTGAGAATAAGGGGAGTACATACTTAAATTTGTACCCCACGAATAAGGCGCCCACCACTTAATGTTTGAAAAATCTAAAAAAAAATTGGCTCTCTTTTCACTTGGAAAAAAATTACCCCTCAATAATGAAAATTCAATGTTTGCTGCCCGAATTTGGTAAACTTAGCATAATGAATGTTTCCAGGATTATTAGATGGAGAAAATAATATAGGATAACTACTTGAAGAATCCAAATATAGAAAATATTCAACGAGTGACCGAACAACGGAATAATTCACGAATGCATAAAACACATGAGTTAATTATCCGTGTTTGTCAGTCACAAGTTGAATATTTTTCTGATTTTACCGATCGACTGCGCTGTAAATTGCATAAAATCGTCATGCAAAGTATATAAGAGTATTACATATATGTGAAACATGATATAAACAAGAAATATGAAAAACAATGTTGCTAAATAAAATGAGAAAAAAAAGGGGGGGGGGGGGTAAAAAAGTATAACCTGTCCCCAGGTACTTGTGTTCTGCTATATGTATACCACTATTGCATTCCGGAACTCAGTTCGTAATGTCGTAACAACAACAACAAATATTATTGCTATATTCCAGTGTAATCGTAACCACTTCTTAAATTAAAATGTGATCTTCACTTAAAGTTCTATGATAGAGACCACTTTCTTGTCAAAAGATACGATAGGTATAATAGACACCAGAGTTTACCAGGTAGACCATGCCAGGTGTATTACAATATATTTCTTTGTTTTGTGGGTAAACTTGTTGGTTCTGTGTTTCCAAGGTTGTGTGACTTATGTCCTGTTTCGTCGTTGTCACACTTGTATTAGGCACAGACCATTTTACTGGAAAGGGTGGGGGTTGAGATTTTTCAAAGAAAATTATCCAAAATTGTTTGAGTTTTTTTTTTTTTATCTCCAAGTTGTTCCTAAGAGCTTTTTTGTTTCCTTCTCTACCTGAACGCACTAAAAATACCCCATTTAAATGTAAAGAAAAAATATTATGATCCAATTGTTGCCTGTAAAATTTGAATGTTGCTATCCTATACCAAACATGGACATTTAGTGGCTACACAGACCCCATTCGACACAAGTTTTCAATAGCACATACTACAACGGATCATGTCATTACAGTCAAAAACCATCAGACACAGTCACAAACCAAATATGGTAAAAATCAATATCAAACTTTTCTCAAGTTTATTGGATTTTGCATGAATTAAACTTTCAAGTGTAGTTCATTTATCAATTACAATTTCTTTACTTTTTTGGTATTAATCTCAGGGGCGGATCCAGGATTTCAAGTTAGGGGGGAGGGGGGGGGGCGCACTTAAAAAAATTGCGCCGAGCGGAGGGAGGCGCGAAACATTTTGGGGTATTTCGTGTGAAAAATCACGATTTTACGCCAAAAAAATCTGATTTTTCTAATTTTAGGGGGGCGCGCGAAATTTGTGGGGTATTTCATGTGAAAAATCACGATTTTACGCCAAAAAAATCATATTTTTTCCAATTTTAGGGGGGGCGCGCGCCGGGTGCGCCCCCCCCCCCCCTGAATCCGCCCCTGAATCTTCACCTTTTTAAGCATTTAATATCAAAGAAATTGTGAAATTAGTTTAATTATGAATATTCTACCCTATAGGAATGTTAAATTCATTGAAAAATAATCAATACATGTGAAATACCGGTAGAAGAAAAATCGATTTTTACCATATTAGGTCAAACGATGGTTTGTGCCCGTGTCTGATGGTTTTTGATTGTAATGATACGAGTCTGTTGTAAGGTGCGATTAGGAATACCAAAATCTACTATTATGTACTTAAATTAGGGCACCTGTAAAGTGCGAAACGAAATAGAAACGAAACGAAACGAAATCAACAAAAACGAAACGAAACGAAACGAAACGAAATCAACGAAATGGAAACGAAATAAAACGAAACCAACGAAAGCAAAACGAAATCAATGAAAACAAAACGAAATAGACTGATATGAAGAAAATGGAAGGAATTTTTTTTTTAAATACAATAATTTTGATTAATTATAACCGGGAAACCCATCTTGCATGTCTGTCCATTACAGTACTCCTCGCGTACATTACCCGCAACTCAATTCAAGCCGGGTTTGCTTTGCCGACAAACTTTCAGAAGTTCAAATGTCATATGTTTATTTGTGTTGAGTGAGTGTCAGTATTTATGAATTATAAAGTTTCTGGAGTGGGCATATAGAAAAAAAAGGGGGGATATAAGGGGGTATTTTCATAGATTGGGATATTGAGGGTTCATTTTTCGTCTGATTTTATTACGTTTTTCGTTTGTATTCTACATAAATTTGCCTATTCGCAAATCATACAGGATGGTCTTGAGTTTCAGATTCTGGGCACTATTTGACTACTGGATTTTCCCGACTTGTAACGTTTAATCCCCATGCACCACTCAGAGGCGGATTTAGAGGGGGGTGTGCGGGGCGTGCGCCCCCCCCCCCCCCCTAATATTCGCAAAGCATATGTTATACAACGTTAATCAAATAGTTCAGCAAACAACTTTTTCATGAATGGTTAACTCGTGACCTGTAGTAAAATATTCCTACACATGATGTATTGACAATTTCCGCTTTTGCTTGTCTATAAACAAGAACGGTCGAATCATACGTGTTCAATTAATGAATCAAACGACGAAAAGAAAAGCTCCATCCGGACGGGCAGTCTTAACTAGAACTACCCGAAAGGACAAGCACCGTATGTACAAACCAATTAGTGAAATGAGGAATGGCGTTAAAGCTAAACCAATAGTTCTTTGAAGGGTTAAAATATCGTGATCGATCAGTCATGAGTTGAACAATTCGCGTCACGGTTGTTCAAAACAAGTTTTACTTTAGGTTCTTATAATCTGACAAAAACATACTGTTAACAATTATCCGACAAAATTAAGACTCTAAGTTAAGTTTTTTAGTCTGATAAAAATGGTGTGGTTAGCTCAAAATTGTCGTTCAATTAAATGTCTGCAATTCCTCAAACCCCCAGAGCTTAGGGGGAGGGGGCTTTGCCCCCCCCCCCCCCCCCATGGGCCCCCTACCAGGGCTCTGCCTACGACCCGCTGGGGGACATTAAGCGATCCCCAGACCCCTTGCCTACTCACGCCCCCTAACCACAAATCCTGGATCCGCCACTGCCACCCCCCCCCCCCCCCCCCACC
The DNA here is from genome assembly GCA_963680875.1 of Bathymodiolus brooksi. Taxonomy (NCBI): domain Eukaryota; kingdom Metazoa; phylum Mollusca; class Bivalvia; order Mytilida; family Modiolidae; genus Bathymodiolus; species Bathymodiolus brooksi. The sequence goes on from OY804588.1 coordinate 61,359,184, forward strand.
CCCCTATTCGTCAATATGACGGAACTATTAACGACTGTCATACAAGTGAGAGGTTTGACCCACCATTTTCTTGGGAAATACCTGTACCAAGTCGGGAATATGAAATAGTTGTTTTCTAGTTTCACATTTGGTCATGTCTTAGGATTAGAGAAATTACATGTACCGATTGTTTTTATACTTGGTAACGTCTTAGGGTTAGACGAGTGGCATCTGCCTATCTGTTATCAGAACCCACCATTTTCCTGGGAATATGCCTGTACCAAGTCAGGAATGTGTTTTTTTTCAGTTGTTCCGTTGATTGAAAACTCAGATGGTTGAGCTTCTTATCGGTTTTGTGTTTTTGTGGACTTTCCCTTTTGAATGCGCCTTGGAGTACGGTACCATTGTTATTACCTTTATTCGGTAGTGTGCCAACAGATCTGGTGTAATGTCTTACCGTTGTTCTTTCCGAGATATACAGGCGTCAAAAAGACCCAACACTATAAACTTTTTATTTCAAATCCTATTGTTCTATTTTGAAGAACTAAAAAAAAACCAACAGCAACATAACAGGACGTACAGTGAGCGCCCTCCTTACAGAAGAACTTCTGGAAAAAATAATGCTTGCAAAAACTAAACATGAGAAACTCTGGAAGTTTTATTGAAATCCATTCTGTTGTTTAGGAAGAGTTATGGATAACGCAACCGTATCCTCTCTCTATTGTATAGCCTTGTATGACAATTACATAGCCTTAAATGACAAAGTCCAAAAGTGAAGAAATTTTAGCAAGAACTGTTAAAATGGGAAAACAAAAATAGAAGGTGCACAATGCCATTTGGTACTAAAGAATTCATGAAATTAATGAACCTTGCCATATGGTATTAAAGATTTCCTGTAAGATTCATTCAATTCCATCAAGTTGTTAAGGAGGAATTGCATAGGCAGTGAGGGAAACACTCACGGACAAACGGACATATACTATATACCCCCTCCCACAGGATAGCGGGGGGAATAAAAATATGTGCCGTATCAAATTTTATTAATACCGGAAATATTTTTGGAGGGGGGGTGATTTGGTTTTTTTTTTTATATGAAAAGGGATCAAAGGGAAAAAAGGTACTTTTACAAGATATGTAGATTTTTTTTAAATTTCTAAAGTTAATTTTTGATAGGATTTGTATACCTCCGCCAAAAAAAGATAGGGGTATATAGGACTTCTGCTGTCCGTCCGTACGTTTGTCCGTCCGGTCGTCACACTTTTTCGTCTCTCCGACACACTTTTAAATTTTGCTCGGACGGGGGTATTTATTAGTGAACTTTAACTACTGCACTTCTGTTATTTTAATTCCTCTTCTTTCAACAGACCTGACGTTGCTCTTATGGTTCCCAAATTTAAAAGAAGCCACTAAGTGAAAAGGACAGACTCCCGCTGAATAAATGCATAGTATTCTTGTTCAATGGTGATCAAATCCTGTCCTCTCCTGATGAAAGACACTGAGACATGTGTGGGAAGTAGTCTAGCATCGTAATTGTGAAAATAGGTTTGATTTCTTTTAGTCCCCTATTATTTTTTCTTCCATTTTCTATTTCGTTGGTTTCATTTTATTTCGTTTCGTTTCGTTTCTATTTCGTTTCTCACTTTATAGGTGCCCATGTATATTCACTGCTTTTATTTTCGTCGGGATTTTCAATCAAACCCACTCTATCCTTAGAGTCTAGTCCTGTATTTGGAAAAAGAAAATAAGTGTTTTCCGATTGGTTAACAGATTATGCATTTCATAAACTGTTTTCTGATTGGATAAGGCCATATAGGGGGGTATATAAGAAAAAAATTCAAAATTTTCTTCCAGTTTGAACTATATTCATAGCCATACTAACCTATATTTATTTACATTGTAGAAATCAAAATGTCGAATTGTGTAGAAATGTCTTGTCTAGTTGTCGTAAAAAGAAGGACAGTTCCTAAAAGGTAAGACAATCCATATTTTCTTAAATTAACATTTGACGATTAATTGTATTTCAAATGAACACAAAACAGGATAGCGTCATTTTCTCACAGATGCCTGAAAAAAATGGCTGTCAATTTTAAGACATTCTGTGCTGTTCACAATTGTATCAGAGGTGAAATTCCAATGTTGATCTTATCATTGCTATTGTTAGCCAAATGTTCAATTGGTAGCTTTTAAACTGTATGGTTACTATTTATTTATTGGTGGCCGTCCTACCAAGGGTGTGTTTGACTTGTAATTTGATAAAAGGAAGAACACAAATTTATCTTAAAATAAATGAGTGAAAAATGTAGATATACAACTGCACATTGTCAAAATATTTTACATGGGTTTTTGTTTGTTTGTTTGATGGTGGGTTTTTGGTGTTTAATGCCACTTTCAACAATATCTCAGTTTTATTGGTAGAGAAAACCAAGTCACTGACAAACTTTATCACATAATGTTGTAAACCTCACCCTGAATGAGAATCAAACTCACGATATCAGTGGTGATAGGAACTGATTGCATAGGTAGTTGTAAATCCAATTGCCATACGAACCCGGCCACGACAGCCCCTATTTTACATGGGGATGCTTTTTATTACAATAAAAGAAAAATATATAAAAAGGATTTTGCAGAATTGCCATTTGTCAATGTTGTCTTCGACAGAATGGTCATGATTTATATGGAATTTGTAATTTTTTCTTTATTTGCTATGCACTTGGATTATTGCAATATTCAAAGAGTGTATGGTCAATTAGGTAGGAACTCCCACTGTTTACATATTCATAAGTTGTATTTTAATGCCTCATAATTGTATCAGAAGTGGGAAAAGTTGCCACATGTATGCCATATTTACAATGTTTTCAAGTTCAAAGATATACCTTTTCTACATCTCATAATTATATATAGCACTATATGCTGTGAGTGCCTAGCCTTCACCATAAACATCATGTTTTTACTTAAAACAAAAAAAAAATCTGAATTCTATGAAAAATGATGTTGCATCATGAAAAAGTGTAAACTTTACAAGCCATTATTAGTAGAGTATGATGTCTATGTGGAAAAAGCATCTTATATCAAGTAACTATTACTCTTATTGTTTTTGGTTCATTTTTGCTGTTAAATAAAATATTGAAGTACACTAAGAAATTTTGATAAAAACAAATTGCCACATCAAGTGCAGCCTGAGTTTGACAATAAACCTTGATTACATAAAGCAATAAAAAAAAATGTTTTTCATAAAAAATAATGATCATAATTATTGATTAAATCCAATAACACAAATGTATGATTTATTTAAAGAAAAAGACTAAAAAAAATCAAATCTTCCCCCTTTTCCAATTAAAGTAAAAAAAAAACCCTCATTTTTAACCACTATCAGTGGAAAAACCTGATTAAGGTTCATTATAATACTTACTGAGGGTGCATTCGATATGCCAAATTAGATTTCTTTTTATTTGAATTTCTTAAAAGTCCTACTGTTTACTTGAAAGCAAAATGAACCTCCCCCCTCCGCAAAATAAATAAAAATTATTGATTGATTATTGCTTAACGTCCAGCAAGCAGCATTTCAGCTGTGTTCAATAATGAAATAAAAACTATATAGAAATTCAGGAAGTGAAGCGATTAGGGTTATGTGTTTAACGCTACTTTCAACAATATTTTGATTATATCCTTGAGGTCAGTTTTATTGATAGGGGAAACCAAAGTACCCAGAGAAAACCACCAATCTACCGCAAGTCACTGACAAACATAATCACATAACATTGTATCGAGTACACCTCGCCATGAGTGGGATTCGAACTCGCACTGTTGGTGATGATAGGCACTGATTGCATAATTAGTTGTAAATCCAACTACCAAAATCTGTTTCTTTTTAATACATGTAGTTTAATTGAAGAGAATTCAGTATGCTTCCATCATATTCCATATATACATTTTTATTTCTCTAAATGAATTGTTGAAAAAACCTCAATTTATATTTGTAAATATTGTACATTCTGTCCCACAAATTTAAAGAGCATTTCAACATATCCAATAGACAAAACAGACTACTTTCACAATGCAATATGACCAGAGACAGTGACTTAGTTAAATAAATCACATTAAACTTCACTGTTTTAACACACTTTATTATGAAGCATTAAATTCAGGATCAGTTTGGTTGCTAGTCAGGTCAGTATGTTTGCTAGTTGATTTTTCACCACTATCAAAGTTTTGATTGTTTTGAAAGAAGTTAATTACTAGCCCTGTAATTTGTTGTAATGTTTTCAGTTTTTCATGCTGCAACATGTTTTTGTGAAAGCTTTATATTTTGTTTTAAGTATAAAAAAGGTGAAATAAATAGCACAACATGATGTTTATGGTATAAGTTAAAACTCCTAGCAAATATACAGCATTGTTTAATTTGAAAATGCAGAAAAAGTACCTCTGAACCTGAAAACATTGTAAATATTGCATACATTTGGTACCCGTCCACCGCCATTGTGGAGTTGACGCCTATATGATGCCCCCCCCCCCCCCAAGAAAACAATCAAAAGAGAATCCCTATCTGCACCAGCTGGGGATGTGCTGGGTAGCTCTGTCAAGGATTAGCCCTTGGAACCATCACTGAGTATCCATTTTAGTCTGAAGATTAAAATGTATAGGATGCCATTGCTGTCAAGTTTAAGATGTATAAATGTTGTCTTATAATAGGTATGACACAAGCTTTTTTAAAGCCATTAAGCTGAAATGAAAGTCAATCCATTGGAAAGAGTTTGAAAAAAAGAAAGAAATTGGTGTTTAAATCATGTCAATATCTTGAGTGGTTCTAAAGTTATGACCAAAAATAGGCATCAAAATATGTACATTTGTATATTTTTTGGACCGATTTATCAAAATGGGCACCAAATTGTAACCACAAGTTCCCCACTATTGGCACTTAAAACAGGAATTTCATACCCCCCCCCCCCCTTTTCCCATCAATTGAGAAAAAAACATTTAATTGGTTCTTCTTTCTTGTAATTTTACCCGTATTTCATGTTTACTGCTTGTTATACAATTATATGTCAATCCAAGTGTATACCAATCTTAATTAGAATTGGATGTTTGTTGTATCTTTTTAAATTTTTTCCATTGGCAATACACACATATCTAACAACATGCTGTTTGGGTCGTCATTCATCTATGACCATCCAATCATGTAAATCTATTTGACCAATCGAACAACAGATCATGGCATGTTCTCGATTTTATTAACTAAAGATTTAGTAGCCTCATCACTGATTGGTCGGTTGAAAGTATGAACCCATACTGGATGTACACATAATTAAAGGCCATATGTCTCAGAAACTACAAATATCTGAGATCTTAAATTCAGACTTGTATTTTATCCCTTTAAACCTACTTTTATAATTTTATATCTGTATAATATATTAAGAAATTAAATGTAAAAACAGTGATGACTGTATCATAAAAACCAAAAATGTGTAGATCTGAAAAATAAACATCCAAAAGATTCATGAATTGTTGGGGTTTATTTTTGACATATATATGTTATCTAAACAAACCTGAATACCTTAGGGGTCAACTTCTGGGATTTTAACAGACTTATACATACCAGACTTTGGTTCACTAAAACTTTTTTTTTTTTAATTAAGATCTTATTTGTAAATTATTGTTTATTCTTAGAAACCAATTTAAAAAAAACATCAAATCTAATATTTCAAATTGAAGCTTGCACTCTGTTTTATCCCTTTAGAGCTAATTTTATAATTCAAAGCCAATCCAATAACCACAACATAAGAAAAGGTCCAGAAAACAAAATTTGAGGCAACACCTGTTTAGCAGCAAACCATCCACATGGCTTTCTTTGCAACTGTTAATTTATTTTGCATATGAAACAATATTGATGAAGAATTTCATTTAAATTCCCGATGTGAAAGAAACTGAAAAGTTAAAAAAAATATTTATACCCCCCCCCCCCCCCACAAAGTTTGGGGGGTATATAGGAATCACCCTGTTGCGCTTATTGGTTTTTTATGAAACTTTGCACATTTGTAGTACACTACCTGCAGATGTGCATGGAGGAATATGGTTGCTGTCCAAAGTTTAAAAGGGGAGTTAATTCAACTTATACTTTCACGAAAAGGGGGGGGGGGGGGCATGTACCTTGTAAGCACAACTCCTACTAAACTGCCTATTGAATTTTTATGAAACTTTACACAGTTGTATTACACATCCTGCAGATGTGCATGAAGGAATACCGTTGCTGTCTAATATACCTGTATTCCAAAGTTTGAACATCATAGTATTGCAAGCGGGGGGTATCACTCAGTGAGGTCACTCACAGTTCTAGTTTTATTTGTTTGATTTTGAACCCAATGTTGAATATTTTCTTCTCATGAACCAATATAATATTTGCTGAAAAGCATCATTATCACATGTAGATTTAGATTGTTCAAAAACACCCCAGGATCTATAGTTGAAAGTTGAGCATGGGGGAAATAAAAAAACAAAAGTTTTCTTGTACAAGTAATTGAATATAAATATGCACAAATAAAGACTACTAACTGGGTCTGTAAGGTCCCAGTCATTGAAGTCCAAAGTTTGTAATTGGCTGTATTAGAATAAATTTTGAAATAGAATTCCCAAGAACTAGAAATGAACATGTGGAGCAGGAACTGCATACCCTTCCGGAGCATCTGAGTTCACCCCCGGTTTTAAGTGGCGTTCTGTTACTCGATCTTTAGTTTTATGTGTATGTATTGTTTTGTAGATTGTTGTGTCCTGTTGTCCATTTTTATTTGGCCATTGTGTTGTCTGTCCTTCGATTTACCCTTTAGTATCTTCAAACACTTCTTGCAATTGTAGTTGGCATGCAATATCCTTGTGATATGTAGATACAAGCTTGCACAAATGAAGACCTCAGAGTCTGTGGGGTCTGAGCCTTTGGGGGTGCATATATATAGGTTACATTAGAATAAATTTTAATATAGCATTCCCCAGAACTAGAAATGACATATAATTGTAAATGGAGATTCAGTCTTATACAAAAGAAGGCACCATGGTCATTTTCTATTCAAATACGATTAATTTTATCAAAACTGCATTTAAATGTTATATATAAATTTATTTATGGTATAGAAGGTGATTCAGTAATGGTCAAGGGGAGATAACTCCATTCTACTTTCAAAAGATGGAAGATAAACATAGAATTTGTTGGACCATGCACATAATCACTTGATTCGTGCTCAGCCACTAAATTTATAAGGATACTTTGGGATAATTTTTTATCCTACAACCATCATTCAAAGCACAACATCCATCAATGATTATGACATAAATATTATTTTGAAAATCTTCTGTAGCTGATTCAATTTAATCCAAACTAATGCTATGATAGTTCTTGGGCAGTCTTCTCTTAAAACTGAATGCACCAGCCCCTCCCCCCTCGATACAGACATGGGGTAATCATAATTTGTAATCGTAATCAGTTGTAATCGATTACATTTTTTCATGTAATTGGATGTAATCTGCCATATTTTAGATTACATGTAATCGATTGCATTCATTTTGACCCTGTAATCATGATTACTTTCTGATTACATTTAGATTACTTTTCATCATTTTGACTTATTTTGTCTTAACTGAACCATATCTCCTTAGATATTTAATGTATGATATGTAAATGAATTTTCTTCGTGAGGCTAATTTTTTTTATTCTTGAATAATTTTATCAAACGTTCATATAATTTCCTAAATTTATGACATCAGCTTATCTGTGGCCAAAAAATTGTATCTAACACAAACATTTTGAAAATAATGTAACATTTTTGTTTCATATTTGACAGAATTTGAACTTGTTTATCTTAAATGTTAAATTTTACTTTCTTAAATCAAACGTTGTTTTTTAATCATTAAACATTCATATAATCTTATGAAACTTTTTAATGTTTCCTAGTTACATGTACAGTCAAACCTGTCTTATGTGGTCACCTCTATTAAGCAGTTGCCTGTATTAAAAGGTTACTTTTTAGCTCAACATTTCAAAGAAAAAAAGTTGAGCTATTGTCGTCACTCCAGCGTCTGGGTCGGTTAAGTTTTTTGTCAAGAGTCCATTTCTCAAAAACTATCAAAGGTATCCATTTGAAACTTGGAATACTTGTTCACTATCAAAAGAGGAACAAATTACAACAAGGCAGATGACCCTGTGATTTCTATATCCAGAGTTATCTACCCTTGTTTTAACATACAGACCCTGGATCGTTAAGTTAATAGATATTTCGTATCTTTTTTGTTTGCATGTATCGTTCGTTCGTTTTCCGTTCGTTTGCGTTTCGTTCATGTAATTGGTTCGTTCGTTTCGTGTATCATTCGTTTCGTGTTTCGTTCGTCAGTTTATGTACACATTCCAAATTTTTTCGAGTTAAAAACAAAATAAATTGTGCATTAACAATTCATAAACACAATTAAAATATATACCCATTGGAAGCATTCAAATGGGCATAGCCGCATATGTGCAAAGTTAGAGGGTGTGTGATGTTACCAGACTGGACTATTTTATTAATTGTTTTAAGGGAAAACATAATTAATAAATGCATTTTTTTCAATAATTTACTCTACGGACAAATAAACAAGAAATCATCTACATGTGTAACATCTATATGTATGTAAACAAATGCCCCTGGTGGTTTCACCTGGGAAATACATGCACTGCAGGTGTGAAATGTCAACTCTTAATTTCATTCTAATTAACAATTATACTATTTATGACCTTTTTAAGCCACACACCTCTCTGATAGCTTGACCGGGAAAATGACTGATACACCTATGTCTGGTTGTCAATACAGAATCCGAATAATTATGTAAATATAAATTCTGAATAATTATATAATTATATAAATATAAAGTCGTATTTGGAAGTTAAATATATGAGATTCAAAATTTGATCATATATATAATTATTAAACACATTGATAATATAAACTATTTAATATAAATTGTATTATCCTATTACTCTACTGACTAATTTATCATTTATATATCCATTTTGTATCAATTGCATATAAAATATAAGATTAGTTAATCACGTCAATTTGCACAAAAGCCATTCAAATAATAACACGATACTATATTGTACTTCTGTAGAAACAGGATCGTTTATCATTGGATAATATATGATTACATGTACGCTCTAATGGTTCGTTTCGTGCATCGTGCGTTTTTCGTATCGTTCGTGTGAAGCGTTTGTTCGTTTTTCGTTCGTTTCGTTTGCGTTTCGTGCGTAATGTAAACTTATACAATCCAGGATCTGTAGTACATAGAAATTAGGGATATTTTTTTGGTATAATTGAAATTTCTCAATAACTATCAAAGCTACCAACTTGAAACTCAATACACTTGTAGAAAGTGTTGACCCCAATCTGTGGACAAGAGAAGACAACTCCATCCAGCATCATATTTGAGTTATTCCCCCTTTTTGAATTAGAATTTCTTAAAAAAATACAATTTCTCAATAATTATGATGGGCATTGAAATGAAACTCAACATACCTGTTCACTATCAAATGGGGAACCCATTACAACAAGGCAGGTGACCCTGTGATTTGTATATCCAGAGTTATCTTACCTTGTTTTGGCATAGCACATAGAAATTTGGGATATTGTTTTAGTATAATTAAAATTTCTCAATAACTATCCAAGCTATTAACTTGAAACTCAATACACTTGTAGAAAGTGTTGACCCCGTTCTATTGACAAGAGAAGACAACTCTATCCAGCCTTTTATTTGAGTTTTTTCCTTTTTTTTTGCCAACACTTGGCATCCGTCATACGTCATATACTTTCACATTTAAATCTTCTCCTCTGAAACCGCTGAACCAAATTAAACCAAACTAAACCAAACCTGGCAGGGATGGTCCCTGGGTGGGTCCCTTTCAAAATTGTGTCCGACAGCCCTGCCCTCCATTCAAGATGGCTGTTGTTACTAAAAATAGAAATTTCTCCAATTGTCCATTGCTGCTTTAGTACAAGCTCAAATGAGCTCAAATTTTAACTGCAGCTACATGGCAAGGAGTAGTTTAACATATATTCTGGGTTTTTTTTGTGAAATTTTTCTTTCAGCCGATTTATACCGATAATGCAAATTAGGCATATTTTGATAAAAGATCTCATTTAAATCTTCTCTGAAACCGTCTAACCAAATCAAACAAAATTTGGCTGGGACAGTCCTAGGGTTGTCCCATTTCAAAATTGTGTCTGACATTCAAGATGGCTGCTGTTACTAAAAATAGAAATTTCTTCAATTGTCCATTGTTCCTTTATTATAAATCAAAATGAGCTCATACTTTAACTGCAGCTACATGACAATGAGTAGTTTAACATATAGTCTGTGTTTTTCTGTGAAATTTTTCTTTCAGCCGATTTATACCAATTATGCAAATTAGGCATATTTTGATAAAAGATCACATTTAAATCTTCTCTAAAAACCCTGAACCAAATTAAACCAAATTTGGCTGGGATAGTCCTTGGGTAGTCCCATTTCAAAATTGTGTCCGACAGTCCCACCCTTCATTCAAGATGGCTGCTGTTACTAAAAATAGAAATTTCTTTAGTTGTCCATTGCTGCTTTATTATAAATCAAAATGAACTCAAATTTTAACTGCAGCTACATGACAATGAGTAGTTTAACATATATTCTAGGTTTTTCTGTGAGATTTTTTCAGCCAGTTTATTCCGTTTAGGAATATTATGAGATAAAAATCACATCAAAATCTTTTGCTCACAAATTTGAGTTGAAATGATCTTTGGGTGGCCCACTTTCAAAATTATGTATAATGCCTCCATTTTCTATCAACTTTAGATGTCAAATTGAAAACCAGGTGAGCGATTACAGGCTCTTGGGAGCCTCTAGTTTACTTGCATTTTTTTTCTAAAAATACAATTTTCTCAATCTAAACTATGATGGGCATTAAAATGAAACCCAACATACCTGTTCACTATCAAAAGGGGGAACACATTACAGAAGGGTAACCCCCCACTCCCAACATACAACCCCCTCCCACTGCCCCCCCCCCCCCCCCCCCTCCAAATTTTTATTTTTATTTCATATGGACTACAATAGTGTTACAAGAAAAGATTATACCCCCCGCCCCCCCAATTTTTATTTTTAAATTTTATTTCATATGCACTAAAATAGTGTTACAAGAAAAGATTATACCCCTCTGATTATATTTACCAATCATGCAAACATATTTGCTTATATGACCATCATAGTTAGAAGTATGTATAACTTTGTAAATTGCTTGCAGTTTAATATCAGATACGAAAAAGTAGGTAGTTGGTTTATCGAACAACTCGTACAAGCTTATCACCAATACAGTGTGTGTTCTCACCCGTCTTTGTAAATTACAAAAAAGGGTGCACTCGACTCGCAGCCGCAAGTGATAAAGTTTACCAGTTGCTTGCCCATGGTCGGTGGTTCTCTCTGGGTACTCCGGCTTCTTCCACCACTAAAACTGGTCGCCATGATATAGCTGAAATATTGCTGAAAGTGGCATTAAACACCAAAAATCAAATTAATTTTTCCGGTCATAGAAAATTCCATATGAATTGAACCTCTTTTAGAAGGTCACCTAACTTATAAGGCCACTATTTCTTTGTCCCAAAGGTGACTCTTAATACAGGTTTGACTGTATGTTGAAAATATTATATCTGATCTGAATGCAAATTCAAAAATAATTTTCATACAAGTACATTGTATATACCAAATTTCAAATATCAATTTCTATTCTGAATAGTAGTTGAAGCCAGTCTGATTAAAATCATACCCAGACTCAATTTTCATATCGTCGGGGTCTGACAGGTCATCTTCTCGTGACCTTATTAATTTGCATATTGAAACAAAGTATTGACCAATGAGATTCGACATAACAAAAGCCTTCTCGGTTGTCCGTTCAAAATGGCGACGATTGACACAGCCATCGCTCTAGCTCTCCAACAATTCAAAGTTGATCGTTTGAAAGCAGAACAAAAAAGTAATTTTACAAGCTCTTCTGTCAGGCGAGGATTGTGTAGCTGTGCTACCGACAGAATATGGGAAACCGGAGTTATCTATCCTGAACTTCCCAGTTCGTGGAAGCGGTGATTTGATTAGACAATTGAAAGGTCACGAGAAGATGACCTGTAAGCCATACCTGTCAGACCCCGACGATATTGAAATTGAGTCTGGGGTATGATTTTAATCAGACTGTAGTTGAAGCTAAAATCTATTTTTTCCCTTTAAGGCAGATTCAGTTTATTTTTTACCTCAACTGGCCAAAGGGCATGTGAGATTTTGCCATCACTTGGTGTCCGCCGTCTGTTAACTTTTTACATTTTTTATTCTTGAATAATTTCATCAAATTTATGACCAAAAATATGTTGGTCATAAATTTGATGAAATTATTCAAGAATAAAAAAATCTTAACACAAAGATTTCGAAAATAATGTTTTTTTTCATTTTTCACAGAATTTGAACTTGTTTTTTTTAATGATAAAATACTGTAAATTTTACTTTCTTAAATGGACAATGTCTACGATTTTGTCAGATTTTTTAAATTGGAATTTTTTTCCCAAACTTGAACAGATGTGAGTAAAAATTCATCTAAAACAGCCAAAAACACCGAAAATTGGTACATTTGTATTCACGAAATATGTTGGGGGAAATGTGTGCGCAAGCAACTTTTGTCTTGGCCAATCTAATTCAAGATAACTCCCCCTCTGTATGATGAACTGCACATGCATGTTGTTTACAAACTAAAATTGTTACAAAAAAGGTTAATAATTTGAGATATGTCTAATTTATCATTAAACATGTATGAATTATACATTTTAGTCATCCATGTCTTTGTTTTGATAAATCTGGGTTAATGGGTCATGAAGTAATTTGTTTAATTACATCTAATTAAACAAATTTCTGTTTATCTGAGATGGTTTAATTTGGTCATTTTATTGATTTATGATCTATCTCATTTTCAAGTTGTCAAACTTTAAAATTATGAATAATCGTAGAAACTGTCACTTTAAACAAACATTGTTTTTTAATCATTAAGCATTCATATAATCTTATGAAACTTTTTAATGTTTCCTAGTTACATGTACAGTCAAACCTGTCTTATGTGGTCACCTCTATTAAGCAGTTGCCTGTATTAAAAGGCTACTTTTTTCTTTTCTGGTCATAGAAAATTTCAAATGAACCTCTTTAGAAGGTCACTTGTCTTTTTAGCTCAACTTGCCAAAGGCAATGTGAGCTTTTGCCATCACTTGGCGTCCGTTGTCCATCGTCTGTTTCTGATTGGTCGATTTCTAAAAAATCTTCTCTGAAACCGCATGGCCAAATGAAACGAAACTTTTTTTTTTTTTTTTTATTTGTTTCTTCAATAGTCAGGAATTTACATTCATATAAAAGCCCATACATTACCACCTGACATGGATGTACAAGGATTTACAACATAATTATTATGTGACTATTGCATTTTTTTAAAGTTAATTAATAAGCAAAATATGACATGAATAAATAAATCAATTGAGACACATTCATTCTTTCACATTCTCTCTCTCCCTTTCATAAACAAAACACCCATTCCTTTACAATATCTGTCTTCTATTATTTTGTGACTTTAGTAACTTACTCCTAATTGATACAAATAAATACATAAACATAAATAACGTAGTGTACCCAGGTACCTATCCATAGTTAAAAATCTGGAAAAACATGTTTCACTGGGGTCCAGTATTTTTCAAAACCTTTTAAGTTGTTGTTCTTTATGACTATATATTGTTCAAGTGAATAGTAATTTTTAATTCGATACTTCAATTCTATGATATTTGGAATTTTTTCTTTTAGTTTACATTTATATATATAATTTTTAGCTATAAGGATCAGCAAGTTAAGAGTTAAACTTTCTTCTTTAAATCCAAGCAAAAATTGTTCTTTGTGAAATTCAATATTGTGAAAATAGCGTTTAAGACAGTCATAGAAAGCTCTCAGGAAAGGAAATATCAAAGGACAATTAAAAAATAAATGTTCAACCGTTTCGTCTTCAACATTGCAAAATGAGCACAATTTTGTGTCTTTAATATGAATTTTGAAACGAAACTTGGTAGGAAGCATCTATGGAAGGTCCTCTATAAAGATTGCTCATTTCGTCCCAATCCGTCATAAGCATGGCTGCCACAGCCAATTCTTGTTTCTGATTGGCCAATTTCTAAAAAAGTCTCTTCTTCTGAAACCGTTTGACCAAATAAACATAAACTTGGTAGGAAGCATCTATGGAAGATCCTCTATAAAGATGCTCATTTCGTCTCGATCCGTCACAAACATGGCCACCACAGGAGAGTCTTGTTTCTGATTGGTTGATTTCTAAAAAAATCTTCTGCACTGAAACCACTTGGACAAATGAACCAAAACTTGGTAGGAAGCATCTATGGAAGGTCCTTTATAAAGATTGCCCATTTCGTCCTGATTTTGTGAGTAAACATCGCCGCCACAGGCAATTCTTGTTTCTGATTGGTACATTTCTAAAAATCTTCTCCTCTGAAACCGCTTGGTCAAATGAATCGACACTTGGTAGGAAACATCTATGGAAGGTCCTCTATAGAGATTGCTCATTTCGTCCCGATCTGTAACAAATATGGCCACCACAGGTGATTTTTGTTTCCAATTGGTCAATTTCTGAAAAATCTTCTCCCTTGAAATCGCTTTGCCAAATGAGCCGAATCTTGATAGGAAGCCTCAATGGAAGGTCCTCTATAAAGATTGCTCATTTCATCCGGATCCATTAACAAACATGGCCGCTACAGGCAATTATTGTTTCTGATTGGTCGATTTCTAAAAAAAATCTTTGAAATCGCATGGCCAAATGAACCAAAACTTAATAGGAAGCATCAAGGGAAAGTCCTCTATAAGGATGGCTCATTTCATCCAGATCCCTTTAAAAACATGGCCACTACAGGCAATTCTTGTTTCTGATTGGTCGATTTATAAAAAATCTTTTCTGAACCGCATGGCCAAATGAAACGAAACTTGGTAGGAAGCATCTATGGAAGGTTCTGTATAAGGTTTCCTCAAAACAGAATGACAGGTGAACGACGCAGGCTCAGCCTACTGAGCCTGTAGTTTTATAAGGCCACTATTTTTTTTGGTCCCAAAGTTGACGAGGGATATTAAAGCTGATTTTGGTACCTTTTTTGTATCTCATGAAAACTTGCAATTGGTTCAATAAATGATATTTATGAAACATTAACCTGGTTTTTATCAATGGAACTTTGCAAAAGTGACATAATTCGTTGATAATTCTGTCATATCTTGCAGTCTTTACAATAATTGAATTTTTGCTTTCTGGACAAAAATTCATTTCGACCCTTTTAAGTGATATTTTAACGATATTAGGGATTATATGGGCGTGCAAAGTATTTTTGGATTGTTTTTACAATTATTTAAAGAAACAACCATCGTCACAAGTTGAAAAAATATATGTTAAAACGAGCTTTAATATCCCTTTAATATAGGTTTGACTGTATATTGAAAATCTTATATCTGCATTCAAATTCCCTTTTATTTATTAAATAATTCTCATACAAGTACATTGTACAGGTATATATCAAATTTCAAATATAAATTTCTATTCTGATTTGTAGTCAAACCGTGTTAAACCGCCAAGTATGGAAGTATGGACAGAGACATAATGTTTATAATGACCATTGGAAATAGAATGACAAATTTACCGATGGTGGTTGTTAACGGATAAAAAATTATAAATAAACAATGATAATTTATCATAACTTATAGAAACAATCTTTCATGATACAAACATGACATACAAAAATCATCATTTGTAAATAATATCTGCATGCATCGCACTATGTAATGTCGTTTGCGTGGAGTTCCCTGATCATCCTCAGAAATGGGGTTTTACTATAGTTGATGTTAAAATCTATTTATTCCCTTTAAGGCAGGTTCAGTTCATTGTTTAGCTCACATGGTGTAATGGTTAGCGTGCTCGCTTGAGTGTGGTAGATCATGGGTTAATGAACACACTGCATTAAGGAATAAGAGCAAAGACTGGTTGGCTCGGAATCAGAATAATGTGTCCGAGTGGAACGACATGTCTACCCGCGGGCTGTTGTTTCAGTGAGCTAGCACTATAAAAATCCAACTCAACGTGTTGGTCTAGAGCAAAGCAGACCTCATCATCATGACATTGAAAATTAACTTGTTCTCGCTATAGCTGAAAAATTGCTGAATTGGTGTTAAACAATCACTCACTCACTCAAATAGACTCATTTGTTTGGTTTAATGCATTGGCTCAAATCTAATTTTTAATTGCCCACTTTTTTAATAGGAGTGGCCACTAGACAATTTTTCTCAAATCCCAGAATGAGCTCTGTTAGCAATATACAACATCAATTTTTAGAGACAAAAAATCATCTATCTGGTGAACAGATATCTATCGAAGACAATAAATTCTTGTTTTATTATGTGCCTAGGAAATTATTTAATTATGTATGGGTTAAACAAAGACTCTCCATGTTTTATGCACATTTAAAACCAAGGCAAAGCTGAGGTCTTTAAATGTTCATAATAAAGACATGGACAACTGTTGTTTGACCATGTTAGAACATAAACACTTCTCTGAGAATGTTAGAGTACGTTGAAAGTCAATAACACTTAGATTTTTACTCTTAGAAATGTCTTAAATGTGTAGTAGTTAGACCAGCATTTTGACAAAAATTCCTAAAGTTTTTTTTCAATTCCCCCTCCCTAGAGTTTAAAAAGGACAAAGAAACAATTATATCATTACCCGTATATAAAGCATTTTATTTTCATTTAAACAAGATCTATCACTCCTCGCTCCCCCCCACAAAATTTACAAGAAAATCATAATGACATTAGTCAATACTTTGCTCGTATTGGGTGTGACAGCTGCCATTGTTTCGTGTTAAAAAATCTGTGTCTGTCTCAGAAGTCATCAATTGTATGTTATTCTTATATGTAAATTTGATATATAAACTTTTAAATGCAATATCCATTTAATCTTCACAGTTTGACAGTTTGCTTAACAATTAATTTTTTTTTCAGGGTGAAACCTGTCCGTGAGGGTGAAAGACGCTCGAGGCGTAAGTTGGGGCTAGCCCCAGAGTTTAAGGCCGAGGACCTTCCAGTTCGGACAAGGCGTCCCAGGGTTCTGGTACAAGCTCCCGAGCCTGTACCAGTGGTACAGACACCCGTGTTTGTACCAGTGGTACAGACACCCGTGTTTGTACCAGTGGTACAGACACCCGTGTTTGTACCAGTGGTACAGACACCCGTGTTTGTACCAGTGGTACAGACACCCGTGTTTGTACCAGTGGAGGGTACCCTCCCTGAACTACCACGGGATTTGCAGAATCCCGTGGTGGTTTCCCCTGTAGTCAGACTTTTTTCATTGTCTACACCAGCTGTTAATTCAGCAGATGTAGATGATGAAACAATGGCTGCTATAGGCCAGGGGGTGGTAGCTGAAGCGCCCTGTGTTGCTTTGGAGGTGGTGGCAGCAGAGCAGGTTTTTGAGGCCATAGTCATCCCAGTTGTTCCTGTTGCCCCTGCTCCCCAGAGAGGTTGGACTCGGTGGTGTGTTAGGGCTGCTCTTGCTGTCTGCAATATGATTGTCAATGACGGGCATGTTTTCTTTTAAGGGGCAAAATTTCTAAATTCAAAAAGGGGTTGCAATTTTGAAATCATTTTGGAAAGATCATGGTTCAGTCTGTTGTAGCAAAGATTTGGAATTTCTAATGTTTTTGTAATGAAGGTTAAAAAACCGAAAAAGGGGAGATAATTTATTTTTAAAAAATTGCTTCACAGAACTGATTTGATCCGATATTTATTTAAATTGTCAAAATTTTGTTTTATTTGTCTAAAAATCATATTGTCTGTTGGTGGTTAAAGTTGTGTTAAACTTCTGATCATGGTACATTAGGTCAAATGTCACACTGAGGAATTCCATTAGGTCAATTGGGTTTTGGTATGTAATGCCACTTTCAACAATATATCAATTATGGCAGTCAGTTATATTGGTGGAGGAAACCGATGTGTCCGCAGAAAACTACAGACACTTTATCACATAAAGCCATTATGTCGGTTGTCCTAATATTGAGCACAGATAGGTCAATGTAGAACACCATTAGGTAAGGTGTCAATTTATGTCCCTTCCCAACCCAACCCAACCCAACTCCAGTTTCCAAGACCTTTTAGTGTGTATTAATCTGCCCCTCCTTCTTCCAATCCAAGTTTCTAAGACTCTTTGTTAAAGTTGTGTTAAAGCCCCCTCCCCACTTGTCTGTTCTTGGTTAAAGTTGTGTTAAAGCCCCCTCCCCACTTGTCTGTTCTTGGTTAAAGTTGTGTTTAAGCATCTGATCATGGTGTCCCAGTGTCTAAGGTCTTCTACTCTATTTGTAAATAGGTCTATGTATATATGTATAGTGTAAATATATTTTTGTATATAGTGTGTGTAAATATGTAAATATGTTTTTAATCATTAATATTATGTATTTAGTATGTGATATTGTTACATTTCTGTAAGCATCATTAAGATATTGCAAACCTTCATTTGGAAAAGTGAATGACGTCAAAGTTTAAAATAATTTTTTTAATAAAAGCTATTATTCCTAGACTTTTGGTTAGTTCTAAGTGTAAAAAATGATTTTTCTTTCTTCGTGTTCATTAGATTCCACATCCCATCTCACGAAAATACTGATTTTCCGAGAATCTTTATAGATAATTAATACCCATACTGCCCCAGTATGAAATAGCTCAAAACAGATCGGTGTCAGTGTGAAGCCAATCAATAACATCTTCTTAAGATCTGGACAGCAGAACTCGTACCCAAAAAATCAGCATTTTGAATTAGAATTAGATTTATCATAGAATTATATATGTTCATTTATGTACTTCAATATAAATAAATTTTGATAATTAAATAAGGTTTATGAGTGAATGTTGCATGCTAGAAACGGGGGTATGCAAGGATGAATGATAGATAAAAACTTTTTCCCCGTTAGGTTTCACATCTAACATAGGTAGCATGCAAGAAATGGGTGTATGAATGAATTGAATGATAGATAAATAACTTTTTCCCAACTAGGTTTCACATTTAATAAAGACACAATAGTGCCAAAAATACAATACTTTTTTATACTGTCAGTAATTAAATGGATTAAGGATTTTGAAGTACTAATGGAATGGATCTCAAATGTGTTAGTTCTTGAGAGACTAGTTCTAATTGAAAATGCATGATCAAGGAGAATAAAAAGGATGAAAGACTTAAAACGGCACAAACCATGGTAATAAAGTATATGTAGGAGTTCTTTTTTTTTTTGTCAACTGAACAGTATGTGTTGTTTGATATTTTTCAGTATATCTATCAAGGACATGTTTGGTATCATTGTGGTTTACATATCCTTAGAGTTTGCTGTTTATATACAATGATAAACAACTCACACCTCAACATGCATGTGAGACGAACTCTTCCCTAAATTTGAAACTTGTGTGCTGTAAATTTCAACTATATAAATGTATATGGTTTAAAATGTTATCAGTTATATCATGTACTACCTGTATGCAGGCTATTTCCCATCAAAAATGTGTACTCTAGCATTTTTTCCCCAACTACAACATGATCTCCTGTAAAGATACATGTATGGCAAGTGTTGGTTTGTGATGTTATAGTAAGATGCAAAAACAGAGATGCTTTTATAAAAAAAAAACAAAAAAAAAACAAAAAAACAAAAAAAATTGCATGAAAAAAAACAAAAAAAATTGCATGTATTAATCAGCTTTTGTTTTTCAGGTATACTAATCTATTTTTGTTTTTTCAGAAGTAAGAGTGGCCTACAGCAATACTTTTGGCAAATTGTAAAAATAATATTTTTGTTTGTTTTGGATCTTTTGTAAATTTAATATAATTTTGAAAAAAATCTCATTTCTGGTGACTTTTTTTTTGCTAAAGTAATAGTTTTTTCATGAAGATTTGGTATTAATGGTAATTCTAAAATAATTTAACAATTTAGTATTTATAAAGAAAAAAAAGTGTTTTAATGCACCCATGTAGACACCACAGTCAATTGAAGATGGCATCAAAGCCGCTGAAAGTACAGTCAATACTTTTGGTAGGTTTTAAATTTAAGGGGTTTTAATAGGGACAAGAAGAGTTTGAAGATACCAAAGTGGTAATCAGAATCCGTAAATCGAAGAAGGACAGACAATACAATGGGAAAAAAACAAACCAAAACAATGATCTGCAAAATACTACACAGAAAACTAACGATCAAGCACCATAAACCCTACAAAGACTGGGGTTGAGCTCAGATGCTCTTGAAGGGTAAGAAGAGTTTGAAGATACCAAAGGGGTTATCAGAATCTGTAAATCGAAGGACAGACAATACAATGGACCAAAAAAAAATGATCTACAAAACACTACACAGAAAACTAACGATCAATCACCATGAACCCCACAAAAACTGGGGTTGAGCTCAGATGTTCTTAAGGGTAAGAAGAGTTTGTAGATACCAAAGTGGTAATCAGAATTCGTAAATCGAAGGACAGACAATACAATCTACAAAAAAAACCCAATAGCAATGATCTACAAAACACTACACAGAAAACTAACGATCAAGCACCATAAACCCTACAAAGACTGGGGTTGAGCTCAGATGTTCTTGAAGGGTAAGAAGAGTTTGAAGATACCAAGAGGGTTATCAGAATTCGTAAATCGTCGAAGGACAGACAATACAATCGACAAAAAAAACCCAATAGCAATGATCTACAAAACACTACACAGAAAACTAACGATAAAGCACCATGAACCCCACAAAAAACGGGTTGAGCTCAGATGCTCTGTAAAGGTAAGAAGAGTTTGAAGATACCAAAGGGGTAATCAGAATCTGTAAATCAAAGGACAGACAATACAATGGGGAAAAAAAACCCAAAAACAATGATCTACAAAACACTACACAGAAAACTAACGATCAAGCACCATGAACCCCACAAAAACTGGGGTTGAGCTCAGATGCTCTGGAAGGGTAAGAAGAGTTTGAAGATACCAAAGAGGTTATCAGAAAATTTAAATCGAAGGACAGACAATACATTCATTTAATTTCCTTAAAAACTGCTTGTAAGATTTACTGTCAGAATTTTAATAAAATTGTAAATATAATCCCCTAAAAAAAGGGGGATTGAATAAGAAACGTCACATTTCTATGCTTGAGGTTAAATTTTCTTTTTCTTTGGTAGAAGTGGTACGTTTCTTTGTAATTTATGGTCTTGCTAGAAACAAAACAGGCTCTGTAAAGGATGGGATGACAGAATTGTACAAAAACGACAAGCAAAAATCATGCATACAATTAAATAAAATTAAAGAAAACCAAAATGTAAGCAGAACCTGTTATTTTAAAATTTTGGAGGGAATTTAATAAACAAAAAGTAAAATTCTAGCCAGACCATCAATCAGCTATTTTTTGTACTTTTGTATTAGTTATGTCATGTCAGTCTACTTGGTTTAAAACTCTTTAAAGTTTTATACTTTCCAAAATTCCAAGTCTTATCTTTCTTTTCTAATTTAATTTACGTGTTTTACATTTACCTAAAAAAATATTGTCAAAAATTACTGAGTTTCTAAAAAATTTAATTGTATTTGGTAAACATTTTTTTAGTTTTAAACCAAGTAAGTAATGAATCCTTTATTTTTTGTTGCTGTGATAAAATGTGTATTAAAAAGGATAACATCCTTCATTCCTCCTGTGTAGTTACGAATTATCAAGAGTTATTGCCCTTTAAATTTTGTTTATTAAATTGTATAAATATGAATTTCGTACTATTAAAGGAACATGGAAGCAAGGTTCATCATATTTTGTGGTAAAACCTATAAAATATGGATTGGTCCTGACTTTTTTAGTCCTCTAATAGTCCAATTATTCCAATAATTATCATAGGTGCAGAACACTTTCTAATTGTTGTCATAGTATTTACATGCATTCAAACAGTGGAGATTCTGATGTTTTATCTTTAACATCAAATTTATTGGAATCATTTTCAAAAATATTTCCTAATTTATTTTTAATTATTTTCAAAATAATTTCATTTTAAAAATTTCAGTAAACTTTAATCTTGATTATTTTTTTTTTAATATTTTAAAAATAAATTATAAGCTGATACATTTTAGAGAGATAAGTAATAATTGTTTGTCAAATTTATTTATTGTCTTGCTGATTTTGTTGTAAACCTCAGCTAACCAGGCACTGCATAACCCCCATCCAACAAAGCATTACATTTCCCTATTTAACCATGCATTGCATCCCCCCTGCACTTTAATAGTCGGCTTTCAATAAATATTTATATTTTGAAGCCACCTATTAACATGAACAAAATGAGCAAGCTGATTGGCATAATAATTGAAATATATTGTTTGAATCTTTCAAAATGTATCACTTTAGTCCATCTTTGAACACATAAAAATAGAAGTCCTACGTTTGGTGATTTTTAGTTAAATGATTTAATAATTCTCTAAATTTCCAAAATTAAGATAAGTGCAATTATATGCATTAATTCATTACTAATGTAAATATTTTCTTTCTTTTAAAACAAATTATTTTCTGGTTTTTTTTGTAATCTATTTTGGTATTTTTTAGTTTTGTTGTTTTATTTTTTTATCTTGTAATATTGTATAGTTTTATAATTATGTATATTAATTATGCTATGCGAGATATAAAGACTTCAAAATTTTAATAGAATTGTAAATATAATCCTCTAAAAAAAAAGGGGGATTGAATAAGAAACGTCACATTTCTATGCTTAAAGTTAATTTTTTTATTTTTTTTGGTAGAAATGGTGCGTTTCTTTGTAATTTATGATCTTGCTAGAAACAAAACAGGCTCTGTAAAGGATGGGATAATATAATTGTACAAAACTGACAACAACAAAAAACACACATACAATTAAATAAAATTAAAGAAAACCAAAATGTAAGCAGAACCTGTTATTTTAAAATTTTGGAGGGAATTTAATAAACAAAAAGTAAAATTCTAGCCAGACCATCAATCATCTATTTTTGTACTTTTGTATTAGTTATGTCATGTCAGTCTACTTGGTATAAAACTCTTTAAAAGTTTTATACTTTCCAAAATTCCAAGTCTTGTCTTTCTTTTCTAATTTAATTTACGTGTTTTACATTTACCTAAAAAAATATTGTCAAAAATTACTGAGTTTCTAAAAAATTTAATTGTATTTGGTAAACATTTTTTTAGTTTTAAACCAAGTAAGTAATGAATCCTTTATTTTTTGTTGCTGTGATAAAATGTGTATTAAAAAGGATAACATCCTTCATTCCTCCTGTGTAGTTATGAATTATCAAGAGTTATTGCCCTTTAATTTTTTTTTATTAAATTGTATAAATATGAATTTCGTACTATTAAAGGAACATGGAAGCAAGGTTCATCATATTTTGTGGTAAAACCTATAAAATATGGATTGGTCCTGACTTTTTTAGTCCTCTAATAGTCCAATTATTCCAATAATTATCATAGGTGCAGAACACTTTCTAATTGTCATAGTACTTGCATGCATTCAAACAGTGGAGATTCTGATGTTTTATCTTTAACATTTAATTTATTGGAATCATTTTCAAAAATATTTCCTAATTTATTTTTAATTATTTTCAAAATAATTCCATTTTAAAAATTTCAGTAAACTTTAATCTTGATTTGTTTTTTTTATATTTTCAAAATAAATTATAAGCTGATAATTTAAATATATTGTTTTAATCTTTCAAAATGTATCACTTTGAACACTTAAAAAATAGAAGTCCTACTTTTGGTGATTTTTAGTTAAAAGATTTAATAATTCTCTAAATTTCCAAAATTAAGATAAGTGCAATTATATGCATTAATTCATTACTAATGTAAATATTTTCTTTCTTTTAAAAAAAATTATTTTCTGTTTTTTTTTGTAATCTATTTTGGTATTTTTTAGTTTCGTTGTTTTATTTTTTTATCTTGTAATATTGTATAGTTTTATAATTATGTATATTAATTATGCTATGCGAGATATAAAGACTTCAAAATTTTTATAAAATTGTACATATAAACCCCTAAAAAAAAGGGGGGGCTGAATAAGAAACGTCACATTTCTATGCTTAAGGTTAAATTATATTTCTTTTCTTCATTTTTTTTGGTAGAAGTGGTGCGTTTCTTTGTAACTTATGATCTTGCTAGAAACAAAACAGGTTCTGTAAAGGATGGGATAACAGAATTGTACCCAAAAAAAAAAAATATTGCACACAAAATGGATAATAGAAAAAAAAAATGTAAGCAGAACCTGTTCTTTTAAATTTTGGAGGGCATTTTAATAAAGAAAAGTAAAATTCTAGCCAGACCACCAATCAGTTATTTTTGTATATGTGAGATATAAAGACTACAAAATTTTAATAGAATTGTAAATATAATCCTCTAAAAAAAAATGGGGGATTGAATAAGAAACGTCACATTTCTATGCTTAAAGTTAATTTTTTTATTTTTTTTTGGTAGAAATGGTGCGTTTCTTTGTAATTTATGATCTTGCTAGAAACAAAACAGGCTCTGTAAAGGATGGGATAATATAATTGTACAAAACTGACAACAACAAAAAACACACATACAATTAAATAAAATTAAAGAAAACCAAAATGTAAGCAGAACCTGTTATTTTAAAATTTTGGAGGGAATTTAATAAACAAAAAGTAAAATTCTAGCCAGACCATCAATCATCTATTTTTGTACTTTTGTATTAGTTATGTCATGTCAGTCTACTTGGTTTAAAACTCTTTTAAAGTTTTATACTTTCCAAAATTCCAAGTCTTGTCTTTCTTTTCTAATTTAATTTACGTGTTTTACATTTACCTAAAAAAATATTGTCAAAAATTACTGAGTTTCTAAAAAATTTAATTGTATTTGGTAAACATTTTTTTAGTTTTAAACCAAGTAAGTAATGAATCCTTTATTTTTTGTTGCTGTGATAAAATGTGTATTAAAAAGGATAACATCCTTCATTCCTCCTGTGTAGTTACGAATTATCAAGAGTTATTGCCCTTTAAATTTTGTTTATTAAATTGTATAAATATGAATTTCGTACTATTAAAGGAACATGGAAGCAAGGTTCATCATATTTTGTGGTAAAACCTATAAAATATGGATTGGTCCTGACTTTTTTAGTCCTCTAATAGTCCAATTATTCCAATAATTATCATAGGTGCAGAACACTTTCTAATTGTCAGTACTTACATGCATTCAAACAGTGGAGATTCTGATGTTTTATCTTTAACATTTAATTTATTGGAATCATTTTCAAAAATATTTCCTAATTTATTTTTAATTATTTTCAAAATAATTCCATTTTAAAAATTTCAGTAAACTTTAATCTTGATTTGTTTTTTTTATATTTTCAAAATAAATTATAAGCTGAAAATTTAAATATATTGTTTTAATCTTTCAAAATGTATCACTTTGAACACTTAAAAAATAGAAGTCCTACTTTTGGTGATTTTTAGTTAAATGATTTAATAACTCTCTAAATTTCCAAAATTAAGATAAGTGCAATTATATGCATTAATTCATATTACTAATGTAAATATTTTCTTTCTTTTTTATTGTTTCGTTGTTTTATTTTTTTAATCGGAGATCTGCCATGACAACAAGACCATGATAAGTAGTATACAACAATACAAGAAATCGGGAACGCCAATGATCATTATACAAATTCTGACATGACAAAAATATTGTATATATAAATATTGTATAATTTGTAAAAGTATTCTATATGAAGAAGAACAAAAAATTTAATTTAAACTTTTGTGGATGGATTTATGGTGTTTAACACCACTTTCAACAATATATCGGTTATATCATGGCGGTTCATTTAGTAATAGTTGTATATAATTAGAGGTACCGGTAGTTATAATATTGTCAGTCATTGAATGGATATACAATTTTAAACCAAAGCTTTTTCCAGTGGATGCCATTTCCATTGGTTTTAATGCTGGGTTTAAGTATATCGAGGTCTATATGTAATTTATTGCCGATTTGTCATTGTTTGCATATATATATATCTAAATATTTATGTTGTATTAAATCGACAGCTGAGAAAAAAGTTCAGACATGCATCGAGCTGGTCGTTAAACTTTAATTTTTGTTGTGTTTTTTCATATATTGATAAGGGTGTGCTTGAATGAAGATGAGACCTTTAAGGGTTATGCGAGGTATTATCATCACTTGATGTCCATCCCTCCCAGTCGTCCGTAAACTTTTACATTTTAATCTCTTCCCTGAAACCACAGGAACAATTATATTAAAACGCGGTAGGAGTGTCCATTTGATAGTTCTCATAAAAGTTTTTAGTTCACTAGGGCCAAAGGTTCAAATGAGTTTTTCCCATCACTTTGTGTCTGTTGTCTGTCATCCATTAAATTTTCACATTTTGATCTTCTCAAGAACCACCGGGTCAAATTGAACCAAACTTTGATGTGATACTCTTTGAATGCCCTCTTCCAAAATTGTGTCCACTGACCTTGCCTAATATTAAAGATGGCTTCTCATTGGTTGAAAAATTGGAAATCTTTGAAAATCTTCTTCAGAACCACTGAATGGATTGAAACCAGATTTAGTCAAAATGCAGGAACTGCTCATCCTCCTAGAGCAGACAAGAGCTCCCTAAAATCAGATCATTGTTTTTACCCAGTTTGATATACAAATTACAATCGGTTGTCTTGTAATTCAAATTTATTTTAATTGAATTTGTCAAGAAATACTAGCAATATTTTATACAAAGTTTGGGGGGGTATATAGGAATCGCCCTGTCCGTCCGTCCATGTACCTTGTAAGCGCAACTCCTCCTAAACGGCTAATTGGATTTTTATGAAACTTTACACATTTGTAGTACACTACCTGCAGATGTGCATGAAGGAATATGGTTGCTGTCCAAAATTTCAAAGGGGAGATAATTCAACATACTTTCACGAAAAGGGGGAGGGTGTACCTTGTAAGTGCAACTCCTACTAAACTGCTTATTGAATTTTCATGAAACTTTACATAGTTGTAGTACACAACCAGCAGATGTGCATGAAGGAATACTGTTGCTGTCTAAAATTTAGAAGGGGAGATAATTCAACTTATACTTTCATGAAAAGGGGGGTTGTATACCTTGTAAGTGCAACTCCTCCTAAACGGCTTATTGGAGTTTTGTGAAACTTTACACAGTTGTAGTACACTACCTGCAGATGTGCATGAAGGAATATGGTTGCTGTCCAAAATTTTAAAGGGGAGATAATTCAACATACTTTCACGAAAAGGGGGAGGGTGTACCTTGTAAGTGCAACTCCTACTAAACTGCTTATTGAATTTTCATGAAACTTTACATAGTTGTAGTACACAACCTGCAGATGTGCATGAAGGAATACTGTTGCTGTCTAAAATTTAGAAGGGGAGATAATTCAACTTATACTTTCATGAAAAGCGGGGTTGTATACCTTGTAAGCACAACTCCTCCTAAACGGCTTATTGGAGTTTTGTGAAACTTTACAGTTGTAATACACTACCTGCAGATGTGCATGAAGGAATATGGTTGCTGTCCAAAATTTAAAAGGGGAGATAATTCAACTTATACTTTCACGAAAAGGGGGGGGGCATGTACCTTGTAAGCGCAACTCCTACTAAACTGCTTATTGAATTTTTATGAAACTTTACCTGCAGATGTGCATGAAGGAATACTGTTGCTGTCTAAAATTTAGAAGGGGAGATAATTCAACTTATTCTTTCACAAAAAGGGGGGTCGTGTACCTTGTAAGTGCAACTCCTCCTGAACCGCTTATTAGATTTTTGTGAAACTTTACACAGTTGTAGTACACTACCTGCAGATGTGCATGAAGAAATATGGTCGCGGTCCAAAATTTGGAAGGGGAGATAATTCAACTTGTCACTCACAGTTCTAGTTTTTCTTCAGAATCTTGTTATTTTGAAAACTTAAAAACTTATGCTGTTTTCTATACAAGGCCTAGTATACCACTGCCTACAAAATGTATATATTCTATTAAGCAGACAATTTAAATATCTCATGTGACTTATAGAATTCCTGCAAGATTGATACCACCACAACTTAGACATTTTTATATTCAATTGTTGATGACATTTTCAGTTTTAAAATTGATATCAATGAAATCGGCCTCTTACTTATTCTTTGGAGATTTTGGCACTGGAAACAGTACTGTCTTAACGCATGGGCATGCTGGGGAGTTACCCGGAGTCCCCATGTTAATCTATGTATGTTGTGTACAGCATGCTTTTTAATGTTTAAACACTGATTTTCTTGGAAATACCAATACAATAAATTTCTGTTTAATTATATCGACATTTACAATTTATTCCTGCGAGTGCTTGTGTAGGTATGGGCCCCAGTCCACTGCTTTGTCCTGGGGGCCTAGTAAAACTGTTAAGACAGCCCTGGCTGGTCTTCTACTAGCCTATTACAGATGGTGGACTGAGTATAAAGTATCATAACTGATAATTAAGTGAAAAATTACATGATACCTGTTAATAATTTTCCCTGTTTTTCAATATATATGGTTCAAAATAGTGGTAGTTTAAATATATCTACATTAAAAGGGAGTTGCTGCATCGGTGGTGTAATGGTTGGCATGGCTGTACGGTAGATCGTGGGTTGGAGCCCCGGTCGGGTCAAACCAAAGACTATAAAATTGGTATTTGTTGTTTCTCCGCTAAGCACGTAGCATTATTCCATTAAGGAGAAAGAGCAAAGATTGCTTGGCTCGGAATCCGAATAATGTGTGAGTGGAGCGACACATCTACCCATGGGCTGTTGTTTCAGTGAGCAAGCACTATAAAAATCTAACTCAGTGTGTTGGTCTAGTACAGTGCGGACCTCATCATCATCTCGTTGAAAATTTATTTGTTCTCCCCATGATATAGCTGAAAAATTGATGAATTGGCGTTAAATAACAATCACACACTCAGTCCGGAACAAATTGTCTGCTACATCGGCTCTGTCAGAAAAATAATAATCTAACGGAGAAAAAGGTGAAATGATTTAATTTGATCCAAAATACCCCCTCGAAAATCATATGGCTGTCACTTTGAGATTATCATTGAATTAAAGGAAATTTCTATGTCTTCATGTAAGTGGATGAAAAAATTCCATCATACAAGTACAAATTCAAACAAATATTCAAGAAAATTGGTCAAGCTAAAGCTTTAGATCTTTTTTACTTTGTTGCTGTTCTTACTTGGACGGTGAAAGTGAAAAACAAACGCATCTCTGTCGGACTATCTAAATTAAAATGCAGACTATAGCCAATGAAAAGATCTCATTTGAGGTCAAGTTCGTACAATATATAATGTACTTGTTTCCTGAATTACAAAATTGTGAATAAGTTCAGCTTAATATTAGTAAGAAAGGTAAAATGGCTATCCAAATTTACACTTGGACACAAATTAAAGTAAATAAGCAGCATGGTTATATTGATTTCTTCATTTCACAGTAAGTCGGACCACAATTTTGTCTTAATGCTGGGGGGGGGGGGCTATAATGCTGTTAAGACGACCTTGAATCAGGGGCGTAGTAAGGCTTACATGAAGTGTTCGCACCCAGTTATTAGCAGCGAATGGTCTATGGAATGCTGATTTAAGGTTTGGTTCCGGGAACATATGCAGCCCAAGCCCCCCACACCCGAACGCTCGTTTCTGAATGTTGCGAGTGTATCCAATGTGTGTTGTCATGTTATCTTTGTGTCAATTTTTTTTAAATCGCGGATCGAATAAAGATACATGTATGTCAAAACCGGGCTTCAGAGTTACTGTGACACTAGCTACCCTAGGGGTGATGTGAATCAGATGTGGATTCTGTAGAACTCTAAAGATCTGTTAGAGTACATACAATCTAGGTCCCTCTGGCTCTGGCCACCCTTAAAATATTGTTTGTTTGTTTGGCATTGCCAACCCACACTATCAGCAGGTGGGTAGGTAGGTAGGGAAATTTTTTTTTTTTACATTTGAAAGCTTTATATTTTCAGACTGGTTTTTCACAGGAACACCAAGGAAGATATGACATTAATGAATCAAATTTAATGCAACATAAAGAACAGCAAAAAACAAATTCTATTTTCATAAAAAAAAACATTTTCTGTCTGTCAGTCAGACAGTTGAATTCTGAAATCAGGGCCCTATCTATTAAATCTGGCAATCTGACACTGAATGAAAAGCAAAGATGATTTGTATATTGTGTCTTTTACACCACACAATGTTATCGTCACAGTATGTGTTTTCGTTCGTCATCTGTTTTCGTTTTATCCATTTTATTTTGATTTCCACAGTGCACGTATTATTTTTGACGTGTCTTCCGGTTTCTATTTATGGAACATAAACAAGACTACAGCGTGACATCTGTAAAAGATGCTAAAGTTTGCTTTTAAAGACGTAAGTACCAAGAACAGTGAATCTACCTACTGAACCATATTTTTTGTAATGCTAAAAATTTACTTCATTTATAATAAAGTAGCTGGAAAAAAATCCAGAAGGGCTATATAAAATTTAACTATGTCATCTGCCTCTCAGACACCGGCTCTTCCTGTCATGTAACTGTCATGGGGTCACTGATCGTACTTGTAAACAAAAGAGCTGACTGAAATGTGCCTGTTTCTTATATAAAATACATGTCACTTTGCAGTGCATTGTGGTTTCAGCACTAAAAAAAACATCAAAAGTAAACACAATTTTGAAAGTGGTAATTTTCAAACATTCTGTTATTTTATTTAGATGTAGTATGATTTGGTAGATGGCCAGAACCATGAAATTTTAAAACCAGCCATTTCCGGATTATATATTCGTTTCCATCCCGTAAATCGGCCTTGTTTTTACTTCACACGAAAACAGATGACGCCATTTTACTGACAACAAAAGTTGCCAGATAATCGAGAGTATATTAAAATACAAGAATGGCTTTAAAATTAAAAACAATCTTATGTACAAAGAAATATTTAACTAGTCATTCTTTGAAAATTCCAATCGTCATATGAATGAAGGGTTAACACTGTTAATCGCTATATCTGAAAATCGATAATAGCACGAAAACCGATAACACGATGCTAAGTAGCATTCAAAATGTCTGACATTCAACAATTTTAACGCCCAAACAAAATACAGTACTCCACTGCAGACTAGTAGTTTAATGATAGTGAATAGAGTTTGAATTATGCTTGCATGTCTCCCTTCATATTTGTTACCAAGCTTTGGCAATAGGCAAGAAAACCTTTAAAGAACAGATTTGCTTTGATTTAAATGGTAGCAAGATAAAGTGTGAAGAACATGTTAAACTTCTTGGTGTTACAATAGATTATGAATTAAATTTTGATAAGCATATATCAGAAATTTGTAAAAAATCTGCTCGTCAACTTAATGTTTTGAAAAGAATTGGTAGATATTTAAATAAGCTAGGTCGACTAACTATTTACTATTCATTTATATTATCCAACTTCAATTATTGTCCTGTAACATGGCATTTTTGCAGTGAGAAAAATACTAAGAAAATGGAAAAAATTCAAGAAAGGGCACTCAGGTTTATTTATAATGACTATGTTTTAAATTATGAAGAATTACTGGAAAAATCAAAAATGCCATCACTTAAAGTTAGAAGATTAAGAAGTATAGCAATTGAAACGTTTAAAATTATACATAAAGAAAGCCCTATTTATTTACATGATTTAGTAAATATTAAAAAGCATAATTATTCCTTTAGATACGAAAACACAGCTGATGTACCATCTGTAAAAACAACAAGGTATGGTCTGAAATCATTCCGTTATTTTTCAACCAAACTATGGAATGAGCTACCAAACCATATTAGATTAGAACAAAACTTAAATCAATTTTCAAAATTATTGAATACCTGGAATGGTGGCTCATGCCATTGTAGTGCTTGCGTGTAAACAGTTTGTCTTGTTATGCTTTGTGTACTTAGTGCTATATAGTTTTAATAGTTTTAATATTACCCTATCCTGATCTGCTATTATGCTCTTAGATTCAGTTCTGATTAATTTTATATGAAACTGTATTTATGTATGAATGAGTTTGCTTTTATGTATGTCTATATATGCATGAGCTTATGTGTTATGCTTTTAGATTCAGTTCTGATAAATTTTATATGTAACTATTTATGTATGCATGAGATTGCTTTTATGTATGTCTATGTATACATGAGCTTATGCTTTTATGCTTTTAGATTCAGTTCTGATTAATTTTATATGTAACTGTGTTTTATGTATGCATAAGTTTGCTTTTATGTATGACTATGTATACATGAGCTTATGTTTTATACAAATGTCTATGCATGCATGTTGTTTTAGTTGTTTTGCTTTGTGATGTCATGTAATATGTGCTTGTAAAGTTATGTTATACTTGTATGTGCTTTTTATGTAATAGTCGATTCAAAAGCTCACTAGAGCTTATGTTATGTGTTATAGATATTTCGACTTTAAATAAAACTTATTTGATATTTGATTTGATTTGTTCTGCCATGTTCGGATGAAGCGACGACGTCAAGATGAAGATGAAGTCTTCTAAAAGGTTTTTCAGAACGTTCTCCCATGTTTCGTCCATAGAATAACTGAAGATCTTATTTTTGATAAAATGTTCACCCTCCTTAACTGATGCATTGCAGCATAGGGGGATTCTTTCCACTGCCGGCCTCTTCGACATTATTTTCGCTTCAGCAGACCATTTTCTATTCTATGTCGTTTAAACGTTTGCTCTCAATACAGTGTACATTAAGCGCTCTTACGATCGAGATTTGAAATAAATAAAGCCCGGAAAAAAATCCGCGGACACGATCGAAATTCCGGCGCGATTTCGATTTTTTTTAATAAAAAAAATTGTCTGAAACGCAAATAAAATAATTTGGGCGGCAAGTTTTTCAGTGGGTCGGGCGGCAATGCCAAGTAAATAAAATTTTATTTTAAGCCGCTCTCCTCCTGCAATAGTATTAAAACATTTGACTTCTCTACCCTCTACACAACTATTCCTCACTCTAAGCTGAAGGACAAATTAAGGGAGTTGGTCCAACTGTGTTTCATAAAGAAGAAGGGCCAACGTAGATACAAATACCTTGTGCTAGGAAGGGACAGATCTTATTTTGTAAAAAAAAAAACCACTCTGATTCTACCAAAAAGTTCTCTGAAACTGATTTCATCAACATGTTCGAGTTTTTGATTGACAACAAATTTGTTATCTTTGGTGGACGTGTTTTTCAACAGACAGTCGGCATACCTATGGGTACAAACTGTGCTCCTCTTCTCGCCGACTTGTTCCTTTATTCGTATGAGGTAGACTTCATACAGGGGCTTCTCAAGAAAAACGAAAGGAAACTAGCCCGATCCTTTAATATCAAGTTCCGCTATATAGATGATGTCCTTTCACTAAATAATTCAGGGTTTGGTGATTTCGTTGATCGCATCTATCTCATTGAGCTTGAAATAAAGGATACCACACATACAGATACGTCTGCTTCATACCTTGACCTACACCTCGAAATTGACAGTGAGGGGCGGTTAACAACGAAACTTTACGACAAAAGAGATGATTTTAATTTTCCCATTGTGAACTTTTCATTCATATGTAGCAACATTCCAGCAGCACCTGCATATGGAGTATATATCTCTCAGTCGATACGATATTCCAGAGCTTGTGGTTCCTATCAGGATTTCCTTGATAGAGGGTTGCTGCTAACAAAGAAGCTACTGAACCAAGGGTTCCTCATAATTAAGTTGAAATCATCAATTCGAACGTTTTACCGTCGCCACCACGACTTGGTTGACCGGTATGGAATATCCGTGTCACAAATGACCACTGATATGTTCCACTTGTCGTAAACACTTCCCGGTCCTTTCCTCGTTCATGACTTATCACCGAGTTTGTAACTAGATTAACACAACGGACGTCACTAGTGGAGCAGGAACTGCTTACCCTTCCGGATCACCTGAGTTCACCCCCGGTTTTTAGTGGGGTTCGTGTTACCCTATCTTTAGTTTTATATATATGTTTACGGTTGATCGTTGTTTGACCTTATGTACTTTTTCTTTTGGCCACTGTGTTGTTCTTCGATATACGGATTCTGATTGCCCCATTAGTGTCTTCTTATGGGTAAATTGCAAATGATTTTTATATTGTCAAAATAAATGGAATATTTATTTTAAGAAAAATTTCCGTGAGAAAAAATATGGACGAACTTGCATATAAATCGAGCAACACAAGAAAAGCAAACCAGTTCAGTTGGGAAATTATACATAATACAATTTATACAGAAGCAAAATTGAAAAAAAAATAGGATCTATGAACGATTTATGCCATTTTTTTAATGGAGTGTAGCACCACTTTCTGAGGGTAAGATGGTTATGAATGAATAGAAAAATGATTGGTGAAGCGATTTATATATGGGTTTCTGATAGAAAATAAAATCTGATAGCCACGAAACCTGGAAATGTGCTGACCCAGAGTTGGAGAAGCAAATCCGCTGTTTTCCGTATGTATTGCTCTCTGACGTTGAACGGCTACAGCAACTTTATAAATGCCGTTAAACGACAGAGGAATCTCGGACTAGTGATAGGCTTGTTGAGCTGTTAGATCCAACGACCTAACTCATTGAGCCACCCGGGCCCCTTCGATTAATGCGACGTTCGTTACAAGTCGTAATACGACAAAAGTGTTAGTCCCACTCACACCCTCTTTTAGAGGTAGAAATGAAAGACTGAATGAATTTATTATTTTGATATTGTTTATATGCGATCTTGTAACGAACACACAACCATGCACTGTGTTTAGTCTTATTTATATTACATTATTTTAGTTAAGAAAAAAATTATTTTCGGAGGAGTGAACTTGAAGAGGTAGATAATAATTAAGGAGAAAGAGAGCAAAGACTGCTTGGCTCGGAATCAATATAATGTGTCCGAATGGGGCGACATGTTTACCCGCGGACTGTTGTTTCATCGAGCTAGCACTATAAAAATCCAACTATTTACTAAGCGTGTTGGTCTAAACCTCATCAGCATTTCATTTAATATTAACACTTGCTGAATTGGTGTTAAAAACAATCACTCACTCGCTTATTACCGGGGCACCTATAAAGTGCGAAACGAAATAGAAACGAAACGAAACGAAATGAAATCAACGAAAACGAAACGAAACGAAATCAACAAAAACGAAACGAAACGAAACGAAATCAACGAAATGAAAACGAAACCAACGAAAGCAAAACGAAATCAACGAAAACAAAACGAAATAGAAAATGGAAGAAAAAATAATAGTGGCCTAAAAGAAATCAAACCAATTTTCACAATTACGATGTTAGACTACTTCCCACACATGTCTGTCTTTCATCAGGAGAGGACATGATTTGATCACCATTGAACAAGAATGCTATGCATTTATTCAGCGGGAGTCTGTCCTTTTCACTTAGTGTCTTCTTTTATATTTGGGAACCATAAGAGCAAGTCAAGTCTGTTGAAAGGAGAGGAATTAAAATAACAGAAGTGCAGTAGTTAAAGTTCACTAATAAATACCCCCGTCCGAGCAAAATTTAAAAGTGTGTCGGAGAGACGAAAAAGTGTGACGATCGGACGGACAAACGAACGAACGGACAGCAGAAGTCCTATATACCCCAATCTTTTTTTGGCGGAGGTATACAAATCCTATCAAAAATTAACTTTAGAAATTAAAAAAAAATCTACATATCTTGTAAAAGTACCCTTTTCCCCTTTGATCCCTTTTCATATAAAAAAAAAACCCAAATCATCCCCCCTCCAAAAAAATTTCCGGTATTAATAAAATTTGATACGGCACATATTTTTTATACCCCCCGCTATCCAGCGGGAGGGGGGGGTATATAGTATATGTCCGTTTGTCCATGAGTGTTTCCCTCACTGCCTATGCAATTCATCCTTAAAGTCCCACTGGCTATATATTTGACTAAAAATAAAAACACAATTCTTTTAATAACAAAATCATTTAAACTTGTTAAAACATTTAAAAAACGCAATAAAATTGGTTTTTCAGCTCGCATTACTATATAATAAAGGGAGAAACAAGTAGCGAGAATTAAGTCCTGTCATGCAATAATTCCCACCGAAGATTTTCCGTATTCATACAACCTCTGTTGAACTTGAACGCTACGTATGCGTATTGAGATTGTTGTCTATGAAAGAAACATGTCGGAATCTAGTTCAAAGTCAATCGTAACTACTCGGCCATTCTCGCTACCCTGCAAATAACCTCGTATGCATTAGGCGTATAAATCGCACTACTTTTCACATGCCAGTTACATGAAAGTTTGATAAAGTTATATTTTAAACAATTTTCTATATTTCAATTAAAGTTTTAATTAGTTTTGCATGATTAGATTTTACTTAGTATGTCTTCCATATTGGATTTTCGTGGACTATATTTTTGTGCAGCTTAACTTAACTTAACTTCCGGCAAACAATTTAAGAAGAATTTCTACTATGTACGTACGAGGTTATTTGCAGGGTAGCGAGAATGGCCGAGTAGTTACGATTGGTTCAAAGCGTGGTCCAAAGAGAAGATTTACAGATTCAGAAAGAAAACACCGGAAAAGAGAATCGAATGCTAAATTGAGTAATCTGAGCAGGATATGGATTGGAGACCAGTGTGATCGTTGGAATGAGCTCAGATCAGTTCTACGAGTGAAAACCAACACTGAAGTGGCGAAAATACTTTTGGACTGGTAAGTGCAATGTTTACATTTTAACGATGAAAATAAATCGTACATTGTGGCTGGTAGAAGTTATAAATTTATTCCGTAGGTGAAAACATCGAAGGAAATATATATTTATTTATCATCTATATCTTAAATGTATGTTATTTACTTCGAAATAGGTGATATTGTTGTGAATATAATCAGTAACAAAGTACAATGTAAGTCGCAAAATTAGTGTAAAGTAAAGTATTTGCTCCACAATCAAGGCATTTCGGAAATGGGCTTCTGCCACTAACTGTACTAGTAGTCACACTATATATCTATCACAGATCTTCATTACTTTTGTCATTTTACAATTTTGCAATATTCCTAGGCTATTGTCAATTTCAGCTATGATGAGAAAACTCGGGAGACACAAACAAAAAAAACAACAGCAAAAATTACAAGATGATAGTGTGTTTGCCACAAGAGTGCCATTGTATGATAATATAGCATGTGCTGCATTTACGTCCACTCCAGAACGTGCCCATCAGAAGCCCAACATTACTGTTGCAGATGTTTCTGAGATTTCAGCATCAGAACATGAGATTGGTAGAATGTAAGTTTAATAAAACAACATAGTAGTGAAAGTATATATAAATTGTATTGCTGTTTATTGTATTTTAAACAATTTATGTCACTTTCGTACAGCTAGAATGAAAACATTTGAAAAATTGAAGAAGAAATAAAGCAGTTGAAAGACTGAGACTCAGAGAGAACAATGAAGGGCCTGAACAGTAATGCCAAATTTAGCTAAGTACAGAGCTTTGCTCATGGGAGATAATTATACATTTTTGTATTAATAAAATACGGTATAAATCAACAGGGTCTTGTTGTGTAATCTATATATTTACACCATGAATGATGCTTTTAATTTTCATATATGCACTTTAGTTTTGACAAATCTGACAATATTTCATTACATTGAATAAAATAGAGATTTACTCAAGTAAAATGCAAGTATTGTGTAACATGATTTTAATTTTTGGTGTTTTAACGCCACTTTCTAAAATATTTCAGGTATATCATGACGACCAGTTTTAGTGGTGGAGGAAGCCGGAGTACCCGAAGAGAACCACCGACCATGGGCAAGCAATTGGTAAACTTTACTACTTGCGGCTGCGAGTCGAGTGCACTCTTTTTTGTAATTTACAAAGCCAGGCTATTGTGTAACAGCTACACAGTCAGTTATATATTTTTTTTGTTTTAGGACAGAAGTTGAAATGTCGGGAATTGCTGTCAGAAAATATTCCACTAAAAAAGCATTTGACAAATCCAGCAGTTTTATTAATCCATTTGAGTGAGTATTCTTGACGGGGGTATATCAAAACGGCGACAATTTTAATTACCAATTTGAAAATTATATATCAAAATAGTGACATTAAGTTAAATTGATTTTGACAGGTGAAAGAGGATATGATAGTTATTAACTTGTAGGATTTTACTATACTAGTGCTTGCGATAATTTTAAAAGTTTTAAATCATGGAACAGTTTAAAAAAGTTTATTTTATCTACTGCTACTTTTATATTAATATTCATCCTACTTTCATCTCCCCGTTGGTGAGCAGGGGACAATAGGTTTTGTTGTCATCACTTGGCGTCCGTTGTCATCATCCGTCGTTAACTTTTCACAATTTCATCTTCTCCTCTGAAACCACTGGACCAAATGGAACCAAACTTGACACGAATAATGTATGGAAGGTCCTCTACAAAGTTTCCTCATTTTATGCCAATTGGATGAAAAACATGGCTGCCTGAGGCAATTCTTGATTCTGATGGGCCGATTTTCAAAAATAGGTATTGAGTAAATGTCAAATAATATAAGCTATAAGCAGAAAAATCCATGGCGAAATTAGTACATTTGTAACAATATCGAAAGAAAATAAAACAACCGCATAATTTGACACAAACACGACCAAAACCAAAGCATGAGCCATGTAAACTCCCACAAGAACAGGTTGTATCGTTTGGTGCTCAGAAAGGGTAAGCATGAATTGCTCTGCATTTGGCATTGTTTCATTAGAGTATGATGAAGGTATAGAGGAGGGTTGAGATCTCCCAAGACGTTTTACCCTGCAACACATTTATGTACCTGTCCCAAGTGAACCTTTGTCAATGGATGTCTGAGGATGTTTATCGTCTTTTTGTGTTTTAATAAGTGTTTATGTCAGTAATGTTGTAGTGTTGGAGGAATGTTTTCACATTTGTTTTTTGTTTTTTTTGTTGACCATAAAGAGCTGGACTTGTAGTGTGAGTTTGTGCTCATTGTAGAAAGGCTGTGTGGCAACCTCTTTTTTACGTGTTTTAGATTCTGTTTGTCATAGAGTTGTTGTGTCATTGACATTTACCCCTTCCCTTTATTTTATTCCTATGTAATGATTTTTTTTTCAGTCTTACAATTACAGCATCAGAAATAATGGAACACAATTTGGAAGGTGAGATGTCGGATGATGATTATGAACCAAGCCTAAATTGGATGCTGAGGTAATATATTGTTTCATATATCAATTTGGTCAAATTAATTAAATTTGCCAGCTGTAAGATTTTAACAATGCATATTCAGGGTAAATATTCCCTCACAATACACCTAGCATGCCTAATGAACAAGATATAGAGAGAACCATATGGCACTGGGTCGTGAAACT
Source organism: Bathymodiolus brooksi (assembly GCA_963680875.1). Classification (NCBI taxonomy): domain Eukaryota; kingdom Metazoa; phylum Mollusca; class Bivalvia; order Mytilida; family Modiolidae; genus Bathymodiolus; species Bathymodiolus brooksi. The sequence continues at coordinate 61,398,637 of OY804588.1, forward strand.
AGTCATACATGTATTTGTTCCCTAAGAAGAGAGAATTATTCATATAGGATTGTTGACACATAAGATGTTTGAAATGCTCACAGTTGTTGTATATATAATTATGAGTTAATTTTCAACATAACTTACAGTTATATGATATAGATTGTCAAAATTAAAAAGTATATTTATAAATAAGAATCTGACAGATATATCAAAATCTCTTTAATTACTTTTAGGATGGACCATAATAATAATATTAAAGATGTTTACTCTGAGGAGGAAGATACGGATGACAATGAAGATACAGCTGATGAACCAGAGGTTGAATTAGGTCCAGGAGTGAAACGGATACGAGATAACACAGATATTGATGACATGTTGGATGTAGTCTGGTACCCGTGACCCCTCGGATTTTTATCAAACAAAAAAATCCGAGGGGTCACGGGTACCAGACTATGTTGGATGATACAATATTCCTTGTCTTTTCAAGTCAGTTGATGACATTGGCAAACACCTGCATGCAGAAAACTTGTAAAGTGAAAGGCTGCAAGGAGGAAGTTGTGATCTCACAAGAAACTGTTTCATCACTAGTATACTTTAAATGGGTAAGTCCTCACCCCATCAAAATTACAGCTTAATATGGTAATTAAGTTTACTCTAAAATAATTTCAAATATGATCTAATGATAATTCTCAGATTTGAAATGTTGTTAAAACTATATGACACAAAACCGAGATCAATATAGGCTAAAACATATTTACAATGCTTTTATTGTTGTTTTCATGTTGAAGTCGTTGTGAGACCTTAACCAACGAGAAAACTACTAATATACATTACAGTTAAGATAAATGCAGTTAAAAAAAATGAGGGAATATTCTTTTTACCGTTGTCAACAAACTACTTTATGGTGATAGCAACATGAAAACACGAACACAGAGCTAAAAAATTAAATAAGCCAAATTTTGTACAGTTGTTGGTTTTTACATGAAAAAATTGTCTATTTGCTAACATCAGTCCAGTTCTATAATTATAAACAAATGCTTAGATTATTTTCTGTTGCTAAAATTTTAACTTACAGATTAGCAGGGTTTGACATTAACGGTTGTCCGATTGCCCGGGGCAAGTGAAATGCGTCTTTGGGCAAGTAAAAACGGCACCTAACTTGTCCGATCGGGCAAGTGAAAATGATTCGGTGATATGTTCAATTCCTGAAGAGCATGTATCGTGTATTTTACGCCATTTTGTTTTATTTTGTTGACTACGGAATTCCCCTTTCTCAAATAAAGATTGTGTTATTTATATTAGCCAATCGCGAATGCCTAATTAGGAGGCGGCGCTGCATCAACATCGTATTTATTTTTGCCGGCCAATGAAAAGCTCAAGTTATTTGCGGTGTTCTAATTTTAGAAAATTATCCCTGATATGTATTGCCTTTGCGATCAAAATATTGAAAGCGTGATAGATTACTGGAATAAAAATTCAAACAAACTATACAGTCGTTGTCAGTCTATAATAAGGAACATTTATACTTAAATTTTCTAGCAAAAATATTTCAGAAATACTCATCAATCACCCGTATTTATAAAACTGTCATATTCCCGCAAATTGATAGGTACGTAATTATATAGCCAAATGATGCACTAACACTATGCCCACACTATAAGGTGTAAATAATTAATATGAGGGGTCATTGTAGATTGCATAGTTCTGCACTACATGCATATATGGCACTTAAGAATTCGGGCTAGTAGTTTACAGTTTCGGGCAAGTAAAATCAATATGGCACTTGCCCGAATGGACAAGTTGGTCAAAAAGTTAATGTCGAACCCTGATTAGAACAGATTATTAATTAAGTTTATTACTTTATTTATAGGTCTGTAAGAATGGCCATCTAGCTCACAAGTGGTGTTCACAGCCTATTCTTAACCGAGGATTACATAGTGGAGACTTGTTATTGTCAGTTGCCATACTGTTATCTGGGAACAACTACCAGAAAATTGCAACTTTATCAAAATTTCTTAAACTGCCAATTGTTTCAAGCTCCACTTTTCACAAAATTCAAAGAACTTACATGATTCCATCTATTGACAGATTTTGGATACAGGAACAGGAATCTGTTATTAGCCAGTTCAGGGACTAAGAAGTCATCCTCTTAGGTTTGTTCTTTTTGCATGTTTTACATTTTTCAAAGGGCTGCGATATAGCCTTTTTGTGTTGATGTGGGGTAAAATCACAAAAATGAATCCATCAATACTTTATTATCCCCTCGCCAACGAAGTTGCGAGGGGATATAGTAACGCTACCTTCCGTCCGTCCGTCCTTCCGTAACATCCTTGTGAACACTCTAGAATCAACATCTTTCAATGGATTTTGACCAAACTTGGTACATACATAGTCCTTAAGAGAATCTGGAACCCTATTGATTTTCAAGGTCATAGGTCAAAGGTGGGGGCGTTTTGACCTGTTGCCGTCAAGTGTAATGGTCAAAATTTTACTGGGGCGAACATTTTCAGTTTTTAGTCTATTTTGACTACATTTATTACCTTTCTGGAATATTTTTATAACTGTACATATATATTTTGCTATATCCCTACCGTTTTATTCGTGATTTAGCTGGAACTTTTGTGTTTTACATCATTCACTGGACTTTTATTTTGATTGACATTTTACCGGGAAACCGCCATTTTCTATCATTGTTTACCTGAACTACAAATATTTTATGGATCATCTTTTGTTTTTACATCATAGATATTTAGTGTGGAATACCAATTTTTACATACGGGAATTCATCTTATTGACATTTTACAAAGTGCCAACTGTATTCCTTTACTTGGATATATTATTGTGATGTCAGGATAATAGAACTGTTTTCCGGCCTTCTAAGTGGGGTAATCCTATCAGAGTCGGAGAACACGAAGAATTTTCCTGTAATTTAATATGCATCCAAAACTTCTGATAAACATTACGTTGATTTTATGCCTATGTGGAAAATGGGTCGAAGCAGATCGTGGTAACACAGAGCATGATAACACACAGTAACTAGAACAGCGAAGGTCGGAATTTGCTACAGTAACACAGACAGCCAGGTATGTACAACTTTACCCTAATGCTATTGAGTATGGGCGTATAAAACCTTGGAACATCCAGTTAAAACAGAACCAGCCATTTCACCTACTAATAAAGACCTTATTATTGCTGTCGGGCGACATAGAGTCCAATCCTGGCCCTGCTACGAACAGCTGCCGGATCTGCCAAAAACTTGTAAAGCGGAATGATAAAGCTATACAATGTGATGATTGCAACCGATGGATCCACGCACGATGTACAGGTATAGATAAGGACACCTACATCAAACTACAAAAAAGTGACGATAAGTTGTACTGTTCAAATTGCATAGCACCGTGTGGTCTATGTTCAGGAAGCGTACATAAGTTATGACCGAGCCATCGAATGCGACAAATGCAAAACATGGATACATACCTCATGCGCAACAGTATCTGATGACGATTATAAAGTCATACAAGCCACCAACTGTAGATGGATTTGCCCTACTTGCGACACAGCAAACCTATCAACATCATTTTCAAGCAGTTCATCTGGCATTCGAAACTAGTAATCCATACCAAATTATCAGGAAAATAGAATACCAGAAAATGACAGAAGCGCCCAAGACAAACTGCAGCATACATGTAGAAACATCAACAATATCACGATGTTTTCAATTAATATCAATGGAATCCGAGGGGAAAAGCTTGAGCTACGGGCCTATTTGTCAACCGAAAATCCTGATATAGTTGCTCTACAGGAGACTAAATAAAGGTAATAACAAAATTACCGAACTCCGAACAATCTTACAAAGGGAAAGTCAAAACTCATAATTATATAAACAGACAAAATCAGTCAACAACCGGAAAACTGTGAAAACTAAGATTGACTCTAATATTAAGTCAAATGAACTCGTACCAGAGTGTTTAGAATACGACATATACCGTAATGACAGAACTGCGAATGGCAGAGGAACAATGCTACTAGTAAAAACCTATCTTAAATCAGCACCTCTCAGGAAAGTAGAAAACGGATCAGAATCAACATGGTGCAAAATCAACCTACAAGGCAAACATGATTACATAGGAAGCTGGTACAGACCACCAGATGCCCCAGCTGATAACAGCTTCCTACTCAAGGACCAATTTGACAAAATCAAGCAGCTTGGTAAGACACATCAACAGCCATGCATACATGTACTAGGCGACTTCAACTACCGCAAAATAAACTGGCTGACAATGCTAAACAAGGACTCAAACTCGTGTTCGGTGGATAGTGATGGTCAGTCTCTTATTGACATTATGAATGAAACCAGTGCCGAACAGCTAGTACTATTTCCAACAAGAGGAAATAACACACAAGATCTCCTGATAACAACCTTACCTGGACAATTCACTGACATCAAATCACCGGATAGCTTAAGCGACCATGATATAGTTATGGGAACACTGAAGTGTAAAGCGCCAAGGAAAACTAGATCAGAAAGAGAATACTATCAGTACTCAAAGGGAAACTACCACCAAATGAGGGAAGACACACAGAATTTCACAAAAGATAAATACTTCAATGGTCATCATCACAACAGGACCGTAGAAGAAAACTGGAAAATGATAAAAAAAAACTTCATCATGAAAACAACTGAGAAGAACATACCATCAAAAACATCATAAGGAAAACAATCGTTACCATGAATAAACAACCATATTAAATCCCTGATCAGAAGACGTAATCGAACCCATGCAAATTACAAGAAGACCAACAGTAGTAGAATTAAGAGAAAATGGCAAGAACTACGAAAATCAGTAAATAAGGAAGTGAATGAAGCGCCCAACACCTATGTAAACAACCTTATAGGTGATATAGAAAAGGACTCAAAACCATTTTGGAAATATATAAACAACCAAAAAGGCAGACAAACAGGGAATTCCACCTCTCCTGACAAAAGACAACAAATCTGCAGAAACCGACAAAGACAAAGCCGAAACCCTCAATCAGCAGTTTACCAGCGTCTTCACACGTTCAGAGTACGATTCAATACCATACCAGCAACCAACAACAGAAAGTATGAGTAAGATCATAGTTACCAAAAAAGGAATAGAAAAATTACTAAAAGGATTGAATATTACCAAAGCAATGGATCCGGACAACATCCATCCAAGAGTGCTAAAAGAACTGGCTTCTGAACTCTCTGAAATTATGGCTCATTTTTTCCAGCAGTCCATTGACACGGGATCCATACCTAGCGAATGGAAAAAGGACAACATATGTCCACTGTTTAAGAAGAACGATCGATCTATCCCAAGTAACTATAGGCCGGTGTCACTCACGTGCATTTCATGTAAACTTTTGGGACATATCATTTGCTCAAATCTGATGCAGCACTTTGAAAAAAACAACATTCTCAACAACAGACAACACGACTTTAGGAACAATCATAGCTGCGAGACTCAACTTGTAAACGTAATCCATGATTGGGCTACAGCCATCGACAACAGGCAACAGGTTGACATATTCATCTTAGACTTCGAAAAGGCATTCGATACAGTCCCACATGATCTACTGAAAAGCAAACTTCACAGATACAGTGTACCAAAAAACATCATGAACTGGACCGATTCCTTCCTGTCCAACAGACAACAATGTGTCGTTGTAAATGGATGTAAATCTGAAGAGTCGGCCGTAGTTTCAGGAGCCCCTCAAGGAACAGTGCCGGGCCAATACTATTCCTCGTCCACATCAACGACATAGCAGATAATGTTACATCAGAAATTATACTATTTGCAGATGACTGTGTCTGTTACAGGGAAATCAACAACTCCAACAACTGCGCAGAGCTCCAAAAAGAGATATACACCTTAGGAAAATGGGCGGAATCATGGGGAATGAGGTTTCAACCTGTCAAATGCAACATGATGACCTTAAGCCGCAAACAGAAGACCGTAGAATATAAATATACTCTGAACGGCACAGAACTGGAATTCCTAACATCAATAAAATATCTTTGAGTGAACATCACGAACGACTTACATTGGGGGAAACACATAGAGGAAATATGTAACAAATCCTATAGAACCTTGGGATTATTAGAAAGGAACCTGTCATCATGCCCCATGGAAGTTAAGCTACAGGCATATAAAGGACTCATTCGACCTGTCTTAGAATATGCCAGCACAGCCTGGGACTCACATCAATCTTACCTACAAGAAAAACTGGAAAAAGTTCAGAAAAGGGCTGCTAGATTTATTACATTAAACTACAACTATGAACCAGGCAGTATGACAACTATACTTAAACAGACAAAATTAGAACCACTAAAAGAAAGAAGAAAACAGAACAGGTTAATATTATTTTGTAAAGGCGTACATCATCTAGTCGAAATTCCAACTGATAATCTTCAACGCCCATTAAGAACAACTAAGAACATGCTTAGTCAACATTATCTCAGACTTCCAGCCAAGACCGATATACTGAAATTCAGCTTTCTCCCGAACACAGTCAAAGATTGGAATCTTTTATCGCCAGACTTCATCAACAAGATTCAATCTGCGGAGGAACCAGCTAAATCATTCGCTGATATAGCAAAGGGGAACCAGTAATATGTAAACCTTGACGCACGTGCGATATAATAATGTCTCCGGAGGTAAAATCGTATCCAATCAAGATCAAGATCAAGATGGAGAGCTTTTTGGATCAAACAATTTATTATATACAGTTTTCAGTCTGGTTTTCGATCTTCATATTCGACTGATACGTGTTCGATACATTTACTATATCACACTAGAACAAAGTAATATGTATGACTCTATGCTGGAATGTTATAATGCTTGACTGGCAGAAATCTTTTAGATACAGTTTTTTGGTAAGTTATTGAAACCTATTTTACTATAAGATTGAGATATGGGAATTTGGAAATAATGATATTTTAGAACGTGCACAATTAAAATTTGGTCAACTATTACTCCATTTAAAAACGACTACACCCGGCTGTATGGTATACGGTGAGTTAGGACGATATCCAGTCGAAAATGATATCAAATAACAAATGATTTCTTATGGTAGTAGATTAATTTGTTGATAAGTTAGTGGAGCAGGAACTGCTAACCCTTCCGGAGCACCTGAGTTCACGTCCGGTTTTTAGTGGGGTTCGTGTTACTCGATCTTTAGTTTTATATGTATGTTTTGTTGATCGTTGTTTGTCCTTTTGTACTTTTTCTTTTGGCCATTGTGTTGTCTGTTCTTCGATATACAGATTCTGATTGCCCCTTTAAAATTTGGTATCTTCAAACTCTTCTTATCATACGGCTATGAGGCATGCAGATTTGGAAATAATGATATTTTAGAACACGTGCAATTAAGATTTTGTAAACTATTGCTTCATTTAACAACAACCACGCCAATCAATGTGGTATATATGGTTTCTTATTGGGGTAGAATAATTTCGGGAAAATAAACTAAATTATAATCAATATGTCATAAACCTTTGTATCGACATTCACAAATATCAAACATTAACCCAGTTGGTTAAAATACATTAAAACATATATATATTTGATGAATGTGTTCTTTCTTATGTATGGATAAATCTTTTTTTAAATGATGTTTGGCTAAAGCAAGGATTTGTATAGTATACACATCCTTGGCTAAAGAAAATTGTTCAGAGACCAGTTTTTAGAGCAGACATGGCTAGAAATATTTTAATATCCTCGAAGGTAAAGACCTTTTTTTTTCTACACTTTTTAACTGTAGACAAAAACAAATGGTTTCCGATATTTCGATATTGAGCGTAACTGTTGAAGGTTCTTCCAGAAACGTGTCGTGTGCACTAAATTTGACATCTACGTTTTTATTGCTATAACTGGGTCGATACCACTGCTGGTGGATTATTCGTTCCCGGGGTATCATCCGCTCTGTAGATAGTGTTTCGGCATTGATACGGTTTAATGGATATATTTATTATTAAATTTTACAGTTCTTAAATAATGTAATTATTATCAACACTAAGATTCTCCTCTCGCGGGAATATACGTGACCTTAGCTGATTTTGGCTTCCTGTTTAGATCCTTTGGTTTATTGCTCCTAATTACTTTTAATTTTGTTTGGCTTTCCTATATTTCGATATTGAGCGTTTGCTGATGAAGCCGGTTATTCCAGAAACGCGTCGTGCGCACTAAATTTGATATCTACGGCGTTTTTTTTTTTATTATTAGAACTGTAAATCAGAAACTACCAAAATACGGGACCTGGAAACAATATTCAAAGGGAAAATAACAAAACAAATAATTATTTATTTATCTGTCTCCGTTATTACCTAATGATGAGCATACAGTAGGCTAAATTATGATCAATCAGTATTACCAGAACGTTATACTGGTATGTTGTATTAATCAACTCTTTGGTATTTAGATATACTGCTATAAAATAATCTACCAATCAAAACGTATGTTACAAGGTGTAACGGAGCCAACCTGGAGAAAAAAAACAGTGTACATGATAATGATCATGACGAATTTGAAGAAGTTCATTTTTCTGGCATTTTTGACATCATTTTGTCAATGTCGTAGACACCACCTTGCATTGAAGGTGACTTATCTAAACAAATTAGCATAGTAATCTTAAAACAGAGCGTAATTCAAAGGAACGAACTCATGAAAACAGAAAAGGGGGGGTTGGTATCTGCATCTGGATCCGGTTGCAATCGCCCGAGAAAAATGGCTTTCTCGACCACACACACTAAGCACTATATCAATGAAAATTCCATCCTGTAAATGGTGAAAAATGGTCATTGTGTAATTTTAAAAGATGGATTCCAATGCAAAAATCTGCAAAAGGAAACGCCAGTGTATTTCTTCGTGAATGGTTTTCACTTTTAAAATGTCATTTTTTTTTAACTATCGGCAAAACCGGAAATAGTTGTACCCCGTTCCGGTATTTTATTTTCAAAGTTTCCGGTAAGCCGTCATTTGTTTTATGACGAGTTACACAGTTTTTCTACCTTCTTTGCTCTCTATTTCGACAAAAAGCTAGCGGTTGAATAAATAAAACATTGCTGCTGATTAAACAACAAAAATGGTTATCCGAATTCTGTGTAAAAATTGATAGGGTCGTTAGCAAAAATTAGGGTGGAACAATTGTTGATAAAAAAGGTTGGGTTCGGCGGCTGAAAAATAGGGTGGGTCGGGTGACCGTAAACACACATATTTTTTTTTTTTTGGCCTTGTCATGAACCGTCCATGATTGTGCTGTCCTCACCCACAGTATCTTGACGTTTTATCTAGCGAAATAATAGTGAAAAATCTGTATATTATATATATAAAGACACAAGTTATGAAACAAGTTTTTCCCTCCAAAGGTTGTCTTAACTGTGTAAATTTTGTGTAACCTTCGGCTTCGTTCGCCCGTAAAATAAATTTTAATGCTACGTTGGAATGTTGGAAGGTAAATCCCTTTCATGCATAGTTTATTTGTACCAAATATTGCTTTGTTCCCTACCTATTTGTCTTTTTTCACAGCAGAAAGACTTTCGTGTTTTGAAAATTTAGCCATTGTGCCCATAACTACCGGTTTCTGCAGCAAATAAAGTTGATATATAAATTATTTGCTTTACGTCTATCAAAAAATACAGTGCACAAATATCACATTTGTTTATTTTTATTCAATGTCGATTATATGCACATTTTAAACCCAAATGAGTATAGTCAAAAAGTGTTTTCGCAATCCCGATAGCGGCGGTAAAATGTACATCTTGCCACTAATAATAGTTGGCCCTACAGATTGTGTTCGGGATTAGTTTACGTAAAAGGCAGAGATATTCTGGGAAATGCTTACAATCGGCCTCGAGAAGGGACGAAGCGTAGTGTCGTACTGTGATACAGGACCAAAACAAACATCGGTCATGTTTGGGTAAAGTAATAAATTTTACCGAATTTGAAAATTTTTAATTACAGTTACAATACCCATGACTAATTTTCAGGTAGTCCAAAGGACTATTCATTACAAAGCTTCAGATAGTCCTCTGTCAAATTAGATGGGCACACTGACTACCGTTAGTGTTGAACCCTGAACATCATTCAAATTTTAACCTTTGAATTTGCCAGGGTGAACACAGAAGTTTTCTTCAGGCTTGGGTTCGTACTTGAATCTGTCGTGCTAGTAAAAATCATCTCCAAATAGCCTGGGGCTAGTTAGATGTGAAAGAAAATTTCAACCTGTGATCTACAGTACAGAAAGCGACATGCCGTGATCAATCACCGTGATAGTGGTCATGTCTAGGAGAGTGATGGGGATTAAAATTTTAACTTCATGTCAGTGATCAGGGGGCAATAAAACACCAGGTGTTAATCTTGTAATCAAGTGTGTCGTTTTACAGGTAAACTAGTCAGACAAGCTGTACAGGTGAAATTACGTTTTTATATCGCCAATTTTATATTATTTTCAAGACTGTCCGATTCCCCTCAATAAAAAAAACCATTTTTATTTCTTTCCTCAAAACGTTGAACGTAATCCCGGGAATGAACTCCCGAGATCGAGAAAATAGCACGAGAACGGAGTTCATTTGAATTGATGAATAAAATGTAAATAATAAATGATTATTCAACTTCAATTCAGTGAAATCATGGGTTGTGCAAATTTGTTTCAAAGATTTTTAACCTTGGCTGTGTATTGAGTATCTACACTTAGTATTTTATTGACACGCGTACACCACGTGACTTGGCTTGTGCACAAATGAAGTTTCATAAACACGTGCGTGATTTGTACGTTTTAAAGCGTATTTCCAATCCAGGTCAATGTTACATTTTAGTTCAATAATATTTTTTATACGTTCAGTAATTTTTTTTATTTCAATCTTCATAGGAAACCCAGAAAAAAACATGAATAAATAAAGAATACCAAAAAAAAATAAAAAATGATGTATTAAATAATGATTCTAAGAATAGAACTTGGTTTCATAACATGTCAATCATTAAATGGACAATAACAGAAAAAGCTGTGCAGTCCTGTGGAATACGAGAGGTTTAACTTATCAACAAAAAATACATTGATGAAGCAGCCCGTATTTACGAATAATTCAACACATACTGAATTCAACCCAACAGAAGAAAAAAAATGAGAAATTAAAATTAAACAAGATACGGTCATTGAAGAATTTGATTAAAAATTATCGAAACAAATATTTATAAACAGATCGTTCAAAGAAGTACTACATGTCCAAAAAGTCACTAAATTTACGGATATATTTTGGAAATTAGCGGCTAATCTGCAGAAAGTTTAGAAACGTGAAAGGAAATAAGGAATTAACCTTCATCATGATTTTACCCCTACAAATGTTTGACATTACACAGTATCTGACCAAAATCAAATGTCACCAGTTTATTTATTTATTTATTCAAATTCAAATCTTAATTGGCTTTCAACCCAATAGATTTATGACAAAATACAGTAAAAAAAACTCAAAGTTTATGGAACAAATTAAAAGCATGCTCATAGTTTTCCGCTTTTTGTTCATTTTGTAGCCATTAGGCTACGTAAATTTGGATTGTTATAGGTTTTTGTTTGCAATTTTAAAGAAAATTATTTTCATCTATAACGAAATTACGTAACAAGCCATGTGTGTAAAACAGTTTACTTGAATTGTTAAATTTTTTTCAATACGAGAGGTAAAAGTCCAAAACACAAAATAAACCAATAATCAATTTTAAGTCTGCTCTTTACCAACTAAACACTAAAAACCCGCACTTGCAAAGTCCGTGCTTCAAAAACCTGCGACTGCGGTTTAACTTATAAACAAAAAATACATTGATGAAATAGCCCGTATTTACGAATATTTCAATACATACTGAATACAACCCAACAGTAGAAAAAAAATGAGAAATTAAAATTAAACAAGATAAAGTTCAGTTGCGGTTTCAACAAAATTCTTAATATAGAACTCGAGGTCATAAAATAGAACTTTCTAAAACAAACGAAAACGATAACAAGACAGACATTCTTTGGCAATGAAAAGCAACAAACAGTCAAATATTAACAGCAAGAGGATACAAAATTAATTGTCAAAAATACATCCTTCAGTAGCAATAATTACGGCTTACGATATTAAAAGTCAACAGGTAGAACAGGTAACGCTAATCTCTTAATTGGCGGTAACATATCAATCGGCGCACAGGTGACCGAGAGCCATAAAATTTAATCCCCACCACCTTGTTTTATGGTCCTTTTTAGGTCTATCACAGTGGGTTTATGTCCGTGATGATATGTCTAAAGGATTAAAAATTATGTCTCTCGGAGTGATCAATCACGGCATGTCGCTTTCTGTACTGTATATCACCAAGTTGAGTGATACGTCCATCACAATGATTTATCATGCTATGTTCCGTACTCTTTTGTATTGCCATAGCACAGTCTAGAGACATGATATTGAGGTATATATATGTTATGCTTAACATGGTTAGTTGCCCCTTCATGTCCTTTGGCTCCAGTTTAATTCATATAAAATTCTTTTTTAGGATGACGACCGGAAGAAAATACAGATGAGTACATTTGGATTTCAGTTGAAAGGCTATCTTGAAGTGAACATCACATTTTTCAAGTACATGATACCAGAAGGAGTAAAATTGACAAATGCTGAAAAATTGGTAATAAACTTAAGGCAATCAATAAATATGCTGTATTCTAAACAACCTGCAGCTTCTCAACGGTAGCTTTAAATGGTCTATTCAGAATTCTCCAAAATTGGTGTTCCTGTCTGTCCTCACTGCCACAATTCATGAAGATCTGTAGTATCCAATTTTCTGAATGATTTTTTTTTTTGTGATAATGGTTTTGTAGCTTTTAGGTGTTCAGATAAAGCTTGAATTCATTGTCGTGGTAATCAAGATGACAACAGCTCTGAGTAACAGCAATTTGATTCAGAACCAATTTAATAAAAGTCATGACTGCATCGGTTGCACTGCCTTTTTATTTTAAGCTAGGGAGAACAAGTCTTCCACTATGCCACCATGTTATGTATTTTTAAAGTTTTACTTCCATTTTCAGCTCGCCTGTCAGATTCAGAAGGTCATGTGAAGTATTGTTATCAACTTTTCAAGCAATGTTAATAAAATACTCCCAAATAAAACAGATGTATTATTGTACAATTTCAGTTTGGTTTTACCTTGGACAAGAGCGGAAGTAGTGGAATATCTGCATATTTAGTGAGTATTGCATAATATCTATATTTAGCGCTATTTTTCGAAATGTACTAAATATAAACACCATAAAAAATGGAAGTTTAAAGGAGGGTTGGGTAGGATTATGTTGTTTAATGCCACTTTCACCAATATTTCAGTTTTATTGGTGGAGGAAATCGGAGAAAACAACCGACCTGCCGCACTAACAAACTTTTATCACATAATGTTGTATCAAGTACACCTTGCCATGAATGGGATTCTGTGATAGGCACTGATTGCACAGATAGTTGTAAATCCAACTACCATACGATCATGACAACGATGGCCCCCTAGGTTTAATGATAACGTAAAAGAATGTCATGTAATTATATATATATATAAGATATATGTATTTTTCTTACTATAGTTGCATAATTTTTTCTATGACTGTTTTTCCCAGTATTAACATTTACAAAAATTACGAATCGCAAAATAATCCTATCGTCCAGAAAATATGGTATGATTAGGTTGATTGGGTTTAGCATTATTTTTAGGCTTTATTGTGATTACTAGATTAATGGGGAGTACACATCGCCATGAGCGGGATTCGAACGCACAACTTTTGTGGTGATAGGCACTGATTGCATAGGTCGTTGTAAATCCAACTATCATAAGATCACAACCATGATTGCCCCTGACTTATTGGGAGAGGAAAGTCAAGACAGTTTAATAATGAACTGGTCAGTTACATTCCATAACAAAAATGTCTTGACAACCTAGCCCTGATTAAGCAAATTTTATTCAATTTTTGCACTAGCCAGTAGCCATATCAATTTTTACTAGACTGGGTTTTTGGCACAAATGCAGGTAAACATTAGAAATATGCCTGTAGACCTATCAAAAAAGACACAAACTTTTGTTCTTTTGAAAGGTGTCTTAACAGGACCTAAAATAATTGGTTTCTTTGGAATGTAACAAAGGGTTTTGTATACAGTCAAACCTGTATTTAGAGGTCACCTTTGGGATAAGGAAAAAGTGGTCTTCTTAAAAGAGGTTCAATTCATGTGAAATTTTCCATGACAGGACAGGAAGAAGGTGCAGGGCAGATTTGACTGTATATACCACTATATACAAGCTCATGGTCTATGTAAACATTTGTATTTCAGGAAAATTCTCAAGCAAAGAAATGCCTGTTGAAGAATCCTGCTGGTCTTCTAAGTAAAGAAAAGAAAACCAACAGTCTTTCTATTATTTTCTTCAAAATGGACTTTGAAAAGAATATGTAAGTTTTAAGCTTGATAGATCTGTTGATAAAAAAAAACACCAAATCCTATATATATAAACTGAATTTTAAAGAAATCCAATCTAGGAATTCTGTGTTAATTTAACCTGTCTATTCTGAACACAAAAGTTGGCCCCAAGGAGGTCAGTTTAGACAGGTTTCACTGTATATGGCAATATTTTACTTGTATAGGATAGAACAACTGCATTATACAGAGAAACCGCATCGGTGGTGTAATGATTAGCGTGCTCGTCACGAGTGCGGTAGATCGTGGGATCGATCGGGTCAAACCAAAGAATATAAAATTGGTACCGTTTTTTGGTACGTATAGAACGCGATCTTATGCTTTAAAATGAGAATTAGTAGGTGGGGTGCGTTTTATGCATAAGAGCAAGTATCAGACACTTTTTTTCAGGTCACGCAGAGAGTTGCCGGTAGCATAGCTTCGAGTTCACGGACGGCAATATTCCCAATGATCGACGAATTCATGTTCAAATAACAATTAATTGTGTTCATTATATGTGTTATTTAAAATAAAATTGTATAAAAATTGTATTTATTGCTTGTTCATTGCCTTTTTGAAAGGTTTGTAAATATGTATTTATTCTCGATGTTTGTCAATAATCATACTTGTGCATTGGTGTTGTTGTTCGGAACTAATTGTCCATACGAATGCAGGAATAACTGTCAAATGTTTGCTATCAGACGTGTGATATTTTACCTTTTTGCAATCTCTTTTTTTCCTGCGGTGAAATTACATGTGTTTGAGTATTGAAGCTTTGTTTGATTTATCGATTTTTTCAGTAGTTGACAAGGTCAAGGACCATATATTGTATAACAAGGTGTGAAAAGATAATTGAACGTGTCCTGTGACACCTGTCAATGTTATATACTACAAATGTATATTGTAACATTGTTACAATATGAGTACACTTCAGAAGAAATTATAATCTCTTTGATCAGGTCTTAATTAATGTTTTACTTTTGTATTGTTTTCTCTTTATTTGAATCGATCGTAATTACTTCCTATTACAAGCTTGACCCAAGCTTGCCTATCTTTGATCACATGAACGGTTCATTATTTGATGAATTTACTGATTAAAGATTAAACATATCTACATATTTATTATTTAAAGCAACCATAATTTGTGAGAAGAACGACAAAAAAAAATCAACTGCTCCATCCGTATCATTTTCATTGCCGTTTTGAACTTGTTTTGAAATTAAACATTAGCGATAAACTTCCTGCATTCACAAAATAGCTAATTTTTGCTTGCAAAATCTAGAATAATCGGTTTATACTCTTTTAACAAAACTAATTTAACATTTCCCTGTCTAAAAATCAAAAATACATGGATTAACAAATACTTGATCTGTGGTAAGCAGTATTTTGCGGTTTGAACGAGGATTTCAGCTGTGAATGTTTTACTGAATCTCCCTGCGTTCTGTAGATAGGAACTAGAATTTTCCCAGATTTTTTGGGGAGGAAAGGGGGTGCGTTCTATGCACCAGTGCATTTAATAGACACAAAAAGACGGTATTTGCTGCTTCTCTGCTAGACACACAGCATTAAGGAGAAACAGCGAAGCCTGGGTGGATCAGAATCAAGATAATGTGTCCGAGTGGGACGACATGTCTATCCGTGAACTGTTGTTTCAGTGAGCTAGCACTATGAAAATCCAGCAAAGCATGGTGGTCTAGTACAAAGCAGACCTCATCATCTTCTCATTGAAAATTAACTTGTTCTCGCCATGTTATAGCTGAGTTGGCATTAAACAACAATCACTCACTCACTCTCTCATTACACAGAGAAATATTCCATAAATACAGTACTAACAAGGTGTTTTTGTTAGAAAACACTGTGTTCTGGGGTCAATGAATCACAGCTGATGTTTTTTAGACATGACAAATTGACAACTAAATTTATAGTGTTTATGGTGTTTAATGCCACTTTCAACAATATTTCAGTTATATCGTGGCAGTCACTGAGTCAGTTTTATTGGTGGGAGAAACCAGAGTACCCGGAAGAAACTGCCGCAAGTCACTGACAAACATTATCACATAATGTTATATCGAGTGCACCTGGCCTGAGCAGGATTCAAACTCATGACGTTAGTGGTGATTGGCAATGATTGCCTGGGTAATTGTAAATCCAACTACCATACGATCACGACCATGACGGTCCCTGTTTTTGTTAGAGAACATGGTGGTCTAACGTCAATGAATCACAGCTGATGTTTTTCAGACAAATTTATAACACTGTCTGTATATTTTGATATTCAAAAAGAGGTGAATGTTTTTGAAAGGAAATAAAATTCCATTGAAATGACTGAATCGACTTTTGTAGTTTCTGTTCAAAGAACCTGTTACTGAGTTTTTTGTACGAGACTTTTGTTACATTTACATTTAAACTTTTTTTTTTAATATTTCAGTATAACAATAGAGCGGAATGGTAGCGATGTGCGGACATTAGAAATAACAGGAAGTAGCTCATCTTCACACTCGATGGCAAAGAGACATGTCAGAAAATCATCGTTAAGTGATGAAGCCTTAATGCCAAGACACCGGAGAGTTGTGACGAAGCCAACATCAGCCACATCAACGACTCTTGTGCCATCGTCTACTACGACTACTGTGGCATCATCTACTAAGACTACTGCGGCATCATCTACTAAGACTACTGCAGCATCATCTACTAAGACTACTGCAGCATTATCTACTACGACTACTGTGGCCACCAAAATAATGACGAATAATATGATGAAAAACACAGAAAAGATAGAATTAATAAAGGTGTCAAGAAGTGTTCCCATGACGAAAATAAAAAACAAATCCATGGAATTGGAAGCATATACTATGTTTGTAAGTTGGGTTAAATTAGTTAACTGGTTTTATCTGGTTAGAATAATATGGTTGTCATGGTAACTATGTATGAAACATGATTGGATTTTTTTTATTCAACCAATTCATTCATTTAGCAGTCAAATGCATTTTTTTTTCATTAAATTTTGTCTTGCTCAACTTAACTCATTTTTTTTAACCAATGTTCTATTGCAACAAATGTGCCTACCACCTTTACAAACTCAGGAAAGGGGTTTAAAGTTTAACATATGTACATGTAGTCTGCAATAAAGATTTTTTTAAATCATCCAAAGGAACAACAGTGGAAAAGTGGTTATAAAACTATAACTATGAAAACCATTGCGTCATTTCTCTGTGGACTCAAAGTTAAACACAGCTACATGTAGTGTTACTGTGCAATGGAGAATAGTTCTTTTAAATTCTTTTTCCGGTCAGTGATGTAGGCTTACGTATCAGACCATTTTGTTATAAACATTTGATTCATATGTATTTTTATTTATTAATAGTTTAGGGTAAATATCAACAAGAAGGAAGAAGAAGGACTGTATAATCTGTACTTCCATAACTGTCCTGCCTACAAAACAGCTCTAACGTTTGATATGACGGTAAGAACATCTTAATTTAAATTAGATGCAAATCATATATTTTTATGCTCCAGTCGCTAGTCATCTGGGACATTCAGTTTTACTCATGCCCGTACGTCCCATATTTGGTTTACGCTAAAGAACTTAAGTTCCCGTTTAGCAAATCATTTGGAATTTATACACAAGGTCAGGAACATCCAAAAAGGAAGACCAAGTTCAATTTTGCACTTTATCACTTTTTCCGTTTTGAAGTTGTGCCCCTGTTTAATTTAGCTGGAAGCGGTAGTGTCCATATCCTTTGAACACATTCTTCCAGATTTTTTCTTCAAATGTTGACGATCCACTATCATTTAGAAAAATTCATTATCAGGTTGTGTCAGGGGTCACATTTCAAACGACCAATCGGCAGTGAGCCTACAGAATCTTGAGGTGGCACCGTGCTGAACAGCATACCAATTTTTTGAAGGGTTAAAGCTTTCCTGATTTAAATAATAGGTCATCCTATGTCACTCAATAACTTATTGACATGATGCAGGCCTTTCAGTAAGGGGTGATATCTGGTACTTTTACCTACCTAAAATGGTCTTTGGTACCTCCTGAATTTAAAGAGTGTTGTATAAGTTATTCATGAAAATTGTTCAAATTTTAATAAAAAGTACCATCTGTAAATAGTGAAGTACTGATACACTTGAAAAATATTGAAAGCTCTGTGATGGGAGTGACCTCATCAGCTGTGTAATGATTAGCATGCTCGCCTAGTGTGCAGTAGAACTTGGGTTTGAACCAGGAACAGGTCAACCCAAAGACTAAGAATTAGTATTTGTTGCTTCTCCGCTAAGCATTAAGGAGTAAGAGCAAAGACTGGTTGGCTCGGAATCTGGATAATGTGTCTAAGCGACCTATGGACTGTTGTTTCTGTGAGTTAACAATATGAAAATCCAACTCAATATGTTGGACTAGTACAAAGCGGACATCATCATCATTATCATCTCATTAAAATGTAACTCGTTCTCACTATAATAATTAAAAGTGGAAAATTGCTCACTCTATGTTAAACAACAATTACTCACTCACTTTCTTCATAAGGACATTAATAAACAAATCTTTGGTTTGCTATTTCACAACAACTAAATTTAAAAGTAATTTAACCAGTTTTTTCTTCAAATTAGATTATTTGGTGTTTAATGGAAAATCAAATTAAAATCTACCTAATATATACACACTGATCTAGAAAACTAAAAAAAAAAAGAAAAGAAAACTATTAACCAAGCCGTTTTGTTAATGGCCTTAGACAGGATGCGTAAATGCATGGCTTATATAGAGACGAAAAATAAGTAAACAATACAGATGTGATATATTTCCTTTACAGATGCAGATTGTAGAAAGGAATGATGGAACCTATTTGTCAGCTGGAGAGATTCCACTTGCTCCATTGTATTTTACATTATTTGTATTATATCTGGTAGCTGGTTGTATTTGGATGAGTGTACTGAAGAAGGCAGAGTGAGTGTTATGGCTTAGGAACCAGTAGAAATTTACAGGGAAGAGATTTACAGAGCATTTTATGGTTGTGTCGTATTATTCGTATAAAGCCCATATATTGGGGATTGAGGGGGGGGGTTGTGGTGTTTCAACAATATCATGGCAGTCAGTTTTATTGGTTGAGGAAACCACCAACCTGCCGCAAGTCTTATTGCTTGGCAATTCAAACTGATGCTCTTGCTATAAGCAATCTTTTTCTTTGTTGCTATTGTCCCCTTCTGGGCGTGTAGTGGTAGTACTTTGAACCAGATTCGATCATGTGGAATACACTCATTTTGTTCAATGGCTAAATCACAAAAAAAAACATATATCAAATAACAAAATATTTATTAAACAAATTATCAAAATTTATGCAATTTAACAACTACAAAATAAATGACTAAACCTATAAATGTCGTCAACAAAACAGAAAAACAAGCAGCACCCTACAATAAATGACTGAATTGAAAATGACAGTCACAACCGGGCAGTAATGTGCAAAACATGTAAAAGTATGAGGTAACGGTTAACTACTTTGTGTAATTAACTCCTCTTAATGTTTACAACCAAATTATTTCAAATCTACATGTATACACATTTGTGAGTGAGATATCCATGTTGCTATTGAAGGATGATGTCTTACAAATTTACAGTTCGATGTCAACAATATCTTGGACATTAGATATTGAACTGAGTCCAAAGATTAGAAATTCATTCATATTAGACAGAGTTATGCCCCTTGTATTTTATACTTGCATAACGTACTTATATTTATTAGATAAAACTGATTTATGTCCCTTATGTTTTGTACTTTCATGTAATTATACTACCAGATAAAACAATGTTCTCTAGTATCACATTTTTTGCGTTGAAACTTAGTATTTTTTTATATTAAATATGATGTATGATTTTTTTTTTTTTTTTCAGTGACGATGTATACAAACTCCATTACTTGATGTTTGCGGTTGTCATCGTGAAAAGTTTCTCCTGTATGTTTCATGCTGTAAGTTAAAAGATTTAAACAAGCTATTAAACTATCCATTATGACATAATCACAAACATGTATGTTTTGGCTATTACCGTGAAACCTGTCTTAAACCAAATTCTTGTATAAACCGAACTAAATAACATTCCAATACACGAAATTTTGAAAATTACAAAAAAGGGTGCCACTCGACTCGCAGCCGCAATTGATAAAGTTTACCAGTTGCTTGCCCATGGTCGATGGTTCTCTTCGGGTACTCCAGCTTCTTCCACCACTAAAACTGTTCGCCATGATATAGCTGAAATATTGTTGAAAGTGGTGTTGAACACCAAAATATCAAATCAATCAGGAAATCTTTGTTAATGTAACTTGTATAACTGTTGAACTTCTAATAAAGTCCCAGTGTAGGAAATCTTTGTAAAGTGACATGTCATGTATGTTATTGACTATTACAGTGAAATCTGTCTAATCCAACACTGAATAAAGTGGAATCCTGTGTAAACAGAACTTTATATAAAGTCCCAATGCACTAAAATCTTTGTTAATTTAACCTTACAAACCAAACTGTGAATAACATACCAATACACGAAATCTTTGTTAATTTAACATGTATAAACCGAAACACCTGTCTATTCTGAACACAAAGTTGGTCCTAGTGAGATTCGGTGTAGACAGGTTTCATTGTACAAGCAAAGTAAATGTCAGTGTATACACTTTGGTTTTTTACATGAATAATAAGGGCTAATTTATTTATTTCCCAACATATTCAATCAAAATTTTGTCAGTGGCCTATCCTATGCTCCACACAGGAGTAAAAAGGCAGACATTAAGTAAGACATTGCCTCAAACACACTTTAGCAAGTATTTAGACGAATTAGACGACAGCTCTTAGTATTTGCTCATTTTAAAGATAAATGTATCAGTGTCCATAATTGCAACCACTATCACAAGAAAAGCCAGGCTATGTAATTTCAGTTTGAACTATTGAAAAGAAACATATCATCTTATATTTATACCATGGTTTTCCGAATTAAATGACTGAACAATCGAATGTGAAGCGGAAGATGGTTTAACCGTTTAACTCGGAAAACCGTGGTATAACTGATTTGTAACATGAAGCCATGCAATATTATAACATCTAGGTTGTTGAATATTACACTGCCTTCTGAGAGTAAAAAAACTACAGCCCAGATTTAAAGTGTGCAATATCTCATATCTGTGTGTATTATTTCATAGTTCTTAGCTGTTGCTTACATTCTGGTATATAAACCATAAAAAGATCAAAGGAAAAGAATGCATTCATGTTACAATTTCTTCGTCCGTAAACAGTACATCAAACGGCAGTTTACATCAGACATGCCAGCAAAAATATTGAAACTACATATTTTTATACACTTTGTTGTAGGTAAACATTTACTATATAGGTTTGGAAGGAATTCATGAAGAAGCTTGGGCTGTG
The DNA here is from genome assembly GCA_963680875.1 of Bathymodiolus brooksi. Taxonomy (NCBI): domain Eukaryota; kingdom Metazoa; phylum Mollusca; class Bivalvia; order Mytilida; family Modiolidae; genus Bathymodiolus; species Bathymodiolus brooksi. Next base: position 61,420,496 of record OY804588.1, read on the forward strand.
TTATATTATATTGTATATTTGTAAGTATAAAGATTTACAATTTTACTAACAATTAATTTTTATCCTGCAATCATGTAATTTTGAATGCTAATAAAGGGTTCAAATAAACAACTGTGTTATCTTAGTTATTGATCTAATAAAGGTTTACTTCTGGTACCCCTTTCACATGTTTTACCTGTTGAGCTTAGGGAAACTATTTGCAAATCAGTTTACTTCCTGTTGACAGAAAATATCCAATGGGGCGAACAAGGGATAATTGTATGATTTTTTTTATTTAATTGATATAAAATATAACTGCCCATGGATTAATGCAATTTTTCTGCAGGATAAACTTTAAAAAAATGTACTTGTGACATTAATGCAATGTTTTAATAAAGTGACAAAAAATGTGTATTTCATTACTATATTTATTATCTACATTCTGTACAAAGAATATATATTTCTTTTTATCCTGCACTTGTTCTATTTGAGCAGGCAAATTGCATTGACTGGATAAATGTTTGTTATATATATATATACTGTCACTGACCTAATCATAGCTTTTTCTGGTACCCCTGTCACATGTTACCTGTTGAACTTTGGGAACCTAGTTGTAAATCCAGTTCACTTCTTGTTGACAAAATATCAATAGGGGCAATCAAGGGATAATCTTAGAATTTAATTTTTTATTCAAAATATAAACGTTGATGGATTAATGTGATTTTTCTGCAGGATATAGACACAATATTAATTCAGTGTCTTAAAATATAAATAACATTTATGTGTATTCGGCACATAACTGGAAAAAGACTCGGTGAACCTCGTCTTTATCCCAGTTTTTAAGCCTCATACTTATAAACTTTATATTTCAATACACTGCACTAATCTTGTCTATATACTTACACTTGTATCTGATCCTATTGTCATGTTTTTGGTCATTAAAATACACTCAAACCTGTATTAAGAGGTCACCTTTGGGACAAAGAAAAAGTGGCCTTATAAGACAGGTGACCTCTTAAAAGAGGTTCAATGCATATGACATTTTCTATGACAGGAACAAGAAAAAGATGACCTTTTAATACAGGTGACTGCTTAATAGAGGTGACCACATGGGTAGGTTTGACTGTACCTACACTTGTATCTGATCCTATTGTCATGTTTTTGGTCAATAAAATATGTCTAAACTAAGACTATTTATTTTACTTTGTAGAACCAAAGGCTCTCTGATGATAATTACCATTATCTTGGTTGGTGCTGGATGGGCCTTTGTCAAGCACATCCTATCAGACAAAGAGAAGAAATTGTTTCTTATTATCATTCCACTTCAAGTAAGTTAGTCTCACAAACAAAGCGTTGCCAAGTAAAACTGCATTATCGTAATTCTACAAATACAATACAATTGTTCCTTAACTTCTAGAAACAATTATGGAACTAATCAAGCTTTTCTTGCAATTGGAATGTGTCCCTGATGGTGCCCTAATTAATCCTTGTTCAAGTAGGAGTGCATTCATACCTCTACATTAAGGTTTTTCCATATTTGTCCCATCAGACAAGTGGCATGAAAATCTACTTGTCCGTCTGAGAAACTCTCTTGTCTGAATAATAAAAGCAACAAGACATGAAAATCAGCCTTACTGTGAATACCAGATGAAGTGCAACAATCAAACTGTTGTTCTATTATGTTCTTTTCTCATGAACCGCATCGGTGGTGTAATGGTTAGCATGCTCGACTGCAGTAGATCGTGGGTTTGAGCCATGATCGGGTCCAACCAAAAGACTGAAATTTGTATTTGTTGCTTATCGATTAAGCATGCAGCATTTAGGAGAAAGAGGAACAACTGGTTGGCTCGGAATCAGTATAAATTGTCTGAATGGGGCGACATGTCTATCTGCAGACTGTTGTTTCAGTGAGTTAGCACTATAAAAATCCAACTAATCGTGTTTAGTCTAGTACAAAGCGGACCTCGTCATCAGTTCATTGTAAATTAACTTGTTCTCGCCATGATATAGCTGAAAAATTGCTGAGTTGGCATTTTAACAACACTCACTCACTCCTAATGTCCATTTACTCAGTTTATTTTTGTTCATTGAAGACCTTACTGTGATAAAACTTATGACCATGAGTTTGTACTCGTACTGGAAAAAAAGACAGTCTGTAGCAAGTAAATACTTTGTTCTGATTGGACCATTTATGGGAGTGCAATATTTGTACTTGAAAGTTTTATGACCATGAGACCTGGGCTTTGTCAAAAAATGCTTAGGATTAAGGTTATGGTGTTTAATGCCACTTTCAACAATATTTCAGGTATATCGTGTCAGTTTTATTGGTGGAGGAAACTGGAGAAAGCCACTGACCTGTCGCAAGTCACTGACAAACATTATCTCATAAAATTCTATCGAGTACACCCCAGTGTACTTCAGTGGGATTCGAACTTACAACATTAATGGTGATGGGCACTGATTGCATAGGTAGTTGTAAAATCCAACTACCATACGATCATGAACATGACAACCCCTTGTCAAAAAAAAAGAGTTGATTTTTTTGGGTAAAATATCTGTTGCTACATTACAGGTTTTTGACAACATAGCATATATCATAGTAGAGGAGAGTGTAGAAGGCCAGTTAGAGTATAATCTGTGGAAAAAAATATTTATATTTATAGACCTGGTTTGCTGTGGTGCTATTCTATTTCCGGTAATTTGGTAAGGTTCATGATACTCTGGGTCAATTTTGTAGGGCCCTCAAGTTATGAAAATGTCACTAAAATATATCACAAGTAAAAAATATTCAAGATGGGTGCTGGCGAGTTAGAGGATGGCTCTGTCTGAAGGGGGCCCATAATTTCATTAGCCTAGGGGCCACACAAGGTCATAATATGGTCCTGATGATACTAGGAAACTAAAATGATACATATTTGAGCAAATAAAAAATAAAAATTTAGGGTAGGTACTTTAAATAGACAAGCTTGGACAATCACTGTTAAGGTAAGTCAGATCTTTGTAATCAAAAAAATTAATTAACAAAATAAACAAATCATTTGCGAATAGTATATTATTTAAAGAACAGTTTCTATTCAGTCAGTTATTTGAGATTTTTATTCAGTTCACAGAGAAGAAATTCACTCACAAAATATATTTTGTATCAAAACATGGTATTGTGTATCTAGTGCATGTCAAAACTACAGATATCAGTGACTAGGAAAGCTTTGAACTTAGACAACAAAGTGGAAGGGATTAATCTTAGTGATGGTGGGAAAGGTGGCTGTGTTGTGGCTGAGGATATACCAAGATAATGAACATTTTAAAAAGAGAACGCGAGATTCACGACAATTTTGAAAACAATGTACTGAGTAGCAAAACATGAACGTTATATAACCAACGATGAAAATATTAATCCCTAAACCACGAGATTGGGTTTCAGGAAACCATTAGAATTGTACTTTTGTTTGGCATAAGTCTAGGAAATTGATGCTGTAGTGTATCAAAGGTGTGAGTTAAAATCCTTTTTCAGCTCAAAAATGTAATTTTTACATTGTTGTGTTTAAGGTGGTACCATACACTTCAGGTAAAATTTGATCTGCTCGTTTAATTTTCTTATTTTTTTGGCAGTGTGTTTGAATATATCCACTGTAATAAATATCAAAATTTTAACAAATTCCAACCAACAGACTCAGAGCTTTAAATTCACTAACCACATAGCAGCTGTTCTCTCTGTGGTTTTGATCACCGAGATGCTTGAAATCTACATACAAACATCATATGATCAAAACGTTCAACTGATTTTAAAGAGTTGTCTCCCTGTAGTGTATGGTACCCCCTTAATTTCCAGGCTTATATTTATATATAACACATTGTAAGGTGTATAAAACATTTTCATTTTATTTATAGGTCTATCAGACATTATCATTCTATTTTTAGGTCTTTCACACGTTTTCATTTTACATTTAGGTCTGTCGAACATTTTATTCTATTTTTAGGTCTGTCCAACATTTTTATTCTATTTTTAGGTCTTTCAAACATTGTTATTCTATTTTTAGGTCTTTAAAACCTTTTCATTCTAATTTTAGGTCTTTCAAATATTTTCATTCTATTTTTAGGTCTATCAAACATTTAACAGAAGCATCTAATACTGATGGTAAAGCTGCAATATGTCTTCTTAAACTTAAATTATTTAGACAATTTTATATTATGGTAAGTTTCATGTTCTTTTTATGTATACAATGTACCTTATTTTCAGGAGATGTGGGATAAATATTTCTTGCAGAGGGTTAGGGTTATGGTGTTTAACGCCACTTTCAATAATATTTTAGTTATATTGTGGCAGTCAGTTATATTGGTGGAGGATACCGGAGTACCTGGAGAAAACTCCCGACCCGTCACAAATCACTGAAAACTTTATCACATGAAGTTGTATAGAGTAAACCTTGCCATGAGTGGTATTCACTCACCAAAAAAAAGACAGGGAAAAAAATTGTTGATGTCCAAGAAACTATCAGCGAAAAGGACATGACTGTTTGGATTATGTTCGTTCACTTTTACATTTTGAACCTTATTGCAACTCTCTTAAGATTTGTTAATATGGTGAGAAAGAACAGGGGAGGTATATATGACACACACGACATATCTCAAATGAAACCTTAAAATTACCTTTCTTTTCATGAAATATTACGATTCCCAGTTTTTAAATAAAATATTACCATTTCAAATATGATAGACAGGATTTGGGAAAAAGCCATTGCTATCAGTACAGAGTTAAAAGTTTTGACGTAGGGTTTGGGTTATGGTGTTTAACACCACTTTTAACAATATTTCGGTTATTTCTTGGCGGTCAGTTTTATTGATGGAGGAAACCAGAGTACCCGGTGAAAACCACAGACCTGTCGCAAGTCACTGACAAACTAGTTTTTTTTATGAAGATCAGATGCCATGATACACACTTTGAATGAAACTTCAGAGTAATTTTTCTTGTTGTAAAATTAGAAAAAAAAGTTTACCTATAATAAATCTGTAATTGAAAAAGTTGGAAGTTTAGATTGGAACATGAAAAAAATAGGACATTATAGGATAAAATGGAGTAAAAAAAAATTTGCCTAGCAATGTCCTACTCCTATAAATAATTTTGTAAACTCATTAGAAGCTGCAGCAAATTGTATTATATATGCAAGGATCGTTGTATTCTCCGTACACGAAGCACTCATTTCCATCTCATGTTGAGGGAGAGCCTCGTGAGCACAGGCAATTCCTAACCCACCCTGACATTATTTTTGTCATTAACAGGGATTTTTTTCCAGTTTTGTCGGGTTTCTCCTATTTAGAGACAATAAATGTAGTGGGACCCCTCTTTTTTGGAAAGTCTGGATCCACATCTAAGTAGGGGTTGTGCCAGGCAGTGGAGAAACTTAGTTCCAGTTTCTAAACCCTGGTACGTCATTGTAATGGGTTTAAGCATGTGCAGTCAAACCTGTATTAAGAGGTCAACTCTGTAACAAAGAATAAGGTGCCTTATAAGGCAGGTGACCTCTTAAAAGAGGCTCAATTCATATGAAATTCTCTATAATAGGACAAGAAAAATTTGACTTTTTAATACAGGTGACTGCTTAATAGATTTGACCACATATGACTAGTATTTATTATTATTATGTCCTTATTTCTTTTACAGGTTGTCTGTTATATATACTTCACAAGAATTATAGTATATTTAATCAGTGTAAGTATAATACAAAATAATTATATTCAGGTTAAACAGCCGATTCTAGAGTAAGTGAGAGATTGATGTTTTAGAGGCATACAAGCTGTCGATGCAATGTATCTTTTTAATCAAAGTTTTAATGTTGTTTCCAAATCAAATCAATGAAAAAATATTATTTTTATACCCCCTCTCCCCGAACGGGGAGGGGGGTATACTGTTTTACCTCTGTCCCTCCGTCTGTCCAAGATATTTTTCGTCACATTTTTCTCAGTAACTGTTGATGGCAGAAATCTGATATTTGGTCACAAGCGTCATATAGGTATACCATATTGTGGGTAACGTTTTTGGACCCGTCAGATTCCTACTTCCTGTTTGCCGACTTAGTTGGTTTTTATACACATTGAACATATATGCACATTTTTCGTCACATTTTTCTCAGCACCTATTGATGGCAGAAATCTGATATTTGGTCACAAGCTTCATATAGGTACCCCATATCGTGGGAAGTGTTTTTGGACCCATCAGATTCCTACTTCCTGTTTGCCGAAGAGCGGGGGTATCATAAGTGAGCCATTCTTTGAAAAATATTAGAGAATGAAGTCATTTTCAGTAGTCATTTTCAGTGTTGTAGTCTTCCCGGATAGCAACACAACAAACGGGTCAGCGTAGGCACACGACCTCTGATTTGAACCCATTTAGAGATGTAACTACACATGCGCAATTCCAGCTGATGAAAAAAATAATGATTTCAACAATTTATTGGTGAATGGAACAGAAAATAATTGAATATGAAAAGAAAACATCAATTGTTCATAATTATTAGAATGTATCTTGCCATAATCAGGAATCTAGGCCAGTACCATGCTCTTCCTCAGTAAACGTCCTAACTTCAGCCATTGCATAATTAATGAGGAATCCATCAGCAGACAACAAAAAATATCAGAACTTTTTATCAATTACACCTTTTCAACACGTGTATTTTTTGACAGGATATTTATTTATATTTTACTTTACTTATACCAACACGTTTATAACAAGAAAATTTACAAATTTGAAGACGTTTGTACCTTTATCGTCAAGTGAGCAATTCTCCCGTTAATCGTGGAGAGAACATGTTACTTATTGATGGGATGTTGAGCATATCTGTATTGTACTAGACCAACACGCTTAGTTAATTTTTTTTTATAGTGCTAGTTCACTGAAACAGTAGTTCACAGGTAGCCATGACGTTCCAGTGGGACGCATTATCCTGAATCCAAGCCAACACATCTTTGCTCTTACTCCTTAACGCTGTGTGGTTATGGGGAGAAGCATAAAATTCAAATTTTGTAGTTTTGGGTTTGAGCCGACCTGTGCTCGAAAAAACCCACAACCTACTGCACTCGAGGTGGGCTTGCTAATCGTTACACCACTAATTCAGCCATGGTTTGATTTGTGAAAAAAATGTTAATGAAAAACACAATGTAACTGAATTCACTCGTATGTTTTTCAATAATTGTCTTTATAAAAATAATCCACATGGAAATTACATTGTGATTTTTTATTTTATTTTTTTTAATTTTTATTCGTAATATTTTTTTATTGAAATCAGTACATTTGTTAGTTTAAAAAACATTGAATACCGACCGGTACCTTATCCCGGCCTCGTTAACGTTAGGAAAAACGATGTAATATACAGCTATTAGTATTTGCTAGTAAGTACATATAAGATAATACATACATTTATTTTGAAGCATGATACGATCAGATAATAAATGATCATATTATATTTACCAATGTAGTTTCTAACAAAAATACAGATTTTCATTGTGATTTTGCATATTTATTCATGAAATAAATATATTTATATTCAAGCCGTCTTCCTGTATGCAGTCATTATTTAATTGCAAGCAATTAGATCCATTCCAATCAAAAATTTCAACAAAACGTGAAGAATGCAGACATTTTTGAGAGAAAAAACTTAAAAAAAAAAACAACATCGGTACAAACAATAACAAATGATAAATTTCAAGTATTAATGTTAATATGTATCACATTTTTTTCCCAGATTACTGTTCCATTCCAGTATGAGTGGCTAGATCAACTATTTAAAGAATTGGCCACAGTGGCATTCTTTGTTGTAACGGGTTATAAATTTAGACCAGCAAATGACAATCCTTACCTTCAGGTTCCTGTAGATAGTGACGAGGAAGTAGAAATGGAGGAAGTGTAAGTACATAGTCCCCCTCTCGAGAGGCCACCCCTCTTATAAGGCCACTTCAACTGCAGACTACCTTTCTCGTCAGATCACCAGTTTTGTGACGAATACACATAAATTTTATATTTTAAGACACTGCATTAATATTGTGTTTATCCTACAGAAAAATCACATTAATCCATTGACATTTATATTTTGAATTAAATAATAAAATTATATAATTATCCCTTGATTGCCCCTTTTGATATTTTCTGTCAACAGGAAGTGAACTGGATTTAAAATTAACATGTGGAAGGGGTACCAGAAAAAGATATATTTTGGACAGTGACAGTATATAACAAAACTTTATTCGGTCAATGCAATTTTCTTGCTCAAATAGAACCAGTGCTGGATAAGTAATACTACATAAATATATACATAATGCAATATTGGTTCTCAAAAATATATATTCGCAAAAGTATCGTGGAAATTCATATTGTGAAATGGTTGGAATTTTTTATTATTTCGACAAGTTAGTTGGACATAGATATTCTTGAAAGGATAATCTTAAAATATGTACAACGACCCAGCAGACCAATGAGATCCATATCCTGTCTAACTAATTTGCGCTAATTTACTTTAAGAAATGTGCACTAAATTTGATATCTACGTTTTTATTACTAACTGTATATTCTTTTAACAGAGTCACCCAGGCAGGAATGTTTGATGGCATTAGTCGTGTTAATAAGAAATCAGATGAAGGTGGGACGACCCCTAAACAACGAGAGAGTAGCCATGAATATGACTGAATTAAGAGGGAGAGTTGGCCATAATTATGACTGATTATCTTGTGAGATTTTGTATATGTACAGTTGACTCTCATTGTCTCGAACTCGGTTGAGTCGAATTTTTATCGAAGTCCCGAACTTCGTTGTGTATAAATATATATAATTTGACTCCTGTGGAGTCGAATTCGGATGAGTCGAAGTTTCGGTTGTCTCGAATAAAAGTTTTTGTCCTGAGATGTAGAAAGCCATATTATTTACATTCATTAAGTCGAATTTACCTGTCAAAACATGTGTATTACCTTGGGATTAAAATTGGATCACAGGTGAAACATCTGGTCATTGACTGACATTTTTACCTTAGGCTATTTCACATGTTTATTTCACAATCTGTCAAATTAATTAGTGATAATATTTGAATTGGCTTGGTATTATGACACAGGTTAGATGCGTACAATCAAAAATTATCGATTCATAATAAGTGCGCTTGGGTCGGCATACATCAATGATTATGAAAAGTACACAAAGGAAGCATTTTATCTATTGAATTATTTGTCAGAAATTAATTTTGATTAAAGAAGAATAGTTTTCTTCTACACTTTATTGAATGATAAAAACACACAATTTATTGTAAATAAACAGTATTGCACAAAGAAAAATATGTCATGATGGGTGAAGTTTAACGACAATGCAACAGCTGAAAAACATAAACAAAACAGATAAATATATTCATACACACAAAAAAATATATCTAGAAGTTATCAGTCGTTCCACAAGATTCAAAGAATTTAACAGAGAGAAAAAAACAGCAACAAAAACATCGAATATGTTTAAAATCGTTCCGAGAATAGGGACATGCGATGCTGGTTTTAGCTCTTCAAAATTTCGCTCGAGTTGTTTCCTTTTCGTCGTTAAACAAACTACACTTCCGGTATTTTCATAGCTCCTCTTGAGTCGAACTACGGTTGACTCGGAATTTTTTCCATGGTCCCATCGAATTCGAGATAACAAGAGTCAACTGTATGTTATTTGTTGGAAAAATGTTTTTTTTTGTGATATTTGCCTATTTATTGGGTTTTTTTTTTTAATGCTTTGAATAAGTGGGATATTTTGTGGAACTGATAAATGGAATGTATGTTACTTAAATTTTTCCTTTTGAGCCAAAAAATATGTATGGGAAATTATAGAAATAACTTCTTGGAAGGATGAGGCATGCACCAGTGCATGGTTTGAATATAATCTAAAATGTGTGAGTAGTTGGGTGAAATAATATTTTATTGTGTGGGGCAATTGTTATAGTTATATTCGTGTGCAAGGTGGCTAAATTGAAAAAGACGAGAAATTACAGATTTGTAAAAGAACAAAAACATGTGAATTTCTTAATAGTTTCAGTGTTATTACCACAAGGTTGTTGGTTGTTGTTGTTGAGTCCTGAGAAATTCTGAAAGAATAATTTCATAATACAGTCAATCCTACCTTACAGGACACCTCTATATAGCAAATCACTGTCTATAAAAGGAAGTCTTATTTTTCCCATAAATGAACAGTGCATATAATTTTAACCTGTATATAAAGGATAGCACCTCATAAAGGCCACATTTTCAGGTTACCTTGAGTGTCCTTTATATACAGGTTTGACTGTATGTACAACGACCAAGACCAACAATTTTGTATTGTATCGGGAGCTTTTATTAACTAATTAAAGTGAAGCATAATTATTGATAATGATATTGACGAAAAAATTTCTTTTTTCCAATTATGGACATTACATTGTCAGAATTACGTTGAATTGTGCTTTAAATAGATTGCGTTTTTCATGTCTATACAGGGGCCCGAGTGGCCCAATGAGTTAGGTCGTTGGATCTAACAACTCATACAAGCCTATCACCAATACGGCGTGGGTTCGCGCCCAGCTTTGTAAATTACAAAAAAGGGTGCACTCGACTCGCAGCCGCAAGTGATAAAATTTACCAGTTGCTTGCCCATGGTCGGTGGTTCTCTCTGGGTACTTTGGCTTCCTCCACCACTAAAACTGGTCACCATGATATAGCTGAAATACTGTTGAAAGTGGCGTTAAAACACCAAAAATCAAATTAAATCAAATCATGTCCATACATTGATCACCTAGTTTACAAAGATGATAAACGGGTCATCGATAGAAGCTCACTGGTTTAAATGAAAATTTCCACTAAATTTTCTAGATTTAAAACATCACATTTACATTCACTACCAGCAATTCTTTTTTTGCTAATAAAAAAGTATGTTGACAAACAATAATTATTTAAACAACATACTGCAATATAAAACAGATTCTTATTAGCATCTACATTGAGTGGAAGCAGAATATGTTCCAAATATTACAATTACACCTGTATTTTTATTCTTCCGAATGCACTTAAAAAAATATACAATATACATTGGATTTAGATTTAGATTTATTGTGTTTAATGCCACTTTCAGCAATATTTCAGCTATATCATGGTGACCAGTTTTAGTGGTGGAAAAAGTCGGAGATAACCACCGACCATTGACAAGCAACTTGTAAACTTTATCACTTGCAGCTGCGAGTCGAGTGCACCCTTTTTTGTAAATTACAAAGCCAGGTGCGAACCCATGACGTATTGGTGATAGACTTGTATGAGTTGTTAGGTAATCCAACTACCTAACTCATTGAGCCACCCGGGCCCTTCAATATACATTGGTATTGAATATTCTAGTATTTATTGTTTTAGTAAAACTGCAATAAGCTCTGTATATATTTTTAATTAAGAAGAATCGTATGCATGTACCTATCCCAAAAAATGTACATGTAGTTTACATGAGTTTTTTTGGATGGGTATCAAACATTTTCATTTGGGGGGTGGGGGATATATAAAGGTCTGGGATTTGTTTTTTTATATAATGGGTAGTTGTGCTCGTGTAATATCTGAAAATATGTGTGATGTGAGATACCAGTCATTTTTTTTCATGGGTTTGTTCATGTTTTTAAAAGGGGGCCTCCCAAACCCCCCTCCCCCCAATACATTTATATGTATTTCTGAAATAGCTCAAATGATATTGTGGATTGATTTTGATGTACTATGGTGTGGTCTGGCTCAAATTCTACATGGTCATCCTTAATGTTATTACACAAAAAAAAATGAAACGTGATATTTTGTTCTTTTATTTTATTTCCGTTATATATGATGAAAAATCAAAAATGAGTTTTTCTTGTGTGTTTTTTTTATATTCTCCACTGTTTTGTTTTTGTAACTGAATTGCTGCCATTTGATTTGAACACAAATTGTCCAAATGTTCGCACATTGTTATAAATTATCTGTATTTTATTACGGTATTTGTCAATGGAGTGTAGCAACAGGAGGTTTCTCTATGCTTTTTAAAACACTTTTTTGTGCAAGTGTTAAATTTCTATACATTTTACATGGACTTTCTTACTTACTTAGATCGTTGTTTGTTCTTTTGTACTTTTTCTTTTGGCTATTGTGTTGTCTGTCCTTCGATTTACAGATTCTGATTACCTCCCTTTGGTATCTTCACGCTCTTCTTACTTGTGATAGTATGTGAACTTTTTGGGTGGAAGCAAATTTCTGCCTGTTTTTTATTGTTTGTTTATATAATTATCCTGCAATCATTTGCTGTACAAATATGCTATACGAATAAATTTTTGCTTTATTCGTACTAGACGAATAAACTGTTCGTACTATAGGAATAAACTTTTCAACCTACGAATAAACTTTCCTGGTACCCTGTAGCTATGTACAGCGGAGGGCGCAGACAAGTATGAAACTGGTACTAATGTAACGCGGACCACGAAGAAGACACCCTTGACAACATTTATGAAAGGCGAGGAATGACGCTTGTTTCTGTCCTTTTTGTTTAAATCTGACAAGTTTTCCGACTTTTTTGACATTGCAGGATAAACACAATATACGTACATTGTCGTTAAATATAAAATTCATTTGCACTCGCTGCGAAAACAGGCCTGAAAGGCTCGTTATTCTGCCGGTTTCTAAAGCTCGTACAAATAAATTTTATATTTACCGACAATGTACGTATATTGTATATATATATATTGCTGTTGGAGATCCAGTTATCAAAAGGCGAGGGCCAAGGTCCCATTAATTGATTTAATCCCGCCACATTTTTGTGCCTGTCCCAAGCCAGGACTGGATTTCCAACATCATATGTCATTGTCTTTTTGTGTTCAGTGAGCTGAGGTGAGAATTGATTGTTCATTTTGTTGTTATTGGTGAAATTGTTGACCATCACTTTTTAGACTTTCTTTTTATAATACCTATATAATATATATATCTTTGTTATTATTCCAAGTGTTGAAGTACAAAAAAAGTTACTAGATTTCAATAATTCTTAGTTTTACTATTTAGAAGGGGCTGTCGTAGTCGTGATCATATGGTAGTTTGGATTTACAACTACCTGTGCAATCATTGCCTATCACCACTAACGTTGTGAGTTCAAACCCCGCTCAGGCGAGGTGTACTTGATACAACATATGTGATAAAGTTTGTCAGTGACTTGCGACAGGTTGGTGGTTTTCTCCGGGTAAATTTTTTAAAATTAAAAAAAATTAAAGAAACTGAACATAATTAAAAAAAAAATGTGATGTTGATTATGACTTACGGTCATAAAACTATCAACAAGGGATTCGTACTCAATCTTTAAAATCGTCAAAAAAACTATCAATAAGAGTTTTATACTTTAAACACTATATATAGTTGATTGGCTGTACAAAAATTGTATTCAAAAGTTTTATGACCATAAGACCAATTGTGCCAAAGTGAATGATGATTATTTTGGTGTATCTGCACTAGTTTTGTGATTGCATTTAGTGACCACAAAGATGCTGCTTTTGTCCAAAACAAATGGTTTTGGGGTGATGTTTTAACTTACTCTGATTTACCTCATTCATATATGGTATGGTACATACATATATCAAAATACCAGTCACGTTGTGTAATATAGACTATAATATCTAAGTGTTTTACAGTTATAATTTTAATTGTGTATATTTACCCGGATGTTAGATTTGCCTCTATAAAGTGAAACTGTGTTAGTCAGTAGGTAACATTGACAGCTTCAATGTGAGAGTATTATTATTATTAAAAGCATTGGTTCATATCTAGTCAATATATCTTAAAATATTTCTATTTTTAGAGAACGAAACACAGACTTAATACTTTCCAAAAGTTTAAGGGGCCATCATGGTCATGATCGTATGGTAGTTGGAGTTATGACTACCCATGCAATCAGTGCCTATCACCACTAGCATTGGGAGTTCTAATCCGGCTCAGGCGAGGTGTACTTGATACAACATTATGTTATAAAGTTTGTCAGGTTGGTAGTTTTCTCCGGATACTTCAGTTTCCTCCACCAATAAAACTGACCACCACGATATACCTGAAGTATTTTGAAAATGACGTTAAACACCATAACCCTAGCCCAAAAGTTTAATAATATAAAGCAACCCAGATTCTACCGTTTAGATCGGGAATACATTTAATTAGTTTATTTGGCATATTTCATTTGATTTCGACCGTTGATATTTTCAGTATCAACAAACTGATTATTGATAACGAAAATAATCGGTCATGATATCCATCTCACGATGCATTAACATTATCACTAGTTTCGGAGCTCATCCTCCAGGACTCCCTGCAATCCAGTGTTAATGTCTGTCTCGACCATCAAAACGGATATTATTCTATACATTGTATATTCTTACTGGTTTTTTTCCAAGCATTTTGGGATCAAAATTGAGACTTTATATCACCCCTCCTTATATTAAATCTACCAGTACAGGACCTTGATGCATGTTCTTAAAATATTCCTTTTTTAGGGAACGAAGCACAGACTTAATACTTTGCAATACTTTGCAATTAGTTTAATAGAATATAGCATACCAGATTCTACCATTGAGATGGGTAATTAAATTTTTTTCTCTCTTTCTTTTTTCAAAACATTTTGGGATCATAATTGAGACTTGACATGACCCCTCTTTATATTAAATCGACTAGTACAGGACCTTAATGCATGTTCTTAAAAATATTCCTTTTGTTAGGGAACGATAATTAAAATTTTTCTCTTTTTTTTCAAAACATTATGGGATCATAATTGAGACTTGACATGATCCCTCTTTATATTATATCTACTAGTACAGGACCTTAATGCATGTTCTTAAAAATATTCCTTTTGTTAGGGAACGATAATTAAAAAATGTTCTCTCTTTTTTTCAAAACATTTTTATATCAAAATTGGGACTTGACATCTCCCCTCTTGATATTAAATCTACTAGGACATTTCCCCTCTTGATATTATATTTACTAGTACAGAACCTTAATGCATGTTCTTGTTTATCATTACTCTGTATTATTGTTATTAAATTATTGTATATCATTAATAGTTTATTGTTTTATTTTC
This sequence comes from Bathymodiolus brooksi, assembly GCA_963680875.1. Lineage (NCBI taxonomy): Eukaryota > Metazoa > Mollusca > Bivalvia > Mytilida > Modiolidae > Bathymodiolus > Bathymodiolus brooksi. Next base: position 61,435,560 of record OY804588.1, read on the forward strand.
TTATTTATGTAATAATTCTATGATATTGTATGATGAATAAAGATGCTGTAAATTTTAATCTATATATTTGTCTTTTCTTTTAAATCAGCAGTTCTGTATTATCATGCATCACAGCTTCTATAAGTGTCTTCCCACTTTTTGAAATTACAGGTAGAAAGGTAAGAAAAAGTGTGGGACAATGGGGGAATATGTTTTTGAAAACAGTGAAGTGTGTAGCTGATAATTACATGTAATTAACAGAAGTAAATTTTATAAGTATATGAAAAAAAGAGATTGTATTTCAATATTTATTTTTTCAAGACATATGGCAAACATAAATTATAAGCACTAAAGAAGGAAATAACATAATATTTACATTATATAGCACTAAGGAAATAATATTTACATCAATTGTAAGCAAATATAGTCAAAGTAATGCAGATATCAAGCACATTTGAGACAAAATATGTTTATTTAAGAAGTTTCAACACCTAAAAAAAATGTGGGACAATCGGAACACTAAAATTTTAAAAAGTGAGACAATCGGGAATAAAACCTATATGAAGTGGTGTCCAGGAAATTTAGACAAACTTAGTTCTGGAATCATACTCAAGAGATGTATAACAAAAGTACCACACTGTTGGACCAGTTCCAAAATCCAATCAAAAAGTAGTAGAAAGAGAGAAAATAGATCTCCAACACATTTACAAGACCACTCACTTTCCAGGCTTGGTTCAGGCACTTCAGTCAAAATTGAAATTGAAATATATATTTTCAGACGTATATATATATAGGGAGTGGATGTAGTCGAGTGGTCTAGGGCGCTGGACGTAAGGCTAAGCGAATGGTGCTGCAGTATAACAATGGTGTGGGTTCAAATCCCGTCGAGGGAAGAACAAAAATTTGACAGCTCTAAAATCTAATTCTAACACTGTTTGGTTTAATTTTCAGACGTATATATATATATATATATATATATTGAAATTGCTTGGAAATTGAAGATGATCAAATAAAAGGTTGAAAACAAAAGTAAAAGATTTCGGCGAAATATATCAATTTTTAACACTCAGTTAAAAATAGCTACAAGATGATGAAATTTAGATTTTCTCCAAATATTTTCTGCATTCTGTTACCTTTAATAGGTGTACATGATTAAATATATTTTTAGTCTACCTGGCCAAAATCAAATTGATCTTTTAGTACCACTTGGCGTCCACAGTGGTCGAATTTTTAACATTTTAATCTTCTACTGCAAAACTGCTCAACCAAATGGAACTAATCTTGGTAGAGATAAGGAGATTGAGATTTATACAAGCAAAGTTTATTTTCCATGGGAGAATTGTATCTGTGGATATATAAAACAATGCATGACGGGGAAGAATCAGGATCATATATAAGACAGTGACAAGGAAGAATCAGGATTATATATGACAGTGCATGACGGGGAAGAATCAGAATCATATATTAATGTTGCGCGTGATTGCATAATTGTTATTAAGGTTATTAATGTCTAGAAACAACTACAATGTCTCCATGGTGTGTTGTTAGGTAATTACTTTTAGGTCGAATTTGTCAATTTGTTTTGAGGAAACTTTATACAGAATCTTCCATAGGTGCTTCCTACCAAATTGCTGTTCATTTGGCTACTCGGTTTCAAAGGTGAAGATTTTTTTAGAAATCAACCAATCACAAACTGTAGACAAGAATTTCCTGTGGTGGTCATGTTTATGAACGGATTGAGACAAAATGAGCAATCATTATAGAGGACATTCCATAGATGCTTACTACCAAGTTTCGGTTCATTTGGCCAAGCGGTTTCAGAGAAGATATTTTAGAAATCAACCAATCAAACAAGAATTGCATGTGGCGGCTATGTTTGTTAACGGATCGAGACGAAATGAGCAATCTTTATAGAGGACCTTCCATTGATGATTTCTACCAAGTTTTGGTTCATTTGGCCATTTGTTTTCAGAGGAGAAGATCTTTTAGAAATCAACCAATCAGAAACAAGAATTGACTGTGGCGACCATGTTTGTTAACGAATCAGGCCGAATGAGCAATCTTTATAGAAGATACTCCATAGATGCTTTCTACCAAGTTTCGATTCATTTGGCCAAACCGTTTCAGAGAAGATTTTTTAGAACTCAACCAATCAGAAACAAGAATTGACTGTGGTGGCCATGTTTGTTAACGGATCAGGACGAAATGAGCAATCTGCATAGAAGACCTTACATAGATGCTTCCTACCAAATTTCAGTTCATTTGGCTAAGGGGTTTCAGAGGAGAAGATTAAAATGTGAAAAGTTTACAGACGGACGGACGACGGACGCCAAATTATGGCAATAGCTCACGTTTCCTTTGGTAAGGTGAGCTAAAAAGTCACTTTCAACTTTCACTTTCACTTTGATAAGCAGAACAGTCATCAACAATCACAATGTTTCATGAGAACTTATTTTGCGTGTATAAAGTAAACATTTAAGTAAAGACTGACATTACCGTCGGCTCCAAACTAACAATGTTATGATCAATGATAGTCTATTGTTTGTTTGATGATGTTTAACGCCACTTTCAACAATATTTCAGCTATATCGTGGCGGTCAGTTTCATTGGTGGAGGAAACCCGAATATTCGCCAAAAAACACCGAGCTGTCGCAAGTCACTGACAAACTTTATCACATACATGTAATGTTGTACACCTCGCCCTGTTATAAATCCATACGATCACGGCCACAACGACCCCCTAATGATCGTCTAGTCCGTGACTGTAATATCTTTAACGTGACAACATTATTAATTTGCACTTTAGCGGTTTCTGTGATTGTCATACGGTATATATGAGAACAACAAAGCGACAGACAGATTTGTTAGTGTTTTGCTTTGCTGTCATTATTTCATGTGTACATTTTATAAGGAGAGGACTTCACACATATAACAGTGATATAAGTTGGTATAACTTGCTGTCCAATCCAATTGTTTGTATACAATATAATATTATTAAATTATGATGATATGAATTCGAAACAGCACAACATGTACAAAAGGTGTTACAGTGGCAGCAGGGACGAATAACATGTACAATAAAATCTGATCTAAAATGGAAACAGCACATCAACAACATCTGCAACAAAGCAAACTCTACCATCGGCTTCCTCAAGAGAAATCTGAATATTGCCAACAAATCAGTCAAAGAAAGGGCTTATCAGTCACTAGTGAGACCATCCTTAGAATATCCACATCAACAACAGGATAAACAACGCCTAGAAAGGATACAAAGAAGAGCTGCAAGATACGTCACTAACAGATACCACAACACCTCATCTGTTAGTGATATGCTCGATCAGCTTGAATGGCCATCTCTAGAAAGCCGAAGAACAAACTCCCGGCTTACTATGATGTATAAAATGACGAAAAATCTAGCAAATGTTGACACTAGTGACAAACTTATACCACTCCAAAGACCATCAAGAAATTGTAACACCCTGGCATTCAGCATTCCATCATGCAGAACATCCATACGGAAGGAATCATTCTATCCAAGAACCACCAAGGATTGGAATGCTCTAAAGGACGCCAGTGTTGGGGCACCGAGTCTTGAAGCTTTCAAGGCTTGCCTCCGTCAGTAAGCTGCCAGTGCCGTTTTTAACCTCACTGTAAATATTCCGCACACAAATTTTTGTAGTTTTTACATGCGCACACCCAAAGTGGCAGACTAGTCAATCAGATGACGGAGGTCGCTCAACGGAAGAAGAAGAAGAATCATTAATTAACTACGTATACATTTTGTACATATCTATACGGAGCCATAGATATGATCCAGAAAACGCCTTAACTTGCAGGAAAACTATCCCCTCTCCGTTATAAAAGACGCTCCCGTGCGTTTTAGTTATTCCCGGAGAGTTTCCGTCTGCACATGGTCAATATGGGATTTCATAATCGAAGTAATATTAAAACCTAATTGCAATCAAATATTTCAATGACTTCAGTTTTGCTTTAAAACAAAAAACTGAAAATGGAGATAGAGTCAACATTTGCTTGTTCAAATGATTAGTACGCATGTGCGGTGTTTTTAATCGTTTTTAAACGCAAAGTAGAAATAAAATTATATCAAAATTATAAGAAGAAAAAACTATATTCATTTCTGCATTTCATGCTGAAAATTGCACGAAAATCGAAGAAAAAAAATGACTTGACAAGAATGTTAAATAAAAATATGGTTTTGTATTATTTCTGCTTTTAATGCTGAAAGTTTCACGAAAATCGGAGAAAAAATTACTTGACAAGAATGATTATAAAATTATGAGTTTTTATTAAATCTTTTAGTGTGGAAAAACTTTTGACCCAATACTGTACTTTCCTGTCTTATAGTTCTGAAGTTGCAATAACTTGGTATTTTAGTGTATTTGTTTATGGTTATCCTTGATTTTAATAGATTACGGTAATAGTCACTGAGATTGTTTGTAAACTGATTGACTGATTTAATAGTATCTATGCTCATATTAAAGATAATTAATTCAGGACCAAACTTGTTAAAGTAATAGAAAGGAATGACTTTCCAATTGGCCAAATTTTTGCTAAACTTAATGATTCTTCTTCATTTATTCTTTTGCCACCATTTCCATCATTCAATCAATGGATTGGAAGAACAACTATACTTTTGGAATCTGGAATGCCTATAACTAGTACCCTTCGACAGACGGTTAACCTTTGTTATCGATCAGTTCGATGCTGACGACATCACTCTAATTAAATACCATTTTGATTTTGAATGGTACTTTGTTATTATGAATACAGTCGAACATGTCTTAAAGGTCACTGGTGTATAACAAATCACCGTCTATATAGGACAGTTTCACTTTCTCAATTTAATCAAAAATTCATATAATTTCAATTATATATAAAAAGCGCCAGCTCATACATGTAACGGGTACATTTCCATGTTCCCTTTATATATGGGCCGTTATGACCGTGATCGTGTGGTAGTTGGATTTACAACTACCTATGCAATCGGTGCATATCACCACCAACAATATGAGTTCGAATCCCGCTCATGGCGAGGTGTACTCGATACAACATTGTGTGATAAAGTTTGTCAGTGTCTTGCGACAAGTCGATGGTTTTCTCCGAGTACTCCGAATTCCTCCACCAATAAAACTAACTGCCACGATATAGCTGAAATATTGTTGAAAGTGGCGTTAAACACCATAACCTTAACACATAAAGGGTACATTTGCAGGTTCCCGTCAGTTCTCTTTATATACAGGTTTGACTATTAAATTGCTATAGCGACTGCAATTTTTGCTATAGCATTAAACGCCATAACTGAAAATAAGGGTAATAACAAAATTACCGAACTCCGAACAATCTTAGAAAGGGAAAGTCAAAACTCATAAGTGTATAAACAGACAAAATCGGTCAACAACCGGAAAACTGTGAAAACCGTAATGACCCTGACTTGGTACAGGCATTTCTAAAGAAGTAGTTGGTTGAATCAGATTTTAAAGCGCCAAATCTCCCGCTTTCATTACGGCTCAAAGGTTCCGGCTGTCACTATAACAGTATTTATAACAATACTGGAACAAAATAGGTAAAATAGTTGTCAAAGCAGTACCAAACCCAGTGAAGCAAATGTCAAAAACAATTTTGAGACCCATTTGGGGTATATTAGCAGGTTCTCGTCAGTTCCTTTTATACACAGGTTTAAAGACATACAGTAGCTCAGATTGATTTTTTTGTTTATATTAAAAGTTGCCAATATTCGATGTTTTATACTAATAAAATGTTCTGAACAAGAAGCCAGATTTAAAAAATATGCTATAATGTCGTAATTAGTGAAAAGAATTCGAATGTCTGTTGGAGAAATCGTCATTAACACACCTAATTATAAGTCGGCTTCTTTTCCGAAGTTTACCGGACACTGATAACTGCTATAAATAACCAGAAAGCATGTTGTAGGTAAATATTGGATAGAATAAAATAATTTAAGAAATATATCTATGAAATTGGATCCCGGGGTAATCAGTTAATATTATATAATGGTATTTAGTAAGAATGACACTTATAATCGAAAATACGTGATGAAATCAATAAAAACAAACCCAAACTCTGCAAAGGGGCCCGATAAAGGGAAAACTGTAAACAAATTGTATTGCATTTTATTGACAACACTTGAGTGTGCTTGATTATATTTTTTTAGAAAAAAAACCAGACATGAAGTTCATTATTTTAGTCTCTAATTTAAAAAGAGATATCACCTAGCGTTTTCTCCTGAAAAAAAGAATATATAAAAAACTACGCCGCAATTCTGTCAAAATACGATTCGGCCGAAAAAAGATACTAAATTATGCTTATGCGTTGAAAAATGGAGTAGGTCTGTATAACATCTTTTTTTAATTTTTACACAAAGCTTACTGAATCCTCCTTTGTGTCGTTTTCGCGTATGATCCGTCAATATTTTTATTTATAACATGTGCTTTTTTTCAGCAAACAATTTCGCACATGCGCAAACGCTTTACCGAATGAGGCCACTGTGTAGGTCATCGATGGTCATATGATCATATTCATGAATATATGAATAATATGAGACAGGTAACCTGTTTGAAGGACGAAGTCCTAAAATTTCAATAATACGATGATCCGTACACGTTATTATCTTTTATTTTGAATGAATTTTGTAGCCGATTTGCTATGGCTGTTCCGTTCATTTTACCTACGCCGCTCTTCCGTCGAGCGTTTCGTAGAAAGAGATTTTTTTATTAGAATTTTATTTCAAGTTTATTTCGATTTTGCATAGAGTAAATAATAAAAGAATTGGGAATTTTTCATTGAAATATATTTCTTTTGCGTTTCTAAATATCAATTTATCTATTTATTTAAACTTCCGGTGAACAGATATTTGGCTATCAATATAGGAGGAAAAATCGGACAGCCTACCGTTAAAAGGATTTTGTCCTTTATTATGCGGGTAAACATTGAATGCTTTACTGGATGCAAGAGAATCAAACAGCGACGTATTTCCTTCGTTCCAGGCTATTTACATATTTCAACTGCAATTAGTATAAAACATCGAATATTGGCAACTTTTAATATAAAAAAAAAATCAATCTGAGCGACTGTATGTCTTTAACTGTCTATGATTTTTTTTTATAGTGACTGCATATTTTGATATTGTCTTGTTTATTATCACTTTGTAATACAAATGTATCATTAAATCTTTGATATTCTATAGTATGGTTGTCTTGTTCGGTAAATTGTTCTCCTTAAGTATAATTAAAAACCTTGGCAGAAACTCGTTAACTGATAGTTATAAAACATATGAACAATGGATGATAACATGATTAATGCTGATAAGAGATCAAATGTCAAAATATACGAAAAAACAAAACATGAAATAAAATAGCTTAATAAGCTTAATAAGCTTAATAAGAATAAGCCTTTTCCAATTGTATAATTAAAGATGCCAGAGAATTGAGACGATAATTATCCAGCAAAGGACTGATACGAAAAACAAAAACAACAATGATACAACAATCTTGAAAGTCAAACGTGGAAACGAGATCCATCACATGATTTTGGAAAATACCAAATTGAAATATCTTTGAAAACCTTTAAAACTTTATTAGCGCTTTTTTCATTCTTCCGGAGCACATGTGTTCACCCACTGTTTTTAATGGGATTCGGGTTGCTCAATCTTTAGCTTTCTGTGTAATGTTTTATAAATCACTATTAGTCTAGTCTATATTGTCTGTCCTTCGATTTAAGACTTCTGATTATCCATTCAAGCCTTTCTTACTCTTAATGGATTGGAGTGAGCGAGTTAATTTTCAATGAGATGATGATGATGTCCGCTTTGTACTAGACTAACACGCTTAATTGGATTTTCATTGTGCTAACTCACTAAAACAACAGTCGGCGGATAGACATGTCGCCCTACTCTGACACATTATCCTGATTACGAGCCAACCAGTCTTTGCGCTTTCTCTTTAATGCTGCGTGCTTAGTGGAGAAGCAACAAATACCATGTTCATAGACTTTGGTTTAAGCCTATGGGGACTCGAACCCAAGACCTACCGCACTCGAGGTGAGCACTAACCATGACACCACCGATGCGGTATCTAATGGATTGGTTTGGTTTGGTTTATGGTGTTTAACGCCATTTTCAACAATATTTCATTTATATCGTGGTCGTTAGTTTTATTGGTGGAGGAAACCGGAGTACCATGAGAAAACCACCGACCTGTCGTAAGTCACTGACAAACTTTATTACATAATATTGTATCGAGTACACCGGGCTTGAGCAGGGTTTGTATTCACAACGCTAGTGGTGACATGTACTGATTGCATAGGAAGTTGAAAATCCAACGACCATGCGATCACGACCACGACGGCCCCTTTAATGGATTGGTTAGTGTGCTGTACATATACAATAGACTAAGGTTTGGCTAGGTTTATTAGTGTGTATCATCACTTTCTTCAACATAGCTATACGAGGGTTGTCCGTAAAGTTCGTGGACTATCTCAATAAAATCTGACTGACATGTCCGAAATAATTGAAACTAGGATATAATTAATTACATTATTTACTGATTAATTGTACAAAATTGTATCACAGTACATGCTTAAATAATCGTATTTCCGTCAATTTAAAAATCAATAGATACTCACACCCGGAGCACGGAAAAAATTCCTGACGTTCAACAACGTCAACAGTAGTAAAAGGTTAACTTTTCTCGACGTAGTCCCCGCATACTTGTATTTCGTGACTACTAGACTAATAGCGAACTGCACGGTGACACCATTGATCATTGACCATGGGTAGGTGTCAACATTTGTGGTTAGAGGTCAACGACTTTAGTCAATCGCTCATCCATGCTCCAAAAAGATCAAAGTAAGTAGAGTTTGAAGATACCAAAGGGGCAATCAGAGTCCGTATGAAAAAATGAAAAAGTATGAATATATTACAAGAGTAACACGACAGTGCCACTAGTGGTGCAGGATCTACTTACCCTTCCAGAGCATTTGAATCCACTCCGGTCTTTAGTGGGATTCATGTTCACGTTACTTAATCTTTCGTTTTCTGTGTAGTATTCTTAGATCATTGTTTGTCCCGTTTCATTTTGTCATTCCGTTGTTTGTTCTTCGATGTACCGCTTCTGATAGCCTCTTGGTATCTTCTGACAGCCTCTTGGTATCTTCTGATAGCCTCTTGGTGTCTTCTGATAGCCTCCAAATCTTGGTATCTTCTGATAGCCTCTAAGTCTTGGTATCTTCTGATAGCCTCTTGGTATCTTCTGACAGCCTCTTGGTATCTTCTGATAGCCTCTTGGTATCTTCTGATAGCCTCTTGGTATCTTCTGATAGCCTCTTGATATCTTCTGATAGCCTCTTGGTATCTTCTGATAGCCTCTTGGTATCTTCTGATAGCCTCTTGGTATCTTCTGATAGCCTCTTGGTATCTTCTGATAGCCTCTTGATATCTTCTGATAGCCTCTTGGTATCTTCTGATAGCCCCTTGATATCTTCTGATAGCCTCTTGGTATCTTCTGACAGCCTCTTGGTATCTTCTGACAGCCTCTTGGTATCTTCTGATAGCCTCTTGGTATCTTCTGATAGCCTCTTGGTATCTTCTGACAGCCTCTTGGTATCTTCTGATAACATCTTGGTATCTTCCGATAGCCTCTTGGTATCTTCCGATAGCCTCTTGGTATCTTCTGATAGCCTCTTGGTATCTTCCGATAGCCTCTTGGTATCTTCTGATAGCCTCTTGGTATCTTCTGATAGCCTCTTAGTATCTTCAAACTTTTTTTTGCAATAAATCTGCTTTACACTTTCAAATTTTTCATTCGTGAAAATTGAGTTTGGTGTAATGTTGGACGCCATTTTGTTATCCATAAATCTGACTTCATTAACTCTATGATCTATTTCCTTCAATATCTGCTATGAAGGAAAGAAAAAGAGTTTGAAGATACCAAATCAGAATCTGCAAATCGAAGGACAGAAAAACACAATGGCAAAAAAAACACAATGGCAAAAAAAAACACAATGGCAAAAAAAAACACAATGGCAAAAAAAACACAATGGCAAAAAAAGGACAAAAAGACAAACAATGATCTACAAAATAATACACAGAAAACTAAAGATCGAGCAATACGAACCCCACTAAAAATCTTTGGTGAACGCGGGTGCTCCGGAATGGTAATCAGCTCCTGCTCCACTAGTGACACTCGACTAATTCTCTTTCCGGTGACATTCTGTATTATACTCTATGGAAAGTCACATACCTTCTGTTTCGGAGATTGTACTCGGCATAGTTATGTCAGAATAGAATAATCAAGAAAAAATATGTTGACTGCCTAACATATAAAAACATCGTTTGGTCGCTGTCCAGTCTAATGCCAATAGTAAAATTATTTCAGAGAAATAAAGTACAGGGTCGCTACAAACCGTGATGATCGGGATCATCACCGAACCATATTTGGCTTAAGAATTCAAGAAAAAAAATAGTTCCCACGCAAGAAAAGAAAATATTAAAAATAAATAAAAATATATACTCAAGGATGAAATCTAAACAGAAATATACGAAAACCTTTTAATATCGAAAAAAAATAAATAAAAACAAATCAGAAGTAAGAAAATGAAAGAGGGTCGAATAAGGTCGAGTGATGACCCCTGAAGTAGTATAAAAAGAGAAGAAATTCCAGCGTGCGGCAGTCAACAAATAAAATTAGATTCCTACTGGAATACTTTTGTGTTTATTATTTACATATTATAGGTAGGTCTCTGTTATTTTGTTTTATTATTTTATCTTAATAATCTTTTCAAATTTCTTTAGTTTCATATGAAATTTATGTTATTAAATATCATTAGTATGGATTGTTAACAATAAAAGAAATTGCTTCCAGCATGAGAATCAGAATTAATTGAAATAATTTATGCATCTTAAATGAATAAGTGAATGAAAATATTCAAATGATTAATTTTATTGATAAGCATATTTTGAATGAATGTTGTACTTTATTGGTAGGAACCTATGTGAGATGGACTTTCGAGGTATAAATTTGATTAATTAAAAATTGTATTTTATTAAATGTGAAATTTTAAATACTTAAATTGTATTTTTTTATAATGTTAAAGAGATAAGAATAATTAGATGATTTAGTCTCGATTTCAATTTACTTACTATTTTAGATTTTCATTTGTTTTATAATGCATTGTTATACTTTCAAACTGTTGATATTTTTCTTTTGATTCCTTTGTGTACTGAAATTATTTATATTAAGTCAACAAATAAAATGAGATTCCTGCTAGACTACTTGTGTTTATTTAAATGTTATCGATCCCGGTATTCCCCAAAGTGGCAGGACTGTGTCAAGGAAATCAGACCAATAACACCAAACCAGTCATTGTCACAGAACTTACGTCATAAGATTGTCATATGAAAATTAAGAAATAAATCATGGAAGCCATCTCGGCGAGGGATAAAATACTAATATCCGCCAATCCATGTTAAAACTTCCATGATTTATTTCGATTCTCATGTATATTTGTGTGTTAGAGGTATCGATTTTGACTGTTTCTACGATTTTTCTATTGTATTTTAGAATTGTTTCGACAGTGGCATTTTTCTTTTTTCTTTTTATTGAAATAATTATGTGACTTTGACCTTACAATCTGCATCACAATATTTTGTTCATTATTATTGTCTATTGACATTTATGTTGAATTTATCTTTAAACCATATGTTTATGAAAAAAAAAGTTTTAATTTAAGGTGGTGCCATACACTTCAGGTAAAATTTGATCTGCTCGTTTAATTTTCTTATTTTTTTTGGCAGTGTGTTTGAATATATCCACTGTAATAAATATCAAAATTTTAACAAATTCCAACCAACAGACTCAGAGCTATAAATTCACCAGCCACGTAGCAGCTTTTCTCTCTGTGGTTTTGATCCCCGAGATGTTTGAAATCTGCATACAAACATCATATGATCAAAACGTTCAACTGATTTTAAAGAGTTATCTCCCTGTAGTGTAATGCAAACAATTCCAACTATAAAAGAATAATACGTTACTCGATCTTTAGTTTTATGTTTATGTTTTGTAGATCGTTGTTTGTACTTTTTCTTTTGGCCATTGTGTTGTCTGTTCTTCTGTCTTTTGGCCATTGTGTTGTCTGTTCTTCTGTCTTTTGGCCATTGTGTTGTCTGTTCTTCTGTCTTTTGGCCATTGTGTTGTCTGTTCTTCTTCGATATACGGATTCTGATTACCCCTTTGGTATCTTCAAACTCCTCTTAACACCTCTTGGATTCGTAGTTAAGTTGATTACAGAAAAAATCAGAACCACTTTGGAGACTCATTAAATATGAAAAGAACATTCTTTTCTTGATACACCAGATTCATCTCCCCCACCAGGCATAGGCAATCTTAGCCAATTTTTACTATTCTGTTTAAGCCCTTTGGTATTCTTGACCCCAAAGATTTTAAAAATTATTTAAATTTCCAATCTTTTGACATCGAGCGTTCCATAAGAAGATTATTCAAGAAACGCGTGGTTCACACTAAATTAGTCTCCGAGGGTATCATCCGCCCTGTAGTCAGTGTTTCGACACTGACATGGTTCCCCCCCTTAGGCATAGGTGACCTTAGCAGATTTTGGCTACCCTTTGATATTCTTGCTCCCAAAGATTTTAAAATTATTTGGGTTTCTAATCTTCTAGCTGGCTTTGAGCGTGCCAGATGAAGGTTATTCAAGATACGCATCGTTCACACTAAACTAGGTATCTACGTTTGCATTAACCTCTTCATAGATCAAGCTTAAACATCATCGGTGGTGTAATGGTTAACTGACCGCCACGGCAACGATATAACTGAAATATTGTTGAAAGAGGCGTTAAACACCAACAAAAAATATTTTGTACTCACTGTAATAAACAAAGACAAAACAATAACACATCAGTCTCGAGATGTTATATATCCCGTTTTAAAGGCCAGTGGTTTTGTTAAACGGAGAACACCGAAGGGGCAATCAAAAAAATGAACAATCCAGAGAAACTGGCAACATTGGGTACACAAGACACAGGACGAAGACAAACAAAACAAAAAACACACCATTATTCGCAATCAAACACAAATAACGTAAATAAGGCATGCTCACTCCTACAAACAGATGCCCAAAAATGGGTATGATTAGTGTTATTAGACGAATACAAGGTACCAACCATTTAACTTGTAGGGGCGAGGCGAAGCAAACAAACAAACAAAAACCAGATTATTTTTGGATTGTAATTTTAACATTTTTTCTTAAAATTATGTAAAAAAAAAAAAAAATTGGCTCAAAATTGCAGTGTCTAATTATTTATATTTTTGCATATTTAATGTCAAGATATTCTTTTCTACAAAAATTTGGCGACAAAAACATACCCCCCCCCCCCCCCCCCCCCTCCTTTTCCATCTCCCACCTTCCTCCAATTAGGGTATAAATGGTCATCCCTACATATATATTACAAGTTCTTATTCATTTTCAGTAATACAACCTTTTCTTTGAGCATCACACTACAGAAGAGAATAGAATGAATCTTCCACCTGCTCCGGGGGAGTTTTCAGACGAGTTTCCAGATTATGGTGATTCAGAGTTCCAGAATATTTCAGAATTATCCACTGTCTCGATCAATGGTACAGATCCATTTTCTCCAAATTCGGTAATTATTTATGTAACAATAAGCATTTTTTTCTATCTATATAGATATCTGTGTTTGTAAAGTAGGTAATACAACTGTAGATAAATATATTTAGAGCGAGCGACACGCTTCTGGAGTAACGTTCAAAAGGTACGCGCAAAATCGAAACCGCCGCGATATAACTGAAATATTATTGAAAGTGGCGTTAAACAACATACCCTAACCCCCTCAAAATCGAAAGATTAAAATGATATATTCTAATTGTAGAATGATATTCTTTAATTTATCAAATAAAGGCGTCGTCGTGGTCGTGATCGCATGGTAGTTGGATTTACAACTACCTATGCAATCAGTATCTATCACCACTAACGTTGTAATTAAGTTCGAATGTTGCTCAGGCGAGGTATACTCGATACAACATTATGTGATAAAGTTTGTCAGTCAGTGACTTGCGGCTGGTCGGTGGTTTTCTCCGGGAACTCCGGTTTCCTCCACCAATAAAACTGACCGCCACGATATAGCTGAAATGTTTTTGAAAGTGGCGTTAAACACCAGAACCCTAACCCTTACCCTAATTCTCTCTCTCTCTCTCTCTCTCTCTCTCTCTCTCTCTCTCTCTCTCTCTCTCTCTCTCTCTCTCTCATAATTTTGCTAAAACGTATTTTTTCTTTACATTATGTACAAGTTGTGCCATTATCTATGCAATCAGTGTCTATCACCACTAGGTTGTGAGTTCGAATACCGCTCATTATGTGATAAAGTTTGTCAGTGACTTACAGCAGGTCAGTGGTTTTCTTCCGCTCACTCCGGTTGTCTCCACCAATAAAACTGACCGCCACGATATCACTGAAATATTGTTGAAAGTGGCGTTAAACACCATAAATCAACAAACTAACCACCTCATTTTAAATGTAGCTTCCTCTTGATATATCTGAATAATTGGTAACTTTTTAACTATTAAACAACAACCACTCACTCACATCTAATATAAAGATAGCAAGAGTTACATTGGATATGAAAACATTCTATATTTTTGCATTTCATTTCAGGGCGGCAGGCTGGGTTGTACTCTTGATGTCTGTTTGTATGTTCCAATATTCGTCATCGTTACAACACAGATCATTAACCTCATACAATCTACAAGCAGTGTAACTGGAAAGCAACGGCCAGAAAACATCTCTATGTTTCGAAAAATAATCTTCTTATCAATTTCACTTCTTCTATTTACATTCCTAATCTGAATAGAGAATCAGAGATCAAAAGAAATGAACCGTTTTACCGTTTTAAATATCATCTTCGCCAGACAAAGCTTACAATCGGAATTCTTTCTCTTCACCCTTATCGGTGTTAGCTGTGATGGCGTAATGTCCCTATACAGCTATCCGCTGGATTTTGTCTGTTAGATTATAATGATTTAATTTTTCGGCCAATCAGCACAGCGCATTCCTTTCACCTCATATCAAAATTAACTAAAGCAAAATTAATGTGTCCTCAAAGATTATTCTGTATACTTGTGGAAGTTTCTCATGGCAAGTCCTACACATTGTATGCACATGTTTACATTTGTTATGTAAAACACGTGTTTTGGTAATACGCATTCTGATTGGTTGCAGCTATCATTGTCTGCATTTGGTTCACACTATCACTGTCTGATCAAGAAATTCGGGCTAACACTGCCAAGGATAACAAGGAGAGGAGGCGGATCGCAACCCTTGGCTGGCAAAGATGGCGTTTTATCGTTGTAGCTTTGTTCTTAATATTTTGTGAAAACATCTTTTAAGAATGTGATTAATTCCAGCTTTTGCACAACAGACACTATAAATAACTTGTTTGAGAATATTTTCGAATCAACCAAGACCTGTATTCTGTTCAAATTTTATGAAACCATCCTAATTTACGTTTCAGAGAGTAATTGCATAGCTAGACCGACTTTGTAATTGATATGCAAAATGTACTAACTTTCATGTCTTTATTTTTTGTTTGTTTCGAATCATCTGCATTTGATATGTGCTAAGATTTAGAACATTTTTGTGGGATTGTCCTAAATACTTAGAATCTTGGGGGTTAGTCCCTAGAAACTCTCGTAGCGGTATCTGAAAGGTAACTTACGAGCGTGCGAAGGTATGGCCAAGATTAATTTTAGACTGTCTCTCAACTCCCTCTTTACTCTACGGTAACACAATCTTGGCCTTCTCTTTACAAAGATACACACACAACAAAGTGAATATGTAAGAGAGCCAACTTAGCCACTTGTTCACGCCCACTGCAAACATAGAAATCTTTGTCTAACCTTGGAGCGTTAGTTAGAATCAACGTACCACCCATATTTCCAAGAACTCGAGGGAATTATTTGACTTTTATAAAAAAAAACATTTTAGAGACACCTATTCGTGTGGATGTATGCGAAATTCAATACAGTGGCCTTCATAGATACAGCCATTTTAGCAACTCCGTGTGCATAGCCGAAACATATATGTAGTTCCCACTGGCATAGTGCTGAACAGTGATATCATCCATTTTAGCGATACCGGAAGTGACGTAGATCGTAATCTGGGTTTTGGTAAATCTTCTTCTAAATCATTATAAAGTTTATAGATGCTTATAGTTTTGAACAATTGCTGTATAACCGAAGAAGTCCAAGGGGTTAGTTATGTTTGTCTCACTGGTATAGTGCTTCAGTAGTATCATCCATTGCAGCGATACCGGAAGTGACGTATGACCGAAGTAGTCCAAGGGGTTAATTATATCCCTAGATATGCATTTAACTAATCCTGTTCTCTCAAGATACAGAAGCTATGCTGATACTGTGAATTCATTTAAATTCGTGGGTGCCAATTTTCGTGGTTTTAGGAAAAAAGGTATATTCGTGGATTCGTAAAGCCGTGGATCTAGTAAGTGCATATATCTAGGGTTACAAATATTCGCTGAATTCTTAAATTCATGATATTAAATAATATTCTGTTAAAGTAAAGTATCCAATGAATTCCTGCAATCTGATTGGATAATCAAGACGAGGATATCAGACCGTATTTCCTGGGTAAGGACGGGAATATTGAAAACAGTTTAAAAATGGCGTCTATTTATCGCTTCATATATTTGTTTTAACATAAAAATATTAAAACATAAATAAAAAGATCTTGAATAAAACTTTTTATAAAAAGATGCATTTTACGGAATCTTTCATCTCCGTCCCCATTTTGGCTTTGCACTCAACAAGGGAGATAACAAGTAATTTATCGTCTGCTAAAATAGCAACAAAAAGATTTGCATCTCACACGGAAAGTGAAATTAATCGGTACAAGAAGACTTTAGCAGAATATAATTGGCTCAGGGAATATAGAACACAGACAGGGAATATGAACCCGTATCACCTGTGAAGATCCCGAATAATATATAATATGAAACCGGCATGGCCATGAATGCTCGCGCATCTGAACATTATCTGACAATTTCACGCTCATCCAGTGCATCAAAAAGTGTCGGGATTTTTTGGGCCGAGATATATTGGGGACGACTGTTTTTAGGGTCGAATCTAGTCTCATTCAATCGAGCTGTCGTTCCTTTATTCGAGTTATCGTTCCTTACGAAATCTCAAAAGTTAACTTCCACGTAGAAACAAAAATTCTTGTCAGTATGTCAGAAGAGATTTAATAAATTAAAAAATATCAATATAAGTAAAACAAACTAACAAAATGACTTTTATTACACACGGGTTCCGGGTTTCAGTGGTATCGGACGTACGAGAGAGAGTACGAGACTTAGGATCACCTTTGCGCTTTATGTTAAGAAGATCTTCATTAGTTGAGTGTGTTAGTGTGTTACACGGAACGTGTTTACAAAGCGCAGAAATTTTTTGTATTCGTCAGTATGTGCAGCCATGTTTGTCAAAATATCCCAAGTACACATTTTATACCATAAAGAGCTCGCTAACGCTCGCATATTAAATGTTCAAGACAGTTGATAAGGGTACTATAATAACTGGAATTGAATTGAATGATCATGGATATCATATAAATAAATGCCAGAGAATACCGAAGGAGCAATCAAAATGGACAATCCAGAGAAACTGGCAACATAGGATCCACAAGACGAAGAAAAACAAAACAAAAACACAACACAATATTTGCTGGACACCACTATACGAAAGCAAACACAAATAACGTCAATAAGACATTGCCCCTTCTAAAAAATCCAAGTTGGATTTTATTTTACGTTAAATCTTGTTTGTCAAAATTGATAACATCATTGATTGGTCATCAGTGTAGTAATGCCTTCCTTTTATGTATTTCTATACTCTATACTTTTTATAAGTCTGTTTAATTTGTGTTTAATCCATTTTGTCAATTTATATTTGTAAAAAAAAATAATAGATTAGCTAGTTTGTTGTTGTTATTTTTTTTTAATCAACTGTGTGGTAGTTGCATTATGTACCCATATTTTGCTATGTTTATGAATAAACATTATGTGTAGACTGAGTGCCTTACAACAGCTACGACACTGTGTACATTTGTCTTTGCTGATTCATTGTTAGACTAAATCTAATAGAGCAAAACCATGTGCTCTGGAATGACAAGGAGACCCTGTTTCTTACAAGACCGTGTTACTTTTATCTTAGAGTAAAATACCAAAACAATTAGACAAACCAATCATCATGTTAATCAATGCCGGTCACTAAATAGGACGTCGACAGCACTATCTCCATTTATTCTGACTCCGACTCCATCATCATGTTAATCAATGCCGGTCACTAAATAGGACGTCGACAGCACTATCTCCATTTATTCTGACTCCGACCATGTCATTTTCGTTACTATCGTAAACAAAGCATTTAGCGTTATTTCATCAATAATCAGCATCCCTCAAAACCAAAATGATAGAAAACCAAGAAATAACTACTTTGTAAAGATTGAACATCCTTAGGCTTACACTGCAATATCTAATGATGATTTAAAACTGAAATCAATCCAATTGCCGAAAAGAGCTATAATTTAATACAACATAGCACTGATCAGTAACAGGGAAGACTCAACTAAAACTTCTGTTTGCTGGATATGCAAATATATATACATTTGTTGTACATAACAAAAAAAATTAAAAAAAATCATATATATCTATTTATACATGCATATCTGCCATTCTTAGTAAAAATAAAGACTTTGTGTCGGTGTCTATAATTAACTTTCTAAAATTAATAACATTTAAATGCCTTCCGAGTGGGATTATTATGGATGTTAATTGATTTGACCTACATTCAGAATATTTCAGTGAAACATATTCGATACGGTTTTAGCACAAGTTTTTATGATAAAAATTACTTACCGGTATCATATTCGAACATTATAATTTCCAAAACACACTTAAATCCAACAAAACCATCATAATGTATAACACACGTCAAATAGTAAAAAACACATCTTGCCGCCTCGTTAACTAGTTTTTGAATGAACCTCGCGCACCAGAACCGAATCACATTTACAAAACCAGATCCATCCGCAAAAAAATAATCCCATTAAAATATCGTTTTAAAGAATTCATTTTATTATTTTTTTTAAAGTTAATTATAAATTACCGATAAACAGAGTATTAGGCATTTTGTTTTTGGGACTGACTTTATCACGGGGTATATCAGGCTCGCCGTTCCGGCTTATCTGATACACCCCGTGATAAAGTCAGTCCCAAAAACAAAATGTCTAATATTCTGTATATATCGTATAACCCGTTCAACAATTTCAATTATTATACCTCATATATTAATTACCATAAATAGATTAATTTGATTGGACAATGGATAAAAATCAGAACACGTGATCACACAGGACAAAAATCCTATTCCACCCCCTCGGAAGCCTCGCTGGTTTGTCCGCCAGATTTATCGTTCTTTGACAGGAAAACGTCAGAGGCACTCGGAAAGCATCACTTGCAGGCGACCGTTACAATTTGTTGTGGATGTGGTTTTTAAATGTCTGAGACAACGTTCCAATGGACTTAAAATATGTTTGCCAACAGTATTTTACATGTATGCGCTTTCTTGGTTTCATTCGGTATAATAGCGAGCATCGCAAGATGCGAGCTAAACAGCAACATGTGTGTAAGGAGATGTATCAATATATGATCAATACCAACCGGAAATGGATTCTAAGTTTCGGCATAGAATGGACATACGGAGTGAAGTACAGGAAACGAAATAGCCTTTTAATTTGAATAAAAAAATAACTATCCAGTTTAAAAATAGCAACAACAAAATTAGAAAGGAAACCGTACAGCTTCTTTACATGAAACGATCAATTTATTTAAAAAATGGACAATCGTTAGACCTTCTTGTTTCGCCCCTAAAGAACGATCGGCCCTAAAAAAAAGTCGCCCCCGATACATCTCCTTTGCAATAGGGATCATTCACCAAATTTCTTTCCACAGACGTCGCTGTTGTTCCATAAGTGGTTAGCGGAACGTTTCAATCTCGATGACGCTTGAATTGTTAACGTTGGGTACAAGGACATGTCAATATCATGCCCTTATTAACATGAATAGGAAAATTCTGTAAACTCGTTCACAATTAAACAAAACTGTTCTCACGCCTTTTTTTTATTTTATAAATTATAACATTATTGCACAATTTAGATAAGCTACATTGTACTATTGAAAAAAAAGACGATAATGCGTCTTATACGGTAACGTCAGATTTCCAATCGGCAAACCTCGGGTGAGTCCGCTTCTCTCCCTCAATACCTCGGCTGTAATACGGTATTTGATATGCGTCTAAGCGTCACATTTCTTCGCCGGAAAACCGTATCACTTCAATCAAACATTGCGCACCGCGAATAAGTTCTAAAATGACGACAATAGATGAGTTTGTTTTGAAAAATATTGGTCTTTGATGAAGGTACGGAATCAGCCGACATTGCGACGAATACAAATATATTATTATTGGACGAATATTCGAAAGTGAAATTAATTTAATACCTCCTTCATTGAAGATTTCCGAAAGTAGTTCCAATGGGAGCTATCGTAATACGGACGAGGTATGATGAAGGTACGGAATCAGCCGAAGTTGCGACGAGTGGTCAGATTTCGACGTTTTATGACGTAAATTTGGGTATCAAAAGCAACAGCGCCTGAAGGTGTTTTATTCAGTTCAAGATATATTTATCAATTTGTCTGCCTGTCTTTATATATATGTGTGTGTCCGTGTTGCTATCTATTATTTTGGTTTTCCGGTTTTTATCGATAGGATCGAAGGGACGAACAAACGAACGAATGAACGAACCGACAGACAGCTATTCCTAATACTGTATACCCATCGCTTCGCGAGAGGGTAGTATAACAATAAACATACTATACTTCTATGTACATCATTTCTGGTATACAATCACATTTAACTCCTTTATTTTCTTTGAAAATTATTCTTGATATGCTGTTTAACGTCTTTATTATCTGAAGGGAACAATAGCATGAGAGGGGGATGAAACATGGGTTAGATAAAGACTATTTAGGACTTGAAAACAATCCGACTCAAATCATGGCAATCCTATTTCGAAAAACAACACAAAACAGGAAAAACAATCCTGGTTCTTGTTGTTAATGTACAATTATCAATTTCGTCGCACAATAACACAAAATACCTAATAAGGTGTTTAAAACATTTTAGTGTTAAAGTGGACAGAACATATTCATTTATAAATTATTAATTGAGTAACTCGTAGTGAATAAAAACCCCATATTTTAGTTGGACGGAAGTACTGGTAACATTGAAAACTTGTACAAATTAATGTATTAGTAAGAAAGGATATGAATGTAAATGAACATGAGAGATTATCCAACATTACACTTGGACAAACATAAAAATATTAGTAAGAAAGGATATGAATGTAAATGAACATGAGAGACTATTCAACATTACACTTGGACAAACATAAAAACATTAGTAAGAAAGGATATGAATGTAAATGAACATGAGAGACTATCCAACATTACACTTGGACAAACATAAAAACATTATTAAGAAAGGATATGAATGTAAATGAACATGAGAGACTATCCAACATTACACTTGGACAAACATAAAAATATTAGTAGGAAAGGATATGAATGTAAATGAACATGAGAGATTATCCAACATTACACTTGGACAAACATAAAAACATTAGTAGGAAAGGATATGAATGTAAATGAACATGAGAGATTATCCAACATTACACTTGGACAAACATAAAAACATTAGTAGGAAAGGATATGAATGTAAATGAACATGAGAGATTATCCGACATTATACTTGGACAAACATAAAAACATTATTAGGAAAGGGTATGAATGTAAATGAACATGAGAGATTATCCAACATTACACTTGGACAAACATAAAAACATTATTAAGAAAGGATATGAATGTAAATGAACACGAGAGACTATCCAACATTACACTTGGACAAACATAAAAACATTAGTAAGAAAGGATATGAATGTAAATGAACACGAGAGACTATCCAACATTACACTTGGACAAACATAAAAACATTAGTAAGAAAGGATATGAATGTAAATGAACACGAGAGACTATCCAACATTACACTTGGACAAACATAAAAACATTAGTAAGAAATGATATGGATGTAAATGAACATGATCGACTATCCAAAAAAAAGTAATGTCCATTTTTAAGTCAGATTTACAGGTACATGGCGGGGTTAAACTAGTTTTATTGGCCAAAACCTCTCCTCTTAGTGAAATGATGTTGTCATGCAAGTTAGTTTATAATTCAGTCTTTAATTTTAGATCGTTTCCATGTCTGTGTTATGTGAGTACATTAATTTCCTTAACTAAACGTCTTTTGAGATTTGGCCGCTGGACTAGTAATCATAAAATACGATTTTCAACCTTCATATCAAATTTTTCAACCCTTATATCAACATAAAGCTTACTTAATGTGTCAGAAAAGTTAAACGATATCAAAGGGGTAATCAGAAGCCGTAAATCGAAGGACAGACGATGCAATGGCCAAAAGAAAAAGACAAACAACGATCTACAAAACTAAAGATGAACCCTAATAAAATAGGGGGTGAACTCGTGTGCTCCGGAAGGGTTAGTAGCTCCTGGTCTACACGTGACACCTGTGTTGTTACTGTTAAACGAAGCGAACATGTATACACATTTCTACAATAGATACACGATGTTGATGCATGTTGGTGATGTCAGGCTGATTTGAATGCACGTGGATATTAAAATCTTTCTGCCACTTTTTGGACAATTTTCAGAAATTATTGTATGTATATTCATTTGTTTGTGCAGTTTGATCCCGACAAGGATATGAGGAACTCACACAACTTGCTTCAAAGACAATAATATATTATGACAAAATGTTTCTCCAGATTTATATATACAACATGAACAAATTGTGTCCCTCTCTCAACGAAGGGAGGTGTATTGCTATAGTAGGATTTCTTCTTCTTCTCGTGGTTCTTCTTCCTATGCCCATAACAACCCTGTCCATAATCTTGACGAGATGACATAATCTTGACGAGATGACATAATCTTGACGAGATGACATAATCTTGACGAGATGACATAATCTTGACGAGATGACATAATCTTGACGAGATGACATAATCTTGATGAGATGACATAATCTTGACGAGATGACATAATCTTGACGAGATGACATAATCTTGACGAGATGACATAATCTTCAACTGATTGAAGGCAGTCCGGTCCGTCTTTGGTAGAAGAAGTAAACTATAATTGATAGTTACAAGTAGAAATAAAACAACTATTTATGAAAATAATGCGAAGATAATAAAGATATTAACAGTTATATGTTATTTAGACAAGAACTGAAATTCCCACGCATGGTAACATCGTGTCTCTTACATAGTTCTGTAATACGAGACGACATATTATGTATCTGTATAATTGAAAGCGTTTTATCGACTTTTTCGTATTCTGTCAATAGTACTTGTAACAGCTAGTTAGTATTCTCCAGACACTGTCGAAACATGCAGCTGCACTTGCTTGTGATTTGTTCCATAATTGTATTGAGTCTTCTTGATTATGGGTATGTAAATGGCAATTTAGTTAATTAATACATTTCTCTGACGTCAAACTATTGGTGGGACAGTGGGCTATTCATAAGAATTTACAGTTTAATCTTTTGTTCTTGCGTATGCGCACTGTAACCTTTTACCATTTAGGCTTAAAAAACGTGTTCTAAATATTTTGGAACTTGGTAAATTCTTAAAAATAATCAACTCGACCCTCAATGTCTCGTTGATTATTTCTCAGAATCTACAGTTGGAGTGTATTTTCCATTACGTATCAACCCTTTGAATCGGACCAAGTTTGCGCGCTAAATTAGATATTACGTTTTTATGAAATCTGTCCATAGTTTCATTTTTAACAAAAACTCAAATCTAAGAAAAAAAGGGGTTCATTTAAGACAAAGTTAAATATACTGTTAAAAATAAAGAAACGCATAACCCACTTTTATTTTTCAAAATGCAAATTCTGCGATTTAACGGGTAAAATTAAATGGCCAATTTAATCATTGATTTTTTAAAGCGCCTCTGAAAAATGAATATCCCATGTATCGCACCGAAAATTCGGTAACGTTTTTTATGGGCATTTCGTGGTTAATTCAACTGTTAAACTAAAGTGTATAAAAGGACCAAGTTTGAAGTTTGACTTTTATTACTGAGTTGATATGCTGCCATGCCAAGGTTAGACCCTGCCACTCGGAATATCGCTATCGGTCATCTCCAAGCCGGAGTCCCAAAATCAGGTAGCACGAACTCTGAATGTTAACCAGAGCACCATTTCCAGGCTATGGAACAGATTCCAACAAACTGGTTCAACGAATGACCGCCAAAGGAGTGGAAGACCTCGCATAACTACTCCTGGGCAAGATTGGTACATCGGGGTCTTTCATCTACGGAATCGAACCGTTGCCGTATCAACCACTGCAACCGGAATACCTGGATTGCAAAGAATCAGCTCACAAACAGTCCGCAATCGGATTCAACAGCATGGCTTTTTAGACCCAGAAGGCCGTATTTCGGAGCGGTATTGACGCCGTTACACAGAGGTAGTGTCATGATGTGGGCGGCTATCTCAAATGACCGCAAAACAGACCTAGTACATGTCCCGGGCAATTTAACGGCAGTAAGGTACAGAGACGACATTCTCCAAACTCACCTCATGCACGTAATTGACCGACAGAGGGAGTTATTCCAACAGGACAACGCTAGGCCACACACAGCGCGTGTAGCAATGGACTACCTTGATCAGAACAACATCAATGTGCTTCCATGGCCTTCCAAATCGCCGCACTTGAATCCTATTGAACACCTGGATAAACGTGTGCGCCAGCGACAACCTCCACCTCCACCTCAGACCCTCGATCAAGGAATGGCGAACAATACCAAGAAGCAATGTGAGAAATTTGATTGAGTCTATGCCGAGAAGGTGCAGAACAGTGTTGGCCGCGCGTAGTGGTCATACACGGTACTAAGTTTAACGTGACAGGAAGTGTGCTGAACTGTGACTTTTTTTTACTTATCCTCAGAAGTATGGACTGCTAATTGTTCAATAATAAACATTTTGAGTCGATATCGAAAAGTGGAACTGAAAAATTTTGATTTGAAATACATGTATTAAAATACCTAAAATCTCCTTATGCATTTCATTTTTTGCAGAGTGTATAAGCATAAAAGTATACATATTATTAAAGTTTATGAATGATCAACCTCTTAATTATGTTGAGATGGGATATAATCCCATGGTGTACATGGAAAATCTCTCGTTTGATTGATTGATTGATTGTGGTGGTCAATTTTATTGGTGGAGGAAACCGCAGGACCCAGAGAAAACCACAGACCTGCCGCAAGTCACTAACAAACTTTATAACATAATTTTGTACATCTCGCCATGAGCGGGAGTCGAGCCCACATCAGTAGTGATAGGGACTGATTGCATAGTTAGTTGTAAATCCAACTACCACACTATTTTATTTTAATGCGTACTTAAATAAGCTGCCCCATGATGTACGTATTTGTTATTATATTCTATGCGATAGTGCATTCTATTACTTATGCTCAACATTTTTGTGATAAAGTTTGTCTGTGACATGTGGCAGATCGGTGGTTTTCTGCGGGTATTCCTCCAACAATAAAAAACTGGCCGCCCCGATATAACTGAAATAATTTTGAAAGTGGCGTCAAACACCATAACACTAACCCCTATTGCTTATGTGATATTGATAAGAATTTCTAGAATATTCGCTGAATAATGTCACACTATTGTTCGGACTGTGGATTATTTTTAAGAATCTACAGTTTATTCTTTTGTTCTTGCGTATATGAACTTAAACCTTTTACCATTTTAGGCTTAAAGAAGTGTTTTAAATATTTTTCAACTTGTAGAATCTTTAAAATTATTAACGAAACCATAAGGGTCCAGGTGATTATTTTTAAGAATCTACACTTTGGAGTGTATTCTCCATTACGTATCAACCCTTTGAATCGGATCAAGTTTGCGTACTAAATTAGATACATGTGTATTACAATTTGATGAACTCTGTCACTAGTTTTTGTTAACAAAAAACTCAAATTTAAAAAAGGGGATTTCATTTAGACAAAGTTAAATGTAAGCGTAAAAGTATACATATATTAAAGTTTATCAAGAATCTACTGTTTAATTGTGTTGCGATGGGATCAAGTCACATAGTGTGCATAGACAATCTCTCGAGGATACCAGGGGCGGATCCAGGATTTCAAGTTAGGGGAGGGGGGCGCACTTAAAAAGATTGCGCTGAGCGGAGGGAGGCGCGAAAATTGTTGGGGTATTTCGTGTGAAAAATCACGATTTTACGCCAAAAAATCATATTTTTTCCAATTTTAGGGGGGGGGGGGGGGGGCGACGGGTGCGCCCCCCCCCCTGGATCCGCCCCTGGAAATAAATAAATAAATAAGCTTTTCTATGATATATGTTTTTGTTATTATATTCTATACGATATTGCATCCAATTTCTTATGCTTAACACAGTTTGTCAGTGACTTGGGGCAGGTCGGTGGTTTTCTCCGGGTACTCTGGTTTCCTCCACCACTGAATAACAAACGAACCGCAACGATATAACTAAAATAAGGTTGAAAGTAGCGCTAAACACCATAACCATAACCCCTATTGCTTATGCGATAAACACTTGTACAATATTGGCTAAATGATTGTTTTACTAAGGCCAAAAAAAATATATGTGTGTTTACTGTCACATGTCAAAAAAATCTAGGGTCGGTCGGTCGGGATTATTTTTTTTTAATTTTTTTTTTAATTATCGACAAAACCGGAAATAGTCGTTCCCGGTTCCGGAATCCGATTGCGGTATTTAATTTTCGAAAATTCCGGTAAAATGACGAATTATGCAGTTTTTCTACCTTCTTTGCTCTCAATTTCGACAAAAAGCTAGCAGTTGAATAAATAAAACATTGCTGCTGGTTAAACAACAAAAATGGTTATCCGAATTCTGTGTAAAAATGCATAGGGTCGCCAGCAAAAATTAGGGTAGGTCGGGTGACCGTAAACACACATTTTTTTTTTGGCCTAACCAAACTGGTTTCTGTATATATACAAGGAACAAAGCTTTAGCAGAATTTTTTCGTGTGACTGATTGATTTGTGTTTAACGCCAACTTTAGCAGTATTTCAGCTATATCGTGGCGTAGCATTCGTGTGATAATTATTAATTATATTAATATTTATAAGTAGATGGTTTAAAATTAAAGAATTAAAATTGAAAATATATAATAAAAAAAATAATAATGAATTTTATTATTTTCAAAAGTTACAATATGTTTATGTTAGATAGCAAAAACAGAAGATCAATATGAATATGATATCTGCCATGTGATACTCTCAATGTCATGGTGCGTGTATATTTAACCTTTACGTTGTTATTATTGCGTGCAAAGATTGTCAGAAACGTGACAATAAATGTCAAATCATTTCCAAATAACATGTGTTGAAATCCTTAGTTTTCTTAGAAATACAATTTTAATTTCCTATTTCGTAATTAAAAGAAACTAATTTTAAATTAATTGATGTCTATTTAAAGATGGTGGTACAATATCGAACTAAAAGGAAAATTGATAAGAATCCTAATCCAGTTAAGCAAAACAAAATCAGTGCAAATGATTATGAATCGGCACAACAATGCAAGACGAATGGGAAAACAGTGTAGTGTACCCCAGCGATCTCCTTAGGGAGTCTGCTTTGATATTGCAATTGCCACTCCCAATATCGTCTGATCATACCTTTCTCAATATCGTCTGATCATACCTTTCCCAATATCGTCTGATCATACCTTTTATCAAAATGTCCAAATTCACTATGGAATTGGATGTTAGTGTATCGCAAAATAAATGTCAACATACATCTACTTTAATGAGATTAATAAAAGCTAGCATACATCTACTTTTAATGAGATTAATAAAAGCTAACATAGATATACTTTAATGAGATTAATAAAAGCTAGCATACATCTACTTTTAATGAGATTAATAAAAGCTAACATACATCTACTTTTAATGAGATTAATAAAAGCTAACACACATCTACTTTTAATGAGAATAATAAAAGCTAACATACATCTACTTTTAATGAGATTGATAAAAGCTAACATACATCTACTTTTAATGAGATTAATAAAAGCTAACATATATCTACTTTTAATGAGATTAATAAAAGCTAACATACATCTACTTTTAATGAGATTAATAAGAGCTAACATACATCTACTTTTAATGAGATTAATAAAAGCTAGCATACATCTACATTTAATGAGATTAATAAAAGCTAACATACATCTACTTTTAATGAGATTAATAAAAGCTAACATACATCTACTTTTAATGAGATTAATAAAAGCTAACATACATCTACTTTTAATGAGATTGATAAGAGCTAACATACATCTACTTTTAATGAGATTAATAAAAGCTAACATACATCTACTTTTAATGAGATTAATAAAAGCTAACATACATCTACTTTTAATGAGATTAATAAAAGCTAACATACATCTACTTTTAATGAGATTAATAAAAGCTAACATACATCTACTTTTAATGAGATTAATAAGAGCTAACATACATCTACTTTTAATGAGATTAATAAGAGCTAGCATACATCTACTTTTAATGAGATCAATAAAAGCTAACATACATCTACTTTTAATGAGATTAATAAAAGCTAACATACATCTACTTTTAATGAGATTAATAAGAGCTAACATACATCTACTTTTAATGAGATTAATAAAAGCTAACATACATCTACTTTTAATGAGATTAATAAAAGCTAACATACATCTACTTTTAATGAGATTAATAAAAGCTAACATACATCTATTTTTAATGAGATTAATAAAAGCTAACATACATCTACTTTTAATGAGATCAATAAAAGCTAACATACATCTACTTTTAATGAGATTAATAAAAGCTAACATACATCTACTTTTAATGAGATTAATAAGAGCTAACATACATCTACTTTTAATGATATCAATAAAAGCTAACATACATCTACTTTTAATGAGATTAATAAAAGCTAACACACATCTACTTTTAATGAGAATAATAAAAGCTAACATACATCTACTTTTAATGAGATTAATAAAAGCTAACATACATCTACTTTTAATGAGATTAATAAGAGCTAACATACATCTACTTTTAATGAGATTAATAAAAGCTAGCATACATCTACATTTAATGAGATTAATAAAAGCTAACATACATCTACTTTTAATGAGATCAATAAAAGCTAACATACATCTACTTTTAATGAGATTAATAAAAGCTAACATACATCTACTTTTAATGAGATTAATAAGAGCTAACATACATCTACTTTTAATGAGATTAATAAAAGCTAACATACATCTACTTTTAATGAGATTAATAAGAGCTAACATACATCTACTTTTAATGAGATTAATAAAAGCTAACATACATCTACATTTAATGAGATTAATAAAAGCTAACATACATCTACTTTTAATGAGATTAATAAAAGCTAACATACATCTACTTTTAATGAGATTAATAAGAGCTAACATACATCTACTTTTAATGAGATTAATAAAAGCTAGCATACATCTACATTTAATGAGATTAATAAAAGCTAACATACATCTACTTTTAATGAGATTAATAAAAGCTAGCATACATCTACATTTAATGAGATTAATAAAAGCTAGCATACATCTACTTTTAATGAGATTAATAAAAGCTAACATACATCTACTGTTAATGAGATTAATAAAAGCTAGCATACATCTACATTTAATGAGATTAATAAAAGCTAGCATACATCTACTTTTAATGAGATTAATAAAAGCTAACATACATCTACTTTTAATGAGATTAATAAAAGCTAACATACATCTACTTTTAATGAGATTAATAAAAGCTAACATACATCTACATTTAATGAGATTAATAAAAGCTAACATGCATCTACTTTTAATGAGATTAATAAAAGCTAACATACATCTACATTTAATGAGATTAATAAAAGCTAACATACATCTATTTTTAATGAGATTAATAAGAGCTAGCATACATCTACATTTAATGAGATTAATAAAAGCTAACATACATCTACTTTTAATGAGATTAATAAAAGCTAACATACATCTACTTTTAATGAGATTAATAAAAGCTAACATACATCTACTTTTAATGAGATTAATAAAAGCTAACACACATCTACTTTTAATGAGATTAATAAAAGCTAACATACATCTACTTTTAATGAGATTAATAAAAGCTAACATACATCTACTTTTAATGAGATTAATAAAAGCTAACATACATCTACTTTTAATGAGATTAATAAAAGCTAACATACATCTACATTTAATGAGATTAATAAAAGCTAACATACATCTACTTTTAATGAGATTAATAAAAGCTAACATACATCTACTTTTAATGAGATTAATAAAAGCTAACATACATCTACATTTAATGAGATTAATAAAAGCTAACATACATCTACTTTTAATGAGATTGTTTGATTAGACTACTATATGTACTAGGATACATACCACTAATATGACTTTCAAACAGAGGAAATAATGAAGAAATTCTCTCTAAATCTATAAACATCTTCCAGTGTGGTATATCAACATTTTACTATATACATTTATATAGAACTGATACTTAAAATGTAATTCAGGGGCCGTCGTGGTCGTGATCGTATGGTAGTTATGGTAGTTGGATTTACAACTGTCTATGCAATCAGTACATACCCCCACTTAAGCTATGATTTGGAATCCCGCTCAGGCCTAGGTGTACTCGATACAACTTTATGTTTGTCAGTGAATTGCGTCAGGTCGGTGGCATTCTCCGAATACTCCGGTTTCCTCCACCAATAAAACTGACCGCCATGGTATAACTGAAATGTTGTTGAAAGTGGCGTTAAATACCACAACACTAACACTAAAATGTAATTCCCACTAGAAATAATTGTATATAACAAACCTTATAAGATTTCTACACCACCAAAAGAAATGACAGTGTTTATTTATATGCCTTCCCTTTTTTGCAGTAGAGATAGGTAGACTTAGATCTTTCTTCTGATACTTACATATACTAGTAGTGAAAATAATGGTTCCAATTCTAACATAACGTCCTTCTTTCGCTTTGCAAACAAACAAGCGATTTATCGATTGGGTATAATCTCATTAGCACATGCGCCGGTGCATGTGACTGACTTTCCCGTCGTAAATGTACATGTTGATGAATTATCGTCTGCTCGAATTTGGGAGCATAAATTGTGTGCGACATTGTCCGTAAACGTACATATAAATTACCGTCTTCCAATCAAAGTACACTATCGTATTTGTACTCTTAGACATATCAGAATCGAAATAAATCGTGGAAGCCAGAATGGGCTAGCGGATATTAGTAAATTTTATCCCTCGCCTCTAGCTCGGGATACAATACTATCCGCCAACCCATTCTGGCTTCCATGATTTATTTCTTAAATATCTTTCATGAAAGTAACAAGCAAAGAAAATAAAGTTCTTCTACCATAATGAAAGGGAGTAGGCTCCACACATGGCTGCTCTGCAATAGAAAATGCATATTTGCAGCGGAAAGGGGAGTTCACGGACCGCTGCATGTACCACTGTATTACTGTACCTTGAACAAGATAACGGTTAGACAAGAAAGCCTATAGATATGAAAGTAAAAGAAGAGTTTGAAAATAGCACAGAGGAAATCAGAATCCGTAAATCAAAGGAAGACAGACAACACAATGATCAAAAGATAAAGGACAAAAGGAAAAACAACGATCTGCAAAACACTGAACAGTAAACTAAAGATAAAGCAACATGAACCCCACTCAAAACAGTTCTTTCTTCGCTGGTGACACCCGTCACTATAAACATTGTTTTGCAGTAAGAATGCTTGGGGTTTTCTCGGTCTGTACACACTATTGCGACAAATTTTCTGTCTATTTATTTCTTCTCTGGCATAAATAAACAAAAGTAATTTTGTGTTTTTAACTTAGAACATAATAACGATATCTTAACATTGAACTATATCCTAGGATAATCTAAGGATAAATAATAATGCTTGGTCTTAACGATCATATTTAGGAACTGTCTTAAACTGATACACTTTCATTTGCCCAAGTTATGACGACAAGCATATCGTAAGATCATCTTAGTCTTAATCTTAGTCCCATAACGCCTTCATTAACACGCCCAAGGGATGAATATTTGATTTCATCATATTACTGTTGTTTTAAATATTTGGCAAAATATCGAATTTGTCCCGATCTGGACCAACGGAAAGTATATAAACATGATCCATTTATATAAAAATAATCCATTATGTATTTTTTTGTTTTTTTTCAGCGATGCGTACAGGAGGTGTAAAATAAGATACACGTGCTATAAACTAAAAAGAGTTCGAGGATCCAAATTTACTTCATGTAGTAAGTGGTTCAGATGTATACGACGCGTGACGTAAGTCATTACAAGAATCAATGTTTTCGATTTATCTTTAACATTTCATCCGATTTCACTCAGTTTTCGTAAAGAAAAAAACCCAATCTGTAATGCCAAAAAAGATATCCAAAAATGGTTTTAAAGAGAAGAGTTTGAAGATACCAAAGGGGTAATCAGAATCCGTAAATCGAAGAAGAACAGACGACACAATGGCCAAAAGAAAAAGTACAAAAGGACAAACAACGATCTACAAAACAAACACATAAAACTAAAGATCGAGTAACGAGAACCCCACTAAAAACTGGGGGTGAACTCCGGTGCTCCGGAAGGGTAAGTAGTTCCTGCTCCATTAGTGGCACCCGTCGTGTTAATCTAGTTACGAACGCGGTGATAAGTCATGAACGAGGAAAGGACGGCATGACAAACTCAATTATTGTGTTGTTATATTTTTTCTTTATTACTTTGAAATATAGTATAGTTTATAAACCACTAGTAGAATTAAATTAAATGCTCGAGGGTTACTTTATGGATGAATGAACCACTAGGGAGTCATTTTTAAACAAGCTGAGGGATATAGGCTCCAGTGAATATCTGGTTGTTTTTCCTATGCATGACATGGCCGTAATTATGAACCGATGCAGTCCTGCAGATGGTACGATCCAGAGCAATTAGGGGTCCTTTCCCGAATACTTTTGAAAACTTAGATTGTCATTTTAGACATATTTTATCTATTAGCGATCTTGCCAATTTTCCAATATTTGGCAGACAAAAATGTATTTAGAAAGAAATTTCTCCCTTTCATGGGTAAAATTTGTATTATATTTGTCATAAATGGAAAACGAGGGACACGATTTATCACGGAACTGTACAGAAAGAGTGTATTAAACTAAAAACTACAACAGCACATCTGATCATCTGGATTAATATTCATATATGGGACTTCAAATATTGATCAAGTTTAATTTCCAATCTATAAAATATTGTATAATGGAATGTTTTCCCTGTAGTAGTCAGAAGAAACGTCTCAACCTTTTCTGTGTTTCTACCAATTATCTTGACAAATAAATACCCCTGTTGTTCTCCCAATAAATACTCCTGTTGTTCTCCCAATAAATACCCCTGTTGTTCTCCCAATAAATACCCTGTTGTTCTCCCAATAAATACCCCTGTTGTTCTCCCAATAAATACCCCTGTTGTTCTCCCAATAAATACCCCTGTTGTTCTCCCAATAAATACCCCTGTTGTTCTCCCAATAAATACCCTGTTGTTCTCCCAATAAATACTCCTGTTGTTCTCCCAATAAATACCCCTGTTGTTCTCCCAATAAATACCCCTTTGTTCTCCCAATAAATACCCCTGTTGTTCTCCCAATAAATACCCCTGTTGTTCTCCCAATAAATACCCCTGTTGTTCTCCCACTTTTAACTGCGACATTTGTAAAAACAATTAGATAAATTGTTAAAATCACATAGTGGACTTAGGGCGCTGGAAATAAGGATAAGCGATTCGTGTTGCAGTGTATAATGGTATGAGTTCGAATCTCGTCGATGGAAAACACAAAATTGTAAGCTCATATACGAACATTATATTTACAGATACTACAACACATTGGTCAAGTCAACCTGTTATAGAAACTGCAGGGTGAGCATACTAGTACTAATAAAATACCGAGAAATAAAGGAATAAAAGCACTAAACATTAGAGATCATCTAATTTGTCTTAAAGTCTCAATTTTAACTGGATCTCGCTATAATTTTCTAAGTGTATGTCAAGGTGCACAACAGATCTAGGTGTATCTGTGATGTCTTTTATTGCAGTGTGATAGATTTTATCGACCTAGTTTGTTGTTTTATTACAGTGTGATAGATTTTATCGACCTAGTTTGTTGTTTTATTACAGTGTGATAGATTTTATCGACCTAGTTTGTTGTTTTATTACAGTGATAGATTTTATCGACCTAGTTTGTTGTTTTATTACAGTGTGATAGATTTTATCGACCTAGTTTGTTGTTTTATTACAGTGTGATATATTTTATCGACCTAGTTTGTTGTTTTATTACAGTGTGATAGATTTTATCGACCTAGTTTGTTGTTTTATTTTATCATTTAAATCTAATACAAATACAACATATGAATTTGAATTCAATCTGAAGAGTACATTTACATCAAAATTCGAACATAGCAAAAAAATCACAAAAATAGAACTACAAGTAGGTCAAAGGAAGATCTATTAACCATTGAATGTATTTTAGTTCAACAGAAACACTAATGCATTAAAACTGTATAAAGCGAATGTATATTATATCGTAGAGAAAACTATATCGCAATTCTGACAATCACCGTGATTTTCTTTAACATCACTGATGAACATTTACGATACTCGTTTTCGTTATGCCTGCAACGAGTGTTGTTGAATGTCATAACATTTCTCGTTCATGATATGTGTAATCGGCATCAGCATTTGCTATTTATATCTGGAATAACTTCATCGATCGCTTATACCATCGATCATACTCGTATGTATCATGAAGATAGGGTGTACACAGAATAAACCACCTCAAAAGAGACGTTCCAATAAAAGGGTGTTTTGGATACACACAAAAAAAACCATGGTTATTTGTTTAAAGCTACATACATTATGTACTTTCATATAACATGCTATTATAATTATCTTTTTAATTTTTTTTTACAGAAAGGAGCACAGATGATTTCTGAAGATTAAAATTCATGCATTATCACTGTTTTTGTATATTATTTAAAAGGTCTCTTTGTGTAGATACATGTAATATCATAGTAATTTTACTCTAAAACGGACCAAATGCATCATGATCAGCCAATTTCACAAATATATTATTTCAATGCCGTACTCCACCCAATAAAATGTTTGTTTGATGGTGTTTAACGCCACTTTCAACAATATTTCTGTTATATCGTGGCGGTCAGTTTTATTGGTGGAGGACACAGGAGGACCTGGAGAAAACCACCGAACTGTCGCAAGTCACTGACAAACTTTATCCCATTATGTTCTACACCTCGCCCTGATCGAGATTCGAACTCATAACATCAGTGGTTATAGGCATTTATTGCATTAGGTAGTTGTAAATCCAACTACCATACGATCATGACCACGATGGCCCCAAATGGCAAATGTAATTAGAACCATCCCTTGATATGCATTTAAAAACAAAAACAATGTTAACCACTAGTGGAGCAGGAACTGCCTACCCTTCCGGAGCACCTGTGTTCATTCCCGGTTTTTAGTCGGGTTCGTGTTACTCGATCTTTAGTTTTATGTGTATGTTTTGTAGATCTGTGTTTGTCCTTTTGTACTTTTTCTTTTGGCCATTGTGTTGTCTGTTCTTCTTCTATTTACGGATTCTGATTACCCCTTTGGTATCTTCAAACTCTTCTTAGCAACTTTAAAGATATGAACTGTAACAAACATGAAATTAAAAACTGATTCACCACATGCCTTACAAAATACATGTGATTCCTTTCTGGATTTCCTTGATAGAAGGTTGCTGCTAACAAGGAAGCTACTGAAATAAGGGTTCCTATTGGCTAAGGTGAAGTCATCACTTCTAAAGTCTTACGGCCGCTACCATGACTTAGTTAACTGATATCGAATATATGTTTCACAAATGACCACGGATATGTTCCACTTATCGTAAGCATTTCCCGATCCTTTCATCATTCATGACTTATCACCGGCTTTGTAACTAGAGTAACAACACAGGGTCACTAGTGGAGCAGGAACTGCTTAACCTCCCGGAGAACCTGAGTTCACCCCCGGGTTTAGTGGAGTTCGTGTTCCTCGATCTTTAGTTTTCTGTGTAAAGTTTTGTAGGTCGTTGTTTGTCCTTTTTCGATTGACAGATTCTGATTACACCTTTGGTTTTATTTGTTTGTTTGATGGTGCTTAACGCCACTTTCAACAATATTTCAGTTATATCGTGGCGGTAAGTTTGATTGGTGGAGGAAACCGGAGAACCCGGAGAAAAACTGCTGCAAGTCACTGACAAACTTTATCACATAATGTTGTACACCTCGCCCTGAGCGGGAGTCGAACCAGTGGCGATAGGCACCGATTGCATAGATAGTTGTAAATCCAACTACCATACGACCACGGCCACGATGGTATCTTCAAACTCGTCTTAATCAAAACTAAAATCAGACATTTGTTCTTTTGATTATTGAACTCCTGTTATTTTATTGTTTGTCATTATTATAGAAATATCCCTCTTTTGGAATGTCGATCTATCTACTTGAGGCGAACACACTACTAATAACAATTACACCACCGATTGACTATTAACTAAGATGTGGTGCTACTGTTGACATTTATTTTTAGGGTATGGTGCTTAACGCCACTTTCAACAATATTTCAATTATATCATGGTGATCAGTTTTATAAGATGGAGAAACTGGAATAGCCCCCAGAAAAGCACCGACCTGCCGCAAGTCATTTATAAACTTTATCACATAATGTTGTATCGAGTATACCTCATCTTGAGCGAGATTCGATCTCACAACTTTAGTGGTGACAAGTTCTGATTATATATAATTATTGTTTGCATATCATAAATCCTCGGATTTACCAAATTCTAAGAAGACACATTTTTTTTAAATGACTGGGAGTCGGGATAACCTGACTTGCTACAGGCACTTGATCATGGTGGGGTTAAACCAGTTTTATGGGTACTGTCGTAGTAATGAAGTAAGACACGATACAAACCAATTCAGGCACAATACTAACAGTTTCAACACACTCTTGAGACAAAGGACAAGATACGACACCCAATTTTGAAAGAAGGGCCAAAAAGTGTCCGCCGCCACCGGTTAGCCATCTCAAGTATCTATGACTGATGGTTGTATATAGACACCTTACAACAGGTGAAATGTGATATAATGTACATGTATATACAACAGAGAATACCACAAATCACAATCCACTTGTTGTATATAGACACCTTACAACAGGTGAAATGTGTTATAATGTATATACAACAGAATACACCACAAATCACAATGCTGAGTGCTTAGCAAAGAAGCAACACATACCAATTTTATAGCCATTGGTTTGACCCGATCAGGGCTCGACCCCACGATCTACGGCACTCGAGGCGAGTACTCTAACCATTACACCACCGATGCGGTTGTCGAGTTTCGAAGTTGTTTAGATTGCTATATAAAAAAGAAAAGAGATCAGGGATCAACATTCAATTCATAATTGTTATAGTAAAAAAAACCCAGAGAAAATCGAAAGTGCAATCAAGTATGTACAATCCAGAGACACTGGTAACATTGTGCACACGAGACACACTACGAAGACAAAACAAACAAACAGACAGACAGACAACAAAGCAAAAACAAAAAACGCACACATATCAGAAAACTACAAAGATGATCAACACAGACTCCCACCAAAAATTCGAGATTGAACAGGTAAGCAGTTCCTGTTTTTTTTTTTTTTTTTTTGTTTTTTTTTTTTTACAAAACACCCATCATGGTACTCATACATATTCTATTGTCACCACCTTACGCCAAAAAAATACAAATATCATAAATATGTCATGCCCCTTTGGTATCTCCAAACTCTTCCTCTGTCGTATCTGCTTCCACTTGTCAAAACAGTGCAAATTTAGTTAAGGAACCATAGCTCTTATGGATTTTTTTTGCTATGGTCACAAGAAAAAAAATACCGTCCCGTAGCTTTAAAGTGCAAATAATTCCGTCATTTTAAAGTTTAATTTTCCGGGTGAGGGGTGGGGATAAAGAACGAAGAAAACGCGTATTTATTATATTCTTTATTGATCAGTATTATTTCACAGTGTGTAATCACAGGCGCTCGTGGCACGGAATTACCCCCCCCCCCCCCTCCTTTTTAATTTCTTTATTATTTCATCTCTTATTACTTAATTTAGTTTGTTCGTGTCCATAGTTATACAATCTTATGCTAACAGCAACTTACATGTGTCGACCATATCATATATATATGGACACGAACAAGTGAAATTAAGGAAAAAGAGATGAAATAATAAAGAAATTTTATTGAAAATAAATTTGTAAACAGAAATTTGAAAAGGGGACGGTAATTCCGTGTCACGAACGCCTGTGTGTATAATATTCAACTTTGTGATTGTGACTTGCTTTTTTTAAACAAAGAAATATATTCTATAAGTTCATAAGTATGTGTGAGCTATCTGTATATGGCACGTTCAAAGTTCAAAAGTTTATTTGAAATCGACAGAGCTAAGAACATTTGCAGACATTCTTGATGACAGAAGAAAAATGATAAAAATAAAACATAAAATAAAATAAAATAAAACAAAAATAAATAAAATAACAGACTATCCTTTATACATGATTATCCTACGTTGTATTTTGGTTGCCTGTTCTTTAACCCATTGCTATGAAGTCTTCAAGTCAGTTTTACAATCTTGGAATTGCTGATGATGACTTTTTCCTATATAAGTCCTTTCTTATCTCACAAGATGGTGCTACACTGTAGCTGTGCTTGTAGGGAATGCTCCTTGGGATATTTTCTACATCTGGACTGTATTCAAGAAAAGGAAATTGAAGTACAAGTTGTTTAACTTCATACAGTGTAGATCGACTGATACCGGTACCATCCTTTTTCGTTTTCTTTCTTTTGGCGTTTGCGTTCTTCGGGAATACTGTTGGTAACGCGTCTCTTTGACTTTGATTAACAATTTTTTCTGTATTGATATCATAGTGATACACATTATTCAATGGTAGATACATGGGGGAATTTCCTGCTTTGTGTGGCACTTGCATTTGTAAATTTGTATTACAATATAATTGTTCTGTTTGTGGTGTATTCAGAGACGACAATAATAAAGTAGAACCTGGTTGTCTGAAACATGGCAATCCAGGCTGACGATAAGGAGTTGTTGAATATTTCAATGTCTCTTGCAGATCTCTTCTATCTACTCTCCAACTTGGCTGTCTCCTTTGTGAAACCTCTCTGCTTGTTTGTACATTTTCATTCCTTGCAATCTTTGGCTGTATCTTTGGTGAAACCTCTCGGCATGTTTTTTTTTTTTCATTCCTTGCAAACTCTGACTGTATCTCAGACACTGATGAAGTCTCTCTGCATGTTTGCTCTTTTTCATTTCTTGCAAACTGATCATAACACAAGTTGTCATTAGAATATGAATGACAACTAATAGTACTGTCCATGTCATAGTCAACAAGAAAGTTCTGATCCTGTTGTACCAGTTTTGTAGTAATTTGTAATATCTCACACATTGAATCTTGTTGTCTAATCATCTCATTCTGTGAAATTGTTGCACTGGGACATTCGTATTTCGAATTCATCAAATCCGTAATCATTCCACAATCTGGTCCATCGTCATTATCTTCACGAGGAGAATTATGCGGTACTATGCATTCTTCATAAGTAATACCTGCAAACGCTGGTATATAAATCTTTGGCTCAAAAATTGACTTGCTTTTCGGGAAAGTCGGCATCTTCTCTCGGATATGCTGCCAACAATGACGTATTACATGTATGACGTTATAGTATTGATTTCTCGGTTTCATTAAAAGAGGGTAATATAGGGGGAAATACAAGAACGTGAAAATGTGAAATAAAAATTGAAAACACGAACATGACGAAGAATGGGAAATTATTTTGCTCGGTTTCCATTAAAAGAGGGTAATACAGGTGGAATAAAAGAATGTAAAAATGTGAAATAAATATTGAAAATACGAAGAACGGGAAATTATTTTCCTCGGGAAAGACTGAAGAACGAAAAATAAATGTAATAGTTCTTATTTTGATTAATCAGAGGCGAAGTTTGGTGAAACTTTTACACGCCTGCCACTTTCCATCATTGGAGGTGGATCTCATTTAAAAACGTTCAACATTCTGGTCGTTTACCATCGTCAACTTTTGTTATATCCTGGAAAATTAAAAAAAATACCGATTAATCGTAGTTCATTTAAAAAAAAATTATTAAAACAATTTTTTTTCCAGTAAAATAAGCAATTTTTATGATCTGACACAATTTATTGCAACTTCTATTAAATCTTCTCTTTACATACATAATATATTATATGGGGCCGTCGTGGTCGTGATCGTATGGTAGTTGGATTTACAACAACCTATGCAATCAGTGCCTATCACCACTGATGTTGTGAGTTCGAATCCCGATCAGGGCGAGGTGTACAACATTATGTGATAAAGTTTGTAAGTGATTTGCGACAGGTCGGTGGTTTTCTCCGAGTCCTCCGGTTTCCTCCAGCAATAAAACTGACCGCCACGATGCAACTGAAATATTGTTGAAAGTGGCGTTAAACATCATCAAGCCAACCAACCAACCTATAATGACAGCAAAACATATACAACATAGTATTAGGAATAAGAGATAAACGAAAGAATCATGAATTAATAGAAACTGAAAAAAAATCAAAAACAAACAACAACATTGAGCAGCAAAAAATAAGACCTAAAGCTGCTGACCCTTTTGTTTGTTTAATAAAAAGAAAAGAAATTCTCCTTAAAAAAATCTGAATGAGTTTTTCGTCATTTTATGTATCATTTTCGAACAATAGTGTTTCAATATTAATCTGAATATTCATGTTTATTAAATCATTGAGTAGAGATAGAGATATTCTTTGGTTGTAATATAATTGACATTCTAAGAGATAATGAATAGCATCTTCAATAAGAGAGCCACAGGAACATTTAGGGTCGTTCACTATATGAATTCCATTTAGATCATTTTTTTAAGAACTCCATTGGAGCTTTAACCTTATTTGCAATATGCTAAAAAAAAATAGTTAACAAATACACGCGCTCCAGAGTAACTTTTATAAATACATTTAACCCCAGGGGAGTCCCACAGTAATCTATCATAATGTGTATGAAAGATGAAATCTGATTGGACGAAAATCAGATCCTCGTCCAATCTAATTGTTCGTTGCATTCATAACGTCCTTCATGTCAGCAATGTACCTCATTATTTACGAAAGAGGGCCCGGGTGGATCAATGCGTTAGGTAGTTGGATTAACTAACAACTCATACAAGCCTATCACCAATACGGCGTGGGTTCGCGCCCGGCTTTGTAAATTACAAAAAAGATGCACTCGACTCGCAGCCGCAAGTGATAAAGTTTACCGGTTGCTTGCCATGGTCGGTGGTTCTCTCCGGCTTCTTCCACTACTAAAACTGGTCGCCATGATATAGCTGAAATATTGCTGAACGTGGCGTTAATCACAATAAATTAAATCAAATCAAATATTTACGAAAGTGTACATTCCTGCCACAGGCACTTGGGTCCAGGATTTTTTTTATTTTTTTTTTTTTAATTAAAATAAGTTATCTAGAGTGTATGTTTAATTTTAGAGCCACTGGCATGTTTTATTACTATCTTAGGCCATATTGATTCTACATACCATCTAGCCATGGGGCTCTAAAATTAAACATACACTCTAGATAACTTATATCAATTAAAAAAAAAAAAAAAAAAAAAAAATCCTAGACCCAAGTGCCTGTGATTCCTGCAAAAAAAAAAAAAAAAAAAAAAAAAAAATGAAAAACAGAGGAAGAAGATAATGTCAATCGTCAATAACATGAAATGGACGAACGGAATAGGACAAAAAGACATTCCAACAAGGGTGACGTAAGGAAGTTGTTTGGGTTACCGTTTGACGACTAGATCGACATGACGTGCACAGCGTTACCGTTCATCAAGGACTAACTTCGACCCATTACGGGAGGGACACCATAGGACCATTCGTAAAAGGCTTAAAAGTTTATCGGAAGGAATGTTTGAATGTATTTGAAAATGAGATCATAAACTATGAGAGTGATGAGAACTATAAACTTGAGAATAATTAATTTTATGATGGAGTAAAAAAAAATTGATATGAAAACTGTCCAGAGAGAGTCGTCATTAACATTGTGCCAATACAGCTTTCTCAGAACATCTTGAATGTACTAATTTAAGCGAGAAAACATCTAATAAAACGTCCAAATATAATAAAATTCTAAATTTTAATGACTAGCAAACGGAAACCAATCCTGCAAAAACTATGTAAATGTTTATAGTTATGTGTATGTTTTGTAGATCGTTGTTTGTCTTTTTGTACTTTTTCCTTTTGCCAGTGTGTTGTTTGTTCTTCGATTTACTGATTCTGATTACCTCCCTTTGGTATCTTCAAATGTCCTCCCTGCTAATTTCATCAGTCGATTTACTGTACTTGTATATATTGTACAGTCCCATCTACTTAATGTCTATGTAATTTGAACCTGTGTAAACCAAACACCTGTCTAAACTGAACATTTTTTTCAGTCCAAAAGGGGTTCAGATTAGACAGGTTTTATTGTATATAGTTTAGTCAGTTCATATTGGCGTGGTGGTTTCAGAGAAGAAGATTAAAATGTAAAAGTTTACGGACGACGACGGACGTTACGCCAAGTGATGGTTGTACATCGCATAACCCTTTTGATCACGTGAGCTAATAAGGTGTTATCAGACATCACATCTGTTTCGACATCGTAGTGCATGAAATGTTCTTCCAACAGACGTAAAGAGAGCCGCTGGCCTAATTTCCGCTACTGGTCACACCTGCTGGTCCCACGTTTTGTAGGTATATTATCGGCTTCACTAATGTTGTTTAAAATACTCTTCCATCACCCTCTAGTCGCAAGGGTGGTGGCTTTGGGGGGAGGGGGCGCCTCACTTGTGGAATAGCCTAGGGCATCTCTTCATCTAAATCCGGCCCTGGTCGTGGTCATGATCATATGGTAGTTGGATTTATAACTACCTGTGCAATCAGTGCCTATCACCACTAACGTTGTGAGTTCAAATCCCATTCAGGTGAAGTATACTCGATACAACATTATGTGATAAAGCTTGTCAGTGACTTGTGCCGACCTCCGGTTTCCTCCACCAATAAAGCTGACTGCCACGATATAGCTGAAATAT
The DNA here is from genome assembly GCA_963680875.1 of Bathymodiolus brooksi. Taxonomy (NCBI): domain Eukaryota; kingdom Metazoa; phylum Mollusca; class Bivalvia; order Mytilida; family Modiolidae; genus Bathymodiolus; species Bathymodiolus brooksi. Next base: position 61,479,169 of record OY804588.1, read on the forward strand.
TGTTGAAAGTTGCGTTAAACACCATATCCTAACTCTAACCATCTACATTTTCTTCTACCACATGATATAATTTAAGCTTTTAAATAAAATAAATTATCTATTGAAAATCAAACATTGTCAACGACGGTTTTTTAAAGACTTGCTAGTAAATTCACATACCATGTCTTACAGTCTGAGTACATAACTATTAGGTAGAAATGATATGAATGTAAGAAGAGTTAGAAGATACCAAAGAGGTAATCAGAATCCTTAAATATAAAACGAACAGACAACACAAAAGATAAACGACAAACAACGATCTACTAAACACTGCATCGAAAACAAAAGATCGAGCAACACGAACACCACTAAAAACCGGTGATGGACTCAGGTGCTCCGGAAGGGTAAGCAGTTGCTGCTCCACACGTGGCACCCGTTGTGTTACTATAGTTATTAACCCGGTGATAAGTCGTGAATGAGGAAAGGGCCGGATAGTGATTACAACAAACGAAACACATCCGTGGTCATTTTTGACACTGATACTCCGCAACAGTTACCCAAGTCATGGTGGCGACCGTAAAACTTTCGAAGTGATGACTTCAACTTAACCACTAGGAATACTCATGGTTAAGTAACTTCCTTGTTAGCAGCAACCCCCTTAGTTTCATGGAAATCATGAAAGGAACCACAAGCCCTCAATACCGGGTAAACTGAGAGATATAATATACTCCATATGCAGGTGATGCTGGAAAGTTGCCACATATAGTCAGTAAATGGAAAAAATCACAATGGTGAATTGAAATCTACTCTTGTGTCGTAAAGTTTTGTTCTTAACAGGCCCTCACTATCAATGTCGGGGTGTAAGTCAAAGTATGAAGCAGACATAGCTGTATCTATGGTATTCTTTATTTCAATCCAAATTATTCCAAAAGTAGTACTTAGTGTACCAGTGTGAAAGCGGGGGTGATACTCACTCAGGTGCTCCGAAAGAGTAAACAGGTCTTGCTCCACTAGTGGCGCCCGTCGTGAACAGGAAAGGCAAACCAACCGTACAACTAGGCACAGATTACAGCAAAGGAACAACACTTATTGCTCTTCCAAATTTCACAGTAGGGTCTACGATAATGGTCAGTGGACTGCGGAGGAGTGGTACTCTTTACCTCTGTCAATGAGCACTTTCCCATTTTGATGTTATTTGGTGTATAGGGTATCATTTCATAGATGAAATCTTTTTTTTGGGGATGGGGGTTATCAACAAAAAAAACCCATTCGAGTGAAGTAAATACAAATGATGTTTATTGAAACCAATCAATGCAATTTTGACAAACATCGGCACATCATTATATTTGATTGTAATTAACCTGGAAGTAACACACTACATGCTATAATTAAATGTTCTTCATCTTCTCTCTCATGCTAACTATTTTTGTGTATTTTTCTCATGTTTTCTCTTGCAATAGCAATTGCTGTGCCTTTTAACCTTGAGTCATATTCTAGATTTCCGAATATTTTCTTATGTTCCGAAATATCATCTTTCCCAGTGACAAATTTAGGTGTTATCATGTTCATATTACTTGCTCTGTTAGTTACAACTTCTAATTTGTCATCGAAATCTAGCTGAGCCTGACAGATTTGAGCATGATTGTGAACCCCTGAATTCTGCAGAAGTTTTTCAATATCATCAAATCTTTGCATCATTGGGTGATAGACTGACTCGTAGTCGTCATGATATTGGTCTTCCCGCTCTCTTTGTCGCAGACATTCGTCTTTCATATGGTCACGTAGCTTGTCTATATTTGCTGCGAGATGCGTAGCACGGGAGTCGATTGCTGCAATCAAAGCGTTATAATCTGTATGGTACCTTTTCTCTGAAAAATCGAAATCAGGGATTTTAAATCGTCTTCGGCAATTTTCATGTTTTTCTCAATGTCCCTAACGGTATTCTTCAAAGATTTAAACTCGTGCATTTTGTGTTTCCCTTCCACACAGTTGTCACATACCAGTCGGTGGCACTCTTTGCAACTAAAGCTGACCCTCTCATCTGGATAGTCGGTACACAGGATTTGTTTTCTTGGACCAACAACAGGAATATTTGTTATGATTGTAGATGCCATTTTATTCCTAGTAAAGTATAAAAGTAAATACAGCCATAAGAAAATATTGTGAATACGTATATAATATCCATAGGAACCGTCGTGGTCGTAATAAATACTAAAATAATGAATACAGAAGAATCAAAGAGAAGATATGTTTGTCATGTATCAACATTATAATGTTTTGGCAAAAATGTTCCCCATTTTAAAGTTTTCTTTTTAGTGTTTTGGAGATCGTTGTTTGTCCTTTTGTCCTTTTTTCTTTTTGGTCATTGTGTTGTCTGTCTTACCTCGATTTACGGATCTGATTCTCCCTTTGGTATTTTCAAACTCTTCTTGTCCTACGTTTTGTTCTTATTTCCGAGTTAGAGTTGGTTTCTTGCATTCGGGTTATTGTTATTCTCTCTTGATTTATTGATTATTTGTTGTGTGTCTTATTGTAATGATCAAATTAGGTTTCAGGGATCGTCGTAGCGGCCGTGATCGTGTGGTAGTTGGATTTACAACTATCTATGCAATCAGTGCCTATCACCACTAACGTTGTGAGTTCAAACCCCGTTCATGGCGAGGTGTACTCGATACAACATTATGTGATCAGGTTTGTAAGTGACTTGTCGCAGGTCGGTGGTTTTCTCCGGGCACTCCGGTGGACCTCCACCAATAAAACTGACTGCCACTATATAACTGAGCTATTGTTAAAAGTGGCGTTAAATACCATAAATCAACCCAAACCTTATCAAATTAGGTTTCGAAAAATGAATTCAAAGATGTATTTCTTTTTCTTAATTAAAAATATTTGAAGTAACCGTAACAATATTGAATTAATATAATAATGAATTTATATATACAGTACTTACTATCTATGTTTTATTCATGTCCGTATACGTACAACAACGGAATGACAAGACTTTAAATAAAAAGATATCACATGAACCATATAGGACACGGTTTACAGATATTTATAAAAGGTACTATTGAAAATCATAAGTATTGATTTTAACTTGAAAGTTTCAATATCCTTATTTTTTTTTAAAGCAAGTTGAGCACACTTCTTGTTTAGGAAAAATGATTGTTGCATATGCGTAATATTTTTTTTTAATAAATCAAAAATACATAATAAAATTAAAAAAAAAATAATATAAGAAAAATCTTCTAACGATTGGTCAACGAGTTACCCTTAATTAGACTAATTATAATTAAATGTCTGTTTCAAAACTATTTTTTTAAAAGATAATACGTTCGGAGTTTGATTTCACGTCTACCAGATACATAATCTTTCTAATCTTTAACAGTATTGCCAAAATGACCGGTATTAGGAGATGGGGGCCCCAATGCTGTTCTTTTTAAAACCTGCAGTGTGTTTTTATGTGCACTTGAATAGTCGACAGTAGATAATTCCCCCGCGCGACCCATTAAGCGCGGGTTCCAATTGGGAGCAATTGGTCCGATTGGCTTAAGTACGACCCTGCTGTATGTCAATCATTAAACATCCCATATTTACTTCAGACGAGAATCTCGACATTACGCTATTAACAATAAAAGTAGTATCAATATTTTTCTGAAATATTTCGAAAGTGACTTAAAAATTAAGATAGCATAAAGTTTTTTTAAGAGATGTATTTGCATTGTGCTAGTTTGTGTTTTGTTATATTGAGAAAGGTTATCTGTAGAGCTGTAGCTCTCACAGGTATTATTATTTATATATATTTACTCTGACTTGCGAAACGAATCTCTCTCTCTCTCTCTCTCTCTCTCTCTCTCTCCACACAATCATTTGAATGAAAAATAATGCTTAATTAAATATTGATGTCATTTTCGCATGTTGGTCAATCAAGTATTTAAAAATTTTACTATACAAATCCTTGGGTCAATGGACGGTTAATTGTACTGCTATATAGGCAAATAAAAATAATTATGTTATGTTATCTTAACTGATCAAGGGCCAAGACATATATGACCGGAATTTTAAGCGACACAACTGTTTTGTGATCACCGACATGGATCTTTTATGAGTTCCGGTCTCATTATGTCATCCATGCAATTATTCATTCATTCTTCACACATTACTTACACGGAAATTGATCATACCTTACCGTTTTAATTTATTTATTACTTTCAACTTCTTTTCGATATATCTCGGTTGTTTTCGTTTTGAATATATGTAAACAAATTTTGAGGGAAAAATGCAGACATCGGTCTTTTGCAAATAAACTTTGGGGTAAAGTAAACCAAATACAAGAGTGTTGTTACGGAAAACATATTCCAGAAATATTTCAACAGGTAGGCATGATCTGTGTTCATGTCAGGTTATATAACATGAGTCATGACACAAGTGGACGTTCTACATTCGTGTAAATACTGCTGAATATTCAATCAATGCAATGGGTCGACTGATCCTATCTGTTTTGAATTCAGGAACCAGAATTATTAATCTCTGTGCATTTATATATATTGAAAAACTCCATTTCTATGAACATGGTGAAGTGAATAGATAAGATAAGATTGTATTGTCCAATCAAGGTCCCAGCAAGGGTATCAGGACGATTTCCTGTCAAATCGGCCTCAACATGAAAGTCAAATCGGCCCCAAAATAAAAAAAGAATAAATAAATAAAAATTATGTATTAATATAAATTAATATTTTTGGTTAAAAGATGTAAAATTTAAATTTTATTGATGAGCGGATTCTTTTGTAAGGATCAACGAAATTAATTAATGATTAATTTATGGCATAATTAAGTGATTAGCAATTTACATAAAACGTGACTGCTATCAAGGCAGTGTTCCTAGACAAGTAGTCATGTGGAAGGTAGCCAACCTTGGGCTGAAGACATCCTACAACGAAAAGAAGGGCGTTCACATCTTCGTGAGGAAACTCCCGGCGTTGCCATATTTACCAGCTGACCACATCAGACCCGCATTCAACAACATCAGACAAACCACATCCATTCAACTACAGCTGCTGATCAACTATCTGACCAACACCTGGCTCAATAACACAACATGGAGTGTCCAGCAGTGGTCTGTGTTCCGTCAGGACCAACAATGATGTCGAAGGTAATTTTTATATTTTATTTATTTATACTCAGATATATACATATACATATTAATATAACTTGTAAGACAGCTAATGAGCTATGTGGATGTAAAATAAAGAAAATAAACATTTATATAAATATTACTGTAGTCTGTTAATGTTTTTATTTAAAGGGGCATTATCTGCCAAAATCGTAAATTTTTGTTACCCATAAAAACAATCAGATATGATTGATGCCTTGATAAAACGTGTTTCTGTAACTTATAAATGGTATGAAATGTATGTGCATCGCTCGGGGGAAAAAGGTGCAACTGCCCGTGTTTTGAGATCGATCAAGAAATGGACGCCATCTTATTAATTGCATATAGTTGCATACGGAGAAAGCGAGGTCAAATTATTTGCTTGGTACGATAAGCTGTTTAATTTGAAATATTTACCTTTATTTCATCATTTTAAAGCTATTTACCAATTTCCAAAACATATCATTTTTTTGATCAAAATCGTAGCTAATGGTTCTTTGACAATTTTTATACCTCAATATAATAACTCATTTTTACATTTCAGGTTGGCATCGCCGCTTCATAGGCAAAGCTGGTGGGTCAAACCTGCACTTTTACAAGTTGGTTCCTGCACTTATGAAAGAAGCCAGATCCGTCGGGGGTAACTGTCCGTCTAGTTGAAGAACAGTCGTTGCGTAGATACCAAAAGGTCACCTTCAAGAAATCTCAGGGCAGACTGGCAGAGTTGTGGGACAAATATGAAGCCAAGACCATCAAGACTTCAGACTTTCTAAGAAGTGTTGGCAATATTTATGCAACCGCGGTACCAACATCCCAGGACAGTGTTAGCGAGTCATAACTCTATTGTGTTTGTATGCTATATGTATAGCATTGTGAATGTATCTTATATAAGTCATAACTCTTTTGTATAATGATGTGTTTATATACTGATAAACTTAATGGTTTATAGTAAAGAATTGAAATATAATTAGTGTGAAAAAAAAACATAATAATACAATGATTTGATCTGGGGCCGATTTTACTTGGGGCCGATTTTACTTGGGGCCGATTTGGTTTGGGGCCGATTTGACCTGCTACCATCAGGACATCTCGGTACTGAATAATAAAAATAATTTGATTGAATTTAAAAAAAAAATTATTTTTTTTTACATGTAGACGTTGTTTATTTTGGTACTGAATAATAAAAATAATTTGAATGAATTTTAAAACTTTTTTAGAATTTTTTTTACTTGTAGACGTTGTTTATACAAATTTGTATGTGTGTTTTTTTTTTTAATCATCTTTAATTAAATGGACATCAAAGAGGCAATTCATTAATATTTGCAAATAACTTTTGTTTTGATAACTAAGTCCCTTTATCAATACATCACAGATAAACTTAACGGGATGATTATTTTCATTTGTTTTGATTACATAAATCTGTTAATTAGATAGCTTTAATTACCAAATTTAATTTCTTTAATCATAGATCAATGCTTTAATCTTTTGTTTGACTTCAAAAGACGATACAAGCTGAATTTTATTTGAGAAATATTTGCCAAGCCGATATATAATGGAGGGTTACCCTAATTTGAGATTCAAACTGCAAAATGAACGAGTATCCGTGTATAAATTGTAGCAGCAATGTCCGTCCCAGACAGGAGGCTTTACAATGTGACCAGTGTTCACAGTGGCAGCACAGATTATGCAATACTGGTAAGACCTTTTTATCTAATTGTATCGCTTTTGTATATTATTTAACCCCCCAAATTATAAACAGAAAATCAAGAAATGTCGTATATTGAAAGCACTGTCAATTTCCTCAGTTACTCACACTAACACACATAGCATAATTGGTAACACCACTACAAAGTATGAAGAATTTTTGTGGGGAAAAGCAATAAATCAGTCCGTTTTAATGAAATGAAAGTACCGGGGCTTTCTTAACAAACACGCTGAATTTCATAATTTGCATAATTACTTTTGTAAATAATAAATGGAGGTCAAAATAATGAAAATATAAATAAAAATCAATATACAAAAACAACGATCTCCGGGATCGATCTACACTGGAATTATCAAAAACACATATCGATCCACTTTTGAATCATATATTAAAGAACTACTAGTACAAAAATATTGACAATTAATAAGTACCAAACAATTGTGGTCAGTACCGAATATTGTCTTATCCAAGTCCCGAACTGTCCAGTACCGAGTACTGAGATGTCCAGGTCAGTACTAAAATGTCCAGTACCGAAATGTCCAGGTACCGAGATGTCTAGGATTACAGTGATTTATATTACACAAATAAAAACAATAAACATTCTAATACATAAATGTAATAAACAGTATACAAACAAGCAATTTGCAGAAATTGGTACATAAGTACTAAGCATATCTATGTCTCTGATGAGTATAATATTTGGAAGAGTCCACTGGGCAATTACAAAAAAAACCCAAAAAACCTATAAATATATATCATTTGTTGATATTTAATAAGTTATTAACTTCTTCTGAACACCGAAATAGAAATAAACCCTTTTATATTTACAAGGGGCTAATTCAATGACAGAAGGCAGATCCAGCGTCCTCCCCATGACCAATGTACATGCATGAGAGCAATGCCATTCATATACAGAGGTCATCAAGGGCTGGTGCCTAAAGGACATTTAGACTGGAAATGATTAAACAAAATGAAATTAAATTCCTCCTCATGGCCAATGTACATGGAGGAAATTTGCATCATCCAGATACAGAGGCCATCAAGGGCAGGTGCATTAGGACCAATTTTCATCATTATATTCTTAAATGCATCAAGTGCCCAGTGGACCTCACAACAGCTGTAGAAGAGAGAAACATCTCCCAACTTGATATTAAACTTCAGGAGAGAAGATTAAATATGTTTTAAAAAAGTACAGAGAGCACAAAGAATATCAATATTTTCATTGTTTAAAAGCCATACAAGTTTTGCATCTGTATTAAGTAATGACAAGTTTTTACAATTTTCATTGATAATGGACATTAAGGCTTCTCTTTCCTAAGTGTGATAGTTACAAGAAAATAGGAAGTGTCTCTCATCCTCTACAGTAAGAATACAGTATTACACTTACAGATACAAAAGTCAAAGAAGAAAAATGTGTAATGTTTACTTCCAGTGGTTGTCTCCCTTGAACCACAGAAATTCTAAAATTGTATCACTGTATGGCTGAATATAGAGCAAAATAGGGAAATCAATGCAATGATTTTTTTTTTAATTTAATTATGTTTTGTTGAAACTGTACATTTCCTAAACTTACGTATACAAACAGGTAGTCCGAGATTCCTCTGCCGTCTGACGTCTGACGTCAGAGAGCTATACATATGGAAAACAGCGGATTTGCTTCTCCATCTCTGGGTCAGCACATTTCCACGTTTCGTGGCTATCAGATTTTATTTTCTATCAGAAACCCTTATATAAATCGCTTCACCAATCATTTTTCTATTCATTCATAACCATCTTACCCTCAGAAAGTGGTGCTACACTCCATTACAGCACGATTTTGCCTTAGATCCTATGATTCCGCCATTTGTCTTCCATTTTTCAAACATTTGTCATGTGACTACGAGAAAACCACGATTACCGCAATGTATCATGGGAGATGATTTGCATATAAACAAACAAACAAATATTTTTATTGCCAATCATACATGCCTGTTAAGGCAGAACAATTAACATAAAATTTAATACAGTTGATTATATTGATTGGTAATGATTTTAACAGCAATAGTGAATTACAGATAACCATAAAAAAAAATGATGTAGTACCTTGTCCAAAAAAGGGGGACGTAACACATGCTCTTTCCGAAGCCCGTTGGTAACACTCTGCCATTGAATCTTTTCTTTCCAACACATTCTGTATTATATCCTTCTGCTCTGCTTTGATCTGTAGATGGACTGTTTGTCCTGCAGAATACGCTTAAATGTATCGTCTTCCATGTGATTTGAATGTTGTTTACGTATGCAAATAATGCTCAAATAATTTGGTGCGCTGCATTAAGTAGCATCATGCAATGCGTTACTGTCATCATTCAGTTAGTATCGCGAGATCACGTTTGTAGATTCGAAAATGGAAGTCAAATGGCGGAATAATAGGATCTAAGGCAAAATCGTGCTGTAATGGAGTGTAATACCACTTTCTGAGGGTAAGATGGTTATGAATGAATAGAAAAATGATTGGTGAAGTGATTTATATAAGGGTTTCTGATAGAAAATAAATTCTGGTAGCCACGAAACGTGGAAATGTGCCGACCAAGAGTTGGAGAGGCAAATCAGCTGTTTTCCATATGTATAACCCTCTGACGTCCCACGGCTACAGCAAATCCATAAAAGCCGTCAGACAGCAGAGGAATCTCGAACTAACAAACAGGGTGTATTAATTTGCATAAAACATTTTTTTAGATGTTTCTGACAAAATTTTCGCTTATTATTTTGTAATCACAATTTAATTGTGTAAGTGGCCTCCAAATTTTGAATGTTTTCATGTTCTTCCCCCTTTTGTTATCATGTTAAGTACTCCCTATATTGATATTCCGATAAGTGAAATTTATTAAAACTGTAACAAAGTACATGTACTTGAAAGAAATCATTTCCAATATCTTCCCAAAAGAGTAAGTAAAATTCCCAGATTATGCTGTCTTCCCCTGGGGATTTGTTAGCTTTATGAATATTCATTATTGATGACATTTTTAACCTCTTCATTCAATGTTTATACGTGTATTAGAATCAAGCATGTCTTTATCATTGTCATGTAATTTGTTGACAATAAACTGTCAGTTCTTATCCCACCCGTCGGATTTAAAAAGATTTGAGTAAAATTGTATTTGTTCATCTAAAATAGAATCTATGTCGTATTTGTATTTACCATCAGAGATTTTTAATCCTATGCCATACTTGTAGTTTATTCTGTCCATGTTTTTTCTCCAGGTAAAAAAAAATCTCATCAATTTATCACCTTCGGCTCAATATTTTTGCATGCTCATTAATTATGTCTCATATTTTTGCTGCTTCCATCTTCTTTTTGTAATAGTCATGAATAAAATCTTTTCTTTTACTGATTTTTTTCTTTAAAAAATTTCAATATCGTCTGAATTAGTTTTTCATTTTAGTGATATCCCACTGGTCAGTCTAAAAATATTTTGAAATTAATTTTTTTCTGTTTTCCATTTATTCCACCAAGTATTAATGAATCATCACGAAATAGTTCAGATTTAATTGTGTTAAGATTCATAACCCATATATCTGAACTCATTCTACATCATCCATTTTTACTTTAGTTGACACAATATCATAATCACTAAAGAGAAAATAATTGATGCATGAACAGTAATCTTTACTTCTAAGTCTCCCGCTACAGAAAATATAATTAATCCAAGATTTTGAGTATCCTCTCTTAAAGGAGAATCATGGCGAGGTATACTCGATACAACATTATGTGATAAAGTTTGTCAGTTACTTGCAGCAGGTCGATGGTTTTCTCACGGTATTCCGGTTTCCTCCACCAATAAAACTGAAATATTGCTGAAAGTGGTGTTAAACACCATAACCCTGAAATCAGGGCTTATAAGAAGGGTATAACTGTACTGGTTAAAAATAAACAGATATATGCCGTAGCCTCGGGACTAGAATTAGTGAGTTAAATATTAATTTCAGAATGTCACACCTAATTTTAACGTGCCACACTTAATCTTGGCACATCGTCCAAATTTTCGATAGTCATTATTAATCTTAGGAAGGCATACTGAATTTTAATTGGAAATTGTGAAAAATTAATTTGTACAATTGCCATGAAACAGCTGAGAAATTGTGTACTTGATGTTAAATAAATATTAGCTCACTCACTGAATTAATCATTTCTTTATTTTTTACAGAAATTTGTTTTCAGGCATATATGAACTCACTTACTGAATTAATCATTTCTTCATTTTTTTGCAGAAATATATTTAAGGTATACAACACTTCAATTCCCAATATGTACATTTTTTGTAGGAGAAACAACATTAGTGTATACACATTTATTGTGAGAGAGAACTTTAATTAACATACCGGTACATGTACAAGACTATGTTGTGACATAAATCAAGGTAAATATATTGTTTATATCATCTGCATTTTGATTGGTTGCTTCTGGCCATGGCTGATATGATGTTATATAACTGCTAATTAATAGTCTACACCTTTTTACTGGCTATGCATGAACCTTATCGGTGGTGTAATGGTTAGCGTGTGCACCTCGAGTGCAGTAGATCGTGGGTTCGAGCCCCAATCGGGTCAAACCAAAGACTATGAAATTGAACTGTTTTATTGTACCAATGACAACCTAGAAAATCTGAAATAATATGGCTATTAAAAATAGAACTAAAAGTAATATCAAGTAAAAAATATTAAAAATATATTTGTTTTTTGAACATCTATATAACTAGTTAATTTTGTATGTAAAGTTTTGAAATTAAAAATGTGCGAAAACAAATACAATGTATAAGAAAATGATTACAAAATATGGTAAAAAGTATGTACATGTACTTGTTTTAGACCCTCCCGCTCTGCACATTAATTATTTATCACTTATAATATTATTTAAAAGACATGTTGAACTATTAAATTACAAATCCTTCAGAGTTTTTGAAATTCGTCGGACCGAAGGGGGCAGATTTTCGGCAGGTCCGACAAATGCCTCATTCTTGGCGGTCCTATTGTCCGCCAAACATTTTTTTGTTCTTTCGTAGGTAATGGCTTTGTCAAACGTGTCCTTTGATTATTGATTACTTGTTTAACAGATTGCTTATGCAACCTTGGTTCTAAATATAACGGTCGTATTTGTCCACGTTTCATAAATAGCAAATCTGGTAAACAAAGTTATCCGCAGTCGTTCTGTAACATTATCGTTGATTGGTGGGATTAGGGGAATCCCTTTAAAGAATATCGCATACAATCTCGTGATTGTCGACAGTTACCAAATATAGAACTTAAAACTAGTTCCGACCAATGGAAATTGTTTAAAGGCGATGACGTTGATTTCTAAAAAAAGCTATTCTATTTTTGTAACAGATTGTTTATTTACTTCACCATCATCAAAACCTTTTACCCGTTTTACCGATGTTATATAAAATTATATTGAATGAAATAGAATGTTACATTTTAATAACACTTATGTAGATTGGTATGGAATAAAAATTTCATGCTTTCAGAAATTTCTGTTAAAGTGTTTAGGTCCAGCAGAAACTGATGAGTGTTGGACCTATTGTCCTGCAGTCATAATTTTTTCTCTCGAAAACTCTGATGCTTTATTTGAAGATTTTAAAAAGGCATGCAAATTACATCACTTGGCTGTAGGGCGTGTAAAAGAACAAATATGATTATTTTAATCTCAATTAAATTTATTGGAAGCTGTATAAGATCTAGTCTAGATAATTTTGTATTGTTATATGGAAATTGAATTGAGATTAACAGATATACCAGTCTTCACGCTAACACACTTGCCCAAAGCCTGGGACAAGTAAAATTGATTTGGACAAGTGAAAATTATGAAAGAATTTGTTTGAATAAATAGACAATTTTTCTAAATTTGGCTTTTGGGCAAGTAGTTGAAAAACGTTAAGGCAAAGACTGAAATGTACAGTCAAAGGAACCCAAAAATGTGTCCTTTATCAGCAGTTGTACTTTATATACTGGTTATAATTATATGCACTATTCATTAATGGGAAAAATGTTGATGTTTGAAGGTGTTTAGCGCCACTTTCAACAATATTTCAGTTATATCGTGGCTGTCAGTTTTATTCGTGGAGGAAACCGGAAAAAACCACCGACCTGTTGCAAATCACTAAAAAATATATCACATGGTATTGTATCGAGTATACTTTGCCATGAACGGGGTTCAAATTCACAACTTTAGTGGTTATAGGCAGTTGTTGTCATCCAACTACCATATGATCACGATGAAGATGACCTCTCCCTCTATATAGATCAGGTGGGCAATAGAATATCTTGAGGTACTCTGGTACATATACATTGTACATCTAACTGACAAATTGCTTTTTTTTATTTTTCAGTGTTAGCAGATCAGGAAACAAAATACCAGTGCATATTTTGATGTTCACAGATAAAATTTAAGAGGAACACAAATATGATCCTTACTGTTAAACACAAGATTGATCCTGAATTTCGACATCCAATTGATTTTTAGCTTAAGAATCTGAATTAAAATGAATCCAAACATTTAATTGAAACAGATTATAATTAATCTGATTGAAAATGAATCCAAACATTTAATTGACACAGATTATAATTAATCTGAATGAAAATAAATCCAAATATTTGACTGACACAGATTATAATTAATCGGAATGAAAATGAATCCAAACATTTAATTGACACAGATTATAATTAATCTGAATGAAAATAAATTCAAACATTTAATTGACACAGATTATAATTAATCGGAATGAAAATGAGTCCAAACATTTAATTGACACAGATTATAATTAATCGGAATGAAAATGAATCCAAACATTTGATTCACATAGATAATAAATGCGTGATTTTAAGGCTAGATAAATGGAATAGGATATAAAACAACATGGACAATTTTTTACCGTTTTCAACTGTAAATGACTCGGACGGTGATGATATTCTATTCTGTAAGTTTTGTGGTGAAATATGTGAGAGCAAAAAAATATTTAAAAAGCACTGTTGTCCGAAGTTGCAACAAAAAATAAACGAGATTTACAAAGAAATGTCCGAGTTTGAGTCAGGTAAGACAAAATTAGAAAAATTGAATGGAGAGAAAAGAGAACTACAAAAAGATTTGAAGGAAAATGATCATATTGAAAAAGAAGAAGTCAAACAAAAGGATGGCCATGTTGAAGATAAACAAAATGTATCATTTAGAAGAAAAGTTGGAAGAAAGGGAGGTAACTCATGTACAAGGATGAAATTAGATAATAGAGTTAAACCAGACATAACAGGAAGTGGTGTTAGAGTTGAACCAGACACTTCTCATGTAACACAGAACTCATCATCTGACATAAATAAAGGAAGCGGTGTTACAGTAGAACCAGTCACTTCTCCTGTAACACAGAACTTATCATCTGACATGAAAGGAAGTGGTGTTAGAGTTGAACTCGAAACGTCTTCAACGAAAAACACACCTGGCAGAAATGAAAGTGGTTGTGAACCAGCAAAACATTCTACAAGACAAGAAAAAATGAAAAATGAAACAAATCAGGATTGTATTAAAGAAACACAGATGCAAGATATTGAAGAAATGCAAAGGGAAATACAGGTTCAGTCAGAGCTTAATGAAACAAAATCAAAAATGAGAGTTGATATAGATTCAAGTCCAAATAAAAGGAAATTTAAAGAATCTTATGAAGAAGGATGTCTTGTAGTAGAGTCAGATTTATGTGGAAGGAGAGAAATACAAGACAAGGAAACAAGTCAATGTGTTAGCTTAGAACCACAAGAAAAGATGCAAGAATCAGAGCTTAAGTTAGAGAATGAATGTGTTTCTTTTGAAGATTTAAAATCTAATACTGACAAGTTCACAGAAATAGCACCAGAAAGAAAAGTAGATAAAGCAAAAATAAAAAAACAACATTTTCGTTTAAGGGATAGCATACTCTGTGAAAATTGTGGATATCATGTTCCAGAGGTACATCTGTGTACTGGGGATGATAGCTTTCTCATGCCTGAGCCACAATCTATGAACTTCCATAGTAAATTAGAAGATATAATTAGCAGTAACTTAATGGCAGCTGACGAAAAGTCAAAGATCAGTGTAAAAACTCAGGAAGAAAGGTCAGTAGGTCAATATGTTGTCGGAAATGACATCAAGACGATTGTTGATGCATCTGTTGTGCAAGGTATTTATAATGATACCGGAAATCCGCATTTACAATCTGTAAATGAACCTCAGAGGCTACCTAAAGTAGAGGAGTATAATTGTATACAATGTGGTGAGACGTTTCAAAAAAATATATCGAAAACAATCGAAGAAGAGATTTTCAGTCTAGGCGGACATTTATATTGTACTTTCCGTTGTGAAATTTGCTCCGTATTACTATCTCTTAAAGATAAAAATAGATTCGGAGTTACCTCCTTTAATTTAGATGATTTTACTCCATTGATAAATAAAGTTGACAATACAACATCGTGGTGTAGAATTTGTAATGAAAATCTTACCGATTTTAGCCAGTTAATTCGATTGTCACACTTACTGCAGCATGCTAAAGAGACGCAGAAACAATGTGTGATTTGTACGACTTCACTGCCTTCTTCAAGAGTGTTCAAATCTCACATGAAGAAGCATAAGATTCTAATTCATCTGACGAATTTTTTTCGTCGAGTAAAACCCGAAATTGATATGGAAAAAATGATTGGACAAAGATTAACTATAGTTCAAGATCAGAAAAGAAATCATCAAAGTTCCGATGTGACGGAAAAACAACGGGTAATACTAAATTTGGAGGGTAAGTCATTGCTTTCAACTGGCTGTGAACCACAAATGTTGAATGATCATCAAAATGCACAATTATCAAATATGAATATAGAATCTAACAATAATATTAATAATAATCCCAGATTGACCGAACCATTGAAAAATACTAATAACAAAGTCAATATTGAAAATAAACGAAAAAACAGGTCTCTTGACAATGCCCCGTTTAACAGCAAAAGGAGTAGATTTGATTACACCATGCCAACACCAAAGGTTATTGGATCTGGAGACAAAAGTAGAAGGAACATAGTGTATATGGTGGACGGCCATGACATTGTTCAGACATCAACTACAGATAGAGATGTTCAAAATAATTTGCAATTAAATCGTGAAATGAATGTAAATAAAGCGAGTGACAATGTTAATGTACACAATCTGGAAGTTGTAAGCAATAATTTTCGTATCCATAGAAATGATGATAATGTTGGAATAAGGGGAAGTAACTCTGCTGTAGAACATCATGTGGCAAAGGGACATACTCCATTAAGTAATGTAATAAGAAACAAGAATGAATCACAATCTTGTAGTTTGCAAACAAATCAGAACTTTACAGATTCCAGCAATCTCCATGGGCATGGAGATATGTTGTTCAGCCAAGAACTACCGGTAACTATGAATGAATGCATGACCTACAGTGCAAAGGGAGATAATCTTAGTAATGTATCTCACATTCGTGAAATGTCAGGACAAATGTTACATTGTTCTGAAACAATTGAAGGTCCAAAAAGTATGACGTCTTTTTTTGACATTACAGAACAAAGAGTTCACTCAACTGTAACGAGTAAACAGCCAGGTGAAACGTCTTTAAATCGTGACATGACAGGAGTACAGGTGTATTCTTCGATGAAAAACAATGTATCAAGTAGACTGCCTCATATTAATAGTGTCTCAGGAAATGCTGGTATCTTAGGAAATGCTAGGATCTCAGGAAATGCTAGCATATCAGAAAATGCTAACATCTCAGGAAATGCAGATATCTTAGGAAATGTTAGCATTTCAGGAAATTCTGGCATCCCAGGAAATGCTTATAGCATCTCAGGAAATGCCAACATCCCAGGAAATGCTGGTATCTTGGGACAGTTGACTCAAACAATGGAAACAAATGATGTCTCTAGCAGTGAGGTTTATTACAACATGTCAAAACCAGGAGTACCATCTATGGAATTCAACGATGTATCGACTACCTTAGCATATATTAATGACGTGTCAACACAAAATGACATATATAAACCATCGGTACAGTCTTCTATACCCAACAACCAAGTTTCAAGTAGTTTGAGGATCTATGACATGTCAGGGAAAGTTGACACCTCTACTTCTAGGCAACTAAGGTACTCTACTAAAAATGCTGAAGTACCTAGCACTGTTACTTACAACAATGATAAAATTGCAAGCACATTACCGTTAATTCCGTCTTCTAAAAGCATCACACATCAAAATTATGGACCTTTTAGCTTTGACACGTCAAAGCAAACCGATGTGTCAGGGCAGGTGGTACAGTTGGTTGAACCTAGTAATGTTAGTTTTAATAGCGACATAGGAAAAGAATTGACGCATTCATGCAAGTCAAACCAACTACTAAATACTATTGATTTTGTAAAAAACGTTGGACAAACTGACATGTCAACACAGCCGACACAAGAACTTCCCGAAGCAAGTACAGTACCAGGCAGTGTAACTTACAGCATCAGTAATATGCCAATGTCAATACAGCTTACACAACAACTTCCTGAAGTAAATACAGTACAAGGCAGTGTAACTTACAGCATCAGTAATATGCCAGGTACAGTGAACAGTAATATCGGTTATGTCAATGAAGGCAGCAACATGTCAAGACAATTTGTGAAGTTATCTGAAGGAAGTACTGTACCTCATAGTTTGTCTTTAAATGAAAACATGTCAAGGCAACTGGTACAATCAGTCAATAGTCAAGTACCGGTAACCAGTAGTATTAATTATTTTAATGACATGTCTGGCAACAAGCCAAGTCAGCATCAACAGTTGTATAAAATTGATCAAGTTACTAACAATGCAACCTGTAGTGATTGTAGTGGCATGCATGAAGCAGCAGACATATCGATACAATCGGTACAATCGTCAGAGCCAGGTAAAGACTTTGGTGATATCGATCCAAATACTAGTATTAGGATACCCGAAAATATGACGGAAGAGGAAGAACTGGCTTATCTTGCCAGGTTTAACACTGACAATGCACCATTTCAGATTTGTAGTGACAACAGTGATAGCTCTGAAGATGAGGTAGATGAAGATGCCAGTATGAGTGAATCAGAAAACAAACCAAATATTATTTCAAAAGAATCAGAAAATTGCGAAAATGTTGAGATTAATGCAAACTTTGATCCAGGCATCGATTCGGGAAATTGTGCGTTCGTGCAGGAAGTAGAAATCTCTACTGTAAATAATGTCAAAGCTGATATGTGTAATAACCGATCTAGAATCCTTAACAATATGGGAAGTTTTCAATGTGACATGTGTCCTTTAAGTTTCAAAAGAGAAGACTTATTAGTTAAACACAAGGCTCTCCATCTTAAAAATCCATATGTGTGTTGGGATTGTTTTTTCACATTTTCAACCTCAGAAAAATACAATGCCCATATGAAAGACTTTCATATACGTCATTAATATCATCAACAACCAAATACTTTTATTTTGAATGGCCGTGCAACACTTGCATTCATGCCATAAACAAACTTGTCTTATTATATTTGTTCGTAAGACCTAATTTTATGATTTATAGATTTCCAGTGTCAAGCTTAAGTGATATTGATACAGAAAAGTGTTTTTAATTGTACATTTTTGTGAATTCTGGATTCAAGTTACAGAAAGGTGTTTTTTAATTGTAAACTTTTGTGAATTCTAGATTCAAGTTACAGAAAGGTGTTTTTAATTGTAAATGTTTGTGAATTCTGGATTCAAGTTACAGAAAAGTGTTTTTGATTGTAAATATTAATGAATTCTAGATTCAAGTTACAGAAAAGTGTTTTTGATTGTAATTATTTTTGAGAATTCTGGATACAAGTTACAGAAAACTTCAAAAGTGTTTTTGATTGTAAATTTTTATGAATTATGGATTCAAATTACAGAAAAGTGTTTTTGATTGTAAAATATTTGTGAATTCTGGATTCAAGTTACAGAAAAGTGTTTTTGATTGTAAATACATGTATTAATGAATTCTAGATTCAAGTTACAGAAAAGTGTTTTTGATTGTAAATACATGTATTAATGAATTCTAGATTCAAGTTACAGAAAAGTGTTTTTGATTGTAAAATATTTGTGAATTCTGGATTCAAGTTACAGAAAAGTGTTTTTGATTGTAAATACATGTATTAATGAATTCTAGATTCAAGTTACAGAAAAGTGTTTTTGCTTGTAAATTTTTGTGAATTCTAGATTCAAGTTACAGAAAAGTGTTTTTGATTGTAATTATTTTTGTGAATTCTGGATACAAGTTACAGAAAAGTGTTTTTGAGTAAAATATTTGTGAATTCTGAATTCAAGTTACAGAAAAGTGATTTTGATTGTAAATATTAATGAATTATAGATTCAAGTTACAGAAAAGTGTTTTTAGCTCACCTTGCCAAAGGCAATTTGAGCTTTTGCCATCACTTGGCATCTGTTGTCCGTCGTCTGTCGTCCGTTAACTTTTCACATTTTAATCTTCTCCTCTGAAACCTCTTAGCCAAATGAACTGAAACTTGGTAGGAAGCATCTATGGAAGGTCCTCTATAAAGTTTGCTCATTTCGTCCCGATCCATTAACAAACATGGTTGCCACAGGCAATTCTTGTTTCTGATTGGTCGATTTTTAAATATCTTCTCCTCTGAAACCGCTTGGACAAATGAACCGAAACTTGACTGGAAGCATCTATGGAAGATCCTCTGTAAAGATTGCTCATTTCGTCCCGATTCGTTAACAAACATGGCCACCACAGGCGACTCTTGTTTCTGGTTGGTTAATTTTTTTAATTCTTCTTCTCTGAAACCGTTTTGCCAAATGAACCAAAACTTGGTAGGAAGCATCTTTGGAAGGTCCTCTGTAAAGATTGCCCATTTTGTCCTGATCCGTTAACAAACATGGTTGCCACAGACAATTCTTGTTTCTGATTGGTTGATTTCTTAAAAGTCTTCTCCTCTGAAACCGCTGAGCCAAATAAACTGAAATTTGGTAGGTATCATCTATGGGCGGTCCTCTATAAAGATTGCTCATTTCCTCCTGATCCATTAACATACATGGCTGCCACAGGCAATTCTTGTTTCTGATTGGTTGATTTCTAAAAATCTTCTTCTTTTAAAACCACTTTGCCAAATGAACCGAAACATGGTAGGAATCATCTATGGAAGGTCCTCTATAAAGTTTGCTCATTTCGTCCCGATCTATTAACAAACATGGCTGCCACAGGCTATTCTTGTTTCTGATTGGCTGATTTTTAAGATTCTTTTCCTCTGAAACGATTTTGCCAAATGAACCGAAACTTGGTAGGAAGCATCTATGGAAGGTCCTCTAATTAGTTTGCTAATTTTGTCCCACTCTATTAACAAATATGGCCGCCACAGGCGATTCTTGTTTCTGATTGGCTGATATTTAAAATTCTTCTCCTCTGAAACCGTTTTGCCAAATGAACCGAAACATGGTAGGAAGCATCTATGGAAAGTCCTCTATGAAGATTGCTCATTTCGTCCCGATCCCTTAACAAACATGGCTGCCACAGGCAATTCTTGTTTCTGATTGGTCAATTTCTAAGAAATCTTCTCCTCTGAAACCACTTTGCCAAATGAACCGAAACTTGACAGGAAGCATCTATGGAAGGGCCTCTATAGGGATTGCTTATTTCGTTTTGATCCGTAGACAAACATGGCCACCATAGGCAATGCTTGTTTCTGATTGGTCGATTTCTAAAAATCCTCTTCTCTGAAACTGCTTAGCCAAATGAACCGAAACTTGGTAGGAAACATATATGGAAGGTGCTATATAAAGATTGCTAATTTTGTCCCAATCTGTTTACAAACATGGCTGCCATAGGCAATTCTTGTTCCTGGTTGGTCGATTCCTAAAAATCTTCTTCTCTGTAACTGCTTAGCCAAATGAACCAAAATTTGGTGGGAAGCACCTATGGAAGGTAATTCTGTATTAAACTTCCTCGAAGTACAATGGAAGGTGAGCGACACAGGCTCAGTGGAATCTGGTTGATTGTAAATATTTGTGAATTCTGGATTCAAGTTAATGAAGTTATATGTTTTAGGTGTGGTTAGGAGAGTGGATGGGGGTCATGTCGAGGTGTGATCGATGCAATCTTTAATGTCGCATAAAGTATGTCAGTCACTATTAAAATAGACCACCACAGTTAACATTTTTCTAGCTGAAATATCATTGACATTTTAAAATAAAGTTACGAGGAGACTATTTAAATATTTTTTTTGCTGTATTGCGCTTTATATCTGCGGTGTCGAAATTTGACGGTTTTATAATTCAGATTTATTTTGACAGATTTATGAAAAGTAACTATTTTTTGTTTATTTTTTTATTATTTATTATTTATTGTGGATAGATTACAATAAGCTAATTATTTTAAAACGAGATAATTGATTTCATTAATATTTAATTATGACTTAATTAACTGGTATTCCTAATTAATCAATCTTTGTTCCGATTGTAATGTTATTTTAACAATAAAACATATACTTGTTGAATGTCAATTTGATACGTCATGTCATGTTTTAGTCAAAGTTAATTTAAGATTAAAACAAATCAGTTTATTGCCAATTTTAATACTGGAGATGTGTGGATTGGTTTGTAATAAAACGTTATAGTTGAGTGACTTCACCTATAAATACTAGTAGATTTTAGGTTACGATATCTCCTAATTTGTGAAATATTGGCAGTGTTTATATTTGGCACTTTTGGTCAAATTCGTCAATAGCGCCAAAATAAAACCACTGCCAAAAATAGGTGCTATGCAGTCCTTTGAGTCATCTAGAATGTGAAATAACAAGGTTTGAAAGTATGTATCTACAAAATTTATTTGTATATATATACACATATACTATTTTTGTATATTGCTGCAAATAATTCCATAATACAGGGTCAGTGTTACTGGTTTTTAACATCACTTGTAACAATATTTCAGCTATATACCGTGGGTTGACTTTTGTGTGTCGGTCAGGATGACCCTAGAAGTTCTTTAACATGTTAAACAACTTGAATACATTAAATACACATTTTTACTGTGTTAGTTACTGTATATAAATATTCAGATACCTTTTTATTAGAACACAGATATCTGCTCCAAGGGTTAAAGTTCATCAAGATGTAAATATAGTAAAGCAGGAATAATTGTTAACATATATATGTGCATGTAATTTTCATCTTTGAAATATTTACTTTGTTACAAAAATATAATATGTACATATTTTGCATTAAAAAAAATTAAAAATTATGATTTTATTCCATACAATGTTTGTTTGATGATGTTTAATGCCACTTTCAACAATTTTCAGTTATATCGTGGCGGTCAGTTTTATTGCTGGAGGAAACAGGAGTACTCAGAGAAAACCACCAAGCCAGGAAAGTGAACGATCATGTATTTGTGTCACACAAATTGTGTGTTAGGGGTGTCAATTGTGCCTCTTTCTACTGTTTTGAAAGTTATTATACCCCCCGCAATGAAGTTGTAGGGGGATATACTGGTTTCACCATGTATGTCCGTCCGTCTGTAGACAAATCCTATGGCGTACGATAACTTGAGTTGTGTTTCTTAAAAACTTTTAAAATTTTATCAGCTGTTTACTGGTGAAGAGAGGAGGATCCCTTTCATTTTTGACGATTTTCACTTTTGCCGTTCCAGAGTTATTGGACTTGATATGACGGAAAATAGGATTTTTGCCCTATGTCGTATGATAACTTGAGTAGTGTTTCTCAGAATGTTTTGAAATTTTATCAGCAGCTTACCGGTGAAGAGAGGAGGGTCCCTTTCATTTTTGGTCGGAACAATCAGTAATGTTTTGGTTATGGAAATAGGTTGGACAGATGTGGGGAGCGGGGGGTATATCTTAGTGAGCTGTGCTCACAGTAATACTAGTTTTGGAATTGATCAGAGAGTGTGGTATTTTTTGTTTTTCATAATTTTCCTATCAGTATTAGTCGGCAAGTAAACAACCCACAATGGCACTCCTGGTTTATCCTAACTACAGAACATGAAGATGACAGGAACATTAGCTTTGTTAGACAGGCCACGTAAACAAATATTTAATTGTATAAGAGGAAATTTACATGTCGGAGAGATTTGTGTTTTTATGCATGTCACCAAGATGCACAAAAGTAACCACATGTGAATTTTTTTTTATTCCATGCGTTATTTTAAACATATTTTATTGTCCAAAAATACCAAAGATAAATGAATAAAACAAGTTGTAACACGATGGGTGCTACTAGTGGAGCAGGAACTGCTTACCATTCCGGATCACCTGAACTCTATTCATTGTTGGTTGGCTGGTTGGTGTTATGGTGTTTAACGCCACTTTCAACAATATTTCAGTTATATCTTGGCAGTCAGTTTTATTGATGAAGAAAACCGGAGAAAACCACCAACCTGCCACAAGTAACAAACAAAACTTTATCACATAATGTTGTACACATCGCAGGAACTGCTTACCCTTCCGGAGCACCTGAGTTCACCCCCTGTTTTTAGTGGGGTTCGTGTTACTCGATCTTTAGTTTTATATGTAATGTTTTGTTGATCGTTGTTTATTCTATTTCTGTTGGCCATTGTGTTGTCTGTCCTTCAATTTATGGATTCTGATTACCTCCCTTTGGTATCTTCAAACTCTTCTTGTAAACTTATGAAGTCTTCTCCTGTGTTCAAATTATAACAATAATGTTTTCACAAAAAATACCTAGCAACTGTACATTTCTTAAACTAGGATAACACTTCTGTGACATGGTTGGTTTATGATATTTAACAACACTTTCAACAATATTTCCGTTGTATCGTGGCGATCAGTTTTATTGGTGGAGGAAACCGGAGAAAACCACAGACCTGTCACAAGTGACTGACAAACTTTATCACATTATGTTGTATCGAGTACACCTTGTCATGAGTGGGATTCCAGCTCACAACTTAGTGATGATAGGCATTGATCATGATTTCTCAGGTAGTTGTAAATCCAAATACCAAAAGATCCGAGCTGGGACATGGAACAATTGGATTTCAAGATATTTGAATTTCAGCTTTAGTAAATATTCCTGGAAGACTATAGCTATCAGGCCTATTATTTAGTGCAACAGTGGGGATATTTGTTTCACATTCATGCAATTGGTGGATATTTTATTATCATTGATAGAATTTTTGGGCCCAAACTGAGAGGAGATCTATGTATAAAAATATTCTAAAGAACCAGGAATGGAAATGCAACTGTATTTTTCATGAGGCAGCATTATGCAATATTTCAGTTATATCGTTCTTGGGAACTAAAAAAGTAACATATGCTATGATTTAAATCGTCTTCCAAGTGAAAGATATAGGCTGAAGTGAGACTCTAGTTTTAAGGACAATTTGTATGCTATTTTTTCTATTGCATCCCTAAGAAGAAATCGTGTCTGGTGTATTCCATCAGATTCGCTCTAGCTTTTACCGTTTCCGAGATATGAGATGTTCAACGCCCAAACTTTTGGATTTTTTTTTTTTATTTAAGTCAGATTTTAATTTTTGTTCTCTTAAAACACCTTTCAAACTAATTTTAGCCAGTGATGACTTTTACTGGAAATATAGTTGAAGAAAACCGTCGAAAATTGTAAATTCAGAGAAACTGTCAACACCGGACACACAAGACACAGGACGAAGATAAATGAAAAATAATTAACAACATAATCATGTTCAGTAAAACTGGTTCAGGAGGAATACTCTGTCGACTTACTATGCACATATCATGCTACGCTCGTTGTAACCCTTTATTTTATGTGTGTTCCTCTTGATAATATTGCCCTTTCAGTAGTATTGCCAACAGATTACGGGTTACTTTTACCCTTTCAGAGCTAAAATTGCACTTATACATAGTTCTTTGATCATTAATTATTTTTCATCGAATTTCAATGGGATTTTTGTATTTGCCTTCATTTTTGCAAGGTCTCCGAATATACAGGCGATTTTCTATTTGGCCTAAGGGATGCATTTTGCGACTTGCTGTGGTCACATCATGCTGCGTTAGTCGAAACACAAATGTCAATTTTCACATAAGTAGCAATGAAATTAGTTATATATGGTTTATTATTGACTGGGTGACAGACAGACAGACGAATTGGTCAGACACATATTATCTACAGCATATAACTGCACTAGCACTGTTAATTCCTTAGCATATTTTTACCAAGTTTATCTTGAAGCCTTGTATCAATAGCCAAGGTTGCAACCAGAGTTATGCCCCTTGAAAACTATCATTTACGTCATGGAGAATAATGTATTACGATTGGTCGATATTTGATGGGGAAAATCCAAGAAACTAATGAAACACTCGCAGGGAAAAACTGTCTATATCCATTCACAATTTCTTTCAGATCTGACAAACAATATATCGCCCTCATAGAGAATAATGACTTCAGTGGTTGATATGTGTCGATGAACAATGCATATTCTCAAAACAGACACTTAATTTCGTTCGAATCCTAAATCCAAGTACCTTTAACAAAGTTTCAGTTTAAAAGTTTTATATATTACACTCTATTCATTGTTGGCTGGCAGGTTGGTGTTATGGTGTTTAACGCCACTTTCAACAATATTTCAGTTATATCTTGGCGGTCAGTTTTATTGATGAAGGAAACCTGAGAAAACCACCAACCTGCCACAAGTAACAAATAAAACTTTATCACATAATGTTGTACACATCGCCCTGATCGAGATTCGAACTCACAACATCAGTGGTGATAGGCACGATGGCCCCTTGCCTGATTATATGAGTCAATGAACAATGCATATTCTCAAAACAGATCTACACTTAATTTCGTTCGAATCCTTAATCCAAGTGCCTTTATCAGATGAAAAGCTTTATTTATAGACGATATATTACATAAAACCACGTCATTCATTGTAAATTCTAAGGTAGAATCTATGGACAGTTCTAGAAAATAGCCTCAATCCGATCTGGCATCTGGAATTAATTTAAATCAAAAACCGTTAGCTTAGTCCTCATAGATTTTGCAACAATTCAAGCACACATTTAGTTTCCAGGTTCAGTTCAGTGGCTTGTGAGAAGAATTCAAAAGAGTTAGGGTTATGGTGTTTAACGTCACTTTCAACAATATTTCAGCTATATCTTGGCAGTCAGTTTTATTGGTGGAGAAACCGGAGTACCCGGAGAAAACCACCACCTAACGCAAGTCACTGACAAACTTTAATGAATTGAAAATACAGTGTCTCAACTGAGAACAGATATATTAAGAACCTAAGAATTTCTACTAGTATCTGTTTCCTTTACTACCTTCCGGAATTGTGATTTCACGACGGGCGCATTAATGGAACAGGTAATGGTAATCTAGAGTACCTCTCACCCCTCCCGGATTTGTGTTAGATTATGCTATCGGAGATTTTGGCTTATTTGTTTTACTTTACCTTTCTTTATAAATTGTACTGTTGTTTGTTTGTTTATTGTATCCGAACTGTCTGGTTTATTAGAAATAGCTGACAGAACTGTCTGGTTTACTAGAAATAGCTGACAGAACTGTCTGGTTTACTAGAAATAGCTGACGGAACTGTCTGGTTTACTAGAAATAGCTGACAGAACTGTCTGGTTTACTAGAAATAGCTGACAGAACTATCTGGTTTACTAGAAATAGCTGACAGAACTGTCTGGTTTACTAGAAATAGCTGACAGAACTGTCTGGTTTACTAGAAATAGCTGACAGAACTGTCTGGTTTACTAGAAATAGCTGACAGAACTGTCTGGTTTACTAGAAATAGCTGACAGAACTGTCTGGTTTACTAGAAATAGCTGACAGAACTGTCTGGTTTACTAGAAATAGCTGCCAGAACTGTCTGGTTTACTAGAAATAGCTGCCAGAACTGTCTGGTTTACTAGA
Organism: Bathymodiolus brooksi; assembly: GCA_963680875.1. NCBI lineage: Eukaryota > Metazoa > Mollusca > Bivalvia > Mytilida > Modiolidae > Bathymodiolus > Bathymodiolus brooksi. The sequence goes on from OY804588.1 coordinate 61,505,896, forward strand.
AATAGCTGCCAGAACTGTCTGGTTTACTAGAAATAACTGACAGAACTGTCTGGTTTACTAGAAATAGCTGACAGAACTATCTGGTTTACTAGAAATAGCTGACAAAACTGTCTGGTTTACTAGAAATAGCTGACAGAACTGTCTGGTTTACTAGAAATAGCTGACAGAACTGTCTGGTTTACTAGAAATAGCTGACAGAACTGTCTGGTTTACTAGAAATAGCTGACAGAACTGTCTGGTTTACTAGAAATAGCTGACAGAACTGTCTGGTTTACTAGAAATAGCTGACAGAACTGTCTGGTTTACTAGAAATAGCTGACAGAACTGTCTGGTTTACTAGAAATAGCTGCCAGAACTGTCTGGTTTACTAGAAATAGCTGCCAGAACTGTCTGGTTTACTAGAAATAGCTGCCAGAACTGTCTGGTTTACTAGAAATAACTGACAGAACTGTCTGGTTTACTAGAAATAGCTGACAGAACTATCTGGTTTACTAGAAATAGCTGACAAAACTGTCTGGTTTACTAGAAATAGCTGACAGAACTGTCTGGTTTACTAGAAATAGCTGACAGAACTGTCTGGTTTACTAGAAATAGCTGACAGAACTGTCTGGTTTACTAGAAATAGCTGACAGAACTGTCTGGTTTACTAGAAATAGCTGACAGAACTGTCTGGTTTACTAGAAATAGCTGACAGAACTGTCTGGTTTACTAGAAATAGCTGACAGAACTGTCTGGTTTACTAGAAATAGCTGACAGAACTGTCTGGTTTACTAGAAATAGCTGACAGAACTGTCTAGTTTACTAGAAATAGCTGACAGAACTGTCTGGTTTACTAGAAATAGCTGACAGAACTGTCTGGTTTACTAGAAATAGCTAACAGAACTGTCTGGTTTACTAGAAATAGTTGACAGGACTGTCTGGTTTACTAGAAATAGCTAACAGAACAGTCTGGTTTACTAGAAATAGCTGACAGAACTGTCTGGTTTACTAGAAATAGCTGACAGAACTGTCTGGTTTACTAGAAATAGCTGACAGAACTGTCTGGTTTACTAGAAATAGCTGACAGAACTGTCTGGTTTACTAGAAATAGCTGACAGAACTGTCTGGTTTACTAGAAATAGCTGACAGAACTGTCTGGTTTACTAGAAATAGCTGACAGAACTGTCTGGTTTACTAGAAATAGCTGACAGAACTGTCTGGTTTACTAGAAATAGCTGACAGAACTGTCTGGTTTACTAGAAATAGCTGACAGAACTGTCTGATTTACTAGAAATAGCTGACAAAACTGTCTGGTTTACTAGAAATAGCTGACAGAACTGTCTGGTTTACTAGAAATAGCTGACAGAACAATCTGGTTTACTAGAAATAGCTGACAGAACTGTCTGGTTTACTAGAAATAGCTGACAGAACTGTCTGGTTTACTAGAAATAGCTGACAGAACTGTCTGGTTTACTAGAAATAGCTGACAGAACTGTCTGGTTTACTAGAAATAGCTGACAGAACTGTCTGGTTTACTAGAAATAGCTGACAGAACTGTCTGGTTTACTAGAAATAGCCGACAGAACTGTCTGGTTTACTAGAAATAGCCGACAGAACTGTCTGGTTTACTAGAAATAGCCGACAGAACTGTCTGGTTTACTAGAAATAGCCGACAAAACTGTCTGGTTTACTAGAAATAGCCGACAGAACTGTCTGGTTTACTAGAAATAGCTGACAGAACTGTCTGGTTTACTAGAAATAGCTGACAGAACTGTCTGGTTTACTAGAAATAGCTGACAGAACTGTCTGGTTTACTAGAAATAGCTGACAGAACTGTCTGGTTTACTAGAAATAGCTGACAGAACTGTCTGGTTTACTAGAAATAGCTGACAGAACTGTCTGGTTTACTAGAAATAGCTCACAGAACTTGGGTGGGTACTCTGTGTTCATTCTTTGGTAAACTATTCCCATTGTATACCGGTATGATCATGGCGAGACGTACTTGATACAACATTAAGTGATCAAGTTTGTTAGTGACTTGCGACAAATCGGTGGTTTTCTCCGGGTACTCTGGTTTCCTCCACCAATAAGCTTACTGCCACGATATAATTGAAATACACGTATTGTTGAAAGTGGTGTTAAACATCATAATCCTATCCCTATATTACTGAAGTTCCATTGATGGCTGCGGAATGAAAATTAAATACACAAACTCTCATATAGAACGAGTGAATATTTATAATAAATTTTATATAATTATTCTTTGGTAAGAAAGAAAAAACAATAGTAAGGTTCTCCTCCCTCAGACATAGGCGATCTTAGCCGATTTTGGCTTTCCTGTTTAGGCCATCTTGTTTTCTTGCTTTAAAGACTTTTAAATTATTTGTCTTTCAAATATTTTTGGTTTCAGCGTACCTGTTGAAGGTTATTCTAGAAATACATGGCGCGCACTAAATTTGATATCTACGTTTTTATTTCTACCCTATGTAATCGCAGTACACCATCCAATCATCAGCTAATAAACCACGTCGACGATGTCATGGTTAGCGTGCTCGCCTTGAGTGCAGTATATCGTGGGTTCGAGCCCTGATCCGGTAAGACCAAAGACTATGAAATTGGTATTTGTTCCTTCTCTGTTAAGGATGGAAAATTAAGAAGTAAGAGCAAAGACTGGTTGGCTCGGAATGAGTATAATGTGTCCGAGTAGAACGACATGTCTACCCGCGGTTCGCCCTGATAATAATAAAATTAAGTTCCAAAAGCTCATATTTTTTCATTAAATTAACAACTTTTCTATATCATTACTTCTTTATTTTAGATTAAAATATGCATTATGTTCATTAAAATACTTTTTAATTATCGGGGCGAACGGACCCACTATTAGGGCGAACGGATCCACTATTAGGGCGAACGAACCCAGGGCGAACGGACCCAGGACGAATGTGTAATTAGGGCGAACGGACCCGATACCCATACTGATGTGCCAGTGTGATAGTCCAACTAAGCGTATTGGACTAGTACAAAGCAGACACCATCATCCTCTCATTGAAATGCAACTTGTGTTCACCATGATATAGCTGCAAAAAATGCACAGTTGCCGTTAAACAACAATCATTCACTTATTCACTCAGCATCTAATATTGATCCTGGAGGTGATATGGAATTTAAAATCATCACCAAAAACTTACACTTTGTACCATGATTTGATATTATTTTGTACCGAAGATAAACATATAATATTTATTAATAATAAAAAAAACAACAAAACAAAACAAACAAAATACAGACAACGCTGCCGGAAGTTCCTTCCTACGTAAAAATTCCGACACGCTTAGATTAAAGGGAAACAGAGAAAGACAGATTGGGCAGCACTCCTCCCTAAATTAAAAGCAAGACGACGTACTGAACAGAGATGCTTCGAAAGTGTAGTCTGTTTTTATACGAAACCCGCCTTAAAGTCATATTTAAAATCAGTGTAAATTTAAGGAACACAGACAATGACAACACTTTTTTTTTGTACATTCAAAATACATTGAATAATTTACAATGCGTTTTTTTCATAACCATAACACAATTTTGTCGCTTAAAACATCTAATTCATAACACAACATGTCTTTATTTCGTCTTGCTCCAACACACCTTTTTTACCTTGCAATTCGCGAATCCTGTTTCTATAGAAATTCATTGGCTGATGAAAATGTTCTTGTAGAAAACGTTGTTTGAAGCACATTATCCCTAACACGCGTTTAGAGTCGCCATTAATGATTATATTGTCCGGAACATTGAAATCCCGAACTTGATCTTCAGAATAGAATTCGTTCATGTTCACTCCACATTTCGAGTCATCTTTAAAAAAACATTTGTCCAAAAAATTATCAGGAGAATATGTAGCGCACAGTAATAAAAGTTGATCTATATCGAAATTAGTTAATTCGCTCAACTCGTCCTTTTCCATTATTATTTTAACATCTTGGTCATTTCTTATATCAATCACCATGGAAACACAACGCATGTAGAGTTGTAAACGTGCATTGAACAGTTTAGGCGGTGAATCGAAATATTCCGAAAATGCTTCAGAGGAAATTTGGAATTCCTTCGTTAAAGTACTGTAGTTTGTTCTGTTGGCGGCCATTTTGTTTTCTACTTGTGTTCCGACGTGACAAAATAACATTTGTATGAGGTAACTGAACAAGTACAACTAAAAAGTTAAAACAACATGACATTGATTCGTCAAATTTACATGTTACAGACTAAATTTTAATATTTATTTTATAACAATATGATCCTATTGTGGCTTTACTCCATATGTTTCTTAATTTATGCAAACCAATCATAGCCGTCGATATTTTATATTCCCAAAACACATATACAATGTATCATAATAATATATATGCACTTGTATTCGATTTTCGTAAATACACCAATTAAACGGACAGTATCATGGGTACTGATAGATATTTCAAAACAATTCTGACTAGTTATGAATCTTTCAACTTATTGTAGACTTTTCTTCCGGAAATGTGTGGCTTTAAGAAAAGTTTATAGATACCAAAGTGTAATTATACGCCGTAAAACGAAAAAGTATGAACAAGACAATGACCAAATGAAAAAAGACAAAGGAACAAACAATGATCTACAAAACACTAAAAATTGAGAAACACAGACTCCACTAAAAACCGGGCTGAACTCAGGTGCTCCGGAAGGGTAGGCAGTTCCTTCAATATTATCAGACAAAAAATGTAAGAGTTACAATTCTTAAATTAGAGCTCTAAGCAGACAATGTTTAAACTTTCCAAGTAGACATTTTTAATAATCAGGCAATGTTTGTGTACTTTTTTTTAACAGAGAGTAGGCATTCCTATGTTTACAAACTGTGCTCCTCTTCTCACCAACAGAACACCACATGGATTTTTTTTTATATTAAAAAATCAGATAAATTGATTGTTTATAAGTTTCAACTAACATCAAATATAGTAATAATAATTTATTACACCAGATACGTATTTTGTACTTCAGTTTGATGGTTCATCAGTTGTGAACCGCATCATTGGTCAAACACCAAAGACTATAAAATTGGTATTTGTTGCTACTCCACTATCCATGTACCATTTAGGAGAAAGAGTTAGGACTAGTTGGCTTGGAATTAGGATAATGTGTTCAAGTGGAGCGACATGTCTATACACGGACTTGTTTCAGTGAGCTAGCACTATAAAAACTCAATTAAGCGTGTTGGTGTTGTATAAAACGGACCTCATCATTATCGCAACAATCAAAACAATTTTCACTTAAATCTCTGTATTTCACGTCCGTGGTTCTTCAGTTGCATCTGAGCCCAAGTAAAACTGGAATTTATCCTGCAATTGGGATATTGTTTGTCATAATAAATGCGTTGAAATAAACTGTTGCTTTATTATGACAGTGTCATAATAACACTTTTAACATTAGCCTAATAAAGCTATTAAGCCACACCCCCGTCATTATAACACTTTTTATATTAGCCTAATAACGCTATTAAGCCACGCCCCTTACCAGAACTACTATTGAGGTATCAATGGGGTTTCCGTTATCTGTTTTTTGTTGTTATTAAACTGAATAACATTTTTTGGGGAAAATTTTATTGCAGGATAAATACAATATTGGTGTATTGACGGTAAATATAGAATTTATGTGGCGAGGCTTAGAAACGGGGGAAAGACGGTTTTACATGCTTACAAAAAGTTTCAAATTGTTTGGCTTTTCAATCTTTCGACTTTGAACGTACATGATGAAGCTTGTTTCAGAAACGCGTCGTGCGCACTATAAATTCGTGTTACTCGATCTTTAGTTTTCTGTGTATTGTTTTGTAGATCTGTGGTTGGTACTTTTTCTTTTGGTCATTGCGTTGTCTATCTTTCCTCGATTTACGTCTTCTGATTACCCCTTTGGTATCTTCAAACTTTTATTTTGACCATTGTATTGTCTGTCTTTCGATTTATGTCTTCTGATTACCCTTTTGGTACCTTCAAACTTTTCTTTTGACCATTGTATTGTCTGTCTTTCGATTTATGTCTTCTGATTACCCTTTTGGTATCTTCAAACTTTTATTTTGACCATTGTATTGTCTGTCTTTCGATTTATGTCTTCTGATTACCCCTTTGGTATCTTCAAACTTTTATTTTGACCATTGTATTGTCTGTCTTTCGATTTACGTCTTCTGATTACCCTTTTGGTACCTTCAAACTTTTCTTTTGACCATTGTATTGTCTGTCTTTCGATTTACGTCTTCTGATTACCCTTTTGGTACCTTCAAACTTTTCTTTTGACCATTGCATTGTCTGTCCTTCTTCGATTTACGTCTTCTGATTACCCTTTTGGTACCTTCAAACAAACTCTTCTTTGATATCTACATTTTTATAACACATTATTTGACAGCCTGAATTTGCTAAAGTAAAACCACATATGTTCATCGAATAGAAACTAAGATAGTTTGTATTGATTTACTAAAAAAAGAACGACCCTATAGTATATAGGTATACAATAGTCACAAGGTTACTAATGACTTATATTGTGTTTCTAGTATACGTCAATACGTAAAGTCTGATTTATATATAATTATGTTTGTATTAAATAAAAAAAAGTCAATATTTGCATCATAAACGCAGCATAATGGACAAAATCTTAAATTGTGTATATATTGGTGTTCGTGATAAATGTTATTACTCGGTATCTGTTCGCATCTTTGACGATATAACTGAAATATCGTTGAAAGTGACGTTAAACACCACAATCCCGTATCTTCGATATGTCAAATATGATTGAAATGAAGCAGCTGAAAGATAAGCGGAAGTCTGTAAATGTGCGGTCTAATATTACCAACTATCCAGATTGGCTGTTTCATCAGGAATATTCAGGAATATTTGAGCCATTACCAAATCACCTTAATGCTCGTTTGATGTTTTATTTAAGTTGTGTATATAAAGTTATGGACATACGAGACGCGGACAGTATAGAGGAATTGATCGATTACGAACATTATATCAAACTGTCCTCGAACCAAGTAGATAAACTCATAATACTCTCCATAGCTCTTTCTCCGGACAGATTACGTAATAAATGTTTTTTCGAAGATGAGGAGAAATGTCGCGAGCTGTTAAACGAATTTTATCATAAGGATGACTTTGGAAAGGAAATGAATGTCCCCGAATATGTTCAAATCGGACAGGAGAAGATAACTGTGCTAAGAATCATGTGTTTTAAACAACAGTTTGTGACAGACAACTATCGTATACCTCTGCAATTTTACAAGAATAGAGTAAGGCAGATTGCAGAATCAATAGACCGGAAGTGTGTTAATATAGATAACAACAACGCTACGACTTGTTTCTGTAGCATTTTGTGATGGAATATTAAATAGCATTTGCTTTAATGTTTTCCAAGTAAATGATATTGTCTGATTGTTATTCCTTATATTGTCTGCTTAGAAATTTTATCTTAAGTATCGTATGCTTGCTTGGAATTCTTAAACTTTGATTAGTTTTCTTCAAGATAAGTTTCAAGATACCAAGAGATCGTAAATCGAAGGACAGATAATACGACAAAAAGAAAAAGGACGAACAATGATCTGCAAAACGCTACACAGAAAATAAAATATTGAACAACACGAACGCCACTAAAAAACTGGGCAGGAACTCGGGTGCTCCGGAAGGGAATGCAGTTCCTGCAATCGTGATATTATCAGACAAAAACAAATGCTTAGAAAGTGTCCTTTTTGAAACATTTCTTGAGGCTGGTAGTTAACTTGAATTTAAGAAAAGTTTGAAGATACTACAGGGGTAATCAGAGGCCGTAACAGAGCGTGACCACCATCCAAGGAGCATGTCAACAAGATTTAGTCAAATATAGCAGAAGAAAATTAAATTATGGCAGAAAAGTTAACAGACATTTATGCGCAGTTTAACATGTGATGACGATAAAGGGTAATTGGCCTGGGCAGTGCCGTCTTAACGCATGGGCACGCGGAGCAGTTACACGGGGGCCCCACGAGCAAGGGGCCCCATGCTAATCTATATATGTTGTGCACATTATGTTTTTTTGATGTGTAACCTCTGATTTTGTTGGAAGTACCATTATAATATATGTTTAATTTTATCAACATTGACAGTTTTATTCCTCTGAGTGGTTGTGTAGGTATGGGCACCAGTGCACAGCTTTGCCCGGCGTCTATTTTGCTGTTAACACGACCATGGACTTGGGTGAAAGTGATATGTCTCCCTTTATTATTGCGCCGACATACAAGATCTGGCAATCAAACATCTGATTTTTGTAATTTTATCGGAATCACCGAACCAACAGAGACAAAATATTGTACTGATATCCCCCTAGTGGTTCCCCTTTTAAAATTGTTACGGGCGGCGTGACCTTCTTGTATGGGTCACGGTTGATGAACTCAGAATATATTCTATATCGTCATTTTCATCTAAATTATCATAGTTGATATAAAAATCTGGTTAATAAAGCTAATAATGCTGATCTAAGAAAGAATTATATTCCATTAATGGTCATTAGGACAGAGAAGAAGAAAATGCTTTTCATCTTCAGTTGTATTACAGAATGGACAGAAACTATTTCCTCTAATTATTGTTAAATGTCTCTCCCTTTCTAATTAGGAATTACGGTCACTTGTCCTTGATTATTATCCTCAAGTCTCTTCTTTTCTCTTCAAAATTCGATGATATTAAATTTTGTGTAACATAAACGTGTTGCTGTTATCTATTTTGCTTAGTTTATTGAAAAACAATATTTTCATAAATATTCAAATATTTTTTTGCATTGATTTTTCTTTCTTTATAATGATCACAATTCTCTATTTCATTTATTTCAACACCTGTAACCTCGGCAATGTGCTTGACATACAAATGTGTATTTATACCATTTTCCATGATCAGTCGACCAAGTTCAGCTCTAACTGCGAAGTTTTAGGAGCTTTTGTTTGAGCCTAAAGTATATTTACAAAAAGATAAATGCAGTTTTTCAATACTTGAATAACACTTCAAATTAAATTATTTTTCTTTAGAAGACACTCGGACTCAGTGCCCACCTTAGGAGATGCTGGGCCCCATGTTGTTCTCTGTAAAACATGCAGTGTGTTGTTGTGTGTACTTGACTTGCCAAGAGTAGACAACTCCAGCGCGCGGCCCCTTAAGCGCGGGGAGCTATTGTTCCAATTGACTTAAGGCCGGACCTGTTAGGACCTATTACTATTTTTTGGAAAAGTACTTATCAACCATACAATTCTGAAATTACAGGAACTAGAGCTTTGACTTGAAGCCATTTGATTTCAAAATATTTGAATTCCAACTTTTATTAATATCTTGGAAGACTCTCGTACCCTATTAGTTTTTGTGAAAAGTACCTAGCAACCATATATTTCTGGAACTAGAATAGGGGGTTATGGTGTTTAACGCCATTTTCAACAATATTTCAGTGATATCGTGGCGGTCAAGTTTTATTGGTGGAAGAAACCGGAGAAAACCACCGACCTGTCGCAAGTCACTGACAAACTTTATCACATAATGTTGTATCGAGTACACCTCACCAAGAGCGGGATTCGAACTCACAACTTTAGTGGTGATAAATACTGATTGCATAAGTAGTTGTAAATTCAGCTACCATACAATCACAATCATGACGGCCCGGAACTAGACGAACAATAGCTGCAACATGAAACAATTTGATTTCAAAATATTTGAATTCCAACGTTGGTAAATATTCTGGAAGAATCTCAGATCTAATATTTTTGGAAAAAGTACATAGCAATCATATATTTCTGGCACCAGAGGAACAATTGCTGTGATATGAAACAATTGGATTCTAAAAGTATCTGGCAACCATATGATTCCCGAACTCAAAGAACAATGGCTGTAACATGAAATAATTTTATTTCGAAATATTTGAATTCCAACTTTGGTAAATATTCTGGAAGACCCTCGGAACTATCAATTTTGGGAAACGTATATATCAACTATTAATTTCTGAGACTAGAAACACAATATCTGTTACATTGAATAATTGGATTAATTTTGATATATATGGTGAACGACTCATAGACCTATTATGTTTTTGCAAGGTGTATAACAATCATACCAGCATTTCTGAAACCAGAGGAAAAATAACGCTGACATGGAACAGTTGTGTATGCCCTAAGCCAGGACATGGATTCCTAACACCATATGTCGTGGCCTTTTGTGTGTGTGTGTGTGTTGAATGTTTTGATGCGAGATGTGGTTGTTCGTTTCTTGTTATTATTAAAGGAATTATTGGCTATGTAATGGTTATACATTTGTATGTCATTGCATAGTGTAATACACCGAGCGATCGATCCCAAATTGTGTCAAACCAGAGACTATGAAATTGGTATTGGTTGCTTGTTCACTTTAACATGCAGCTTTAAGAAGTAAGAGCAAAGACTGGTTGGCTCGGAGTCAGGATAATGTGCTAGAATGGAGCGACATGTCTATCCGCGGACTGTTGTTTCAGTGAGCTAATACTATGCAAATTCAATTAAATAACTATTTTTTTAACAACACAATTATTTTTGTTCAAAGTTGTTACAAATATAATGAGAGACCAAGTTCCTCTAAAACGTCCATGGGTAATCTATCCGATTATCCAGGAATTTAATAAGATTATAATCTTAATGTATAAATATAAATTACATAATTTTATACAATGTACAATACACACAATGTATACATGTATGTCTGGTAAATTTAACAACTATTTTTTCTCTTTATATTCAACGTTTTATCTTTTACCGATATGTTGCAATCATTTTAAAATAAATAATTTCTTATTTTAATCAGATTGCAGTACTCGAAATGAAAATTGGAATTCACTAGTCCGAATCAAATTTTTGAATTCATTTTAATATAGTTCTAAATAAAAGATGAAAAATGTACTGGTCTTGGGCCGCAGGACCGGTGCTCATCATGAGTGAATGAGTGAGTGATTGTTGTTTAACGCCAATTCAGAAATTGTTCAGTTATATCATGGCGAGAACAGGTTAATTTTCAATGAGATGATGATGATGAGGTCCGCTTTGTACTAGACCAACACGCTGAGTTGGATTTTTATAGTGCTACATTGTAGCTCACTGAAACAACAGTCCGTGGGTAGACATGTCGCCCCATTCGGACACATGATCCTGATTCCGAGCCAACCAGTCTTTGCTCTTTCTCCTTAATGCTACGTGCTTAGCGGAGAAGCAACAAATACAAATTTTATAGTCTTTGGGTTGGCCCGATCGGGGCTCGAGCCCACGATCTACCGCACTCGAGGCGAGCAAGCTAACCATTACGCCACCGATGCGGTTCATAAGAACTGATATTGGAGAATGTTGTTTTATGGTTTTCCTGGTAACAATCAAGTCAATAATTTATCATCTTCTCATCTGTGTATGACAAGTCTTTGTCCACTGGAAACATTATTTTATTCTTAGAGTGTTAAAGAAAAACTGCTCAAAACATCAAAAGGTTCAGAAATAAAATCAGAAAACTGGAATCAGTTTGAATCGACTTTTGGTCATATTCTATTACCGTCGTACGCGTGTATTCAGTAGCTTTGGATTTTTTTTTTTTTTTTCCCGAACGATACCATTTTTTTTATAATGCGAAATCACAGCCAAAGTATTTTGTAGATCGCTGTTTGACCTTTTGTCCTTTTTTTTTTTGGCATTGTATATGCACATTTTATTGATAAAATCGAAAAAAAAAATCCTGAACCCAAGTGCCTGTGCTTCTGATTACCCCTTTGGTATCTTTAAACTTTTCTTATTTCCCTGTACCAGCAAGCTTACAGATATACTATTCAAATATTCAAATAGCACTGTAAGCATAATGCTATATATATAGTAATAAATAATTCACAATGTGACAAATGAACAAAATTTTAATAATTAATGTATGTTATCTTCTAGACCAACAAACAGTACCGAGACCTATCGAAAAGTATCCCCATCGTCTTCTGCCAAGGACTTTTAGGTCACAAGTTGTCGGATAACCTGGGTCATGCATGTTGTGGTGGGTGAAATGGTTCTCTGCTTGTTTTCAATTTTCGCCGTCGTTATTAAAGCTTTTCGTGCATTTTTTTTTCTTCAAAAATGGAGGTACATTCACGAAAATAAATTTTAGCGACTACAGTTTTCATGAAATCAGCATGTAACTATCAAGATTAACGATTATGTCTACAATATAAGTCTCCGAAACGTACGCAGTCTTAGAACTGTTTTTGATCAGAAAATAATCAAATCATTAAACCTTGTCCAGTAAATTAAACACTCCCCCTTTTTTTCGTCCTTAACCTTATGTCGGTCAAAAGCCCACTAGGGCTTATGTTTTATTGTTATTTAAATATGCCGACTATAAATAAAACTTATCTTATCTATCTTATCTATCTTATCTTATCTTAACCGTGTTACGTTCTGAATATTGACCTTTAATCAGACGCCATTGTTATTTTTTTTACATGTTTACAGTTTTTAAGTCGTAGTAAATCCTGGTTCAGGTAAGTGCTTGCATGTGTACATTTTGCTATTTTCAAATGTTATCGGAGAAATATTTTCGCTTGATTTTATTGTTTTTCGTTGACAGACGAGTTTGAAATCGTGCACTAAAAAAGTAATCGTATCAGCTGTTTCAGTGTTTGTGTAATTTTGTGTATTCAATACATCTGTATAGTCTGTTTGGTGACTCTGAAAATAGGGAAAACAATTCCTAAAAAATCAACGGGTTATCAGATTTATTTTTTAATTATATTTATATTAAGGACTGATTAATACATATTATAGGTGAATTTTTCCAAAAAATTCATTAAAGAATAAAAAAGTTTGCCATAGGACTTAATTGTAAAATTCTGTCATTTTGTCATGTAACAAACATGGGAGTAAGTACTACTGAAATGAACAGCAACATGTGGTCAGTATTGACAAACAGCAAGTCAGCTGATTTCATCATTAGCATGTTATATCAGATGTTGACATACTAACCATACCAAATATGGACAATATTCAAATTAGATTCACACCTGTTCAGGTAAAAATCAATAATGATGATACATTATTACATAACTGATTGTGGAGCATTTAAAATACATGCAAACTACCCATCCCTTTATGTGTATAGAGGTTAATAAAAGATAACAAAATTACCTGAACATGTTGTATATTCTGACCAGTACATATCAGTAGTTTCAACCCACACTGTCATGATTTGATTTTGATATTTGATTTTTGGTGTTTTAACGCCACTTTCAACAATATTTCAGCTATATCATGGCGACCAGTTTTAGTGGTGGAGGAAGCCGGAGTACCCAGAGAGAACCACCGACCATGGGCAAGCAACTGGTAAACTTTATCACTTGTGGTTGCGAGTCGAGTGCACCATTTTTGTAATTTACAAATTTAAAAAACCATTGAGCCACCCGGGCTCCCCACTGTCATGAAAAAAATGTTTATCTAATTTGCCTATAAGAAATTAACGTTGTATATGAATTGTTTAATTTTTGGAAGAAAACAAGTATCAAATAAGAATATTATTTAATTTATATATTTATATAAATTATACTTTCACGAAATTAGCATTTATTTTATTTTGGTATCATTTTTTAAGTGTTAATTTAAAATTTGTTATACATCAGCATGAGTGAATAACAAGGGACATCTCCATATAAGGGTCTCATGTGACCAGCAGTTATTAATTGTTTACAAACAAATATCATATGATCAAATTGTTTATCAATTATTCAAAACATCTTGAATCTTTAACCTAATATGACATTCCCATGTGACTGAAATTAGCATAACAACAGACAGGAAAGAACAGGTAATGCTGTTCATTATAATGGTAGCCTCCTTTACTTACAATCTGATAAAATTAGTATTGGGCCCTATGGAGATTTTTTTTATTATTTGAATTATTTCTTTGACAATTTTTTCTCAGATATGTATTACATAATGTGTGCCTAAAATGTTAAAAAGAGCAATAGAAAGCAAATCCCTGATTTTTAAATAATTGTTTTCCCTATTTTCAGAGTCACCAAACAGACTATACATATACCGGTATTATGTATCGCCATAATATTATAACAATAAATAATTGCAACACTAGAGATATTTCAATAGATAAACAACCGTTTCATACTTGTTAGTTGACTTTTTCGCATTTTCCTGTGGAAATTAAAATATCTGCACATCACCCTGTTTCATTGTCACTGGCGAAGCTTACATGTATGCAGCATGCTTGAGCATTCAGATAATTTTGGCTTAGAAAAAAGGATAGAAAGACAGAGAGCGCCTCTTCTTATAGATAGTAATGATTTTGGTTGCGCATTAAATTTAAGGATGAAAAACAAGATAGAACATGTCTGAAGTTAAGCCAAAAACTCTATATGAAACTCTGGTTCTCACAAACATTGAGCTGTATCCTTACATTGCAACTATTCTGCTGACCCTTCTTACAATGCCTGCATCAATTACAACAACTGAACGATCATTTCTATTTGTTTTCTACTACCGGGGGTATTTTCCGGATACTTGTAGTATAACATATAAACGATACATCTATTTATTCCCATTTTAGTTTATTACTTGAACTGCTTGCTTTCCTGGATCAGACACGGGGAGAATCGAAATGCGATTCTTAAGCACCGTCCCCTGGTGTCTCCTCCAGCTAAGTAATCACAGTCCTTTCATCAAACACATGATGTTTTACTACTTGAACCTCTTGCTTTGCTGGATCAGACACGGGGAGAATCGAAATGCGATTCTTAAGCACCGTCCCCTGGTGTCTCCTCCAGCTAAGTAATCACAGTCCTTTCATCAAACACATGATGTTTTACTACTTGAACCGCTTGCTTTGCTGGATCAGACACGGGGAGAATCAAAACACAATTCTTAAGCATCGTCCCCTGGTGTCTCCTCCAGCTAAGTAATCGCATACATATAGTCCATTCTTCAACCATATGATACACTGCAACTATACATTACTCATTGCCTCTCCTCGGGTCGTGCTGCCGAACACGGCCTATTTATTTATTTATTTATATATTTTTTATAACATATCATTTAAATAGTTAAGAATTGTCTTGTTTAAAAACATATATCTCCATTCTGTATTGTTGTAACTGTTGATATAATTATGAATGTATATTTGTTATTGCCCCTTGAGGGACCCTAATTGGAATAAATATATTGTATTGTATTGTATTGTATTGTATAATTTGAACTTCCTAATTTTGAATACGTTAGTCAGAAATCAGTGATTGTAATATTTGCAGAGTATATGTGGGGACATCAGCAAACCCTTAAGAGTACTTCCATCAAAGTACAAATGGCTTGTGATTTTTCTTTGCCAACACCGTAAGTAATAATCATGTGTCTACCAAACTCCTTTCATACCGTACAGTTTTCTAATTTCTTAAATTGCCGAAAATATCGTCATAAAACAATAGCGGAATGAGGTTTTAAAATGCTAAAAATCGTTTTCGGCCGGGCGTTTTGCCCCCTGGATCCCCTACCAGAGCTCTGCCCTTGAAACACTGGGGGACTCCAGCGGCCCCAGATCCCGGTCGAACTTCTTATCTCTTCAGCATCCACTTCATATAATGTCTGACTAGCCACTGATTATTTTAATATGACATTTTGATGAGTTAGATTTATTCTTATTTTACAGATCAAGATGTCTTATATCGCTGGTAAATATAACCTACATCACATTTTAAGTATATAAATGGAACGATGACCAGGTTTACCCTATGGTTGAAAAACAGATTTAAACAAAAACAATACATGATCAGTAAAATAAATGTGAATGTCCGTTGGGATGATGACTGTTTGTAAGAGATTTGTCGGTATCGTTCGATGAATGCTACTGAATAAGTATGATGGGTTTAATGAATCATCACCGTTATTTAGTTAAACAACATTATTAAGAAAAAACTGGTGGAACGCGCTAATCTGGGTCACGGGTCACTGTAATCGGGCGGCTGTATCGAGAAACACATACGGTGTTGAAAAAACTGTTGATACTCATAAAATATTGATAAATGCAATACAATTTTATGTTTGTCTTCAAGAAATATGATAGAAAAAACCATGTGTGAAGTTTTATGACGAAATATCTCCGATTTCTATGTAAATTCACGAGTTGAAGTTGCGGCTGTATCGAGAAACAGATACGGTGTTGAAAAAACTGTTGATACTCATATAAAATATTGATAAATGCAATGAAATATTATGTTTGTCTTCAAGAAATACGATAGACAAAACCATGTGTGAAGTTTTATGACGAAATATCTCCGATTTTTTTGTAAATTTACGAGTTGAAGTGGGGAAACACCCACAGGTAATTTTAGTGATGTATTTAGTAGGTGAGAAAATACTTCACTTAGTCTTTCGATATTCAGTCTGTCTGCATCTAATATGCATGTGATTGGTCTGGTGATTTTAATTATTATGTAGAGTTGTATACACTTGTTTCAATGTAAAATAAAATATTTTTTCAAATCAAGTTATTTTAATTAAGCAATAACATTTCATGTTCAATATAGTAAAACTCGGTTTTAAGGAACAATGATATATATCAAATTGTCGTGTAGAACAAATTAATGGTTCAGGACAAACTATATTTAGATCCAATGTCATGAATTTATATAACGAAATAACCTTGAAGAGACACTGATGATTCGATATAACAAGCTTCTCTGTATTTTAATTGAGTAAATCTCGATTCCTGTGAAAATGTAGCAAGAATTAGATTGACATTAGATACGATAACGTAGCCCTCAGTCCACTTTTGCTCCCAGCGAAGGTTACGAATCGGTCCCATTCAACGTATGGGAGCAGCGCCCGGAGTGATTCACACCGGGCGGTTTTTTGTCCTAATTCCGTTGTAAGTGGTTGGAAAAATTAACGGGGGTGAAAGATAAATATATTTAGGTAAACCTTGAGGTGTTTTTTAAACGTTGCATCAATCCATGGTAGACTTATATCCATCTGAAAATTTGAATGCATGAAATCTTCTTTCTGTCCGACATTTTGTTTACAAGTTGCTATTTCACGTGCACTTGCCTTGTTTTGGAGATATCCTTATTTGGATCAATCGTAGTAATATATTATAGTAAAGTTTTTCATATTTGGCATTCAGATCCATATATGGATAGGCTCCGCCCATCACGAGAGCATACGTAAGGTGCCATGGAGGACAAGAAACAATTTTCGAATACTAAATCGATCGTGAAGGTAGAAACAGGTATTGTAACACTTATTTCGTATCACCATTACTTAAAAATTGTAGGGAATACTAAGTTATGACCAGATATGCAAAAAGAAAGTTGAAATATTCACTTAACGAAAATTTTAATTTGCTCCCATCCGTTGAATGGGACCGATTCGTAATCCTAACTGGAACACAAGCGGAATGAGGGTTACGTTATCGTATCTAGATTGACATGACACCACGGACATCCCTATTTATATGATACATCAAGGATTTATATTCTACTATACAAATCCTTGGATACATGTACTGACTTAATAAAACTTAATAAAAGTGAACATGTATTGTAAGAAATAGGTTGAATCGGGACGAGGTGGTTACACCGCTGATGTAATGGTTAGTATACCCGCCTCAAGTTTAGTAGATCGTGGATTTGAGCCCCCGTCGAATCAAACCTAAGACTATAATATAGGTATTTGTTGCTACTCCGCTAGGCATCATTATGGAGTAGAGCAAAGACTGGTTGACTTGAAATCAGGATAAAACGTCCGAATTAATGACGCAACATGTCTACCTACGGATGGCCATGCTTGTTTCATTTAGCCAACTAAGCTGTTGGTTTTGTACAAATCGGACATCATTATCATCATCACCATCATCTCGTTGAAATGTTACTTGTTCTCGCCATGATATTTCAGGATCAAAATTTGAATGAACTGTGTTTCAAAGTGTTATTAAAATTAATAAAAAAAAAGTAAATGAAAGCAAAACATACAAAGTAAGAGGCAAATAACCATACTAAAGTCAACAAGTTTTGGCACATAGCCCTCCCCATAAAAATCTTTATAGCCCTCCCCATAAAAAGCAAATGGTTGCTCTCTTACAATACACACAAATTATTTTTCAGAGTACCAGTTTTCTGACAAGTTTGAAACCACAGATAAAATGGTCCAAGATTTCAAAGACTATGGATACATACTGGTTAGGTAATTGCCTTAAAGTACATGTACAATATTCATAATTGGTGGTATATGGTGTTTAATGCCACTTTCAACAATATTTCAGTTACTAGTATACCGTGGTGGTCAGTTTTGTTGGTGGAAGAAACCGGAAGTACCTGGCAAAAACCAGCGACCTGTCGCAAGTCACTGACACAAACTTTATCACATAATGTTGTATCGAGTTCACCTCGCCATAAGCGGGATTTGAAATCACAACGATAGTGGTGAAAGGCGCTGATTGCACAAGTAGTTGTAAATCCAATTACCATACGATCACGACCACGATGACCCCGTAGTCATGATGTATTGATGGGAAGGCCAGCTACATGTATATATACTATCTACATGTATATTGAAATTAGTAATAGTAGCTCGACGGCTTGGGAGAGTGGACAAATTTCTGACCAAAGTCAATTAATTAACAGCATGTGACAAAGTTCCTTTAAGTACATGTACGTTATATCCTTTAGTCAAGTTAGCTATGTCGTGTAGTCGGGTCCATAATTTAAGGAGGTCTGTTATATCCCATCAGGCCCGCTATGTCGTGTCTGATGTGTTATACATGTTATATTATGTATTCAGCCATTCAGGTCCGTTATATATGGTCAAGGATTTATATCTTTGATATGGTCAAGTCTTTTATGTCATATAATGTAGTCCCTTATAACGTATAAACAGATGTGTTATAGCACATACTCAGCCCATTATAACATATAATTAAGTACTTTATAAAACATTTAAGTTTTGTTATATATACTATACTACCTTTGTCTTTGTACAGGTAAAATTCCTCCGGGATTCGGAGCACTCCAATTAAGGATAAAATTATAAAACCTAACTTAACGGGCACATACTTAAAAAGATACGTATTTACAGTTAAGATCAAATATACGTAGTAGTTAAAAGTTCATCATTTCCATGTTGTATAAATTTGGTTAGTGGCATAAAAACGTATTTACATCAATTACTAAAAACTGTATAAAACGTGTGTTGTAAAATAGTCGTTTCAGTAGTATTATAATTGATAGCGTTGTTAAAAGTCCATTCTGTTGTTTAATTATTCATATTAGTAAAAACGTATATACACACAGCACTAAAAGATAAAGCGCAATCGTAATTTATACAATGTTCTTTCCTTCACGCACTCTCCGAATACAGCAATTCTTCCGTTGTTAAAACAAATTGACTCATAAAAGGTAAAATCATCATTTAAGTATGCGTATAGACTTTAAAAGGTAAAACGATCTCTTTAATGAACGGATCTGGTGCTGGACACAGTAAGAAAAATATTATATTACCAGTCAGATCGAAACTATAAGTACTTTTACGGTACTACTAAACAGAGTACGGAGAAGTCCGGTAGAATCCGGAGGCTTAATATTAGTTTATATGTATATTAAATGATGTATTCCTGTGGTATTGGTTGTTTTTTATATAATTCTTATAATTTCCAACAAAATAAATACCAAATAATAGGTTTTTATTGAAATATACAAGGTGATCAGCAATCGTTCATAGATTCAAAATGGCGGATATAGAGTCCGGTAGCAATATCGTCGATTTACAGCATGTATTCTGTACATTTAAAGATTGATTATTATTGTATATGTGTTTATCTATAGGCATTTTATCAAAGATTGAATAAAATAGCAAGTAACGTGGAAATATTCATATATACAAGATGATATGTAAATAGAGTCCGGTTTACGAACAATACAAATGTTCGAGTTCATCTATAAAATGTAAAAAAAAAAACCCAACAATTCAAATAACATATTTTTAAGTGTATTCAAGACTCACGAGAAGGTGTTAGTCTTTTATTTATCAGACCTAATATAAGCTGGCTGGTTTGTTCTGTGTAAAACTCTTTACGGGACTCGTATCTATTTTCTGTATGCAATCTAATATAAGCATCCTGAAACAGACAGCCATATGTACCAAATGTAAACTTGAAAGACTGAATAAAGAATAAATGCATGAAATATTTTGCACTGATTATATTCTTATATTTAGGAACATATTTGATCGTGAAGAAGTTGACATGCTTATCAAGGCTGTTAGTGAAAGTGATGCATTTCTTAAAAATTCTTACCAGGTAAGGTAATTAAGATGTTTTAAGTTAAATAAATGTAACATATCACAATTATATAGTCACATGATTAAGGTAACCATAACCTATATTGACTCATGTTTAGGTAATTTGGCTTACTTGCTTCAAAAGATTTTTAAATCATTGACTTCTCAATCTGTTGAATTTGAGCTACACAATGAAGGTTATTCTAGAAACCTGTCCTACACACTAAATTAAATATCTATGTTTTTATTTATAGGCAAGATTTGATTTGATTTTTGGTGTTTAATGCCACTTTCAGCAATATTTCAGCTATTTCATGGCGACCAGTTTTAGTGTTGGAAGAAGCCGGAGTACCCGCAAAATAAGAAACCTTTCATCTGTTTTTTAACCTTTTAACTGATGTTATAATGTGATAGATATGTACATTTATATATTTGTTAATAGACTTTTAATTTGACAAATATTTTTTCTTACTAACAACAAATAGGAGTGAGGCATTGAGTGATTGTTGTTTAACGCCAAATGAGCAATTTTTTAACAATAGCATGACAAGAACAGCTTACATGTCGATGAGATGATGTCCGTTTTGTACTAGAACAAAAGGCTTAGTTGGACTTTTTAGTGCTAGCACACTTTCGAAACAGTCCACAGGTTGACATGTTACCCCACTGGGACACATTATTCGGGGGCCGACCAGTCTCTGCTTTTCTCCTTTATGCTGTGTACTTTGCGGAGAAGCAACAAATATCAATTTTATAGTCTTTGGTTTGACCTGACCAGACTTGAACCCACGATCTACCGCACTCGAGGCGAGCATGTTAACAATTATACCACTTAGCAACAATATGATTGGCCACAAGTTATGACAAGATTACCCACTCCATAAAATTCATACCATAGCGTAATTTCATGGCAACAATCCCAATACTAAATGCATATGATGGCCAGTTTCACCCTCGCACTCAGGCACAGAACACAGTCACAAATACACATTCATATATATATGTTTAAATGAATTATGGTAAATACAAATACAGTTGATTGATTTTCTGTTAGCTATAGGATCAATATTAATTGAGTTGACTATCTATAAGATAAGATAAGATAAGATAAGAAAACTTTATTTGAATTCGGTTTTTGTATAACAATAAACACAAGCTCTCAGGAGCTTTTTACCGAATATACACAGTAGCACAAGATCTACTTTGCAACAAAAACTATGTATCTCTGATTCTCCCCTACAAGTTTTAACTAATTTGAATAAATTACGCGTGACAGTTTAAATATCAATGTCTGTAACATTATACAGTACAAGTTCATTAAAACATTGACTTGAACACTTTCTAATTTGATGCGTTGCAAAACTCGAGGCATTACATCAAGCGCTTACACTGAAAAAATTAAAGGTATAACCCAGGGGTTGACTTAAGAAAAAAATTAACTGGCCCTGATGGCCAGTAAAATTTTTGAACAACTGGCCCCTTCAAAATTCCACTGGCCCGAGAAATATCGGTCCACGAAGTTGACCGATATAAAAAGGGGGATTTGCCCCTCCCCCCCCTCCCCCAAGAAACAGGAAACTAAAGATCGAGCAATATGAACCCCATTAAAACATTGGGTGAACTCATTTTCTCCCGAAGGATAAGCAGTTCCTGCTCCACTAGTGGCATCCGCAAATAATTAAATTGACTGTCATTGATTTAAACATGTACATATAGTTTTTGTATTCTATGAATGAATGTTGTACTTGTTTTAAACAAGGGTAAAGTTCATGACATTTTCCCATACATGCATTACAATTAACAGGTATGGTTAGAAGATAATCAAACAATCTACATATAGATAGTCAAACTTGTTATCAAAAGTATATAGTTTTAATATTTCATTCATTGTTTATTGTATATATGTTAACTTATGTATTAACTAAATTTAAAACGGCGCTCGGCCAATAATCTTCAGTAGTGAAGGATTAGCTGCAATAATGTAGCTCCTGTGACAAACTTGTGTCTCGGCAGAGCTACAACGCGGTCCCATTCGTCACAATGGAGCAAAAAAAAAAGTTGCAGTTGAAACATAAAAACTCACTATTTACGCTTCAAACATTTCATTATAACAATTACTGATGATCCCAGTCCTTGTTAAATCGGTTTGGCTGAGAAATATATGCTTTTCAAAGTTAGCAACAACCTTGTTCAAATGTATCGATCGTTTTCCATAACCGGAAACTACGGAAGGCGGAGCTTTTCTAAATATGGTATTTCTTATTACAACCTGATGTAAACATTCCAATCGTAACTACTCGGCCATTCTCGCTACCCTGCAACACAGGGTAGCGAGAATGGCCGAGTAGTTACGATTGGTAAACATTCACGCCTAAATCGCCAAATATGGTATCGACATCCAAATAGTGAGGCCGGAAATGACGAAATTCAAAATTTTCAAAGAGAAGATTTTTATTTTGTGGGAATTACATTCTAAAATACTGGTAGGTGATAAAAACTTGTTATAATAATGGACAAAAGGAAAGGTTATGTCTTATTATTGATAAATGCAGGCGTCAGAAGCTCTGTAAGCGAGCGCAAAACATCTCGGCGGCTGCTCCATTACGTGTAATGGCATCCCGTTATAACCCTTGCGAGTAAGCGAGCATTTAGGGTTTTATTATTAGAACTAGTGAAGGATGGCCAGAAATATAAAGAAGAAGAAGTCTCAGCGACCCCCTCTGTATAACGGCTTCCTTTTTTAGCCAATCTTATTTATTCCTCCCCAGCGTTTTCCCGTGCATTCAACCATTATATAACGACCCACTGTCTAACACGACTAACGACCATGTTCTTTGGGTAAAAATCCTTCATATAACGACTATTAGAAGATTATTATCAAACCGGAAGTTAGATAATAAATAAACAAACACAGTCCCGACTTTGGAAAATTTTCCGTTTTGCCCAGCTGATGCAGCGATTGTTGCCAATATCCCTCTTGCTGATATCGGCATGATCTACTGACTGAGTCCATACCTGTTAATAGTTCATAATAATAGATTTTTCATATTAAATGAAGTCACGATTAGCGTTATTGTGTATCCGCCATTTTTTTTTACAGGTAAGATATTCACGTGATGATTTATTATTGTTGTTTGGTTTATTTGGGTTTATTTCTTATTTATATTAAATATTTAAAATTGCTTACTATAGAAAATACCGTTTTAATCTTTCAGTTTTATAAATAAATAATCGTGATTTTGAAAATTATTGAATTATGAAGTACTGGTTCCCAGCATATATTTCTGTCAATATTCGTTTAACGTGCGGTAACAGATCAAGGTAAACACATGCTGATTGTGTGATTAGGCTATTTATAGCTTTCGGCGAGTGATTGAAGTTGAATTTTAACGTTTTATCAGGAAATTTCATTAGTCTGTTATCAGTCGATATTGAATGACACGGAAGAAACGAAAGTTGCTGGCCCAAGTGGCCCGAGAATATCAACTGGCCCAGCGGGCCGATCTTTGTTCAGTTTGACTGGCCCGACCGTAAATATACTGGCCACGGGCCAGCGGTTACGTCGACCCCTGGTATAACCTCTTGTTTTTGGTATATTTCATAGGTGGAAAAAGGAGCCAAAAAGGCACCTAGAATAATTTGGAGTCATCCTGGAACTGACCTCACTGGCATGGCTGCAAGATCAGAGAAGATTGTGAATACATGCGAGAAGGTAAATATAATAACACAAATATACATGTATCTTATTTATAATGAAACAGTCACACATGTAGACTAATATAATCACACAAGTCCTGCTTGAGGTCACAGATATCAAAAACCAAAATATTTTGGAACACATAACAAAAAATGGTCAAAAGTGGTTAAAAGTAGAGAATGAAAAAGTCTACAGTATTCAGACACATATGCAAACTGATAAAAATGGGATGTAGATGACAGCTCCCTTTCCTATCTTGGTACATGGACTTGGAAGTGATAACATATGTAATTTATATACATTGCCACAGATTTGAAATGAAACACAGACCAAAAAATGAGAAAAATCGCAAGCAGACAAATCAATTCACTTAATAAACTAAAACTAAATTGATTAATGGTGATTATGATCTATGAATTCTGTTTACAGTTACTTGGTGGTGAGGTTTATCATTACCATGCAAAATACATGTTAAAGGATGCTAAAATGCCAGCTCCACATTATTGGCATCAGGATTACGGGTAAGCATATATATATACAATATTGGTCTGTTGACGGTAAATATAGAATTTATTTGACAAGGCTGAGAAACGGGGTGAAAGACGAGCTTCTAGCGAGTCTTTCTCTCCGTTTCGCGCCGAGTCAAATAAATTCTATATTTACCGTCAACAGACCAATATTGTATTTATCCTGCAATCCACGATGTCCTAAAAAATAATCTTAACTCGTAAAAATGCATTTTTTAATGCAACGGAATCCTCACTATTTGGCGTAGTAAAATACCAAATTATTTTTGCTGACAAAAATTCGCGAACAAATAGTTCTCAAAAGGAAGTGAAATAACTTTATTTAAGTGAAGATTTATTGATTAAGGTGAAAATCTATATAGAAAATTGATAGTTTAGAACCTGAAATATATATATTTAATATGTTTTTCATAGATATGAAAACACATTAATTTAGCGATCATACGTCACATGCGGTCATACTTAAATACGCCTGCAGTAGTAACCAGGTAAATATATACGCCTGTGTGAAAAGGTATACGCTTGCAACTATATGGTTCACTTTTATTTTTATTTTTTTATATCAAATAATAAACATCCGATATATTCCTTTTACTAGTTTATATTAAAAAAAAATAAATAAAAAAGAACCATATAGTTGCAGGCGTCCACCTTTGTATGACACACAGGCGTATATATTTGCCTGGTTACTACTGCAGGCGTATTTAAGTATGACCCACACAGTTTGTAAACATGTGAAAGCAATACACACATACATGTATAGACGATTCGAGCATGTTTTAAGTAAACTAGGTAGAGTAGAGAAAACAGAAAGATTAATCATTTATCTCAACAAACTGAACTGATTCACGGAAATGTATTTAACAACGATGTCAAACACTCAAATGCTCAGTTATTGGGATATTTAGTCATTTGTGAAAATTGTGTACACATTCACCATTTGTTATGGATGACCACGCCGTAAAACATAGAACTAATTTGACTTGACATATTTGTATTGGAACTGTAAAAAGGAACATCGGGATTGCTTCCACACGAAACATCAGAAGTGCTACTGGCTGTAGAATTTGTGGAGGTTTTACGAGGTAAGTTTGCTGAAAAGCATTTCTGTTAGTTTCACTTTCAGTGTTGCTGAGGATGTTTGATATTTTCTTGTGTCTTTCCTCACTCAATGTTGAGTAATTATTAATAAATGCCACATTGTTATGCCCTGATATTTGCATAATATCTATCCCCTCCACATTGTTTTCTCTTAATTTCTGGACGGGATAAGATATTTTCTGGCACTGATTGATTAATGTCTAATTTGCAACTATCCTTCATTTTTTTCATGAGACTGGAAAGTTTTCTTTCATGCACTTTTCTACCTGTTTCTAAAGCTCGTACAAATAAATTATGTATTTTGCGACAATGCAAGTATATAAAGGAGGAGAAGCTAATACCAATCTTCTGGACTTTACATAGGTTTCAATGGAAAATTGGAAGTTATTTTTATAGAATAAAATAAAACTTTCATATATACATGGTAAATTGAAGAAAATCAAAATAGAGATCTGATTTAGTGTCAACAAGCACCAGATATGATTTTAATTACTATATTTAACTTCTGTTTGTATATCATAATCAAATGAATTAATATGCATTGAAGTCTACATGTATGTAGAATCCCCACCAACTATTTTCTTCATATCAAATTTGCTATTATTAAACCATAATCCATTGATTGGTAAATTACATAATGCGATGTCACTAAGGAACCAAGAATATTATGGACATAGGTGTTGTGACCAGAAAAATATTAGAGTGAAGGATATATTTTTCTGGAATGAACAATATTTACATGATAATGTTGGTTGTTGCGAGTAATGACTAATGTGCGAATATATTTTCTGAGTCGGATCATACAAAAATGCATTATGAAAGCTTGAAGTTTCAAATATTCAAACATTGCTAATTTAGTCTGCATTTTGTTCCTTTTTTCTTGTTATTTTATTAGTAAATATATAATAACATGTATTTTAATTATAATCAATGCTATATTAATGTCTTTCAGATGAATGGCTGGATTAATGGTTTAACAGTGTACAATGTACATGTGATGTTTGAAATAAGTGCAAAGACTATATATGAAAGAAATAATTGCATAAAAACCTATGAACGTTTTATAAAGATCTGATTAAACAAAGGACATTTTTCAAGAACTATCACTCAGTTGTTGCATACAGGCCAGGGGTACATGTATGTGAATCAGTTTCAAATGGAATTGCACAAAATAAAAAATGTACTGTAATCCTGATCAACAGTGAGTAGAATTCCAGCAGATAAAACACTAGTTTCAACTGACAAATCATACAACTTTGTTGGAATTTTGCAAAAGAAAAAAATGTTTTAAAAAAAGATGCAAAATGATTGGAGGAAGTGACTGAATACAATTATTCCAAATGGTTAAAACAAATTATATAGATATTTTGTGGTGTCATAAAGAATTCAGAATATAAAAAATTATCTATAATTTTAAAGTGACTTGATGCAATAGCAGGAATATGTGTTATTTTCACCTTGAAGAAATCTACTATCTGATATGTTGAAGTAATTGATGTGAATTAATTGAACATTTAATATGAAGAAATTTTATGATAAAATATATGTAGTACTAGTAATCTTAGAGTTTGATGTTCAAGCTGTACTGAGTTATTTAACCATATAAGTGTGTTTAGTAAAGATTGTGGTGTGTGACTGCCCAGAACGTTTCTGTTATAAAGGATGTTAATTTCCTCATCTGTTGGAGGCAAGACTTTGGTTTATTCCCTTTGTCCTGTAGTTTTAGTTGCTTTTGTTTTGTTTTCAAAGCTTCCCTGTCAAGTTATAAATGATTCGGATTTGTTTAATTTATTTTATTTTTATTTTATTTTATATGTCAGTGTCCGTCCACCTATCAAAAGTACAAGTGTGTTGAAGTTACCGAGTGTAAATTGTACATGCACGTAGACGATACCAAAAATTACAAGAGAGACAATCCAGAATACAGAATTTAAGATCTTTGTTTTGATTTTTATTGACTTCTAGGATTTTTTTTATCGTAAAATATGTATAAAAAATATGAAATTTTAGAATTATTAGTTTCATTTTGTCGGTTTGTAAATTTACAAATAGTGAGAACGAAAACATTTATTAGAAAATGACGACGTCGATTATTGACATTGGTTACGGTTAATATTTTAACTCCTTCACAGGAGAGCAAAAACACAAAAAAGTAGTTCCGGAATCTATGGGCGGGGCTTAAAAGTTTATTCGTAGGTTTAAAAGTTTATTCGTAGGCTTCAAAAGTTTATTCGTAGGCTACGAATAAAGCAAAAATTTATTCGTGTGGTATATTTGTACAGCAAATGTACTGATTGCAGGATAAAGCGGGATCATCAACTTGTTCGACGAAAGAATTGTCTATTCACCTAACAAAGATTCTGTCTGCAGTAAAAGAGGGACAACAGAAATATTGTGAAACTGTTTACTCGCGTAGTGGCATAAATCACATGTGGATTTTGAAAAACTCTAAAGATCTGTTGGATAACCTGAAATCAAGATCTTTCTCTCAGGTATCCTCCATCAAAACCTTTGATTTTTCAACTCTATATACCACCCTACCGCATGACAAATTAAAAACCCGCTTAAAAGAAACAATTCATAAAGCTTTTAGTCATAGAAACTATGGCTCAAAATTTGTTGTGTTAGGCTACAATTCCACATATTTTTCAAACAAAATTCATAAAGGTAAAACATGCTACTCCGAGGAACAAGTGATCAGTATGCTGGAGTTCCTCATCGATAACATATTTGTCTCCTTTGGAGGGACACTGTTTCAGCAGGTCGTCAGCATACCAATGGGTACGAATTGTGCCCCTCTTCTAGCCGATTTATTTTTATACTCATACGAGTCGGAGTTTCTTCAAAAGCTTGTAAAAGATAAGAAGATTCATGAGGCTAGAGCCTTTAATTTCACATACAGGTATATTGATGACGTTTTATCTATCAATAATTCTAGATTTGCAGAATTTCTTCCATTGATATATCCTCCAGAGCTGGAAGTTAAAGAGACCACCGATACAGCTTCGTCCGCATCATTTTTGGACTTATACCTCGAATTTGACGACAGTGGTCAACTCAGTACTAAAATTTATGATAAGCGGGACGACTTCAATTTTAAAATCATAAATTTTCCAAATATGTGCAGCAATATACCAGCTTCTCCTGCATATGGTGTTTACATCTCGCAATTGATTCGCTATGCAAGGGGCAGTAGCAATTATTCTGATTTCCTGAAACGTCATCTTCATCTGAGAAACAGGCTACTGGACCAGGGCTATAAAAAGATTCGCCTTATTCGATCTCTTAAAAAGTTTATATTCCGATACCAATATCTTGTCGAAATATATTCCGTCTCTGCAGAAAAAATTATAAGCGATGCATTTTCATATAGTGAAAATGTATAAAGATAAAGAGTCAAATATGTCAAGAATTTTTTTTGTCAATGTGTGACGTAAAAATATTTTTGACATTTACGTCACCGAATATGGTACTGCTTTGACAACTATTTTACCTATTTTGTTCCTGTATTTAAATACTGTTACAGTGACAGCCGGAACCTTTGAACCGTAATGAGAGCGGGAGGTTTGGCGCCTTAAAATCTGATTCAACCCACCATTTCTTTAGAAATGCCTGTACCAAGTCAGGGTCATTACGGTTTTCACAGTTTTCCGGTTGTTGACTGATTTTGTCTGTTTATATAATTATGAGTTTTGACTTTCCCTTTGTAAGATTGTTCGGAGTTCGGTAATTTTGTTATTACCTTTATTTAATAATAGCAAATTTGATATGAAGAAAATAGTTGGTGGGGATTCTACATACATGTAGACTTCAATGCATATTAATTCATTTGATTATGATATACAAACAGAAGTTAAATATAGTAATTAAAATCATATCTGGTGCTTGTTGACACTAAATCAGATCTCTATTTTGATTTTCTTCAATTTACCATGTATATATGAAAGTTTTATTTTATTCTGTAAAAATAAATTCCAATTTTCCATTGAAACCTATGTAAAGTCCAGAAGATTGGTATTAGCTTCTCCTCCTTTATATACTTGCATTGTCGCAAAATACATAATTTATTTGTACGAGCTTTAGAAACAGGTAGAAAAGTGCATGAAAGAAAACTTTCCAGTCTCATGAAAAAAATGAAGGATAGTTGCAAATTAGACATTAATCAATCAGTGCCAGAAAATATCTTATCCCGTCCAGAAGTTAAGAGAAAACAATGTGGAGGGGATAGATATTATGCAAATATCAGGGCATAACAATGTGGCATTTATTAATAATTACTCAACAGTGAGTGAGGAAAGACACAAGAAAATATCAAACATCCTCAGCAACACTGAAAGTGAAACTAACAGAAATGCTTTTCAGCAAACTTACCTCGTAAAACCTCCACAAATTCTACAGCCAGTAGCACTTCTGATGTTTCGTGTGGAAGCAATCCCGATGTTCCTTTTTACAGTTCCAATACAAATATGTCAAGTCAAATTAGTTCTATGTTTTACGGCGTGGTCATCCATAACAAATGGTGAATGTGTACACAATTTTCACAAATGACTAAATATCCCAATAACTGAGCATTTGAGTGTTTGACATCGTTGTTAAATACATTTCCGTGAATCAGTTCAGTTTGTTGAGATAAATGATTAATCTTTCTGTTTTCTCTACTCTACCTAGTTTACTTAAAACATGCTCGAATCGTCGATACATGTATGTGTGTGTTGCTTTCACATGTTTACAAACTGTGTGGGTCATACTTAAATACGCCTGCAGTAGTAACCAGGCAAATATATACGCCTGTGTGTCATACAAAGGTGGACGCCTGCAACTATATGGTTCTTTTTAATTTTTTTTTTTTAATATAAACTAGTAAAAGGAATATATCGGATGTTTATTATTTGATATAAAAAAATAAAAATAAAAGTGAACCATATAGTTGCAAGCGTATACCTTTTCACACAGGCGTATATATTTACCTGGTTACTACTGCAGGCGTATTTAAGTATGACCGCATGTGACGTATGATCGCTAAATTAATGTGTTTTCATATCTATGAAAAACATATTAAATATATATATTTCAGGTTCTAAGCTATCAATTTTCTATATAGATTTTCACCTTAATCAATAAATCTTCACTTAAATAAAGTTATTTCACTTCCTTTTGAGAACTATTTGTTCGCGAATTTTTGTCAGCAAAAATAATTTGGTATTTTACTACGCCAAATAGTGAGGATTCCGTTGCATTAAAAAATGCATTTTTACGAGTTAAGATTATTTTTTAGGACATCGTGGATTGCAGGATAAATACAATATTGGTCTGTTGACGGTAAATATAGAATTTATTTGACTCGGCGCGAAACGGGGAGAAAGACTCGCTAGAAGCTCGTCTTTCACCCCGTTTCTCAGCCTTGTCAAATAAATTCTATATTTACCGTCAACAGACCAATATTGTATATGTAATATCTTGTTTTCTATGGTAATGCCTGTCTTTTTTACATCCCTTCTCCCAGGGAACTCCGGCAAATAGGCTTAGGGTGGGGGTTAATGAAAGTTGGGTGATATATATCATATACACAACTGACGATTAACGATGATCGTTGTTGGTCCGCTACAAGAGTAAATAATTCTTAACATACCCATTTCATTCTCTTTTGCTAGTGACAGATGCTGTTTGCAAAAGACCCGTAATTTATTTTAACTTGTAGAAATGGTTTGAAATGGAAAGAAGAAACTTGTATAGACATAGTGTCCATCAGTGTATAAAGAAACTATTGCATATTCTTATTAGGTGAATAGGTCACCATCTTGTCAGTGACATGTTTTATCATTTAATACTGATAAAAACAAAAGTGATTCTATTCATGTCCCCTGCTTGCCAAATTATTCTATAAGATAAATTAAATGATATAACAGTTATATTCACGACCATGTTCTTCTATATTATTCCCTTTTCTATACAACAATATGTATACAGTTATACCTGTATTAAGAGGTCACCTTTGGGACACACAAAAATGGCCTTATAAGACAGGTGGCATCTTAAAAGAGGTTCGATTAAGGGACTGACGAAAAAATATTCTGATTCCCAATGTTGCTGAAAAAAATATTCTGATTTTGGTGGAGGAAAAAAAAATAATCTGATTCAGAGTTTTTGTCATATAACCTTATGTTAAATTCTTGAAAAAAATTTCGTGCTTTGCGCGACAAAAAAAAAATAATATTCTAACTCTCGTGTTGTCCGGGAAAAAAATTCTGAACGAAACAAAAAACCATAACCCCCCCCCCTCTGCAAGTTAAATGGTCGGTTCCTAATATGAAATTTTCACTGACAAGACAAGAAAAATGTGATCTTATAATGCAGGTGACTGCTTAATAGAGGTGACCACATGGGCATGCTTGACTTAATAGAGGTGACCACATGGGCATGTTTGACTGTATATTATTTTTGTAATGTGTCAGGTACTGGTATAAATGTGGTAACCTGTTCCCTGATATGATGACAGTTTGGGTGGCACTGGACAAATGCGTGAAAGAAAATGGATGTCTGGAGGTAAGAATAAAACGAACGGAGTGTACTTAAGTATGAAACGATTTCCAAGTAAAGAGACAGGCTTGATACAAAACAACAGTACAAAAACAAAGAAAAAAAATAAAAGATACACACTCCCACAAAACAAGGAGTGATTCCATGTGTCCCATAAGGAGTAACATCTACAACGGCCACTTTATTGGTGCCAGGCATGAAATTTTAATTCCTGAAATATGTTAAAGAAAGAAAGATGCATGAGTTTATGTTTGAAATATAGCTGCAATCAGACAAGATATTGAAATCATCTAATACATATTTGTTTATGTAGCTTTGGTGGTGTTGTTTTATATATCCTTATAATATTCATTGTCTTCATAATTACTTCATGATACTGCTTCATACATTCCTCTTTCATTTATATTTTATTTTTATCTTTCAGAAGTCATTATAACATTTAGTCCCCCTTTTTTAATTTTTAAAACAAATTGGATTAAAAACTAAAATAACTATAGATTACATATGTTCTGAATGTATGGTTTTATTATTTTAAATAGTCTTTTATTTGTATATATAACCTGATTGTGTTATATACAAACATGTCTTATTCCTAAGGGTCTTGTAGTTGAAGAAATTAATTTATAAAATGTATTCATGCCACAAAATAGCTGAAGTACTATTACACCATGCAACCAATCAATCAATTCTCACCATTCATTGTACTATTTCACTTTTTAGCCTTGATAAAAGGAATTTGTGAGTTCGAATCCAGCACATGGCGAGATGTACTCTATAAAGTATTATGTGATCAAGTTTGTCAATGACTTAAGCAGGTTGATGGTTTTCTCCTAGTACTCCGGTTTCCTCCACCAATAAAATTGAATGCCACGATATAACTGAAATATTGTTGAAAGTGGTGTTAAGCACCATAACCCTAACCCTGAAATGGTAAATGGAAAGCGTTTCGAAACGTTTTTGATAAAATTTTAAAAAAGTCATGAAAAATATGATCTCACTATAAATAGTATTTATTGCTAGTAGTAACATGCAATATTTTTGAATTGTCAGATTTTGAGTGGTTCCAATAAGTGTGGTCGGATCGAACATCACCCACATGATGGTCAGTTTGTTGGGCTGAAGTCACGTGTAGACCAGATAAGAGAAGTCTGTCCTCATCATTACATGGAAATGAATCCAGGTTTGTGTAATATTCAACTGCTTTGAAGATTTTTTCAGATTTCTTACTTGGATTCAAAGTACTTTATTTCTGTACACATTTTGTAAGCATTAATTTGTTAATTTTTGTATTTAACAATAGTTGAAGATATTCTGTTAAAAAAATAATTAAATTAGCAGTTGTTAAAATATTCAAACACATATCTGTTGCTTTTCTTGTGAACAAAGCTGTAATGATGCTGTGTAACGTATGTTTCCATTGCATACATATATAATAGTACAATTGATGAAACATACGTTATGTTCAGTATGAAAACCATACATTATAAAAGACAGTATTGTGACGGAGATGAAGAACTATGTTCAAATTGGTATTCGTTTGGTTTGATATTTTACTAAGTTGTCTCCCATGTTAATTGAATTCAGTATTTTTTGACTAGCACAGACATTTAAGTGTAAATCTATTAGTATGAAGCTATTCGAAAGGAAGAAATATTACATTTCTTTATATTTTAATGAAACAATAGGAGATGCCATATTTTTCCACTGTAACACGATACACCACAGTAGTGCAAATAGAAGTGATCTGAGAAGATGGGCGTTTATAATGACATATAACAGAGCATCTAATAATCCTACCATGGTTCATCATCACCCACAGTATACACCATTAGAAAAAGTAAGTACTAAAATGAAATGCAAAAATTACCATTAGGGACCGACCATTTAACTTGCAGGGGGGGGGGGGGGGGGGGGTTATGAATTTTTGTTTCGTTCAGAAATTTTTTTTCGGGCAACATGAGAGTTAGAATATTTATTTTTTTTGTCGTGCAAAGCGCAATTTTTTTTCCCAGAATTCAACATTAGGTTATTTGACAACAACTCAGAATCAGATTTTTTTTTTTTCCTCCACCAAAATCAGAATATTTTTTTCAGCAACGTTGGGAATCAGAATATTTTTTTAGAAAGTTAAATGGTCGTTTCCTTATTTCAGTACAGCTCCAAAATCCAACAACAGAAAAATTGTAGAAAGAGACAAAATCGATACTCCTAGCATGAATATATAACTGCTCACTTTCCTGGCTTGGTACAGGCACAAAAGTGATGGGGTTAAATTAATTTTATTAGCCCAAACCTCCTGTCTTCGTGAAATGATGTGGTAGATCTTTGTTATCAGAATTTACATGCACATTACGTTCCATCTGATAATATTTGCTATGTAAATGTGTAAATCTGTTTGTCTAGTCCAGCTGGTGTTTTCATGAACTGTTTTTCGTTAAATGTTTAGTTTATGAAATTACATAATGTTTAAGATTAACATGTTGTTTTTCATTTAAAATTATATTTCATCAATTACCTATTTTATGAGTTCGTTAAATTTGCGTCTGATCCTTTGTCTTTTAATAAAAATTAAATAGGTTTAAAAGCAATAAGACATTTACTTGTGTATACTTATTATGTTGTTTGTCCGGTCCATTGACAACTGATGTAATGTTTTGATTCTGGTTAGGAAATAAGGGAGATGGATCTGAACTTTAGCTTAAGTCAAGCAACAATCTAATTAGAATTAGATTTCTTCACATGCTCCTTATTTTCTATCTGTTTAGTATGGGAGATCTATAAATGCTCCTTTAAGGGTTGCTTTAGGTGTCAACATGAATGTATTATATTTTGACCAATCAGCGACTCTTCTAAAAAATCCAGCAGATAAGACAAGCATCTGAGTGTGAATAACTTCGTAGCACCATAACTAAAGGGCATATTGGAAATACTTCACATTGGAATGAGGGTTTTGCAGCTGTTGAATATTTATAAATTATTTTTACTATTTTTAATTATTCTAGTATACTCAAAGGCACCCAACAATGACACAATTGGATAAAATAATAAATGATAATATTATACTTTACATTTTTATTTTCCCTATTTGTCTTTGTTAGCGCAGCCGGTCAATATAACGTTATATGGACCGGGACTGGACTGCCTCGTTTTCGATTCGGTTCCGGAACGGTACCTGCATTATTATTTTTGATAAAATATAATATAGCAAATAGTTCATGTCACTTCGGGTCATATGGCAGTATATGGACCATATGACCCTCAGTGCCATGAATTATTTGCTATATATCACCTCTATGGTTCATATTGAATAACATTATATACATTATTTTCTTAGGTACCAAATTCAGCCATAAAAGAATGTACCAACTACACAGACCTATCTGGAAAAGACTTTATCCATCCAGACGTAAACACAACGCTTCGTGATATGTACCAGAAATGAAATGTACCAAATTCAAACTCACTACAAATTGATTGCCATGTAAAACTATATGAACTAATATGTTAATTAAATGTATGTAATTTCAATGTGAGTGTTAACATGTTAATACTCAGAAATATATACCCAAGATTTTAGAATTCATAAAATGTATGTATTTAGTACTATAATCAAAAGCTGCAGAAATTGATAATATTTTATATTTTTGGGTTAGGGTTATGCAGTGTTCGAAATTAGTGGTGGTCCGATGGCCTGCGGCCAGTGAATTTTTTGTCTGGCCAGTGAAAATTTCTAAACCACAAAAGTCTGATTGGCTTGTGGAATATTTTTCATAAAAAATTAATGATCACATCAATTGCTAAATTATCGTGTAAAATCGAAGAAATGCGTTCAGTCACGACCAAGTTGTTGTTTTAAAAATAACTTTACCTCAGAATCGTAAATAGCAGTTTGTGCATGCGGTAAATAGATATGTGTTCGTCCCAAAATCTTTTCATCCTTGTATAAAACTCGGACCGGAACAAAGCTGACCTCATTTAAAAAAAATACTGATTACAAATTATGTTCAAACACAGACTAGTGTAATCTTCAGTAATATAAGTGTGATCATCGTGAATATATGACTACACAATGTTTTGTGCGAATTTTTTATCCATTTAATACCCTGGGTCGAGTCATTTTGAGGCATACTGTCTTGTTGCATGACTCCGTCCATATTGTTTAACTTCCGGTATAAAAAAAAATAAAAACCTATGGCCAATTTATTTTAATATTTTGATGGGATCCTAGCCGGTAGGTCACAGAAATGAAAGTGAGCGGAGGAACATTTAAAAAAAGGGGGTACGAGGAGATAAGGGATAGCAAATTACTAGAAATCTTGAAAAGGAACCTGACACGGACATGGCTCAAGTATGAATACATATCAAAATGTCCCCACTTTTTACCAAAGCGCCCCACTTTTTTCCAAAATAATTCATAATCAAAACACCCCCATATATATATTATTTAATTTTTGTGATTCAAATGTTTATCAATGTATTCCCGCAATACGTTTTTGTTCGAATATTTTTTTTTTGCACTTAAATCGTGAAAGTAACAATATTATTATATATTTTGTTTTTGTTTTATTATATTTTTATTAATCTTATTAAAATTATAAATTTAATTAATGATGATTGCATTTAATTAAATTTATATGTTTCATTAATTATTACAATTTATGTGCCTTTATCCGTTCTGGTCGTGGGTGGTCTTTGATGAGCTTAATTACCGGTAATAAAGTAAAAAAACACAATTGTGAAAAAGATAAGTACAAAGCCAACAAAAGAATTTTGAGAAGTTTAAGCTTTGATAACAATGGCTTGGTCAAGTCTTACTGGAAAGTATATATACGACATGATTCTGGCATGATAACATTATCCATTTATCATGGAAAGTGAATGTTGTATCAGTTGCAATAAGGTAGTTAGAACAAGTCAGTATATAAATTTACTAGACAAATCATAAATTACAACACATGATATCGTCATTTGAGTAGATTTTTTTTTATTAAACATGCAATTTTGGCAAACAAAATTGGGATCGTTTTGGTAAAATAGTTTTTATTCTGAAAAAAGTGGGGGCATTTTGACCTGTTTCCCTCAAATATGACCAAGGCTTGAACTAATGATTTTACATGTACCAGTATATGACAAGAGGCTGAGTGAAGATGAAGGGGAGTGGAGTGATGAGGATGAGGAGAACAAATTGGAGGAGCTCCAAACAGAGAGACTCAGATTTTTTTTTATTCAAGAGAATACCAGCAAGTAATCTTCAATTCTGAAGTTTTGCTGTATACTAAAGAAGAAGAAGAATAAACACGTGATATCGTGATGCTTATCATTACTTTCTTTCAATTTATGTCAGATTTGGTCAATTTACTTTCGGGCCATTGAATATGTATTCGGGCCAGTAAAGTTCTCATAAGTACTGGCCCGAATGGCTTGTAAGTTCCAAATCCCAAAGTCATTGACTGGTTATGGTGTTTAATGCCACTTTCAACAATATTTCAGTAATATTGTGGCGGTCAGTTTTATTGGTGGAGAAAACCACTGAAATGCTGCAAGTCACTGTCAAACTTTTGAATGTTTTTGGACTAAAGACTATAATCAATGCTAGTGCTAACAATTGTTCATTGCCAAATTTGATTTTACATGTTTCAAAGGAGTTGGATTGTTTTTCTTCAAATATTTTGAATACTTTTATTATATTTTCCCCACATTTTGACATTAGCATGTTGTTTTGTTAAAAGATCACATTTATATTACACATAAATTCATTTTATTAAGAGGGGAGGTTTGAGTTTAACCCTGCCACTTATTTATTGAAGTGCCTTCCTATTATACTAAACTAGGAAAGTAAACTGTCATGTAAATTCAAAGATATTGAAAAAAACCTTTTAGTGCTCGGTCATAGCAAAATTTGAAATTTTAACATGTTTTAATTGACTTGGGAATTTGTGTCCTGAAATAATTTTACCTGCAGTTGTTTGTGGGAGGGCTCATGTCGTATTTACGTTATTTGTGTTTGTTTGTGTATAGTGTTGTCCAACACATATTGTGTTGTGTTTTTTTGTTTTGTTTGTCTTCGTCTTGTGTACCCGATTTTGCCAGTTTCTCCTTGATGGCCCCTTCTGTATTCTCTAATGTTTAACTCGATATTAGCAGGCTTACATTTGTTACTTAGTCGCCTTTCTCTTACATACCGGTATAAAATCATTTGTACATTATGTTTATCTCATCTTTTTTACTCAATCACACTTCTATTATGCATAAATTCATTGCTAGGTAATGTTTTTTTCTAATATAAATGGCATATAGCATTAAAGTATTCTATATGAACAGCTTTTATTATATCATCATCATTCCTACCTCTGGATTGTCCATTTTTGCATTGCCCCTTTGATGTTCTCTAACATATATTATCTAATTAATAATGCCTAATAGGGAATAATATTTAAGTTCTTGTAACGAATATGAATTATATGTATTATCAGGAAGTTTTAGTCTGCGTCTATTGTTTTCTAGTTGTATTGTGATGTTCTACACAACTTGACTATGTGAGTAACATGGCGGGTGTCTTGAGCTGTTTACCCTTCATGAGCACCTGGTGTTCACTTCCGGTTTTTAGTGAGGTCTGTGTTGCACGTTGTTTTTAGTGAGGTCTGTGTTGCACGTTGTTTTTAGTGAGGTCTGTGTTGCACGTTGTTTTTAGTGAGGTCTGTGTTGCACTTTGTTTTTAGTGAGGTCTGTGTTGCACTTTGTTTTTAGTGAGGTCTGTGTTGCACGTTGTTTTTAGTAAGGTCTGTGTTGCACGTTGTTTTTAGTGAGGTCTGTGTTGCACGTTGTTTTTAGTGAGGTCTGTGTTGCACGTTGTTTTAGTGAGGTCTGTGTTGC
The DNA here is from genome assembly GCA_963680875.1 of Bathymodiolus brooksi. Lineage (NCBI taxonomy): Eukaryota > Metazoa > Mollusca > Bivalvia > Mytilida > Modiolidae > Bathymodiolus > Bathymodiolus brooksi. The sequence goes on from OY804588.1 coordinate 61,544,936, forward strand.
ACGTTGTTTTTAGTGAGGTCTGTGTTGCACGTTGTTTTAGTGAGGTCTGTGTTGCACGTTGTTTTAGTGAGGTCTGTGTTGCACGTTGTTTTAGTGAGGTCTGTGTTGCACGTTGTTTTTAGTTTTCTGTGTTGTGTTGTGTTTTTTGTTGTTGCTTTGTTTGTCATCCTCTGGATTGTCCATTCTTGATAGCTCCTGTGTCTTGTGTGTCTTGTGTTGCCAGTTTCTCTGGATTGTCCATTCTTGATAGCTCCTGTGTCTTGTGTTGCCAGTTTCTCTGGATTGTCCATTCTTGATAGCTTGTGTGTCTTGTGTTGCCAGTTTCTCTGGATTGTCCATTCTTGATAGCTCCTGTGTCTTGTGTTGCCAGTTTCTCTGGATTGTCCATTCTTGATAGCTCCTGTGTCTTGTGTTGCCAGTTTCTCTGGATTGTCCATTCTTGATAGCTCCTGTGTCTTGTGTTGCCAGTTTCTCTGGATTGTCCATTCTTGATAGCTTGTGTGTCTTGTGTTGCCAGTTTCTCTGGATTGTCCATTCTTGATAGCTCCTGTGTCTTGTGTTGCCAGTTTCTCTGGATTGTCCATTCTTGATAGCTCCTGTGTCTTGTGTGTCTTGTGTTGCCAGTTTCTCTGGATTGTCCATTCTTGATAGCTCCTGTGTCTTGTGTGTCCTGTGTTGCCAGTTTCTCTGGATTGTCCATTCTTGATAGCTCCTGTGTTTTGTGTTGCCAGTTTCTCTGGATTGTCCATTCTTGATAGCTCCTGTGTCTTGTGTTGCCAGTTTCTCTGGATTGTCCATTCTTGATAGCTCCTGTGTCTTGTGTGTCTTGTGTTGCCAGTTTCTCTGGATTGTCCATTCTTGATAGCTCCTGTGTCTTGTGTTGCCAGTTTCTCTGGATTGTCCATTCTTGATAGCTTGTGTGTCTTGTGTTGCCAGTTTCTCTGGATTGTCCATTCTTGATAGCTCCTGTGTCTTGTGTTGCCAGTTTCTCTGGATTGTCCATTCTTGATAGCTCCTGTGTCTTGTGTGTCTTGTGTTGCCAGTTTCTCTGGATTGTCCATTCTTGATAGCTCCTGTGTCTTGTGTTGCCAGTTTCTCTGGATTGTCCATTCTTGATAGCTCCTGTGTCTTGTGTGTCCTGTGTTGCCAGTTTCTCTGGATTGTCCATTCTTGATAGCTCCTGTGTCTTGTGTGTCCTGTGTTGCCAGTTTCTCTGGATTGTCCATTCTTGATAGCTCCTGTGTCTTGTGTTGCCAGTTTCTCTGGATTGTCCATTCTTGATAGCTTGTGTGTCTTGTGTTGCCAGTTTCTCTGGATTGTCCATTCTTGATAGCTCCTGTGTCTTGTGTTGCCAGTTTCTCTGGATTGTCCATTCTTGATAGCTCCTGTGTCTTGTGTGTCTTGTGTTGCCAGTTTCTCTGGATTGTCCATTCTTGATAGCTCCTGTGTCTTGTGTTGCCAGTTTATCTGGATTGTCCATTCTTGATAGCTCCTGTGTCTTGTGTGTCTTGTGTTGCCAGTTTCTCTGGATTGTCCATTCTTGATAGCTCCTGTGTCTTGTGTTGCCAGTTTCTCTGGATTGTCCATTCTTGATAGCTCCTGTGTCTTGTGTGTCTTGTGTTGCCAGTTTCTCTGGATTGTCCATTCTTGATAGCTCCTGTGTCTTGTGTGTCCTGTGTTGCCAGTTTCTCTGGATTGTCCATTCTTGATAGCTCCTGTGTCTTGTGTGTCCTGTGTTGCCAGTTTCTCTGGATTGTCCATTCTTGATAGCTCCTGTGTCTTGTGTGTCCTGTGTTGCCAGTTTCTCTGGATTGTCCATTCTTGATAGCTCCTGTGTCTTGTGTGTCCTGTGTTGCCAGTTTCTCTGGATTGTCCATTCTTGATAGCTCCTGTGTCTTGAGTGTCCTGTGTTGCCAGTTTCTCTGGATTGTCCATTCTTGATAGCTCCTGTGTCTTGTGTGTCCTGTGTTGCCAGTTTCTCTGGATTGTCCATTCTTGATAGCTCCTGTGTCTTGTGTGTCCTGTGTTGCCAGTTTCTCTGGATTGTCCATTCTTGATAGCTCCTGTGTTGCCAGTTTCTCTGGATTGTCCATTCTTGATAGCTCCTGTGTCTTGTGTGTCCTGTGTTGCCAGTTTCTCTGGATTGTCCATTCTTGATAGCTCCTGTGTCTTGTGTGTCCTGTGTTGCCAGTTTCTCTGGATTGTCCATTCTTGATAGCTCCTGTGTCTTGTGTGTCCTGTGTTGCCAGTTTCTCTGGATTGTCCATTCTTGATAGCTCCTGTGTCTTGTGTGTCCTGTGTTGCCAGTTTCTCTGGATTGTCCATTCTTGATAGCTCCTGTGTCTTGTGTGTCCTGTGTTGCCAGTTTCTCTGGATTGTCCATTCTTGATAGCTCCTGTGTCTTGTGTGTCTTGTGTTGCCAGTTTCTCTGGATTGTCCATTCTTGATAGCTCCTGTGTCTTGTGTTGCCAGTTTCTCTGGATTGTCCATTCTTGATAGCTCCTGTGTCTTGTGTTGCCAGTTTCTCTGGATTGTCCATTCTTGATAGCTTGTGTGTCTTGTGTTGCCAGTTTCTCTGGATTGTCCATTCTTGATAGCTCCTGTGTCTTGTGTTGCCAGTTTCTCTGGATTGTCCATTCTTGATAGCTCCTGTGTCTTGTGTTGCCAGTTTCTCTGGATTGTCCATTCTTGATAGCTTGTGTGTCTTGTGTTGCCAGTTTCTCTGGATTGTCCATTCTTGATAGCTCCTGTGTCTTGTGTTGCCAGTTTCTCTGGATTGTCCATTCTTGATAGCTCCTGTGTCTTGTGTGTCTTGTGTTGCCAGTTTCTCTGGATTGTCCATTCTTGATAGCTCCTGTGTCTTGTGTGTCTTGTGTTGCCAGTTTCTCTGGATTGTCCATTCTTGATAGCTCCTGTGTCTTGTGTTGCCAGTTTCTCTGGATTGTCCATTCTTGATAGCTCCTGTGTCTTGTGTTGCCAGTTTCTCTGGATTGTCCATTCTTGATAGCTTGTGTGTCTTGTGTTGCCAGTTTCTCTGGATTGTCCATTCTTGATAGCTCCTGTGTCTTGTGTTGCCAGTTTCTCTGGATTGTCCATTCTTGATAGCTCCTGTGTCTTGTGTTGCCAGTTTCTCTGGATTGTCCATTCTTGATAGCTCCTGTGTCTTGTGTTGCCAGTTTCTCTGGATTGTCCATTCTTGATAGCTCCTGTGTCTTGTGTGTCTTGTGTTGCCAGTTTCTCTGGATTGTCCATTCTTGATAGCTCCTGTGTCTTGTGTTGCCAGTTTCTCTGGATTGTCCATTCTTGATAGCTCCTGTGTCTTGTGTGTCTTGTGTTGCCAGTTTCTCTGGATTGTCCATTCTTGATAGCTCCTGTGTCTTGTGTTGCCAGTTTCTCTGGATTGTCCATTCTTGATAGCTCCTGTGTCTTGTGTGTCTTGTGTTGCCAGTTTCTCTGGATTGTCCATTCTTGATAGCTCCTGTGTCTTGTGTTGCCAGTTTCTCTGGATTGTCCATTCTTGATAGCTCCTGTGTCTTGTGTTGCCAGTTTCTCTGGATTGTCCATTCTTGATAGCTCCTGTGTCTTGTGTTGCCAGTTTCTCTGCATTGTCCATTCTTGATAGCTTGTGTGTCTTGTGTTGCCAGTTTCTCTGGATTGTCCATTCTTGATAGCTCCTGTGTCTTGTGTTGCCAGTTTCTCTGGATTGTCCATTCTTGATAGCTCCTGTGTCTTGTGTGTCTTGTGTTGCCAGTTTCTCTGGATTGTCCATTCTTGATAGCTCCTGTGTCTTGTGTTGCCAGTTTCTCTGGATTGTCCATTCTTGATAGCTCCTGTGTCTTGTGTGTCCTGTGTTGCCAGTTTCTCTGGATTGTCCATTCTTGATAGCTCCTGTGTCTTGTGTGTCCTGTGTTGCCAGTTTCTCTGGATTGTCCATTCTTGATAGCTCCTGTGTCTTGTGTTGCCAGTTTCTCTGGATTGTCCATTCTTGATAGCTCCTGTGTCTTGTGTGTCTTGTGTTGCCAGTTTCTCTGGATTGTCCATTCTTGATAGCTCCTGTGTCTTGTGTTGCCAGTTTCTCTGGATTGTCCATTCTTGATAGCTCCTGTGTCTTGTGTGTCTTGTGTTGCCAGTTTCTCTGGATTGTCCATTCTTGATAGCTCCTGTGTCTTGTGTTGCCAGTTTATCTGGATTGTCCATTCTTGATAGCTCCTGTGTCTTGTGTGTCTTGTGTTGCCAGTTTCTCTGGATTGTCCATTCTTGATAGCTCCTGTGTCTTGTGTTGCCAGTTTCTCTGGATTGTCCATTCTTGATAGCTCCTGTGTCTTGTGTGTCTTGTGTTGCCAGTTTCTCTGGATTGTCCATTCTTGATAGCTCCTGTGTCTTGTGTGTGTCCTGTGTTGCCAGTTTCTCTGGATTGTCCATTCTTGATAGCTCCTGTGTCTTGTGTGTCCTGTGTTGCCAGTTTCTCTGGATTGTCCATTCTTGATAGCTCCTGTGTCTTGTGTGTCCTGTGTTGCCAGTTTCTCTGGATTGTCCATTCTTGATAGCTCCTGTGTCTTGTGTGTCCTGTGTTGCCAGTTTCTCTGGATTGTCCATTCTTGATAGCTCCTGTGTCTTGAGTGTCCTGTGTTGCCAGTTTCTCTGGATTGTCCATTCTTGATAGCTCCTGTGTCTTGTGTGTCCTGTGTTGCCAGTTTCTCTGGATTGTCCATTCTTGATAGCTCCTGTGTCTTGTGTGTCCTGTGTTGCCAGTTTCTCTGGATTGTCCATTCTTGATAGCTCCTGTGTTGCCAGTTTCTCTGGATTGTCCATTCTTGATAGCTCCTGTGTCTTGTGTTGCCAGTTTCTCTGGATTGTCCATTCTTGATAGCTCCTGTGTCTTGTGTGTCCTGTGTTGCCAGTTTCTCTGGATTGTCTATTCTTGATAGCTCCTGTGTCTTGTGTGTCCTGTGTTGCCAGTTTCTCTGGATTGTCCATTCTTGATAGCTCCTGTGTCTTGTGTTGCCAGTTTCTCTGGATTGTCCATTCTTGATAGCTCCTGTGTCTTGTGTGTCCTGTGTTGCCAGTTTCTCTGGATTGTCCATTCTTGATAGCTCCTGTGTCTTGTGTTGCCAGTTTCTCTGGATTGTCCATTCTTGATAGCTCCTGTGTCTTGTGTGTCCTGTGTTGCCAGTTTCTCTGGATTGTCCATTCTTGATAGCTCCTGTGTCTTGTGTGTCCTGTGTTGCCAGTTTCTCTGGATTGTCCATTCTTGATAGCTCCTGTGTCTTGTGTGTCCTGTGTTGCCAGTTTCTCTGGATTGTCCATTCTTGATAGCTCCTGTGCCTTGTGTTGCCAGTTTCTCTGGATTGTCCATTCTTGATAGCTCCTGTGTCTTGTGTGTCCTGTGTTGCCAGTTTCTCTGGATTGTCCATTCTTGATAGCTCCTGTGTCTTGTGTTGCCAGTTTCTCTGGATTGTCCATTCTTGATAGCTCCTGTGTCTTGTGTGTCCTGTGTTGCCAGTTTCTCTGGATTGTCCATTCTTGATAGCTCCTGTGTCTTGTGTGTCCTGTGTTGCCAGTTTCTCTGGATTGTCCATTCTTGATAGCTCCTGTGTCTTGTGTGTCCTGTGTTGCCAGTTTCTCTGGATTGTCCATTCTTGATAGCTCCTGTGTCTTGTGTTGCCAGTTTCTCTGGATTGTCCATTCTTGATAGCTCCTGTGTCTTGTGTGTCCTGTGTTGCCAGTTTCTCTGGATTGTCCATTCTTGATAGCTCCTGTGTCTTGTGTGTCCTGTGTTGCCAGTTTCTCTGGATTGTCCATTCTTGATAGCTCCTGTGTCTTGTGTGTCCTGTGTTGCCAGTTTCTCTGGATTGTCCATTCTTGATAGCTCCTGTGCCTTGTGTTGCCAGTTTCTCTGGATTGTCCATTCTTGATAGCTCCTGTGTCTTGTGTGTCCTGTGTTGCCAGTTTCTCTGGATTGTCCATTCTTGATAGCTCCTGTGTCTTGAGTGTCCTGTGTTGCCAGTTTCTCTGGATTGTCCATTCTTGATAGCTCCTGTGTCTTGTGTGTCCTGTGTTGCCAGTTTCTCTGGATTGTCCATTCTTGATAGCTCCTGTGTCTTGTGTGTCCTGTGTTGCCAGTTTCTCTGGATTGTCCATTCTTGATAGCTCCTGTGTTGCCAGTTTCTCTGGATTGTCCATTCTTGATAGCTCCTGTGTCTTGTGTTGCCAGTTTCTCTGGATTGTCCATTCTTGATAGCTCCTGTGTCTTGTGTGTCCTGTGTTGCCAGTTTCTCTGGATTGTCCATTCTTGATAGCTCCTGTGTCTTGTGTGTCCCGTGTTGCCAGTTTCTCTGGATTGTCCATTCTTGATAGCTCCTGTGTCTTGTGTTGCCAGTTTCTCTGGATTGTCCATTCTTGATAGCTCCTGTGTCTTGTGTGTCCTGTGTTGCCAGTTTCTCTGGATTGTCCATTCTTGATAGCTCCTTGAATTTTCTCTAACGTTTATTGTAAGATTGCAAGCATTTTTTGATTATAGGTTCTCCGGTGATCAGGTTAGACTACATGTGCCATCATATATCTGACTTAAAACCTAGCATATATCTTTTAGTACTTAAATCATGTCGTTACAGTTTTAATATTATAGAGATATGCTACACGCATATAGGTGAATATTGTTCCAAACAAAATACAATATTGCAGAAGTGCAAAAGTTCGGGGAAGGTTTTGCTTACATTCTACATGAAATATTATAATGTGGTAGTTTATGTTTTTCATTTTGTCATATTATATCATATTTATGCAATAGATAAAATTATTAATATTAAAGTAAATATCAAAGATGATTATTAAATCAATTATAATAGAATCTATGATTGTTTTTATCATATCCACATGTTGCCCTTCCATGGACAGTTGTGACGCTATTATGTTTTGCTACTGTTTAACCAATAAAACTGACCACCACGATATAACTGAAATATTGTTGAAAGTGGTGTTAAACACCATAAACCTAAACCTACTTACTGTTTAATTATATGTTCCATAACAATTGTTGTCATGTGGTGTTTGACAGTATTATCTTAGAATAACACAGGTCACACTTTACAAATCAAAATGAGAAATTCTTGTATTTTGAAATTGTATATTCCTATTATAATTTAAACCGACTCTCAATTTCCATACATGAAAAAAATGTCCATTATGCATAGATATATATATATCATTCATAGCAAAATGAATGACTTGATCTTCACCAAAGAAGAAGCACAATAATATATAATGATCAGTTCTTCAAAACTTTATTGCATTTAGTGGGATTTATATACATAGAAATATAAAAATAAATGAAAATGGATTTTTAAGGATTACATGTAATCTAATTTTCATTTTTATTGAGAATTGTGTACTATAAATACACATGTAAACCAAATTATTTTCAAGAGGTCATGAGTGAACCTTCCATATAATTGTAACAACATCCCAGCAACACTTGCATATGAAGTACATGTATTTATCTCTCAGTTGATTCAATATTCCAGAGCTTGTGTTTCCTATTATGATGTCCTTGATAGAGGGTTGCCGCTACCAAGGAAGCTACTGAACCAAAGGGTCCTACCGGTCAAGTTGTAGTCATCACTTCGAATTTTTGCAGTCACCATCATGACTGTTAACCGTTACGATTGATTGATTTTTTGTGTTTTAACGCCACTTTCAGCAATATTTCAGCTATATCATGGCGACCAGTTTTAGTGGTGGAAGAAGCCGGAGTACCCGGAGAGAACCACCAACCATGGGCAAGCAACTGGTTAGTCCGAGATTCCACTGCCGTCGAACGGCTTTTATGGATTTTCTGTAGCCGTTGGACGTCAGAGCGCCATATATACGGAAAACAGCGGATTTGCCTCTCCAGCTCTGGGTCGGCACATTTCCACGTTTCGTGGTTATCGGATTTTATTTTCTATCAGAAACCCTTATATAAATCGCTTCACCAATCATTTTTCTATTCATTCATAACCATCTTACCCTCAGAAAGTGGTATTACACTTCATTACAGCACGATTTTGCCTTAGATCCTATTATTCCGCCATTTGACTTCCATTTTCGAATCTACAAACGTGATCTCTCGATACTAACTGCTTTGAATCACATTCAATGTCCATAAAAGCCGTTAGACCATCAGAATTATTCAATGTCTACAGGTCAGACAGGAAACCAAATAAAAACAACCAAAGTTATGGAGGAGTGCTTATTGCCATCAAAAAAGAATTTATTAGTACTGAAGTAAGCGAACTCAAAACTGATTGCGAAATAGTTTGGTCTCAAATAAACATGTCTGGAAGTAAGAACTTACTAATAGGTACATACTATAGACCACCATCTGATAAGGGAACTTCTCTACAACAGCTTGAATTATCCCTCAGTAGAATAAATCATGCATCCAATACCAATATTATGTTAGGAGGAGACTTTAATCTGGGTCACATCGACTGGTCTATACCACAAGTTATACCAGGTAAACCAGAAACAGAACTTAACATCAAATCTTAGATATCATCGATGAATACAATCTCCATCAATTAGTAAATGTTCCAACTAGAAAAGAGCGAACTCTTGATCTCATCCTAGTAACCAATCCATCTATCATCATTAAAGTTCATACATTACCACCTCTTGGGCTTAGTGACCATGATGATGTTTACATAGAAGCAGACATATGGCTGCGTAAAGTACGTCAACAACCCAGAAAAATCCTTAGGTATGACAAAGCAAACTGGGATAACATCAAATCTGATTTAGAAGACACACTTAAAAAGATAATAAACATAAACAATGATGCAAAAAGTACTGTAAATGAAATGTGGAACTTATTTAAGAACAATCTTACAAAATCAATTAATAAAAACATCCCACATAAAAACATCGACTACCCTGGATCCATAATAAACTAAGAAAGATGATTAATGAAAAGAACAAATTATACTTCAAAATGAAAAAGGACAAAAAATATAAAGAGAAATATAAACAGCTGTAACATCAGGTCCAGAAAGTACAAAGACATGCTTACAACACCTATATCGAAAAATTAATCCTAGACCTTCCAACAAATGATCCAGATCAAAGTTTTAATAATCAATCGAAACCAAAACAACTCTTCTCCTTCATAGAGTCACTCAGAACTGACAACAGTGGAGGTGCTCCCTTGAAAAAAGAGGGACAACTAGTTGCTGACACTAAACAAAAGGCAAACATCTTAAACGAACAATTTAAATCTGTATTTACCACTGAATCAATAGATAACATTCCTAACAAGGGTGTGAGTGCACATCCAGATATACCACCACTTATCATCACAACACCTGGCATCCGAAAACTACTTGACAACATCAACCCGCATAAAGCCAGTGGCCCAGACAACATCAGCGGCAGAATACTAAAAGATCTTCAAAATTTTACAGCTCCAATCTTAACCATTATTTTTTCAAAAATCACTTCAGACTGGCTGCATACCAACTGACTGGAAACATGCAAATGTTGCACCAGCATACAAAAAAGGTGAAAAATACAATGCAGCAAATTACAGACCAATCTCTCTCACTTGTATCAGCTGTAAAATTATGGAACATGTCATTACAAAACACGTACTTAACCATCTGGAAAGCAACAGTTTATTATACGATCTTCAACATGGCTTCAGACATTCTAGATCCTGTGAAACCCAACTACTGTCCTTTGTTCAAGAACTTGCTGCAAATTCAGATAAAAATATTCAAACTGATCTCATTATCATGGACTTTGCCAAAGCCTTTGACAAAGTTCCACATCAACGACTTCTATACAAACTCAAATTTTATGGAATCAAGAATCAAACATTAACCTGGATCTCTGCCTTTTTATCAAACCGTACACAAACAGTGGTTCTGGATGGAGAGTCATCAGATATTGCTCCGGTCACTTCTGGTGTCCCTCAGGGAACAGTTCTGGGTCCTGTTCTTTTTCTGGTACATGTATATATTAATGACTTATCAGAATATATGAAATCCAGCCAACTCAGACTGTTCGCCGACGACAGCATCATCTACAAAACTATCAAATCCCAAAAAGATTGTGATAGTCTCCAAGAAGACCTTGATGCTGCCGCAAGATGGGAAAGTGACTGGCTGATGACTTTCCACCCAGACAAATGCTCAGTCCTTACAATAACAAACAAGAAAAATCCTGTAAAACATAACTACTTGCTACACAATCATACTTTGAAATCAGTTTCTTCAGCAAAATATCTTGGAATCACTCTTCAATCTGACTTAAAATGGACACAGCATGCTAACAACATAGTAGCCAATGCAAATAAAAGTCTTGGATTCTTGAAAAGAAACCTTAAAACCTCCAACACAAATATAAAGTCGCAGGCATACCTATCTCTTGTCCGTCCAAAACTAGAGTATGCATGCTCAGTTTGGAACCCTCACACTGCAGAACATTGCAATAAAATTGAGATGGTCCAACGACGGGCAGCTAGGTATGACTGCAACAGATACCATAATACTAGCAGCGTCACAGACATGCTACAAACTCTCACCTGGCCTTCATTACCACAACGTCGACTCAAAACAAAACTTATCATGTTCTACAAGATTGTTCACCATATAGTTGCAGTTCCTACAACAATATTAATACCTACAGACCCAAGAATCAGACAATTTCATCCATTTACATACAGACATCTTCACGCATTCAAAGATTCGTACAAGTACTCATTCTTTCCGAACACAATCATTCACTGGAATTTACTACCTTAAACTATAGTTCTATGACCAACAGTCAACACGTTTAGAGAACAGCTAACACCAACTGTTCTCAGCCATCTACAATCACAAATTTAAATAAAAATGAAATTGTAAATAGTTTTAACCACAAAATTTATTTCTGTTGGCACCACTTGTAAATATGTTATAAACTGACTGAATTTATTATTATTTCTTATTCCCACGCATGCGCAACAGCTAGTGATCATCCAGTGGATGGATAGCTGTATACCGAAAGAAGAAGGAGAACGCATTGCATGATGGGAGCTACTTAATTCAGCGCACCAAATTATTTGAGCATTATTTGCATACGTAAACAACATTCAAATCACATGGAAGACGATACATTTAAGCGTATTCTGCAGGACAAACAGTCCATCTATAGATCAAAGCAGAGCAGAAGGATATAATACAGAATGTGTTGGAAAGAAAAGATTCAATGGCAGAATGTTACCAACGGGCTTCGGAAAGAGCATGTGTTACGTCCCCCCTTTTTGGACAAGGTACTACATCATTTTTTTTTCTTATGGTTATCTGTAATTCACTATTGCTGTTAAAATCATTACCAATCAATATAATCAACTGTATTAAATTTTATGTTAATTGTTCTGCCTTAACAGGCATGTATGATTGGCAATAAAAATATGTGTTTGTTTGTTTATATGCAAATCATCTCCCATGATACATTGCGGTAATCGTGGTTTTCTCGTAGTCACGTGACAAATGTTTGAAAAATGGAAGACAAATGGCAGAATCATAGGATCTAAGGCAAAATCGTGCTGTAATGGAGTGTAGCACCACTTTCTGAGGGTAAGATGGTTATGAATGAATAGAAAAATGATTGGTGAAGCGATTTATATAAGGGTTTCTGATAGAAAATAAAATCCGATAGCCACGAAACGTGGAAATGTGCTGACCCAGAGTTGGAGAAGCAAATCCGCTGTTTTCCGTATGCATAGCGCTCTGACGTCCAACGGCTACAGAAAATCCATAAAAGCCGTTAGACGGCAGAGGAATCTCGGATTAGCAACTGGTAAACTTTATCACTTGCGGCTGTTAACCGTTACGAGATGTATATTAATTGTATGTCACATGTTCCGTTTGTCCTGGTCACAATCCCATCATTTCTTCATTCATGACTTATAAACGGATTTTTAATATGAGTAGCACGACGGGTACCACTATTTGAGCAGGAAATACCTGCCCTTTTGGAGCATCTGAGGTTTCTGCGGTTTTTGATGGGGGTCGTGTTGCTTGTTTGGTTTCCTGTGTTGTGCTTTGTTGATCATTGTTTTTTCCTCAACAATGTAGACTATGGATTGACCACAAACTGTGCATGATAAATCAGATGAATCGATGGAGGCTCAATTATTACTCCCATGAAAATTGTTTTTTAAATATTGTTATTCACTTTCATTATCCAGACAAAGATGTTAGCTATAAAGTAGTTTGTTATTACCCTAACACCAGCTTGCATTAAAGGTATATGTTTACTTAAGAAAAAAAGTAAAAATGACAGTAAAAAAATAGGCACTGGCTACGATTACCCGGATTTACCTGGATTGGGTAATAATAACGAAAAATTAGGATAAAAGACTAAGTACCGGAATACAATTCCGGTTCAGGAACCTATTTCACGGAAAAAAATGGGGTAATCGTAATTTTATTTGTTAGAATTACCTGGTCTTATTATTACCCGGAAAAAACAAAATTAGTAAAACAAAAGAAACAGCCGAATGGACCTGTCCAGTCTGTAAAATTGATGTTCATCTTTATGCATCCATAGTTTGCGATGGATGTTTAATAGAGTGTGCCAGAACCATCTTAAATATGTTGGCCTCAAAGCGCCACCAAAATCCGGCACGTACTGGCTATGCAGAGGATGTCCTTACCTTCACCAACTATTCTAGTACATTAGATATTAGAGTGATCACTTCTATTCACTATGTTTTTTTTCTCCAATGTTAATGTTCTTGTTGTGTCTTTGTCTTATTTCCTATGTATGTATTTATGTTATAATAACTGTATGCTCATGTTGCACACTGTGCCTGAGCCTTGTTAATACAATCTTGAATCTTGAATCTAGACACCTGATTAGTTTTGTTTTGTTGTTGTTCCAATCGGAAACACATCACGGAGACCCAAGCCAATGATACATATTCTTGATTTTGCAATAACAACGTTTTGCGAAGCCATAATTAAGCTTGCCCAAGCTGGTAATGAAATTATATAAATCTGCTATCATTATAATTTCAACAAATGACACGCTAAGTTGGATTTTTAATTTTATAGTGCTAGCTCACTAGCATGTCTACCTAAAGGACCCATTATCCTGATACCGAGCCAACCAGTCTTTGCTCTTTCTACTTAATACCAATTTCATAGTCTTTGGTTTATACCCGATCGGGACTCAAACCCACGATCTACCGCACTCGAGGAGAGCACGCTAACTATTACACCAATATTTCAATTAAAACTCCAGAATGATACAAACAATATTAAAGATATTATACATTGCGATTATCAAACTGATTTACAAGCAATAATATAAAATTAATCAAAGATTCATTGTCTGGAAATTAAACAATACTAATGTTGATTGGAAAAATACGGCCACAGTATTAAATTGCGTGAGCGCGAGATGTCAAGATGAAGAAGACAGACCGCCGATTTCGATATTTTGGGCTAGCCCGTGCTTCGCAGGTGACAACGAAAGCTACAATCCTCTATGGAACTTAGAGAGATCTACAGGACACGTTCCACATACGATCGCAAATATTTACTATCCCGAACTCTCTGGTTATTTCAAAGAGTCCAAACCAAGTTCCGAATCGGTACCGATTCAGGAACCGACCCCTCTGGTATGCAAAGAAGGCCCCCGTTTACGAACATGAAAATACAAATCCCTGTGGTACCACAGGTGAAAATAATCAAAATATGAGCTCACGTAAAATGTGGGGACCGACGTGTCCCGTCTTCATCTTGCCATATCCCGCCAACGATGTGTCCAAAACTGTGACAATCTTATTAAGTCATATAATACAGTACAAATGTATATACAATAATTATAAACTATAAGATATTAAATGAAAATATTTGTAAAGTGCAATTTAAAATTGAAACTATATTTCCTTATAAAAGTCTTTATATAAGCTTTTGACAAAGTTCCTTAAATATGTCCAGCTTCTGATGTTTGATCGACATATCCAGAAATTGAGGGTACTTTCCTCATAAATATTCATCATATTTAAATTAGATTTTGATCACGTGACTGCAGTTTCAAGCTTGATGGATCGTTTATTAGATTTGTCAAAAAATAGCCTATAGTACGGAAATTCAATGTGTCCGTCAATGATTCGAAAATTAAAAGTTATTGTTTATTTCCGCAAAGTTTTTCTTCTGTCAAAATTCAAAATATTTTTGTTTTGTAACGATTTTAGACATGTCTTTGATATCGCGATCATGCAAAAATGATCATATTATATTTATTGTGGGAACCCCGAGTTTAGAAGCTAGAAATATAAGGTTAGTTAATATAATTACATATATTATTGAGGAATCTAAATTAATTTCAGAAAATATGTCGCCAAATGTCATTCATTGTTAAATTTTGTGTCACACGCCACCAGTTTCATGTATTTCAGACATTTTTACATAGACTCTTAAGGCCAAAAAAGGGTTCGTCGCCTCGGATTTTCATTTAGTCCAGGAACCTCGAATATTTAATTGTTTTCGTTAATTTTTATTTCATTTAATTCAGCTTGATTCAATGTATCATTTTCAAGTTCAGAAAATGACACACATGCAATTATGAATGATATCGTCTATATAGATCATATGAAAATTGCAGACGTCCCGGCGTCGCCATCTTAGATATGCAAATGAGCAAAGTACCCATCATTTCTGGCTATGAGTCAAAAAGAAAATCAACGTATTTCAATATACAATTATATATAACGATAAGAATAGAAAATCTAAAATTTGAAAAACACTTAATACTCTCCACAGTGTCAGTTATCTCTCCGGCGTGGAACGCCCTTGTGAATAAAGTTCTCCATTGGTTTTCCCTAAATGTCCATTGAGTTGGGCTCTAGTCCATGTCGTCAGCGACAAATCTGAAATATTAACAAAACAGCAGCAGAATCTGGTCCATTATTGCAGCAAAGGGGATAAGGAGTTGGAGGGGCGGTCGGTGGGATTTTTTGTTGACAATGTGCCTGTTGTCGAAAATTGGATGCTGGGAATGTGTGACGTCGCAGATTGTATAAATGACGTTCGCGATCCGGAGACAATCCGGTTTTCGGATTTCCAAAATTCTAAAATTCTAAAACTTAAGTTAAGACTAAGTTCACTTTTATTAAATCCGTTTATCCTTTAACGATAAACTTAAGTATTGATCTCAAGTTATAAAAGCAATTATGATGTAATAACGTTCGATCTGATCTCTCATGATTTTGTTTAATGAAAACATGCATACATAAACATAGAGGGCAAAATTATTGTACATACATTTGTAGCTCGATTTTATGTTCAAATTAATTTCTTCATTATTTTAATTAATTTGGGCGATTTTGATTAATTTGGGGGTGATTTTGTACGGGGGCGATTTTGAAGTGGGGGCGATATTGACGGGGGGCGATTTGACTCGCATTCGTATTATCAATTACAAATTGATATATAATAATAATAATTCTTTCAATTCTTTATGTCCGATAATGAAATCCCTAGAACTTCCGGGTAATAATAAGACCAGGTAACTCTAACAAATAAAATTACGATTACCCGATATTTTCCCGTGAAATAGGTTCCTGAACCGGAATCTCAGGTAATCCTTATTTTTCGTTATTATTACCTAATCCAGGTAATCGTAGCCAATGCCAAAAAAATAAGCTACTAGTTATAGGTCATCGGACAAAGCCTTATTTCTCATATACTAGGGACGTCGTGGTCGTGATCCTATGCAATCAGTGTCTATCACCACCAAAGTTGTAAGTTCGAATCACTCTCATGGCGAGTTATAATCTCGTTGAGATTAGGATTCCGAAGAAATTTTCTGTCTGTTCTTTATCCTAATCTCGTTTCAAGCCCTATTAAGGGTATTCTGGAAATTTTTAATTTGACCCCCCGGTGCATTCCGATGGATATTTTGGCATGGACGGATTGTGTCAGATCAAGTGCAGGTAAGATTTCATAAATAGACATATTTTCTAGTTCAAATCTGCAAAAATATTGATATTTCCTTACCTTTTACAGCGTATATCCGACAAAATAATACAAAATCTACTTTAAGCTGACCGCCATTTTACTGAACTCTAGAACTACACCACGTGATCATTTCCCTTTCTTACTTCTTTTACAATTTCGTCTTTTATTTCGTACTTCATTTCTGTCATCAGTTTTCCCATAATTTCGGTTACTAGTTTTTCTATATCATCTTTTTAGATTATTTTATATTCTTATATTACGAATTTAGTTTGTTACGCATATTTTCATATGTCAGCATATATTCGGAAAACAGACGGGGTATATATTTTCAGTCCCCAAAAACGATTAAAACATGGACGACAAAACATTACGCTTCACTGAATCAATGTTATAATACGGAATAATAAATGTATTATTACCAAATTAAATGCTGTTTTTATACTCAAAACGGCTGCATGAACAAAAATATTACAACGGTTAATTCCGTCACAAATACCTGATCGATTCAGCAAACTCCTATGTTCCACGGCTGTACCATAACAATTAAACAAAACTTTGAGCCTTGAAAACTTTCGACGTCATGGAGCTACACCAAGGTTTTATTTAAATGTTGTTAACATTTAAATTATTGAAACTGTTTCGCAAACCCGTTGTTATGTTATGTGATATATTAATGTTATATTTATAAAGTTTATAAAATTTACTACATATGAAACTGTATTGATTTAGAAATTTAGTACAGTATTTTCATTCATGAGACACCCTATACATGAAATATGACGTGACACATATTTTGACGTCATGGAAGAATGACGTCAAAGGTACGGAAACGGACATCTAGAGATACGAAAAATGAAAATAAAAGACGCAAATTTATTTAATACAGTTGGATGTTATATTTAAAAAAAGATGGTTAAATCCGTAATATATCTGTTATTCAGCTATCAGACAGGGTATATAATGTGACATTCCCGGCTTATGATATATATTCCCTTCGGCTGCGCCTCAGGGAATATAGATCCTAAGCCGGGAATGTCACATTATATACCCTGCCTGATAGCTGAATAACATATATTATTACATAAGGCTCTATTTTACTGTTTTTCTATTGGCCAGAAGCAATACACGTGACATTCCATTTTCTAACATATTGATTAGCAAAAAGCAATTTCTGTGCAATAAATAATCATATTGCACTCTCGTGCAAAATCAATGAATGAAATTACGTGGCACGAGAGTGCAATATGGTTTTTTATTGCACAGAAATTGCTTTTTGCTAATCAATATGTTAGAAAATTTCATAAAATTTGAAAATCATAAAATTAAAAAAAAGAAAATTGCTTTTTGCTAAGTTCAATTTTTTTTTTAAAAATTCAAAATTTTCATAAAATTTCAAACTTTCAAAAATTTCATACTTATTTCAAAAAAATTCAAAATGATAAAATTTTCAAAAGGTTTAAAAAATTTCATAGTTTTCATAAAATTTCAAAATTAAGAGTAAAATAGAGCCGTATGTAATAAAACAATTACTATACTTGAATTTGATCAATATGAGGTTTTATGGAGCAGAGTACAACAATATTGAACTCGGCATTCGCCTCGTTCAATATTGTTGTACTCTGCTCCATAAAGCCTCATATTGATCTCGTTCAAGTGCAGTAATTGTATAATATTATGCTGTTCCTATATACTCTTATATGCCAGTCCGTTATACAATGTATTCTGATATGCCGGTCCAACATACTCTTATATACTGGTCCTACATACTCTGATATGCCGGTCCTACATACTCTTTTATGCCCGTCCTAGATACTCTTATATGCCGATCCTATATATTATTATATGCCGGTCCTACATACTCTTATATATCAGTCCTACATACTCTTATATGCCAGTCCTTTGTACTCTTATGCCAGTCCTACATACTCTTATATGGCAGTCCTACATACTCTTATATGCCGGTCCTACATACTCTTATATGACGGTCCTACATAATCTTATATGCCGTTCCTACATACTCTTATATGCCGGTCCTACATACTCTTATATGACGGTCCTACATACTCTTATATGCCGGTCCTACATACTCTTATATGACGGTCCTACATACTCTTATATGCCGATCCGATATATTATTATATGCCAGTCCTTTATACTCTTATATGCCGGTCCTACATATTCTTATATGCCGGTCCTACATACTCTTATATGCCGGTCCTATATATTCTTGTGTGCCGGCCCTACATACTGGTTATGGTGCTTAACACCACTTTCAGCAATATTTCAGTTATATCGTGGCAGTCAGTATTATTGGTGGAGGCAACCGGACACTATCAAATTATAAAATAAGATAAAACCTTTTTTTTCACATATAGCTTACAAAAGTATGCAGAATATGTCTACAAATATTATACCTTGAAAAATTAAAAAGAACGCTTTGAAAAGTATTTGATCAAAATATTAATAAATAGAATAATCAACAAATACAATTATGACCGACAACAAAATAAATTGACGGGATTTTTACTGTCAATTTCACAAATGTAAACAAAGCGAGATAACTCTAAAATTTATAGCGGTCTTTGTTTAAAAAATCCAATACAGAATTAATGTGATACGTCAAATTTCCCTACATTAAATTTATTATTAATAATGATCAGATATAAAAAAAGGATTTAGGAACCAACAATATTAACACAATTAAGGGTAAGCTAACATTATTGTATCATATTGGTGAATACGGATATTGTACCGAAAATTCACAAAAGAATAAACTGTAGATTCTTAAAAATAATCCACTGTCTGAACAATAGTGTGACGTCAGAGAAATTTATTGATTAGTAATACTGTATTAACGAGAATATTTACAGTGAAGAGTACCGACTCGCTTATTACTATGTGTTATGTATAATCTTCTAATTTCAGACAAGAAGATAGAAATTGGAACATATGTTAGAGGTTTAGTGGATGGAATGTGAGAGGCTATTGAGCTAGTATACCTCAGCTTAATACAAAAAAAAATTACTTTTCAAAAAACGTAAATTTACTTCAATTAATATATAATTTTCTTTTGTTAAAATAATTTTACTTCACAAAAAAACCATCAATTTATTTAAAGGAGAACGAAACCATCCAGATATTTAATTAAAAATCAAAAGTATAGTTGTTTTCATGTAATGTTCATATCAAACAAAGATAATATTTCATCTCCTTAAAGAGTATAAGGGGATTAAAAAAACGAATTTTGAATTTCCCGCCTTATAATGGGATTAGACATCTTGTGAAACTCTCTAGTATTGAAGACCACATAAAGTATATTGTACCCGGATTGTATGACAGCACTCCATCTATTCCAATCGTAACTACTCGACCATTCTCGCTACCCTGCAAATAACCTCGTACGTACATAGTAGACATTCTTCTTAAATTGTTTGCCGGAAGTTAAGTTAAGCTAAGCCGCACAAAAATATAGTCCACGAAAATCCAATATGGAAGGCATACTAAGAAAAATCTAATCATGCAAAACTAATTAAAACTTTAATTGAAATATAGAAAATTGCTTAAAATATAACTTTATCAAACTTTCATGTAACTGACATGTGAAAAGTAGTGCGATTCATACGCCTAATGCATACGAGGTTATTTGCAGTGTAGCGAGAATGGCCGAGTAGTTACGATTGCATCTATTCAGGATAACATGTAACTCGAATAATACTGCG
Organism: Bathymodiolus brooksi; assembly: GCA_963680875.1. Taxonomy (NCBI): domain Eukaryota; kingdom Metazoa; phylum Mollusca; class Bivalvia; order Mytilida; family Modiolidae; genus Bathymodiolus; species Bathymodiolus brooksi. The sequence goes on from OY804588.1 coordinate 61,564,647, forward strand.
CCCTCTATCGCTGGATGAATGTAGCGACCAGCGGGAGCGTAATATAACGACTGGATTATTCGGGTTAGATAACAAGTGAATAGCTGATGGACAAATAATATGTTACAAATGTTGAATAAACTTCAGAATAAAAACAAAAATAGAAACCCTTAAAATGTTTCACGTCATCTATAAATTGGTAAAGCTACTTGCTTAAACTTATATTTAATTTCTACTAATATTCACCACATAAAAAACGTGACAAAAAGGGGGGTGGCCAGTAATGCCATTTATACTCTATAAAATTAATTAGAGAAGACTTTATCTGAAGAAATTGTGGTTGGTAATGATTAATTTCAATAGTTCCTTCAGTTGAACAGATAATTTGTTTTTATGAAAATCGAAAATCTTGACAAATATTGCATTGCAATCGGTACACGTGAGGACACACAATTAAACATTGAAAACTGATGGAGCTTCAGCGATTGAATGTTGTTGACTACGTCATTTCTTCTTCTGAATATTCAGGTTCAAGATTACATGCAACTAAACCCATTTCATTAGAATTTCTATCCATTACGGAATTCCAAAAATGATACTATTGTTTTGATACAGCACTTGAACAGGTAAATGGGAATGGATGGAGTGACGTCACTGATAAGGGAAAAATGGCATCCTGCATGTTTTGCGGGAAATTTAAAATTAATTAAGAAATAATTCTTGGATTTCGGGCTCTATGCTTATTTTAACATGGGTAGGCATTATAATTGACATTATTTTACACCGAGCGATAGCGAGGTGTAAAATCTTGACAAATATAATGCCTACCCATGTTAAAATAAGCATAGAGTCCGGCATCCGAGAATTATTTCGATTCTAACAGGGCATTTACGGTAATTTTATGCCTTCAAGCATACCTAGACAGAGGTTATTTTGGGCGCTGTTCCAATTACCTCCCGCTATTATTTATAAGAATATATAACGCTACAGAAACGTTATAGAAATTGATAACGATGAAAAATTAGTTTCATCTGATTTAAGAAATAATTATCTCATGTCATGCTTTATCACTGTGTACAAACGGACCCGGCAAAAAATGTTTGGACTCGTGCATATCTAATTCCGGAAGGGAACCGGACTGTAAGAAGGCAAGAAGAAAGTAAGAATTCTGTTTATTTATTTGTTTTTTGCATGAACTTGGGAGAAATAAATGCTTTATTAACCATTTCCTGCTGTCAGATGAAACATTTTGGCTATGTCATCGTATATTAATTGAGAAATAAGCGATAATGTGCCGCAAAATGACGATCAGCTTGACCCCAAACCCCGAATTTCGCTCAGTTTCTCTTTGAATTGCTCATATTGAACGGAACGAAATGTATTGAAGGAACGATTGATGAATAAAGATGACAAGAATCGTCACTTTGTGCTTTTAATTATTGATATAAGTAAGCACGGGGCGAAAGAAATGGGTCATGTCAAAATGGCCGTACCCGGTTTCGTGAATGATGTTACAGCATGATGACCCGGTTTTGTTCCAAAATTTTTTACGAACAAACAGGAACCAAAGCAACAGAAATACACAGCCACCATTGTTTATACTGTGATACAATATTTCCACAATTCGATGACTTAATAAAACATTCTAGAGAAAATCATCCGCACCATTGTTATTACTGTAAAACAACCTTCGTCCTATTTGAAGAAGTAATAAAACACTCGACGGAAAACCACGGCTCACTAATGTTGAAAGTTAAATACCTTGAACTGAATCCAGCTAGTGGACATTATGGTTACAAAAGCCATAATTTCAATGTTATTCCAGAGAAAATAAAGGCTTTGGTTCCTGTTTGTTCGTAATTTTTTTTGGAACAAAACCGGGTCATCATGCTGTAACATCATTCACGAAACCGGGTCCTGCCATTTTGACATGACCCATTTCTTTCGCCCCGTACTTACTTATATCAATAATTAAAAGCACAAAGTGACGATTCTTGTCATCTTTATTCATCAATCGTTCCTTCAATACATTTTGTTCCAATCAATGTGAGCAATTCAAAGAGAAACTGAGCGAAATTCGGGGTTGGGGACAAGCTGATCGTCATTTTGCGGCACATTATCGCTTATTTCTCAATTAATATACGATGACATAGCCAAAATGTTTCATCTGACAGCAGGAAATGGTTAATAAAGCATTTATTTCCCCCAAGTTCATGCAAAAAACAAATAAATAAACAGAATTCTTACTTTCTTCTTGCCTTCTTACAGTCCGGTTCCCTTCCGGAATTAGATATGCACGAGTCCAAACATTTTTTGCCGGGTCCGTTTGTACACAGTGTTTATGCTCATTTTATGACCATGGTGAATACAAACATAAACATTCTAGAATTGTTTCTCGACATATGACTTGTTCCGGAAAAAATACTTAAGACAAACATCTATCCATCGACTTTGACTTTTGTTATTTGTCGTCATCCGGTGACGTACAATGTAGTTTACAAGGAACGCTGGTGACATTGACACAAGCTGGTTACTGATTTATTTTACGATTTTGTGGGCATTTTACTTGTTTAAGTAGCTAAATGCAAAATGCCATCGAATTGGAATATATCAGTAACTTAATTACATCATCGTCTAGTTATCAATGTAGGAAAAGTATGACATGAAGGTTAGTGGATTTTGTTATGACTTAGCATCGTGTTATCGGTTTTCGTGCTATTATCTATTTTCAGATATAGCGATTAACAGTGTTAACCCTTCATTTATATGACGATTGAAATTTTCAAAGAATGGCTAGTTAAATATTTCTTTGTACATAAGATTGTTTTTAAAGCCATTCTTGTATTTTAATATACTCTCGACAGGGGCGTAGCTAGCCTTTTTTGCAGTGCAAGCAACCAAACCTGGAAAAGGGGGGGATCTGGTGGGGTTTGCCCCCCAAAAATTTTTTGGCTGACTTGATGCAAAATGGTGCGTTCTGAGGTGTTTTCATTGGTAAATTGAATACATAAGCAACACATTGATTTCATGATTTTGTTAGACAGAATTTGTTCTTCGTGTCTTAGCAGACACGAACTTCTCCATAACTTTGTCTATCGTTATTCATTGTTGATCGTACATATGTCTTCAACCGACGTAGTACACTGAACGATCGCTCTGCGTTAGCACTTGTTACCGGCATTGTCAACATGATACACAAGATGGTATCTATAGAAGAATATAGCACCGGGTTTACCGCATCAAGTGTCTCACAAAGTGAAGTTGGCATCTGATCGCGAGGTGTTATACTCCAGCGTGTTCGCCATCGAGCGATCTCCCTCTTGAATTCGTCTAAATTACATGTCAGGTCAGTCTGGTATGTCTCATACAATGTCGCGACTTGTTCGTTCGTAATATTTCCTATGACACGAGGAAGCAGATACTGTGCATAGAAGCGATTTTCTGATTTTATCAGACGTGACTCCAATTCCATTATCATGTGGTCTATAAACGCATAGTACAAAGAAACTTTCCAATACTGTTTTGGCGTGTCTGCAGGGTGATTGGCTCTGGTAGTCTGTCTTCCATATTTGTTTTGCTCTTTATTTTTTTTTCAGCACGCCGATGTGCACGCAACTGCGTGTTGGCGTATAGGGAGCTACGCGCCTGCTCGATTATCTCGGCAACTTTTACTGTCAGTAAAATGGCGTCATCTGTTTTCGTGTGAAGTAAAAACAGGGCCGATATACGGGATGGAAACGAATATATAATCCGGAAATGGCTGGTTTCATAAAATTTCATGGTTCTGGCCATCTGCCAAATCATTACTACATCTAAAAAAAATAACAGAATGTTTGAAAATGACCACTTTCAAAATTGTGTTTACTTTTGATGTTTTTTTCAGTGCTGAAACCACAATGCACTGCAAAGTGACATGTATTTTATATAAGAAACAGGCACATTTCACTCAGCTCTTTTGTTTACAAGTACGATCAGTGACCCTATGACAGTTACATGACAGGAAGAGCCGGTGTCTGAGAGGCAGACGACATAGTTAATTTTTATATAGCCCTTCTGAATTTTTTTTCAGCTACTTTATAAATGAAGTAAATTTTTAGCATTACAAAAAGTATGGTTCAGTAGGTAGGTTCACTGTTTTTGGTACTTACGTCTTTAAAAGCAAACTTTAACATCCTTTACAGATGTCACGCTGTAGTCTTGTTTATGTTCCATAAATAGAAACCGGAAGACACGTCAAAAATAATGCGTGCGCTGTGGAAATCAAAATAAAATGGATAAAACGAAAACAGATGACACACGAAAACACATACCGTGACGATATGTTATGGAACTTATGCATTTCCATTATATTTCCTACTAGAATCGAAATAATTCATGGAAGAGATAGTTTGTATAACAAAGGTAACATTGTTTTCGTTTAATTTAGTCATTAATTTTCTGTAATTCATCGTAGAATGCGAAATTGTCATTCGGGGAGGTAATCGGAACAGCCAAATCATTCGGTATCCATAAGGCCGCTTGATTTACAAAATTATTGTAAATGCCCTATTAGAATCGAAATAATTCTCCCATGTCATGTTTTATGCTCATTTTGTATATTTATTATTTTTATTCTTTTAATTTAACATATCAGGATACATAAAGTACAAATATGCAAAATACGCTGTCGATTAGATATGACTTCTGCGCATGTGCTTAGGGTGTTCTGTGCTATTTAGATCCCTCTATTGTTTTCAAAGCTAAAGTAGCACGCCATGTTAGAATAAGATATAAACGTGCTTTAACATCAGCACTTGTAAAATTTTCATAAAAAACGTCATATTTTCATTTTTTTTTTATTAGTTCTAGATTCTGTAAAACCACAAATCAAAAGTTGGTTTCGTTCTCCTTTAATTAAAAAATATTATTTTACTAAGATAAACTATTTTTTATAAGCTTTATTAGATATTTTTACTGTCTTAAATTATTTTTATTGCAGTAATAATATTCAGTTGTGAGTAATAAAAACGTAAATATCAAATTTAGTGCGCACGACGCGTTTCTGGAATAATCTTCATCAGGTACGCTCAAAGCCAAAATATTTGAAAGCAAGAGTAAGTAAGAGGAGCGCGAGTCTACACATCTATATCAATAATAGCAAAAAGGGTAATTATGGTTATGAGGCTTAACGACACTTTCAACAATGCTTCAGTTATATCATGACGGACAATTTTATTGGTGAAGGAAACCGGAGCATCCGGAGAAAACCACTGACCTGCCGCAAGTCACTGACAAACTTTATCACACAATATTAGTGGAGTAGCTAACATTGACGCAACGACGCACTTGCTTGCACAAACAAATCAGCAAAAAAAAAAAATGTTACATTTTTATAGTAATGTCTACAATAAACCACTATATTAACATACGAGTTTTAATTAAATGCTAAAATCTGTGCAGACAAAAGGAAAAAATATATTCAGTGGCTTAAAAGGACTCCTTGGAGCCGGTATTCAATTTCAAAGGATGTCTATTGCTCTTCTGTTTTATTTGACAGTAAGACTAGTAGAGGCAACACTTTTGTATCTACCCAGGTAAACGACTGGTCAAACATTAATAACTACTTGTATATAAAACAACACTAAGTACCGAGTTCCCATATAACTAGTCAACAGACAGCCACTCATTTTCTTGATGTTAAGTCCAAAACGTCAGCTATCGTCTCAGCACAAAGGGATCATTACCAGAAACAAGATAATCGATGTATTGATTCTTGGCGGTCGTCAAAATATTGTAATTGGGGACATACCGAAGACAAAAGTAATTCATCGCAATTTTGCGACATGTGTCCAAACACGACGAAATACTAGTCTCACCTGGATAATCCAGTACCTAATTCGAGGATAAAATACACATCCTCAGATATACAGAACAAGATAATAGATTAGCGATGAAATGATACGTGAAAAAATTGTAAGAGTGTTTAATGACTGAATACTTTGTTTTAATTGGTGATGAAACAACTGATGTTTCAACACATGAACAAGTCTCTGTGTGTGTAAGGTTTGTAGAATGTACTGGTGGTAAAGTCACTTTCGTGAAGAATAACTTAGTCTTGTGAGGACAAGCGTAACTACCAGTGAACATCTTGCTGGGTTGCTTTAACTAGTTTTGAGAATTTCGGCATAGTTATTGATTATATGAGAGCACAAGGGTATGGTGGAGCAGGAAACATGTAATCATAGAGGTGTTCAAGCCAGGATTAGGGAACGGATTCCAACAGTGCAGTACGTACATTATAAGGCGCATGTTTTAGCCTTAGCTATTGTACATTCGTCGTCAGATGTATCAGTAAGGACCATGATGGATAATGTGCAAGAAATCACATTCACCTTCACCTATTCTTCTAAAAAATGGATAAATCTGAGGAAGAATTATGTCGGAACGATGCCGTGAAGGGCATTTTAGATGGGAAAAGAAAACTAATACGGGTGAAACGCGGTGGTTTAATCGTACGGATGAGCTAGCAACTTTTAGGTGTACATTTCCTATCATAGTTAGTGCCCTAGAGTATTTACAAACCAATGGTGACGGCAAACCAGGCATTCATTTATCTGTCCTTTTTGCGATTTGACTTTATTTTGCAACTAATGGTTAGCAGTCAAATTTTGCACCATGTAGTTCCGATTACAGCAATGTTACAGAGCGCTCCTGCGATTTTATAGAGGCTATGAGTGAATGCAAAACCTTGATTCGACATTTTAAGACTGAGAGAAATGACATTAGTATTTACAACACTTTATATGATGAAGCTGTAGATATATAGTGTTGTCTTGTCTAAGCCACGGACGGCCGGTAGATAACGAAATCGTGTCAATCCACAGGTAACAGACACCAAGGATTACTTGCGGATTACACTGTATTAATAGTTCCTGGATCACTTCTTAATCGAGTTAAGGGACCGTTTGGTGAAAAACGAAGATCGATTTCTGGTACAGTTATTGATGCCTATCAATTTAAATAAACTAAAACAGGATGATGAATTACCTATTTACGATGCTTATAGGGCAGATCTGCAAACTCATAAAGAGTTTACCCTTGAAGTAAAAAGATAGAAAGCTAGGTGGGAATTATATCCCACAGACCAGGTAAACTCAAACCATCTTTGTGAGGCATTGGAACTTGTAAACAAAAACTGGTTTTCCGAATGTTGAACATTTTGCTTACAATGCTGCCCTCTACAGCAACAGACGAAAGATCTTTCAGCGTTTTGAAACGTGTAAAGACATATTTACTCTCCACAATGGGACAGGAAAGACTATCACCCTTGTCATTGCTATCGTCATATTCACAGACACATCAGCTTCCATTGGATGCAGTCGTGGACAAGTTTAATAAATCACAGACGAATCTTTTTGGCTTGTGACATGTGTAAACATCAATTACATTATTAACATGATTAAAGGATATTTAAAAAAGTAGTTTTAAATAGATTTTCCTGCTATCTATATATCAAGCATTCCAAATTTCTTCCATAAATCTTGGAGCAAAAACCCAAACCCCCGTGCGTGCACTTTTATTAACTCCTTCCTACGCCACTGGTTGTATAAAGTACACCTCACCATTACTGGTGTTCGAACTCACAACTTCAGAGGTGATAAACACTGATTGCATAGGTATTTGAAATCCAATAACCATACGATCACAGATACCCCCACCCTCGCAAAAAAAAAAAAAATAACTAAAAAATAAAACAAATAAATAAACTAATTTCGCAAAAGTTGGCAAATTCTTGATAAATTTTCCTTTTTTTATTTTGACATGCAAAAACATAATTATGACAATGATAAATGAAATTTGATATTGTAACAGATGTAAATATAACATCATATGTAGACACAAACAAAGAACGGTTACTTCTGAGCTTAGAAATGGAGTCCCATACAATGTGGATCACTTGGATACTAGCGTTTCCAGTTTTGATCACTGCTTTGTCCTGTCCAAATGGTATGTAAGACATTAATTTATAAATAATAAGTCAACAGCAACGACACATGTTTATTTGTTAAAAAAATGGAATATTATAAGTTTTACCACCCTATACCAATAGCAGATTTGTTAACCATTCATGTATATTGTATATTTCTTTCATTACTTTCTATGTATTTTTTAAAGCAACGCAAGTTGAATATTTGACGAAAAAAAATAATTAAAAATATAAAAATCCAATTACCAGCAATATCCATGCATGTACGCCTTCCCCAATCACTTATCTCGATGTCTATACAAAAACTATATACAAATCGGTCGTCTTTTGCGCAATCGGCGAGGTTTTCGCGACCGGGTGCTTCACTTTCGCCAAACGATATGCAAGAAAAGATAACTCTGTACTTACCCCGCGCTACTGGTTCCCGATCCTCTTTTCTCTATCTGTCGTTCTGAAATACAAATTACTAGTACCAGTTTATTGATCTTAGAAACGCGCCGTTTTCAAACTGAAAAATATGACTGAATCACAGGAAAAACCGTTAGCCACTTGGTTGATGGAAAATATTGTAAAAGGTGATGGTTCTGAATACCTAGATTTTGAGGAAATATCTTCAAAACTGACATCCATCTTACCAAAAAAAAAAGTTGGGACAATTAGTCTTAAAACTTTCGTCAGTAATGTTGAACGAGTTGAACCTTGGGGTGAAAGCAGGGGCGGACCCAGGATTTGTGGTTAGGTGGGGTGTGAGTAAGCGAGGCTCTGAGGGTTTGAGGAATTACAGACATTTATTTGAACGACAATTTTGAACCAACCACACCATTTTTATCAGACCAAAAAAACTTGACTTTGAGTCTTAATTTTGTCGGATAATTGTTAACAGTATGTTTTTGTCAGATTATAAGAACCTAAAGTAAAACTTTTTTTGAACAACTGTGATGCGAATTGTTCAACTCACAACTGATCAATCACGATATTTTAACTCTTCAAAGAACTATTGGTTTAGTTTTAACGCATTCCTCATTTCACTAATTGGTCTGTACTTTCGGTGCTTGTCCTTTCGGGTGGTTCTAGTTAATACTGCCCGTCCGAATGGAGCTTCTGCGTGTAATTCATCAATTTGTATCTGGTTATGAATAATACTGATGTTGAAAGAACATCAGTATCAGGATTTAAGCTTACTAAATGCTTTGATCTGTAAAGATTTGTTTTTCTTATAGTTGTAAAATTGACTGAAGAAATAATGTTTAATTAGCGTGAGAAAATAGTTGATGTCTGGTACCTCGGAACCAATCAGAATGGAATAATCTTTGAACTACTGACGGCGAATCCATATATGAATCAGCTAACACACCCAACGTGTATTTACAATGTGTAGGAATATTTTACTACAGGTCACGAGTTAACCATTCATGAAAAAGTTGTTTGTTGAACTCCTTAATTAACGTTGTATAACATATGCTTTGTGAATTTTAGGGGGGCGCACGCCCCGCACGCCCCCATCTAAATCCGCCTCTGGAAAAGGTGGGTGTTACATACGCTACATGTATGACCGTGTAAGATTTGATGTGGAGATTATTATTAAATGCTCATTCATTTATTCAAATTAATAAATTGTGTACATTAAGAAAAACATGTTGATCTTAAATCCCAGATTTAATTTTTCTACCATCAAATACAGTCGTACAGTGGGGGACCACTATTTTCTTTGGGTTTTTTTCACGATAAATTGTGACTTAAAATATGAAACTTTTTTGTGTGTTTTACTTACACATAGTATTAGAAAAATATTCTGGAGATTTTTTCTTAAGTTTTAATTTCAAACCATGGTTCAAATAACATATGTATTTTACTATTTTAACCGGTGGCGTAGTGGTTAGCAAAATTTAATGCTAAAAAGTCTATATTTTTTCCATTTACAATAACTTCCCATCTACCTTCTTTCAATAATTTTATTTCTGTCATTATTTTATTACCATTGACAATAAGTCCAGTGAAATGGCCAATAGTTATACATTCAAATGTGGTTGAAATTATAAAAAATCCACTTGGCAAACAAGAAGGTATATCAGTCCATGCCAGTACATGCTCATTGTTTGTACTGCTTGGTAACTGAGTCTGAGACCATTTTATGCCATAATATCTTTGTGTTACTTTTTGCCAATTACCTCTGCTGCGCCCTGTTTTTCTTTCAACATTACTGAAAAGTTTTAAGACTAATTGTCCCAACTTTTTTTTTTGGTAAGATGGATGTCAGTTTTGAAGATATTTCCTCAAAATCTAGGTATTCAGAACCATCACCTTTTACAATATTTTCCATCAACCAAGTGGCTAACGGTTTTTCCTGTGATTCAGTCATATTTTTCAGTTTGAAAACGGCGCGTTTCTAAGATCAATAAACTGGTACTCGTAATTTGTATTTCAGAACGACAGAGTTATCTTTTCATGCATAACGTTGGCGATAATTGAAAGTGAAGCACCCGGTCGCGAAAACCTCGCCGATTGCGCAAAAGACGACCGATTTGTATATAGTTTTTGCATAGACATCGAGATGAGTGATTGAGGAAGGCGTACATGCATGGATATTGATGGTAATTGGATTTTTATATTTTTAATTATTTTTTTGTCAAATATTCAACTTTCGCTGCTCCAGAGTTGTTTACCTTTAATAGAATAGAGTAGAGGAGGGTTTTTGTGTTTTTAGAAATGGGCTTATATCGATCTCGGATTGAGTTTCTTGTAATGTTTGAAGTTGTTCAACACTGTTTATAATGAAAACGTCCCACAAAAGTGATGAATTAAAAAAGAAAGGGGGGGTCCACAAATCGGGTACCTATGATGATATGAACAAAAAACTTCTATCAAGCATGGAAATCCCAGCCCCCTCCCCCTCTGTTATAATATGGTTGGCACCTAAGAGAGTTGTAATTGATCAAAAACTTCACATACAATAATTTTCCAAGTAATGCTTTAATCTATTAATGAATTGAAGAACTCGGTTCAAATAATGATTTGATGCATGTTCTATTTATTTGTTGCGCGGTGCTAGACTAGTAAATAAAAGTGAGTTGAGTTTAGTGAAACGGTCGTTACTCTTTAAGAGTACACTTGCATCTACGTTTACGACCTTTGGTGAAACGATCGCCTGATCACGTGCCTGGATTTATGCATCTCCACAAGCCACAATCAAACAACCCACTCTCCTAAATATCTGTGTATGTTCGCATATATGTGTCCAATCCTCTGTAGAGACTTCCGATCCTTAAAACAGGGTTGTACTAAACTACGAAACGAAATCGAAACGCAACGAACGAAACGAAACGAAACGAAACTAATATTACGCAACGAAATATACTAAAATGCGAAACGCAACGAAATATACTAAAATCCAATAAGAACAACATGAATGGAACGAGAAGTGATGAAAAAGTCTAAGCAGAATTTTATACTGATATGCATGTATAAGAAGATTTATGAACCATTCTTCAAGACACACATTTAATGTATAAGATTTATGAACCATTCGTCAAAACAAACAAAATAAAAAATGATCAACGGCCATTATGCCAGGTAGAACCCTCTTTTCTATAAGGAGCACCCTCAATAAATGAGGTAAGAAGGATATCCAGGCATTCCTGTCAGGGTTTCTGTAGTATCTCCAGCGTCGGACCTCAGGGCCTATGCGTCTGGTTCTAACAGTTTAAAAGGGGGTGCAGGAAATACTTACATGCCACTCCATGATCATCCTTACAGTAATGTGAACATTATTTACAGTGTAGTGCAAACGGGGGAAAGAACCACGGACCGGGGGACAAATTCAGCCCCAAACACAAAAGGCTCTGTAACGGGGAATACCGACCTGGACAACTATACATACTATCTAGTCGAGTAGCCCCAGATACCACTGATGCCGATGTACATGCACTATGGACAAAACCGGCTGTATTAAAGATGAAGGAAAGCGGAAAATCCTCAAGAAACCATCGAACTGTCAGAGGAACAACCGAAACCTGCAGACATCAAGTAAATGAGAGGTCTGCTTGACTTCCACAGCGTTCAATGAAAGTCAACTGACAGCCCCACGTTTTCCATCTTCACAATAAAAAAGAAAAGAAATCCGTTCTTTGTAAAAGTGAATCAGTTTACCACAAAATTTAAAAGCGTTTTCGATTCACATTATCAGATGCATATTCGTCTGACATACAAACTGGTCGCCATGATATAGCTGAAATATTGTTGAAAGTGGCGTTAAAACACCATAAATAAATAAAAAAAATCAATACAATTGATCTAGACATTTTCATATCAGTGTGGAAACAACGTTCTCATATCAGTGTGGAAACAAATTTATTATTCGTGCACATTTCAGTACGTACATATACGCATACAAAGTACGTAATAACGCATCATTTATTATAGTAAATCCGATTACTGTGGATTCAATTATTTTTGTGGGTATCAATTTTCGTAAACTGAAAAAAAGGCAAGTTGTGGATACTCACTTTCGTGGTTTGTGGAATTCTACCTGATCATGTTTTATAGAATAATAGAATAAACAGGTCGTTGGAAAATTGGTACCTATCGAAATTAAATGAAGCCACAGTTAATAAGAGTCACGATGATATCTTAATAGAACATCTCTACGGAAACGATAACTTCGTTTGTTGTTATTTTACATTCGCATTTTTTTTATAATGTTTAGTCGGTTTCGAATTACGAAGAATAAATGTTGAATTTTAGTGAACCACTTTGTGGTGCAAGGACAGTGCAGTTTTTTTCCAATTTAGAACTGATTAGTTTCCTAATTAATTCGTAGTTTTTTCTGTCGTCTTACCGAACTATGACATGAGCAACGTCTTACCGAACTATGACATGAGCAACGTCTTACCGAACTGACATGAGCAACGTCTTACCGGACTATGACATGAGCAACGTCTTACCGAACTATGACACGAGCAACGTGGTGGTGTTTCATGAATAGCAGAGAACACTTACCCAACCGGTGTATCTGGTTTAAGTTCCACATATTTGGCAGAGTCTGAGTTGCTGGTTACTCCTTAGTTTCTGTTGTGTAAATTTCAAGTTTTTGAGAGTTGAATTTCGTCTTTGTCATTGCTATCTTGGCCTTGTCTCTGGATTTTGAGATTGATTATCGTTAGAATCGCGGTTTTTCATGACCTCTCTTGATTCGATATACATATATGTAACTACTTAAGTTTATCTAAGGACCGCAAAATGTCACTTTGACCATGACATTTGACCATTGACATTGGTAATAAACATTCATACAATCTCAACGATTAATATTTACAAGTTTGATTGAAATCCATTGAAAAACACAAGCTTTATTGTGTCAACAAGGCTGTACAAGAAATTAAAAGCATAACGGGGACCATGGCATTTTGACCTATGACATTAAAAATACGATAAACGTCTTGCTCTCTAAATGGTTAATGTTCTAACCAAGTTTGATCGAAACAAATTAAAATAAGCTATATTGTGTCCGCTAGTCTATATATAAAAAGACAAAATGTCACCATGTCCCTGACCTCTGACTTTAAAAATCAAATGCTACTTGCATTCTCAATTGTTGATGTATTCTCCAAGTTTAATTGAAATCCATCGAAAGAAATAAGGAATAGCAAAAATTGGAATAAGTAATAACTTACGAGCCAGGAATAAACAACGAACTTGCTGCTGGTTGAATAAAATAGTCTTTGTTGTGTTCACATGACTGTTAAAGAAATGCAAAATAGGTGGACGAATTGGACATTTGACGTACACGTATAAAACCAACTAGTTTGTTCCATTCTCAATGAAAAATATTTTCAGAGAGTCCGATCGAAATCCTAGGAAAAAAAAGCTATGATGTGTCCCAACGCTGTAAACTTAGCAAATATGTATTATGACCTTAACCTTTAGACTATGACCTTAAAACTCGAATGGGGTTTGCTGCTATTATACTGAATATGTTTACTAAATTTGATTAAGATTGGTTGAGAAACATCCAGGATATCCACAAGAATTAATGTTATGGACGGACACACAACAGGACTGGTATTGGTATGCAGGGAGTGAGATACAATACCGGCACCCTGTGCAGCCTCGCTGCTTGGGGATAACTAAGGTGCTGATAAATACATGCATGTTAGACACGTTATGAGGACCGTGGGTCTATTTCTGTCATGTTTGGTTTCAATCCATGCAGTGGTTCTTTTGTAACATATTTCAAAAGGGTCCAATTTTAAACTCGATTCAAAGAGTTTAAAATATTTTTAAACTCTATTCCAGGGCCTGGGTGGTTCAAAGAGTTTGGGTAGTTGGATTTTCTAACAACTCATACAAGCCTATCACCAATACGGCGTGGGTTCGCGCCCGGTGTTGTAAATTACAAAAAAGGGTGCACTCGACTCGCAGTCGCATGTGATAAAGTTTACCAGTTGCTTGCCCATGGTCGGTGGTTCTCTCCGGGTACTCCGGCTTCTTCCACCACTAAAACTGGTCGCCATGATATAGCTGAATATTGCTGAAAGTGGCGTTAAACACCAAAAATCTAAATCAATCAATCAAATCAATACGATATACCATTTGTGAAATCAGCATTGAATTTTACAGTACTATCACAGAAGTTCCTTTCGAAAAAAACTATTATTATTAATAACTATTTTTATTATTATGACATTGCACTTCGTGGTCTGATAAATTCACCATGAAATGTATGCCCGCTTTATTTTGGTACTTACGTCTTTAAAAGCAACCTTGAACATTTTTGACAGATGTCACGTTGGAGTCCTGTTTACGTTCCAGAAATAGAAACCGGAAGACGCGTAAAAAATAACGCGTGCAGTGTGGAAATCAAAATAAAATGAATGATACGAAAACATATGACATACGAAAACACATACCGTGATGATACTTTCAGTTTGATTGGTGGATAATTAAAGATCGTTAAATTTTCACATCTTATTTTCAGATGTAAACATTTCCAAACGAACTGCCAGCAAAATAATTCACCTTATGTCAGATTGCTGCATTCACAGTAAAGAACCGAACGCAACTCGACAAGGTAATTATTTTGTACTTAAGCATGCATATTTCCAACTGGTGGCTCCTTTTATCCATTTGCTATTTATTACATTGTTTGATTGAGTGACTGTTGTTTAATATCAGTTGAACAGTATTCAGAGGCGTAGGAGTGGTTCAGAATGTGGAGGTCAGGTTTTTGAAGGGAAATGCAAGTGTGAGGGAGGCAAGCTTCATAAGTGCACTCTGGAAAGTGTGGGAGAGCTTTAAAAACAGAAAAGCAAAGAGTAATCATTTGACTTCAAACACATCCTTTTACCTATTAATTTAATTAATATTAAGATTAATATTGCAATTTAGAGATACATTAAGAAATATTTTGTTTGATTGTATATTAATTTAATAATAAATTTGATACTTTTTGGCTTCCGTGCTGAAATTAAGGTTTTTTTCTAATTTATTTATATATTATTTTCAGTTGTGAAAATTTCCGGGCAAATTGCGGGCAAAATAATTGACCACCTGTCAGAACGCTGCAATTGTAAATACAAAGATCCACTGACCACGACTTGTCGAGGTAATTATTTTGTCTTTAAACATGCATATTTCCAGCTTGCTAAATTGTGTAAAATCTTACTAATGATAATAAAAACGATTATCACATATTTTATTGAAATAACACCGAATTTGCATGTGTAATAGAAGCATAATTTGCGGCGTGTTATTTGCCTCCGGTGCAATAACATTTTACGAGGGCAATAACATATTATCTGCCCTGGCAAAATATGTGATAAATAGATTAATACATGTCCTTTTTCATATTGCCCTTGTCATCAGCCCTCGACTGATATCGTCCCTCGGGCTAAAGCCCTCGGGGCTGATATCAAGGTCTCGTGCTGATAACAAGGGAAATATGAAAAAGGCCATGTATTAATCTATAATTACGCGATTTCTATTGAAATTATTATCTGCCCTGTCCGAGAGCAAAAATAAAGTAAAAAAAAAGTAAAAAAATGGGGTAGATATTGGAAAGGCATATATAAATTTATTTATTATCAATTTCATTCTTTGATTGCGTGATTGCTGATTAATAACAAGTGAGCAGTATTTCAGGGAAAAAACGAATGTGTTCGAATTCCGCTCAGGCGAGGTGTACTCGATACAACATTATGTAATAACAAGTGAGCAGTATAATTCAGTAGCAGAATCAGAAAATAATATTGTCATCTGTATACAGTAAAGATAATATTTTTATTAAAACGTGCAATAGAGCCTCTATTCCGTCACTTGAATCCAATGGAATGTTTACTTACTTGTGTATGTTCTAAAAGTCATTTAAGATATTTGATTTTAGAATTGTTCCGACAGTGTGGAATTTTTTTGTTTTTCATTTTATTAAGTAATTACAGAGAATAAGAAAGAATAAATATATATTCACTCTGGCGTAGTAGTCATGCATTTAAAGGGAAATAATTTTCTCAACATTATATAATTCATGACTTTATGCTCTGGGACGTATTAATAATGATATCATAGATGTTGATGTTTATTTCACTGACATGTAATCTATATCACATTTTATTCTTCCTCTTTTGTTTGCTTCCGTTCCGTGTCCTGTGTCCAATGTTTCCCGTGTCTCTAGATTGTTCATTCTTGATTGTTCATTCGCTTTTCTCTAACACGTTTAAATAATGTACAGATAATCAGTGTAATTTTCTTGTAAACAACTTAAGATTTTTTTCTGATTAACGTGGAATAAATGGGGCCTTTTTATTTTAGTTAACCGACCCTCGGACTGTGGTGAACTTGATAACAATACTTGCAAGAGTGGGGTATACAAGATCTACCCGAAGAATACCTCTGGTTTTGAAGTTTACTGTGAGATGGAGAAAAATGGTGGTGGGTGGACAGTAAGTGATGCTATGTTATTGGTGGTAATTATTAGATGGCAAGAGATGGTTATACAGAACTCGTATCTTATTCATGTTAAATGTGATTGATTGATTGATTGATTGATTGATTGATTGATTGAATGATTGATTGATTGATTGATTGATTGATTGATTGATTGATTGATTGATTGATTGATTGATTGATTGATTGTATTAAATCTAACTCTATATTCATGACCAGAACAAGTTTAGATACAATTAATAGTGACGGTAAAAATATGGTACTAGAATGGAGGTATGACAGGAAGTTACAGTGAAAATATGGTACTAGAATGGAGGTATGACCGGAAGTTACGGTAAACATATGGTATTTGAATGGAGGTATGACCGGAAGCTACGGTAAAAATATGGTACTAGAATGGAGGTATGAGCGTAAGCTACAGTGAAAATATGGTACTAGAATGGTGATATGGGCGTAAGCTACAGTGAAAATATGGTACTAGAATGGTGATATGGGCGTAAGCTACAGTGAAAATATGGTACTAGAATGGTGATATGGGCGTAAGCTACAGTGAAAATATGGTACTAGAATGGAGGTATGGGTGGAAATTACGGTGGCTTATTCGTCGTTCGATTTAGACAGGTTACTGTTTAAGTAATGGTTTGGTATTGACAGGGTTGTGGCTTATTCATTGTTACACTTTCAATAACATTGCAGGTATTTCAACGAAGAATGGACGGAACTGTTGATTTTTTTCGCAAATGGGAGACCTACAGGCGCGGATTTGGAAACCCAGAGAAAGAGTTTTGGTTAGGTACGTATCTAAATGGTACGCCGATTATGTAACGATGTTTGTATTTTGCTTTCGCATGTGAAATATTATTTTCGTATGAAATGCACCGAAAATAATGTTACCCATGTTAAAACGTTATAAAACCTTGGCTTCCCTGAATTATTTCGATTCTAATATTAAAAATCTAACTTAATTTTTTTTTATGTAAGTAATGGAACGCATGTCCTAACAAAATCCACTAACCTTTATGTTTATAGGTGTTTTTCTTTGTTGAAGTTAAGTTACTGACATTTTCCAATTTGATGGCATTTTGATTTTAGCAACTTAAACAAGTAAAATCCTAATCAATCGTAAAATAAATCAGTAACCAGCATGTGTCAATGTCAGCTACGGTCCTTGGCAAATACGTCACCGGAAGACTACAATTTACAAAAACCAAAGTCGATAGATGGTCATCTTTAGCATTTTTTCCGAAAAAATGAAGGTGTAAAAACACAAAGCGAACATTTTATTGTTTGTACGAACAACGATATTCTGTATAAATACATAAAACCACTTAGTAATGACTTACATAATTTTTCCGACAATACGCATCTGCGAATTAAATTATATCGAAAGTTTTATCACGGCATTGTGTATATAGGTGCCTAGCCCATGAAGGACGTCATATTAGAATAACGTACAAAAACCCGTCTAATGTAAGGTTTCAAATAACACTCATTATTATAAATTAGTATAAAACCCATCTGATTCAAAGTGTCGTCAAGCACAACATACTGTATATTAAACATATAAGGTTGAACAAATAATTGAGCTATATTGATATGTAAAAAAACACTTTTCTAAATGTCTTATTTTAGGTAATGAACACTTACACCAGCTCACAGCACAGGGAAAATATAATCTACGTATTAACTTGGAGGATTTTGACAATAACGTGAAGTATGCTACATATAAACAGTTTACAGTGGGCGATGAAAAGTCAGTATACAAGCTGACAATTGGTGGATATCAGGGTGATGCAGGTGAGGCTTAAAGCTTTAGGTAGATATCAGGGTGATGCAGGTGAGGCTTAAAGCTTTAGGTAGATATCAGGGTGATGCAGGTGAGGCTTAAAACTTTAGATGTATATCAGAGTATTGCAGGTTGGGCTTAATATTGGGGATGGGTATTTGCCGACATTAAATAAAATTTACTTACTTACTTAGAGGACAAATAGATGCTTCCTACCAAGTTTCGGTTCATTTGGCTAAACGGTTTCAGAGGAGAAGATTTCTTTAAATCGACCAACCAGAAACAGTTGTGAAACTATCAAACGATGTCGAACAGCTGAAACACCCATCTCTAAAACCCCTCTCATCCAATACACAATGCTTAATTCCAATCATAAAAGAGAAACAATACAATAAAGAACGTTGTGTTATTATATTTTTAGGAGATTCAATGGGTTATCATAATGGACAAAAATTTTCAGCAAAAGATAAAGACGTCGACAAATCGAGTTCAAATTGTGCACAGTTGTATAAAGGTGGATGGTGGTATAACCGTTGTCACCATGCAAACTTGAATGGCCTGTACCTGAAAGGAAAACAGAAGTCGACTTCCGAAGGAGTCGGCTGGTATCACTGGAAAGGGTCCCAATACTCATTGAAAGATACAACAATGATGGTTCGAAGAGAATAGAATATTGACTTGACAAATAAATGCACATTATGAAGCAGGATTTTTTTTTTGTATTTTATAAATTTTCATGTATATATAGCACAATCTAATGGATCTTGATTGATTAATTGATTGATGTTTAGCATCAGTGTTCAGTATTTCAGCTTTATTAATAACTGCACATTAGTATGTAAGTGATGGTATAGGATGAGTTTGATGGTTATGGTATTTTTAACGCCACTTTCAACAATATTTCATATATATCGTGGTGGTCACTTTTATTGGTGTAGGAAACCGGAGGACCCAGAGAAAACCACCGTTAATGACAAACCTTATCACATAATTTTGTACACCTCTCCCTGAGTGAGATTCGAACTCACAACATCAGTGGTGATAAGCACCGATTGCATAGGTAGTTGTACTCCCATGAGGCTTAAAACTGGGGGAAGGGAATACCACTCACGATCTATCGGTAGTTCAATAACTATGGCAACCGCACACAATATTTTTGGCTATTTCTTATTATAATTTGGTGACGGAAATAACTGACAAATTTGTATAAAATTGTATCTAGCCCATCCCACCACAGGAAGGCATCGAACTCGCATACATTAGTAGTAGTCTACAGTTAATACATGTAAATCTAACCACCATATAAACTGGACAATGTCAACTGAAACAGTTACTTATCATAGCATTTGTAGCACGACGGGTGTCGCTAGTGAAACAGGAACTGCTTACCCATCCAAAGCACCTGCGTTCATCCCCGGTTTCTAGTGGGGTTCGTGAAACTCGATCTTTAGTTTTCTGCATAGTGCTTTGTAGATCGTTGTTTGTTCTTTTGTCCTTTTTCTATTTGGCCATTGTGTTGTCTGTCCTTCGTCGATTTACGGATTTTGATTACTCGTTTGGTATCTTAACACTCTTCTTACATGTCATAGCTTTCAACTAAATATTTTGGTTGCTATTATAAGTTACTTTCTTTTGGCCATTGTGTTGTCTGTCCGTTTTCTATTTACGACTTCCGATTACTACTTTGGTATCTTCAAATTTTTTATTTGGCCATTGTGTTATCTGTCCTTTTTCTATTTACGGATTCTGATTACTCATTTGGTATCTTCACATTCTTCTTACATGTCATAGCATTCATCTTGATATTGTGGGCGTTATGTAAGTTATCCAAAATATTTCCTTCATGATGAAAATCACTTCTCACACTAAACTAATACTGTTAATTGTTTTTGCTTTTATTACAAGGTATCATAAGATAAGGTTAGTGTTAGGGTTATGGTGTTTAATGCCATTTTCAATAATATTTCAGTTATATCGATTGGCGGTCAGTTTTACTGGTGGAAGAAACCGGAGTAACCGAAGAAAACCACCGACCTATCGCAAATCACTGACAACTTTATCACATAATGTTGTATCGAGTACACCATGATTCGAACTCAAACTTTAATGGTGATAGGCAATGATTACACCTGTAGTTGGAAATCCAGCTAATATACTATCACGATCATGAGGGCCCCGTAACATATGATAAGTTTTAGTGTGATCAGAACCTCTGATATTTTCTACATAGTCACACAAGGGATGGGTATATTAAGAAAATCGCAAACAGGCTGGACTGGACATTTTAATATGAAGTTATAGCAAATTATTAATAATATCAGGGGCGGATCCAGGGGGGGGGGGCGCACCCGGCGCGCGGCCCCCCCCCCCCCCTAAAATTGGAAAAAATATGATTTTTTGGCGTAGAATCGTGATTTTTCACACGAAATACCCCCAAAAATTTTCGCGCCTCCCTCCGCAATTGGAAAAAATATGATTTTTTGGCGTAAAATTGTGATTTTTTACACGAAATACCCCAAAAATGTTCGCGATTCCCTCCCCTCGGCGCATGTTTTTTTAAGTGCGCCCCCCCCTAACTTGAAATCCTGGATCCGCCCCTGAATATGGTGTCTGAATTATAAAGTCATTACTTGCCCTTAAACATAATACATGTATATCTAAGATGGTCGGTCCTGTATAAATATAACTGCTGTAATAGTATACATGCTGGCACTGGGTGTGGTAAATGAATGAGTTCCAGTCGTGATCAGGTAAATAAAAAGACTATACCATTGGTATTTGTTGCTTCACTGCTAAAACTGATCAGCTCGAAATCAGAATAATATGTACGAATGGAGAGAAAAGTCTACCCACATACTGTTGCTTCAATGAACTAACACTATACAAATACAACTAAGCGTATTGGACTAGTACAAAGTGGACATCGTCATCATTTCATTGAATGTAGCTTGTTATTGCCATGCTATACCTGAATAATTGCTCATTTTGGCGTTAAAGAATAATCACTCTCGCTCACTCCAAAATGGATTCCTTGCCTTGATATTAGTTCTAGTTATCTGATCCTTCTGAATTTTTCACACAAAGATCTTTGACACAGAATGATTATGTACCAAAACATTAAAGCTTTAGAGCTAGATAATTATCAGGCACCATGATGTTTTAGTTTTGTTTTCTTCCAATGCAATCAAATTAAAATCTCAAGCAATAAATAATTGGTAGGTATGTACCCCTACCTGTTTCCAAGCAAAATCCCCAAAGTGGAAAAATGAGCATGTCTGCGTTTTACTGCAGTTTATTGCTAAAAGATCAGATGATCTTTACGAATTATTTATGAACCATTTAAAATATTGACATCTTATTTCAACCAGAGGTTCACATAAGCCTGTATTTCTCACTTCATTATTCATATGCAAGTTTGAGTTCAATGTTCAATGAAGTCTACATTTTAATAAAAAATATTTTACATGTATTCCTTTTTACTTGGGTGGGAGGTATGATATTTAAAACCACTTTTAACAATATTTCAGTTATATCGTGGAGGTTAGTTTTATTGGTGGCGTTTATACATAGGATGTGATATTTAATTATAACCCATTTAAGTAGGACTTCAATAAAAAAAAAAGATAAGGGTGTTGTTTCGTCTCAATCCCCTCGTATATGGGAACAGTAAAAGCTACAACAAATATGTTCGAACACATCGAACAGACTTTTTCAGATATATAGGATTTGGGAGCTCTTTTGGACTCGCTTTTCTTCATGTTTCTAATGCTTGTACAAATAAATTATATATTTTTCGACAATACATTTTACATTTATAATCTTTATACAGCAGAAGTTCTTCAACATATAAAACACAAGAGAAAGCATGTTAATGTTATTTAGAGTTCAACATATGAAAACATACCGAAAAGCAACACTTTTCCTGCTCTGGTTAGGTTTGAAATAAAAGTTTGTAGCTATATGTAATACTTTATGCAACATAAGCCTTTCAAAATATAAAACAAATATTGTCGAAAAATTATATAATTTATTTGTACAGCCTTACTCTTATATGCCGGTCCTTCATACTCTTATACCGTATGCCGGCCCTATATACTCTTATACGCATGCCCTATATATTCTGATATGCCGGTCCTACATACTCTTATATGCCTGTCCTACAGACTCTTATATGCGGTTCCTATAAAGTCTTATATGCCGGTCCTAGATTATTTTATATGACAGTCCTTTAAACTCTTATATGCCGGTCCTACATACTCTTATATGCCGGTCCTACATACTCTCATATGTCGGTCCTACATACTCTTATATGCCGGTCCTACATACTCTCATATGTCGGTCCTCTATACTCTTATATGCCGGTCCTACATACTCTCATATGTCGGTCCTCTATACTCTTATATGCCGGTCCTACATACTCTTATATGCCGGTCCTACATACTCTCATATGTCGGTCCTACATACTCTTATATGCCGGTCCTACATACTCTTATATGCCAGTCCTACAGACTCTTATATGCCTTTCCTATATAGTCTGATATGCCGACCCTACATACTCTTATATGCCGGTCCTTTATACTCTTATATGCCGGTCCTACATACTCTTATATGCCGGTCCTACATACTCTTATATGCCGTTCCTATATACTCTTATATATCAGTCCATTATACTCTTATATCCCTGTCCTTTATACACTTATAAGCCGGTCCTTTATACTCGTATATGCCGGTCCTACATACTCTTACATGCGAGTTCATTATACTCTTATATGCCGGTCCTATATATTCTTATATGCCGGTTCTCTATACTCTTATATGCCAATTTGTCATACTCTTATATGCCAATTTGTCATACTCTTATATGCCAGTCCTTTATACTCTTATATGCCGGTCCTATATATTCTGATATGCCTGTCCTTCATACTCTTATATGCCGGTCCTATATACTCTTACATGCCGTTCCTATATATTCTTATATGCCGGTCCTTTATACTCTTATATGCCGGTCCTACATACTCTTATATGCCGGTCCTACATACTCTTATATGCCGTTC